>CM070535.1:32074743-33306069 GCA_036346415.1 Raddia guianensis
AGAATATTCTTCATTCTCCATATCAACATCTACCTCAAATTTCCTCACTTTGTTTCATTTACACCATGAACATCAGATTTCCAAACCTTGTAAATTCTCATTTTTCAGATTTCTTCACACACAAACCTTGTTGTTTCCTTTAGTTCTTTTTCAAACTTGTAGAATATTGATCATTTATGCAGGTTTACTTTGTACCTCAATATAGTAATCTGACCAAAGTTGAGGTTTAGTTATTCTTGTCAAGGAATCCTGTTGCCTTTTCTTTTCCTCAACTCTTTCCAATATCCTGCCATATTCAGACAAGAAGCTAGTTATGCTGTAGGTTGAAGCAATGTTGTCTTTTAATACCGAATTTGTCCCCTCACTTCTGGCTGTTGTTTGGATGAAAGGGAAAAATTTCCTTTTGAAGTAAACTGGCACAAATGTTTTTCTTGTCTCCCACATAATCTGAAAATACCTTATGCTCTGTAGTTTGTATTTATCAACCATTGCCATCCATAATTTCTCATTCAAAGTATACAATGATTTTCATTCAATGATTTTCATTCAAAGTTTTATTTCTGCATTTAGTTCTCTAAATCATTTTCATTGTAATAATGAATGAATATACAGCAAATAATATAAATTTGCTATGTTTCATCTTTAATACAGGGGATTATTTGGCATGTTACCTCACTACCATAAGGAGCAGTAATCAGGTCAGTGAAAGTTGTCGCCCCAACACAGCGAGGGCCTTGGTTTCCAACATAATCCATGCAGTGAAGCAAATTCATATAGTTGTTTGCACAGCCCTGAGTTTATGGCAAATTAGTAAAACAATAAGTAAAACAATTTTTCAAATCAAACAAATGGAACATAAAAATAAGTATAAATCTAAAGTTTTGTTTTGGTGAACTGTCTTTTGAATGCAAATTTTTAAATGCAAAACAACTGACATGCAAAATAATCTAGTTCTTTTTTTTTTGGCAGAGTCTCACCATTCTGAGATTTGGTTTTTGTTCATAACCGGATATGCACGACGAATCGCAGATTCCATTGTACACTAGACTGCCATCCTACAGACATTATCACACCAATGATATTTTCATTGTAAACAAAAATTATTTTCGACTGCTTCGAGTCTATTATTTTTCTTACCACATAGGTCTGTGCCCCCTCATAAGGAGGGCCTGAGTTCTGTCCTACATCGAATTGCAGACTGCATGAACAAATTAATTAATTACATGTCATCAGAGAAACATAAAATGCAAATTTCGCTGATCCTTATTTGAACATTTAATAAAGAAAAATTATGTTGTTCTTGCAGAACAAGAAGAAAAGGTGATAAGAAGTACAAGCGGGTGAAGAAATCAACCATCGAGATCTGTGTATAAACATGATTTTTTGGTTTAATTAACTTACAGATTTGATCCCCCGGAGCTTTGTTTCAT
This sequence comes from Raddia guianensis, assembly GCA_036346415.1. Taxonomy (NCBI): domain Eukaryota; kingdom Viridiplantae; phylum Streptophyta; class Magnoliopsida; order Poales; family Poaceae; genus Raddia; species Raddia guianensis. Next base: position 32,076,174 of record CM070535.1, read on the forward strand.
CGAATTGAGAGTGCTTTCTGTGTTGCTTCGTTTGTGTCGCCTCCCCCGATCTAGATTTTGTTACCTTTCCCCTTTACTTCTCCAACATAAATCGTGCCTTTTTTGACTGTTGATTTGTATGGATGCTGCTAACATTTTGGGCCAAGATTTCTGTACAGTTTCTTCTTTTTCTATTCTGTTAAAGGATTTTTTCTAAGGCCCAAAGTCAAATAATTTGGGCTGTATGCAGTAAAAGAAAAATATCCAAGCGAATTAGCGAAACTATCGGCGGCCAATATGTAACCTTTCAGTTCGTGGCCTCATTGGGCTTTTGGCCTTTGGCAAATTGATCACGGCGTGTTGCCTTGGGGGGCCCAGTAGCCTAGCTAATTACTAGAGCTGCTACAATAAGCCAAGTCCTAATACATATGGAGTATATGCTAGTTTCGTTTATGGCTCAAGACCGGGGCTTCAGCCCCAATGTGACCCGGCTACAGCTCCGCCGCTGAGTATGATCGCGCGGCAACGCCGAGACTGCTTGCATCTACAAGTACTTATAGTAGATGTTGATGTTTGTCAGTAAATTTCAAAGTCCTATGTATGTTTTTTAACGGGGAGCTGCGATTGCACGGCGATCCGTTCAACAACAAATCAACGGATGAGCTAAACCACTAGAAACCGTACGATGCATGTATGTAATGATTTTTGCGGGTGCTATATGTTAGAATTATTGGGCCTGGCCCATTTAATATCTAAATAATTTCTGGAAAATCTCAGCAAATGTATGCACGTAAACGTGAAATTTCTTTAATACCTATATTTTTTTGGGAGGAGTGGAGACACGCTAAATAGTGGAGCTTGCTTCTCCCACTAGAGAATGTGATGGGAGAGAAATAGAGAATTACACGCTAATTCGCCGTCGGGGCAGCATTTATTTCTTTTTGCTCTCCGGATTTTGCGACGATATGGAATATACAAATCGTGTTGGACTCGGTCGCGTCCGCTTCGCGATCCGTTTGCCTCACGCGTTTTGCTATATAACGCTCGAGAAGCGGTCTCCGGAACCGACGCCCTTGAGCTCCTCTGACCGGGTAGGCGAATCAGTTTTGAGCGCTGGCATGAAGGACTTCTTCCACTACGCCGTCGCGATCTGCGTCGGCACCACCTTCTCCAACACGGCGTGATTCGAAGACCCGAACCAGACCTCGCCGCAGAACTCGTTCCGTGGCGGCGACGCGACCAAGTCCAATGAAGTCATCTCCTTCGCGAGTTCACGAGAGAGATATACGTGTATTTCTTCAAGACGTATCTAGGTTGTGCTACGTGAATCCAACCTGTTTTATCTATCTCTCGATGGTACAAGTTATATCAAACCTTTTAAAACTAAATGAAAACTCTCAGTAAATTATCCAAAACAATTTAATAACTACATGATTTTTTTTCTAAAACTACATAAAACTTTATGTAACTATCGCAACGATAATTCTAATTTGCACGAAACCATATAAAACTATCCAAACGATTAGGCTAATTTGTGTGCGATGATGTCAGTAGGTGCAGGTGCTATGATGACGCTAACATGAAAGGAACGAAACTATATAAAACTTTATGAAACTTTTCCAAATTATATGGGACTTTTCAAAAGTTATATGAGATTTTTTGAAAACTATATGAAACTTTTTGGAAAACCATATGATTTTTTTTCTAAAACTTTATAAAATTATTTCAACGATGGAGTTAATTCACATAGACATGGAAATATATGAAATAACATGAAAACATATGAAATTTTGTAAAAGAAATACAACCATATAAAAACTATATGATTTTTTTAAACTGCATGAAAACTGTAAGAAACCATTGCACGACGAAGCGACGAAATGAAAAACAAAAGAAGAGATATATATAGAAATTGATTGATCCTAGATAGCCGTGCTTGATGCATGCACCATTGCACCAAAGGCTCAAAGTCCAACACCGAAACTATATGCAGTACAGTAACTAATGTACATGCATGCATGCACGTGGGTAGCTTGGTTAATTGAACACCATTACTGCAGAGGTGACACAGGAGTGGATCAATCGATCGACTCTACTACTAAGGCCATGTACAAGGGCAATTAATAGGGATCTCTTAGCAATGATATGGACATATTTCACTAATGTGGCATAAGGCGAAATGAAAAAAATGTTTGAGTCGAGCTCTCGGTGAAGAGACGACTCTTCGCAAGCTCCTAAAAAGAATTAGAGAGGAAGAACATTAAATAGAATATAAGCTCTTGTGCATGCCCTTTGTACATGCTTATCTTTTTGCATGGATGAATGTGCCAAAAAACATCTATAGAACTCTCCATTGTACATGCCCTAAATCTACTAACTAGATATAGCTAGCTAGCCAACGGAAGTGAGAAGCACGGTGCTATATCTACTTCTACGGTTGTACTAACCAGATACATAGCGGGCCTTAAGGTTGCGCGCTACTAGAAAATTAACCTGTCATATCGGCTTATTAGTGGCATCAATACCAGTTCGTTACTTTAAAGTTTCTAGTATCGGTACTGGTGTTATGCTATGACATCAAAAACCCGTACTAAAGAGCCTCTTAGCAGGCAGGTACAAGCTAACCGATATGAAGACTCATCAATATCAATTGTAGGCTCCAATCGATACTGATGCATGTTTATTAGTATAGGTTCGTTGCATGAACTGGTATTGGAGCCTTATTTCTAAAAAGGTTAAAAGATATGCTTATTTTATATTAGAGCATGTGGGTGGGTCAGTGGGTGAGTTGACGAGAAATGTATGAGTCATGACCCATGAGATGCCCAAATTCAAACTTTAGGGTCTTTCGGTACCGGTTGGTTGAACCGATATTGATGCCTAATGTACATTAGTTCCGGTACTGAAGGCCGTATCAATCAGTATTGAAGGTGATTTCTATAGTGGGGGTGGCGAAGACCTCGATGCGAGACGGCCGAGCCGCGGGCCACATTTTCCTGCTAGCTGCGCAACCTGCCCCCGCGTCATTCGGCATCCCGCTCCCGGCCGGCCATCGCGGCCGCCGCCATCTGCCTCGCCATTGCTCAAGCAGGAGAGCCATGCGTATATATACGGCTGATCGACTGATCCGTTGAGATCGACCAGCCAGCTAGGAAGGACGATGTGAATTGTGATAAATAAGTTTGATTCTGTATGGTCCAGCAAGCGAAGCGGAGCAGTGGGCAGCACGAACGGAGTTAGTATTTGTCAATTATCTCGTCCATGGAAGCGCTTCGAACGGTCATCCGTTCCGCTCGTTACTCACAAACTTTGTTATGACTGAACAATGTATCAAAATATTGCAGAAATAGAAATATGTTTATGTTTTATTGACATGCATCCTTACTTAAATTGAACCAAACCACATTGTGAGCATGCTTAATACAGTTATCATGAATTCACAATGATTAGGGTTCAGACTATTTTCGCTTCTCCAGCATTCCAGTTTTCATCAATTCATACATTTCCACTGTAATGGAACAAAACACTCGTATTGTATAATTCCAATTCCTTCGTGTTGGCTTTGGAATTTCACACTACCATAAAAGCAGCATGATTCGCCAACACTGAAGCAGTTAAAAGGAGTGAAAACTCCCTAACAAAATGGACGACGAAATATGTAGTACAGTTTGGCAGTAGATTGACAATCTTTTGCTAGGATCAGGAATCCTGCTGCACCTGAGGAGTCTGTAGAAACAGGAACTGCGCCAAAAGGGACAGATTAAGATTACATGTAAAGTGAAAGATATCTAGAAGGGTTCTTATATTTGATCCAGGAATGCTACCTCGAAGGACTTCCCTGATCTCTCATACTCGACCATGCTGAGAGCTACTTCACAGCTCTGTGAAACTATAGGCTCAGGGTCCTTTGCAAATTCCATCAGAAGAGCAACGCTTTCTTGATCTACAGCATAAGATGACCATAATCTCAGGGAACACAAATATATAATATATATATGTGCGTGAACTGGAGATAGCAAACAGCATTCTGATAATTTAAAAAAATGGCATTCTGATAGATCGTGTGGTTTAGTTACCTGCAATTGAACCAAGGGCCTCAGCTGCTTCATGCCTGACCATTGGGTGCTCAACAACATTCTTCAGGACAGCTGAAAGTGCATCTGAAGCAACTTTGTTTTGCAGCTGACCTAATACATAAGCAACCTGCAGAACAGTAGAATAAAAAAAAGAAATATATTGGAGAAAACTAATCACAACGAAATAACAAGAACAATATGGAACTATTATTATCTCAAAGATTAGACCAAATCTATCAAAAGATGTGATGGCCTCATTAAAATTCAAACAAAACGCAGTCTAGAATTTGAAGCAGTGCCATGAAATACATCATGCCACAAATCTCCTGGTCTATTATAGGCCTTCTTTTCTTCTATGGAAAAAATAGCACCCCGAATTTCCATCATGAAATTGATAACCACTTATACAAAATAATTTTCTTGGTGATCCTAGTTACTAGAAAATTGAGAAGGTGCAACGGATACTTTTAATTGCTTTTGCTCTTTCTTCATGATAACATGGCATGTGACTTGATTAAAAAAATAAGTGGACATTACACCTTGGATGATTTTTTATGCTTGTTAAAAAGAGATGCAAACAAAATTCAAGCAGACCTCATGGCGTAGAAGAGCACTTTTGACACCTAGAGCTGCAACAATAGCAGAAACAGCAGCATCTCCACCATCATTCCTAAGCGCAAAAAGAGCTGCATAACGGTTATACATACTTTCTTGCTCGTTCAGGAGAAGCTCCCTAAAAAATATCCACCACTCTCAATAGCATCATGACAATTTATACAAAACATAATGAACACATATAGGACTGTCCTTAACAATATACCTTAGTTGTTCTACTGAAAAATCTTGCTTTGCAGGCAGAGCTGGATCAACTGAGAGAAAAGGTGAAACGGATGTGCTTTCAGCACTATTCGCGTTCTTCTGATCTTTCATCCGTCTAAGAGCCAACTCGCAAGTTTCTTGTACCTCCACGGCAGGATCAGCTGCTAAACTCTCTTCCAACAGAGGAATGCTCTTCTCCAGGCCAATAGCTCCAAGGGCTTCAGCAGCCTGATGAATAATCATATACAACCTCTCATATGGATAGCAAAGCGCTACAAACAGAGGAAAACCAAAGTAACTACCTCATGGCGGACAATTGGATGCAACGAAAGATCTTTGAGAACTGCTTCTAATGCAGGGATAGCTTCAGCATCCTGCATTTGTCCAAGTGCAAATGCAGCCTCATGGGCAAGCAAGTTAGAAGAGTCCCTTGTAGCTGAACATTGTGGCAAATGGGTCAGGTTTTCTTAAGCATTTTCTGTCTAGTATAGTTTTTTTAGTAAGGGGTGATAAAATATTGGAGTATTAGATAGGAGCTTCCTCAGTGACAACTGTTACTGACATCATACATAAAATAAAACATGCACATTCTCACAACTAAGCACTATCAACAAGTAAATCCTAAATTCCGCTGGAGGTGATGGGGACGACAATGGCGTGGAGTGCAGCGGCATTCGACTTTGGCAATGACAACGTCTGGAGAAACCCTAGTTCCCTATGTTATTTCACAGTTTGGTTGTGTGGAGTTGTGGACTTGGTTGTAATTTGGTTTTTGGCCATGGGCCTTTCTATAAAAGAATATTTGATATCAATGAATCTTTTATCCCTTTCTCAAGAAAAAAAAAAGTAAAATAGCAACCATATTTCATGGAGGATGATCCATAAAACTAAGATGACTTATACTAATACGGAATCAATTCGTATAGGTTCATCAGATCTATATTCAAAAGTGGCAGAAACAATTAGCAGACAAAAGTCCAATACGACCAACACCTCTCCGGTAATGTTGCAGACTGAAAAATAATTTCTTTTGGAATGGAAATGAGGAAAAGTCCTACTAAGAAAACTAGCACATCTACAGCGCTAGATAATTTGAGGGTTACTGAATTGGGGCTAAAAAAAGCCACAAAAACCTGCAACTATGTTGAATATACATAAAATCAATATCATTAGCATAAAATAGTGCATATAGCATAACAGCTGTGATGCCTAGCTCCAGAAATGCTAAATATCACAAATTTCTTGTATTGGTCGCTAAGACTAAGCAGCAAAGCTATGAAAGACTTGTACTTTCATGCGGTGGAACCTAAAACAGCCACTACTCGCAGAAGGGTACCATCACAGTACAAAGAGGCAGAAGGGTACCATCACAATATAAAGAGAGGTAAGTCAGATTGAATACCTTGGAGAAGGGCACAGCGTGGGCCGTCTCCGCGGAGGTTGCGAAGGGAGAAGAGCGCGCGGAAGCGCTCAGTGATGGGCTGCGTCGTGTCTAGCAGCCGCTCGCAAAGGAACCGTTCCATCTCCACAGATGACTCGAATATAGAAGGAGCTGCCATATCCGGCACCTCCATTGAATGAGAGGGCAGTGGGGTGGTCATGCTGCTGCGTAAAAAGACAGAATCTACTCCGGCGATGCAGCGTATCAGATGTCTGAACCCGACTGAAAGTCTGAATTTTCAGAAGAAATAGGTGAGAAAGATACAGAGATTCAGAGAAGAATCATGGTTAGGTGAAAATACCAGGCAATTGGGAAATATTCTAAGGTGGTGTGTTTGGTTGCTTCGTGAATGACCATCCAGGATGGTACTGTTGATGAGAGTTGGGATGTCTACAGTAGACAGGTCCTTGGTCACTGTTTGGTTGTGTGTTTGGTTGATTGTGATTGGAATTAGACGGTCTGTTATTTGTTTGGCTGGTACTGACATCAAATAAAAAAACATATAATCTTCTTCCACGTAAAGGTAACTACCCAAAAAAATTGTGTGCAAATCAGTGAAATCACAGGGAATAGCCAATGGATGAACTGAAATTTGTATCATCTATCAAAAATTCACGTGAAAGTTAATAAGGAACAAAATGATCTAAAAGTTAACAATGGAAGATTAATAAGGAACAAACTGATCTAAAAGTTAACAACGGAAGATGATGATTCATTACAGAATGAGTAAAATTTACAATGTATTAGGGATCAAAGTATGACTGTAATAAACATAACTACACAAATACATTTCAATTAGTTGTCCTTTTCAATGGGATTCAAAGCAACCAAAGGTGGTGTTTGGTTGGTTACTGGCTTATTTATTTTGTTTGAGAGGGGTTAGGCCGTTGGGGTTTGATTAATCGAGTCATCCAGAGAGCTAAATGACAAGGTTTACTGATTTAGGGGCCTAGAAGAGTTAGGGTTTGATGGCTGACCTGCTAGAGCCTAGAGGCTTGGCCTCGCCGTCTCAGATCGGATGCCGGCCGGCGCGCGATCGACAGCAGATGGCGGTGACCGGCAGACTGTGGGGTGCCAAGCGGGCCTGCTGCGGGGGCGCACCGGCACCCGGCAGCGGCGGCGGGCGGCCTGCGCCCTGGGAGACCAGCGGAGTCAACGGAGGTCGAGGGAAGCCGGGCGCCGCCCTACAGCGCGGGATCCCGGAGCCGAACGGATGGCATTGAGGGAAGCTCCGCGGCGGGGCAGGACGCACCGTGCACAAGCACGAGCGAGGCGCAGGCGGCTAGGGTTGGTCGAGTGACCTGACTGCCTGGTCGGTTCGGGTGGGGATTGGCTTGGGCCTTGGGGGAATAGGCCGGCCACTAGCTGGGAATCTGGGATAGGTAATTGAACAGTTCGGCTAGGGCTTGTATATCCAATTGGCAATTGTCTGGTTCTCTTGATTCAATTGTTTACTTCGATTCCAACAAAACTTCGATTTGAATCTACTGATTTGAAGAGATTCCAACAAAACTTCGATTGGTTTTGCATTCCGTTGCTTACTTGAATCAAATAAATAAATCAGTCGGTATCCGACCAATCACCACCTTCGGTTGCTTTAAATCTATTGAAAAAGACAAGTAATGGAAATGGATTTGCATAGTTTTGTTTATTACGCTCATATTTTTATCCCTAATCTATAAATAATACATAACTAGCTTTGCCTCCCATTGCCTCCGTCATACGTGGTTATTTGCCGTACGTATGCCGTGGTCGTCGGATCGCTGTGTGTGAGAATCCAACCGTTGGTTTAAACTTCAACGTATAAAAGTTTTCCCGCGACGGTTTGCGAGCCTGCGGTGGTTTCGCCGATTATTAGCGCGGCGAGTCTCGCGTGGGAGGCGCGGTTCGATTCCCATACATTGCGCATTTTTTCTCCGCCATGATGGGCTCCGGCGTTCAGCTGGCGCTTTTTCCTCATGGCGAGCATTCCTTCTTGGCGTTTTTTCGCTCGGCGTTCCCTTTCATGGCATACATGCAGCATAAAGCAGCTACATTACAAATTTCACTAACCTTGCAATGCATCACTTGTTAACTTTTATATCAGTTTGTTCGTTGTTAACTTTTATATGAGTTTTGAATAGATGATAAAAAATTTAGTTGATCCATTAGCAATTGCCTCAAACAAATTAGGATAGTTACATTTGCGTAGGAGAAGATTATCTAAATGTTTTTATCTGATGTCAATACCAACTAAATATATACCAGACCGTCTAATTGCACTTAACCAAACACATGACTAAGCTAGTGGCCATCGGCTCATCAGTTCCTAGCCATCCCATCTCTCACCAACAGTACCATTCAACATAGTCATTTACGAAGCAACCAAATATAGCCTAATATAATGAGCCAAGTTTAACGTATGTAATATGTATAGGACTATAGGTTGTGTTTCATTTTAGTTTTAATGGTTGGTGGCCACTACTTAAGCCTATCTTGTCCTCAAGTAGCAGTCGTTGCTTCTCCATGAGCTTCGAGAAGCACCTAAAATTGCATAGGAAATAGAACGGACGCTGAAACAAATAAGGCCCTGCTTGGAAGTGGAGTTTTTTAAAATTATGGTTTGTGTTTTGCTATGATCATGAAAAACCATGTTTTTAAAAACCATTGTTTGCTAGCACAAGTGAGAACTTTGATGTCGAGTGGAGTCTACAAAACTTTAAAAAAAACCATGGTTTTGCCAAAACCATAGTTTTCAAAACAGAGTTTTTGGGGTTGCTTTCAAACACCTTGTGGTCTCAAAAACCATGGTTTTTGAGAAAACCATGGTTTTGCATAGAAACTATAAAATAACTCCACTCCCAAATAGGGCCTAAAGGGCCAATATTTGTTTTGAAAGATTTTTGCAGGTAAAGATTTGCCACTCCTAAAATTTTGCATTTATAATGTATTGATAAATCCTTAATTCTTTTTTTTAAAAAAAATTGTTGGAGCTCTATCTTGTATCAAGATATATAGAAGCAATGCCCAAAAGGCCAAGATAGAAGTGATCGCCTTCAAGTGATCGGTGGGAGAAGACGGCGTTGGATCTATAGCGGGATAAGTTTTATCGTTGAATTTTGCTTTTGTTATCCTAAATCTTCTTTCAGATTAGCCAATAAGAGATTTCTTCAGGTCGTTTGTGGCGTGGATGAGAAAAGAGAAAAGCCTCGGCGCGGGATCTACTCCAAGCAGCGGTGACAGTGCGCAATTCAAATCTCTTCACTGGAGGATTATTCAAGGTGTAGAAGTCGAAGAAAAGGGAAATATCTGTAATGCATTTGGTTGACCTCACATGCTAGCGGTCTTCATAATGATGACGATGGTGTCCGATGTGTGTGCTTGGATTCACCTTTCTCGATTGCAACCATGATGGATATACAAGGTTTCAAGCCTATTATTAATCTTCCATTCCGTCTCCCTGTGAGGATGTGGCCAAGGAGATGAAGTTGAGGATGTAGCCAGAGGAGATGAAGTTAGCAACGATGCGGATGACGACGATCTTTGGATTCGATAATGGTGGCAACCAAAGTGAAGCTAGAAGCATGACTTATTTCTCAGTTAGGCTCTACAAGTTTTGTGTTGTCTATCTAATAATTGATCATGGATCTTGCTGTAAAAGGATTTCGGTATGAATGAATCTTTAACTTTTTATTACGGTATGAATGAATCTTTAATTTTTTATTAAAAAAATTGACCTTGTCTTGTGTGAGCCATGCTAACAATTCATCCTGCCATACGAGGGGTGTCAACCGATCTATAGGAATGACAATCGGGTGGGTATCTCCGGGTACACCTCTGTCTAAATGGGTACACCTCTGTCCAACCCGAACCCGAAATTTGTCATGGATACAAACACGCACCCATACCCGAACCTGATGGATAACCGAAACCCAATGGGTACCCGAAACCCGAAATAATTCATACCCAAATGGCGGCGATTTGTCACGACGTACTGTGTGTATTGTGAGGAGGAGGAAGGGAGGAGAGGAGGTGGTGGGGGGAGGTCGTAGGAAGGCGGGCGGAGGAGGTGGAGGAGGGGCGGCGCCATGGAGGTGGAGGAGGTGGTGGCGCAGCGCGTGCGGGGAGGTGGCGGGAGGGTGGCGGAGTGCAGGGAGGTGGCGGCGTGGCATGGCGTCGGGGAGGTGGAGGGCTAGGTCACTGTTAACTTTTGAACATGTCTTTTGATCATTCGTTTTATTAAAAAAAATAGTGCAAACATACAAAAATATAAGTCGGGGAGGTGGAGGGGAGGTTTAAGTTTTTTCTTCCCTCAGTGCCTCTCAAGCGGTAAAGAATATAACAGAGTAAAAAAATGACTATTATGCCCCTACCTTTTTAATACGTTGCAAAATACAAAAATTCATACAAATAGTATAGAATTCATAAAAACATGAGAAAAATTTCTACAGATTCATAAAATTATGTATAGCCAGATTTGAAAGTAAAAATTTAAACTTTTTGTATGTAAATTTTTTAAAAAATTAATCAAACCTATTATGCCTCATGAAAAAGGAGAACAAATTGAAAATATCAAATGTTACAAATATCTGAATAGCAAGTAGAGCATGATTTTACATAAATTTAAAAATTTAAATTACTCAATTTGGAGTTAAAACGAAGGAGATATGATTTTTAAAAGTTTTAATCCGAAGGGGCATTTTAGACATTAATGAACTTTTTAAACGGCTAAAACTAAAGTATTTAACGGCGATGGTACTGAGGGAAGAAAAAATTTAAACCAATGGCATGTATGGAAAGATAGAATTTCAAGTGGCTGATAGAGGATTGTAAACTTTTCCAATGGCATACAGGGAATTATCTCTACAATAAATTCAAACATTTCTAAATCACCCGGTCAGTTTAATGACATGTCTTTTTTTGTCATGTAAGCTTGTCAGCATCATAGTAACATTTTTTTTTATGTATTTCATAAAACTAATATTGCAGATCCATCTAAATCTAAATCTAGATCTAAACTACTCTATAATTGAGCAGTTGGTCTAGATCCAACTACATATCACATCCGTCTATTTTCTTAATCCATCATCCAACAACCATAATTTTTTAGGAGTTTGTTATCAACTCGATACGTAAATACCACTGAACTCTTGACTCGATACATATAGACCACAGACTATTGCCCATATATACATATACGTAGAGACCATGGACTCTTGACTCGATGCGTATAGACCACAAACTCTTCACTCGATACGTATAGACCACGGACTCTTGCCCATAACTTCATAGTATAGACCATGGACTCTTGCCTATATATACATATACATGGGATTAATTTTTATTCTCCCATTATAAATATTCCTAATTTTTCCTAGTTCTTTCTAGACTAGCACCTGTCAAGACCATGGACTCTTGCCCATATATACATGGGATTAATTTTTATTCTCCCATTTATAAATCTTCCTAATAATTTTTCCTAAATCTTCCTACACTAGAACTAACATACTAGCACAATAACACTATAAATAGGGCGGGGCAAGCATGTATGCCCCAAGCATACATACTCATACATAAGAAACGTCTGCCCGGTCGGTCGGTGGAATAAATTCAGGAATCCATATAAAAATAGGAGTATTATGTAGCTCTGTTAAGAATACGCTCCAGTATCCTCTCCCCCATGTCAATGAGTGCGGACGTATACAACCTGTTAATTAAGCTTGCAGCGCTGTAAATAACAATCGTGATGCACATATATAATTACAATTTACAACTTGGCCCATTGAGAGAACGCATCCCTACTTTTAATTAAATGAGTAAGTGCCACACGTATTTGTGCGTACATCCATGTACATAATTGATCTGTTAATAAAAACAATTATTTGTATGTTATTGAACCCGTTAATTAATCTATATCTATATCTTGATTATCTATCATTTAATTTTGCTTGTTTGATGTTTCATGAGATGAGTCACGTCATATCAACCGAATGAGACAACATATGCAATAAAGAATACTCTTACACCTACTCTATATAGACATAGACAAATAGAAAAAATTGCACGTATCCTAAATGTTACTTTTTCTACAAATCGTTGATATCATCATTGCTTCAACGTGCTTTGCACGTGCACGCTTGTATATATATATAAAGATAGAATGTCCATATGTCAGTGTAAGTATAACCCGTGGGTATTCATGGGTATGAAACGAAACCTAGATTCGAACCCGATATTTCCAGGCACCCGAACTCGAAAATCCATGGGTACAATTTCTGACCCATACACGTATCCATCGGGTCAGTTATCCATGGGTACCCGATTCAATGGGTTTTTTTGTCATTCCTACAGGTCTCTCTAGTAGCTCTCATGAATCGGATATTTGGATAGGTACCCTTTGCCGTGTACATCCCATTGGAGGTTCATTTCCAACGAGCTCGTCTGGGGTGTCTGGTCGTAGTCGGACATCTTGAACCTACTGCATAAGTGGAGAAATTCGCTTAGAAGCTCAATTTTGTTGATTCTATGGATCAACAACGGTCAAGCCTCCGACTAACCGCATTCTCCTGATTATCCTATAGCAGTTTGTTGCAAGTTCCTAGTGTTGACACGTTGAGCTGCACAAATTTGTTTTAGGGCTTAGGAGCCCATCCCCATATATGATAGTTGCGCTTTTGCTTCAAAGCTCTTTACCAGAGTCATCACACTATTGTTGGAACCCCATCCAAGATTGTTGTTCCTTCCATTCAAGTCATAGTCATCTTTTGTGGAAGCATCCTGTCTAGGTTTTCAAGATCTTTGATCCCTAGCTCTCCGGTCTTGCCTGGTGTTTTGGCCTCCAATGATGACCTCCAATTAACTAGGTAGTGCCCTCTGTTACAATCCAGCTCAGCCATACAAATGTTCATCTCACCCTACCATTTTTTTTTTGTCGTCCACTTCGCCAAAGAAAAAATAGTGAGATGGCACACCATCATAGATGTGAGCACCAAGTTGATAAGGATAAGCCTTCCCACCCCACAGAGTAGCTTAATTTCCACTTTGTGAGTTGCACGACAACCTTGTCTATCATCTATTTATATTACTTCCTTTAGCTTTGTTAGCCTCCAGGGGAGGACAAGGCAAATGCATAAAAAGGACATTAATTTATCAGAGGGTCATCAATGATGCCATATTGCCATCCATGTTCACGGCTGCTCCATTTGTCATAGGGTAGGTTTTCAATTTCTAGAAGTATGTGTGTAGGCTTATGGCTCTGCCAAAGATCTAGAAGTGTGCTCTCGAAACATGTATTGTGCCTAGCTAGTTTATAATTATATTATAGTTTATAATGTGTTGGGCTTTTGCCCGTTAATTGGGCCTGGCCCATTTGGCCGATTAAGAAGCAGAGAAGGGGCAACGTTGCTGCCCCTAGGAGCTGCCGCATCGGGTTTTCCTAAACCCAAGCCAGAGGTGGAGGTGGCAGCCGTTGGAGTCTCCGACAAGCGCAGGTGAGCGTGCGTGTGCGCGCGTGACCATCGTTCTCGGAATTATTGCACCAACGTCACCTATATGGGGAAGTCCCACTCCTCTCGTTGGTTCTCGGGTTTTTGGCTTGGTTTTTTCCTCTTCTCCCCTCACTCTCAGTGCACCTATGACCATCGTTGTTTGCCGGAGATTCGGCGTCCTCGCCGCTGGCGCGTGTTGTGGTGGTGCTCCCTCTCTCTCTTCTTTAGTACCCACAGGCCATGGGGTGGTCGCCGTGTTGCCGCGCTGCTTCCTCGTGCACCTCAGGCCCTACTCCTAAGCTTGGCTGTGGTAGGGGTGACGACATTGTATATTCGATCCATTTCGTCGGTAGTGCTACGTAGCATGGCGATCTGATTTCTGGGACAATGCCTCGTGCATGCTTTGCCACTGCTTTGCCGACTCGGATTCGGCGCACCGTAAGTGTTCGTGCTCCTCTTTTGTGTGCAACAGGCCGGTTGGGCATTTAGGGACCTATTCTTTGAATAGAGGCTGATCCCAATTAGGGTATATGCACTATTCTTTGTGGGCTTAATATATTGCTCGATGATGATTGCGTGAACAAAAAATATATTAATTTGTTTAGGCTCTTGTGTAGTTTGATCAGTATTGCTTGTAGCTCTTTTGTGTGAGATTTCATTGTTGTTATATGCTCCTGCCACTAATATACTTTGTAGATCAACTAGCTGTAAGTTTCATGTTTAACTGAAAGTTTGGAACTGTTGTAAGCACTGATCTTTGCTAGTTGATTGTTGATTAGTATTGTGTTGTCTTCAGTGGCATTTCGCCATTGAATTGGACTATTTTGGTCCAGCTGAACTGATCATACTGTTGTTCTTATATTGGTGGTTGAGTTGCATTTACATATTTACTGTACACTGAAATGGAGGTCTTGGTGTTGTTTATACATGCAGTAGTGCTGTTCATTCTTTACATAGGCCTAAATCTCAGTTTAATAGTTTGTGATATTAAGCCATCTTTGATCGTTGGAAGGCTAACTTGATTACCAACTTATTAAAGCAATCTAAGAGGAACTCTTTTTCAATTAAATCTTAGCTTTATGCTGATTTTGTTGAATTCAGATAATACCATGTTTATTGAATGCATGTTATTCATGAGTTTATATGCCCTTTTGCATAATCTTGAAGAATTCATGATTTTGACAATTATTCATGGTATTTGACGGCGTGTTCTTTACTTAACCACGGTGAATCACACCCCTATCAGATTTCGACTTCTGCTAGCCGATCAGCCCGGGCTCGATCCGATTCGAGCGTCGGACGCGGCGAGAAGCGACACGCAGCGATTACCCAGGTTTGGACCCCCTCGCGGGTAATAGTCCTACTCCTGTCGAGTCTTAGCTCTTTCCTTGTTGTGGTTGTGTGTGTGAATGATTACAGAATGCCGAATCCCCCCTCCCTTTCTCTCTCTTCTCCTCTTATACAAGCCTCGAGTTGGCGGAGAGAGCCGAGGGAGTAGGCAGTACAGTACACTAAGTACGCTGTGTACACTTGATAAGATGTAATGGACTGGACGGGAGAGACGAAACGTCTTTGCTCGTGTTGTGCGGCGGCGCCGCCACGCGTGCTTCGCAAGTGGGCTCTGACTCGTGTGAACACGCCGGTGAGAGAACGGGTGGGACCCAAACTTGCTCCTTCTGACGCGGGCGGCCTACCTGATGACGGCAAACTTCTCTCTCTGCCGATCAATTCCGCAGAGCCACGGTGACAGTTGATCAGACCTGCAGAGGTCACTGTGGCGATAATCATCTCCTCTTCGGTCCATCCGTGCGTGATGTCGTATTTAATGCGCCTGTCCTTCGCAGCAGGGGGGAGCCTTCGCCCAGAAAACTCCCCTTGGGACGCTTCCTGTCGCACGGGCCCCACCTGACAGGGAGGAGGCCTCTCGTGCTCGCCCGGCTTCGAGGGCTCGCCCGCCTGGCACGGGCTCGGTCGCCCGCCTAACGCGCTGGGCCCGCTTAGAGTGCTGAGGGGCTCGCCTGCGTCTTGGGGAGCGGTCGTGGCGCTTTGACGCTGGGTCCGCTGGCCTTGAGGGGCTTTCGCCATGGCTGGGCCTAGTCGCCCGCGACGTGTGGGGCCTTTGGTCTTCTCTAGGACTCTTCATACCGGTACTTATCAGTCTGACAAGAGTCCGGGTCCACCATATACGCGAACCATCGAGCCGACATTTTGCCGTCTCTTGCGCGGGGGGAGACGAATCGTAGGGGGCCCACCTCCTGCGGCGGCAGTCACGCTGATTCTCCATCTCGCGCACGATCTTCCTTGGGAACTGTCTCGCTTTCTGGCGTGAAGCCGAGGCGCGGGGCATAATGGCGCCAAGTGGCGTGTGAGCGGACGGAATCAAACCGCTGCTCGCTTATAAATACTTCATTCTTGGCGCCATGGCGATCCTTCCGCTAGCCAAAGAGCCTGAGCTACCCTCTGCCTTCTTTGCTTTGCATGAGCTTCTTCGCTTTTAGCTTTTTTCGCCACCGCACTTCCGCCACCCTCCAATGGCTCAAGCGCAGCGGCGAGGGCCGCCGTGGGACGCCACTCGCCGCCGCCGCTGATGTCGCTTTGCCCGCCTCCGTGGCCGACGAGGAGATAGCTATGCGGCTTCACGACATGTGCCGCCATCCGCCAGAGTTCGCGCCGCACCATGGCGCCAAGGCCCCGCACCGGGAAATCATTACCTTCACTGGCGGTCTTGGCGGGTCTCGTCCCGCCAGATTCGAAGTTCTTCCCGGAGTGCTGCGCCTTCTACGAAAATCCAGCGGCGACCTTCCCCAACTCCATCGTGATGCTAGCCATCTTCGCCCACCTCTGCGAAATGTTCGTGAAGCGATCTTTGAGCCTCCGCTCTGGCGCGCGGCTTTTCTGCCGCCGCGAGCTCGCGCTCGAGCGGGGCCTTTGGGAGTTGCTACTTCTCGCTTTGCGACGCCACCGCCTTCATCCACCTCGCGCTCAAGTCCAACTGGAAGGACTGGCCGTGACAGTGGTTGTACGTGGAGGATTCCAGCGGTTGCGACGATCTTGCCTTCCCCGAGGGCCCTGCGGAATCCCTCGCCAGCTGGGGGTCTCAGCCCGACGACTCGGTGGAGACGGAGGCGATGCTGGCGCGCATTGCTGAGCTCCGCCGCAATGGGCTCACCGGAACCCACGTAGCGGCGGACTTTTTGCGGCGCCACCTCTGCCCGCTTCGCATGAGGGCGCGCCCCGCCTGGCAGTACTACGGAGATGACGACGGGACCCGCATTGCCCCCAGAGGTGAGTACTCTTGCACTTTCTTCTGGATCTTCTAGCCATTGGGAACTTCTTTTCCTCCTTGGCTCTTTGCTGATTCGCGGCTTTCTACTTTTTCTACACATCCAGCCGCGGGGAACGTGTCGGAGGAGGTGCTCCGGCAATGGCTGGCGGGATCTCGCCGCGCCGCCCGGCGACATCTCTCGCCACATGAGCCTCCGCCTCTCTGCGGCTGGGACCCACGGAGCGCAACCCGTCATTTATGCGTCTGCCGGCTCCCATGGAGGTTTTTGGTCCGCGGTCCAGGTGGTCCAACGACCCCTGCAAATCCGCGACCAACCTTCGACGACTGCAGAAGCTCCTGCAGCCGCCACTCCTTCTGTGGCCGTCACGCCTGCCGTGCCAGCCGACTCCGACCGTGCTCTCGGAAAGTGCCGCCTCGTCCTCTCCCAAGATGACGACGACGAGGAGGGAGAGGCGAGCCCGAAAAGGATTCGCCCTTCAAGTCCTGAGCTGCCTCGGCCTCCCTTAACCCCCAACGGGATCTCGCCACGACGCCGCTCGCCGCTTTGGGCGAAGCGACGATTTTTCCGAACGGCGCCGCTGCTGCCGGTTTTTCAAGGCTGGCACCTCCTGTGCCGACACCCGCCGCCGCACCAGCTTCTCTTGCGCCAACGCCCATGGTGATCCCGCCGCCGCCTCCACCTCCCTCAACGATGAAGGGAATATGCCCTAGATCAATCATGAGATGATTGTGTAATATGATAACTAGCTTATCAGGTTCCATGAATAATGGCCATAACTTTGTTCATCAAGTATGACTTGGTTGTGAGACACATTGTTTGTATGACATTATTCTAAATCGATCCACGATCCGTAATCATTATGAGGAGCAGTAATGATTGATCGGCACATGTATTGATTGATGGTACTGTTTCACATACCATAGATATTGTGGATATCGAATCAATAATGTGGACACGTGTTAGAGAACACGGATGGTTGGATTGACCTACTCCGAGACAATCGCTGAGATTGTTATCTTAATAGTGCCATCGATTGTTTTCTCGAGTGGTACACCTATATGGTCCTTAGACCGAGATCATCATAGAGTCCCAAAGATGAGTTGTATACTTTGGGGTTATCAAACGCTACTCCGTGAATCGGGTAGTTATAAAGGTAACTTGCGGGTATGCCGCTAAACATGGCGTAGGGTGTGATAGATCAAGATGGAATTTGCCCCTCCTCGATAATGGGAGAGATACCTCTGGGCCCCTCGATGTGGATGGATAAGGAAAGTGCGCGGCCGTGCCAAGGTGACTAATCGTTAGTCACATCTTATATCCATTACACGGAACGAGTGAATGGGTCGAGCTATCACAAGGGTGGCACGCATCTTGCCTTGAGCTTGACTGGTGTCGCGTGGCAAAGGGATCGGTATGTACGCGTGTATCAAGGTTCAGCCGATGAGATCATTCTGTGCATTCGGGGTCAATATGTGTTGCTAGATACCGCTATTGATCTCGTGGATCGAAACGGGTTTCTGGTCCGCGCTCGACTTTGCGCATGAACCTAATGGGTCACACACTTAACGGTTTGGAACATGCTTAACGGATTCATACATTAATGGGTTTCGGCGTGGATATGGATCCGTGTAGGAGATAGAGTCCTAACGGGCCTTCTAGTGTAGAAGCCCGTTAGCACGTCTATATAAGTTGGAGGCCAGGGGCGGCGCGTAAAAAAAGGAGAGAGTTAGATGTACTCCACCAAAACCCTAGCCGCCGCGCCCCTCCCGCTCCCGAGGAAACCCTAGCCGCGCGACGTGGTGCTAGCACGCCGGCGCGCGACGTTCCACTCCTGGACGTGTGGATACCTTAGAGGCGCTGCCGCTTTCGCGGACGTGCTTGCTGGTCGGCGACCTCTCCACAAGCTCGGGCGACCTCTCCCCAAGCACGGGCGACCTCTCCTCGTCACGGGCGACCACTCGGCGAGCATCGGCGACCCCTCGGCGAGCACGGGCGACCCCTCGGCGAGCCGGGCGACCTCACCCCAAGCACCAACAAATTTCCCTCGAAAGCGATCGGCGTTCGATCGGGCGTGTTCGACTACTTCCTCTACGTGCGCGAGTCTTCTTCCGCTGCATCCGCGCGTCGAGGGTAACGATCCGTGGTCCCCTACTTACATGTTGATCCTGGGTGTGCGTGAAAATTTTGATTTTCGGCTAGCGTAGCCTGCGCGTTCCCCTTCAAACGGGAGGGGAGACGACTGCGCCGGCTCCGCGGCCCGGCGACCTATGGCTGCCCCCTTCTTCCTTCGCCTTTGGGGTGCGCCGCTTCAGGTAATTTTCTCTGCGTTCATGTAAATTTCGCATTAGGGTTAGCATGCTGCATGCTTTTCGCATACCTGAACCCTTTTTCGGTTTTCTTTCGTGGGATAGGGCGGATCCTGGGACTTCAAGCTCCGGTCCACGCCATCCGTCGGCCCCCAGCTTGCCTGCAACCCCTTCAATGGAGACGGCGCCTCCTACTGCGGAGAGCGCGCCGATGTCGAGGCTGGAGGACCTTCCAGCCGCTGCCGCAGCCGACACCAACGCTGTCTCTGCCATCGCCGCCGACGTCGGACGCTCCGTTGAAGCGCTCCGTGCCCTCGCCCACACCTAGGCGGCGCGGGAAGGTGCTCGCTTCGGGCGTGAGTGTCGGCGAAGCTGCGGCGGAGTTCTTGACCAGAGATCGCTGCGAAGGCGGCGACCGTGAGGCTGCAGCGGCGCAAGCCGCTGCCGCCGCCACTAAGGAAATCGAACCTCGCGCGGCGCACTCGAGCACCTCCGGTTCTCACAGCCCATCTGCGGACCGTCTACCGTGACTTCGCGGACGTCCTGTACCGGCTGGAGTCACTCAGACGTCCCTGCTAGAGGCGGCGCGCGCAATACATCGGGTGCGGTGGGCGCCGCCAGTTCTCGAACGACCTGCCGGTGGTGATGCGGGCGCGGGTGATCGAGGATGGTCGCCACGGCGCCTTTGAAGCAGCGCGGTTCGTCTTGGGCAACGGCTTTGCCCAAAACGCCGCGTTCGACCTTGACGCCGCCACCGGGGAGCCTTTGCGCCAGCTGGAACGGGACGAACAATCTCGGGTCGAGGTCACCGCCAACCGCGTATCCATGATGGGCGGCGCTGCACCGGCAGAAGACGACGACGACGAGGAGTAGCTAAACCCCTTTGCCTGTCTCGTCTTGTATATAAAACCTGTTAATGCAAACTTTTCCTTTTCCCTGCCATAAGTCTCGCTTAATTTTACGCAATCTCTTAATTGTAAGAAAAAAGGACTTAAGCAACCGATCGCAAAAGCTTTAGACAGAACGTTCTGCTGAAAGTGAGCGCTTTTTCCTTAGGCGTCTGGTTACTTCAACCCTTATGGCCTCTTTGCGAACCGACCTTAAACGTTACGTGGCGAGCACTTAGCTTCCGGAAGTGGTCTAGACGCCGGTGTCGTCGTTGGCGCGAGGGCCTGCATCGGCGCGCAGACACACCAGGCTAGAACACGCCTTCCGTCCGCCTCGCCTCACCCAGCGTAAGTTATAAGCGTTCGTCTTTGCAACTAAGGGGCCATCAGTCTTAAGTACTTTCTCGCTACCAGCTTTCAACAGAATGTTTTCTAACAGACTTTTTAAGGCGAAAGACAGGTGCTCACAGAGAGACAGAACTTATCTTTATATTGCAGATGATGGCTTTGTACATCACAGCCCCCAAGGCGAGCGGAGAAGGAGGAAGACCTCGCCGCTCGGCTCCAAGGGAGGACTGAAACAGCTACCTACGGGTAGAACTTCCTCACCGCCGACGTTCAGTGTTCGCCACCATGACCATCCTCGGCGAGCTGGACCGAGCCTAGGCGGGATACTGAGACCACCTTAGAGGGGCCCTCCCACAGGGGAGACAGCTTGTTGCGGCCTGCCTGCGTCTGGATTCTGCGCAGGACAAGGTCACCCACTGCCAGTGTTTTCTCACACACCCGTCTTGCTTGATAACGGCGCAGAAATTGCTGATATCTGGCTGTCCGGATCGCCGCTCTGTCTCTGATCTCCTCCAGAAGATTTACTTCATCCTAACGCCGGTCAGGGTCTCCATCTTCGCTGAACGCCGCCACCCTTGGGGATCCGAAGGCGAGCTCTGAGGGGAGCATTGCCTCCGAACCGTACACCAGGAAGAAAGGAGTCTCGCCAGTACCTCTGTTGGGGGTTGTCCTTAGTGCCCAAAGCACCGTGGAGACTTTCTCAGCCCAGCGTTTGCCACGCTTCTCCAGACGATCGAACGCTCTTGTCTTGAGTCCCTTGAGTACCTCCGTGTTCGCCCGCTCCACCTGCCCATTGCTCTTCGGATGCGCGACGGAGGCGAAGCATAGCTTAGTGCCCAACTCTTCACACCAATCTTGAAAGTCGACGCTTTTGAACTGAGCGCCATTGTCAGTGATGATTCTGCTGGCGACGCCAAAGCGGACAAAGATGCTTCTCATGAATTTTATGGCTGCCGCCGAGGTGATCGCCGAGACCGGCGAGGCTTCAACCCACTTGGTGAACTTGTCGATGGCGATTTAACCGATGCGTGTAGCCCGGTCGCCAGCGAACGGGTCCAGATATCCAAATTTCGCACGCGAATGGCCAGAAAAGTGGAATAGTTTGCAGCGCCTGGGCTGATAAGTGGATCTGCTTAGCATAAAATTGGCACGTTTCGCATCTCCTCACCAGCTCGAAGGCATCCTGGAGGGCGGTAGGCCAGTAGAAGCCGTGGTGGAAGACCTTTCCGACCAACGCCCGACTCCCAGAGTGGCTCCCTCACACGTCTCCATGGATCTCAGAGAGAATTTCGCTCCCCGCTTCCCGAGTGACGCACTTCAGTAGAACTCCGCTGCTGCCCTGGCGATATAGGTCCCCACCTACCAGGGCGTAGCGCTTCTCAGCCGACGCGTCATCGTCGGGGATCACTCTGTCCTGCAGGTACGTTAGGATAGGATCCATCCACTGACCTTCCCGGACGAGTGTGACGACGTTAGGATGGTCGCCGACGTACTCTGCCTGGCCTGGCATTTCCGCCTCAACAAAGAAGCGATTCTTCGCATCCTCCTCCAACCGGGAGCTGCTGCGGGAATGCTGACGTCTCCGCCGGATGTGGGAGCTGCGTCGAGAATCATGCCGTCCCCACCAGAATCGGGGGCTGCGGCAGATGGCTGCGTGAGTCTTTCTTCAAAGACTCCAACCGGAACAGATGCCCTTGACGAGGCAATCTGGGACAGCTCATCCGCCATGTAAGTTGTCGGCGCCTCCGAAGGTCACCGGGAGGTTGACGCGTCCCAAGGGGACGGACTCAGCCCTCGGCGTAACGCCGAAGAAGGGAAGCGCCGGCCGGAGCTCCTGCTCCTGGATCTGGAGCGCTTTGGCGACTCGGGTAGATAGGAGGTTGATTGAACTTCCTCCGTCTACCAGCACCGGCCCCAACTTGACAATCCGGACCGTGGGCGCTACCACGATCGGGAGATGTCCTGGGCCGGCGGTGCTGGTAGGGTGATCGGCCCGACCGAATGTGATCGATTGCTCCGACCATACCGGTACTGGCGGACCCTCGCCGGCACGATGGCGCACCTCCTCATCACACGCTTGAAACGGCGTGAGACGGATAGGTGGCGATCCGCCGGATGAAGGCGACTTGCGCTCGCTTGTGAAAACCAAGCGGCCGGTTCCTTGCCCTTGCCACGGATGCTTGCGCCGCTTGTGGACTCGCTTGTCCACTATCTTCCGACGACCGGCGATCCGCCAAGTCGTGGGAATTGCAACGGTGAATGGGGCGATGGTTCGCCGTCCCACTCGCCGGGCGACGTCCTCGCCCTTCGCCGTGGCGCGGCGGTAAATGCGTACACGGCGGTCGCCACGGCCGCCCTACGGGCACCGTTCCTGCCGCCGCCGCGACCTCCTCCTTTCTTCCGCCGCCCGCGCCACGCTGCGGTCGGCCACCGTCGTCGTTATCGTCGTCGTCGCGCTCGGCGGCCAGGACCTGCCGGCCTCGCCGCTTTGCGCTTCTTCTTGTCCTTCCCATCGGGATTCTTGGAGGTCCCGGCTTCGCCACCCCCAGCGGCCCCCGCCCTTCCGGCCGGTCGGAAGCGGGCCTCCGCCTATAGGGCGCACTTGTAGGCCAAAGTGAACAGTTCCTCCGTCGTCTTGATCTTGCACGTGGCCATCTTCTCCTTGACCTTGGGATCTCGGGAGCCTCTCCTAAAAGCCATGACGACGGCGTCGATGGAGATGTCAGGAATGGTGTTGCGAACCTGACTGAAGCGCCGGATGTAGTCGTGTAGCGACTCTCCTTTCTTCTGCTCCACACTGTGGAGATCGTCTTCGACTCCGGGCTGCTCGAAAGTGCCCTGGAAGTTGGTGATGAAAAGCTCGGAGAGCTCCTTCCACGACTCCACCGACTCCGGGGGTAGGTTCATGAGCAACGAGTGGGCTCCGCCGGTGAGGACAGCGGGGAAGTAGTTCGCCAGAACTTTTCCCGATCCTCCGCCGGCTGCATCACCGTGGTGTAGATCTGCGAAACTTCGTCAGGTTGGTGGAGCCGTCATACTTCTCGATGGGGCCGGTCTAAACTTCTCCGCCCTCGGACGCGCGCAGCTCCTTTGAGAAGCGCGGCACCCAACGCCGAGCCTCCTCGCTCTGGGCCGCGCCTCGTCCCACCGCCCCCGGCGCCTAGGCGGCGCCGAAGAGACGTCGCCTTCGTTGGCCGGGGCAGCATCGCGGGATCCTTCTGAAGGGAAACGCGGGCGCTATACTAGCACAGAATCAAAATTCTACCGCCGAGACTCAGAACCCCTGCAAGTAATTGACCACAGATCGAGTTACCTTACGACGCGTAGTGCAGCGGAAGACGAGTCGATGAAGCCGGTTCAATCGATCTGCGCGTAGTGGTACGGAAGTAGTCGTTCACGGCGATCCCATCGTCTCCTCCTTGCTGGTCAGCAACAAGCCAAGAGGTGCGCCATGGCCGATCCCCATGTCGTGGAGGTCGTCGACGAGCTCCGCGTGCTCGCCGAGATTCGCGATCTCTTCGCGCAGCCTGTCTTCAAACGGACGCCCCGGCTTCGTACGGAGTCTGTTTTCGACGATTTTGGACACTACGGACAAGCCCACGACGAGAGCTTTCCAACGCATCTAGCCGCATCACGAGATTCCTTCTGGATCAACGGGAATTCACGAAACAAGGACGCGACCAGATTCTAGACGCGAGCAGATCGCGCCGCCTTCTCCGGTTCGCCTTGCGGTTGATCAAGCCAGCCCCAAGTGTTGCGCCTATAGGAATACACACATCCGTGATCGGAATCCGCCACGGCGACGCACATAGCGCGGGCGCGGCAAGGAGAGAGGTGACGGCTAGGGTTTGGTGGAGAGGAAAACCTAATTTCCTCAGGGGATTCTCAAGCCTCTCCACCGCCTCCTTTATATAGTCCCACCGTGGGCACTCTACACTAGGGGCCCTAACCCGGTCAATGGCCCATGTCTCACATGGTTTATGTAGCCCACGTCATACGTGGTCCCACATATCATTGAGCTCACATCCGATGTGGCCTATGATTGTCAATTGGGCATATAATTCCTTCAATCTCCCACTTGCACAATAGACAATTATGCAACTCATGACTTCAACCACTTAAGTGTGCGACCCAATAGGTTCGTATATAGACAGCAGTGACCCAGAAACAAATTTCTAGTCACAGATCGGCAGCGGTCTCTAGCAAAACGTACCAACCCCTGAATACATGCGAAGATCAAATCTAACGAACCAAATAGCATTAAAGTGTTGATCCCTTTGCCACACGATACCAGCCAAGCTCAAGGCAAGAAACGTGTCACCCTTGTGATAGCTCGCCA
This sequence comes from Raddia guianensis, assembly GCA_036346415.1. Classification (NCBI taxonomy): domain Eukaryota; kingdom Viridiplantae; phylum Streptophyta; class Magnoliopsida; order Poales; family Poaceae; genus Raddia; species Raddia guianensis. Next base: position 32,101,122 of record CM070535.1, read on the forward strand.
TTCACTCGATCAAGCATCGGATTTCAGATGATTAACTCTTTAATCATGGTATGGCCATACACTTTTCCAAATCTAATACCTCGAGGGGCCCGTAGATATCTCTCTGTTATAAAGGAGGCAAATCCCATCTTGACCGCCACACCCCATCCATGTTTCATGGCATACCCAAAGCTACCTTTATAACCCCTCATTACGAGAGCGTTTGATAGCCCCAAAGTATACAACTACATATGTTTGGGACTCAATGGCGATCTCAGTCAAAGGATCCCACAAATACTATGTGAGAATTCAACTGATGACACTAAAGATTATAACAAATCTTGCAGCATCTCATTGCGGGTCTGTCCAACCACCCATGTTCTCCAACATGTGTTCACATTATTGATTTGATATCTCCATATCTATGATCCGGGAACATGATCATCAATCAATACATGTGCTGATCTTGGAATCATAATTGTTCAAGTTATAATATAAGATTAGGGACTCCTTTAGAATAACATCATATAGTAAAAGAGTTCCACGAACAAGTCTTACTTGTTGATCGCTACCGATGATGTTAGTCAAGGAACTAGGATAACAATTATCCATCATAAACATAGAAGTAATACAGTCATCTCCAAGACTGCCTAGTCGGCTTGTTACTTATATTTTATCCACATGCACTAGAGCTTACTAGCCGGATATCCAATATTGGATGCTCATGTGCGCCTTTCATAAAGGTTATGATAATATTTGTCTAGACTGAAATTGTTTCAACTTCTGAACCCCCATTAAGTAATGGTTTGGAAGTAGTACGCGATGTAACTTTTACAGGCCACCATTCCAAATATCAAATACTGAACCTTGCTCTCCTATGTGACATACACAGGAACAATTTCCGGCTGAACCATTCAACACTATGTCAACATATGGGCCTAATCCAATTAGCCTTTCTGATCTATCTCTATAGACCCTTATGCCAAAATTTTAAATCTATCCCAAAATCTTTCATGAAGAACAATTTCTTAATCAAGACATGGTAGATTCACAGAATATTATTTCCGATCAACTATATGTCATATATATTTAAGATCAAGAAAAATTAGTGCTCTCCCACTTGCCCTTGATGAACTAGCCAAAACAATTTGACTTCCCATCAAAACAAATATTCAACTCTGATATGCTTGTTTCATAAACTTGCATACTCTAGCACTTTATGGATCACAAAAACCTTGAGTCCGTGTCGAACACATTCTCACTTAGGTCTCAACTAGAGAGAGAGCCGTTTCGATATCCATATTGCATATCATATATGTAACAGTAGCTAGGTGAATCAAGACAACACTTAGTAGACCAATCAAGTTCAAAACTTAGTTGTCACACATAGCTTGTCTTAAATTCATCTTCCAGAGTATAGGCCCATCACGCTTCAATATAAGTCTTAAGCCCATAACAGTCCGACAACAATTGTCTTCCCTATCATATAGGTGTCTAATTTAGTTTTAGGACCAATGCAGGGTTGGTTATTTCATAAAACATACAACAGCTTATATACAATATGAAAATTTAGTAGAAACCGAAACACTTTCAAATGATCCCCGAATAACTCCGAGTCACATCGTGCTCCCACTAAATATTTTATAAGAAACAATTTCTCCAAAATAAAACCAATCCGAGCAACAAACACTTTGCAGCTCATACCCTTCTTTATATGCAAACATTTTACACTTCACAAAGAAACATTTATCTTAGTCGAGCGTGAGCTTATCAGACATTAGACGTCTTACACATGCCCCACGTTCCAAACATCGATAAAACAGCACGGAACACCTTCCGATCCATATCATATATGGTTGTTTTCTTATGTCTAAATAGAACCTTTAAATGAGCACAAACATTTCTAAAGTGTACCATAACATGGATAATGAAACATAATAACATCACAAATCCTTAGGATTAAAAACATACATCCATTCACTAATGGAGCATGCCCATAAGCCAAATTAATCTCCCACTCAAAAGAAGTGAAGTATTGAATTTGCTTATGCCCGGAATATAATAACAATTATTTAATTCCAATTGTGATCCTTTGGATTTGGGTCCTTAAAAGTACGTCAACGTCAAATGAGACAACTTTTATACCCTTGCCATTAATCCAGAATCCTATCCTGCGGTGTCAGGGTAGCACCAATCTTTAACTTCACAAGTCTAGATTAGTACTCAGGTCCAACTCGACCTTTCCCTTTCACTCATGACTCGGCCTCCTTCACAAGTCGACCACTCTTTTGAACCATCATCATATGATAAAGCTAATTTTAATACTATCTTATTTTAACATGCATCAAATGCATCTCGGCCAGTGATTTCTAAGCAATTCATCATTATGAAGAGCAACCAAAAATCACATCAATAGCTAACCATTAGCTAAAGGGAAAACCATATTTTTCAATGCCTACGCAATCAATCATATTGACCACATATGACGGCTGACCGAATTTTCTTTTGCTAACTTGCACGCAAATAATGACTTAGGGATCAAATCCTTTAGCCCTTTATTTGGATCTCAAACATGCCCACCAAATCCACAATCATATTGCAGACATCCATGATTTCATCTCGCTACAATAGCTCAGATTTCATGATGACAAGAAAGAGATAATAAGCACAAAGAAAATCATTGTAGTGCTTCTAATAAACACTTCAACTATAGATTGCATTTCAAGCTGGTTCATCAAGGTACTACTTTTAGAACAAATATTCCATAATAACTAGAGAATAATTCTAAAAAACGATATCAATCACCATAGATATATCAAAATTCACTAATCAAATATATAGCTCAAAAATAAAGCATCAGGTATATCAACAAATATTAAACTATGTTTATGTGCGTACCTCCTTTAACAATTTAACGAAGATACTCCCACTCAAGTCACATTCCTCCGATGACTCGAACTAGGACAAGATCCATAGTCGGTCAAAGATCTAGTCTTGTGAGGCGACTCCTAGAACTAAGTGACATAGGTAGGCAACCCTTGCCAATCACATCGTATGTGACTCTTGTGTGTTGGGTGGCATACGCCAATGCTCAAAGACCAACACCCCTGCCCCGAAGCCCAAAACCGTTTTGATATCTTCGTCAAGTAAAACCAACACTATGTAGTGAAGTCCGACTTCACCCCATTGATCAAGGAAATTAATGGCACCCCGCTGTATGCTGAAACTACCAATTAACGTACAAGATCTTTATGAGTGCAGCTGTTGGAAAAGGGCAAACTCTTAATTTTTTCGAGAGAAATCTATTCTATTAAGAATAGCAGGGCAGGAAAACCATCACAGAAAATCAAGTATTAAGCTGTGCACTGGTATGGCCCAAGACGCGGTGATCATTATCACCATGCGCCCATTCCTGTCCACCGAGCCATCAACTTGATTTTACTCAAGTATCACAAATTAATATGTAACCCTTAGTAAGGACCCCACACATGCATCATATGTACGAGGGTCAAACTATTCACATACATCTGCATAGAATCAAATTCTACAAAATAAAGTGAATACATAACAATTATGAAAAGGCACATAAATAATTTGTGTTGTGAAAACAATTTTCCTATAGTGAATCATATTCACAAACTATGCCCTTGAATAATTCCAACGAATTAATCACATTAACTCGTTCCGGGCCAATCATATTGTCCCAATAAATATTCATTAAGCAAGTCAGCCTACTAACAAATTAACTGGCATGGTTCGAACTGTGAATCCTATTCACAATCTTACCTATTAGTCGTACAACCCCAATCAACCGCTGAGGCACCATGGCAGTAGAGGAAACTCACCAGGCTACCAGCACTCGAGGCATCTGGTGCCGAAGTGGTACTCCAACTCCATGAGCCATTTACAGCATGGTTATACCGCTGCTCGGGATCCTTATACCAGCGTACGGCGGGGCTTTCCGACTAACTCGAGCTCTTCCAAGCAAAACCGAGTGGTGCCAAGCAGCGCCGAGCAGCCCGCGACCAACTCGAGTTCTTGCAATGAAAGCCGAATTGCATCAAGTAGTGCTAGACCTCGCTGAACAATATCAAGTGACGCGAGTAACAATATACTCGTCACCGAGTAGTCCGGGCAACGCCGAGCAATACCAAACACTACTAGGCACACAACCGAACAACACCGAGCAACCCTGAGCAACAATTTGCTCGTTACTAAACGGTCCAGGTTGCATCGAGTAATTTCTAGCAGTGTCAAACAACATCAAGTCACCGAACAACAATTTGCTCGTTACCGATATATCAAGCACAAACATGCACATTTGCTAACGGTCGGGCTACTGGACAGCACACCAAGAGCAAAAAGATATTGATCCAATCAGTAATAGCTCGACGGCTTAGGATCAAATCCCAGTTATGTTGCCCCCAAGAACCCTTCCCGGTGATCAACGTTTAGCAACATTTGCGCAAGACGAGGATCCAAAATCAATTTACATCGTGGCCAGAGCAATTTGCCAATTAATCATATTAATTAATCAAATTATATTGGCTAATCGTATTAGCCTCAGCGGAAGTGCATCATCAATGTGCACATACAGGCCGACAAACAAGATTAATCATACTAATCAAGCCACCGACTAGACTAATCCAATTAGCTAGTCAACTTGGTCACACACACATGCCAAACAGACACGGCCAGCACTTGTGTACAACAAATCGTCACATGATCGGCTAGCCATACATGCATCCAGTGCATCTCAACTGCACCACATCTACACGAGCCATGCATGTAACCAAGTACAAGCACAGACATGTATACGCGGGACATGGCATCAACCTCATGTACGTGGACTAGTCCATGGCTCTATTGCACCAGTACAAATAATCAACCAGCGCAACAATTATGCATCAACATGCAGCGGCCAGCAAATTAACATAGTGTCGGCGCGATATGAGAACGATTGATCTACGGCTAAAATCAGCAGGCAGCACAATAGATCAAATCTAACAAAGTACTACGTTGATTTTATCAAGCACGATCCAATCAATCCGGCCTGTAGGAGTGGCTGATCTAATCAGCCTAACCGATCTCATCGGCTGCCCTAAACGATCCAATCGGCAGGGAAAACAAAAAATAGCCTGCATATCACATATGCGACCGATCCGAATCAAGAACTAAACAGGATGACTCTGATACCACTGAAGGGAAACGCGGGCGTTACGCTAGCACAGAATCAAAATTCTACCGCCGAGACCCACGACCCCTGCAAGTAATTGACCACAGATCGAGTTACCTTACGACGCGCAGTGCAGCGTAAGACGAGTCGATGAAGCCGGTTCAATCGATCTGCGCGTAGTGGTACGGAAGTAGTCGTTCACGGCGATCCCATCGTCTCCTCCTTGCTGGTCAGCAACAAGCCACGAGGTGCGCCATGGCTGATCCCCATGTCGTGGAGGTCGTCGACGAGCTCCGTGTGCTCGCCGAGATTCGCGATCTCTTCGCGCAGCCTGTCTTCAAACGGACGCCCCAGCCTTGTACGGAGTCTGTTTTCGACGATCTTGGACACTACGGACAAGCCCACGACGAGAGCTTTCCAACGCATCCAGCCGCATCACGAGATTCCTTCTGGATCAACGGTAATTCGTGAAACAAGGACGCGACCATATTCTAGACGCGAGCAGATCGCGAGGTGACGGCTAGGGTTTGGTGGAGAGGGAAAACCTAATTTCCTCAGGGGATTCTCAAGCCTCTCCACCGCCTCCTTTATATAGTCCCACCGTGGGCCCTCTACACTATGGGCCCTAACCCGGTCCATGGCCCATGTCTCACATGGTTCATGTAGCCCACGTCATACGTGGTCCCACATATCATTGAGCTCATATCCGATGTGGCCTATGATTGTCAATTGGGCATATAATTCCTTCACCTTCCTCCTGGCCTCCGCAGACGGCAGTGATAGCGCGGTCGCGCTGTCAGCCGTGCCGCCGGTGGAGCTTCTCACGTAGGTCTTCTACATGCAGCAGGTGGCGGTCTTCCAAGTGGGCCCGAAGGTTCGGTCCACCACCGCGTCTATCCTGCCGAACCACCGAAGGAGTGGCCCGGCTTCTTTCATCTTAGCCCCGCTCCCTCCCGCCAGGAGATCCGCGGGAGGGGCGTGGTGAAGCAAAAGAACGGGAGGAAGCGGAAACACGGTTCCGCGCTTCGCGACTTGCACTACGTCGCGCGGCAACGACGTGAGCCAAATCGGCCACCACGGCACCACGGAGAGTCCGAGTCACCGGGCGGCGGGTTATCCAAGAGGCCCAGGCCGCATGGAGGTTTTGTGTGGAAGAGCACTCCTCCGGGCCAGCGCCGCCTAGCCAGATCGACGGCCGCTCTCCGCCAGGCACCGCCCTTGGTCGGCGTATGCCGCTTCGGTGATCCACCGCCATTACCGCCGCCCGACGCCATGCGGCAGCAGCTCTGGCGGCTACCTCTTTGTCCATCGCGGACTGCTGATCCGCCATGGAAGAAGTCAAAGAACTCGAACTGATGCTAGCGCCCCCTACCTGGCGCGCCACTAACGGCGTGTTCTTCACTTTACCACGGTGAATCACACCCCGATCAGATTTCTATTTCTGCTAGCCGATCAGCCCGGGCTCGATCCGATTCGAGCGTCGGACGCGGCGAGGAGCGACACGCAGCGATTACCCAGGTTCGGACCCCCTCGCGGGTAATAGTCCTACTCCTGCAGAGCCTTAGCTCTTTCCTTGTTGTGGTTGTGTGTGAATGATTACAGAATACCGAATTCCCCTCCCTTTCTCTCTCTTCTCCTCTTATACATGCCTCGAGCTAGCGGAGAGAGCCGAGGGGGTAGGCAGTACAGTACACTAAGTACGCTGTGTACACTTGATAAGATGTAATGGACGGGATGGGAGAGACGAAAACGTGCTGCTACTGTGCCGAGCGGCGCCGCCCACGCATGCTTCACAAGTGGGCTCTGACTCGTGTGAACACGCCGGTGAGAGAACGGGCAGGACCCAACTTGCTCCTTCTGACGCGGGTGGCCTACCTGATGACGGCAAACTTCTCTCTCTGCCGGTCAATTCCGCAGAGCCACGGTGACAGTTGATCAGACCTGCAGAGGTCACTGTGGCGGTAATCATCTCCTCTTCGGTCCATCCGCGCGTGATGTCGCATTTAATGCGTCTGTCCTTCACAGCAGGGGGGAGCCTTCGCTTAGAAAACTCCCCTTGGGACCCTTCCTGTCTCACGGGCCCCGCCTGACAGGGAGGAGGCCTCTCGTGCTCGCCCGGCGCCCTAAGGGTCTCGCCCATGAAGCCGGGCTGTCGCCACTTGACGCATGGGGCCCTTTGGCCTTGAGGGGCTCGCCCACGCTGGGCCTGGTCGCCCCGACGCGTGGGGCCCTTTGGTCTTCTAGGACTCTTCATACCCTGTACTTCTTGTCTGACAAGATATTATGTTTTTTGTTATATTCAATGTGACATGGTTGTTTAATCTATTTAAACCGCAATGTTTTCAACATAATTATCTATGAAATTGCATTTATGAAAAGGAATTTTCGTTATAACTGAACATGAGCTATATTAGAGGTTACAACTATGGTCTTTTAAACTTGGCACAAATCTAGCAACCAAAATGCGGGACACACCACTTATTTGAAGTGTAAATTTAGTTTCCAGCCTACACCTTCGACATCCTTATGTTTTTAAAATCTGAAAATGAGGTAGGAACAAAGCTTGGATATATGGTGAAGATGGATCCGCATCCTCTGGCTTTGGTCCCAAAGGCAAAGTTTGCTTTTATATCTCGTTCATCAATCCCATAATCAACGGTGGATGTTTTTATATCCAAAATCTCATAGCTACCATTTGAAAGATGAATACTTTATATATTCACTAGTACAATGCCCGTGCTCTGCCACGGACCATAAAGGGATCAAAGGAAAACATAGTTCGTAGAAAAATATATAAATATGAAGAGTGATTTATAGAAAAGACATCATGTATGAACTCATTTTAGATCGAGTGTATGGCACGTGAGGTAATGTAACTTGGATCGTTTAAATTGGAGCAAAACATCGAGAATACTTTATCCTTCAGCCCGTGCTTTACTACAAACCTTTAAAGAAAAGGAATACATAAATGATAAATAAAACAAAAAATTAGAACATTATGTTTAATGACTTTCTTGCCGATTTCCATGAAAATCTGGAAGGACATGAATGTCTTGAGTCAAGGAAGAAAGAAAGGGAACATTTTTCTCACGTGACATCGAAAACAATATCTTATTCATCAATTCACTAATACCAAGATAATAGCATGTCATCTGTTTTAAAAAAACAAAATCATGGCAAGTCATATCACAATATGACAAAAATACAAGAAATGGTTTTGAAAGTTAAAAATACAAGCAATGATTGTGCTGCCCTTGCTCGAGCCGCTGCTCTTTGATAGATATCTTCATACTGTGAGGCCGATGAGTCCCAGCTGAAATCTATCCTCATGTCTTTCTGCACTAACTGTTGCTAGACCTCAGCTTTTCTGGTGTAGTAGTTGAATGCCCTTTCCATTGCGCTACCTAGACCCTGTCCAAATCAACTTCCAAATGAGTTTTCCCCACCAGAAATCCTAAATTTTATTTCATGCTTTTTTAACGTAAATTTCATTTTATTTATTAGGATATGAGCAGAAACAAGACTCACCTGCTCATCAACCTTGACAAATGTAAAACCATTTCGCAGTTCCATAGGTATGGTCTCATCGTCAAAGTCAAAAACACTGAAATCACAAAGCACATCCATGTTGCATTATACATATTTTTTTTTTTTCAGAGAACATGTGTATCAATTTTTGCTGCAATAATACTGTATCACTGCAGCAAAAGAAAGAAGCAAAAAAGCTCAAGAACCACCAAGCCAGAAGAGAGAAGGTCCAAGAAATAAAAGGATTGAACGTGCTCCTAACCCTAACTATGCAGTAAAACAAGATGGCACTGCCTAAATGAATGTTAGTTGAATTTCTCACAAAGATGATGGCAACCTCGTCGTGCCATCTATACATTATATAACTGGAGCAATAATATTTGAAGGAATAGTTGATCAACTTTTTACCTATCATTCAATCCACCAGTTTTTCGAACAATCGGCACAGAGCCATATCTCATGGCTATCATCTGTGGATTAAAAATTAAGTCATAATTAATTTTGTAGCAGAAGTAATACATCATATTGGGCAATTATCAATTGAACAATGGCCAAACAAGATTCACCAAAACAATGGCCACAATGGACAACAACTATTTTTTAGGTCATCTAAGATTAAAAAAATGCACCTACCATGTATTGTTCTGCATGTATTTGTGAAGACCTTATAAAACAGTAAAGCATGAATCATAATAAGACCCAAATAAAGCACTTCATTTCCTACTGCTTTTGTGAAGATGGCTGGCCCTCAAAAAAATATTTGCTAGCCAGCGAAGGGATTTTAACAAAAAGAGCAGCCTAATAACAGAAGTGGTATCAGAACAGGCCATCAAGGCAAGGGCTCCTCTGAATCTCCCAACCGTGAAAAGTGGAGGTAAGCATCGGTGCATGCGTAACAAAAAAGACAAGAATAATCATATAAAGTTCTAATAACCGATCAGTTTATGATGAACAAATAATAAACGAAGTGAAACGTTCATAGATTGTTTAACATCCACATTGTATGAAAGCCTGTAAATGAAGCTCAACATGACCACCCACTTCATCTTCCCTCTTCAGTGGCTAAATCAAATTAGGAGAGAGTTAGCCAACCAAAAAACACTTAGTTAACCGACAAATTAGGCAGGTAAACACGAGAAAAAAATGCATTCATATGTGATAGGCAATAGTAATGCAGAAGAATGATTTTGAAAATTCACCTGCATCAGGGTATTTATATAATACTTATTTGCATTAGTAGATTATGAATTTATCTGATAGGAAGAATATTGATGAGAACAAAAAAAGACCTCGCTTCCTACTTACATGTTTTATGGTTCTAAGGCTAGATTTGCTCAGAAATTCCATTCAGTTTTGGAATAATCAGATGCACCACTTCTTATGTTTAACTATTTATCAGAACTTTCATATATTATGACTTTACTTATTTTTTTATTTGTTATATGGTACTGTGCTGAAAATTAACTGAAAGATGCCCATGCAACATACTTTTCCAAACCGAATTAATTGAGGAGCTATTCTAAGTACAGTTGATGACAGAATGGCAAAACCAACACCTGCAGACGTTCCTGCAACATTGAAGAAATAATGGCATCTCAAACTAACCTACAAACTATATGAACTGTCATGATAGAATATAATTGAATCTGATATATGTACTAACAAGTCAACATAATAAAATTAACTTCTTGTCTGATTCACAGCTTGGAGAGTTAATATAGACTTAACAATCCATTACTGAGGGAACAGTTACAAGTGAAAACACTTGGTCCCTAGGATGCAAGTAGATGGCAAGCTAGAAATTCTATGATGAAAAAATAATGAATTTAATCATGATAAAACCATGAAATTGTATCCCCTTGTGCAAAAAAAAAAATAAACATGATAACACCCACTGATCCCCACTACAAACAAAAGTAATTTAAAGCATGCCATCACATTCTAAAAAAAAAAAGCATGGCATCATGGCATCACCAATAACTTTTTTTAAAAAAAACCATGGCATCACCAAGAACAGTGTAACAGTCAGTAAGATGAACAGAACAATCTTGAAAATGAAACTGAAATACAGCAGTGTAAATCAGGCTTGCAATCAGCTAGCTACGATCATGGTAATTAACTGTGGCTGAGCTTTTACTAATGTTACAGATGCCCTTTCCAATGGTAATAAGCATAGTGGCTGATGTGTAGTTTTGCCATACAAAGCGGAAACATCTTTTAATTTATATGTTTGATATGTTTGAAACCATTGAGATATAGACAAATCATGGCAAAACAAAAGTAGCCTAACCTGTATGTGTGAATAAGCGCCGACGTGGTGAACTCCGACAGCGACAAGGTGGTGCCTTTCTTCTTCTTCTGCTTGCCCCGCTGCCACACATGGCCTCAAGGCCACGGGCGGCTCGGGCGCTGGGAAGGCCGCCATGTGCTCGTGCTTCTCCTCCTCGGCGCGCCCGGCGTCCCGCGCCATGCGCCGGCGCCGAGGCCGCCCCAGGGCTTTGCCATGACGGCTGCTGATTTCTACACAACTTCAAGGACCTTTCTACTCAAATTTACACAATTTCAAATATTGAAATGGCAGTATTTTGAATACAAAATTTCATATCGATAGTATACAAAATTATTGTGACAAGCCTCTCATACCAAAATGGCAGCCCCATACGCTGTCAAGAGTATGCTTATGCAGATCCAATACACCTAGAGCAGGAGAGAGTGAAAAACTGTACCAATTTACAGCGATATATGTAGAAACTTGTGTTTTCCTTTTAGGCCTGTTCTTACTCTTTGGGGGGCCAAGCGTACACTCAAGGATTGGATGCCAAAATCTCTATCTCCATCAACATCAGGAATATCCTGAAACATAACATAAAAACGTGTGATCGATTAAAAGATAAAGAGGGAAAACTATTCTTGGAACATACAGGAACCTGCATTGGATATTAGTATTTACGTTGAATAGAGCTATGACTGCAGCGAAACAACCCATAAATAATGTTGCAAAGACCAGTGATTTTGTTGGTTCCAAGGACCTCTTCAGAACATGTTGCTGTCAAAAAGAAACATCAGACAATACCTAATAGGGAGTCAATTACTCTGAACGATGTTGAGTACCTGCATGTGTGCAAAGAAGGCTAGCTGAACCAATATAGCTCTCACAAATAATATGCAGAATGCATCTAGAAATGCGTGCCTTTTCCACCGGAGCAATGGAGCCTGAAAAAAAGACCAAATGGATTGAAATGTGAAAATATAGGAGTTATTCTATGGAACTCAGTTCAAATTTCCTACTTACATCAATAGAGTATGCACTTCCAAGGAAGAAGCTGATGAGCAAAGCACAAATTAATGGAGCCGATTTGGATCTTATTCCGATGCTAAAGCTCTGAGAAATGGAGAAAAATGTGAGAAACTGGGAACAAAATTTACTGAACTGGAATGGCCGGATCATCTATCTTTGTGGTGAACCTGTGGCATCAACAGAAGCTTGTATGATGGAATAAGGAAATTCACCTGCGGCGTCAACAGAAGCTTGGCGTCCTCCTTTCTGAGCTTAGGGGTGCAGCAGCATAAAGTAAATCTTCTGGAAACACCTCTCGCTCATGTGGCTGGGGCAGAACTCGATCCTCAGATCAGCAAATTCCGGCGCCATGCGCTCCACTGTCAGCGCACAATTCAAGCGATCACAGTTCAAGCGATGCCAAAGAGAGGAGAAGGCTTGCTCGGAGCCAAGAAACGCACGCACCGTCTGAATCCACGTCGTCAGGGAGGAGGGGGATGTCGAGCCAGAGTTCGGGCCGCATGGCGGCGTCCCGCGTGAAGGTGGCCATCTCCTCAGTGACCCTCGCGACGGCTTCGTCGTCCGTCGTCCTCATCCGGGGGCAGCAGCGAGGAGGCGATCTTGGCGAGATCCGCGACGGCCTGGCAGCCCAGCCGGTGAGCGTCGCCGTCGAGCCGTCGCGCTCGAGGTCGATGGGGGAGCACGGTGACGGCTGGGGAGGACGAAGGCGACAGGGAAGGCGGCTGGGCGGCAGCCGGGAACGGAGGCAGCAGGCGGGAAGGGGAGGCGGCCTTGGGTGAGGGAGAGAGGGGGCGGTGGCTTGAGTGAGGGAAAGGGAGGGGCGGTGGCGGCGGCGGCGGTTGGTGGTGAAGGAGATGGAGGGCGGCGTGAGGGCGGGTGAGGGAGGGGCACACGGCGGCGGGTGAGGGAGAGGAAGGGGGCGGCGGCGCGGGTGGGGGAGAGGGAGGAGGCGGCCAGATGAGGGAGATGGAGGGTGGGATCGTGGCTGGGGGCGGCGGGCGGTGGGAACCCTGGGACAGTGGACGCTCGGTGGGACGGCAAGTCAGATCGGACGGAGGAGAGGAGGCATCGCGAGATGAATGGTCCAGATCGTAAGTTGGCACTACCACCACCACGACCATAAGATGGTTTAAGATAGTAGAGAGAGATAGAGATCATTGATTATAAGATGTAGGGTTAGGACAATAAAAGGCAATCTTTGTCTTTAGAAGCAAAGACAGGGACACCGATCTAGTCAAGATTGCATATGGATATGTACAAGCACACGCAGGAGTTGTGGTTGGTAGGGGCGTCAAAAGCATTCAAATTATCTGACATAAAAATTTGCTTTAGTCATCTAAAATTCTATTTTATCCATGCTGTATATAATAATATCCAAATTAGTTGAATGGATATATCTAATTATTCTTATTGTAATTGATATAAATTCTTTTTCTCATTTTGTAATTTGACAAGGACTCATTTTCTATTATTTTATTATCAATTTCTATTTCTTTTTGTTTTAACTGATATGAGCTCCTTTTAATTTAGGTTGTTATAGAATTTTTCTCTAATTACCGTAGGATTTTTTATTACGAGTGGGTCTCCATTTAACTCTATTTTTTATAATATAATGTGATAGATAGATAGATAGATATATAGATTAGATAGATAGATAGGTAGGTAGGTAGTTAGTTAGGTAGCTAGGTAGCTAGATAGATAGATAGATAGATAGAGATAGATAAATAGATAGATAGATAGATACGAACTTGTAGTTTGCAATTTATATTGGAAAGCTCTCAGGAAACCCTTGCCCATAAATACATGGGAAAAAATTGTTTATGTCAGTAGAAAGTTGTGCAAAATCATATTTATCACTTATAAGCAAACCTCTTGAATTCTCCACTACGTGCAATGTCCGTTTCTTCTTTTCACTACCATTATTTTGGGCTAATGGTCTAGGTGAAATGACCCTTTTACCCCTAGTTTGACCGATAAGAAATAAAATTAGAATAATATATAAAGCTCAGAAAAATATGAGCAATTTTTATAAAATTTATAAAAAATCATAAGAATCTGAGAAAGAAATAAATTCAAAAAGATTTTGAATGATTGATTTATTTCACATAAAATAAATCTCTTTATAGGATTTTTTAAACAAATAGATTATTCAAAATCTTGATTTTATTCATACTTAGATCCTTCTTGTTTTGTGATTTTTTGAAAATTTTCCTCTTATTTTTTTAGCTCAGTAATTTTTTAATTTATTTCTTACCAATTGAACTAGGTACAAAATGGCAGGGGCAGAACCTCCATGAGGGCTAGTGGGGCCTTGGCCCTACCTTAAATTTCAGAGCCCATTTATACCTAGTTAAAGTGCATGGCAAATTTTTTATATTTTGGCCTGTAAGTGGGGCTGATAGACCGTCCATTGTTGATAATTTGAATATCAATGGATGTGATCATGAACTAGTCGGTTTATTATTGTTTTATTACTATAGTTTAACTAGTTTGCACTGTATTTGCACAATGGTAGACAAATAAAATTTTAGTTTTGTCCCACCTACATTTTCATCATGCGCCCCCACCGACAAAAATGGTCAATCAACAGTCAAACTAACAATCAAATGGGTCTAGTGGCGAAATGAAATAAAGCATTGCATAAATGAATCAAAACTAACGGCTGTAGTGGAAAGAATGAAATAAAACATTATTTAGTAGTGTCAATTCTACGAATCCAATTATACGATGACAAATATGATATCAACTTCTAGTGGTATAAAGAAATCTTTCCTAAATACATGACACGGACCGTGTGGATGTAACCAGTTGGACAATCTGAGCATGTGCCGGATACTGGCCGAAAGCGAACGGTGTTGCTGTGTTGCCATTACGTGTATAAGCTTCATGAGAAAATGACTAGCTCCTGCCAATTTCTTCAGAATTTCACCGCGCGCGCGCAAGCCGATCTGATCAACCAGTTGACAATGTAGACCGGACAAGGTATTGATTTCGTCTGGAATCCAATCCAATAGTATTAATAAACCTGTAGACATTTCATGTCCACCCTCCACGACAACAAATTACTATTCTATTGTCATACTGCAGCACCCCGTAACCACGCAGGCCCACCGTAAGCATCCTCATCTAATCACCGCTCCCTCACGCCCGACCTTCCCAGCCGCCGGCTCCCCTCAACCCTCGTCGGCATCGAGACTGTGATGCCTCCTGCTCCTTCTGTTCAGTTACTTCTACCTGCTCTCCTAAGGCAAATTGACCGGTTGCCTCATGTTGTGCGTCGTGCGTTCTGATTCCAAGATATTGCAATGCTTCCTACTTCTTTTGCTCACTACTTTCTATGGACAGTCCTAAATTTAATTTACCTATTGTTCTATGTTGGACTTTGTAGTTGCTGATTCCCGGCAGCCAGCCACTCCTCCGTGCCCCTTGCAGTCAGAGAGCTTTATATCACAATTTGGTTACCCTTCACGCTGTGGATTTTTATCTCTACCGTTGGGCAAAAAGGCAGAGAGTGAACAGTGAAGGTACATTTTATACTGGAAAAACACTGTTTAGTACCGTTAAAAATCACTGTTTAGCACTGTGTAAAACAGTTTTTTCTACTATATACTACTGTTTGCTACAGTGTTCATGCATTTGTACCTAGAATCTACGGTGCCCCTCTGCCTTTTTGCTTGCAACGGCAGAGGATCCAAGTCCCGCCGCCGCGCTGCTAGGCACAAACTCTCATCATTGTCCCCAAATTAGAGTACACTGTTCAACGACCCGGTTAATGATGATGATGCCTCTTCTTCATTTCATCAGCACCCCCTTGCTATGGGACAAACGGATGTTTATAGTGCAGGTGCATTCCGATTGTCCATGCCGACTTATTCAACCTCATGTGGTACAACCTATTTTCAGATAATTCAGGTCACATTGGTAACGTATGTTTTGAAAAGTTTATTTACTTACTTACTTACGACAATTCTTCCTATTCGACATTCAAGCTACTATTAGCTTCTTTGGTTCAAACTGCTCCGCAGGGATGGCTTCACATCGTTTTCAGTTAGTACCATTAGTTTTGACATTACAATTAAAAGATTGGCAATTACATAACTACGTTGACATATGCTTACAAAAGGAATTATTTCATTCCGTGGTTTCCACAGCGATTTTCTATATTTTGCAGATTTGTAACGCTACAAAACCAGAAAACAAGAAAAACTGAAAAAACAAAAACTAGGTGTGTTATTCTAAATTGAATTAAGCTCAAATTTCCTGATGCATAACATGACACTGCATATATCTTAAGGCCTTGTTCTTTTCAGCGTATCGTACCGTTGCGTATTACTGAAGCAAATTTTGTTATTTTTATGTAGCCTATATGTTGTGATAATTCGTAGCGATTTTTTCGTGACTTTTAGTAGTCCTTTCAAAGATTCTAAAACTATTTTTAAATTATTTTTTTATAATATTTAGACCTCTTTTCGATGGCTCTTAAATTTGCTACAGTATTACATCAACGCAACGATACGCTGAAAAGAACAAGGCGTTAAAGTGGAATCAAACCAAAATAGACTTCTGTTTCCAAACACAGAGATGAAACAACATAATCTTTCCAAACAACTGAGAACGCATAACCTCAGTACATTGGTGCGTGTGCAGGCATTTTTCTTTATCGTACATGGTTTATGCTTCTACCGTGTGTATAAATACCATAATATGCCTACATCTGCCAAATTGCTTCTTCTTGCCATCATACGGTTTCCTTTGTTTACCCATTTCTTACAATTGTTTATGGAGTTAAATAGATTTCATCTTCCTATACTACCTCTTATGCTCATTCTTATTTGCTATTTTCAATTGAGAAACAGGTTTCCCACTCCCAGACAGTCACTGTTGCCATCTCGTGTAGGAAACGGAAAGCATCTATGTACTTTACAAGAGCAATAAGTATGTAAGTTTTCCCATAGTTTCATCTCATGCAGTTCTGTTCTTTTCTTCTTTCCATATATTGTCACCTTACGGTCTGCAATTCTCATTTTTTAATAAATGGTATATCCCTTCCTACTGGATATTATTGTTCTTGGAGTTAGATAAGTTCATCATCATGTTGTACTGCCTCCTTTGCTCATACTCACTTTCTGTTTCAAATTGAAAAGGAGGTTCCTCGCGACCTGACCAATCCAATGCTGCCATAACGTGCAACAAAAGACAAGCATCTATACAACTTGCAAAATCAACAGGTTTCTAATGCGTTGCCACACTTCAGTTTCATACGGCATGTCTTCCCTCCCTGAGTTACATAATTTATTTATGCCAACGTCTATAGTTCTGCTTCTTTTTGCAGACAATGTTTTCGTAAACAAATCTTACATATCCACTCCTTCACATGTATGTCGTGCTGTAGGGTTCATTACATATGTGCCCTATTCATCGCTATCGGTCCATCGCCATGCCTCCACGAATAACGGCAATGCTATTAACACACCTATGTAACAGAATATATCTGTGAGCCTTCAGAAAGTAACAGGTACATAATGTTCCCACACATCTCATTCAACAATAATTCCCTTTCTCTTCCTCGCACATTTACCTTACGATAAAATATATAGGCTTATATTTATACTATTTTTATCGAAGACATTTCTTTAAAGTAATCATACATGCTGCCTCCTTCACATGTACATTGCGTACTACGATTCATTACATCTATTTTCTTTTCATCTCGATATATTCGTTACCACGTCTCCTTGGATAGCTCTAATGTTGCCCAAACCTGTATGCTACCATAACATTTAACAGAAATGCCCATATTTCACAAATGGCACTTCCTCTGCTGCTTCTCAAGCTAAGCTACACGGTCTTCAGCTTTCGATGCCGACACCAAAATTTAAATCAGCTTGGACGACATAAACATAAGCTCCATTTTTTTGGGTGTCATTTATTTTGTAAATAAATTGCCACGCTCATTCTCTCTTCAACAAAAATCCTCAAAAATCTCTCCCCTCTTGAACAATAAGCTCCAAAAAATCTCTCCAAGTAATTACTTTTACATACCTACCATAATAATATTTAGTTCTTCATTTCCCCCCCAAGAATGTACTAAAGCACCACCTTAATAGGAACGTGCTTCGACTAACAGCAAAACAATCCATGAAATCTACTAGCTTTTTATTTCATGGATTTTCCGCTATATTATTTGCAAAAAAGGCATGGTTTCCTCTCAAAAAGAGGTTTTCTCATTTGTTGTCATCTCACAATGACTATGATGTTACAATTTCCTATCCTATTTATGGCCATTACATTTTATTCTCATACCACCTTTTTTGGCAAAAAAAAAAAGCTTGGCTCCTTTTGGTCTTTCATTTAGGAACTATTAATACACCACTTTATCTGGGAGAGCCCAGCTATGTTTGTCCTTATTGTGCTGCGCACTTCTGGCACGACGAACGTGTACGTGGACTTGGCCGCGTAAATTCTCCTGTATACAACAAGTGCTGCAAGGGAGGGAGCATTGTTTTACCTTCATATAACCCACCTCCTGAACCATTGTATTCCTTTTTAATTGGAGTGGACCCTCAGCTGTTTAGCCATTACTACTATTGGATTCGACCATATAATTCGATGTATGCAATGACATCGATGGGTGCCAATATGATTACATCTATTAATGATGGTCGTGGCCATGTTTTCAAAATAAGCGGCCATCTATGTCATCGAATTGGACCAATCATTCCAGCAAATGATACAAGACCGAAGTGTTGTCGGTTATATATCTTCGATACTGACAATGAGATACAAAGTAGCATTGTCATTTCTTCACATACTAACAGTGATTTCAAACCAAATGTGGCTATCGTTGCAGCTTTAACATCCATGTTAGATAACCACAATCCAATTGTGCAACTATTTCGTACTGCACGTGAAAGGCTATCTACTACATCTGATGACCAATATTACTTAAGATTATTTGATGTGCCTAATCAATATGGCTATATTTACAGTGCTCCTACGGTACCTGAGGTTGTCGGATTGGTCATAAATGGTTTGGGAGTTTCCGATGAGGGTCGTGACCTAACTGTGGAAGATCATGCATCTCATTTACAAAAGATAAAGGAAACTCATTTCAAATTTATGTCAATGCAATACCCTCTATTATTCCTGTATGGAGAAGATGGGTTTCACGAAGAACTAACTTACTGTCAATGTCATTGCTCGGATGGCATTAAAAGAAAAAGGTCACTATGGTGGTATATTACGCATACAGGCTACATGATAGAGATGACGACTTCAATACCCCACTAAAGTGCAAGAAGCTAACTCAAGCATACATAGTGGATGCTTTCTGTTGTGTTGAAGACAGTCATTTGAGGTATTTCAAGAATGCGTCGTTTCAAAGCAAGTGCATAACAAATCAATTCATTTTTTTTGGTCCAGGACTCCAGGCAGTCCACAGTGGCATTACTGTAGCTTCATCAACAGGACAGAGCATTATTTTGTCATCTTCACATGTTGGAAGCCCACGCTACTATTATCAAAATTACCATGACTGTGTTGCACTTTGTTGTCGGTTTGGATGTCCAGACCTATTTATCACTTTCACATGCAATACAGCATGGCCAGAAATACAAGTAGCTCTAGCAACCATACCAGGACAACGACCTTCGGACCAACTTGACATTGTCGATCGTGTCTTCCAGATAAAATTGAACCTGCTCATGGATGATACAAAGCGTCATTTCTTTGGACCAATATTAGGAGGTTAGCTTCTATTTTCCAAAAAAAATTACAAGTTATATTTTGTCATCTTCGGTTACCTTTCTTTTACCTTTGTTCCTTAAGTGCTTACATATTTTTAATTACAGTTGTGTACACAATTGAATTCCAAAAAAGAGGTTTGCCACATGTCCACATCATAATATGGCTGAACAAAGATATACCTCTTGATGCTGACAAAATAGATTATTTCATATTAGCCCAATTATCGGACCCATCTATTGATCCTATAGGTTAGGAAGCTGTCTTAAAGTTTATGATCCATGGACCATGTGGAGTTAAACATCCATCATCTCCTTGCATGCTAAATGAAAAATGCAGCAAGTTCTATCCAAAAGAATTTGTCGATAAAACAACAATTCTTAATAGTGGACATATAAGATATGCTCAACCAAACTCGGGAATAACCACATATAAAAATAAGGCCAAGTTAGACAATTAGTTTGCAGTTCCTCATAATGTTGACCTATTAGTAAAGTACCAGGCACACATCAATGTTGAGGCTGTTAACCATGATGGCATGGAAAAGTACCTTTTCAAGTACACAACAAAAGGCCCTAACTCCTCAAAGGTTGGAATTAAAAGAAAAAAAAACAGATTTTCACCTCACTAAAGAAAGAGATGAAATACAACAATACATGGACTGTAGATATGTCACACCAAATGACGCTGCATGGAGGTTGCTCCAATTTAATATACATCACACAGACCCATCCGTAGAGCGTCTTCATGTGCATCTTCAATTTGAAAATAGTGTTGTCTTCACAGAAGATGATAATCTTGAGTAAGTGATCGACAATCCATTTAGTGCAGTAACCAAATTAACCACATGGTTTGATGAAAATAGAATATACCCAGATGCTCGCAAACATACTTATGTCGATTTTCCTGAACATTGGACATGGCATGCAACTGGTTGATTTTGGGCACCACGTCGTAATAATCAAGGCAAGATTGGTCGTATAACCAATGTTAGTTCAAATGGAGGAGAGAGTTTCTATCTACGCATGTTGATGCATATAGTGAAGGGGGGCACAATGCTTTTCAGATCTTTGGATTGTTGCTGCCTAGGAGCACCCAACATTTCATGCTACATGTGAAGCCTTAGGTCTACTTGCAGATGATCATGAATGGTCCCAGGCAATGATTGATGCAACTCACTAGTCTCTGCCATACCAACTTAGGCAACTCTTTGTCACAATATTTCTATTTTGCCAAGTTACAAACCCAAATAAGTTATTTGAGACCATGTTCAGGCTATGGGAGATGATGTCCGGTACCGTACCAATCAGCTTTAGCAGTGGCATCTTCTGGAATAGCAGCCTTACTAATGCCTGGAGGCTGAACACCACACTCACGTTTCAAAATTCCTATAGACATTCAGCAATATTCCACTTGTTCAATCAAGAAAAATACACATCTAGCTGAGTTGATTCAACAAACGTCTCTTATTATATGGGATGAAGCACCTATTGACCACAAACACTGTTTTGAGGCACTGGATCGTACACTTCAGGATATCATGTCATCCACCAGCCATGCTGCTATGAGTAAACAGTTTGGTGCTATAATTGTTGTTTTAGGAGGCATTTCAGGCAAACCCTTCCAATTATACCAAATGGTAAGAAACAACGGATACTAGATGCTTCCATCACTCGCTCTTATTTATGGCACAAATGTATCATGCTGCAATTAACAGAAAATATGAGGCTTAAATCACCAAACCTGTTAGTACCAGAGAGAACTAAACTTAAATAATTTGCAGAATGGCTCCAGTCTATTGGATGTGGCAAAGTGATTGATAGTACACCAACAAATATAGCCGACACAACATGGGTTACTATTCCGGATTATCTCTTATTGCCAACTGAAGAAAGAAATCTGGAGGGTTTGATTTCATTCGTTTACGGATCAGCTACACATATCCCTGAATCAGCACCCTTCCTTTGTGAGAGAGCTATTTTGATACCAACAAATGACATGGCTACTGCAATAAATGCACAGATCATTGGTACGATAGCTACCGAAGAAATGTCTTACTATAGTTGTGATAGAATAGACGATGCTGCAGCCAACGATTGCACTCTTGAGTCCCTTTACCCAACAGATTTTCTTAACACAATCCATATGAGTGGTATACCAAATCATCATCTATAACGGAAAATTGGTGTCCCCATAATGCTCCTCAAGAACTTCGATCCATCAAAAGGATTATGTAATGGTACTAGACTTATCATGACACAACTCACTCATCGTATTAGCACAAATAATCATGGGAAAATCTACAGGTTTAAAAGTCTAAATTCCAAGAATACTATGTATGTAAACTGATCCCAGATATCCCTTCAAAATAAAACGGGCACAATTTCCGGTTCGTGTTTCATATGCCATGACAATAAGACCCAAGGCCAAATACTTAGCATACTTAGCACAGTTGGTGTTTACCTACGAAGCTCAGTTTTCTCTCATGGACAGTTATACGTTGCTCTTTCACGTGTAACATCACTGAAGGGTTTGCGTGTCCTCATTGAAAACAGCAACCTTGGATGTGATCGATCATAAAACACATAATGTTGTCTACACTAAAATTTTTAATGATGTGTTAGCCCGCATAACTCCTCACACTTCAGGTAAATATATTTCTCTTGCTGCCAACACAAATATTTCTCTAATTCAAACAAAAATATTTCGGTCTACCTCCTTGCATTATTCCATTTCTTCTGATGCTATTACATATATTCCCCTCATACCTGAATTTTAACTTAACATAAATTTATTTATGTTTTACACCATCTGTTCCATAACTGCTATGATAGTTTCTCCGCCAAACTATTCAACCTAATGGAACAATATTGTAACATAGTATGATACATGATTAGCATCTTCCATTATTTATAACATTTCTGGGCCACTATAGAAGAAACTTACCTCTGCCCACTGCTGTTTCACTCTCTGTTTCATGAAAAAAAAAAGAGCAAGTCACATGATCCATTCCAATGGTCTACCATGTTGATTTTATTTCAAATATCCCACGTAATGATTTGTAACCAAAAAAATTTCGCAACGCACAAATAATTTTTCCTACTGTCACTAATGCGTTCTTTTCAACTTAACAGCTTAACGGCTTAACGACTTATTTACGTTTTGAAAATGCATATGTTTAAGCTTTAAATAGCAAGTTAAACGAAATTGTCGACGGTTGGGATATTGACCCAAGTCAACCAAGGTTCTTCAAGGAGGAGATAGGAGACACGCCGAACAACCACGAACAATGAAATGAGCAGAGATGGGTTTTATCCTGGTTCAGCCTCTCGGAGAGATAATAGCCCTCGTCCAAATTTTCTTTATATCAAAGAGGATTACAAGGTGGAACTCGGCGAGATCAGCAAGTCTCGGCGAGTAGTATGCGAAAATCTATCTGCTAAGGGTCCCTCTAAACGCCGTAGGGGCCCTGTTTATATAGTACGGAGCAAACCGATCTACCGAGAAATATCGGGCCGGGCTAACTACGAGATCGTAACGAACTCACACATGCCAAATACAACCTACGGCAGATAAGATAATCTCCTAATCTTGGGGATCACGACTCCTGATCCAATCCGGGAAACCACGTCCGGGTCTTCACGTAGCCGTGCAGAACTCTTGTTCGAGTCGGACTCAAACATGAATCATAGGCCATTACGCACCGTGCCAACCAAGAAACTGTTCGGCAAGATACACATGGGCCTGATAGAACCTTCGAGGAGCCGCCCCGATAGGTCGTTCGATTGGGCCGTCAGGGAGTGGGCCATGGCAATGGGCCGTAATTCTATCCCCGACAGCTAGCCCCCGAGACTCAAGTGGAAGGACTCACTAGAGTGGGGTCTTCCTCTTGAGACTCCAAGTCACGAAGAGGGAAATTTTGCTGCTACAAAGACATGTAACAAGCGACCGAACAGGTCATGGTTCAACCGAACAAGACTTGTTCGGGGCCGAACAGACCCGACCAAGATGCGAAAGCAACTCCGTTAAGTCGAACAGGAATCACACCGCCCGAGCAGACATTTTACTTCAAAGCGAACATTTGGAAAAATAGCCGTTATCGACTCCAACGGTACCTTCCTATCATTGCAGTGAAAAGCAGCGACCGCTTTACCTAGCCGCTTGCGGTAAAAACTATCCGCTCGGGACAAAACCGTTGGCAGAGCTGCTTATACGGGACTATAAAAGCACCTAAGCCGCCTGCTGCCACCCACTCTGCTCTCACGCCTTTCTCTCCAAGCCACGACTCAACCTCGCTCAAAGATCAAAGAGCCGAACTCCACCCTCCAAATGTTCGTCCGTACAGGAACCGCCATGGCCAAATTAACGCACCACTGACCGAGGAGGACTCAAGGTCCGGGAGGAGGAGGGCCACGAGACACCGGTAGCTGGAGGTCGCACGGAAGGAGGATACTCGGAGCCGCCGAGGAGAGTTTGTCAACTTCAGCAGCCGCCTGCTCGGGTTGAGGTCTCCAGAGCGACTTGCCGAGGCCTTCTTGAACATCGGTAGATTGGAGGTGGCGAACCTCAATCCGAACTCCATCCTCCAAATGGCCGTCTTTGCACACTGCGCGAGGGCTATCTGGGCATCGATCCACCGGTGGGCTGTTCCTCCACTATTACATAGTGACGAGGAGCGACTCCGCCGCTCAAGCGCCTGGGTGCTACTACCTCAAGCTCGGGCCACCGCCGACGGCGCGCCGACCCTCGCCCACACCGCTTTCGACTCGATGGGCGCGTGGTGGGCGAGGTGGTTCTCTGACAAGCAAAGCGGCGACAAGAAGCTCGCCTTCACCGGAAGGCACCGGCGAAGGGACGCCAATGCCTCGGCGGAGATGACCGCCGAGGACTGGTTTTGACGAGGAAGATCGCCTCCTCGTGAGCCTTGGGCTCACGGGTAGGAGATCATCCGGGACTACAATGACAGTGGTCTGGCTGCGGAGAAGGCCCTATCCCTTCTACAAGATAGAGGATGGGAAGACATCTCGAGGGAGAGCACGGTAAGTGCCTTTAAGACTCAACCTTTACTGATGACTTCTATCCGAACGAATCGACGATCCCTTTGTTCGGCAGGAAACCCACCGACGCATGGGTGACCGAAGCGGTCGACGCCATCTCAAGGCGGCGAAGAAGGACAACGAGGTCACCGGCGAGGTAGCCTATACTGTCGAGGAACGTGCTTCGTCCGCATGTACCGAGGTGAGTTGCTCAAACCCTCGTCTGCGTCGCAGGATTTGCACCGCTTATTCAAACTAACCTTCGCTTCTCGAACACACAGGAAGATGAGTTGATCCTTGGCGGGATCGTGGAAGAACTTTCTGAGCTTGAGAAGGAGAAGGCGAAGAAGGGCAAGGCCAAGGCGCCACAAAGCCCAAGGTGGCGGCCGAGCCTCTGTGAGCTCGCCCGCACACGGCGGCCGCCAGACATCGAAAAAGACCACCAGCGCGACGGAGGGCGCCGAACAGAGCAAGCGGACTCGCGGTCGGCCAATGGAAGAGACCAGAGCTCCTCCCTCCTCGCCGAGCAAAGCGACGAAGATGTAAAGAACATGACCCTCGGCTTAGGCGTTACTCGCAGCTCACTCGGGCCATTTGGCGCTGCTCAACAGTCGCCGAAAGCGGAGGAGGCTCGAAGAGGAGGTTACGCGCAAGGAAAAACTTCTTGCGCATGCTGAGAGGAGTGCTCACTTACTAGGGAGCCGAGCGATCGCCGAGAACACCCAAGGGCCAAAGCGAGAAGCCGCCAAGGAGCCCCAAGGAAGAGGCGGAAAATTCCAGCGAAGAAGATCAGAATCAAGCCTTCCACGGCAGGTATGTAGGAATCGATCTTTTGATCTTTCAACCCTCTGACCGCGTTAGACTTAACTATCATCCCTTTTTCGCTAGCTGCCCGAGAGGAGGTCGCCACAGACGACGTCGAGACGGCGCTCGAGCGGTCGCTGCTGCCCGAGCACCTACACGGTGCATCGCGGGCAATAAGGCTGGCAAGCCTCAAGGACAAGCTAGCGGCATGGAGCCCGCCCCGCCAGTTCGGCGAAGTACTCGACGCTCCAAAAGCGCGTGGAGCGGTACGGAGGCGAAGAGGCAGCAGCGTGGCGCCACGGACAATGAGGCCAAGATGATGGCTCGGAAGCGCCAGGCGGACCGAGCAGCCGTCTGCGCCAGGACTTCGTCGCAGGGGCAGCTCACGCCTGAGGCGACGGGATTTTCTGGCGAGCAGGGTGAAACCCCAGCAGCCAGGGAGCAAGAAGAAGCCCCCGAGCAGGTCGCGCAAGCCGTCCTGCCAGCGGAAACAACGACGCCACCCAGCAGAGTGGCTCCGGCCTCGCCCGAAGGCGTTCGGGCGGAAGAGAAAGAGGAAGAGGAGAGGGAGCGCGGGGACGAAAGCGCTTCGCCCGTTGCCCCTGCTCCCGAGCAGACGCGCTCCCGCAAGAAGAAGTTAGCGAACAAGGCGTGACGGAACAACGCACCGTTTTATCCCGACGAAGCGGGCTTCGTGACGATGACCTCGAGGACCGCCGCGCGCCGCGGTTTGAAGCATCGGCTTGGCAAGGTAAACTCAAGGCCAAACCTTGTTCGCTTTAATCAGATTACGCAAAGTGTTTAACTTGATCTTCTCCTCGTGTCTTTAGGGATACCATGGCGGAATTCGAGGACGAGAATCATCGTGGAACGGGCCGTCTTGGCATCCTCCGGAGCATCTCCAATGAGGATCCGGGACAGAGCCCTCTGGGCCCCCAAAGCCGGAGCCTACCAAGGCGAAGCGAAGAAGCTCAAGGTCGAGTGACCAAAGAGAGGCGTACCTCCGAGGCCCTCTTAAAAGAAGCCGAGGAGCTTCGCGCGCAAGCCGTGAAGGCTGGTGCCGCGGAAGAGAAGCCGGGCCGGACAAAGTGGCTCGAAGAGCAACTCGCCGACGCGTCTCATCAAGGGACCAGCTCACGGCGGAAGCCAAGAAGCTTAAGGCCCACCGCCAAGGAAGAGCAAACTTCATGGGTCTCCAAGCAAAATCTCGACCTGTGGGCTTCACAGAAGAGATCGAGGAGATCTTGTGGGATGACGGTGAGGGCGATCACCGCAGAGAAGAAGGTTAAGGAGCTGGACGAGCAGCTCAAGACGGCCAAGCGGCGAGTCAGCCAGAGCGAGGCTCTGACCGATCAGCTGCGCGCCAAGACCGAGGAGGTCGAGGCCATCCGGGCAGAGGCTGCGGCGCAAGCCAAGCGGAGCAAGGAGGAGATCGAACGCCTCCAAGCTGAAGCCCGGGAAGGAATCAAGGCTCGTATAAAGTCGTGCATCTTAAGTTAAAAGTTGAGGAGTCAAGGAGCAGCTTGCTCCTAAGTAGCACTGCTGTTGTAACCGAAGGGCCTTGTACCAGAAACTTATGATTAACGCAATAAAGTACTTACCTTTTTTCCTGCAAAAAAGAGCAAAGAAAAGACAAGAACGAGCGAAACTAAGAGAAAAGCTAACAGCGCTAGGAAGTTTAAGAAAACCGATAGAGCGCTTTGCCTAACTCCCACCCGTTGTGCGGTGCCGAGAACCTAAGTTTGCGAACCGAACAGTGCACAAGAGAAAGAGCAACACCTAGCCCCGATGCACGGACGATGCTCGAGAACCTAAGCTATAACTCGAGCACGTCGTGAGAGAAAGAGCGACACCGCACCTTTGCTCGATGCATTCCGTAGTCTCGCCGTTGACGTAAGTTAGGCGCCCGAGAGTAACCGAACAAGGAAAGTGCCTCTGCCATGGAGGGCTTACGAGAGCGAGCTTTGCCAAGTGGTCGCACTAAGCGAGAAGTGCCTCTGCGCGGAGGGCTTACGAGAGCGATTTAGCCGCAAGGTGGAAAGGCCGTGTTACGCAACCACGAGTCTAGGAACTTATCGAAACTAGATACGGGTAGGGAACAATCCTTAAGATTGCGGAGCCAAGAGTTCGCAAGACCGGGCAGCCATCAAGTGTTACCAGAGAGAAAGAGGTAGTCTTCAAAAGATAAGAAGTGAAAAAGGCGCAGAGGCCGCGAGAATTCACTTAAGTATTGGATTGAACTTTACATGGTGCCCAAGAGACTTGGACGAACTAAGGAGCGAAGTTTGATAAAAAACGCGAGGCTAAGCAAACAAACGAAGACCTACACAAAGAACTTACGAAGCTGGTCGATGTTCCAAGTGCTGGTCAGCTCTCTCCCGTCCTCCATAGCCAGGCGAACAGCCCCCGGGCGAGCAGTAGAAACGACCATGAACGGGCCCTCCCAACGAGGAGTTAACTTGTTGGCATTGGACAAGTTCTGGACACGGCGCAGAACGAGGTCGCCCGCCTTCAAAACCCTTGGTCGAACGGACTTGGCAGCGTACCGGCGAAGATCTTGCTGGTAGCGCGCCATTCTGACTTGTGCCCGGTCGCATGTGCCTTCAAGGAGGTCGAGATCGAGGAGGCGCTCTTGCTCATCGTTAACTAAGTTGACCGAGCTCGTGCGAGGCGAACCAAGTATAACTTCGGCGGGCAGGATGGCTTCTGCACCATAGACCAATTGGAAAGGAGTTTCCCGGCCGGCCGTCAGTAGTCGAATCGCCCGAGGACGGAAGGAACCGTCAACCCAGCCTTGTTGTGGTCGCCGAGAGCAACAAATACCGCCGCTTAATACCCCGGACTATCTGTCTGTTAGCTCGCCGATCGCTCCATTGCTCGTGGATGTGCCACGAGGCGAACAGACCTTGGTGCTCACTGCTCGCAGATTCCCGAATAGCTCGCTCAATCGGGTACCGTTATCCGTGATCAACTTGTGGGAATCCCAAAGCGCGTGACCACGTTGCTTTTGAAAAAGCGAACAACC
Source organism: Raddia guianensis (assembly GCA_036346415.1). Classification (NCBI taxonomy): domain Eukaryota; kingdom Viridiplantae; phylum Streptophyta; class Magnoliopsida; order Poales; family Poaceae; genus Raddia; species Raddia guianensis. The sequence continues at coordinate 32,129,711 of CM070535.1, forward strand.
GTTTTGGCGTGAAGAGACGACACAGGCTCTGCCTCAATCCACTTTGTAAAAGTGTCTATGGCGACGAGTAAGTGTGTATAGCCCTTGTACCCCTTAGGGAATGGGCCGAGCAGATCCAGACCCCATGTGGAAAAAGGCCAAGATGGGAGGATTGTTTGGAGCTATTGGGCGGGCTTGTGTGCCTTCCGGGCGTGAAATTGGCAAGCCTTGCACTTAGTCACGATATTCCGGGCATTTTGTAACGCAGTGGACCAATAATAGCCCATGCGAAACGCTTTGCCGGCTAGAGTTCTGAAGGAGGCGTGGTTGCCACAGGCACCCTCGTGTATGTCCCTAAGAAGGAACACACCCTTCTGGTGCGAGATGCACTTGGAGAGAACTCCCGAGCACATCGACGGTAAGGATGCCGCCCACAAGATTGTATGGAGCAAGACGCCTTATAAGCCGGAACGCTTCGGCTTCGCTGTCGGCGGGTCCCATCTGCGAGGTACCGGACAAATGGCGTTGTCGATCCGGCACACTGCTGATAACGGAGACAAGACCACTGCCTCTGTTGTCTCGTCCGGAGACGTGATTGAGGGCTTGTGAATGTGCTCGACGAGCACCCCTGCCGGAGCAGATTCTCATGAGGATCCAAACTTGGATAGCTGGTCGGCCAGGAAGTTGTCCTTCCTGGGCACGAAGAGTACCTCGAAAAATCGAAAGTGCCGCTCCAACTTCCTCACTTCAACCGGTATCGCGCCATTGAGTCATCGCAGACCGATACTCCTTGTTCACCGGTTGATGACCACCGTGAATCTCCTTCACGATCGGGCGTTGGACACCGAGCGATTTGCACGCTCTTAGTCCCGCGAGGAGGGCCTCGTATTCCGCAGCGTTGTTAGTCGCCGCGAAGTGTAGTTGGATAGAATACTGGAGTTGCTCTCCATTAGGGGAGATGAGGACAAAACCAGCCCCCGAGTGTCCAGTGCGCGAGTCATCAAAAAACATGGTCCAAGGAGGCTCATCAGGTTGCTCAGGAGCTCCCTGGGATTTAGGTGGGCAAGTCTATTCAGCGACAAAGTTAGCTAAGACTTGTGACTTAATAGCAGTGCGGGCAGCGAAAGACAGATCAAACTCTGCTAGCTCCATTGCCCACTTAGCTATACGTCCGCTGGATTCCTTGTTCCGTAGGATTTCTCCCAGAGGGAACGTGGTCGGGACCAGTATTTGATGTGCCTGGAAATAGTGGCGAAGCTTCCTGGAGGACATGAGCAAGGCGTAGAGCAGCTTCTGGACCTCAGGGTAACGCTCCTTTGATCCGTGAAGTACCTTGCTCACGTAATAGATTGGTCGCCGTATGCCTTCCTTTCGACCGCCAAGACCGCGCCACTTTGCTTGTGGCGTGCAACCTAGGTATAGCAGAGCTTTCGCCATGCCGCGGGTAGTCAAGACGGAGGATTGGGCAGTATCGCCTCAGATCTTGGAAGGATCTATCGGCTTCTTCTGTCCACTCGAAACCATTGGGCTTGCGCAGGGCCTTAAAGAAGGGCAGCCCGTGTTCGCCTTGACGGGAAATAAATCTGCTTAGAGCAGCCATCCGCCCCGTGAGACTCTGTACCTCCTTGACGGTAGTTGGAGCTCGATATTTTCAATGGCCTCGATTTTTTCGGGGTTGGCGTAAATATCTTGCGAACCAATAACATAACCGAGCAACATTCCGATCGAACACCAAAGGTACACTTCTCTGGATTTAATTTTATTCGATGCCCGTGAGATTACGAAAAGTCTCGGCCGTGTCTTTTACATGATCCGGAGCAAACTTGCTTTTACAACTATGTCGCCGACATAGACCTCCAGGTTTTTTCCACACTGTTCTGGGAAGGTCTTCTCCATTAAGCGCTGGAACGTGGCACCAGCATTGCGCAGACCGAAAGACATGGTCGTATAGCAGAAAGTGCCGAAGGGGGTGATGAAGGCAGTCTTCTCTTCATCCTCGGGGGAGATGCTTATTTGGTGATAACCGGAGTAAGCATCTAAAAAACTCAAGAGCTGGGCATCCGCAGTCGCATCGACCAGCTGGTCAATACGAGGCAGCGGGAAGTTGTCCTTAGGACAAGCAGCGTTCAGATCTGTGTGATCGACACACATCCTCCACTTGCCGCCTTTCTTCTTTACAATGACAGGGTTGGCTAACCACTCGGTGTGATCAACCTCGCGGATGAACCCGGCGTGCGCGCTTGCTGTCGATCTTTGATGATCCCCTGTTTGAATTCAGAAAAGCGACGAAGCTTCTGGCGAACAGGCTTTTTGTCTGACCGGACAGCCAGTTTGTGCTCGATGACCTCCCTTGGGACTCCGGGCATGTCAGATGGCTCCCAGGCAAACACATCTGCATTAGCTCGGAGGAAGGTAATGAGCTCGCTTTCCTATTTGGGGTCCAGATTGGCCCCCAAGTGAACTGTCTTGGAAGTATCATCAAGGGACAGCGGAACTTCCTTGGTTTCTCCCCCTGGCTGAAGGGAGACCCTAGGGCGTGCAGACTTGGTCTGCGGAACTTCAGATGCATGGCGGAAGCTGGTCGACGAGGCGAGGGACGCCGTCGCAATCCGTGAGCGCTTTGTAATTGCCCTTGACCGTGATTACACCGTTAGGGCCCGGTATCTTCACGCAATGGTAAGCGTGGTGGGTTATGGCCATGAACTTACCAAGAGATGGCCTGCCCAAGATCGCGTTATACGCGGATGGGAAGTCGACCACGTCAAAAGTGATCAACTCTGTCCGGAAGTTGCTTGGGTTGCCGAAGGTTACAGGCAGGACAACCTACCCCAACGGCTTGACAGCTTCTCCCGGAACAATTCCGTAGAAGGGCATTGCGACTTCCTTCAGCTTAGAACGAAAATCGCATCTCGTCCAAGACCTTAGCGAAGCAAGTCCAAAGCGCCCCGCCGCTCTCGAGTACACGGCCAACTCTCGCGTTGCTGATGGTCGGGGCGACCACCAGAGGGAGCCGCTGAGGCTTGGTCATCCCAGTGGGGCAATCCTCTTGAGAGAAGGAGATGGGGACCTCGGTCCACTTCATCGATTCGGGCTGAGGTTTTGCCTTTTCGACGCTAGGACCTCCCGAGCGGCTTCCTTGAGGCTGCGCCGAGAGGTATAAGCCGAGGAGCCGCCGAAGATGACGGCGATATGGTTCATGGGCTCTTGATATTCGTCATCATCTTCCCGATCACCTTCGTCGGTTTGGCGCTTGGCCTTACCGCCATCACCTTGTTCGGGCAGGGTGGGCATTGGACCCTTGCCGTTGTAGAAATCTTCGAGCTTTGCTGGCCAAGTTCTGCAGTGGCGTATGTCGTGCCCGTAGTGTTGGTGGAATTTGCAGAATCGGTCGCTTGGACCTTTCTTGCCTTGTCCGCCTCCCTGAGCAGGCTTTTTGCCCTTGTAGTTATTGTTGGGCTTCTTCTGCCCATCCTTGGGAGGAGGTGCGTGATCTATACCAGCGACGGTATTGTTCGCATCACTTTTATTCTTTTCTTCCGGGACTTCTTGTCACCGTGGTTGCCTTGCTCTTCTTCTTCTCATCCACACCAGTCAAGCGGCAGCTTCGCCTTGTCAAACGCCTTTTATATCGAACACGCTCGCGCGTTGGCATAGCGGTCACCGCCTTTGAACAGTCGTTGGCGGTCCAGTCTCGTTGATCTCGAGATCTGGGTGAGCCGCTTCGTCGCGGACTCCGCTTTTGAAGGCGCGGACAATGATTCATCCGAGATGTTCGGGATCGTGTTGCGGATCTTAATGAAACGCTTCACGGTTGCGGAGGTCTCCCGCTCATCCGGATCATCTGTGCAGATCATCCTCCTTGCCCGACGCACGTAATGCTCTCCGAAAATTAGCGATCGAGGCGTCACAAAGCTGGTTCCATGAGTGATGGAACCTCCTGCCGATTGAACGACCACGTCCGAAAGCAAAGGTGCCCTCAAGGACGATCGGAGGTAATTAGCCATAACGAGCTCATTACCCCGCCGCCATGATGGCCGTGGCGTAGATGGAAAGGAATTCCTCCGGTTACGAGTCCCATTGTACCTCTCCATGTGATCGGGCTTGAACTTTGAGGGCCACCGGACGGCCAAGCTCGTCAAAAAAGCCCCGCAGCCCCAAAGCATATGACCGCCACCTTCCCGGCGTAACCTAGTCTTGAGAAGACGTTGGTCCTGCTGCGGAGGAACTCTGCTGAACGGGATGATTCGCCCGAGAAACTCTCTCGGGACAATCCACCACGCCCTTCCTCGTGGTTGCAACGACGCGCTCCTCACGAGGGGACCGTCCGTGGTCATCGCCGCTTGCCCTGTTGTCGCGATGACTACGAGGACTCGGCGAGCGGCGGCGACCACGGGTAGCCTGCTCATGGACGAGTGATCCTTCGATGGCGGCGAGGGTCACGCGATCGATCGATCTTGTCCGAATCATTCCGGCGCTTTGGCTGCTTTTGCTGGAGGAGTTGTTGACTTCTCCTAGAGACTTTAGGCCTTCACCAATCGCTCTAGGTTAGAAGCAACAAGACGCCCATCGCGGGCGAGGTCGGCTGGTTGGTAGATCTAATCACCGAAACCATGGCCGCAAGTCGTTCCGACTCGCTCTGGGGTTCTGGGACCCCGAGGCATCCGCGTTACGCCGATCGAGTCCGCTTACGGGAACTAACCCGACAGAGAAACTTCGCCGCGGATTTGGCGAAGGCACGCGAGGTGGGTCGCGACGCGGTCGCTTGCACCGATCGCGAATCGTGCACGGTCCGATTGATAGAATCGCCGAGGTTGCGGCGAATGACTTCTTGCTCGCGAAAGCGGTCGGTATGACCTCGCCTTGATGCCGAAACAAAGTTAACTGCCGCCTCGCCGGCCGCCACAACCCGTCGCGATTCTCGAGATTCCTACATCGGCCATGTTAATGCTGCGGGGCCATGCGAAGGTATGCTAGACGGTCATCATTGCTGTGTTCCATAGGTAGAATCTACCGACATAGCCTTGAATCCGATAGATCTAAACCGTTATAAAGATCATCGGTTCCGTAGTCATCGTCAATGACGGAGTGCGATCTGCGGCTATCTACGCCATATAGGCGAGACCTCCGTCCCCAGATACTGAAAAGTGTTCGAGATCGGACAGATCGATCTGAATCGACGAGGATGAAACATCCCGCCCTTCCGAGTCGAGCCCTCGTGAAGTATCTCTCAGACGCCGACCGAGTTCGACATGCTCGACCTGCGTGTCCCCACGGACGGCGCCGGTGTCGACGGTTGGGATATCGACCCAAGTCAACCAAGGTTCTTTAAGGAGAGATAGGAACCGCCGAACAATCACGAGCGACAGCGAACAGAGATAGGGGTTTTATCCCGGTTCGCACCCTTAGCGTATAGATTTTAGATACTACTCGCCGAGACCTGCCGATCTCGCCGAGTTCCACCTTGTAATCCTCTTTGATATAAAGAAAGGCCGGACGTAGGGCTATTATCTCTCTTGAGAGGCTGAACCAGATAAAAACCCCGCTCTCTGCTCGTTCTTTGTTTGTGGTTGTTCGGCGTGTCTCCTATCTCCTCCTTAAAGAACCTTGGTTGACTTGGGTCGATATCCCAACCGTCGACAGAAATGAATTCGAATCTCGAGGCTACCTTGAGAAGTTCTTAAAATTTAGTCATTTCAGCTGTTCAAATTAGCTTAAAAGAATAGGGCCAAGGCATGATATTTACTGCTTACCTTCGCTCCAGCCAAATGTCTTTTTGAAATATTACACTGTAATCAGCTTTCTACTTACATTACCAACAGACTGCTTGCATCACAGGTGTTCAGTACACTAGCCACCAACACTAATAGTTACGTATGTTCCTTTGTGGAAAATGAGCTTCAGGCATTATAGTATCCATGTTTTGTAAGTAACATCAAATTATCTTTTCCCCAACAATTGCTCTCTCCAGTTTACCACCTCCTTTTCACCTTAATTTAATACTGCTAAGGAACAAATATTATACTAATATGTCGACATGAAGAAAGCCATTAGGCATCAGCTCTGACAGTGGTGTTTTTACTTTCAGCTCAGCTATCCATACAAAGGTTGTACTGACTGGATGTACATTGATTATATTGTTCTAATATGGACAGATGGCTTTCTTAGTGCTGCAGTACTGTATTTGAGCCCATGATCCAGCAAACAACTTCAAATCAAGGCAAAAGTTACGTACTTTAATGTTGTTCTTAGTTTATTGTATTGCCTCTTTGTTTCCCCTAGCTGCATCGAGCTTTTCTCAATTGTGCTTTTAAATCCAAATCCAATTGCAGTTTTGCTCTACTACTGCAATGTACCACGCAACCAGAAAACTTGGGTGATTAGCATCTTTAGACTCACTGCTCATTGTGCAGAGATCCAGCGAATTTGGACCCCATCACATGCCTTTGCACCTCTCTTTATGATTTCTATATCTTTGCCCTCTGTTAAATTATATTCCACTAATTACTACCCTTGCTTTACGAAACAAATCATAATAATTTCATATGCTAATTCAACCATTTTTACTAGAGTACTTACTGTTATTTCATATACATATACACACCTTACACTAATACAAACTACATGTACTGCAAACACACAACAAACAAGCCAAAACATATTTCACTATGTACCCTGCAAATGAACACACAAATTTATAAATTTATGTTACAGGTCGAATAACTAAAAGCTACGCATCTGAATATTGACATAGCATTTCGTTAAAAAAATTTCCAAAGACAATGTCTAATACTATAATATATTTTCCATCGTGATTATGCTGATTACACCCACGCAGCGCGCGGGTACCTCATCTAGTTATCTCAATGGTTGTAGGAGTTTAGTAGTTTCGTGTCCATTTGGTGCCCGAGGAATTAAAAAGAATCATCAAAATTGATCGTATGTTTTTTTTTAAAAAAAGAAAAGATAATTTGAGAGCGCAGCAGGACCCATCCCTATGGTTGTATGGGCCACGGCCCGAGCTTGAATTTTTTTTTTTACCCCGTACCCCATGTCAACTATAGGGAGTTAGACCAATAAAATCTAACTGAGTTAGGACCATATACGGGTTGCAGGCTTCATTGCACTGTGACTGTGAGGCCTCCTTTCAAGGGGCATGGCTCAAGTCCCACAACCCAATCGGTCTGTCCCCCTCGCACACTCTCTCTCTTTCCCACACTTTTCTCTCTCTCGCCCTCCTGCACTCTCCCTGTCTCGAGCTAGGGTTATGGCCAAGGCGCCAGGGGGCCAATGATGGCCAACGGTGACTGACTCACTGGCAGGCGACCGGATTGCGGGAGACTTAAATTTGTCGGACGGGCAGTGGGCCAGTGGACAGGACGGTGGGAGGCCCACAACCGGCTAGGAGGTTAGCCGGTGATGACCAGCAGTAGGGAAGGATGGCCCGTAACTATTGGCGTCGGACGGGCAGTGGGCCAGTGGTGCGGCACCCATCTTTGGCAGGCCAGAGCGTGAAGGTGGGTAGCAGACTATTCTAAGTTTGTCCTATCTTAATTTTTATCCTACACCCTTCATAGGAGCGAAACACTTGCCTTGTTAAAAAAACATGTTTTCACTTTAAATTTTAACGTTAATTTAATATTTTTCCTTTCTATTTATTTTTGGCAAGAGCAGGATGAGATCCATGTATTGTGCGTAAACCACCCGGAGAGAATCGATTCTGAAGAACAAAAAAAGCTGTCCTATTTTTGTTCGGCCATCAGACAGGAAAGTACATCACTGTCAGCACCGACAAGCGAGCATGTGCCAGTGCCCCAGGCCAACAGCTATAATGGAATTTTTTGTTTTGCCATTTCAAAATTTCAATTTACTATTCAAAACTGATCAAAAGTGAAGAATAGACAGGCCCCCGCGTCGTCCTCTTCCAGGGCGGCGACCGCACCCCCTCGCCAAAACCTCCTCCGCCGGTGCTTTGCCATGCCGCCGCCGCCGTCCATGGCGGCGGCGGCCTCCTCTCTCCTCTCCTCCTCCTCCCTTCTCCTTTCTCTTCCTCCTTCCTTTTTACAGGCGGCGGCGCGCCCTCGGCCTCGTCGTGGCCAGCTCCGTCTGGCGGCTCGGAGGTCGGATCCTACTCCGCCGTGGCGGATCCGCGGGGTGTCTTGGTTGGCGGCGGCGGGCTGCTGGCTGTGCTGCGTCTGTGGCGTGTGCGCGGATCCCGGCTAAGCCGGCCTTGGTCACGGCTCACTTTGGCTGAGCTTCAGCCGGTCGGCGGCCGGCCGGTCGGCGGCGGTGGGGCCTCCTCCTCCTCCTCCTCCTCCTCGCTTGTCGACGCCCTGCCGGTGGTTAGGCGATCTGGCGCCAGATCCGGTGGCGCGTCGTCGGTCTCGCCTCGCCGTCGGCTTGGGCCTGGGCTCTTGGTTTAGTGGGCCTTCCTCGAGCTCCCGTCGCCTCTTGGTCACCGCCGCCGCCTCCCTCGTCGTATCTTGCTCCGCCTGCCCGCTGCCTCCTCTCTCCCGGAGTGCGGTGGCTCGGGCCGTGTGCCCCTGGTCCTCCTCCCGATCCCTCCCTCCGCCCGGGGAGGATCGGCGGTCCGGTTGGGGAGCTCCCCTTCTGTTCCCATCGCCGCCTTTCCGGCCCTCCCCTCTGCCGATGTGGTGGCGTCTGGCTCATTGCCCCTCGCCTCTCCCTCTTGAGAGGTGTTGGTGCAGGTCACGCCGCCCGGCACCGACGGGTGTTCCGCTTGCTCGTGGGAGGTGCCCTCGGCGTTGTGGCGAGCCCGGGCCAGGGTTCGAGCGCGGGCCCTTGGTGGTCTTCGGCGTTTGGCTTTGGGGTTCTCGGGCTTGCGTCGTGTTGGGTGGCTCCGGTGTCCTCACCGGGTCTGTTCGGAGGTCCGCCGGCGTCTGCTCCCCTTTTGCCGCTGCTTCCTGTTGCCTCTTGGGAGCGGTGGTGGCCTCTGGATCGGCTGTGCTCTCTCGGCGTCTCTGGCTTGGGCCCCCTGCAGTGTGGCTTTGGGAGCGGGTGCGTCGGGCGAAAACCTTGCCTTTGCTTCGTGCTTGGCCGGCGATGGCGGCGCTTCAGCGTCGTTTCCCTCCCTGGAGGCATTGTCGTGGTCGCCATCAAGGCCCACAAGCCCTTGGCGAAGAAAGCCCTGCGCGGGCGCTTTGTGTCGTTCCCTTGTTGAAGGCGATGCCTCTGCAATTCGTTGGTCTTCGCCTCGGACTTTCTTTTGTTTGCTGTGTTGTCGTCGCGGGTGGCCTCAGGCCGTTGTACTCCTCCCCCTCCCCCTCTCTCTCTTGTAAATCTGTTTTCTCTCCTACTTTATTGAAATGGCAGAGCTCTGCCCGTTAGCTCAAAAAAAAAATTCAATTTAAAAAATACCATTATAAACGGTGAAATTAGGACTGAGCGGCTCCTATAAAGAGCCGTATCGATTTTGCGAGCCCAACCAGAAGCGGCAGGTTGTCGTCTCCTTAGAGCAACAAGTGGGTTGTAGTTTCTACCAGAGCAGCAAGAGGGTTAAGCTGATTTCTTCCATACCATGTATTAACATTTTTGGTAATTATAGAGTATGTAATAAAGCATTTGGCTAAGGATAAAATAATGTAACGACGATATTATTGTACAGATATTGGTACATAACAGAACATAGTAGATTAATGAACGATAGTAATAATATGGAATCCAAAAATATGATGTGCACCGTAATATTATGTATAGTACTATTATGGACAATTAATACGTTTAATTAGCGTACGTAATTAAATTATTTAATTTGCCTAAGAAATTGTGAAAAAAACCGAGTTATTATACCGGCACATCAGTTGCAATTGGATTGGAACAGGTACCAATAGTGACATCAGTACTAGTTTGTATCAACAATAGCAATTCAAATTTTCAGTATTGGTTGGAGGCAACAGTAAAGATTCCTTTTGCAAATAGGTACAAATCAGTTGGCATGCATGCTCATCAGTGTTGGTTCATACTATACGAACCGGTACTAATGGGGGATCGTATGTCTCGTTTCTGAAAAGGCTAAAAGATATGTACCTGCTACTTATATCAGAGCGCGTGGGTGGATGAGTTGGTTAGAAAAGTGGAACGTGGATCACAAGTGAGCAAGAGGTGCTTCAGTACCGGTTGGTTAAACCGGTACTGATACACCTTAGGCATCAGTCCTAGATTTCCCGTACTGGTTCAAAAAGGTATTGAAGGGCCTATTCAATTGGTACTAAAGTCCTTCCTCGTAGTAGTACGCCAAGTACTTCGCAAGTTGATACCGTTGCATTCGGTGGTTCGGCCCCTATCACCAACACAAAAATTACAGAACATGTAAATAGTCATAGTTGAAACATGACACCGCATGGCGTTGGATCAACAATACCTTGCGTACCATTCTTGTAATGACACTCCATGCCTTTGTGTGCCCCTAACCCGCCACACCCAACGCATAAGTTCTCCCTCGAAGAGCGGTGATGCAACAGGCCTACCACTCTATGCCAGCCTTCATTGTGTGACATGCATGACTACTCGCTGTTAAATCGCGCATTCACACTATCTCTATCAGCTGATATTGCTAGATTTGACCATTCACGAACACAATATCTCTATGTTAGCATTCACTGTACGACGTGAGTTGTGACTACTCACTGTTAAAGCGCGCATCTGCACTAGTCTCTGTGTCAGCCGTCACTGTGCGATTTGACTGATCAATATGAAACCACACAACCTTTCTCATCAATATTGTTTTATATAATAATGATTTGCAACCTGTGAATCTAATGCACCAGATCTTATAAGACTGTTTCGACGTGCGGACTTATAGAAAACCACATCACACAAGCTACCTACACTATTGGTAATGGTAGATGGTACTTGTAGCAATTTTTGTCTAGTATGTCACTGTTCATGCGAGTCGACCGGTGAGAAATGACGAAATAAATTTAGCTTACATATGTTAGAATAATTATGGGGTTGGCCCATTTAATTATTTTAATAGAAATTTCAAGAGGCCCATTTAATACTAGGAGTTATGAAAACGGTTTAGTACTCACGCGCAACACTGGGTCCGAATATCTTCCTTAAATAGTTGTATTGTGGTTCTCCCAATTAGAAAAGTGAGAACGAGAAAACGACAGGTGTGGTCGTGCAAGCATGACTACGAGCACCTGCGCCACACTACCCTCACTCTTTTCTTCGCACACGGAGACGACGGTCTGGTACATTCCATCGTAGCGTTAATGGCTTTTAATGCGTCAAAATTGCTTGATGGCCTCCCGCCGATTAATGACGTCCGTACATTCCATTCTTCCATCTAATTAAAAATAGCTTTAGAATCTTCGAGATCTTCTTATAGAAAGCCGATAAGGTTTTACAAGCGACCACGCCGATTGCTCAAGTTCTTCGTATAATCGCTAAGGCACTGATTCTACATTACAATGAAAATCTACGCGATCTCTAAAATTTCAACACTTCATTTTAACAACTTGAAATCGCCACACCGACACTGAAATTTAACAACAATGAACAAGTTATGCACGCATCCCGCCAGCAGCTGCACCACGCGTCGGCGTCGGGCTACACCCGCCGTGCTGCACCGGCTCTCGTCAGTGCCATCTCTTATTATATCATTTTAAGTGGATTTCCTTTACTATTTCATATGAATTTTTGAAAAATATTTTTTAGGTTGATTAATCTAAATATTTTGTTTGAAATATAGTAGTTTATTTTCCGCTAATATTATTTTAGCTACATCCCACTTATAGCTTGCAAGATATATCCCGAAGGCCGAAGCTACATTCCACTCGTTGCTCCGCAAGAGCAAGAGCAACATCCCTCACTTGTTGTTTCCCCGAAACGGAGCGGCAACGGCAAGACCCCATGCCGCTTCCCCGAAACGGCTCAGCCCTATTCTGCAAATCCGCAAATTACAAATGCTCCGGCACTCGTGAAATTGGGATTTTTGTAAATGGCAAAATAGAAAAAATCGCTAAAATGCGAAGAGATGGTTGGTGAACTGACTACTCGAACCACGCACCGAAATCCTGACGAAATAAATCGCCTTCACTGGACTGATATACAATGTTTGTACATAAAGAAGAATTCTATCAAACATGCGGCAATTGGCAATTAATTACTGGTTGCATCCGAACCGAAAACCTGTAAGAGAAGAAATAGCTGATGACCTGCCCCCCCTCCCCAAGGGAGCGGCACTTTTGTGCTGTTGTAGCAAGGGAAAAAAGATAACTGATTAATAAGCACTAAGCAGCAAGAACACAGTGGGAGGAAAACAAATATGAAATAAACGAGCGAATCTGATTCAACCAGATCCCTACATCCAGCAGTAGAAACTTCAGTCTACACACTGCTCACGTATTACGCAGCAGCAAAGTAAGCACAGACGGAGATGACATGGCAGATCAAGGAGCTAGAGAAGAAGAAGAGATGGAGGAGGATGGAGAGGATCTCCGGCTCTCCGCTTCTAGCCGGTGTAGATGTGGACGTGGAGGGCGAGGGTGAGGATGGTGAAGGCGGCGAAGAAGATGAGGGTGTGGACGAAGATGGCCTTGCCGTTGGTGCGGAAGCCGCCGAAGTCGACGTGGCGGTGCGAGCCCGGGAGCTCGCAGAGCAGCCCCGGCGAGAGCAGCACGAACAGCACCACCCCGACCACCACCGGGCCCCAGTCCGCCATCTCCGACGTCCGCTCTCGCCGCCGCCGCTGGCTGCTACTACTCCCCAATCGGATCGAGAGAGATGGGAGCGTGAGGAGTGCGGCGGCGGTATATAGAAGGAAGGGACGAGGGAAGGTGCAGGGGAAAGGAGGGCGGCAGGATCGGGAAGGAGTGAAGTGGAAGGAGATGGAACATGGAAGAAGAAGCCGTCACGTGCACTGATGCGAGGATTCCGCTCCGTGCGGGGGGCGGTGGCACAGTGGGGGTGGGGCCGTCGGGATGGGGGTGGGCTGGCCCCCACCTGTCTGCCGGCGAGGACTCGTGTGCGTGGGCGCGTGCCAGGTCTGTCGGCACTCGGCACCTTCGATTCTCGTCCCCAGGGGCGGTGCACCGTGCGCGTCGCGTGCCCTCGTGCCACTGTCTCATGCCTAGCGTGAAGATGGATCAGACGGTTTTCCTGGGGTCCTTCGCTAAGGGTGTTTTTCTTGTCTGCGTAAGGTGGAACCTGTGCAAGGCCGTTCCTAGGATTTTGAGGGCCCGGGACGAAATAAGAGTTCAGGCCCTATGTCCCTATAGTCTATAAAACCATATAAAAATATAACTATGTTTTTAAAATCTCTTATCGTTATCTAATATATCGAACAGTCCAGTACATCTAGAAACTTGTACAATACTTCTAAAAACATATAATTATTAAAGAACTTTTACCTATAAATAGAAGAGTAGAGAATCATGCAAATAAATGTTTTTTAGTGGATGACATGACGACATACAATGATTATATAGACAAATCAGTAATCACTAATCAGTTAAGCACAAATAGCAAATAGCAAGCAAATTAGTAAAGCAATAGCAAGTAAATTAATACGGAGCAGACGAGCAGAGCAGTAACTAGTAATCAAGAGCACAGCACTGAGCACATCACATAGCAAAAATCCAAAAAAATTGCAATACGAGGCTACGAGAGCACTGGCCACCGTGCACTGGGCTGGGCACAGCCCGCGCGGGGGGCCTCGGGGCCTCGGGGGCAGCCGGCCAGCCGCCAGCCGGGCAGGGGCACCGGCGCACGGCGCACAGCGGCAGCACTGCTGCCAGCCTGCCACTGCAGCGGGCTGCTGGCTGCAGCCTGCAGAGGCAGCAGCACGGCGGCGCCTCGCTCACGGACGGGGAGTGCCGGAGTCGCGGTCTTGCGGAGTCGCCGGTCCCGGTCGCAGCGTGCCGGCGTCGGAACTCGTTGACGATGGTCGATGGCGACTGGCGAGACGGTGAGGCTTCCGCAAGATCCCCAAATCCAAGTATTTATCCGACTTTAACCCCTTATCAATATCGGCAACGGATACACCATTCAATCGTTGGCCTTGGGAAAGAAATCGAGGATTTGGAGGAGATTTTGGGGGTGGCGGCGCCTGCTATTAGCCTGTTAGGGATTGGGGAATGGGGAAGGTGGAGGGAGCCAGGCAGGACTCAGGAGACGAGGGGAACTGGCGAACACCGAACGGGCATAGGGGCACTACTACTGGGGGCTAATGCATACCTGGGTCGGGGCCCCTCCCTCCCATGGGCCCTGGGCCGTTGCCCCGGTTGCCCTGGCCCAGGAACGGCCCTGAACCTGTGTGTAATGATACATGCTGAACGAAAATAATGTATGGTAATTTTGTTTGGTTCTCATGTGAGATGATGTTATATGGTTCGAGTATTCAGGTATCATCAAATAAAATTAGTTTTGGAATTCTAATTACATTTTTACATTTGAAATTTTAGTTGAATTCAAATTAGAATCAAAATTTGAATTTGAAATTCAAATTCAATCCAATTTTTAAATTCGACACTCAAATTAGATTTGCCTTTCAAGATTCAAATTAGTTTAAAAAATTAAACTGATTTTCTATTCAAAATAAATCCAGATTCACGATTAAATTTAAAATTTAATTTCAGTTATCAAATTGGATTTTAAATTCGAAATTTAAGTTGTATTTAAAATTCAAATAATTTTTTTGAAATTCAAACATATTATTAAATTTAAAATTCAACTTTGTTTCAAAAATTCAAGAATTAAAATTAAAATTGAAATCAGATTTCCCAAACTAAATTGAAAATTCAAATTGATTTTAAATTTAATCTTAGGAACACTGGAGTCACATTCCAACGCCTTATGTAGAGGTCATTCGCCAACCAGATCTAGAGAAATTTGGAGGTCTATGTAGATGACATCATTTTTAAAAAACAGACAAGATTTTGATGATGTACGCGACCTTGATGAAACCATTTTGTAATTTGAATAGTCATAAAATAAAGCTTAACCCTGAATAGTGAACTTTTGTGGTACATTTGGAAAAGTTGCTCGAGTACATGATTCGATCATTGAGAATTGGTGCTAACCCTAATAAAATATCAGACATTGAGAATTTGAGGCCACCTACATGGAGGAGTTGCGAGTGCTTACCAGACGAATGGCGACATTAAACTCTTTTTTCTCGGTTGGAGGGCACTTACAAAGTTTGGGTTATTATACTCCCAGAGGTTGTGCGCCTAGCTATAGAGCATGAGAGAGTCTTGACTAGAACGTTGAACATAGACTAGCTCCAAAAGTTCGATGTCTAGTCCCATGTTTTAAACTTTTCGATTTCTTACGCATGTTTCTCGCAAAAATCGCCACCTAGGCAATATAGTTTGCTTTGCCTAGACTTGTAAATGCCTTAGGGCTACACTTTGTACCTATTCCTCACTCGTCTTTTGTGACGACCAAATTTCCAGTAGGAATAACAAAAATTGATCCTCGAAATGTTACAATAACATCCAAATTGATACAACCCCACACTTTATTACATAACTATTCATCAGAGGTTATTGCAAGATCAAAGTTATTTTTAATATTACAACCTTTTTCAAGAACAAGCTCGTGATAAAGGAAGACTAAGACCACCCCCTTTTCATAAAATGGGTAGTTCGGTTGTTGATTTATTAATAAAATAAACTAGGTCGGAAGATTGAATCAAGACAAGAATTTCATTATATTTCCTTCTTCTACCTTCTATTTTATATGAGATTTACCCTGTGCCAAACAGATTCTTGTCCTCTTTGATGTATATATCCAAATCTGCAACAAAGTAGGACTTGTTCATATAAAATGAACAGTTTCTGATTATCAGGTAAGTACATCAACCGAACTTGCAGGTTTCCATGAAAGAAAATTCTACTCTAGTACATGTAAGAATTATCAAAGGTATAAAGTTCAAGTAAGAGTATGAATGCAATACTATATAATAGATTCAAAGGATTAAGCTTTAGCAAACTTTTATAAAAAAATTGAGCCGTAAATCCTTTCCACAAAAACTATCACAACTCCATCACCTATCCAGCATACAGAAGCACCGACCATCCTTTTATCAAATTAGGTCCTGTTCTTTTGAGCTGATCTTAACGGCTGAACAGTTGAACGGCTGAAATGATTGAATTTCAAGTGCTTCTCGAGGTAGTCTCGAGATTCAGATCTGTTTCATTTGACTTGCTTTTTAAATCGTTAGGACCCACCTTCAAAACAGTGAAAAACGGACTTAAAAAACTCAAAGCATATGGCTTTTTAAAACGTAGATAATTCGTTAAGCCGTTAAGCCGTTAAACTGAAAAGAACTGGGCCTAAATCATGGGTTATGTGAACCGAAAAGCCATAACCCAGTTGACACAACTTCATATACCTGAAGTAGGGTCCATCATTTTGTGTTCCTCTGGAGTTAGTGGGACATTACCCTTTTGGCTTGTTGACTTTATATTATACATTAGTCGGGCTATGTAAACTGAACTAATGTAATATGTTGTTTCACTGCCACTCTGATGTAAACTTTGATGTAAATTAATATTTAATGTAGTTCTAGAATGATATCATTGCTCTATTACACTGTGGATACGTGAACTGATCCTTAGGATGTGTATTGATAATACAGAGGGGTTCGGTTTGGTAGAATCGGGTCCCAACAACATTATAATGGTATTCTATCTAATACCAACTTTCTTCTAACATTTATGAGAAATCGCAACTTCGTGGTAGCACTAGCATAAATGCAATTTTCCTTTATAACTACCGTGCATGGCATGTTTACACCTATATTATACTCCCTCCATTTCAAAATATAGGGTGTATAAAAATTTTCATCAAGACCAAGAAATGGTGTTTAAGAGAGTAAATCATCTTTAATTATCTCGTTACTCGAATCATGCATCTCCTTCCCATGCACTTAATTAATAGCTTTAATAGCTAAAGCTAGCAAAAGCATGCACTTTATAGTGTAAATAGCTTAACTATGAGTTAATTGCTCGTCTTTTCCAAGAAAATAATGGGCAGACGTCTTATAATATGAGACAACTCAAAAAAACTTATGCGCCCTATATATTGGGACGGAGGGAGTAATGAACTAGTCCATTAAAGAAATTATCTATTACATACAGATTTCTTTTAACCAGTTATTTATGTGATTCAAAATGCAATTTGAAGGAGGGAACTATTTGGGTCTGCCGGCTTTTCATTCGGTCAATCTTCTGAATTTCTATGATGAGTTGGACCGATTTTATCGGTTTTCTACTATTACTTTCATCATGGATGTTTATTTTGTGGCTTGTTGGAATATCTGGAAAATTAGGAATCGTAAAGTTTTTGATGATTCAAATCCAACTTTTCAAGGTTGGAAGGAGGGTTTTGCTCGAGATGTTGCTCTACTAGTCCTTAGAGTCAACTCGGATCTAGGTCTTTCAATTGTTTTCTAGTATAGTTCGCTACTGGATCTCTGATCTTGTAAATATGTAACTGTTTTTTTTAATATATATGATGTAGGAGTCTCTTCTATAGTTTTTTGGTAAAAAAATTTGAAGGAGGGAAAGAATCCCATCACAATGCCCTCGGTTTCCCTAGTTAACACGGAAAATCCAGCCTGCCCTGCATTGAGAACAAGCACGTCTATTTTTGCAGGTTCTCGAAACCACTTCACGCAAGATTATGTTCTTTTCCTCCATTTGCAAGGACCTTGCTGTTTCAGATGGTAGCAGCAGAAGTAGAGTGTTGATTAATCTAATCGTCGAGAGCAGGAATTTATCTGCCTCCTGCCTTGGATTTTTGATAAGCTGGCCGGGTTTTAGATAACAGTGAATTTGAGCCTTTACTTGGCATTGGATGATTTGAATTTGAAAATTAAAGGGGCGTGTTTAACTTCACATTGTGTTTTAGATCTGACCGCTAGCTTTTGCTTATTATGTGGAGAAAAGAATGTACGTTTGCAAGGTGAAGGCTAGTGTCACGTATGCAAATCTTTCGAATCTGTCTTCACTCTTCAGGCTGGGGTGGCTGGCTCGACGGGTCAGGCACTCAAAAACGTTCTGTTGGTTACTGTTTGGCCTAAACTAACCAAACGGTTAGCCTTTCGGTTTTCTCGATTAGTCCATTGGTTTTCTTGGTAGCCGTGGTTATCATGGTTATCGACCGCGTTTTCTAGGCTTTGTTCTTTTCAGCGTATCGTTGCGTTGGCGTATTACTGTAGAAAATTTGAGAGCTCTCAAAATGAGGTCTAAAGATTATAAAAAAATAATTAAAAATAATTTTAGAACATTTGGAAGGATTACTAAAAGTCATGAAAAAATCGTTACAAATTATCACAATATATAGGCTATATAAAAATAACAAAATTTGTTACAGTAATAAGCAACGATACGATACGCCGAAAAGAACAAGGCCCTAGTGCTCAAATGGTTAGTGAACCAACTTGTACATAGCTGTCCTTGCTAATCTATGTGATCGAGAGAGAGCAATAGTAGATGTATTGACATGATTTTTGCAACAACATTGTAAATATGAAATATGCTTGAATCATTCTCATTACTATGTTACAAAGCACTAGAAGACTACTTCTTGATTGCACCACGTGGCACTCTCTGGTTACACCATGTGACGCAAACAGATTGCGCCACATCACCCCCGAAAAAAATTTCAAAAAAATCTTAAAAACTTCAAAAAAAATGCACAAAATCTAAAAAATCCAAAATGCAAAAAAAATTCATGGTGAGGATACATAAATGAATTTTAGCATTACAAATGTTAACTTCTAGAAAATAAATTTAATGATAAAAATAAAAAAATACTTTGCAAAATATAACTATAGTTTAAAAGCGTGTGAAACCATAATTTCATGTAGATGTCCATAAAAAATTAGTTATTTTTTAAAAAAGTTAGGATTCACAAAAGGTTTAATTATTTCCTCTGGTTGCGGCACGTCACTCCTTGGGGAAAATCCAAAAAATCTAAAAAAAATACACTTGTGCCTTACAAAACTAATGTCACGCACCATGGGTGTGTAAACCTCACTAGTATCTAACCAGTTTGCACAAAAATGAAATAGGATTGAATATATAAATATGTTGAATCTTACGGGATTAAGATCCACATAAATTCGTTAAGAATATTGCATGATTAGAACATGGAAGAAATACATGAAGGTTCAACAGCCAAAACTCATCATCCGCCTGCCCTCCTAACTTCGATGATTTTGTCAAAATTGGGAAGGTGATGATACCATTTTCTCGTCTTAAAACTTTATGCTTTTTTATATCTAGCTTTCTAGGGTTGGGGTTTGTTATCTATTCTACCCTTCATGGCGACAATTTAGCATTACAAGAAACTCCTTGTAAGATTTCATGTTGTGATGTTTGCCTTCGATAACCTCAGTGACATCTTGAGCAGGGTTAGTGGGTTTAGTAAAGGTGCTATCTTATGAAGAGTGAGACAAAGAAATATCATTTAGATCATGTATGTTCGATCTGACTGTTTATTGATTTGTTACCTCTTAGAGGATGTGTAGTTCTATTTCATTTTTTAAAAAAATGATAAATTGGATTATCAAACAAAGGATCACAATTAAAAAAACTATTGCAGTGGAACATCATCGAACATATATATACCTGAAACGTTGTTAAAGGATCAAACTCTACAGTATGCGTGGTACAGTGTGCACTATTTTCATATACTAGAGATTTATGGCATGTTTGAAAGGCATTATTTTTCATTACCAGAGAAATGATACTCGAACGTTCTAATTTAGATCCTGCGTCACTCCTCCATCGCTATTCTCTGACCTGCTTCTGTTTCTTGTCTCACTCTTCGCAAGTCCATAACGTTAGGCACAAGATTTCTCGTGAAGTAATCGATCGTCAACTCCATCGATCCAAGACCGAACTGGCAAGACAGACCGACGGCACGTCGCCCTCAGGTCTCCAGAAATGTGATTACAACCAACAGAGCACACTGAGGCTAGTAGTACGTGCTAACTACTCAACCGGATCATCCGGCTTTGCCACTCTTCCCACTCATTCCTGACCTTTTATGGTTGCAGTGGCTTGGAAAGGCGCCCATCCAGCATCCTCTATTCGGTTCTTTTCTTGCGAGACGAGAGATCGAGCATCCTCATCTGATCATCTCCACGGGGACGTCTTCTTTTCTTCGATAATAATGTGCCGGAAAGGGAGAAGAAAAGTTGCCCGAATTCATTGCTCGCTTAGTCGCTTTCGGGCAGATCTCCCTGGTGCCAGATCGCTTTCGACGACGACGAGACGACGCGGGAGAGCGTGACGTCGTGGAGCTCCTCGACCTGGCGGATTCTGGCCGCGAGCAGCGAGCCATGGATGGACGTGATCACGGGGGGGATGACTCGAAAGTGGAAAGCCGAGACACTGTTTGCTCCCTGCGCGGTGCGCGCAACACGGCGCCAACCCGTCCTTATTTTGCGCGGGGAACAAGGCGTCATCGGGAACCTGCCCCCCGCGCCCACCCCCGCGCGCGCACGCGACAAGCCGCAACCGGCCGGCGAGCGCCGCGCCGCGCCACCGGAGTACGACGCCACGAGCGGAGCGCGCTCGCCGGGAACGAGGAAGAGACGCACAGCCCGAGGGAGCGCGACAGCTGGCTCCCACCGCCCCCGCGACGATGGCAGGTGGGGCCCGGCGCGCGCAGCGTGCGTCGCGGGCCCACCTGCCTGGGATGCGTTCCGCCTGACCCGCCGCGTGTCGCCCCGGCCACGTGTCTCCTGTCGCGGACCGTTTGTCTCCTACTTAATGCGAGGCGCTGCTTCGGGCCCAAAAGTCCAAACTCCAATCCTCCCGAAGCCTCGATCGATTCGATCCCTTGGGGCAGAGAAATTTGAATCTCGGGGCGGAGCGGCGAGCGGAGAGCGGAGAGCGCCAGTCGTCGCCGGCGGCGGCGGAGATGGCGGACTGGGGGCCCGTGGTGATCGCGACGGTGCTGTTCGTGCTGCTCACGCCGGGGCTGCTGTTCCAGCTGCCGGCGCACGGCCGGATCGTCGCCTTCGGCAGCATGCACACCAGCGGCCTCGCCATCCTCGTCCACGCCATCCTCTACTTCGCCCTCATCACCATCTTCCTCATCGCCATCGGCGTCCACATCTACGCCGGCTAAGCCGCCCCACCCGCTCGCCACTTCTGCACATGCCGCCGCTGCCTGCTTGCATGTATGCTTGTTTGATGCTACTATTTGCTGCTTTAATTAGCCTACTTTTGTGTGTGTGTGTGTGTGTGTGTGTGTGTGTGTGTGTGATGTAGCTTCTTCCTCTTCTCCCCCTTCTCCTCCAATACCTCTATTAAGAGAGGCGAACCGCGAACCCATGTCTGTTTTGGCTTTTAATCTGAGGAATTAAAAATCCACAGTTCAACCATGGGAATGGTGTGCGTGTGTGTTTGAACAGTACCGGAGTATCACATGATGTGATTTTTAATCTCTTCGTTCTTCTGAAGTCTTTGCCTGTCGATCCGGTGCCTCAAATGCTTGATCCCCGGATTGTGAACAGTACTGGAGTATCAGATGATATGATTTTTAATCTCTTCGTTCTTCTGAAGTCTTTCCCTGTCAATCCGGTGCCTCCATGCCTGATCCCCGGATTTCGCTTTGGTTTCAACAGAATGATCGATCGATGATGCATCTGTACTCCATTTGTGTACTGCTAATTGCCTCTGATCAATCGATGGTGATTGGTGAATCGTTGCTTGAAAAGAAAAAGTGATCTGAGTAAACAGCGACAGCAACAGGGGCAGTGGGAGTGGGGGAGTGAGAGAGTGAGATCCTGAATGAGTTTCTTCTCGTCTCTCCTTGCCTTAGCCTCCACGGCTTCTCCCCTGCTTTGGTTTGATAAGATTTGTGCGGCACCGGCAAAGGCACCGCCGCCCGCCGACCTTGCCGAAAGCCACGCCCTCCGCACGTGAGGAGGTGACGCAAAACAACTCACGCCCGTTGAGAATGCCACGAATATGAAAATAATTAGGAAATTCTAACCAACGCGGAACCGTTCAGCGCGTTCGCGTGACGCGCCTGTCGCATCGCTTCCCATGCTAAACTTTTTTGCTGGCAATATTGCACTACACGACATGGCATATCACATCTGCGGTGGCTACTAGTTGCAATCAGTTACATCATATTTTGCAAATTATTTCAAATTTTATACGGTCTCTAAACTCAGTGAAAAAAAAAACTTTACAAAAGTGAGATTTACTTAGTTGTAATTTTTTGAATTTTCTATTTTTTATTAGTTCATTTCACAATTGCCAATTATTCAAAACTTGGATTGTTTTTTGAATTGTTGTATGCCGACGCAAAGTCGAACTGCTTTGTTTGCTATGCACGAACGCGAACGTATATGGCTGGTCAACGTGGGCGGTGGGTGTACATGTTTGGTTTGAGAAAATTGGTGAGAAGCCACAACAGTTGTTGGGCTTCGCAAAAATGCCATCCCGCCCGTTGGATTCTTCATAATGCCACCGCCATCGAAGGCCGCTAATTCTCATGCCATTCTTTCGAGCCCGGCTCGTTTTGCCGTGTGAACTGCCAGAAATGCCCCTGTCCCCACAACGGTTGGGTCGCACCAAGTGGCCGGCACAAATGTCCCCATCTCTTGCTGGTTGGGTCGGATCAAGTGCACGAGCCGCTCGCCCACGAACCGAGCCACTCGGTCGCTCTCCCCTGTCGCTCTCTTCGCTCCCTCTCCAGCGACATCGAAGGCGGCGGCGCCGCTACTCCCGGTGACGAGCTCGCAGCGACATCGAAGACAACGGCGCAATGGTAGGAGCCCATGTCTCAAGGAGCGACATTGGAGGTCGCAACGAGAGTGAGGCGGTCTGGATTGCCTCTGGTTCCATGTCCTAGGTGTGGCGACCGCATAATCGAGGTGACATCAAGGTCGAAGAACAATCCAGGGAAGGTTTTTTACAAGTGCCGGGGGAATCAACAAGATGTGAGTTTCGTAAATTTGTTCATCTCCTGAAAATTTGTTGGATTAGGGTTTTCAATGTTTTTCTCCATTTGTTGTAGATTCCTGGTAGATGCTGCTTCTATATGTGGCGTGAAGAATATGTTGAGATGATTTCAAAGAAAGGTGCGGATTCATCAAACCTGGAGCATGCAGCGTCCGATGTGAAGGAAGTATGGAGAAGGATTGAAGGATGCTGTGCTGCTATTGATAGGAAGATGAGCAAGCTTGTTTTGTATGGACAGATTCTATTGTTGACAAATGTGATAATCACAGTAGTAGTTATATTAGGGATCCTAGTTATGCTTGTTAAGTAAAAAATTGTAACCTGGAGAATTGTCTGACATGTTTGTAGATATCTCCATTCCTGTTTAATGGTTGAACTATGAATATGATGCTATGTTATTCCTGAAATGTCATCTTAATTGTTGAAGACATTCAGATCTATCATTTGGAAATGACATGGTACAGCACAGAAATTGTGTACAATCAAATGAGAATAGCATGAACAATGTGCACAGCCTGAGACAAACTGAATGCAGAGAAATTGTGCAGAAATTCAAACATATAGCATTAACAATCAGATAACAGATTCAGAGACAATCAAATAACAGAGTGTAGAGATAATCAGATAACAATGCATAAGTTATACACAAGTTTTGGCCATACTAGTCAGTCATACACAAGTCTTGGCTTACACAAAATATGGCTTACACAAAATAAAAGGAGCATCAGCCTTAAACAATTCTTGGCTTACACAAAATACAATGCCATCAGCCTTAAACAAGTGTTGGCTTACAAATTACAGAACCATCATCAATAAACAAGTCTTGGATTACAAAATAATGGGCCATCAGCCATACAGACATTCAGAGCCATACAGAGCCATACAGGGATTCAGACTCTGTTTTCTGTTTCTTTCTTGGGCTTGCCCTAGTTGCAGTGCTAGCAGTTGTTTGTTTCTTTCTTGGGCTTGTCCTAGTTGCAAAGCACTGCTGTGTTGTCCCTTCTCCTTGTGATGTTGTGCTTTGCTGTGATAGTCTTGCGTCTCCTTGTGTTGTAGTCCTGCTCCTTGTCCTAGTTTCAATTCCTAGAAGGAAGCTGAGCCGACTGAGTACAATAAACATGGTTAGTTAATGCTAACACTGAAGTAAAATATGTAATTAGTGCAAAGGGTAGAATTTGACCTGTTTGACATGTTTGACACCTCTCCAGCCCCATCTTGTGTTGTTGCTGCATTATCATTTGGGGCAGAAGTGTTGTTTTTCCCCCCACCTGGTGCTGCTCCTTCTAGGCTTCCTCTTCCTCTTCTTGGTTCCATTAAGAAGGCATTTGTAGCTGGTCTGTCTGTGTCCAACCTCTCCACATCTCTGGCATTTAATAGGTCCTCTTAGATGAGTCTTCTTTGAACCAGATTTCCCTCCTGTTTTAAAAACTGGCTTTATCCTGAGCTTCCTCTGTCTTCCTAGGCCTCTCCTGCCTAGTGGTGCCTCTATCTTGGGCATGTCCACTTGTGGCCATTAGTTTTTATCAGGCATTGGCTCTATAACCTCTGAATATGCATCCCTGAACCTCTGAACTGAGTAAAAGTCATGAACAAATTCAGACAAGTCTACATTCCTGTGTGTTGTGATCACAGCCAAGGCATGCTCACAAGGTTTACCAGTGTGCTGCCACTCTAAGCATGTGCACTCATGTGATGCAGCATTAACAACATGTCTTGCATGGTTGCTGCTATTGTCCCATACTTCAGCCAGTCCATGTATAGATTGAACTACCTTTAGGTGTCCTAAGCCCCTAGACCTTGCCTTCAACTGCAAAATGATAGCAGGCAAAATGCTTCCAGACAACTTCTACCCAATTCTCCTCCTCTTTGCCCACAAGATCATCACCATCTCCCTAATCTTGTCTGCTAGATCTACAACTGGTAGATCCTTATAGTCCTTAACCCAATTATTAAAACACTCTGGCAAATTATTGTTTATGTAGTCATATTTGACATCTGTGTTGAATGCACATCTCATCCACTTGAGAGAATGATAGGTGTTCAGATAATCTAGGGCAGCAGGGCAATCTGACACTATCTTAGCTAGGTTTTCATCAAATACTTCTTTCCTATAAGCCCTCACAGCAGGAAACAACCCTCCAAATGTTCCGCCATGGAACTTCTTAACAAAATGCTGCATAAGATGCCTAAAGCATTCTCTCTTTTCAGCATAAGGGAAAACTCTACTGCATGCATTTTCTAAACCTTTGCAAGTATCTGTACATATGGCTAAGACAGGTAGGTGGCCTATTGCCTTGTATAGCTGTGACATGAAGCAGAACCAGTTGTCCTCAGTCGCTGATTCTATGAAGCCAAAGGCTAATGAGTACATCCAGTTGTGGCCATCTAATGCAGTGGCTACAGCTAAATGCCCATTCCATCTTCCATTTAAAGCAGTGGAATCAATACTAACATAGGGCCTACACCCACCTACAAAACCAGATATGCATGGACTAAGAGCAAAGCTAGCAGAAGCTCTATATGGCGTTTTATATTTACAGCATGTACAAAGTGTCTGGTAGGTGAGGGAATCTTTTAGAATGTAGTATAAAGTCTGAAAGGACGTTTGTAGCAAAGCTGTAAATTTGCAGCATGGGTATTTGCAGCAACTTTTAAAGTTGCTGCTAGCTTTGCTCTAAGACAACAAAAGAACCTATGGAAGTATAACCTACCATCTTCTTTCCTAGTGTCAATCTCTACAACACTACCAGGTGCTCTATTCAAAACTTCAGCTCTCCACCTATACAACCATTGGAAACTTTCTTCCCAGCTGCCATACATCTCTTCTAAAGCAATCTGATGCCCCCTCCAGACTGTGTCATATGCAATATTTACCTTAAAATCTTGCTGAAGTTTAGTCTGCATCTCTTTAGCTCCCATTGTGGGGTTCCTCCTCAACATTGGCAATGCCTTTTCAGCAACCCAGGCTCTTGTAGCAGCGCTTGATGGAGTACATCTGCTTGTGGAGGTACAAGTGTGATCCTCAATCAATACAGAAACCTGTAAACACAACACAACATCAAGTTTACATCCACAACAGCAAACATTCCTAAATCAACACAAAAATGTTAAGTTAGTACCATGATAGTTTTCAAGTCAGGTCTTCTGCTCCCAACAATTCTCCAGGGGCATCCTTCAGCTCTGCAATATCCTCTAAATCTACTGGGATCTGTTTTCTGCACACCCAACTCAAACTCTTCATTTATCGCAAACTGTCTGACAGCTAATCTGAACTCTTTCATAAATGGATACAGAGTGCCAAGATCCATTCTAGGATGATCCCTGTCATATGAGATAAACATCTTGACGGCGTGCTCTCCGCTCAACCACTGCGGATCACACCCCTATCAGATTTCTATCCTGCTAGCCGATCAGCTCGAGCTCAGTATGATTCGAGCGTAGAACGCGGCAAGGAGCGACACACCGAGTTTACCCAGGTTCGGACCCCCACGCGGGTAACAGTCCTACTCCTGCCGAGCCTTAGCTCTTTTCCGTGTTGTGGTTGTGTGGAATGCGATTACAGAATGTTTCGAACCCCCTCTCGCTTCTCTCTCCTCCCCTTTTATACAAGCCTTGAGCTGACGGAGAGAGCCGAGGGGGTAGGTAGTACAGTACGCTTAGTACACTGATAAGACGTGAGGGACGGGACAGGAGAGACGAAAACGTGCTGCTAATGTGCCGAGAGGCGCCGCCCACGCAAACCCGCAAGTGGCCTCAGACTCGTGCGAACACGCCGGTGAGAGAACGAGTGGGACCCTGCTTGCTCCTCCTGACACGGGCGGCCATCCTGACGACGGTGAACTCTCTCTCTGCCGGTCAATTCCTCTGCGCCACAGTGACAGTTGATCAGACCTGCAGAGGTCACTGTGGCGGTAATCATCTCTTCATCTGTCCATCCGCGCGTAATGTCGCATTGAATGCGCCTTGTCCTCCGCAGCAGGGGGAGCCTTCTCCCCGAAGACTCCTTTCGGGACGCTCCCTGCCACGCGGGCCCCGCTTGACAGAGAGGGGCCTTAGAGGGGCTCGCCCACGAGCTGGGGCCTGGTCGCCCGCCTGACGCGTGAGGCCCGCCTGACGCACTATTGGCCTTCCTTAGGACTCTTCATACCCCGGTATTTATTGTACCGACACATCTCCTCTGGTATTTGATCATCTACATGCATGACAGCATCTGATGTATCCAAGTCAGGTGGTTCAACACTAGTTTCCCCAGGCTGTGTAGCTCCATTTTCTCCTTGTTGAGCAGCACCAGTTTCGTCCTCCTCTCTTAGTCCAAGCAATGCATACACATCCTCCTCTCCAAGTACTTCCACCCTTCCTTTGACATCCTGAGTTTCTAGAACTTTTAGATTATCTCAGTCAATAGAACCAGCAGGACCATCCCAATCAACGAACTCCTTATCTGGACCTAACCTATCCATCCAGCAGCTAATCTACCAACTCACGAAACAAACACAAGGGTTCAGTTAACTCGTCGCCCAATACACTCCCACCGATCTAGGGTTTCAAAAAAAGGGGCAATGCGGGGGAAGCAACACAAGGGCCTCAACGGCATGTATACAAGAGAGAATGCCTCACCGTTGCCTAACTGCTGGCGGTCCAGCTCGTCGCCGGGAGTAGTGGCGCTGCCATCTTCGATGTCGCCGGAGAGGGAGCGGAGAGAGCGACAGGGGAGAGCGACCGAGTGGCTCGGTTCGTGGGCGAGCGGCTCGTCCACTTGATTCGACCCAACCAGCAAGAGACAGGGGCATTTGTGTCGGCCACTTGGTGCGACCCAACCGTTGTGGGGACATGGGCATTTTCTGGCAGTTCACACGGCAAAACGAGCCGGACTCGAAAGAATGGGATGAGACTTGGCGGCCCGCGATGGCGGTGGCATTATGAAGAATCCAACGGGCGGGATGGCATTTTTGCGAAGCCCAACGACCGTTGTGGCTTCTCACCAATTTTCCCGTTTGGTTTCTATTTAGCTTTTAAAGTGGCCGAATGTTTTTTCTCTGAGGTTTTATGAATCATCGTAATTTTAGCATAACAGTAAAAAAAAACTCAATTGGACTCATTTAACTCCAACGGTCGAATGCACGTAATAAATTCATATGAAACCCATGTGAAACCATTCTTCGAAGGTAGGTCCACATGCCGAAACCACATGAAACCATAGCCTACCTGATACATATACAATATTTCGTGATACGAATTGTGATCAATCAAATATTGCTAAGTCCTGGTATTTACTACCGCTCCGAATTAGACCATAATATGCAATACTTCATGATGTCTTGATATAGGATACTTTATGTTACCTATACGTAGGGATGAAACGGATCGGATACGGATCGGAAACCACTCATATTGTATTTGATCCATTTAGTTTGATTGGATACGGATTCGGATACGGATAGTACCGGATACAAATACGGATACGAATAATATCGGATACAAATACGGATCGGACGCGGATACTCTCTCGGATAATACGCGAAAACATATACTAAAGAAATAAGTATATCGAAATACATATAGTTATCTCTTTGTGACTCAACTTTATGACCCATAGTCATGAAAATGATGGTGTGTAAGTATCATACCCAATAAAGCAAAAAAAATGTAAAATCACATACATCTAGTTGTTATATGTGTTAGTCATTCATCCTATAGAAATATAATAGAGATAGTTTATAGATGGATTTAGCTAATCGGATAAAATCCATCGGATATTATCCAAGAAAAGCTCGGATAATATCCATCGGATATTATTTGTATCCGTACCGTATCCGCCTTGTCGGATTCGGATATCCATAAAATTATCAGGCTCAATATTTTCAGATATTATTATGCCTCGGTCGGTCGGACGGTCAGAAATTAGCCGTACCATTTTCATCCCTACCTATACGATACTTCATGATATTTACATGATAGTTGTATGATACTTGACGATACCTATTTGATACATATATGATACTTTTTACCTATAATTTTGCGGTGGGCACTTGATGAAACCATGTGATACTTCATGAAATCATATAGAACCATACTTTGATGACTAGGCCTACATGATGAAACTCTAAGAAACTACGTGAATTAAAAAATTTAGGTTTATAATTTTTAAGTTGATTTTGTTTTAAAAAAAGGGACCGGGAGGGTGATAACGGATGACTGTCATTTTTTTTTTAAGAAAAGGCATGCATCACAACCACATACATGTGTAACAAAAACTAGCTGCCATCTCAGTATTTAGCAACACATTTAATAGTTTGGGTTATGGTGAAGTATATATTTTAAGTATAAAGTAAGGGAACGACTATTGGACAAGCATCTACAAACGGGTGTATGCAGGCTCCTGCAAAGATATGTATTTTGCAGGCGCTCTCTCCCCCAGTGGTCGCAGCATGCGAAAGTTGGCAGCCGCGGGCGTGCACTATACAATTAGCACTGTAGCGCGCCCTGTACACTGCAGCACTGTGCACTGTAGCGCACACTGCACACTGTTACAAAAAAATCAATTTCTATTTCAAAGTAACAAAATTTCAGTATTGGTTAATAAAAATTCCACAACTAAAAAAGTGGAAATTTTATATAGAATAATCGGAAGAAAATATAAAAACAAACTTGATTAGCCTATATGATGAATCTATATCCAAAAGAAAAAAAATAAATACGATGTCTAGAATTGTTCACAAAAATTTAAAAAAAATCAATTTTCAATTCAAAGTAACAAAAATTCCAGTACAGGTTAATAAAAATTCCACAACTAAAAAAGTGGAAATTTCATATACAATAATTGGAAGAAAAATAAAAGCAAGCTTGATTAGACTAAATGTTAAGAAATATGATGAATCTAACTCTTTAAAAAAAGCAGCACATAAAAAATCTAACTCTCCCACAAACCAAATACGCAAGGAAAAAGGCAAAAATGATTCTACATAACCCATTAGGGTTCTTGCGTTCAGATTTAGATCGACCTAAATCCGGGTACAAATGTGCAGAAAAAGACATCCAAAAAATTGATGAGTATCTACAGCGATCTGGATCTCCATCATCAACAAAAAAATCGATGGGGAGGAGTAAGAAATGAGAGAGTTGGAGGGAGTGAGGAGTGAGGATTGGAGAGAGATGAACGAGATAAGAAAGTAGCAGCAGCCAGCAAACACAAATCGATGAAGTAGCAGCCACATGCACAAAATCGAAAAAAATCACGAAAACAAGGGAAAAGTAGCAGTAAGGACAAAAACCAACGGATGAGGTGAGAAGGGAGAGAGAGAGAGTGAGAAAGAGATGAACCGGGAGAGATGTGAGAAAGGAGAGAGAGACGGAGAGAGAGTGAGGTGAAGAAACTAGAAAGGTATGTAAGATTGGGGGTGGGGTGCTCATCTGGTCATCTGTAGGGACAGCCCAACAGTGTGTGGTTGTGCTATGAGAGCACCGTCTGCGTGATTTGGCCCGTGCGGGCGCCTAGTAAATAGCATTTCCGATAAAGTAAATGAGATTCGTTACAGCTGAAAAGATAATTACCTCTTACAATTATGGGTAAAGATTCCGGGAGGCATTACAAGTTGAGCGGTTATATACCAATTGAAAGATGTACCAAAAAACATTAGTGTGAATGAATACTTTCTTACAACAGAGAGGAATAGAACTAGAACATATGCAACTAATTTAGTGTATACTTTTAAGACTTTTCTAAATCCTGTTACCATTCTATTAATTTACAATAATTTATGAGCTACTATTATCTGGATAGATGGCTTGTGAGCCAAATAAAGTGATTATAACCATTCTGTTGTTTGTTTATCCACTAGAGACTTAACTGCTAAAGTATAACACGTCATCCCCCTAATGGTTTTATTTATTTGTTCATAGATGATTTTATCATGGTTTGGTCATGTGCTGTAATTTTAGTTTTAGAATTACTAGGATGAAATTGGATAAACCGCTCTAATAAGATGCATTTACCTAAGAGGGCATTCCAATGAATTGTTTTACTTGTTCTATAAGTATAAGAATAATTTACTATAATGCGTCCCTCCCTCAAAAGATATAACAAAAATGTGGACATCTTATTAAAACTATTCTATTTCTATTTGTATGTACTGTATATGCCCAACACAACTAGATTAGATGAATAGTAAAATTGAATTATCTGAATTATTTATGTCTGACACTGTATATACCTCTCATTTGATAAAATTATTAATGAAACTTATTGTAAGCATACCTACATGATAGCAATGCTTGGGAGACCTAGAAATTCAGAGCATGAAGGCCCCAATATCCACCCAATTATAAATGGGAAACCTCACAAGGTTTGCATTAAAAAATTCAAAGATTTTTCCAAGCCAGTTGGTAAGGAAACTAACGTATTACCTTCAAAATTGCACCTGCTTCTCTAAAGACCCCACTACTGATCCAACAACTTCTATGTATTCAATGGTGGATGAGGATTAGTGCAACAAAAGCATCTTTAGCCCCATAAAACCAAAGTGCCAATTTTTACTCCGTCTAGGATGTGTCACCAATAAGAGACCTGAAAAATGATTTTTTCAATTTGGTCAGACAACGTACCAATCATACAAAACGTATATTAGATTGGATAAAAGCAATACAAAATAATTTACTATTGGTTACGCAAAACAAGTAGAGTTGACATCATCTATCCATGCCAACTATAGCAGCATAAATAAATATTTTTGCCTTCAAGATTAGAAGCTAACTTATTTGTGTGACATCTCCAGGAAGGTCTACCATGGCATGGTGCAGTACTTTATGACCCAACACAAGTCAAGAATAGCATGATTACGTATTTCAAACCCCTTTATTACTATTATGTCAATAGCTCTACAGACTTTAAAAAAGAATACTAAAAAATCAGCTTTCAGAACATTATCGATGTCTTAACTTGAGTTGTACAAATTATCTTTACATGTTTAATTGTTAAACTAAAAAAATACAGATATAGCAATATTAAGTGTTAATAAGGTGTCAATTTGACACCCAGTGTTCATAGAACAACAATCAAACACATGGTGTGCACAATCCATAAACATATAACATTATTAATTCGGGAGATATTGGTATAAAATTCCCTGCAACGTCTTGCATCTCCCTTCCTTTTAATCACCCAAAACCCTTGATTACATAGGAATACATTACCTGAGCCAAACAAAATCCCCTGTAGGCTAATACACCTCTTGAGACAAACGAAATCCCCTGCAAAGCCTTTCTAATCCCTCCCTTCCAACCTCCCCCAAATGTTCAATCGGCAAGGAATAAACGACCTGCATGTAGAGGTTAATGATGTCAGCACCTTGCTTCTCTCTTCGTTTGAACCACCTCAAAACCGATCTATACAAACATACCACCTGCAATCTAGCTTTTGAGGGAGGGCAGCAGTCAGGACTAGGATTAGGAGTGAGGGGATCGTCTCATCGCCCTATTTGGTAGCAGCTCCCAATCGATTGATCTTGCTGAAGGATGGAGTTTATGGGGATTAGAAGGATATGGGAAGATAGATTGTGTTCAAGACCTCAGGTAACCTGGTTTGTGGAGATAACGAGGGCTACAAGGTATAACTACCGTATCAGATGGAAAAATAAAAGTGCCAAATAGATAAAAAAAAAATGGAGCGTGATTTTTTTGGTGGGAATCTGTTGGCGCCAATTAGATTTTCTACAACAATTTTTTGGAAAAGTGAGTACCGCCGAAATTTATTTTTCTTAGATGGGTTGGCGCCACTGCTAGAGACGAGTTTTCTTAGTCGTGGCTTGTGACGTGTCTCACGTACAGACGGTTTTTGGATCTGTCTTTTACGTCTGTTCCTATATTAGATCTACAGCGAGTGTGGGTTTAATTAGAGACGGTAAGCTATGCTGTCTATACAAAAGTGTCTCTACGTAGTTGTTTTGCTGTAGTGATAGCAGGACTTGTGCTAGTTTCAAAATTGAAGCCAGCTTTTTTTTTTAACCTCAAGGACAAAATTCATTGGGACACCGTGGCAATACACTGCAAGGACCAATGCCTATTTTTGCCGTTGGATAGGAAAAAAAACAGATGATCAGTGCAACGCCTATTTGGTTTGCTACTGACTTTTGTCTAACCTAACATTAGCGCAAATGGCAAGCCACATATTTTATGGCTAGGAAATTATCAGCCACACTGTGGCTTGCCTAAGAAAATTTTGTACGCTTTCATAAGTCATCTAAATGTGGGACCTCAAAAAAAAGAAAAACCTTTGCTAGATACATTTGCGGAGCCAGCTAGGGTGCCGGGCGTGCCGTGCCCCACCAAAAAAAATAAAATTTGAAGACCCCCCTCCTCAGTCCTAGCCGTCTGGCTCACGAGCAGCAGCGCAAGTCCCGCCTCCTGAGTGCGACCCAACATAGACAACCAACCCTAGCTGCCTACCGAGTCCCGTCTCCGTCTTAGCCTGAGAGCATCCACAGCAGGTTCTCTATTTTGTAGCCTCTATATCACTAAATACTACCTCCCCTAAAATGATTCTTTCCCTATAACTATGAACACACCCAGCAGGATCTCTAAACATCGTTCTCTATATCCCCACTCATATATTTAATTCCTTTTGCCATAAACTACTATAACCGCCTTGTACACGAACGGTATATGTATTTGTATGGTAAGTATATGTACGAGTAGCATACATGATGTACTTTGGTAGTAAAATACTAGATTTTGGCAAGAACCTGGAAAAATTGGTTTCACATTTTTATCAGCTACAGAGAAATTATAATAAATATTTCAATTGCTAGCTTTTTCTGTAAAATTGGATTTTTGAGTGGGCCGGCCCATTTAGGGGTTGTCTTCAACCTCTGGTCAGGCTGAGGGAGGATCTCTCGTGGGGCGGCGCCCCGGCGAGGAGGCGGCGACGGCGAGCGGCGGAGGGGTCACGGGCGGCAAGAATTGCCAGGCTGCCATGGCGGCGGTGGCGGCGGCGGCCCGAGGCGATGGCGCGGCGGCAATGGCCAATGGCGCTGCGCTGCTCATGGCGGCGGCGGCTCGGTGGCTCGGGGCTAGGGAAGAGGCGGCGCAACTTGAATTGGCTCGGGAAGGCGATGGTGGCGGCGATTACCGGGAAGGACCGAGGCGGCGGCGGCACCAGGCGGACCACGGCTGCCATGGATGGACGGCGAGCTCCGTCGAGGACGGCTCGGCCCAATTGATCGAGGAAACCTTCTAGACTCCATGGGATGCTCTGGAGACGATTGGACTTTACCCCAAGCTCTGCTCAAGCCGGCGCCGAGACGACGGCTCGCCTCCAGCGCCCGCCTCGTCGTGGCAGTCGTTGTTTCCCTCGCGCGGGAAGGATCGAGGAGGTTTCGTAGGGCGCGCGGAGAGATCTGAGGAGTCTTGTTGGCGGCGATAGAGCACGCGTCGCTGCGGTCTCCATATTTGGGGATTGGCCGGTCGTGCCGTATCCTTTAATCGTTCGATGCGGTCGCTGCTGGGTGCTGTAATCCGCGTCGAATCGTTCCCCATCCGCTGTCATTGCATCGCTACAGTGGTTTAGGGAACCTGCTGTGGATGCTCTGAGCACCTTGCTGCCTGCGACCTACCCCCCGCCGCCCACCTTTGATCGCCCCATATTCGCTCCTCCACTCTGGCGACTAGCCCCGGCGCCCCGCCTCGACACGGCTAGGCCGCTCTGCCTGATCTGGGGTACTTGCTGCTACAGCACTGCTGATTATGCACGCCGGCCACCACCTTGATGCCGCCCCCAAACAGCAGCTGCCGCTGCTAGAAAGCTCTCCAATCCCCATCTCATATTCTCAATTTCTCATAACGCATAGAGTAGGTCTCACAATTTTTATTGAATTGTTGTTTTATGATTCATATTCTGAACTTGGATTAGGATTATTATTGTTTGGATTTGCCAATTTGCTATAACATTGGTACATTTGAATTTCTCTATGGCAACCCCATGATGAAAATCATGGCTTCGCCACTGACTACATATATGGCAATGACCCAACCACATACCTACCTTGCCTAATATGAGACGTGACAAGATAGTTACAAACCCTAGTGCAAATGCTTATCTTGTTGTCCCGCTTTACATATAAGTAATCTCTTTCTAGACTTTGTAACAGGGATTTAAAAATCATGAGAAACCAAAATCGTTAAACTAGCTCGGTGACGGAAAAATACCCGAAATAATCAATAGTTAAAAGAAAATTAATAAAATATTCCACAGCAAAAAGAAATTACAAAATATCCCGGGTCCCGCCACCCGAGTGGGTGCCGCCACCGGCGCCTTGACACTGAAGCCGCCACCACCACCGGCGGCCGTGATGGCTCGACCACCGGTCTGACCATGCTCATTGCCGCCACCACCGTGGTGGTCATGCCCCCTGCCGACGGCGCCTAATTCCTCGGCCTCGCATGCGAAAGTGCTGGAAAAAGAATAAAATAATGGCCGCCGACAAAACAGTGTCAAAAAAATATTAAAATAATACTCCACCGACAAAGCAGTGTTAAAAAATAATAAACTAATCCTCCACCGACAAAACAGTGTTAAAAAAATAATAAAATAATCCTCCACCGATAAAACAGTGCTGACTTTTTAATTAATCAAATAGTAATTACATGATTTACGCTAATTAATACCGATTAGAGTCACGGTGATCACAAAATTGAGTGTATATATATCGTGTCCCCGTTCGCCTTCACACACGCAAAGACTCTCGCTTTCAGCTTTATTTCACACACGCCAGAGCTTCACGCATAAGCGCCTTCACACACTCACTCTCTCGCTTTCGGTTCTTTTCGATTCGTTCGATTCGGTATATTATTCATCGATACCTCGGTTGATGATTCACCGAGTGTCACTTCATCGATATTTTTGCTTTCAAATGAGGAATATTTTGGAATTTAAATTTGATATTTTTGCTTTCAAAGAGGAATATTTTAGAATTTAAATTTGATCTACTTACTAATAATTAGTGTTATTGCGGTACGTATATGCAAGAGTTAATTTGGCATAATAATATTCTATGCTAATCTTATTAGTAGTGTTGTATGCTAATCTTGCCATATTAGTACTTAATATTGTATGTATATATTGTATGTATATATTATATACACAGTATGATAATCTTGATATGTGAGGGCTATCTGACTATACTGATGTTGGCATAGTATGTTGTTAATGCTAATTAAACTAATCACCATCACGTAATTAATTAATTAAACTAAGCACCATCATCTAGGTCTTGCTTCTATTTTGTTATTAATTTTGCACCGCAAGCACCGTAGCACGCACCAATGCTGTAGAGCAGCAGCGCATGCACCAGATTTACGAAGGTAAGAAGCACATACGGAGATAGTTTAATATGACCACTTATTTTCGTATATTCTGTCTAATTTACGCTTGTTTTATTTTTTTTAGGAACTTTGAACCGATCGATCTTATAACCGTCAGGTACGCATTTTATAGTTAGCATAAACTTGTTGTGTTAGGTTAACTTAAATTATGATTAGTGATTAATTAGTTATGTAAGGAGATAAAATGGTCTACAAATATAATGGAAATTAGTGAATTTTTATAGCATGTAATATATGAATGTTTAAATTTGTATTGCATGTACCGCGAAAAATTATATATAATTAGCGACAAATTAACGCTAGTGTGCGTAGTTAAAAAGAGTCACTATATTTTTTTCATATAGTAATTTTCTTGTTAGCTTAATTAAACATAATAGGGAAATTAATCTATATTTAGCATGCAAAATAGTAATACAATTGTACGTATTTTAGTGACATTTTAGTTAATAATTAGGGTGTTTCGAGTATTAGTCGAGTTGCTATATTATATGTTCAAATTTTTATTTACACGTATTATGTATTAAACACGTAAGCTAACATTTTATGTAATGTTTAAAATAATAGTTAAATATAAAACAAACTTATATTTAATATTAATATGAATGAACACGTGCATATTACGAGGCGTAAATGGAGACACTCTCGACTATTTTTACGGAGATGCACCCACGCCAATGCAAGGGAATTTTGTAAGTATGCACATGCGACCATTTGCGAGCCACAAGAACATTGCCAATAGAGTCGCCAATCTTTGGCGGGTTATAGCTCGAAATCTCCGTATAAACCGTCATGAATACAAACTTGTTCTACGGTGTTAGGCCATGTCGGGTTCCAAATAGTTCATTTGTCGTATACAACTGTGGCCACCGAGAAATAAGTCTGCTTGGACGTACTATGTTAATAAGGCAGTAGAAGAGGGGTACCACTTAGGTGTGTATGTGGTGCCTGAGGCAAGACAATCGGAGGCGGGGCCTAGCAACAACGTAGAAGAGAGTGCACATGAGGAAGTGTCGGAAGGGTATGCGGAGGACCCAATTGGTAGTATCATGACCGGTGTCGAGGCATTAGGCATGGGCATGAATCCGGATATCTCAATGGAGGAGGGAGAGATAGATGCACATGCCATAGGGGATGATTCCGATGAAGGGGGTGAAGACGATGTCGAAGAAGAGGACGACCCGATGCCTGCCATAGTGTATTATCGCGCTCTGGATGCTTCGAATTGGGTGATCGGGGATCACTCGAATATTTTCGATGGGGTATATCTGAGAATGACATAACATGGGTCAAGAGTTTAGCACGAAGGATGAGGTAATACACTTCATCAAGAACTTTGGTGTCACAACACGGCGCCAAGACACTCGTGGCACGGTCCGGGCGGCCGTGTCAGGTGAAGTGCGTAAAGAAGCCGGAGTGCCCATTCCATGTTCGGGCGCATCGCCCAAAACATGAGCACCACTTCATAATCAGTAGGTACGAGCCGCACACTTGTACGGAGGAGTTGGTACGCAACATTAGCAGCAATGTGGACTCGAAGTTCATAGCGCAGATGTTGCTAACTGCTATTCAAGCCGATATCTCCATGAAACCACACTCCATAACGGCCGAGGTGCAGAACCGCACTGGCATGTCAATCACATATCACCAAGCATGGCGAGTCAAGCAAAAGGCACTCAAAATGTTGTTCGGGGATTACAAGGAGTCATGCAACTGGGCTCCCCGACTCCTCCGCAAGATAGAGGAGAGCAATCCTGGGACACGCTATGTTTCTGCCAATGAGCCAGTATACCTCTCCGATGGAAGTCTCGCCCAAACCACTTCTACGATGCTTTGTTTTGGTCTTTTGGCGATGCATAGAGGCCTTCCCAACCTTTGTCGTCTGTCATATGTGTGGATGGGACATTCCTCACCGGTAGGTACCATGATGCCCTACTGACCGCACTTGCAGTTGACAGGAATAACCAGATATTGCCTCTCGCATTTGTTTTTATGGAGAGCGAGAGCAATGATAGCTGGTTGTGGTTTCTATCTCTTCTGAAGATGCACGTTGTCATGGATCAACCTGGAGTGTGCGTCATTTCTGACCGCCACCATAGGATTCTATATGCTGTAGATGTATTGTCCAATAGCCCTGAACCAATGTGGCCAGACCTTCGTTCTCGATGGTGCATGCGTCACCTGGGGGCGAACCTATACACTGCATTCAAGAACAAGCCCCTGATGAAGAAGTTCAAGTCAATGTGCATGCAAAACCAATAGCGCAAATTCAACGTGCTTTTCAATGATATTAACGAACGTACCAAGAAGATGGTTGCCGAAGAGCAAAGCACACCAGGGGTTCAAATAGTAGGGGGCAAGTAAGTGAGCTCTCGCCGTAAAATTACGTTTGCTCAGTGGATAGCGCCAAAACCGGCGGAGAAATGGGCTCTCGTACATGACACTGATGGCGCCCGGTAAGTGCGTAGATTTATTTACAATGTTAGTTTCCATTTCGATCGCTCGTAAATTTAAGAAGTCTCGTTTTGCAGATACACGGTGATGACGATGAACATAGCTGAGTCGTATAATAATGTGCTTTCTGATGCGTCTGTGCTTTTGCCAATATGCACTATTATTGAGATGACCTTTTTTAGGACAAGAGATTATTTTCGCGCCCGAGGTCTGGCGGCCATGCAAATCACAAGCACTTTCTCCCCTCGTGTCAAAGCCATCCTACAGCGGCGTCGACAGAAATCTCAGTTCCACCGCACATCAATATATGATAGAATGAATAACATATTTAATGTGGACTGTAATAGAAAATACATGACAGGATTTAGCGTGGGAGATAATCAACAAAAGTGCCAACTTCGCCAGTATGAGGCTGGTCCGTGTCCAGTCAATGCTGATGAGGCGACCGTACTGCGGGCACTACGAGGTGTACCTGTACTACCTCCTCGTCGGTGTCATGTTCACAAATGGCAACGGTGACTCTATACCCCCTCACCTAGTCTTCGTAGCTCGAGAGCTATGCAATGAAGTTTTATTTAATGAGGACTACGAGCCGTGCAGGTTGAAGTTCTGCCAGATTGGCGAAACATACCGGGAGTTATGTGTCGCATGCCATCGGACTGCCCCGAATGCAGTATTTGGGGGTTGTCCTCTCCTCATTCAATTATGGTCTTGGAGTTATTTGCCACTAAATCATCTGAACACGCCAGTCCGATACTATCCTATTCATGTGGACGCCGATTTAACCCCCCCGGCATGTAGACCAACAATGGGATATAGATGGTTGCATGCGAGGTTGCGATGGTTGAGAGAAGTAGACAGGGTGTCTTACACGCGGCTTGTGTCAAACCTAGACCTTCTGGTACATGACCAAGTTACGTGGAACCATTCTGCCAGCTGTCAACCTATGATATTGCCACGGGGGATTGCTGACAAGCACGTGTACTGAGAGTGTAGACTATTGGATGATGACCTGTTATCTAGTCTGCATGAATGCCGTGGAAGGTGCCGTGGAGGGATACTCGCTGGAACGCGTTCAACGGCAATTTGGCTACCGGCAAACATTTCCACTCCCACCTTCTCGGCATCCGGGCATGTCGGCACCCGATTTACAAGATCGGATTCCACCTGCGTAAACCCGTACTAGTCCCAAGGATCATGGCTAGTACACACAGATATACAGAAACGGAACAGTGCCAACGATATTATTATTACAAACGGAACATAGTCCAGTACAAACAACACATACAACGGCTCGCAGGCCGCAAATCAGAGTACACAACGATACAAGCCTAATACAACATTTAAAACTTTATTCATCCCACAGGCACGAAGGCTGTAGGAACGTGTAACCCTAATCTTCATACTCTTCGTCGGAGAACGCCTCCTCGACGTAATCTGGGTCCTCCTCCTCGGACGGCGGGCCATACTCGGATGGACCAATTGTTGAAGTTTTAAAAGGGAGAGGAGAAAAGGAGGGTGAGTACAAATTGTACTGCAAGTCGGAATTATGCAAGTCGGTTCAAGACAAGGAAGGTTTAGGATATTTTGCGGAAAGGCATTTATTAGCCTAGTTTTGATAAAGCAATTTAGAAACAATAAATCTTAACTTTTCTTTGGGCTCTTCTCAAGCGGTTCTCGCCACTTGGCCTCGATGCCATAGCGAGAACAAAGTCCTTTCTTCTTTTCTTTTCTCAAGGCGGCTAGGTCCATTCATGCGACACTTTCCGGTAGGCCGTCACCCAATCCGGAATATCGCCGGTGGCACCTAGCTCAAACGAAATCCTTCTCAAATCCTTACTCATCTCAAATCCTTTCTTTTCAAACCCCTTTTCTAAATTGGTTTTAAAATGAAGAAACTACCATATAATCGGTCCCTTCAGACGTTCATAACATGAGCACGGCTATCATGACAGTTTTAACTCTGCGAGTGGGTACGCCTTACCCTCGAGAGGCTACGCACCCAGCACGATGTTTCGCCACAAGACCATCAACCACGAGGGCCAACGATCGGGCCCGTCCCATTCGAGCTCGAGGTCGTCTTGTAATGGCTCGATTCATAGGATCATAGGATGAGCAGTCCTTAGACTAGGGAGATTTGATATTTTAGCCCGTTTCAAAACATGGTGCCCTCTCGCACCAACCGACAAAATATCTCCCTAGTCGGAAAGATTTTGGGGTAAGAGGAAAATCATTTCCTACTCAAAGATCACCCTTGATCGCTATCTTTAAATCACCCTTTTCCAACCGTTTCTCAAAACATTCACATTTCACACAAATGATTGAATCATTCCGCATAAATGATTTTAAGCATTTATCCTACCACAATCAAAGCATATAAATAAGAGCAATTCATATTTTAGCCTTAGGTTTAATCCTACCATATTTCTTACCTTTCTATTCGGTCATGGTAACTAAGTCTTGGAAATACGGCATTTATCTTTTAAACTAGCATGCATATTTTCAAGTCTAATAACATTTTCTAAATAACCGAAAATGGCTTCTCAATATGATCAAAGGGGGGACTTGCCTTGATCGGTTCCGGGGAAAACGAAGGGGACGTCGTCGATCGGGTCTTGAGAGCTTGACCTCCTAAACGCAGCACTACGCATGCAAAGCAATACAACACACATAAGTAAAACATTTTATGTCATGCTGTTTTTAAGGAAAATGCAGCAATCCCATGTTTCATGTATTTTCATTTAAAGGAAACATGATGCTAAATGGTAATGCACACATGGAATGATGCCACCTCAAAATTACTTGCATGACCAAAACAGATGCTGGATGGATGTCATGCATACAAATAATATTTTTAAGGTCCAGCAACCTCCAAAGTATTTTTCCTGAATTTTTATAGAATATTTACAGCACATGAAATTAATGATGCACCTTGAGCTTATCTATTTAACCAAAAATGGATTCCATAAGCATGACATGTAAATACATAATTTTCCCAGGTTCAGAAACTAATAAAGTAGTTTCACTAATTTTTATAGAATTTTTACCAAGCACTGGTTATTTTTAGCAAATATTTTAGGTAACAAACAAGGATTACTCAGAACAAAGAAAAGAAATAAAATGAAAAGGAGGCTTTTTCGGTAATGGGCCGGCTCGGCCAGAGGCTAACTGCGGAGGCGGCTCGGCACCGCAGCGAGTGAAGGGCAGCACTACGCTGGCTGACCCGTGAGTCCCACATGGCAGCGTCTCTCGCAGGTGAAGAGGGGAAAAAGAGAGCCCGGCGGCGGCGATGCTCACTCACGGCGGCAGTTCCGGCTATTGGAGACCAAATGGGCTCGTTGGGAGTGAGAGAGGGCGAGACAACGCGACGGTGCCTCGGCAGCGTAGGAAATGCACGGAGGCGGCGGCTGGCAACGAGTCACGGCGGCGGAGTATCACGGTGTCATGGCGCGGCGAAAACGAGGCCCTAGCTCAATCCCTTCGTCGCGAGCAACAACGGGAGGAATAAAGCGATTGGTTAGCTCACGGAACAAGCGAGGCGGCCAGCGGCGAGACCACGGCGGCGGCGGCGTGGGCTCGAAATAAGCGAAGCGGACCACCCGGCTCCAAATCAACGGCACGAGTTCCACGGAACGACACAGGGCCAAATGCACGATGAGGTTGGTGTGGAAAATCGCGCGAAACCACGAAGTAACGGCGACGACGCGGAGAGAAGGAGCAACGCACCGGCTCGGGTGTACGTCCGATGCGGTGGCGCAAAGCAAGGGGCAGCGGAGGTAGCAGTACCCCATTTATAGGAATGCTTCGCCGGGGACGTATTCAATGCGACTTCATGAGGTTGGCGATCGCCGGTGTCGATTCCGGCGGTGCCGTGAGGGAAGCGCATTGAACGCGGAGGGCTGGTTCGGCCGGCGATAAGACAAGAAAGGGGTAGGGGACAGAGAGGGGTCCGGCGGAAGAGTGTAGGGGCGGCGATGCGTGGGGAGACGAGCTGGCGAGGCCCCGGGAGAGAGGAGAGAGAGGAACAGCGGCGGCGATTCGGCGAAGCGAACAGAGGAAGGGAAACAGGGGAGAAGGAGGAGGAAGGGGATAACAAGGTGGGCCCACTCGTCGGTGGCATCACGTTCGCAGGCGGCGGGGCGCTGGCTACGGCGAGATGGGCCACGGCGGACTGGGCCTAACTCGGCGATCACGGCCCAGCAGAGGAAAAACGGGAGAGGGGAAAGAAGGAAAAGGAGAAGAGGGGAGATGGGACGGGTCGGCTCGGGCCGAAGAGGAGAGAAAAATGGT
Source organism: Raddia guianensis (assembly GCA_036346415.1). Classification (NCBI taxonomy): domain Eukaryota; kingdom Viridiplantae; phylum Streptophyta; class Magnoliopsida; order Poales; family Poaceae; genus Raddia; species Raddia guianensis. The sequence goes on from CM070535.1 coordinate 32,172,766, forward strand.
TTTAGGTTTTCTGATTTCTCAAATGCATTACTCTTTCAAATATCCTTTTTAAATATATTAGCATTTAGGAATTATAGTTTTGTTTTTCCCAAAATCTATTACCAAAGGCCTGAAAAACAAATTACCAAATTTCTCCACCCAAGGGCATAGACTGGGAAGGTTTAAATTATTTTTCTAATTTAAATGCAATGCATGAAGTGATGATGTCATGATGCAATAATGGATGATTTAACATTTTTAAATCATGCATTTAAGAAATTATTAACGTGCCAAATTGGTTTTAAAAATTCGGGATGTTACAGGGCAACTCCCATGGGTATGCATCATAAGTTTTATATTTCGAATATATTTCTATCACTCATAATGTAACGTACAAGTGTTTTTTCAGGCTTAGTTCAACCGGGCACAACCGTGATTGGGCCCACGTCCACAGCGCCCACATCGAGCGGTGGACTGAGTTGGCTACTAACGAAGTGTGGTATCCTGATGGAGCCGCGCACGAGACTAATATTTGGGGGTACATGGAATGGCACCGCCCAAAAACCAGATGTCAGCTTGCGATACCACAGGCAGCAGCAGCACCGCTCCGACAACCAGAGGGCTATGCCCAATGAGTCCATGTTCTGATATGACGTGCGCTCTCCGATAGTTTCATCTATATTGCATACTTCATAGCTCCTTCTGAATACCATATGACATGGTTGATGCAGACACAGGAGGCCGATTCGTTGCATGGCCATGCAACGGAGGTTCTATCGCAAACACAGCGGACCGGCCAATCTTCTTCAAATTCATTGAGGGCCCTCATTAGAAGGGCGGGATCTCGGCTTGCGGGAGCGATCAGGGGGGTCGGCGGGCATAGATCGCGCACAAATCGCGAAAGGAATAGCCCAAGGCAAGAAGAATCTGTGCACCGCATATCCGAGTCACCACCTCCTCCAGTATCTGCTGCTCCTGCGAGATCGTAGTCCATGGACAGACGTACACCACCGGGTTCAGTTCCACGCCGACAATCTCAACCTCCCCGAGCCTCTACATCGACACCCTTCCAATACAACGCCCACCATTCTTCAACTCCAGCTGGGCCAGGTCACGACGAGGGGATTGATATTAACTTAGCGCCGTCTTCAGAAACCTACGATGACTATCGTAGCACACAAGATACCCAATTTGATGCAAATTGGGCAAACATGGAAGCATCTGTGCTGGATAGTACATTTGCATCCAAACTTAGCTTTCAAGATATCTTGGGCGGATGCAACATTCCTATACCAGATCCGGCACAGCCTGGGGGGTCTAACTGGCAAACTCCCCATTGGGTCCCTTCAAATTTGCAACACGGGGAGCAAACCCCCCTTGCGGTCCCTTCACAGGTTGTGCATGGCCATGCGACCCCTTATGAACAAAGCATGATGGGAGGTTTTCCACACTATGGTGGGTCTGCGTACGCCATAAGTTCACAACCTGGGTATATCCTAACCGCGGACCAAACTGACGATCAAATTCGGTTTGGACCTTCTTAGGCTGCAAGACAACGTACAACGCATCCACCAGACCATTACACCCCAAGTGCATACACGGCAAGGGGTCGCCGGCGCTAAGTGTAATAATGTAATTTATGGACTTATGTTATTATGTGCATTCGACGGTTTGGCCAGAAAATTGTTCTCCATACAATTATTGACATTGCATTTACCATTATGGCCATTAGTGACGTTGCATTTACTACTACTTCAAGACTTACCACTTGCCGTTAACACGTTTATGCACGACATGTGATACCGCTGCCGTCATCGTAGTAGGATGGCGAACAAAGGTCCACTGACGCATGGATTAGGCCAAGTTGGTGGGAATCGTCCGCCCGTAAGGCCACATCCATTACCCATCGGAGGACCCGCCCAACAAAATGAAATGTAACTACCGCGACGGAGTCAATCATCTTTGCGGCCCGCCCTCACTATCTTCGGATCGCCTGTGTGCTTGTGGAATGGATGCGATTAGTGCGAGACCTACGATAGGTCTGTCTCTGGCTGGACCGGACGGAGATTCTACCGATGTCCTGTATACGCTGTGAGTTTACTTACCTTCATATAGATCGAATTTATTTTACGATGTAACCTAACTTCATATCCTGTGCAAAACAGATAAATGATTGTCGTGTGGCATCGTGGATGGATGATCCTTTTCCAATGGCAGCAGATACATACATGATGGTTCTCCACGGAAGAATCGCAGATCTCAAAAATCGTCTCGAAATGACAAGGCGTACCCTAGAGATGCACGTCCATTTGGGCGCTTGTGCCCTCGCATGTCAAGGCGACGCGTCTAGCTAGCTGCCACCCAAATGTTACGTCGTACTTTTCAATTTCCTAAGAAACGACTATAAGGTCTTCATGCTTGTATTGTATGGTTTGGACTCTGCTACTTTCGTATTCATGTTTGTGTTGTATTGTATGGTTTGAACTCTGCTACATTCTCTAATTCACTTTACGTGTATTTAATGTTTTTATTTATCTCATAGCTTCTAACTTTAGAAATTTTAGTTTGCCGTACAAACGACTATTAACACTTGCTAAAATTTTAAATTTGCAATTTTGTAAAATTAGATGCAATTTTGAGTTTTAAAATGTATATATTCACATGCTTATACATGTATCAAATTTTAGAAAATAGACCATATATTTATCATATATATTACAATATAATATTATACATGCATATATATTTAAAATTTATGATATATCTATATTATACATATATTAAAATGTATATATGCCATATGCAATACCGGCCACATGTGTATATAAATATACGCCACGTACATGCATCGTGGCTTGGGAGAAGCTCCAGGTCGCTGTGGTCTTGGTCTCGGTCAGTCAACGGTAGGGATGGCAATGGGTCCGGGTACCTCCGGGTCCAGCTTCCGTGGATCCGGACCCGAGACCCGAAATAGAGACCTAGACCTAGACCCGAAAGTGTGAACGGGTCCAAACCCAGACCCAGACCTGGACCCGATGGGTACCCGGACCCGAATGGGTACCCATCGGGTCTAGCCACCGCTGCCAGTGAGGAGGAGAGGAAGCCGCCGCGCCAGGAGGAAGCAGGGAGGCCGCACTGGGGAGAAGCAAGATCGCCGTGGGGCGCCCGCCGTTGGAGGAGGAGGTGGTCGCGCCGCCGCCGCCTGTCGGGGAGGAGACCGCGTCGCCTGGGACAAGGACGCCGCCGCCGCCGAGGAGGAGGAGGCTGGCTGCTCTGCGGGGAGGAGGCCGCACTGCTGCGCCGCCGCGTGGGGAGGAGGATGCACTGCCCCTGGCCAAGCCCGCCGAGGGAGGAGGCCGTGGGAGGAGGTCCCGCCGTGGAGGAGGGAGGAGGAGGTGGCGCCGGGAGGAGGCCGTGGGAGGAGGAGGTCCCGCCGTGGAGCCGTGGAGGAGGGAGGCACCGTGGCCCGTGGAGGAGGGAGGAGCAGGTGGCGCCGTGAATGAGGAGGGAGGAGGAGGGATGGGGATCTGGGGGATTGGGGGAGAGGCGGCGGGGAACCACCAACGAGGGCGCACGGGGGCCGGGATTGGCGAATGAGGGAAGTGAGGCAGTGAGTATTATGGGTCCACCTGTCAGCCACTGTAATTCGGGTCCGGGTCCGGGTACCCATGGGTCCAAAACCAGACCCGGACCCGAAACCGGACCCGGACCCGGACCCGGACCCGAAACCAGATACCCATGGGTCCAAAGTTGGACCCAAACCCGGACCCATCGGGTCGGGTACCCGCGGGTACCCGGATGTCGGTGTCTGGGAATCACGCTCCTGAAGAGCAATGGTCCACGGACCGGCAGACGAATTTGTAGTTGGAGTGAGGCCCAACGACGACCCTTCTCAGCAACCCGGGTGGCGGCCAAGCCTGCGGAGGGCTAGGGCCGCGCTGCCTTCCCGGACAAGGGCCTGGTGCGACTTAGTGATCTGAGTCTGAGTCCTCGAGACTGAGGCAAGAAAGAAAGAGAGGAAATACGAACCACGAAGACGAGGTCGATTTACCCTGGTTCGAGCCCCCACTGCCGGGTAATAGCTCTACTCCAGCTTAGTTGATTATATGGTGGAAACAGTACAAGGGTGCCGAGACCGGGCTTGAAGGCACCGATCCCGAGCTTACAATGAAGGTGGCTAAGAACTAAAACTACCCGCTAAGGAAGCTTCGGATGAGGGTGTTGCTTGGGCTTGAGTCAGATGGAATTGTATCGAGGAAGCTGGAAGGAAGAGCCCGCCCCTTTGATTGTCCAGGAATCCTCCTTTTATAGGCGGGGCAGGGTGCCCGGAGCTGATACCATGGGCCCCACGCCGGTCTTTGCTTTAGTGGCGAAGTTCTTGTCTCGTTCCGGTTACATGCAGTTCGAACTGCGCAGGAGAAATCGTCGTTTGTCTTGGGCGCGTGTTTGTCTCGAGGCGCCTATTCAGGGAGGAAGCCTCTTTAGGGAGAAAACACTTTCCCTTTATCCTCGAAATGGCCTTGACCGGACTGAGCCGGTCTCGCGCCACCCGTTGGGGGCGTCGCGTAGCGTAACAACCATTCGCTGCCTGCCAATGAAGGCAAACGGCCGGATGAGTCGTCCACGTGTACTCCCGTGGGAGACACGATTCGTTCGGCCAAGGCGGAGAAAGTACGGTGAGCCATGACGATTATCACCACCGCCCACGGGTGAGCGGATCACTGAGGACCTTTCTCCTGCTAAGGGATAGCAGGGAGGGACATGGTGCCGCACGGTTTGACCTAGTCAAGCCCGGGCAACCACGAAGCGAAGCTAGGCGGCTTTTTTAACGGCCAGAATAGCCTGCTTGGTCTTCTGTTCGTGTGGTGGGCCGGTACAGAATCGGCCCAAGGCCTGCTTCGAGATAGGCCGTTTACTAATCACCAACAGCCAGCCCCCGAGCCTCGAGCGGGTCGCACAGTGAGCCGGTCTGAGGTTTTAGAGGAGATTCTCATCACGCGCCGAGCGGGAAGATTTTGGCTCAGGGGCCAAAGTCTGAGCGTTAAACTCGATTTGATGTAAAGGTGGGGCGATTGCGCCTCCTTGGGCACGATTCCCACGATCTCCGTTTCGACTGTTGTTTTCTTTAAAGGGCAGCGCCGCGCGGGGGGAATTCGCATTGCGACACCATCCCCCTTGCCTCTGTCTTCATCCTCTCCCTTCGCTCCTTGTTCCCTGCTGCCATGGCCGTCATCGAAGAGAGCGCGCTGACGCAGGATAGAATGGAGGAGCTAGAGAGGGATGGATTTGTCAGGCCGGGCACGTGGAGACTTCCCGCTGCGGATCCGGAGCCAAGGCCCAATCCCGACGAGTTAGTCTGCTTCGAGGGTTCGGCTATCTGCGGATTTCGCATGCCGGAATCGCAGTTCATCACTGACTTCTTCGCCTTCACCGAGCTGAGGCCGGAGAACCTGTCTCCGCAATCTTACGTCCATCTGTCCATCTTTGCGTTTCTGTGCGAGGCGCACTACGGGGTGCGGCCGGCGGTGAGCCTTCTTCAGCACTTCTTCGAGTTGAAACCCGTCGGCCACCGAGTGGGCAACGGCGGGGTTTTCTACCTGACCGCGCGCCGAGGCCGGGGCAGTCAATCGTACCCCGAGTACGAGGTGAGGACGAAGGTTGATGGTTGGGCCCGGCGGTGGTTCTACCTGAACCGCGGGCTCGAACTCGAATACTCATGCCGCGCGGATCGCCAATCTTCCAGTGGAGGTAGCCTCAGCCGGAGGACCAAGCCACAGAGACCGATATCAAAGAGCTTGTTAAGGACGGCTTGACGGGCTATGAGGTCGTCGTCGGCTTCATCCGGCACCGGATCAGCCCGTTAGGCGCCATGGCCAGTCGCGTCGGCGACATGGATGGTTGGGAGGATCTGGACCAGGATTTCCACGAAGGTACGCTACGAGCCGCACCTTACGCTTAACCTGTGTTAAAGGCGCGTCGCGACCGCTAACAGCGTCATGCAGGGCTCTCGAACCGTGAGGTTGGGCGGATCGCAGGAATGCTGCTACCCCTGGACAAGACTCCTCGCCGCATACGGTTTGTGAAGGACAAACCGTCCGAGGTAAGTGCCCTAAGGTGTTCGATTGAATTCCCGGCCAGCAGCCCGAGGTCTTGATGAGGCGACCTTTTGTTCTGCAGCGGACGTGGAAGGTGGTTGGGAAGACCACTCGAGCCACGGGCTCGAATGAGGGGCCTACGCCGCGGAACGCCGGCAAGATCAGCGGGCGCGGTTCCGTTATAACGGCGGGCAAGGGAAAACAAGACTCGGCGGCCGCGGGGGCTCCCATTCTCCACAGTGAGCTCCCATTCTCCGACAGCGCCAGACACAGAAAACGCGGCGCTTTGCGCCGTAGGTGAGCTCCCATTCTCCGACACGGGTTGGGTGCTAGGCACCGCCGCCCTTAAGTTTCGTGGTCGTGCGTGTTCGTATGCGCGACTACGAAGAAAAGGAGAACGTACCAGCCCGTCCCTGACAGTGATGAGGGGGAGGTTGTACTGGTATCAGGTCCGTCATTAGCAACGGCGCCACAGCGAGGGCCCACGAGGAAGACTCTTGCGGGGCGAAAGAGAGCGGCTTTGCCCACCACGAGCCGTGCCGGCGGGCTGGAGACAGAGCTCTTTCTATGTCCTACGCCAGGGGTGTACGAGGACACCGAGCATGAACCGGCGTGTAAGTTTCTCACACCGAACGTCGCTACTCTGTTCTAATGTCTGATCACCGCGCTCTTTGTTGCAGTGCGCAGCGCCAAAGTGGCGGGCTCCGTGCTATTTCCATCCACAGAGGCCGTGGCTGCCGAAGATGAGCTGATCACACCTAGGGGAGGAGTGCCTTTGCCGCAGAATGAAGGCCACGGCCGGCGAAGGACACAAACAAATGCCCAGAGGAGATGCGCCCCGGTGGCGCAGTAGAGGCCGGGGTTGGAGAAGAAGGGCAAGAACACGCCGGTCCACGGAGGATCGAGATACCGCCATCTTGGTGGCGGTACTGGACGCTTCCGAGGGAATTGCGGAAACGGTGCAGGTCGTAGTGGGCCATGACCCTGTGTGGATCACGCCCTTGCGCGTTGAAGGACGCACGGCGCATGGGTGGTGGCCGATCGACCGCAGGGGGATTGCCGACCACTTCAAGACCCCGGTTGGGAAGGTGCTTCCGGCGCCCGATCGGCGGATGCTGCTGGTCAACTGGTCCTAGCGAGTTCGCGTGCTCACGCCGGACGGATGGACGGTCGTGGCGATGCCTAGCGTGGCCCCGTTGGCGTCCGCGGGCTGGATCTCGGCCACTCCAGAGTGGGTGGAGGAACAAGACGCTGCCAGGTCGCAGGAGGCCGGCCGAACGGGCCTGCCGCGTCCTAAGTTCCACCCGATCCTGGGCTGGTCGACCCGCACGAGCTTGTGGCGGCTAAGTGGACGGTGGACGAGCCGAAGGACGCGTTGGTAAGAGCCCTGGCTCAGCGTGGCGATGCCGTACGGGCTGCGGAGCGAGCTACCGTGGCGGAAGCTGAGCTGGCGGCCAAACTGGAGGACGCGGAGAAACGGGCGGCGAATCGGCGGCAACCGGGGACGCCGAGAGGCGGGCGGCCGAAGGAGGAGTAACGGCCTCGTTCTCGGTCGCGCCGCTAGCACCGCCACGCTTCGTACCGCCGGAAGGGATCAGCGAGGAATCGGTCGGTTGTCCGCCCCTCGGCGCTACCGAGGCTCCGTCCCGTGCTCGCAGAATATGCGCAGGGCCGCCGGGCAAGGACGGAGAACATGCTTGCTCAAACCGCATGTAGTGCCTTTGAACTCGCGTTATGCTTAAGTATCGAATCTTTCGCGCTTCTGAGACAGCTTCCTTTGTTTCAGCTTTACACGCTTATCGCCGGTTCGTCCTCGCTGATGGGAGCGATGGGCGGACAGTCAGATGACGACGCGGCGAAGATCGAGCGTCTTTCAGCCGGGCTAGCACAAGCCTAGGCCCGGGCAACACGTGCGGAAGGGCTAACCGCCTTGGTCGAGGCTCGTGCCACGACACGTGTCACCGAGCTAGAGGCCGCGCTGAGGTCGTCACAGGAAAAAGAGCGGGAGGCCAAGGCGGGGCTCGAACAAGCCCGGAAGGCAGAGGAAGCCATAAAGATCCAAGCCCAGGCGGCTCGCGAAGAAGCGGACAGGGCTCGGATCCTTTTTGACGAGGAGTATAAACGCAGAGAGGCGGCCATTAAAGAGCTGGCGGCCACAAAATCTGAGCATAACTCCGCTGCTTATGCGGCTTGAGGAAACTTGCAGCAGGCTCATGGCGGAGAGCGCCGCGCTGCGCGAAACTGGGGCGAAGTCCGTGGCAGAGTCAGAGTCCCTAAAGAGGCAGGAGGCAGAGCTCGCTGAAGCCCGGGTCAAACTGCGCCAAGAGCAGAACGACATGGCCGCGCAAGCCATAGAGCTGCTTCAGGCGCAGACGCGGATCCGAGAGTTAGAGAACGAGCTAGAGAAGCCCAAGCTGCAGCATGGACCGTAGTTTGACCCGGTCCATCCGTTCCCGGGCTCTGCGCCACGTACTTTTGTGTATTTTTCTTTTGAATGTTTGTTTAGTCGGATAATCATTGCGAAATGTGTGGTGGCTGAAGGGCTTAGCCGTTTTTCACCTTAGTTTATTGTGTCAAATCACGCGCACTGTGGGCTCTGCGGTGCGGCACAGTGTTCCGCTGACAGCAAAGGCACGTTTGCCAGGCACGGATACGGAGGCCAAACCGCTCATGCCGGTTCATGCATCCGGCCTGAGCCACGCGTCGAGCCGCGAGCGCATCGCCGGGCTTTGCTTGCGTAGGTGGGCCAGGACTTACGGGGTAGGCCTTGACTTGCGGTGACTTCTCCCGTGCCACTGACAGTGGGGCGGGGCACGTGTCTTGCGGCGATTGGCGCGGTTGGTATTCCGCGAGACGGCGCGTGCGCCGCGTCTCTTCGCCTTCGGCGAAGGGTTTTAATTGCTTGCCTCTTCGCGCGCAGCGACGCTTTGGGTAGCCCGCAGCGCGATGGGACATTGTACAGTCGCCGGCCTATAAAGCAAGGCACGGCAATGCTGTGCTGCAACGTCTCCCACTTAGCTCTTCTCAAAAACTTGAAGTCTTTAGCTAGCCGGAGAGAAGAGAGAAAGAAAAAGGGAGAGAGAGGCAACAAAAGGGGGCGAAAATGTCTTCATCGAGCTGGTCGTCGGACGTGAGCTCGGATTACCTCCACGCCTGGTCGGTGGCAGCGACGGAGGATATGCCGCCGGTGCTGTCGCCCCGCCACGATCCAGCCCTAGGGGCGGAGGAGCCTGGCCGCCCGTCGTCATGCCGCGGGCTTGAAGCGGTCGAAGCTGGCAACAGACGCCTCCAGTATGCGAGGCGGCGGCGCAGTAGCGGTTGCCGAGGCGGCGTCATGCGGAAGCGTTGCCGAGGCGGCGATGAGGAAGAGAGGCGAACGCGGTGACGGCGCAGATTGCCGCCGACGCCGCATACGCTGCCACACTGGCGGCGGAGGATGAGGGGCTTCCGCCGCACATTACGGCGGAGCATGAAGTCGAGGCGGCCGCGGAGGCCATCGCAGCGGAGCCTCCGCCGCCGCTTATGGACTCCGCCACCAGCCAGCGGCGGCGGAGGCGCCACCCGAGCGCGCCGGGACCGTCTGAGCCGTGATGGGCTGCCGCTCTGTCGTCGGGCGGCGGAGTTCGCGGTTCACCGGTTCGCTGCTAGCGCCGTTAGTAGTCGCGCGAGGTTGTAGGATTTGGACGCCGTAGGTCGAGTAGCGCTTGGCGCCTCTTTTCTGATAGTTTAGGAGCCCGGCTTCCTTTTGTTCTTGTAAGATCTTCTGTTTGTACAAATGCAACTTCTTTTGAGAAATCCCATCATGTTGCTCCTGCTTGTTTGTTCGTTTCCTTTTCTTGTTCGAATCCTGAAATGCGAAAAAGCAGGGGAACTAGATGAACAGTAACGAAGTTCTAAAATGAACTTAGGAAATTTGAGCAAACAGATCGCTATTTAGAGAGTTTGTTTTTGGTGCGCCTAATCATCTAGCCCCCGGGCCGTGGCCAAGTTCAAGTGCGATCTTGGAGTTGGGCGCGGTCTAGAGACTAGAGTGATTTAGGAAAATTCGCGCGAACTCTTAACCCCCTAGTTTCGTTGGGCTGTGCAAAGGTGCAGGCTTTCCGAAATTAGGGACTTAGAAAAATTGCAAAATCCTCAAAGACCGAGCTTTGGTGGGCATGAGGCGATGCGGGTCTCGTGAAGCTAACGGCTCGGGCGCAAAGAGCCTTCACCCCGAGTCTTTGCGCCCAAGTTAGCCATCCAAACAATCTCGACGTGGGCTTATCAGACTTTTGGGCATGGAATTCCACATCGCGGAGATTCACTAGGTGCGAGATCGCTTATCCGTCGTGGAAATGCTCCGAATGCTTTATCCTTACCCTTCGGGCTTTTGGCCACGGGCTTGCTTGAAACGGTCAAGACTTACACCTGCGTGACTCGTGATTGGGGGAGAAGTTTTTTTTTATTGGAACTGAACTGAAATGAAGGAAACTTACGACTTGATTAAGCGTAGAAGCGTCGCAGAAGGGAGATGTTCCATGAGCTAGGGAGCTCATTCCCATCCTTGTCGGCGAGGCGTACTGAGCCCGTGCGTCTTCTGTACCGACTACTTTGTACGGTCCCTCCCACTTGGGGCTAAGCTTGTTGGAGCCCGCGAGGTTCTGAATGCGTCGTAGAACCAGGTCTCCTACTTGTGGTCCTTGTGTGTACGCTTTAGTCGCCAGAACGACGCAGGGATCGCTGGTAGGCCGCAATCGGAGTAGGGATTGCTCACGGCGAGCCTCAAGTAGATCGAGGTCAAGCCGCCGCTCCTCGCCGCTGACCACGGTCGGGCGAAGTCGACGCGATCGGATCCTAGTCTCATTTCGCCGGGAGGACTGCTCGAGCCATAGACGAGTCGGAAGGAGTTTCTCCCAGTGTCTTACCGGTCGTTGTCCGGATCGCCTGTAGGATCGACGGTAGCTCGTCGACCCAACCTTGCTGTTTTGCCTTGAGGGCGTCGTAGACTCTCTTTTTGATGCCTTGGACTAGTTGTCCGTTAGCTCGTTCAACCGTCTGCTGTTCGTGGGTGGGCCACGTATAAGCAAGCGAAGCCATGCCAATTTCTCGCAGAATCGCTGAATTCCGGCTCGTGAATTGGGTGCCATTATCGCGATGATTCTCGCTAGGTACACCAAATCTTGCAACGATGCTTCGAAAAAAGCATCGCGGCAATTGCAGTGATGTTGGAGACCGGCTCGGCCTCGATCCACTTGGTGAAGGTGTCGATGGCTACGAACAAGTATGTTTTGCCACCAAGACCTTTGGGGAACGGTCCTAAGAGGTCCATGACCCAAACCGCGAACGGCCACGCTAGTGGAATTGTTTATGCTCGTGAGCGGGTGGTGCGCCATCCGCGCGCCATATCGGGCAAGCTTCGCAGTGCTTAACTAAGGCTTCTGCGTCGCTCATCGCAGTGGGCCGGTAGTAGCCCATGCGGAACGCTTTGCCGACGAGAGTCCTGTGCAAGGCGTGCGCGCCACAGATGCCCACGTGAATGTCGGCCAGAAGGTACTTACCTTCTTCTTGAGTAACGCACTTACAAAGCACGCCATTAACACCCCTTCGGTAAAGAAGCCCGTGGCAAAGCGGTAAGCTCGGACTCGCCTTTTAGCCGAACGCCAAAGAACATCCTCGGCAATGTCCCTGCTCCAAGAACTAGATGAATGGCGCTATCCAGAGGTGCTTTGCTCGAGGAATGAGACAAGACGGATGTCTCGGTTTTGGGGGTAACAACGTCCCCTTGGCCTCCTCTCCGGAGGAATGGAGGGCTTTAAAAGGTGCTGACTAGCACCCGTGCGGGCGGTTCTTGTGAGGATCCGAGCTTGGCGAGCTTATCGGCCTCGCCATTCTCTTCCTCGAATGTAGCTGATTTGAAGCTCGTGAAACGCTTCTCCGCTTCTTCACTTCCGCCAGTACCGCGCCATCGAGTCGCCGGTTGCGAAACTCTTCCCCGACTGGCGGACGACGAGCCGCGAATCCCTTTCGCAACAAGCCGCTTAATGTCGAAAGCGCAATAAGATGCTCGTAGGCCCGCAATTAGGGCTTCATACTCTGCGGCGTTGTTCGTAGCCGCAAAGTGTATTTGTATGAGCGTCTTTGGAGTCGCTCTCCGTTGGGGAGATGAGAACGATATCAAGATCCCGATCGCCTCGACTGGTGTGAACCGTCAAAGAACAGAGTCCACCGAGCTTCTGTCCGTCTTGACACGGAGAGCCTCTCTCTGCTCGTCCGCCTGGTCAATTTCTGCGACGAATCGGTCGTGGCTCGGGCCTTGATTGCGGTTCGATACAAACCGGATGTCGAATTCACCCACTCGACTCCACTTCGCGACCCGGCCAATGGCCTCCGGGTTTGGAGAATGTCCTTGATCGGGTAAGGCCGGGACAATGACTTGGTGGGCTTGGAAATAGTGACGCAACTTGCGCGAGGCCATCGAAAAAGCATAGCACGCTTCGAAGGTCGGGATAACGCCCTTTGGCCCGGTGAGTACTTCGCTCACATAGTAGACGGTCGTTGCTTCCCTTCTCGTTCTCTTCGCCAAAGACCTGCGCTTCGGCGCTTTGGTGTCACCGAGAGGTATAGCAGGAGGGCTTCCCCGAGCTTGGGAGTAGTGAGGACGGGTGGCGATGCGAGATACTGCTTGAGTTGCAGAAACGCGGCCTCGGCCTCCTCAGTCCACTCAAAACTATCGTGCTTGCGCAGGAGCTTGCAGAAAGACGTGCTTCGGTCTCCAAGGCGGGAGATGAAACGGCTTAAGGCCGCCATTTTGCCCGTGAGGGACTGGATGTCCTTTACATAGGTCGGTGACCTCATTTTTTCGACGGCCTCGATCTTTTCGGGGTTCGCACCGATGCTCGCCCCGCCGATTACGTAGCCCAGGAGCATGTCGGACTTGACGCCAAAGACGCACTTCTCGGGGTTTAACTTGACCCGGTGCTGTCTCAGGCTGTCGAAGGTCTCAGCTAGGTCGGACACGTGGTCACGGGCATCCTTACTTTTGACTACGATATCGTCGACGTAGACTTCACGTTGCACCCTATTTGATCGTGGAGAGTTTTTGCATGAGACGCCAAACGTGGCGCCAAATTTCGAGACCGAAGGACATGGTCGATAGCAAAATGTGCCGAAGGCGCATAAAGGCGGTTTTTTCTTCGTCCTCTTTACACAACGCGATCCGATGGTAACCGAATAAGCATCCAGAAACTCATCGAGCTGAATCGCCAGAAGCGCCAACTAGCCGATCTATGCGTGGAAGGGGAAAGTTATCCTTGGGGCAGGCGGAATTAAGGTCGCGGTGATCGACGCACATGCGCCATTTGCCTCCCTTCTTCTGGACGACGACTGGGTTCGCAAGCCAATCGGAGTGCTGAACTTTGCGGATGAAGCCCGCCGAAGCGACTTGCCGAGTTGGTCTTGGATGATCTTGGCCATCCATCGGGACACGCCTCGACATCGCCTTACGGTTTCTTGTCGCCGGATAGCTAGCCTGTGCTCGATCACCTCCTTGGGACCCCGGCATATCGGACGGCCCCATGCAAACGCGTCCTTGTTAGCCCGGAGGAAGATAATGAGCTCGAGTTCCTATTGAGGCTCGAGGTTGTCCCCACGTGGACCACCTTGGAGGGTCGACTCGTGAGGACGACGGTTTTGGTGGGCTCCTGCGGCTGCAGCAACACCCTTAGCGCTGTGGGCGCTCCTTGCTGCTGGACCACGGTAGGGAGCTGTCCTACCATGGCTGCCGTCTCGTCGCAATCGAGGGCCGTCTTGTGGTTGCCTTGACGGTGATGACTCCCTTGGTGCCGGCATTTTCGTGCAATGGTAGGCGTGGTGGGAGACCATCATGAACTTGGAGAGCGGGCGTCCCAAGATGGCGTTATGAGGGGAGCTCGCTTCCACCACCTCGAAGGTGATGTACTCCGTCCGGAAGTTGGCGGAGGAGCCGAACGTGACGGTAGCACGACCGCCTAACGGGCGGCGCCGATCCGGGACAATCCGTGGAAAGGGACGGTGATGTCCTTGATCTTGGAGCGCGGACCGCATGAGGCCTAGGACGCGCGCCGTGATGATGTCCAATGAGCTCCGCCGCCCACGAGGACGCGGCCGACCTTGGTATTGCCAATGGTGGGGCGAGTACCGATGGGGCCGGCGCTGGTTTGAGAGCTTTACCGGCGATCCGTCACCGAAAAGGTGATGGCCCGACCGACCAAGGCGAGATTCTGTCGCGGGCTTGCCGCAGAGATGTGGAGGACTCACGGACGCGCCTTGAGCTCGCGACGAGAGGTGTGGTGACGTTCGCCAAGATGATGGCGACGTGGCCATGGGCCTCGTGAAAGCCTCGATCCCGCCGCCTGGGGGGGCGCGCCGTGGCGTCTTGCGCGGCGATTCGAGCATGGGACGCGACCAACGTAAAATCCTCCACTAAGCGGGCCCATGTGCGATAGATTCGCGCACTTCGTGGCGGGCGTTGATGAAGGCGGCGAAAAAGGCTAGGGTCGAGGAACCGTCCTCACCTACTGCTTTCGGGCCAGGACGGGAGGTCGGCCACGGGTGCCCGACCGCCAGCAGCCGCCTCCCCGGGGAGGCCGCAGCGGCCGCTATATAGCGGGCGCTGCGTCGAACGCTGAGGCGGCGGGCGCGTTGGCAGAGGGCGCTATGGCGGAGGAAACTCGGGCTGGTCGGGCTCGACGGCGGCGATGAACTTAGCGGGCTGCTCCTGCCGCTTCTTCTTCTTCTTGTCCGCCTCGGCTTTGCCTGGGCCGTCGCCGACCTTGGCCTTCTTCTTCGCACGGCCCCTCTTGCGCTCCACCGCCTCGGAGGCGTTGACGTAGAGGGCGGCGGTGCGGAAGAGCTCACTCGCGGTGTTGACCGGGTGGAGCTCGAGGTCCTCGGTGTAGCGCCGGTCCCTCACACCGTCCTTGAAGGCCTCGATGATGGCCTCATCTGAGATGCAGGGGATCGTGTTGCGGGCTCTGACGAACCGGCACACAAAATCCTGGAGACTTTCATCGTTTATTTGCACCACGAGTTTGAGATCCCGGGGCGCCCAGAGCGGGCGAGCATCCTCGAAGCTAGCGCGAGGGCATCCTCTACCGGGACCAGCTACGGATAGAGCCAGCCGCTGGTTGAACAGCCAGGTCCGGGCCATGCCCTCGAGCACTGTGGGGAAGTAGTTGACCATGACGGCCTCATCTCCCCCCATGGCCCGGACGGCGGTGGTGTAGATGGAGAGGAACTCCTCGGGGTTCTTGCTCCCGTTGAACTTCTCGATCGGCCCGGGCTTGAACCTCGGCGGCCACGGCGCTTCACGGAGAGCGCGGGAGAATGCGGGGCATCCCGGCGCAGCCCTCGGGGCAGAGGCGTCCCGAAGCGGGCCCAGGCGGGAGAATACCCCGCCCAGGGCACGTGACAATCCTCCTTCAGAGGAGGCCGTCTGGGTCTGGCGCGATCGACTGCGGCGACGGCGGGAATGCTCCTGAGCGCCATCCTGACCAGAACGGTTTCGAACGCCGCGGTGGTCGGACTCGTTCCCGCGCCAAACGTCCGGCGATCGCCGTAGGTCTGCTGCTCGTGCTGGTCAATGCCGCAGGTGATGACGCCTACACCTTCGGCGATGGCCGGACACAGATCTGCCATAGTGAAGCCGCGGTGATCTTTCTCCAGGTCACGGATGACCGTGGTGATGGCGCGCGCCCTCTGCTGGCTGTGCAGGAGTGGGTTCATCATGGTCTCCACGAGGGAGTCGACCGGTCGGGCGACCTGCGGTGCGCAGACGACGGTCCTCCTCGCAGATCCGGCCCATGACGCGACGGACAAAGATCGTTGAAGAACACCCGCCGCAGGTCGCGACAACGCACCGCTCTCGGGCCTCCCCATCTCCTGCGTCCGCGTCGACCGCGGCTGTGAAGATGCAGCGGGACGTGCGTGAGGCCGGGGGAAACGTCCCGATGTTGCCAGCGGAAGTGGCGGAGTCACCTAGTAGCTCGAACTCCATGGGAGTCTCGCTGACATGGGTGACGGAGGAGTCCAGCTCAGGGAGCGATTCTTCGGGGCGAAACTCTACCCCTGGGGCGAGAGAGGCATCGACCTCCATCTCATCGGCCCCGGCTTCGGCGAGGTACTCCTCCCGCCAGCCATCGTACGACGGGACCAGATCGTCCAGATCGTCGCACTCATCGAACTCGAGGTCCAGAGCCTCGTCGTTGCTCGGAATCTTAGACGTGCCCGAGGGAACAGAGTGCTGAGGGCTAGTCATGGGCCCCACGGTGGGCGCCAGCTGTCGGTGTCTGGGAATCACGCTCCTGAAGAGCAGTGGTCCACGGACCGACAGCAATTTAGTAGTTGAGTGAGGCCCAACGACGACCCTTCTCAGCAACCCGGGTGGCGGCCAAGCCTGCGAAGGGCTAGGGCCGCGCTGCCTTCCCGGACAAGGGCCTGGTGCGACTTGGTGATATGAGTAAGGTCCTCAGTACAGTGCAAAAAAGAAAGAGAGGAAATACGAACCACGAAGACGAGGTCGATTTACCTCGTTCGAGCCCCCACCGCCGGTAATAGCTCTACTCGACTTTAGTTGATTATATGGTGGAAATAAAGACAAGGGTGCCGAGACCGGGCTTGAAGGCACCGATCCCGAGCTTATAAATGAAGGTGGCTAAGAATTAAAACTACCCGCTAAGGAAGCTTCGGATGAGGGTGTTGCTTGGGCTTGAGTCAGATGGAATCGTATCGAGGAAGCCGGAAGGAAGAGCCCGCCCCTTCGATTGTCCAGGAATCCTCCTTTTATAAGCGCGGCAGGTGCCCGAGTCGATACCGTGGGCCCCACGCCGGTCTTTGCTTTAGTGGCGAAGTTCTTGTCTCGTTCGGTTCTGCAGTCCGAAGCTGCAGGAGAAACCGGTCGAGTTATCTCGACGCGTGTTTGTCTCGAGGCGCCTATTCAGTGAGGAAGCCTCTTTGGGAGAAAGCACTTTCCTCTATCTCGAATGGCCTTGACCGGATCGAAGCGGTCTCGCGCCACCGTTAGGGCGTCGCGTAAGCGAATAACCATTCGCCGCCGCCAAAGAAGGCAAGCGGCGGATGAGTCGTCCACGTGTACTCCCTGGAGACACACGATTCGTTCGGTCAAAGCGGAGAAATACGATGGCCATGACAGTTGTCGCCACCTTCCCACGGGTGAGCGGATCACTCGAGGGACCTTCTCCCAGGCTAAGGGATAGCCCGGGAGGGACATGGTGCCGCATGGTTTGACCTAGTCAAGCCCGACGCAGCCACGAGCGAGCTAGGCGGCTTCTTTAGTACGGCCAGGAATAGCCTGCTTGGTCTTCTGTTCGTGTGGTGGGCCAGTACAGAATCGGCCCAAGGCCTGCTTCGAGATAGGCCGTTTACTAATCACCAACACCGGACCCATGGGTATTTTTGCCATCCCTAGTCAACAGGAGCAAATTGAGCGGAAGGTGCAGCGAGAAGCGTGTGCGTGTGTGACCATGGTTCATGTGATTGTGATATGACGAGCTCACTGCACTGGGGAAATTGCGGGTGGCTTTCTTCGAATGAAACCTACCTGCCAACGTAAATTATTTTAGACATGCCATTTTACTAATCAATTATCAATAATCAATAAAATTAGACGCCACCTACTATATATTTTTGGACAACTACAAATAATTTAGTATATATTTATCATATATTTATATTAAATATAATATTATACATAATATTAGTAAAATGGTGTCACATGCAGTATACATATTATACATATACATGTGTACATATACATGCAGTATACATATTATACATATACATATATACATATTATACATATACATATATTATACATATATACATATATACATATACATATTATACACATATACATTATCACATGCAATACTAGGCATGGGCGGCAAAGCTACGGCCTGTCATGCCACACGTGGGGTGGCGGCAGAGAGGCTGCACCACGCCGGTGGCGGCAACTGGTCTCATGTCGCGTCCGATGTGCACCCACATTCAATGTAAGGACACCGGGATATGTTTGTAATTTTCTTTTTCTGTGGATTATTTTATTAATTTTCTATTTTACTGTTGATTATTTTGGGTATTTTTCCCTCGGTGACTTGATTGGTTTTCGGACTAGGAAAGCTCAAATCAAAATATGAGTTTGAAATTCTAAAAAAATATGAAAAAGAGCGGGGGTAGGGGAGATGAAGAAAGAAGAAAGGAGGAATGTTCTAAGAAAAAGAAGGGATAAAGGACAAACTTCTCCAAAATGTTAGCTCGACTGTGCGAAGGCGGTGATCCGATCAGTTGCATTTTGTGGGGAATGTTAGATTTATGAGTATCAACTAAATTGTGATAATCCTCGAATTTCATAACCGGGAAATGTCAAATGTGGGTGATGTCATGCATTTAACCTTCCCCTTTTATCTCGAAAAATTACAAGTGGCCCATTACAGTTTCTCTTCGCGCTATTACATGGCCTACATTATATATTAGAAGAGCCCTCCAGCCCAGCCCAGCCCAAATCCACTTCTCCGAGACCACGAAACGAACCCATCAGTCCATCACACCCTCCGTCCACTACCCCAGCGAGCGCTGACCTCTGGCCCGACCGCCACCACCACCATGGCCGCCGCCTCGCTCTCCCGCCTCTCCCGCCGCGCCTCCTCCGCCGCGGCGCCCTCCCTCTGCCGCCTCCTCTCCACCACCACCGCCTCACCCTCCCCCGCCGCCGCGGCGCCTCCACCGCCCCCAACCGCGTCGGTGGCGGCCGCGCCGGCGGGGGCGGATCGGGTGAGGTGGGACTACCGGGGGCAGCGGCAGCTGGTTCCCCTGGGGCAGTGGACGCCTAAGGTGGCCGTCGATGCGTACGTGGCCCCCGAGGCCGTGCTCGCCGGGCAAGTCACCGTCTACGACGGCGCCTCCGTCTGGAGCGGCGCCGTGCTGCGGGGCGACCTCAACAAGATCACGCTCGGGTTCTGCGCAAACGTCCAGGAGCGGTGCGTCCTCCACGCCGCCTGGTCGGCTCCCACAGGTCGCCTCCACCCTCCTCCCCAATCCGCTTCTGATGCAAAAATGCGTAGTACAGATCTGACCAATAAACATCGTGACTGCATTCCGGGGTGTTTCCCAATGATCTACCTAGAATGCCGTGCTGTGGTAGTTCTGGTGCCCTTGTCCATTGATGTGGCCGAGGAATCGGGCATGTCAAGTCACAAGTCGTGAAGAATCGGGCATGTCTAGTCGTTTGATGATGCCTTGGGCAGCTTGAGAGTTGACTAGACCCCTGGTGTGCCATCCTTCAATAATCTCTAGCGTAGATGGTACGAATGATGGAAGGAATTTAGACTGAGAGAGCTGAATGATGCAGCTAGCTGCAGCATTTTGGATGCCACGTTGGCTAGTTATTAAGGTCTCCAACTCGGCTTTTATGAATACACACTATTGCACATGGGTTCATATTAATATTAAAGACTATGCTATAGCTAGTTCATTAGACAGATGGGCTCATATTAATAATAAAGACTATGCTATAGCTAGTTCATTAGAGAGATTGTCTATTTGCTATCTATATATGACATATTGACATGTACATTTCTTATAGCCATATATTTCTATACTATTGGAGATGCTCTTACTATGTTTCTCCTTCCATCCAGAAATATAAGGAGTATTTTGTTTCATTATGACAAAACTCTGACCAACAATCACTTCATTAATATGTCATTTGTGTGATACAAAATCATAATCATATGTAAGTATTTTTTTGATACAAATGTACTAACATTCATTTTGTGTCACAAAAATTATGTATTATTAGAGTAATTGTTGATTAAAGTCTTGTCCTAGCGAAACAAAATACGCTTTATATTTCTAGACGAAGGGAGTACGTTCTTTGAACTTTGCATGCCAACCTTATTTAGGCCATGTCCAATGGGGCTTAGTTGGACTTTGTATGCCAACTTTCTTTAGGCCATGTCCAATGGGGCTTAGTTTAGGATTCCCAGGCACTGCAATGAATAAAATATGGGGGAAATGTTGATGAATAGTGAAAAGGAGGTGTGGATAGTGGAAAGATAGTGTTTAGGAATCCTAAACTATTCCACCATTGGTGATGTGGTAAAATTTTGAATGATTTGCACTGTTGAGGTAAAGGGCTGAAGTTTACTGCCTTAGCCCTTAGCATTTGGAAAACCTATTAAGGGATAAATATAATTACGAACTTTCCATACTTGGTTTGTTCCCACTACTATATTAGTTCATGGGGAAACTTCAATTTTTGTTATTTCATGTATTTCTTGTTTATAGTGTTTTAATGTTTTTGGCCAACTCTTGTCATAACACAGAAAACATGTTAGATTAGTGTAGATGTACTAGATAAAAATTTAGAGTGTTCTTTTAGGCGCTAGTTGGGCTGCTGAGTGGCATCTAGCGCCTAATACCATCTAGGCAGAGCCTAAGTAGGAAAAACCCCTTGGGCAGTCATGGCTGGAGGTCAGGATTCAACGCCTAGTGCCTTCTAGGGGAACAGTGAAATTTAGTGGACATATTGAAATTTTGTGGGAATTTGATCCATGCTGATGGTGTTTCACTGATGCATGCTTTTATTTTACGCCTCACTGGAGCTTGTGTAAGACTATATGTAGCAGAACCAGCTTGTTGATTATGGGGTGTTTGGGAACTCTTCGTTTGCTTAGTTTCTAGTTTGTAAGGATGAGGCATTTTGGCAGCAGGATTCTCGGTATTCTTAATTTAGGTTTAGCTTTAACAAAAGCGTATTTTCTTGCACAATTGCATGCTGCATTGCTACTTATTATCGATATTTGTTATATTTTCATATCGGTGCTGGCCAAATAAATATTAGCAAATCAGTTTAAGACAAAGAGAAATGGAGCATCTTGGCCTTGAGCCCTTGACTATCTATAGGAAAAGTAAAAAAAGTTTGCAGTGCAAGAATTAGAGCTATTGATCTTGAAATGGGATGAGGGCAATTGTTTTTCCAATTTTCTAGTTAGCATTAGATATTTCTAGTCAGCATATCATACGTGTTCTCTTAATCCAATTAAGAAAATTAGCAAATTTCATCTTCATGTTTGGATGTTTCTGTAATTTCATATCTCAGAACAGACAGCCATGCCAACAAAACCTGTACTGTCAAATGACCTCAGGAAAAGCTAAAGCCATTGACTACAGCTGCTTTTCGATCAGAGAGCCTTGGGCACCCTAAATTTTTAGCAGCCTAGCTGTAGTTTCTTGATTGTATGTGACTGGTTACTTAATTGCATCATTTTGGTTAATGGTTGGGCTATTAAATTCTAGGGGCTACCTTTTCCATTTTAAAAAAAAATTGTAGAATAAAATGCTAAGCCATGTGGTTGCATGGACAAGTTCAGTGTACGATTTTGAACTGAGGAGTTGTTTTTGTCAAATTCTGAAAGTAAAAGATTATTTCTACTTTATGTTTAATTGGTAACATTGATTGGATCGTGCAAACATTATTGAACACTTCTGACAACACTGTTACAGTCTTGATTTAAAATGTAACTATGTGTAACACATGGCTGATGAATTGTAACTATGCATACTCTCCGACTTTTAGGATAGTTGTATTCCGATGTTACAAGTTACAACATGTTCAAAGTGGTTTAACCTTTCGTTCAGCCAGCTTATCCATTCAACCCCACACGCAACTAATTTCAGCTCAACTAGCTTATTCATTAAACTCAGCCACTCCGAACATGTTTTAATGTTTATTAAACTTTGTTTCTTAATAACTAGGTTTTGTATGACTGGTTGTACCCCTTGCCAGGTTAATCAAACTGCATGAGGAGCAAGCCTAAGATCTGCTGCTTAATTAAAAATCTGTACCTCTGATTTGGTATTATGTGATATATTCATTTTTGTTAGAAAATGTGTGCTCAGTTCAGTTACTTGCCAACTATTGGCTTTACCATTCACCTTCCTGTCAAGGCAGATACCATTTTACCTTGTTGGACTAAAGGAAAAGAAATATGCTTTGCCTTTGTTTTTCTTGTTTGGGCAAGTTTGGTCTCAATACATATGTTAAAAGACTCGTTGCTTTTGGTAACAAAATTAATATTGGACTTCTAATAGAGGATTCTCTTTCTTATTTTTTTTGTGTCTCTTATGTACATGACCTGTAATGTTTTGTGATAGGAACCTTCTGGTTTGTGTGATTCAGTTCATCTCATCTCTATTCTGTGTATTTACAGGACTTCCAGCTGAGACCCTTGTTGACAGGTATGTGACAGTTGGTGGGTACTGTCTGCTGCGCTCATGCACTATTGAACCTGAGTGCATCATTGGCCAGCATTCCATCCTCATGGAAGGTTCATTGGTTGAAACCAATTCAATCCTTGAAGCTGGTTCCGTCCTGCCCCCAGGTAGGAGGATACCAACGGGTGAACTATGGGCTGGTAACCCAGCTAGGTTTGTCCGGAAGCTGACCAATGAAGAGATCATGGAGATCCCTAAGCTCGCTGTGGCCATCAATGATCTGATGCAAAGCCATTTCTCTGAGTTCCTCCCATACTCTAATGCTTATTTGGAGGTAGAGAAATTGAAAAAATCATTTTCAATTCCTCTGTAAGAGCATGTTTCTCTCTCTCCCAGCTAAATGAAGAAATAAAGCAGCCCCCAAATACCAATGTTATGTATTGAATCTAACTTGTACTCCGGGAAGATTTGTTAAGGTTGTGAAATTTTTGCTCGTAGTTTTTGTGATGTGAACTGCGGACAGGCATGCAGGAATCGTGTTTCTTTCAAGCACTTGTTTCCACAGTGCAACGCTTGTACTCGACAGCGTGCATTCACCATGTCTGTATTTTCTCCTTGGAAACATTAGAAATGTGCCATTGGAAAACATGTATTTTGAGAAGTAAACGTTCGTTGATCATGCCCGTCCATCAATCGTCGCATTGGTAAAAAAAAAAGAGTATTATTCTTGTTAAATAACTAGTCAATGTCTATGCATTGCAGCAGAATCTTATGTCTATGCATTGCAGCAGAATCTGAGGAGTGGTACAAATCGTAAACATGGCAAATACCCAATGCAAGCGAAAGATTTTAAATCAAATAGTAAAATACCTATGTTTTGTAATGAAACAGTAGCATGATAATCTTCCCATCAAAATCTGCAACTAATAATGCACAAGGGAATGACCAATAAAACTATTCAATGAATTGAACAAAGCCACATGGAAAAATTGTTCAGTTGACAATGTAATTATAGTGGAATGTGACAGGTGATAGAGACCGCTAAAACAAGAGAGAGCTAAAACAAAACTGAGCTTTAAACCCACTCTTGACATGAAAATTGTAAATCCCTTGCACACAGAAAGGTATTAACATACGAGAAAAATATGAAAAGAAGATGGGCTTCAATTAGGCCATTTGATTCCGCAAAGTTCCCTCTTTTTCTCAGTGCCATTTTTCATTCATCCTTCTCTCGCCCACAATTCTATGCAGAGCATGAAACATTTTTACACAGAGCATCAAAAGCATCCATCAGAAAACATGCCCCACGTGAAAGCATAATATTACCACCGTGAACTGCTAAATAATTGACATATGTTATGTGGCAGCATGCGGACCCAAAGGACTAGGTGCGCTGAAATTACTGTTCACATACACTATTTGGATTAGTTAGTTATCTAGATTGATTTAGATTACATAGTTATCATTGTGATAAAATTGTTAATTTGCTATCTTTTAGATAAGATTGTTAGCTTAATCTGCTACTTTTTAGATCAAAGTTGTTAAGCGTCAGTCCTATAAAGATTCCATTGATTATTGAATAACGTAAGCAATAAAGAAAGGATTTAATCCACCACTGCATGTGCGTCTTATCCCCATGCTACGACCTGCCTCTGCTCACTACCGGCAAGACCTCACCACCATCAACATTTGCAAAGCGCTGCAGCGTCGTCCTTTGAGCATATCTGACGTGAGAGAGATGAGTGAGGCTGTCTCCAACAAGCTCCCCTAAAGTACCCTCTACCCTAAAATAGGAGACGGATTCTTTCCCTATGTGCTTCAACAGCATTCCCTATTCCGTTCCCTAAGATAGAGTTTTTCTCTCTCCATTCCCTTATATATATGGGTTCTCTCTCCTCCCCCTACACAATTCTCCATATAGAAAACGCTGTTGGAGATAAAAGAAATATAGGGAGAAATTTTTTTAAGGGAACCGCTGTCTTTGCACCCCCACCTCCTTTATCATTGAGCGGTCATTTAGGGGCCTTAGCTGGTGATCCGGGCTGTTTCCTTCTCGACGATGAAGCTTATCCCCCATCGTCTCACTGGCCGACCTTGACCCCTGTTATTTTTGGGTCATATCTAGTATTCGAGTTTGCCTCGATTTGGTACCACTCATGCACTTCACCCACCGAAAGAAGTGCTTTACCCCTAGATGTCCAGTCAACTGCTGCGCCTCAACGCATTTCGGGGAGAGGCTATAGGGGATCAAATTTAGGGGTTCCTGTTGGAGATAGCCTGAGAGAGACAGAGATAAGAGCGGTGAAAGAGGGGGGAGAGAGAGCAGTGATAAGACGTTGAGGTGGCGGTCCAGATGCATCCACACAGGCCAGGCCCGGCTCTAGGCCCATGTCTGAGGGGCAATGGCCAGGGGCCCAGGTCAGGGGAGGGCCCATCACTGGAATGTAGCTGAGCCCAGGTCCATAGCAGTTCGCCAGCTCTGTATCTAGTTGCAGCTCTGTATCACTCATCTGATGTTGATCTAGATGACTTCTTCTCTGAACTAAAAGAGCTGCAAGTTGCTTTGCCAGATGATTTGTTGTCTGCGCCTGAGATCCTTTAATTTGTTACATCTGTAGATTGCTATCCAAATGTCTCTGTTGCTTATCGGATCCTCTTAACAGTACTTGTAACTGTAGCCTTAGCAGAAAGAAGTTTCTCAAAATTGAAACTACTAAAAAACTGTTTGAGGTCAACTATGTTACAAGACAGATTGAATGGCTTGGCTATGTGCTGCATTGAGAAGGATGTCTTGGACAACATTGATCTTGATATTGTCCTTAATGATTTTGCATCACGAAATGCCCGAAGGAGTTTTTTTTGTGAAGCATTGAAGCATTATTACCAGAGTCATTGGAGTTTGGTTCTTATTTAAGGTAATCATATTAGTTTCATTTTACTTCCTCTTTTAGTTTGTAATATCGACATTGTTTTTAAAGAATTAAGTATGTGTTAGTTTTTTACTAGTACTACTATTTGCTTATCAATTATCATGTGATAAATGAAAATTGATTTTAACAAAAGCCCAAAGCTAAAGGGCCCATAGTCTCCCATTCGCCCTAGGGCTCTCGAAAACCTAGAGACGGCCCTGATACAGGCTTGACCCTCCACGCCATCTCAGCAAAAATCACCTCAAAAAGGGGTTTAACTCGTCAAAGGACTAGCCATGACCAATTTTATCAGACGAGGAACTATTTAGTTGAGAAATCTACTCGGTCAACGAACATAACTTAAGTGACCGTTTTAATATATTTTTTCTACGTTGATTAATTAACTGGGAGTCACCGTACCCTCTCTTCCGGTCTCGAGAAAAC
The DNA here is from genome assembly GCA_036346415.1 of Raddia guianensis. Classification (NCBI taxonomy): domain Eukaryota; kingdom Viridiplantae; phylum Streptophyta; class Magnoliopsida; order Poales; family Poaceae; genus Raddia; species Raddia guianensis. Next base: position 32,198,441 of record CM070535.1, read on the forward strand.
CCCAGGCCAACTGCAGTGACGCAGCAAGCCGTCGGAGAAGAAGGGCCCAGGCAACGAGGCCCTCGTCGTCGCGAAAATGAACTGAACTGAGCCGAAGCAAACGCCAACAAGCAGCCCAGTACATGGCGATGTTAATTAATGCGGTGGTCCGTGGTGGGCCCGACTGACCCGGCCCGTGGAGCCCCCAGGTGGTCCTTCCTGCCCGTGAAACGGGCCCCTCCCTCTGTGTCAGCAGCCACCAGTCAGGATGGATGGAAGTGGGATGCCCATCGGCCATTAATGGACAGGCCCCCGCAGCTTAAGAACGGACAAACGCAGAAGCCCAATCACTGGTCAAGCATTAAGCATTTTTTGACGCAAGTCAAGCATTAAGCAAAGGCACAAGCAGCAGAACACATCGTTAATTGGATCTTCAAATCTTCAATACAGATCAAACAATGAAGGCGTACAGAGGTACATGGACTTGCCCGTCGGAGGCCATGGCCAAGGAGCCGGGAGGCATTGAACAGTGTAATTTGAGCTGCTCTGTTGTGTTGAAGGAAGAAGGTTCAGTTCAGATTCAGAGTTTTTTTGGGACACAAGAAGAAGCTTCGTTTCATATTGAGTTCATCATCACTGTGACAATCAGTTACTGTGCTAATGTTGGGCACAACTTCTATTCTTTATGAAATCGAAGTTGTTTCTATCTTTCTTATATTCTCTTCGTAATCTCTTTGCTGCTTTTCTTAAAAAAGCGAATCGAATCTTTTTGTTATCGTATCTACCCCTGCTTATATAAATAGAACCTGAAGCCATTTGTATTTGGGTACGGCATCCATAATTATCTTCCACGAATTTCTTCGATGATTCGTACTCCCTCCGTTTTTTTGTTTGACACTTTTGATTTTTGAACACATCTTTGACCATTTATCTTATTCAAAAAAATTATGTAAATATCATTTATTTTGTTGTGGTTTGTTTTACAAACAAAGATACTTTAAACATGACTTTTTTTTGTATGTTCGCACTAAATTTTTGAATAAGACGAATGGTCAAAGGCGTGCTCAAAAGTCAAAGACGTCAAACAAAAAAAACGGAGGTCGTATTAAGCATGACTTATATTTTTTATATTTACATTAAATCTTTAAATAAGATGAAGAGTTAAAAGGCATAGCCAAAAGTTAACAGTGACAAATAAAAAAGGACGAAGGGAGTAGTACTTTGTAGTTATTTTTTGAGGTTTTATATATTTTTATAATATTTTGGACTCTTCAAAACATATATCGAGAAATCCAAATTGTTTCAGATTAAATTTTTTAGTAACTTTTGGCCACGGTGGATGGATATACAAGGGCATTCGCTTTGTTTCTAAAAACATTCGGGCACCAAGCCAAGCACCCACTGAATGGATCTGTGTCAGCTCCAGCATGCATGTCTCCGTACTTGTACTGCACTCTCGTAACAATGTGCAGGTAAAACCTTGAGCCTACGTACTGTCGGACTGGTAAACTACGCCATGTAAGCGTGCATTCATCTCCGGCTCTGACTCTGACTCTGGCTCTGTTGTGTTTATGTTTGATTAGTCGGGTACCATGCGTTCAAAGCAATTTAATAGCCTCTCTATAACTTCCTTCAAAACATTATCTATTGACATGTGGATAGTATTTTATATGGAGGCATAGAGAAGCGGTTGAGAATACTCTCACACAGAAAAATTTAAATCCAACCACCGGGATTAGTTAAATGCTTTCAGCTTAACTAGCCGTGAGCAAAGGGCAACGCGTTGTCACTTGCAAATACTTTGTCGGTGTACGTCTAATGGTATTACGGCGGATGGTATGATAGGTAACAAGTGATGTGTCATAAGAAATGAAATAGTAAATAAATTTATTGAAGTTGTCGACTCCTGGGACACGATGGCCGCGAGGGTTGAACTGTGGAAATTTGTAGAGAGATGAGCGGACCGTTCGGACCCAACAGAATTTGAACCCTACACGATGACGAGAGGGGAGGGATGGATGGTGTGATGAACGCGAGGGAAACGTGACTGAAGATATTGTAACGGAGCTCTCTATTTTTATTTTATTTTACTTTTTTTTAATTCGGAGAAGATTTTGGGAATTTAAAAAATAAGGATCCTTTCCCAAAGTTTTGATAATTTGAAATTTTAAATAGTTTAATTCAAACAAAAAATAATTTAACTAGACCTTTTGGATAAATCAAATTAGATGAATATTTTCAAAGTTAAAATAGTGAAAAACAAACTCAATAGATTTACTTTTATTTATTTTAACCATAATATAGATTTTGAAATTCTACAAAAATAATATTAATACCAAAATCATCTTGTTTTAGAAACAAGTGCTTCAAATAAAGTTTCAAAATACTAAAATTTTATTTCCTCAAAAACAATATTTTCATCGCAAATTGATAAGCTGGGATGTTACACACTCAATTGATGAGCCTAGGGCAAACTGTTATTAAATCCTTTCATCACATTTCTTTGACCGATGACATTTTCATCACATTTTAGTACCTTTCATCATATTTCAGGCATTTTCCCATTTCCCAAATTTTGCCCTCCGTCCCCCTGATTTTCTCATGTGAATGACCAAAATACCTCTATTAGGTCCTCTTCCTCCTCCTTCCTTCCTCTTTCTGCTGCGCGCAGGGGCGGATCTACAGTGTAATGACCGGTGTCATGCGACACCGGTGCTTTTCGGACATTCCCTTGTTGTCTAATGCTACCTCACTAGTATATATACATGTAAACCTATGTTTTAAAGCTAAAAACCAGTGAATTAGGTACAAAATGACCCCGACGACCCCAGTGACTTATTTTCTTGATCCGCCCCTGGCTGCGCGGGCAGATGCATGGCAATCTGCCATCGTTGTAGCGTGGGCGGCGCAACGACGCAAAAGCATGAGCGGCGCAACGTTGGCCTTGTGTCACGACAGCAGCGGGTGGCAAAACGATGGCGTGGGGTGGTGGTGCAGCCAGAGCTTGCTGGGAAGGAAACGGAAGGAAGAAGGAAACAAAGGGGTGAAGGACCTGACAGGGTATTTTGGTCACTTCACATAGGAAAATCAGAGAAAAAAACAAGGGAGAATAGGAAAAATTGGGGAAAAAATGAATGAAATGTGATGAGATAGAATATAATATCAGTTTTACCTAGAAAGGTGAATAAACACACAAATTTATTATCAGTTTGCTCCATAGACTAACGAATTAATAAGTGCCATCTATCTAATTTTCCCTCCATCCACCGTCCAGCTCGGTACTGGGACTAGAGTACTGCATCTGTTTCGGCTCGTCCTGCGACTCCGTATGCCTCGGGCTTGGGCAACCAAATCTATTGCGTACAGACCGAGCCTCGAGATCGGTGGCGTGCACATGCACCACAGCCACACCACACCGTGGCAGCAGCAGCAGTGACAAGTTTATAAACCCCCCTCTTTCAAATCAAGTTTATAAACGGTCGCAGCAGCGCGACATTAATCTGTTCGTTTCGCTTAAATGTAAATTGAGTAAAATACACGGGTGATCACTAAACTATTAGTCAATTCTCGTTCAGATCCTCAATCTATGAAACTGCAGTTTTGGATCTCTAATCTTTTTAAATGGGTTCGTCCCGATCCAAAACTGTCATGTGACAGTCCTAGAACTGACGTGGCGCTGACATGGCGGTCCATGTCACATAAATTACTTAATTTTTAAAAAATTTAATAAATTTTAGAAATCATACAAAAATACGAGAAATAGTAAAACAATTAGAAAAATTCATAAAAAATTATAAAAGTACCACTTGAGGGCTACCATACGTCACGATGCTAGAGGTCTTGCGCTTACAACTATAGAGGGGTTAAAGACGACCACACTATTTTTATGTTTCTTTTTATTATGTTTATGATTTTTCCATATGTTTATGCTTTTTTTCATGATATTTTCTATATTTTTTTAATGATTTTCCTGTTTTTTCATTTTTATGATTTTTAAATAATTTTTCCACGTTTTAATGTTTTTTCATTTTTTAATGACTTTTAAAATGATTTCCATGCATTTTTATGTTTTTTAAAATAATTTTTCCCTTTTTGAAACTATTTTATGTGACATGTCGGCGCCACGCCAGCTTGAGAGTTGTCACGTGGCAAGTTTGAACCGGGGCGAACCTAGTTAAAAAGATTAGAGACCCAAAACTGTAATTTTATATATTAGAAACATAGATGAGAATCGACTAATAGTTTAGAATAGTTTAGGGACCGTCCGTATATTTTACTCTCGTAAATTTGTAACTTGACCTGGCTCTGGCTCCATGGATAAACACTGAACGGGAGTTGATCGTTCGTACGTCCGTTCGTCGCTGGGCATCACCCGTACGGCAGCGCGGCGCCCTGTGAAGCGTGAAGAGGACAGGCTCGAATCCATGCAGATGTGGGCCCTGAAAATCCTTGACATTTAAGGCTAGGCAGGTCGCAGTGATCGGTTATATCTGGATTATGTGGGCTTGGATTGGGCTCGATTGTGGTTGATCATCTGTTGGACCCATATGTGAGAGAGAAGGACGGATGACGTCAGTCTTATCAACATTAATCAAACTCGTGGTTCCCGAGAGAACGACAGATGGTAGTGCCACGGAAGAGGATTCACGACCAGTGTACCATGATAAAGGGTAGAAGCCATCCACAAAGGTAATGTTCCTTTGGGTTAAAGCCAAGCTGTGCGTTGGAGCGTGAAAAAGATTTCCTCACAAATATTATTGTAGAGTGCGAGAACGTTTGGTTTGTACAAAACTATAAATTTTCAGCATCAACTTTAAATTTTAATTTAAGGTACAGTGAACATAGTCAACGGACAACACGGTAGAGGATGTACGGCCACGCTAAAAGGTAGATACCATCTATAAAGATAATGAGTCTAAGAGCATATTCGATGCTAGTTTTAAATGCTGATAGAATCCCAAATTTGAGAAACATAAATAGTGAATTTAGATACATAAATAGTGAAATTTAAACTTAGGGTTAGTATAGGTGTTGAGAAGGTGGCTCATATCCTAGTCTAACTAGGATTCGGAAAGGTAGGTACAAAGAAAACTTACTTGGGTTCTAATAGTACTAGGATTCCTAATTCTCCTTCTATTAGGTTTCAATGACACTGTATAAACCCCATGGGGGTGTCCAAGGGGATACAACAAACCATAACCAACAGTTTCATCCAAAGCAAAGTACACGTGAGAATTAGAAGGTAGCATTTTTTTAACACTAGATTCTTACATAGAATAAGGATTTAAAAAACCTATATAAAAGGTGTAAGAGGGTTCAATCCCTCGTACTCCTTTTGAGGCTGCGCTTAAAAAAAATATGGTTGGCTTCACCAAATCTACCTCGTATTCAATATTTCTTTGCCGTTATTTCAAGTCTTCTACTTAAGCGTTCTTGATTTTGTACACATTATTACTGTAAGGATATATGCCCTACAGCCATTCGCAGACACGCTTTGCCTCGAAAGTAGGGGTGGGAATTCAATTAAAATGGTTTTTTTGGTTCGGGTTATTCGGTTTTCTCATATTTCGGTTTTTGAAAACGAACCTAATTCTTGTTTGCAAAAAACTAGGAACCGAATCTTATTACCCGAAATATTTTGGTTCGGTTCTTTCGGTTTTTGGTTTTAAACCAAAACTTTAGTAAAAATAAGAAAAAGGCCATGGCCAGTCCAACTAATTTACCGAATTATCCCATAAAAGATTTTGATGCAAGTCCTGCACCAAAACAAAATCAATTGGATCCATACTAATTACTAAGCCAGATACGACCACACATTCAAACAACTCATCAAGCAATGAATCAAACATTGAAACACAAAATCAATGAACAATGAATCAATAAGCAACGAACCAAACATTCAAACAACTCATTAACCAATGAATCTACTGATCTGCATCGAGCAGCAACGAGCCTTTGAGCAGTGGAGCTGCATCGTGAGGATGAGGGAGATGCGGCAACGAGCCTTGGAGCAGCAATAGTTCGACGTGCAATTAGGGAGAGTATGATTGGGGTTGGCGGGTTTAGGTCTTGGGGACTTGCCGACATGGAGTTCAGGGAATGGAGCCATGGTGTGGTAGAGGACGGCGGCGGCGGCTGGCGGCTAGGGGTAGGCGGGTTGGCTCTTGGGGACTTGCCGACTTAGGGCTCAGGGAGTGGAGTTGTGGCGGTGGCGAACGGCTTGGGTTAGGGGTTGGGGTTGCGGCCGGGTTAGGGAATTACTGAATGGAGACTTGGGGTCGCGAGTTGGGGTTGGGGTGCGACTCGCGAGCACAATTAGGCTAGGTTGGGTCGTTGCGTACCTGGGGAGGGTTGGTTGGTTGCGCAAACCGTTAGATACGTCGGATACTTTAGGTTTTGAGAAGGAGGAAACAAACCGAACCGTATAAACCAAATAGCTTAGGAAAAAAAAATCAACAAGCCAAAAACTGAATAACCCGACAATTTTAGTTGTTTCGGTTCGGTTCAGTTCGGTTATTCGGTTTTTTTTTTTCACCCCTACCCTGGTAGCAAGATGGACCCGCAGCAAGAGAGGCCAAAGTCATCCAATCCAAGAGACGTCACATCTATCATCCTCAATAGTGTAAATGTGTAATGCATGCTGAGCAGTGCAATGCAATGCGACGCGATGCTGCCCACAGAACATACACCGAACAGGTTCATAGTACACAGAACATACCAAGTTACCAACCACGACGTACATATACAACAATGCCGCGGTCTCGCTAGATTAGTGCTTCGCTGCCACCCATGCCCGTGAGTGAGTCACTAGTGAAGCTACATTGCTCATATTTTCTCATCTTAAACTATTAGGTGCATATGTAGGGAGCACCCAAAAGCAGCATGGGCCAGCACAAACATCAATTATTCGGTCCATGCTCGAGCCGTCGAGCGCCATCAACAAGGACCTCAGTAAGATCGGCGCATCTACTATTTACACATCTTTTTCACTATTCATTTACATTTTTATGCCTTTTATTTTATTTCTTACAGTACTGCATCGACTTAACTTAGATTCCTATTGACACTTCTTATGTAATACTCCCTTCGTTATAAAATAGTAGTTGTTTTAGATTTGTCCTAAGTCAAATTTTTAAAACTTTATCTATAAAAAACTTTTAAACTATCTGGACTGATAACATAAAAATTGTATAAATAGATTCGTCTGTTAAATAACTTTCACAATTACATTTTTATGCCTTTTATTTTATTTCTTACAGTACTGCATCGACTTAACTTAGATTCCTATTGACACTTATGTAATACTCCCTTCGTTATAAAATAGTAGTTGTTTTAGATTTGTCCTAAGTCAAATTTTTAAAACTTTATCTATAAAAAACTTTTAAACTATCTGGACTGATAACATAAAAATTGTATAAATAGATTCGTCTGTTAAATAACTTTCACAATATTATAATTTTTAGTGCATTATAAATAAATTTTTAAAAGTTTTTTATAGTCAAAGTTATATTTCGTAGACCATGTCAATATATAAAACGACTACTATTTTATAACAGAGGGTGTATTTATTATTCGTCGACTCCTTGCTAATAATATTACATCACAATAGTTAGCTCTGGATATAATTTACTCCCTCGTACCAAAAAGAACGTCGTTCTAAATTTGTATTAAGTCAAACATTTCTACCTTTGACTATCAATTATCAAAAATCCGAATAATTTTAAAATATATGAATTATATATTACGAAAATATTTCTCATGGTGAATGTAAAAACGTAAATCTTATATTGTTAAACTATACAAATTTCTAGTGAACGATGATAAAAAGTAGAAATGTTTTAACTTAGGATAAAACCAGAACAACATTCTTTCTCAGGCGGAGTGAGGGGCTGTTTGGATCGAGCCTCGCCAGCAGCTCGCCGCCGAGCAATGATCTCACTTTCAGCGATCAAATCGGACGCCTGGGAGCGCTGCCTAGGCCAGGCAGCTCCGGCCGGCTCCCATCCAAACAAGCCCTGAGTGCGCTGCAGCGAGTGAGGCGTCCTAAAATGGGCACCAACGACGGTGCCCCCAGTGGCAATAAGCGCCGGGGCGGCTTCTCGCCGCGGCGATGTGCTTCTTCCCTGGCCACGATCACCATCTCGAGGCGACTTGAAGGGCCACACTACGCCGCCCCAAGCATGTCCTCCCGAGCCGAGCTCGTACGGGACATGGCCCCGGCCCTACGCCTACGCCTCTGCGCGCGCACGCCACCGAGACGAGCTAGGGATATATGGAGTGGAGGCGAGGCAACGCGTCGTGGCGCGCATGTCGGTCTCCGACTAGGAGGCAGGCTTTCGCTGCCTCACCCGTACATTCGCAGAGATTCTCTCTCTTCCATGCATGCAGCTAGGCTTGCAGACTTGCAGTGCAGGAGAAGCAGCAGCAGCTCAGCCGGACCCAACCAGACGCGGGTACCTGACCGTCGATCCATTTGCATTTTCCATCACGACAGCGAGTAAGCGGGTTCTCTGTGATACCATACGAAGCAGGCGCTCGAACACCGCGTGCCTCATGCAATGGCTAGGGATATGCTCACCCACGCGAGGAAGCAGGTAGGTTCACTAGGACAAGCGTGTTCGCGACCGCAATGTTGCTGCTTGATGTGCGCATATCCCTCTAACACACTCATATTTTAACACATGCACAGACGCCGGCGCTGGGATTGAGATCCTCTGACTTTATTTGGCCACTGACATGTGGGCCACAGTAGCACATGGGCCCACATGTCAGTGACCCAAGTCAGAGGATAGTAAAGTCAGAGGATTTGCTTCCCCGGCGCTGGCCGCACGACTCATCAGTGCCACCATTCACCCCCTCCTCATGCATGCTCTTTACCCCTCATTTCTCCATCTATTTCCCACCTCTTCTCTCTCTACCGCTCTCGAGTAAAAGTGGGCCAGGGAGTAAGATTGGAGGATTATACCTAAATTCGATGAGCACGACGTGGGACTCATCGGATTTAGAGAAGGTGGCTAGATTTGGAGATGGTTGGAATTGGAGAACATCATCACTAATTTTGCCATAAAACAATGTCATATGAATATCGAGACATCTCACTTGGTCTTGTAAAACATTCCCTCTACTTTTTTCCTGTTTCACTACTTAAACATCATATTTACTCTCATAAAATATTTTATTTGCCCTTGTTAAACATCTTGTCTATATATAACCTTGAATGTTGCAACAGTTACTTTCAATGTTTTAGTATTTTCATTCAGTTGTTTCAGCGCTCTAATTGAAATGTTGTAGCAACTACTTTTCATCGTTTCTGTGCTTATGTATTAGCACTTTAATTCAAAGTGTTGCAATAACTACTTTTCAATATTTAAGCCTTCTCCATTAAAACAATGCAGTAGTTTACTTTGTCATTTTTCAATGTTTTAATTAAATACTGCAACATTCAATTTTGTGCAACATGTTGTTTTAAATAATGTAATATGTTTATCGGGGATTGAGTTTTGCCTTCCCCGAATAGTGAAACACCCTTTGGTGTTCCTCGGGTATCCTTTTGCCCGTTACCCGTAGATGTGCAGTATCCCGGGAAGATTGGCGACACACCAGGCTAGACATCGCCCAGTTGCATGTTGATCAAGGCATCAAAAGGTTTCAAGACTAAGTTTTTTTATTGGGACTGTAAGACCCTAATTCGGGCCCGTGTTAATCCGTACTAGTCCTTGGATCCGTTCGCTGGTACACACATTTACATGACGAATAATTGCCGAACGGTAGTTTATTACATCCATATGGTTGTCGGAAGACCAAAAGTACATAGCATCTTATTACATCAGTGAAAGAATGACAAAAGTAGCAAATAACTCTAGCAGGAACTCCAAAAGAGACTCCACAAGTGGAGACTGTAAGATTAGTTCCTAGAAGTCCAAATAGCCATCCATGAATCCTACCTCCTCATTCAATGGTGCTTCTCCGTCTTTGTAGATTTCTCTCTGTGGTTTAGGCAGCTCACACAAGTGTGTGAGAATGTGAGTATAAAATAATCAGCTAGTCCAATAAATGCAGTATGCCAGTTAGGGGTGGAAACGAGCCGAGTTCGAGCGAGCCAGCATCCGGCTCGGCTCGGCTCGCTTCGTAACCGAGCCGAGCTCGGGAAAGTGCGCGAGCTGAAAGCTAGGCTCGGCTCGGCTCGTTTGTAGTTCGCGAGCGCTCGTGAGCTGGAGCATGCTACTCGCGCCTTCCTGCTCCCGCTCCTTGCGCTCTCCGCTCTAGTGCACTGCCCGGCGGAGGGAGCCTCCGCGCCGCCGTGCCACCCGGACAACCTCCTCTCTCTCGAGCCTTGCTGAACCTCACCGCCGCCGTCCTCCAGCCGGCGCCGCTTGGTCCGGCGACTCTGCTGTACTGGGGCGGCGTCGAGGCTGCAGCACGCCGGCAGCGTTGGCCATTCGCCTCCGGCCGGGGCCTCGCTGGGCCGTCCGTCCTCCCTCGCTGCCCGGCCTCGCTGCCTTTCTTTGCCGGGCGCCGCCGCCGCGGGACCTCACCAGAGCCGAGAGGAGCGGCCCCACCTCTATCCCTTCCTTCCTCTCTCTGTTGGGCTGCGATGGGAGGGGTTGAAGAAGCACCCGAGGTCCCGATCCCTTTGCTCGTGGAAGTGTTGTCTCAGAGGTTGAAGAAGAAGCACATGCCCGATCCCTTTGCTGCTTGCCTGTGGCCTCCCTCTCCCTCTCTGTCTCTATCGTGGTGTGGAGGAGGCGGGAGAGAGATGGGAGCAACCAAGACCCGATCCACTTTGTCCCTTGTGAGATGGAGATTGAAGAAGCTGGCCGATTCCCTTGGTTGCGTGCGAGCTGGAGGCGGAAGACAACTGAACAGGAGCAGCTACACGTTATTCCCTCACGAGCCGAGCCCGAGCGAGCCAAGGTTTGGCTCGGCTCGGCTCGGTTAGAGTAACGAGCCCAAAATTGTGATCAGCTCGTGCTCGTTTTATACACGAGCCGAGCCCAAGCCGAGCTGGAACCGAGCCGAGCCCGAGCAGCTCGCGAGCTTTCAGCTCGTGTTCCAGCCCTAATGCCAGTATGAGGCCATGTTAAGCAAGGTGAGGGATTGTTTGCATAAAGCCAGTTTTGTCTTAGTCAATGTCTTCAAGAAACTGATCAAGCCAAAAAAGAAGAGGGATCTACCACCAGATGTGCCTCCTTCGCCTTCAGTGCTTGAATCCAAGCAGTGGGTCCTCAATCGGACTTCTGAAATCCTGATGATTTCCAAGACCCCTTCGACGACTAGTCGTAGAGTTCCTCTTTTGTGCTTGGATGCTAAAAGGGGGGGGGGGTATAGGTGTGTCGTTACCTAGCTCTATGCACATTTGCTTGTTTTACATTATTGTTCTAATTAAACTTGTGCATATAATGCCTTTAATTTGGTTTAATCATTTGTTGTTCAGTTTGTCTTATCTATATTGATCTTTTGCTCTAACCGTTTTCCCTTAACATCAAATGTACTTCAACGGTAGATCGATTATCTATCTAGTGGAAATTTGTTATCGTGTTGTCACCTTGCACCAAAAAGGGTGAGATTGTAAAGTCGATAAAGCTGGTCAGAATGTTATTTCCAAAGAATGTGGCCAATCCAATTCATGCATGCAGCCAATTGGATTCATTAATTGGAGGTAGCATGGTCATCCCAATGCACCTTTACACTTGAGTTTATGTGTTCTTGGTCTGAATGCATTGGTGGGTGTGGACAAATATTGCAAAATAGAGGGAGTATTTGTTTTTGAGAGTTTTTGTTGATGTTTGAGGAGATAAATTTAGCCAAATTAGTAAGATTCTTTGGAGATCAGCAATCATTTGCCCTTAATCATCAAGAAACCTGTAACTTATGGTTTGAATTCATCCACCTTGTTTCTATTTTTTATCTTTTTATTAGGTGTTCTTCACTTAAATATTTAGGAATCTTGTTCCTCTCGTTTTGATTGAGTTTCCCATGAGCTTTTTTATCACAAAAACATATACCTTTAGATTCACCCTACATGAGGGCCTAACAATTTTTGGTCATGAGTTAAAGTTTTGTGTTTTCCACTATCTGCGTCCTTGAATAGATAGAACTAAAAATGGTTGAGTCTTTTGGGAGAATCATAGTTTTGATTCTTGGTTAACTAGATATTGGCATCCAAAGTACATATGTTTTGAACTTGAGGTCACTTGAACGTTGCTATCGAGAATTTCTTAGAATTTTGTTCTTGAAATTGTGTCGGCAGTTGTTCACCGTAGATAGAGCCTTGGTACCTTAGGCGCGACCCACGGTCCTTTTATGCACTACTAGTTGCTTGCAGACTCTTCCTCGTGCACTAGGGGCGTAATTGTTTGTTGGCTCCATTTGACCAGGGCCATCTCGCGACGTGTAGGCTTGGTAGAGCCTGACCAAGCTTGTGTAGGATGCTTTGTTTGGTTGCCCTGCATGAGATCAGGCTAGGCACCTCAAACAAATGTTTGGTTGCTTGTATGCACTGCTCAAGTGCTGTCGTCTTCGTCGTATCCGACAAGCTTGCCACCCTAAATTATGCCTTCCTCGACATTATCTCCACAAAACCAACCTCCACTGAGCTCACTGGCACCCAATCTGGCTTTCCTCGCGTCGTCTCCCATGTATCCAGCTTCCCCTAAGCTTGTCGGCGTCGGATTCGTTCTTCCTCGATGTCGTCTCCCAAGGATTGGCCCTTCTTCAAGCTTGCTCACACCGGATTTGTCCTTCCTCAACTTCGTCTCTCATAGATCCGGCTTTCTTGGAGCTCGCGATCGCCAAATTTGACCTCGACCGAGGTTGGCGCTACTGAATCGAGCCACCCTCGAGCTCTCCGACACCAGACAGAGCCTCCATCGAGTTCACCACTACCAAATGGGTCCTACCTTGAGTTCGATGCAGCTGGATTGGGCCTCCACCGAGCTCCTCGTTGTTGTTGCCACCATCAACACTAACATTGTGACCCACTCACACGCACCTCGAGACGCTCTTGTTGCGCCCATGCGAATTAGGTTGAATGCGTGACACACATGCAACCAAATGCTCATCACTCACATCATGTGACTTGAATGTGTTGGAACTGTGATCGTGGCTAACAAAAGCTTAATCCTTCAAGGAGCCAACGGCTCCACATCTAACGACACGCTCTGATCAGGGGCGCTAAACATCCCATCGCGCAATGCACAATAAAAGAGAGCATTGGCTCCTTAAGGGAACCAACGTTCCCCATGGGGTTAGCTCCTCGTGAACAACCCCCTAAAACCTAGCCGATCCTAGACGTGCGTTGAAGCGACTAGGAAGGCCGTGCCATCGCCCAAAGGACCTCGCCGATGAGTCGGCGACTACACCGCACGACTTCATCTCCCTACATCCACTACGATCTCCTGCACCGAATCATCACCGAGCAGACCTCTACCGGTCTAAATTGTGATGGCGTCTTCAAACACGTATGAACTTGTGTTGTTCTTAGGTGTTCATGATTTGGCTAAGTGTTCAAATATTAAGACTGCGCGCGTAGACTATTATCAGACTGGGCAAGAGCCAACCAATCAATCACGTGCCAGAGTTCGTGGGTGAAAATTAATCAAGCTCTTGTTATCTCTCTCTGGTAGCCTACCGTCAGTACGTATAGCGGCGATCAACAAATGCGCGCGCGAGGGAAAGCGTGCTCGGGGAACGAGGTGCATGTATGTCTACATGAGCAGCGACAGTGACGAGGCACCATGCCTCACGCCCAATAAATGCTGAATCATTTATCCCTCGCTTCCCTTCCCCACCCTACCCAATGTCCCCCTCCCCGTTGAGCAGGGCACCAGCTGAGTCCCAAGAAACGAGAAGGGAAAAAAAGAAAGCCATGCCTCCAAAGGATCGACCACTCATCGCCTCCATGTTTATCTGATCCAGGCACGCTAAGAGCATCTCCAATGAGGACACATGAGCAGGCTATAAGCCCTCCACATCATCATTTTTGCTGACCTGTAGGAGAGAGAAGACGAAATGGGCAAGAGCCGGCGCTTTACCAAGCGCCGGTCGCTAGGCGTGCTGCTCGATGCAACCACGCCACGCGTCCATCTCCACGCCTTCTCTCTCTCTCTCCACCCAGTGCTGGTTGGTTCGCGCCATGGTCGGAGTCGAAGCTCACCTCGCCATGGCTTGAGGCGGCGGCGTGGGGAGGGGGCCGCAATAGGACGGCCGCGGCGAGGAGGGCACGACGACGACGGCGTGGGACGGCGGCGGAGAGGGAGGACGACGACGCGAGGCGTGGGAAGGCGCGGCGGAGGAGAGGGCGACAACGAGGAGAGGGCTCGACGGCGAAGAAGCCTTACCGCGTCGTCGCCGTCGCCGTCGCCGCCTACGCCGTCAGATCCGGGCAAGGGGAGGGGGACGCCACGCCAAAGCCATCGTCGCAGGAGATGGCGAGGGGATGGGAGGTTGTGTCGTCGGAGATGGCGAGGGGAGGGGGCATCGTGGCGAGATGGTCGAGGCCGGCGGCCGAGGCGAGGGGAGGAGGCGCGACGGCAAGGCGATTTGAGGCGGCGGCGGCGGCGATTTGAGGCTTGGAGTTGGGGCCTTAGGAGAGGACGGGAGAAAGAAGCAAAGCTAATAAATAATGTGTGGGTCCCATATGTTTAGGAGCTGGTGTTTATAGCCATGTTGTTGGATGGATGAGTGGTCTCTTAAGCTGATGTGTGTGCCATGTAGATCTTATAGCCAATAAGTTGGCTCTACCATTGGAGATGCCCATTTACCATGCACATCTTTTCCACTACCACTCCTCTTCTATCCCTCGCTCACTTTCCTTTCTTTGACCACGGTGGGGAAGCCCAGGCGATGAGGAAGGGGGAGGGAGGAGGGCGAGGTATGGGTGCATAAGAGGGTGGGCGAGGTGGCTGCGTGCGGTGAGGTGGTACAACGAGATCTAGCCCACGTATGATTGAGCCGCAAGCAGCTAGGCCCAGCTAGGCTCAGGCTCGTTCATGGATGAGCCAAAACCAAGCTGCTCACGAGCTTCAAACTAAAGTTCCAGCTCAACCAATCATGCTGACCCGACTTAAGCCAGCTGAAACCAAGCTGCTCGCGAGATTCAAGCTTAAGTTCCAGCTCAACCAAATCATGCTAGTCCGACTTTAGCCATGGCTCGCCCTACTATTGCAAAAAATAAATAAATCAACCAAATGTAATTATGTATCTATTTTTCTTATTACATATAACTAATTCCTTCACCCTAGCATCGTACACGTTTTAACGGTTATTTAAATATTTTGGGCCTGAGACAGGCTAATGGCTTTAGTAACAGGGCCAACCCGGCCCAACAGTCCAACATGTGCCCAAGACTGTTGGCGAATGTTAAATTCGACACTTTTTAAGGCAAGGTAAAAAAAAAAACACCAGGTTGATTATGTGAGAAGTACTGGTCCAATATACTGGTACCTTATTAAAAATGAAACAGTTGGTGCTACGAAATTATTACCAGCAGTCAATTTTGGGGACGCCCAAGGCTTGTGACTTGTGAGGCCGAAACATTGATCAGAATCAGAGAGACAAGAGCAACAGTGTCCTTGTCCCTCCCCACGAACACGGAGGAGGATAGCCTAGCCCGCCCCTCTACCCGATAAGCGAGCATCGCCCCATGCTCTCTCCTTTCCCCGTCTCCGTCCCCACTGCCCCCACCCCTCCCATGTCCCATTCCCATCACGAATCCAGCATCCTGGCGAAAACCACCCGTTGCTCCAGCACCTGCTCAACGAACAGGATCGAAATGTGCACTGAAAAAGGCAGGAAAAAAATTGGGATTTGGGAGGCGATACTAGATAATGCAAGATCAAATCCTATTTAGAATCCCGCAGAAACCAGTGATCTCTCAAGTCTCCAGCATCTCGGGCGATGTCTGCGACACCATCCAACGAGCAACAATCCCGTCAGAGTAAAGGTCACAAGACACAGGAGGCAGCGCAGGAGCATGACTGAAGCAAATGCAATTCCAGAGTCCAATGCAAAATGCAATTCTGCAGGGAGGCGCTGCAAGATGGCCAGATACAAGCTAGCACTGCTATGATACGATCATTATAGCAAACCATCCCATCCTACAAGCCGTAATTACACAAGCTAGGGGAAGAAAGAAGCAAGCGTCCCAATGGCAGAGAACCCAAGACACCTTGCAACATCAAGCATCAAGCCCTTCTTCCTTCCCCTCCAACCAAAATACCATACGTCTTCTAGCAGTAAACGTACTTGCAGCAGCAATGAAACAACCCCCTTTCCCCGGCAGGAAAGGAAACTACTACAGCAACCTATATCACTTGCACATTTTGCACCCCCAATTTTCACCCGGGGGGGAGGCGAGAAATTACAGGAATGCCCCTTTGCCCTGGCCACCCTCCCTAACCTCTTGTTGCTGTGGCAGTAAGGTGGCGGCGGCGGCTCTAGGTGGCGCTCTCCACGGCCGGACTCCAAATCCCCCACAACCTCAGGTTAAGCATCCCCATCACGTCCGCCCACCCCCGCTTCCGCTCCTCCTCCCCCTCCACAGCCGCCTCCGCCTCCGCCTCCGAGGAATCTTCTGGAACCTTCTCCTCCGAGCCGCTCTCCGCAGCGCTCGCCTCGGAAGCGGGAGGCGGCGGAGGGGAGGCTGGGGGCGGGGAAGGCTCGCGGGCCTTCTCCGGCGCCAGGGGCTCCGGGGACTTGGGGGACATCGGCGGCGCAGCCGGCGGGGTATGTGGGGCCTTACGCTTGCCCTTGTCGCGGCGCTTGGAGGAGGGTGGAGGAGCGGAGGCGGAGGCGGAGGCGGAGGCGGAGGCGGAGGACTCGGCGTCGGCGAGGTGGTCCTCGAAGGCGTCGATGGCGTCGTGGATGAGCTCGCGGTCCGGGGAGCAGTCCCAGCGGGACCAGAAGCTGGTGTAGCAGTCGAAGCAGCCGCAGCCGATGGCCGGTGGGTGGGCGCGGCGGCGGCGCCCGCGGACCGCCGGCTGCTGCTCCGGCTGCGGGGCCGCCGCGCCCTGGAGGGAGCGGGTGACCAGGTACGCGAGCACCTGCTGGTCCTCGGGGCGGAGGGCGGCGGTGAGCGCGAGGATGGCGGCGGGGAGGAGCCTGAGCGCCGCCGCTGTCGGGTTGGCGTCGCCGCAGGGGGGCGTCGGGTGGATCTTGCCGCCCTTGCCGGGCTTGGCGTACACCGCCTTCATGGCCAGCTAGGGTTTAGGCCCCCCCTCCTCCCCCTGGGTGGTTTATTGTTAGGGTTTGGGAACTACTCGAGGAGGTTGGGGGAGACGAAGCGGAAGGGATGGAGAAGGTGGTGGGGCGGGGGTGGTGGGCTTCGGGAGGAGAGCTTATAGGGGCACAGTCTCCCTGCTTCTCCCTTTTTTTTTCCACTGCACTTTTGCGAGCGGTTTCTCGGTCTCGACAACTACTGGATAGGAGAAAATATCGAAAAATGAACGGAAATTCATTTATTAGTACTGGTTGTAATTTTTTCTCTTTATTTTTAATTTTTCGTATACCTTCTATTTTGTTGTGTTTGTCCACGTGCGTCGTTATGCATATATCAAACTTAAGTGCAAAAGTGTATGCAGGGGTGGAGCTTTGTTAGGGCTAAGCTGGGCCGTGGCCCTCCAGCAAAAATTTTTTTTGAAGACCCTCAGGCATTATTATGACCCAAAACATAGCAAGCCTGCTTATTGCCTCCCTTGCAATCAGCTCGTTGGAGTCTTGGAGAATTGGACCTTGCCAATGCCAATGAATCATGATCATCTTTTATATAAAATTTGGAGTTTGGAGTTTGGAGTTTTGTACATTTGGTAGTTTTAGAATGATAAACTTGACCAAAATATTCATGGTGACCAACAAGAGAGAAATGAAATATATCCAAAAACTCTATCTTGGAGTAGAGTTTCAAATACTTCAAAACAACCATGATTTCTACTAAACAAGAGTTTTGAATGTATAAGTTTTCTAGATATCAAACACCTCATGGTATTAAAGGACCATATTTTATATAGAAACTACGAATATACTCGTTGCCAAACGGGACCGAACGTACCTAGTTTGTCCACTAAAATACATTGGATCAAGTTGTATATTTAGAAAACATAATCTCTACAATTCAAAAGACTCTCATGGTGAGTGATGGTGGTGCATAGCTCACCAAAATTATACCCTTCAATGCTATATGTTTTTAACAAACAAATCTACTTCACTCCAATTACCCACTATGTGATCCACTATAACAACAACATTATAACTGATTTAACCCCTCAAGAAGTTTTTGAAATATTAGCATTGCCAATTCATTCAAAGTGGAAATAAAAAAAAACAGGAAAAGAAGACCAACTGGTGCAAGGCACCAAGGCACAATCGCAACGTAAGCGCCACTACC
Organism: Raddia guianensis; assembly: GCA_036346415.1. Taxonomy (NCBI): domain Eukaryota; kingdom Viridiplantae; phylum Streptophyta; class Magnoliopsida; order Poales; family Poaceae; genus Raddia; species Raddia guianensis. The sequence continues at coordinate 32,216,802 of CM070535.1, forward strand.
ACAACCTAAAGATTAACCACATCAACTACACAACGAGACTGTAATGTACAACCACAGACTCCATCCAGCCTCACAAGTCAAGTAACATACAACAGCATGCCACCACTCAAGCTAATGACGGCTCAATGAAGGCAATCTGACTGACAACCCAATGGCTATGCAGAAACAGACCATGGCAACACCTCCAACAAGGGAGTGATGACAAAAACCACCGCCATCGTCTAGACGACGACTTGGGTTTTCACCTGAACGGGAAAGGCACCCACAGTAGTGCCTCAAAGGATGGGACAACACCATCAGCGATGTCACCACGACTAGCCCAAAGTAGAAGCTAGGAATGGCTTTCGCCATATGCACCCTTTCCCATGCTGCACTAATATAAGGATGGAATGCACCGTCGTGAGGGTCTTTAACTCACCGCCACCACCACAACAACTCGAGGGTCTTTAACTCACCGCCACCACCACAACAACTCGAACAAGCAGCACTCGACCACCGCACACCTCGACAACCCTATTTCGAAGCTCCCAAAGGGATTGGGGAGTAGGACGCAAGGAAGATAAACTGCAGATGAATGATAGAAGGAACGAAATCTCAGGACAAACCATGGGATGAGGGCCAATGCTACTAAGACAGATGGCCTCCAACTGACTAGGTTTATCGGATCTAGCCACTGTTGGAACCAGGTAACCCACTATCGGAGCCCCTCCCGAGGTCACACCAGATCTAAGTGCTAGGCGTCATCGTGCACCGCACACCTCGCCACCTCTGATATTGCGAAGCTCCCAAAGGGGTTGGGGTGGAGCTAGACGCAAGGGAGATGAACCGTGGATGAATGATAGCAGGAACAAAATATCGAAACAAGCCTAAGGGCCAATGCTTCCGAGACAGATGGCCTCCAATTGACAAGGTTAGCCGGATCTAGCCACTGCTGGAACCAGGTAATGCAACGTCAGAGTGCCTCCCAAAGTTGAACTAGATCTAACTACTAGGCGTCACTGTGCACTGCTCTAAGAAACTCTGGGGCCCTGGCCATGGATCGGCGCCAATCGGGCTCTGCTATCGGCGACGTGCCGAGCCGCCATAGGGAATAGGATAAGAGATGCCGCCGCCACCATCCTATTACCATGGCCATGCGAATTGGCTGAGTTCACTGAGGCCGACGTCGGTGTTGCTCCGTACTCGTTGCACCCAAGCACACCATGTTGGGCTCTATATTCGCGTGCAACAGCGCCCTCGGTGCCACCAATACTTCACTGACACCAACCAACCTCCATCGCCACCATCTAACGTCCACGCAGTAGATGGGGAGGTCCCGACCTAAGGTGTGGCAGCCTCAAGGGTGGCTGGCACCTCCTCCGTTGCCGGAAGATGAAGCTAACGTGCCAGATCTGGCGGCCTCCACGAGAGGGAAGAGGGAGGAAGACAAGGCGAGAAAAGAAGAATGGGGGAGAGGACAGGATTGGCCCTATCGTTGTCATCGCTGAGTGGCGACATTGATGGTGAGGAAGATATCGATGTTGGGGCCCCTGACCAGAGAAATTTTCTCCCTCTGAATCTCATGAGGGGGAGTGGTTTGGAGGGTAGGCTAGGGTGCATATTGTTAGTAGTAGTAACACCTCACGATATTCATGGTGAGAATAAACCAAATTGTAGTGTGTACCGACCTGTAGTCATTTGTGTGTTGTTCACAACTTGATGCATAGTGCACAAGTGTGGCGCGCAACATCAATTAATCATCTATGGTGAAGTTGATTGCATGCATGATCTGTGCACGGTTGATTACTCCGTGTGTCATGCTGCATGGTGCATAGCACAGTGGCACCAATTGCTCATGACGATGTTGACAACATATGATCCACTCTCTCATAGTCTTAACTGTGAAATTTAGATTTTTCTTTTTAGCAAGTGTGGACGTTTGAGTAATTACTACGAGATGGGTCCACCTTGGTATTTGGTAGCAAACAAAAATAGGCTCAATTTTAACATGAGGACGCTGGATGCAATACCATGGTTTCACAAGGGGTATAAGTAGAAGGAAAGGCTGGAAAGCATATTTGGCCCTCGTTGTTTCGCAATTTTAGTTTAGTTTTGTTCATAATTGGAAAAGTTAAGAATCATTAAAAAAAGTCAAGGAAAACTAAAAAAATTTAAATTTTTAAGATCTTTATAAAAACTCTACAAAGTTTTAAAAATTAAAATATTACGCTGTATGATTTATGAAAAATAACAAATTTTTTGTATCAAATTAAAACTAAACTTGAATCGAGGTCTTTATTGATAAAAGGTGCAGGGCAGGCTTCATCAAAATCCCAACTCCCAAGGCCCCGCGCGAGGCGACGCAGAGCAACCGCGCCGCCTATCAGCAGTGCCCTACTGCCCTGGACCCGTTACCTATCCGCACGGAAGATCCCGGCTGAATACGCCCTCCGACCGTAGGATCGCGCGACAGTGACGGACTAGCCCCATCGGGACCGTCCATTATATGTGGCCCTGTGTCACTTTTTTTAACTGGGCGTTGGCGACGGGCACCTGCCGGTGGCGCATGGGCGAGGAGATGCTATCGGATTGGTGGTTCCTCGTGGGTCCGGATGTCAACGAGACGGATGAGCAGTGCGTTGGTGCGGGTATGTGCCGGTGCTCCGCTCGGTAAAAGAGGATGGTAAAAACAATGTATGGAGGGGGCCAGCGCCTACGACTTAATACTGGCAGGTGGGTCCGTGTGTGCTGCGCGGATTTGTGGGGTCCAGTTGTCAGTCAGCTGCTTCTTTGTGAACTCGCTCTGGCCTCAGGGCCACTGGTGGCTCAGGAGTCACGACTCGAGTCACCACTCGTCAGGTGGTGCCGTGTTGGTTTGGGAATTGGGAGTTGGAACGCTTGGGGTTTGGGGTTGCTGTGACGTGATTGCCCTCGAACTCTGCGGGGAGTTGGGACTTGGAAGTTGGAACATGGCGATGCTAGGTTCTTCTTTTTACCGAATATTTAGTTAGGCCGCTGAAATGATTGAATATCAAAAGTTTTTTGAGGTAGCTATCCTTTTCTTTTAATTTTTAGGCCAAAGCGTTCAAGATCGCTACCATTAATACTTTTTTATACTCCCTCCATCTCAAATATATAGAGCGCATAAATTTTTTAGAGTTGTTCCATAATATAAGACGCCTCCTCATTATTTTCTTGAGAAAGACGAGTAATTAACTCATAGTTAAGCTATTTACACTATGAAGTGCATGCTTTTGCTAGTTTTAGCTATTAAAGCTATTAATTAAGCGTATGGGGAGGAGATGCATGCTTGTATGCACAGAAGCAAAAGACTAAAGATTAATTTTTGATGCTTCGAGTAACGAGATAATTAAAGATGATTTACTCTCTTAAACACCATTTTTTGGTCTTGATGAAAAATTTTATACGCCCTATATTTTAAGATGGAGGGAGTAGAAAACATATCATTTGCAATCAAATTTACGGTGCAACCACCGTGTAACCGAACTATTAAAAGTCATAAATAATTCTAAAAATTTATATATTTACTTCATTCTTTACTCCATTATATATAATTCTGAAAAAATTTATATATTTACTTCATTGTTTACTCTATTATATATAAAGTTTCAAAGGAAAAGTTAGTTTGTTAAGAGTTATAAAAAAAAACTGACAGCTTTGACGAGTTCAAAATTGATAGAATTTTATCTTTTTTTGTAACTTTCAATATATGATTAATTTGAACTTGAAATTTTACATTGAAGTAGAGTAAGTTTAAGAGCACATCTACAATTGTTTTTAAATATTTTTAGAACTTTTAATAGTTCGGTTGCATGGTGGCTGCACCGTAAGCTTGATTAGACAGGATGTGTTCCTTTTCTTATAAGCACTTATGCATTATATCATTAATAAGCAAGTCGGATTAAACATTAGCTTTATTTGTTTTAAATTAAATTAAATTAAACGAAAATTTGTTATTCTCTATAAGCCAAATGATGTAATATTTTGTAGTCATTTTTTTTGAGGTTTTAAATAGTTCTTCTTAGAGTTTGTGAAATAACTTTTCATATTTTTTTGAACTCTTTAACACGTTTTTTTGAGGGGTCACAAGTCTTTCAGATTAAAATTATCAGCAACTTTTAGCTCAAACAAACAAGGCTCTGTCATACACGATCTCAGACAGTTCAATCCAATTACCCAACCTGAACCTGATCCATTTTTTTAGGGCACCACAAATTAGACGTCTCATCGGACAGCTAACGTCATCATGAAACTTGAGAAAAATAATTGTAGAACCTTGAGAAATGTACTAATGAATTTTGATAAATATACATATGAAACATATACAAGAAACGCATTTTGTGTCATCGGCCATTTCAATCTATGTCGTCATCAATGGTACCGAGGACATTACATGGTTTTGTGTCGTCGGCCTAGGCCACGGCCGACGACACAAATGCATGCATGCGGTTCGGAAAAGCTGAGGACACAAACAACGCTTGTGTAGTTGGCCAGGAAAAGCTGAGGACACAAGTCGGCCAACCAGACGGCGCATCAACGGTTCAAATAAGGTGGGATCTACACGCCGGTAAGATTTTGGCGTCATGTTGTCGGCTAGGTGTTCGCTGCCGACAGAAGCCTCATCGGGGCCCACCCCTAAGGCCATTCGCCCATAGCTGGCAGGTGGGCCCAGTGCAGTTTGTGTCCTCGGCATCCGGTAGGTCGAGGACATTGTATTTTCATGGTCTTTTATCAATCCCCATGGAAAGTGTTTAAAAATAGTTTTGTGCCTATTAGCCTATTTTGTGCCGGCGAAAATTGGCGAGGGGGGCTGTTGTGTCATCGGCCCCTTACATGGCCGACTGCACAAGCTACTTGTGTAGTCCGTTATAGTTGGGCCGACTACACAAGCTACTTCCCTGTTTTTTCCTATTTATTTGGAAAAAAGCATACAAATAATTTCATGGAAGGAAAAAATTCAGAAGTCTACGGACTAATCTATGGTTGTTGTATTTCACGTTATAGTAATTACATGGTTGTCACGAAGTTAATGGGCCAAATAGCTCGAGGAGGAGGCTCGTTCATCAGCTGCACCACTTAGTGTTGTAACTAGAAGTGCTATGTACAGGTGATAAAAAACCTCCATATAATGTGCATCAAAAATTTAAGTTTGGCATATATTATTAAACATATTACACCCATTTTATAAACTAAATGTGGGAAGAGGTGATGTAATAAATTGATCTATGCGGTTGAAAACTAGGGGGGACTTGTGTCGTCAGTTTCTGAGGAGGCCAACTACACTAAATATTTTTGTAGCCGGTTTTTCGTAAGCCGACTACACAAACTAGATTACAATGTTACTTTTTTTGCTATTTAGGTTCTTCCGGACAACATAGAACTAAACTTACGAAAATTCTATCATTAAATAGGTCTCCGGCTTAGCTACGCCTATGCCTGCCATGAACACATAACTAGGGGATGAGACCACAAGGGACAGCACTGCGGACACCACAAGATTAGCCGAGAAGCAATTCGTCGAGGGGATCATCGTCGATCCATTTGCGAGTTCTCAAATCTAGGTTCATTTTGTGTTGAACTATGCATTGTCTACAAAATGGTCGTCGTATGTTGAACTGTGCATTGTCGACGTGTTCGTTGTATATATGTTATGGACTGTTGTTATGGTCTCGATGAATAATCTTTGTGGTTTCGATGGACGTTGAATGTTAATATTGTTAAATGTGTGGATGATGGTGCAATGTGTGATATAATTTGTGCATGAGATGTGAGGAATTTGGTTATATAATTCTGGGATATTGGGGGTTTTTGTAGGTCAAAAATATGTTTTTTTTTCCTAATTTACAGGAATTTGTTTTTGCTGAAAAATGACCTGTGTCCTCAGCCGTGAATAGTGCCGACGACACAAGTGGCCATAGGCACATGCCCCTTCACATTCTATGTCCTCGGCATTAGAAGAGGCCAACGAACAAATGGACTTGTGTCCTTGGCTTAAACAAGGCCGACTACAAAAAATACAATTTGTGTCCTTGGCAAAGACAAGGCCGATGACACAAATTTACCATCGGGCCCACTTAGCAAGGCGAAAAAGAGGACATCAACATGCTGAAAGGTGGGCCCATGGTAAACTTGTGTAGTCAGCTTTATTGAGGCCGAGGACACAAAGTTGGCGGTGGGGCCCTCTGATCAGAATGACTTCCCGTGTGGCGGCCGTTAGGGGTTCAGTAGAATGCACCCTGTGTCGTCAGCTTGGTGTGGGCCGAGGACACAAGTTAGAGCCAAGGACGCTGCGGGGGATGGACTTGTGTCCTCGGCTTTGGTTGCTGGCCGACAACACAAGTTGTTTGTGTAGTCTACGTCGTGTCGTCGGCTCTGTGTCGTGGGCCAGCCGACGACAACGACTTGTGTCATCAGTATTTGGACTTGTGTCATCGGTTTTGGCCGAGGACACTGATAGAGATCATTGTAGTGTATATATACACAAACTCTAGTAAACCTTAAACAAACTGTGAAAATTTAGAAAATCCATTGATGAACCAGTTTTAGCACCAAGGCTCTAACAGAATGTTGGGCCAAACAAATCTATGTGTAATAGGTGGAGAGATTTGGTTGTGGACCTAAAATTCTTAAAGGGGTGTACATTAGCAACTTGGTTGCTAGCTTGACATGCATAAGAAAGATGGTTTTTTTTCAAATTTTACATACTTCAAGCCAACAATCAAATCCGTTTTGATAAGCTTTTTTAGATTGGCCATGCCCACATGTGTAAGACAGCGATGCCAAAGCCAACTAAGAGAGATTTTGGCCATAAAGCTCATCGATATGCAGAATTTATCCAAGAAAAAAATCAACTAGATAGAGACCTTTACATCGAATTCCATTGAACATAAGCTCATCATTTGATGCATTAGCACAAACATCACATCAAGATAGAAAACACACTTAAAACCCAAATCACAAAGCTTAACAACTAAAAGCAAAATGAAATTTAAAGAACTTACAAGGAGCACATCAGATAACGAACAGTTTTCCAGATAGTGATACTACCTTAACCTTTTACATTTCATTTGCTATTGTCTCCAGATATGATTTATCGAGTGGGGGTCATCACTTCCTACCAATGAGGTGAACTCACGAGAGCCACCGGCCATATGTTGTGTACATCCACTTTTAGTGACCTAACAACCGACCTCCACTCTTGTAGTGCACCTATAAAAAAAATTTACTTCTTCATCTTAGGTACCCAATTTTTTTTGGGCCCTTGAGAGGTTAATCACAAGAGATTTGAACATCTAGATTGCCTTTTGCTTGGAGGATCTATTCATAGAAGAACAAACATATTTAGCAAACATTTTAGTTAGCATCATACACTTTTCATTTGTTAGACATGGTACATGTTGAACGGTCTGAGGGAAGCATGAGCATTGTGATCATTACCATGATAAATGTAGCAAAAAGATTCTTTAAGGTCACTAACAAATTCGATCCCATCTAGATTACATCTAGTGCTAGAACAAGCAACACCAAATTTATCAATATTTTTACCCAGATTAGGACTAACTTAAGTAGTCACATAATGAGAGCAAGTGAGAGTATCAATTAAGTCACATTATATGTCATCACAAGCAACATCACAATTATGAGCTAAAGCATCAACCATGTCACACTGTATGCTAGCATCACAAGTATGCACATTAGAATGAAATACTTCTATCTTTTCATTAGAAGAGACTTGAGCTACAAGTAACTCATGATCATGCTCAAGAGACTCATACTTATCAATCAAGGTCTTAAACTCACTAGTGATAGTAGCATGAAACTAGCTTCTTCAAAGTTTTGAATCTTATTTGTTCCTTAGCAAGAACATCACTTACATCTTCAACTGATGAAGTAAGTTCTTCTGTGAAAAGGTTTTCGGTTACCTTATACTCTTTAGACATGAAACACTTCTTGTTGGTGATGAGACACATGGAAGGATAGGATGTTGAAAAAAGCGATTGACCAATAGACAACCCAGCAAGACCCAAGCTCTTTGTCGTCATAATCTGAGAAGGAAGAGTTGCTAGCGATATCAGCATTGATGATCCACTCTCCAATAAAGACACCACCCTTCTCTTCCATGATTTTGGAGAACTTTTTCTTATCCTTGTCACTCTCCTTTCCCTCATCATCAATGTCCTTGCTCTTTACTTTTCTTCTTTTCCTCTTCTTCTCACAATTTGCATCCACATGACCCTTCTCACGACACTCATAACAACGTGTCTCGAATAGGGATTCTTCTTACTTGAAGAGAACTTTCCTTCCTTTGATATCCTCTTAAAGAGCGTCCTTGTGCGACTCAAGATGAGAGCAAGATCTTGAGTATCATCCTTGGGATTGTTCAATTCAACATCATCATTAAAGTCATCATACTCAATCACGGTGTCCTAACCTTGAGAGCAATTTTCTTCTTGACTAAAGGGTTTTCTTGTTTTCAAGTTGGAGTTCATGCAAGACAATTGTTGAGAGCAACTCCGTGGGCTTGTTTCCCCTTCACCTATGTCCCCGTTGGAGCACCCTTCACAAAGAGGGGTATAGCTCTGATCCACTAATGTTAGCTCTTCACCACTCTGGTAGGCGGTGTTCACACAAGAAAAAAGCTATTTGGTTACTTGTTGAAACTAAAAGCTTATTAAGACCGAAAGGCCGATGAAGGTTAAGAAGCTAATGCGGGCCAAACTGCTGACAGCAAGAAGTTCGAGTTCGTGGCCCATCAAACTAATTGAATAGATGTGTGTCAGATAGAAAATTTAGCCGATATCGGCTTTTGTACAAATTATTTTACTTTAGCTTTATAAGTTTATCTTTAAGCTGACTTCATGTCATTTAGGACTTTAGCACTTTAAAATGGGCCCTTTGTGGCGTATAAAGAGACAAACTCTTAAGACAACAAAACTTACTTTTTTTCTGTCTTTTACTAGTCATAATACTCTCGAATCCGATCAGTTTCGCCAAAAAGATTCAACCATCAAGTGTAGTTGTCTTGACGTAAGTCGATCCTTTACTTGTGGTTATTTTGCAAGCTATACTGCCTTGATTTGGTTCAATACAGAGTCTGCATCTATTCTCTTCGCAAGTATCACTGTCTCAATTTTGTTTAATCTGGTACTCGTGTTTATCCCTGTGTATAGCAATTAGATTTATCTAATTGTTATTCACATTTACCGATCTAAACTTGTTGAATAGGTTTTTACTGTTCAATAGGTTTTAGATCTTTTATCCTACTCTATCGGCTTATCTAATATATAGCTGGTAAATTTATTCATGGGTGACTTGCTTCGATAGATATTGGTGCTATGTATCGACACATAAGCCGATAGAGAAACTAATATGGCAATAAGCCGATTAGGAATTTTATTGTTCCCTTGTCAATTTTCAGGTCAAATTGACTGGCACGCCTAAAACCCTACTTTCGGTGCCATCCAGGAGATAGGTCATCGATAGCCAGACTTTGGCCTTTGCAACCTTCCACAAGCTCCACCTTGGATGGTCACCAAGATACCATCTTTCAACCTCGAAAGTTGAGTAAGGGGTTGGAGAAGAACCGATCCCGTCGGATCAAGCTCCCATAAAGCACCAAAAACTACCTAGAACCCCCAAATCCTAGTTTTTGTGACTCTAAATCTAATGACTTAGTGGATAATCATGGAGTGCAGAAATAGAACAAAATGGACACTCACCGGCCTTTTAATTTGGAGCCTCCCAAAAACTAGCCGTTTGGGCGCTTGCGCAGCATGTGCCACATGATCCGTCCCAACATCCGAGCCGACTGAACCAATCGAACCAGCCCAACAGCGAGCGCACCCCACACACCTGCAAGCCAGCACACGAAACGCTTCGGCACACCATCCGACCAAAATGCTCTGGCCCAGAACAGTTCAAATGCGCTTTCTTGCGCTAGACAGTCTTGGGCACCTTTCGGCCGCAACACTCTAGTGCCAGATGGTTCGGGATACTGTCCAGCCACAAGGCACCGACTTCCAAAACTCACTGGACGTGGCAACAAACTGGCCTAAAAACTCTCTAGGCATGCTGGCCTGTGATCCAGACGGTCCAGGAAACCATCTGGCCGCAACAAAATGGCCTTCAAAACTCCCTAGACGAGTTGGACAGTGCGCCGGACGGTCCAGCACCGTCCGGCCACAGCACCAACCTAGTGCTCCATGAGAAAGCAAGATCCGACAACACCGAAGCATCTCCAACTTCCTAAGCTCAAGGCAACAAAGAACAAAAAGACCTAGAAAGTGTAAATAAACCCATCTCGACACTCGGGTCCAAACTACAAGTCCTTTTCCCTCAATGCCATCCAAAGCGCACAACTTGGCAAGGTATCATGTCATCTCCATCAAAACCAATCATTCACAAAGAAAGACTAAAAGAGGGGGTCTTGAAGCTCATAAGGAGTAGGGACATTTCAATCATTTTTTTGTGTAATGGCATATGAGGGAATGAAGTGGATCTTCTGCGGTTTGTACTTCTACAATTGTGCCATCGTGGGTGGCCCCTAGCTACATGGGGCTCACATTTCAGCAACACGTACAATTGCAACCGGAGAGGATATGACTAAGTCTTGCAATCTTTTGATGGCATGAGGTGATTTTGTGTTTTATAATGGCACGTGTAAAGTGGCCACTTTGCAGCGGCTTGTATGTAATCAACTATTTTTTTCCACTTTGCAATAGAATGTCCGCATCATGAATCTTGGACGTTTGAAGTAGTTTGTGCTGATCATTTTCATTGCACAAAGCTAGAAACTGTTCTCGACGCTTGTATAACTTGGGGGTTTTTTAGACATCACTGGTCAGTGGCAGGCACAAAGTTTTGAAAATGGGTGTATGTGATTTAAAAAAGATGATCAAAAATTTTTTCATTTACAACATCCAAATACAAAGTTTATCCGTGCTTGGCGACCACCAATTGAATTTAATATTTATTATTGAATCCCAATACCATTTCTCCTTGAATTAGAATTATCATGAATTGGATTCTAATGTTGATTGTTTATGTTTGGGCGCCACTAAGAATTGTTAAAGAAAACCAAATCGAAATGCTATTTGGGTGCTTTTTATTGTGAAAATGGAATTGATAAGTAGATATTTCAGCATTAATGAAAATTAACATTTGAAACCAATACAACAAATAAGTTTGACCAAACTAAATCGAGTAATTCAATTTATGCATAAATAACGATGTGATCAAAATCTCCTAATCCTAGTGTTCGACTCCAATTCCATGCGAATGACAGGGTTTGGGTTATCATTTCATATTTGCCTTTGAGTTAACACATGCAATTGGGCTGGAATTGATGATTCCAATTCCTGTGGTAGCCAAATACTCAAAGACCTTCAATTCGATTTTAATCTCACAATTTCACTTTCAGATTCACTGCTAACAAACTGGGTGTAAAGGAAAACTAAATTTGTACCAAAAAATTTAAGAGTAAGATTTTTTTTTTAAGCCTCTAAAATCAAGGGGTACATAATTGGGAACTATGGTTTGATTAATTGAGAACTTAGGGTTTGATTAATCGAGATGGTTGGGGCATTTATTAGTGCCTTGGCGAGTGGGGGTGGACGGCCGGAAGGGCAGAGCATGGAGGCACTGCGCCGGCGGGGGTGGACAACCAGAAGGGCAGAGCGCTAAGGCAGGCTAGTGCAGTGGCGCCACCATGCCGGAGGATAGGTGGACTACGGCCTTGCGCTTGCACCCTGCGAGTGACGACATGGTGGTGTGAGGTAGCCTTGCACTTAGGGTTGAAAACGGCTCGGATCGGATCGGATAATGGCTAAGCTATATCCTTATCCTAGAGTTTTTCTCCGAACTGGATACGGATACGGATAGCACGGTTACAGATACAGATACAGGAAATGCCAGACATGAATACGGAGCGGATTCGGGTCGAATAGAATACAATCACGGATATTTGTCGGAACATATAACCCCTCAAACTATATGTCTGAGTTCAATTAAAAAAAATCAACAAATAGGCCATATCAAATCAGTATATCAGTTATCACCAATTCACCATTACATCATGTGATTCATGCATTCATGCCTAAGCTAACAAGTGATACAACACATAATCTCTTTAACACATAACATTAGCATTACCAAATACCAATGAACATTGACATAGTTTATGTCTCGCGAAAAAGTTATATTTTAAAATTCCAAAGTCTTTCTTTATTTGTGAGAATTTTTAAAACCCCATTCCTATTTTGTTCTTTCTAAGGAAAAGCTTCTTCTATTTTTTATAGGGAATTTATCCTATTATATGTAAAATATTAATCTACTCATTTTTTTAAATTTTTAGAAATTTAGTTGTTATTTTTCTGAGCCACATACTATTTTGTATAAATTTTACCACTTTATGATAATACTAAATACGACAACAAAATGGGAAATTTCACTTTGGGCTTGGGGTCTTGCGCTGGTGGCCTGATGCTAGTGGGATGTACACGGATATCTGACTATCTTGATTTTCGGATATCCTAGTCCGAATTTGAGTGCGACAGATATGGTCATTCCGTATCCAAATCCGTATCGAACTAAAAATATCCGAGTTTCGATCTGTATCCAAAAAATATCCGATCCGAAGATATCCGAATCAGGATCCTTTCAGTCCGGTTCAAGCATTATCCGACCCATTTTCACCCCCCCCCCACTTGCACCCTCGCCTCGATGCTGTGAATCTTGAGGTTTTCAGACATCACTTGATACCAGCATTCCAAAGCGGTTTAAATTAGGGCAATTTGCTCGCGTAGCATTTGGAAATTGCAAAAAAAAACCAACCATGTGTAAAAGTATAGCGGTAGGTGCTTTTATTACATATGGCTGAATTTTTTTTTATAATTTTCAGTGCTACATAAGCTATTTTCTATTTAAATTTAAATTCAAATTAATTGCTTTGGATTGGATATGTGGCTTTGTACCATGTAGATATTTTAAAGGGACTAAATTAAGTTCTTACAAATGATGCAATGGCCGAAAAAAAAGATAATTCTTTTTTGTTAAGCCGAAGGTACATCACAACCATGGAACCACCAATTATTTTTGACAGTAACGACAACCATTTGAACGACAGAGAGATGGAGCCCTTTTTTGTTGATTCAGACATGCAACACGTGAGAAACCATATATGTCACATTTGAGCGACCATCTATGTCGCATTTTATGTGTGACGAGTCTTTTAAATGGCTTTTGATTGAATAGGTGTTTGAGTGTGAATGTGTAAATATTTTATAGTGTACATGAATTTTTACGAATTTTCTTTGCTCAAATAAAAAATTTCATAACATAGAAAAGATGTGCAACAAAATTCTCTACAACTTTCGTATAACACTTGATTTTTCGAACACGGGAAGACCACCAAAAGTACAAAATACTATCATTGTTTGAAAATATCGGAGCATCTGATGTTTGATATCGGATAGTCCGATGTTGGCCGGATTGTCCAATATTGGATCCAATTTTGGGGTCTCTATTAGAAAATAATGGAGTATCCGATGTTTGATATCACATAGTCCGACATTGGCTAGATTGTCTGATATTGGGTCCAATTTTAGGATCTCTGTTAGATATCGGATAGCCCGATGTCGATATCAGAGTATCAGATTCTAGAACCTCCGTAATGTTGATTTTAGGTCCGATGTTGGGGTCTCTGTTTTGCAATAATGTTTCATATCTGACTATCAGATATTTTGATCAAATAGTCCGATATGTTTTTGAATCAAATGTTTGAATATCATGTGGACTAATTTGCTGATTGTTTTGGGACTAATGTGGATCAAGTTGAGAGATACTTGGGCTCGGTATACGCGTACTTGTCTATTGGTGCGCAGGTGATTCGGAGTGGATAAACGCCGATGACAGGACAGAGGGTGTGGTTGGATTCATGGTCTAGGTGGTCAATTGTTGCGTGGGTTGATTGGAACCGGTGTAGGCACATGGATAATAATGATTGGTCATCAAGGTTTCAAAGGTGTGCAACAAGAAGTAGTCCAAGGAGGGCTTGGCGGCTGAGATAAGCAGTTTTGGAAAACCGTGGGCGGTACAAGAATGTTCCAATATAGTTCGTAGTTTTGGGCAACCTTAGGCGCTAAGCTAGGCCAGACCGGGATACCGGGCAAGGTGAAGACACTGCTATGGGAGGTGTGTAGAACATGTAATGGTCACTTGATTTCACGGGTTTCGGATGAGCCCACATGGACAAAAACCCTAAGTAGTGCTGGTTTAGCCCTTCATATAAAAGGGGTTTAGCTGCGAGAGAGTTGAGGCTTTTAGAAGAAGGAAGGGGCTTTAAGATTAGGTTTAGGAAAAGGACAACAGCCCAAGAGGATTAAAGATTTAGCAGTAAACTTTCACCATCGATCAAGTTGTTTTTGCAAATTCGTGTTTCTTGTCTCCATTGCACTTTTCACTCTCGTTCATGTTGATTTTGGATTGATTTTTGTTGGTTTCTTTTCTATAGTTGTTTGAGGTTGTGGATGGGTGAATCTTGATAGTATATATTTTCATCTAAACTTATAAAGAACCATGTTCCTTGAGCAACTCTAAGGGATGGAGTGGATTTGAAAGTTTTCATTATCTTGCCTACCTATTGATCTTGAGCACCCACACAAGTAAAGGTTGGATTTTTGCATCAAGTGCTGTGTCAAAACTGCGGAACATCACATAGTCCGATATGGTATCAGAGTCTGAGACGGCAATATCCTATATATGCATTGGAATATCCGATCCGAGATAGGTTTAAAAGGGTTAAAATTCAATTTGGCTCCTGTTCATCTTTCTTTGGTCGTCGGTCTCAATCCTTCTTTACGGGAGAAGAAACAGCAGAGACGGAGATGCGGTGTTTTAGTATGAGCGAATTTGATATGCTCAGGCTCGAACCCAGTTGCATCTCTCTGGCGATGGGAGTATGGGACCATGATCGTCGCGCCTTTCGGGTGCAGTTATATTCGCGAATGCAACCCGACGGATTAAAACGAGGCAGAAAGCCAAGCAGATCTCGGTATCTTTTCTCCCCGCTTTCGGCCTACGCATCTTCTTTTGTTCCCAGGCAAAATCTGCAAAGGTCGCAGCTGTAGCTGCCTTGAGACCTCGAGAGCTCTACCGGCGAACGCAAATGGCTCCCATCTGAATTGTGCATCCACAAGCGAACCATATTTCGAAGTGCCACCTGCGAAATTCTTCTTTGAAGGTTGGATTTAGCACATTCCATTGAATTTAGGATGAATCCATCGTGCCATCCCAACGCAGAGAACACTGTTCATTTCCAGTTCCTCCAGCTCGCGTACCCAGTGGCTCAGATTGTGTCATGCTATTTCTCATAAGGCGTGTAGGAGACTAGGAGAGAGGACTTATCCGGTGCTCCTCCTCATTCCCTCGGCTCGCGCAACCCCTCTCAAAGTCCGAGAATACCATAACAGAAGCCTTGCTACATTATTCAGAAAGTAAATTTAATATACTCGTGTATGAAAAGTAAATTTCCCCACATATTTCTTTTTTTCCTGGTATCTCGCACCAGCTCCCGCTCTCTTTTCTTAGCCATTTTGAGGGATATAACAAATGATCACTGACCTTGACACACGCTATAAGAAGGGGTGGTGAAATTTGTTAAGACTGGGTAAATATGAGCACATCACGTTGCAATCGAAACCATCCAATTACACGATGGAATAGGACAGAAGGAATTCTGCTTGTTGCTTTACCAAAACACATTCGGAGTAACCAATTATATGAGCATCTCCACGCTTCAACTTGCTAAAGTCCAACCTGCAACAGAGCAACCAAGGTAACTGTCAAACGACGAAACCAGAAGAGAATTTAGAACCGCCGAAATGGCTTCACCTGTTCTTACAATTTACTTGACACTACATTGGTGCTACAAAGAAGAATTATGTACTTGCAGGCAGTTTTGTCTTTACAAAAAGAATTTCATTCTTTCATCCCTCTTCATGGCATTGTACACAGCTTGCACCTGGAAAGAAAATAGTGTAACTCATGGTGCGCATGGCAAAGATTGCACCCTCCTAAAACCCTGAAACTATACAATTTTGATCATGTAGTTCAGTATTTCCATTTGCATCATATATAAGTGGAGAAAATGGGTTACCTGCTCACTGGAAACCACACGGATTGGTCCAATTTTTACAGAAACATATTTCCCCTTTGAAGATACTTTTTGGGATATTTGACCCTGCACAAGCGGAGTAAAAAAAATCTATAGGAATCAAGATAGTAAAAGAACGCCAGAAAGAAATAAACATTTAACCTTACAATAAAGTAAGAAAATGGGTTACTGCTTGGTTTATGCAAACCATATATATTATTGACGATTGCCGGTGCTTACACTTTCTTCCAAATTAAATGGTGGAAAATGGCATTTCATGCATCTAATGTCATGCTTCCAACGAATATGTAAACATTTAAGCCACTAAAGAAAAATACTTAAGTTGCTAGAATAATTTGCTAGTGGCAATCAGCCCTATGCTTATGGAAACAAGCCAAATGCCATCTCTATTTATTTCACTTTTTGTTTCGGGCACTACCGATTGTGTCAAGATTCTTCATCCTTTTCCACGTTCCAGTCCAAATTACAGTTTCATGCATTTATAAATGATAATTAGTATTAAACTATTATATAGAACTTAGAGGACACTACCAGTATAATAGATTAAATGCACCAAAATCAATTTCATCAAATCACATGTTCTACTTCATACGCACATTTGCAATGGAACTGAGAATTCGAGCACCAACCTTGGGAATTCTTTCTTGGACTACTGACTCGACTGCAATAACCATTGACTGGACAAAATCATCACCTCCAGTACCAATGGCAGTAAATCCTCTAATTGTAGGATATGAATTTACCTGTAAAACATACGAAACAAGTGATGTTTGACATGCTTAAAATAGCAGTTTTCTAGTTTCGAGTATAGTACAAAAAGCAGCCCACAGGTGGATCGGATGTTATGTATGTCACTTCCTTCTGCAACTTAAGCAGGTGTAGCATTTGGCACTAGATTTCAAGATGGATATGTCAAATGCGGTTAAGTATGTTTTGTTTGCATAGTATTTTGTGCAATGATAAGCTACTATATAACTCAAACAATTTGTGCTCCTCAGCAAATAACTATTGAAGTTAACAATGACCAATAGATACATGACAAGCTATTGACAGCTGTAGAATAAGTGAGCCTTTATATGATGCTAGTGGGGTCATACACATATTTCTGTCTTTCCAGTAGATTTTACTTCAGAAGGATCATTTACATAAGAAAGAACTGCAGCAAAATAACTTCCCAGATAGCATAAGATGGGCTTCCATCTAACTATTCAAAATGCATAGTACAGTTGCCTATTATGGAAGACAGAACAAGCACGGACTGAAGAGTTCATTCAATACAAAGAGTAAACCTTCTTATCCAGTACAAGCCATTCATCCATTGCGTCATCTGTCACTGTACCACCCATGATAACATTTGTTGTGCGTGCAACCCTTCCTTTAGAACTTGCTACCTCTATTTTAGGAAAAGAAAAAAAATCATTAGGTCCTAAATATGTAATAGGCTATAAGATATACTAGAACTTGTGTGTTTGATAAAACAAAGGAAACAAACTTCACATCATATAGTCACAATCAGTCTATCAGGTACATATAGCATGAAAAATTCAAGATCATACATGACAGAAGAGTCATTGAATTCATCCAGTGCTTTAAGTACACATCTTGCTGTTCTACATTAAGCAAGCTGGATCTGCTTTGCTTAAGTCTTATCCAATATCTCATATTGTACTTCATCTAGTAGATCTTTCAAAATTTTGAAGGAGATTTTTTACCAACAGGGCAAATGACATATCAGTGTTTTCTCTATTTTGTGGCTCTCGCTTATCTCCCCCAATTGTTCTTAATGCAGCATTCGCAACAACTGTACTGTTTCCATTTTAATCTATTGAAGTTCAAAAGTATAACGTCATCCTGCAGCTCAACTACAATTCTGCAATAATTTTATGACCAAATAGTAATTAATTTGCCAGTGAATGAATTTCCATTTTTTTCTAGTGATGACATGAATCATGACCTCATGCTAGAGGTTCCAGAACGCCAACATTCAACAAGAAAACAACCAGCTAGTAATAAATATATTTATATCCTTCATTCCTTTGCCATCATAAAACACCAACGAGGCTAGTAATGCTCACACTGCAGCAAGCATTCAGCCTTCAGTGGATTGTGGTGACAGTCAAAACCTAGTAAATTTCGGTTGAGCGAAAAACCTAACAGTTTACAAACACGGAACCAAACCCCGAGCTTACCGGAACCAGCACAAACGTAAACACGGTGCAATAGACAAATGGGCAAGGTCGAGATGTCCTTTGAGCTTCGACAAACTAGCACAGGTAAACTGGCGGCAGCCAAATTCACCCACATCTAATCTTAATCCAAATCCAAATCCCAAAAGATGATCACCGGGCCACTCGACTAATCCCAGCGAGAAGTATCTACAATTTAGTCCTCAAATTTCCCAGAACCTTATGCTATAGTGAGATTTTATCTTTATGTTTATTTTTTTGCGGAATTGCTTGCTTCTATATGCCGAGCAGGAAGCGGTCCTAGTGACTGGTGTTAGAACTGAACTGGGGGAGCATCGAATGGATGGCTCGAAGTAGAAGCGAACGGGAACAGGAGCGGCAGGAGGGTTCCTCACGAGAGATGGCCTTGAGCACGGCGTCCTGCGGCGGCTCCCCCTGGTCGCCCGCGGCGGCGCAGCACCGGACGGGAGAAGCGCGGCGGCGCGCCCGAGACGGCGAGGCCGCCGCTGCGTGGGGGTGGCCGGAGGGGAAGGGGCGGGTGAGGAGGGGGTGGAGCGGGAGCTGGAGCGCGAGCGCGAGCGCGAGCGCTCTGCACGTCATCGTCGTCTCGTTCGCCGGCAGCCGAGACCACCGCAGATTTTCTCTCTCTCTCTCTCTCTCTCTCTCTGTTTTTGTGTTCGTGGAGGGCGGCGAGCCGTTCACTGCTCAGTGCCTCAGTTAGCAGGACTGGGCCCAACACACCCGGCCTGGCTAAGCCCAAAATTAACACGTCCGAGCGTCCGACAGAGTCAGCTTTAGGCCTTGTTTGTTCTGGCGTTTAGTAAAGTTGAGTTTTACTACAATAAAAGTTAAGAGTCCATAAAAATAATGTAATAATTCTAAAATAATACTAAAAATAGTTTTACAACCTTTAGAAGAACTACTAAAAGTCATAGAAAAATCATTGCAATAGACTATATAAAAATAACAAAATTTGTTACAGTAAAACTCAACTTAACTTTAAAATGAAACAAAAAAGGCCTTAGGCCCATGATTTCAGATTCTCGAAATGTTAATCACTTAATCAGCACTGCCACTGTTACATGGGTACATATAATTTCGACTGTTGCGCCGTCCGAGCCAATCCGAATAGTTATTTGAATAATGTTACCATATTCGAATGGATATTATTCGAGCTACTTTTAAATAAATATAATAAAAATTTATCCATAAAACATCTCTATTTTATTTCTAAATTTATATTCGATCCATTTTTTTAAGCCTTGCATGTCTCATATAACTTGCATACACTGTTACTATACATGTTAATTACTATGTTAAGATTACATATATTGTTACTACACATATTAATCTCTATGTTAGGATGATTGATGAACGCTTATATGTATATGGTTTTATAAATCAATTTTTCTCCATAATATTGATGCGCAATAAATATTAAATATATGTGCTTTTATATGTTTGATTTTCTAATATATGTTGTCGCGTATTATCCGATAGAGAGTATCCATATTCAATCCGTATTTATAACCGATATTATTCGTATATGTATTCGTATCTGGTTACTATCCGTGTCTAAATCCGTATCCAATAAAAATATACGAATAAAATACAATATAATGATTTTCGATCCATATCCAATCGGTTTCCTCTCTAAATTACTAGGAGCAAATCACTAAGAAACTAAAAATTGGTAGTAGAGGTAACCAAAAATTGAAGCATCAAAAGAGAAGATAATTAGAGGAAGAAGCAGTTAAGGGAAGATTAAAAGATAATTTAATTCATGACTCAACACATTGTTCGAACCGGCAACCTAGGAGACTAACCAAGTTATCGACGGTTCACAAACTTTTGGGTTTTTTTTTCTAAAAAATAGAAATTTTTGGGATGGCAAGACACAACCAACAGCGTACTAGATCCGCTCGTGCTCACTGGGAGAGGTAGGCTTGTGATGCTGGAGGTCCTAAGAGCATGTTCATTGATTGAGACATCAATTATCTCTAACTATTGACATGTTACCTAGAGACGATAACATATATAATGGTAGATATGGCTTCACGTTTATATAGGTAATTTGTTTACATTCAAAGTTTTTAATTATCATGCAGAGTCGTCTCTTATTTAAGAAACGACTCAAATATCTATGCACACACTCTCCTCCACCTCATTTATTAGCTAATGTCACTGTTTAGAGATGACTTAGAGACTGCTGAGATGAACGGTTGTAAATGCTCTAAAATTGCTTCCTCTACCGCTAATAGCTCCCTCATCTTGTCTTTTCTTATTTTTATAGCATATTCATTTCTACTAATGCTTAGCCTTAATGACTAAGCCTAAACAAAAAGACTAAACCTAAGCTAATTAAAAAACTAAATGCCTTGTCTTTTGAAATCTAAATTCTATTACGTAGTTAACTCTAAAAGTTTTAAAAAATAATATAAATAAAGTGGATTAGCTTTAAAAGTACAACTTAATAATTCAGTTTAATCAGTTTATTATTCATCCTAACCACTCTAAATATGCTCTTAGTTTTCCTTTGCTCAGCTAGTCAAGGCAGAACTTTAGGCTTCTGCTTATTTTTCACTTCCTTTTCTTGTCCATCACATGACTTAGCCGGCTAAAGCTTTTGCCAGGGCCCAAGGCGCACCAACGGATACCACTAACTGAAAATATCATTAAATTAAAAAATGCATGAGTAACTGAAATGTACATTCCCCTAATTTTTTTTTATGTTGCTTGGATAAGCGATGACCGATGTGATACATGCCAATGGCTACCTTGAAATATACAAGCCGGATCCGTCGTCGAGCCGCGTCATTGCCTCGAAAAACAATACATGAAAGTATTGTATTTCTTTTATTTTGAAAGGGCCAGCATTTTTTTTTTGAGAAAAATGTTGAAAATTATTTTTTTCGGTCACCTATAAATTGTGGTCGATGCATCGTTGACGGAAAACCATTAGCAATTTCAATTTCGATGTGTGCACCATATTGATGTGTGCATTCAATTTTAGAAACTTTTCAAAATATAACTTAAATATATCTATTGTAAAAAAATTTGAATAATATTTTGAATATTAACTTTTTGGGAAAAACATTTTTTTTGGTAATTTTGGGAATGCTCAAATTTTAAAAATTTACTACCAGGCTTTTATATATCAGCAAATTCAAATTTTAAAAATTGTTATTATTTTTATCTGATTTTTTGGAAATTTTTTTAAAATCATTTTCATAAAAAAGTTTTTTGGGGAAAACAATCATAAGCAGCACATGTTGTCAAAATTTAGTTCCAAAAGATTAAATTTTAAAAAATTAAAAGATTCTTGTCCTCCTATAATTTTCTTTTAAAAAATCTAACATTTGAGTTTTTCAAAATATTTATAAGCCTTGGCTAAAACTAAAAAAAATTCAAGAAATTATCTTTTGATCTTTGAGTTTCTTAATACATAAATATTCTAAAATTGAATTCTAAAATTTGAGTTTTTTTAAATATCCACATTTTTTTTTCCAATATTAAGTTTTCAAAATATTCTTCAACTTTACGAAAATATTTTTTGAAAAAAATTCTGAAATTGAATGTGGTGGCTAGATATGTAAGCTTTTAACGGTCTATATTTAATGGATGTCCACATCGGTGAGAATCGAAACGAGGCTCACTTTGCTCAATCTATGTATACCCTTTTGTATAATAGGAATAAATTGGAATATAATAGGTGTTCTATTCCATGCATGAACAGAACGTAAAAAATATTCCTTGAGTTAAGACTAGAGTTGTGTCGTATAACTGAGCATGAATTTTTTATAATGGGGCAACGGTGCAAACGGCGACAATCTGGTGGGGATAAAAGTAATTTTCAATATTCAGACGTATATGAGAATTTTTGTTACAAATCTTAGGAGGGTTTAATAATTTACCACTGTTTTTTATCCCCGGCCAGAAGCATCCAATGCAACGCAAAATGTTACTACAACATAGTTAACCTTTGACATGCATGTCAATTCTCAAGTCTTCATGTACATGCAAATCCAAGCCATTCCCAGCCCGATCGAGCTCTCAGCTGAGTAGATCGATCGATGAGGGCAGAAAGGAAGCCCTAGGAGCAGTTGCACCCGCAGCCGCCAACGCATGGTGGTGAACTGGTGCGAACAGCTTCTCGTGTCCCCTCTACCGGCTGCAGATTTTCCCCTTCCCCTTGTTGCCTTTCTCCTTGTAGGAATCAACTGGCGGCGAGCGAGCCAGCAGCAACGTGCCCGTCCACTTCGCCGCGCTGCCATGGATGGATGCATGTCAAGCTCAGCCCACCGTTGTCTCCAGGTCCTGTCGATCGTCTCAGCAAATTAACTAATTAAGGGCCTAGCTCGCCTTCCCTTCACCTCGCAGTGTTCTTGGATGGATCGAGCATTCGAGCCGTGACCCGTGGTCGCGCACGGCTGGCGTGGTGGTCGTCGGTGGTACGAGTGGTGGCCGAGGGAGTGAGGAAAAAAAATTCAGAACATGTTTGGTTCATAGTCGTCGTTGTTTTTATTAGGCAAGAAATTTTCTAGCTTTGCTGGTCAATTTGTTTGCCGCCAGCTACACCCTCGCCTCATCCTCGGCTAATTTGTTTGCACTTCTTGTCGCATGCATGCATGTCGCATTCCATTTGCAACAATTCATCTTATAGTTGGTTCTAACGATTTTGATTCCAGGTGCAGTGCAAGATTGTCTTTTTTTTTTCTTTTTTTTTTTTGTCAAATGCATAGCACACGTTCTCAGCCCATCTATTTATTACTGAAGCTGGCTTCGCAAGCTTTCACCGCGCGCTTTCCTATCCTTTTGATTCATACGAAGCCTCCTGTCGTTTAAAGGAAATATTTTGTTGTTGACGGAAAAATAATGATCAAATATATGAAACGAGTACGATGTCCCACACATTAGGCATGGCTAGATTTCTGTCAATCTTTAATTTGATATATGCATTATTTTTTATTATGAATTTAGACATTATTTTATTGTAACCGAAGTTTTTTCTTTTAGGACAACATGGGCTCTTATCTCTATTATTTTTTATTTTGATTATTTTTATTTTTATTATATTTTTTAATTTGACTGATATGACATGAAGTCCTCATTTTAAGATGGCATCGACTTTTATTTATATTTTTTATTTTATAATTGTAGCAGGTTTGTAACTTTTTTTTAATCTAAGCCGTTATAATTCGATCCACTATGATCGACGATGCATATCTTTTCTTTCTTTTCCCGATTAACATGATAATCTATATTTTTTTACAAACATGAGAATTTTTAATATTTTTTATATTAAAGGGGTGACTCTGTTTTATCCTCTTTTATACATAGTAGATAGATAGATTGCCCTCAAGGCTAGCTCGTAACCAAACAACTACCCAGCAAAGCTTGCCATCAAAAACAAACCAACCAAACGATTTGTCATGGCAAGCATGGCAAAGCTCGCATGAGCTAGCCTCTCTGAGCAAAGCAACATAGCAGCTACCCAAGGAACCAAACACACCCAAATCAAAGGCCCGTGCCTTTGCGCCAACGTGTCCGGGCCAGCCATAACGCTGCATTAGTAGTTACTACTCACTCCGTTATGAAATAGTAGTTGTTTTAAACTTGATACAGTCTTAGAGCATCCCCAACTCACCCCCCAAATGCACCTCTATTTCAAAATTTTTCAAATGCAGTAGGAGGGAATTTGATGCATGTGAGAGGGAATTTGCACTGCGTGGGTTACTGTAGCAATTACTGTAGCGATAGAGGAAAATTTGAAGGCCCTGCTGGGGATGCTCTTAAAATAGACATTTTACATAAATAACTATAAAAAATTATCTATAATGCATCAAATAGAGCCTTATTAATTGTTTTTTATTTGAAAATTGTGGGATTTTGAAAAAGATCAAGACATGGTTGGGTCTACGCATGAATCTCGAGTGTCCATGCATGCACGACCAACAAGAGCCGAGGAATTTCATAGGCGAGGTCGTGAGGAGAAACGTATTTCGGATTTGCTCACTGGCTGTCACCTGGGCGACAGTTCACTCGCCCAGGCGACTGCCTCCCTTGCTCACCGACGCAGGTAATTTGGGGGGAGGGAGAAGCGATAGGGGGAGAGAGGGCAATAGATGGGGGAGAGCACCTGCGAACGCCGTCGTCTTCCTCCTCTCCGGCGACCGCCTTCGTCTTTGTCCGCGGCGACCGTCGTGCCAAGTTAGGGTTCAGGGTTGTGTGTGGGGATCTTTGTGCTGCCGGGCTTAGAGGGATGGCCGGGGGAGGCGGCAGCCTGGCGGTTGGTTGGAGATGGAGTGAGCGCGGCGGCGAAGATGGCGGCGGCGCTGCCAAAGCCGTGGGGAGGGGGTGAAGGTGGTTGGGGTGGTGGCGGCACCCAGGGGGGGTTGAAGGCGTCGGCAGGGTTAGGGTGCGCTGGGCGGCACGACGGCGGGAGGGAGTTGGGGGGGAGCGGCGGGGATGGAGGAGGGGCACATTTGTGGGCGAGAGCAAGAGAGAGAGAGAGAGAGAGACGGGGAGGGAGGGGGAGAAAATAGAGAGGGAGGGGAGATCTGGGCTGTTGTTTCTCAATCCAACGGACAAAAAAATCGATTGGTAGTTCTATAAAAACGCAACCACCTGTGAGGGAGTCAATCCCAACGTATTTCGTTAACTAGTACTCACTCTGTTTTTTTTGTTTGGCACTTTCGATTTTTGGACACGTATTTGACCATTCGTCTTATTAAAAAATTTAGTGCACATATAAAAAAAATAATGTTTAAAGTATCTTTATACATAAAACAAACCACAACAAAATAGATGATATTTACAAAAAAAAATTGAATAAGACGAATGGTTAAAGTCATGTCCAATAGTTAAAGGCGTCAAACAAAAAAGAACGAAGGGAGTACAACAGTGAGGTCAGGGCCAGCCTTGCCCTGCGCACACGGATCAATTGAAATATTGAATGATGCTATTATGCAGATTGATCGAGGTCGACACTGCTGCACTAAGCTAGCGAGCTGCACATTGCTGGGGCCTGTACCAGGGAAAAAGGCTTCACAAGCGGTTGGTAAGCCCCCTACAAGCGGTTTTAAAACCGCTTGTGAGCAACCGCGACTATGCCTCGCGGAGCATCACAAAAAGGCATCACAAGCGGTTGGTAAGCCCCCTACAAGCTAGCATTCAAATAAATAGAGTGTAAAAAGACAAATAAATATTGGAGGAGGTGGGATTTGAACCCAGGACATCTTGACTCACACCTCACCCAGCTAGCCAACCCACCCACGCGCGTTATCTGATAGAATAGGGGGAGCTTTCCTTTTATCTATTCGAAAAATGGGTCTCTAGAAGCGGTTGGGGCTATTAAACCGCTTGTAAAGCCAAGCATCCTAAGCGGTTCGTGTTCCCAACCGCTTGTAGAGATATAGCAGCGGTTGGGGACACAAACCGCTTAGGATTTTAGGTCTTTAGAAGCGGATCGTGCTCCCAACCGTTTCTAGAGGTCATTTTCTGGCTCGAGACTGTTTTGAGGCATTAAACCGCTTGTAGAAGTTTGATCCTTTTTTTTGAACCGCTTGAGAAAGCTTATTCCCTAGTAGTGTGTTCATGAGATCGATGTGTGCTCATGTGAGGTGGCCACTTGGGATTTGGCCACTGGACCCTATAGCTAGCCTTGCCTGTTCATGGAGGCACACAACGCAGGCCCATTGATCGAGATCACCATGCTAGCTACCTCCGCGTCATCTCGCTCAATCTTCGATCTGCTTGTTTTTCGATTGTCATCGATCGGATAGGGTCTCCTGACTTTGTTAGTGAACTACTCCTACGTCCTTGCCTCCGGCGATGCTCTCTCCTCTCTTAGATCTGCGTTGAGCATGGATCCTGAGTTTGAGCCGATTGAATATTTAGACCTATTGTTACCTGATATGTTAAAGTATGATTCAAATTAGTTTCAAGGTAAAATTTGATGGGGTTTGATCTGAATTACATATGATGTGCTTGAGACTAAAGCTAGGGCTAGAAAAATAGCTCGCGGCTCGTGGCTCGGGCTTGGCTCGGCTCGGAGGTGATTCCGAGCTAGAGCCGAGCCCACTTTTGGGGCTCAGGGAAATAGCGAGCTGAGGCTCGGCTCGTCGTCATATTTTGAACGTGAAACGTCTTTGGCTCGGGCAAGCTCGGCTCGGCTCGGAGGTGTTTTCTCGGAGGTGTTTTCGGGCTCGAGCCGAGCCCACTTTCTGGGCTCGCCAAAATGGCGAGCCGAGCCTAGCTCAGCTCTTTTCTGACCGAGCTCGGCTCGGCTCGTTTCCACCCCTAACTAAAGCCACGTTCTATTGAGGAGATTTGGAGACACAAAATCATGCTCATGCTGTTCCAATTCAACTAATTTAATTTGGTGTTTCGTCACCTTTTTGACATGACGTAGCAGTAGTACTCATTGGAGTTTCATTGGTTAGCGAATATTTCTTGCTCCCAAGTTTTAATCTAAGACGAAGGATTTAAGTGCAAGGAGTTTATTCATGATTGCATAGATACTACTCCCTCCATCCCTAAATACAGGGCGCAACTGCTACGGACACAAAGACCAAGGAAGCCAGCGTGACGCTTCGTTTCACCCCCCGCACGTCGCGCATACAATTTTCGCGCGCAGTTTTTGCGCCTCGCGTTGCTTTCGCCACAAGAGCCGCAGGTTTGCATGCAGCTCATTGCATGCAGCTCATTTGCCAGCGACGCGAGACGGTTTGCATGCAGCCCGCAGGTTTGCATGCAGCTCATTAATGCACTTGATGTTTGTGTGTGCATGCAGGAGATGGCGCCTTGTATTACAGGAAGCTGAAGAAAAATGGTTGCGCCCTGTATTTAGGGATGGAGGGAGTACAACGTTAATTTGTTACATTATTGTTGTCATTGCTCAATACGAGGGATTTATTGAAAAGTTGTTTATACTACTACATTGATGGCACAATATGAATTCATTTCATCTGTACGTTCTTCAGAGGGAGCAATTTACAACCATATCATGGAATTTAATTTATGTTTAGTCGACAATGTGTGTGGTGGCCACACACATGCAAGTTGCTCTTTTGTGAGGGTTATTTGTCGAGTTCTATGCTCCATGTGGGCCGGGCATGTTTATAATTCATCATAATTAAGATGAGTTCTTCGTTATAGTTTGTAGCACCACACGTTGATGATGACATATGTCATCTAATGATTGAACATTTGTTACAAAAAGGTCAGTTACATAAACTCGGATTTTATTGGGTTATGAATTGTTGAAGACTCGGATTTCTATTTACTTTGTTGATAGTTGAAGACCCAGATTTCTATTTACTTTGTTGATAGCCGTGTATTTGGATTTACTAATGTTTTGCTCAATTTGGTTTTGACATAAGCGTTTGCACAAGACATTCTAGTCTTTCAAATTAGTACGTTGGACTTTGTCATGCAAGAATTCTCTGTGGGAGGACTCCAATTTGTTTCCTACTATAGGAAGAACTCAACTCAAATAGAGATTGCTAAAGTATGTTTCAAGTTTGTCCCAAGGTAAAATTTGTTTGAGTTTGATCCTGATCAGGGTCTGTTTCCAAGTTAGATCCATGCATGTCATAGCTGATCTCACCTTGGGTTCTTGTTCTCCAAAAACTCTTGGGTCCCAGCCTATAAATACACCCCTTAGCCCCATGACCCGATAAGCCAGACATGTAATCTCTACTAATATTGTTAGACTTGGTGCCGAATATATGTACAAGTAGGTTATTTGGACTTTGATTTGTAACAAGCAGAAGAGGGTCGTGTTAGGGTCGGACTTGTATTCTGATTCCACTATAAATAAGGGCACCCATGGTGTAATCTATAGTGACTAGGCACAAAGGGGGGTCATAAGCCGGTATGAGGTTGTGACCGAGGTGGCCGGTATACTGTTTTGTTGGGAAGGAGCGTTCAAAATTTTAAAGCCCCATATGTAGGCCAAGAGCCGAACTGAGTTACCAAACATCATGCCTTGAATATCGTTTAGATCCAACAAGTGGTATTAGAGGCGAGGTCGATAACCCGAAATGTCTCCTAGAGATCACATACACGGTTGTTGGATAGATTCCGATACGATATGTGATGTAGGAGATCGTTGTATTTAGTCTCACATCGGAATTTGTGATGGGGGAGCACAATTTAAAAGGTGGATGTGCCCTTCACCACCAAGATAACCTTTTGAATTGAGTTGGGCTAGAATCTTGATCATGGCTCCAGTTGGACTAATGGATGGAGTGACCTGGGTCTAAACCCAGGTGTTGGTCTTAAGAGAGCTGGATTGTTGTTGGGCAATAAGATGATCGGATCACAGCGGACTCTAACAAATGGTACAGAGTTTTCTTGTGTCCATGATTTTTTCTCTCTCAAGGTTTTCAAGTAAAAATCTCATCTCTCATTTTATGTTTTGTGTTACTATTTTCTAACCTGATCCGATTGCCATCTGTCGGACCTCTCTCGACAACTGTCGGCAAACAACGCCTTCGCGAGGCGCTCGTGTCATCGAGATTGTAGCTTCCCGGTTGTGGACTACAGCTAGCTAGCTGTGTGCCGTGTGCCTGGCTGCTTGACAGGTTAATTCCTTTAACAATGACCCTTGATTAATTTATCGTGGTGTTCACCTCCAGCACGCATGATTGTGATGCTCATTGTCATGCTCCTCCATCAGTAGATTTTTCTTCCTGCACTGCATGCAGGAAGGCTAGCCCATGAGCACAGCACAGTACCGCTGCCTCCTGCTTCTGCATTCAGTTTTGGATACATGCCCATATCCATATAGTGTACTGGGAAGCTGCTGCTGATCTACACATGCATGCATTGCATGCAAACATATCTGTCCTTCTCAGTCCGAGCTGAGGCCATCCGCTTCGGCTTTGTTCCTTTCCCTTTGTCTCGCGAGGGGAAAGCTACTCCTGCTAGTTGATCGCTTGTGTTGCCTTGTGTTTGTCAGGTTCCTCGTTTTGGATCGTCCATATGCATGCATGCATGCTTCCATCGGATATGCATGCACATTCATGTTGCTGATCAGTGTTCCCGTATCGTCGATCGATGCTCGAAAGGTCATCAACTGGAAAGAACATACCAAATTGCAGTATGCTTCCATTGTGCTATTGTTCTTTTTAAGCTGAAGATACCTGAAAATTTTAATCTAAAAAAGTTTTGTCCTCTTGAGCTTGGGAGAGTCAAAAATAACTTAAAAAGTTATTTTAGTAAATCTATGAATAATCATTCAAAATTCCATAATAAGCTTTATATTCTATAAAAATGATAAATTTTTAACTCTATCTTTTAGTTTTGATTTAAACCGAAAAGAACAAGGATTAATGCACAATCATGTAATGACGTAAAGAAACTGTACAGTTAGTAATGGGTTGGTGACTTGGTGTACAACTGCTCCAGAGTTATTTTACAGATCGTGGTGTACATGCCAACAGATCAAGCACGGTGTCTAGGCCAGGTTTGATATGCGGGCATCCTTACGGAAACCAAACTTTTGTGGAACTCTTGTGTGTAAGTGTGTTCATCGGTTTTTTTTTTTTTTTTTTGCCGATTTGAAATTAGTCAGAACCATACTGTAAATGCTTTGAAATAGGTATTTAATTTGTTCCACAATTTCATTACTGCAGTACAGAAATTTTTGCCAAAGGACAATCTCTCATATGTCTATGTCGGCAAACACGATCAGCAATCTTTAGATAATTAGATGAAAACGGCAAGGGCGCCACGCAAAATAACTAAATCATCAATCATCATGATCTCAGTTTCCATTCCTGAAATAAGCCTATAGAGCTAGAAACCAGTGATGATATGAGAACAAGATTCCAAATGCGAAGGGCATGCACATGGCCGGAGGCTATGTGCTGTTTTGGTTCCTTCCTATGTCAGGTATTTCTAAGAGATTGTTCATATGTCTCGGCCTGTCTGGTTTCTGGATCAAAGCAACGAGGGGAAGCGCCTCCAATAAACTCCATGTCGACATACCACAACGATCAACAGATCATCGGCAACCATATTTTCTTTTTCTCCCTCTTCTCCATTGCTTGTACCAATATTGGTTTCTTATATTTTCTATCATTTTTATCAGCATTTCATCTAAGATAGATATACACGAGAAGGAGAGTGAATCCTTTCTTGAAGGATGGAAAAGTTAATCCTTTCGAAAGAGCATTAGAGCACTAAAGGGAAAAAGATCCCTCTGTGAAGGGAAAGAGGGAGAGGCAAGGGACACCATTGTTCATATGTCTCGACCTGTCTAGTTTCTAGTTATTGTTAGTCCAGCTCCGGCATGCATGATTTTTCGTTACTTAAACAGATCGATAAGTGGGCAAAATAGAACTCTTGGATTTCTATTCCAATAACCGCACAATCGATCGAGCAAGTTCTTTGAACATTTGTGCAAATACATCTTCAACAAATACTATCTGCTGCTGCTGCATGCTGTAGAAAAGAAAAGATAAGAGCTGTAGCATCACAGTAGAAATCCTTTGTGCCCAGTGCCGACATCTTGGCATTGGAATCGCAGCATCAACTCATTTTGCGCATGTCGCCTATGTGCATGCATGCCTTGCATTTCTTTTTGCAGTATTGGAAATTGACTGTTCATGGGTAAGAGTAAATTGATTAGCCTTGGAAGAAACAGATCAGGGTTGCTTTATACACTAATGCTGGTTTGCCTGGCTATGTATCACCATTTTTGACAAGGCTGCTGTTCCACTAACCCTTGCTTCTGGTTGTGTTATTCTTTTACCGGGGGTCACCAATGGAACCAAAAATCATAATTATCAGACGATTTCGGCACAAAAAAATTGAATGACAAATTGGACATTTTTGTAGTAAACGGAAATGATAAAGAGAACAGTTTTTTGGGATTGAATTCCAAGGTTAGCCAGCAAACTTAATTAATCGATAGGATTTCTTTTTATTTTATATATGATAAAAATCATGCGAAAATTTTT
The DNA here is from genome assembly GCA_036346415.1 of Raddia guianensis. Lineage (NCBI taxonomy): Eukaryota > Viridiplantae > Streptophyta > Magnoliopsida > Poales > Poaceae > Raddia > Raddia guianensis. Next base: position 32,248,130 of record CM070535.1, read on the forward strand.
TCCTTGATTAATTGGTCGGTCTAGAGAAACCAGGGGTGACCGGTATGAATGAAAAATCACTGATTTTGGGCGATTATCGACCGGTTCTCAAAACCCAGGATCGCATGCTACTTCAGTACTTCCTCTAGCTATATCAGACAGCGTCTGTACTATGGTCTACCTATGCGTTTTTTCATTTCCCTCCAAACTAAAGAAGCTGCAATTTTTTTTCCTGCAAGCGACATGGCTCGAATTCACGACTCACGGCTCTGAGCATCCATGTATTCTAAAATATTTTATATATATATATATATATATATATATATATATATATATATATATATATATATTTAGATAGGACAGGAGAACTACCGTCCTATTTAATTGATAAGTAGAAAAAAATAAAATAAAAACTCGTATAAGCACGGGGTACAACCACAACACTCCTCTGCAACCTTAGATAAAGCCAAACACACCTCCGGTCACCGTTGGAAGACAATAAAATATTGTATCTTTAGATAGAGTAGTTGATGGAGGAAAGGAATCTTTTAGAGTATAATATAAATTGCGAAGAAAATTTCAAAAAAATGATAAAGCGAGTAGCTAATAGTGAAATAGAGTATGAGAATAGAGTATAAGATGTATGCCTGGTAAAAATAGAGTGGAGGTAATTAGCCTCAACTCATCGTCTGCCCTGCTAAACAGATGCATCATGCATGCCAGCACATCCGAATGGTACAGCACCAAGTAAAGGAAGGCAAAGGTAGCTCAACTGCATGCTAGTCAGATTCCCTCGTCATCTTTTCAGGCTGGAAACGATTGAACCAACGACAGCAAAGCAGGAGAGAAGAGGTCATTACATTAACACCTATCTTTATATGCATGCATCAACTAGATGATATATATATCCAAAGAAGCTGAATACATTGACTAGCACAAATTAAAATCCTCCCTGATAATAAGTAATGAAACAGCAGCTAATATAAGCAGCAAGTAATTAAGCTAGTGTGTGAAGAATTACAGCGACCACGACGCGCGCGCGCGCGGCCGTGTACGGTTCCGTACGTACGTACGTACACGATTAGCTGAGGCGGCGGCGACGGCGACGAGGAAGAGGAGGAGGAGGTAGCTAAGGGTGGAAGCGCTGCATGCAGGCGTGGCAGGTGATCTCGAGCGCGGCGGAGCCGATCCGGCGCCCGGCGGCCACCTCCTTGACGCGCTCCACCTTCTCCACCTCGCCGCGCGCGCGCTCCCAGATGGCGCGCGCCCGCGCGAACTCCCGCTCCGCCATCTCCAGCTCCCGCCGCGCCAGCTCCATCACGCGCTCCGCGTACGCCCGCTCCGCCGCCGCCAGCCGCCCCTGATCCGCCGCCTCCCGCTTCAGCGCCTGCACCTGCACCGCCACCGGTGCCGGCGCCGCGGCTTTCTGCTGCTCAGCAGTCGACGCCAGCGGCGGCGGCGGCGACGGCGGGGAGCCAATGCTCAGGCTGAGGTCGAGCTGGGGGTGGTCGGAGGGGCTCGGCGGCGGGCGGGGGGCGTGGAAGACGACGGCAGCGGCGGAGCGGGGCGTGGGGAGCAGGAGAAGCTGGAGCTCCCTCTCTCTCTGCTGGTGCTCCATGGCCGACGAGAAGAGGGGAGTTGTGAGCATGAGGCTGGCCGGAGTGGTTGTCTGGGGCTCGATCAGCTGTTTTGGGGGCTACTGGTTGTGGTGGTATGGACCTATGGTGCGGGTGAGTGCATCTTTATACCACAAGAATTGCCAATAGAGCCCTTATATTATCGGTTAATTGGTACTCTCTCCGTCCTTATCTGTTTAACGCTTTTGACTTTCAGACACCTCTTTGATCATTCGTTTTATTAAAAAAACTATTTAAATATCATTTATTTTGTTGTAATTTGTTTTCTTATTAAAGGTACTTTAAACATGACTTGTATTTTTCTGTGTTTGCACCAAATTTTTAAATAAGAAGAATGGTCAATTGCGTATGCAAAAGTTAAAAACGTCAAAAAAAGAAAGAAAGGAGGAAGTATTAGGGAAGACAATGGGTCTCTATTTCCAAATGGAGAATTCCTTCATTATATTTAGGTCGGGGATGGAGTATTTATCTTCTCCTGGAATTTCATTCTACGTTGGATAAAACATGACAAGAAAAAAAGTTCCTCGCAGGGACTTAATGGCCCAAAAACATCTTTTGGCCAAAGCCTAATAAACAATATTTAGTCCAAGTCAATTACTCCGCCATCTATCTAACCCTAAGTCTCCCCCGTTTAGCGCTCTTATTATCAGTTGATACTTAATTGATACTACCTAGATAACAAATGACCCCTTCACTGTTTCTACAAGGAGAGGATTAATTCCCCAATTAAGTGACACGAACGAAGGATTTGTCTTTCCATAAGGATTGGTCCAAGCTCGGTACGCTATATTCAAGTCAACCACCACACGGATTACGCCGAATATCGACAATCAAAGCCGTCGAGAAAGCCACGGAAACCATCGAGAAAGGTCAGTCTCGATGGCCGGCCGTTGATATTTGGCTCTCGAGATAGCGTGGTCGAGAGAGACGGCCTGTCTCGACGGCTCGGCCTTCAAGATAGTCTGTCTTGACGGCTTCGGGCCAGCCGTCGTCAACAATATGTAGGTCAGGCGGGATGTGCTGGAGGCATTTGTCTCGACGTCTTGTAGCCATCGAGATAGATGCTTGATAGGCCGCACGGTCTCGCGGCCCAGCCCAATTCGTTATTAACGACGGTTGTGCGGCCGTCGAGATTGCTTAGTCCGTCGCAGCTGGACCCGGACTAGCCCTAAGCTAGCTGGTAGGTGGGTCCATGGGCGTCATTCTCGACGAGTAGGTCATAGCCGTCGAGAATAACTGTAGACCAGCAAAAAAATTTGAAAAATGTAAAAAAACACAATAATTTTGCAACTGCTCCTACACCACCGGTAGCAGCTGCTGCAACCTGCATACCCAAAAAACCCGCACATTCAAATATCCCATAATTTCACATGTATATCTCCGGTAATATCAATATAACACATCAATACCATATCTCCGACTTCCGTCAAAACCATAATCACAATATTCAAACATACAAACATCACGACACATAAAAGTTTGTGAAAACATCAGTAAATTATGGCTACGGTGGCGGGGTACCGAAGAGCTGCTCCACGAGGTTGGCAGCCACGTTCCCGGAGGCATCCACGCCCTACTGCTCGTTGTCCTGAGGATGTGGCACGTAGGACGGAGGCGTAGACATGGCAGAACCCCGAACCCTATGAGATTTTTGAATTAGACATTTGACATATATATTTGCGACAACGTATTTATTTGGCACAAGTGACTCACTACTAGATGACGGAACCATGGACGTTCAACGTTCGGGTAGTTGGGCATCGGAATAAAGGTCGACTGGGTCCCGTAGGTGCCCGATGGTGGTGTCGTCTGTCCAGCGTAGCCGCCCTAGCCAACGTAGGTGCCTGGAGGGGCTGGGTGGCCGTCGTAGACGGCCGGGCCACTTGCGTAGGGGCCCGCCATCTCCACCTTGCTCGAGGAGTTGCCAGGAAGCCCCGCGTGACCGCTTGGCCCGGTCTGCACATATATTTTAGTTCGTTGGTACACTTGACAAGATATGCATCTATAGAATGAAATGAAGTTGTGCGAACACGTTACCCCAGCAATGAATGCCTCAATATGTCGCAGCCTTCTGTCGTAATCCTCTTGCGCAGCCCTCAGACTCTCCTGCATAGCCCTTATCATCTCTCTATCATGAGCCCGCTCCTCCTCATGTCTCTTCTGTTGTTGCTCATGCTCCCTCTGCAGGCGCTCCTCAAACTGGCGACGTGTCTCACCCCTGCTCTAGCTAGCCCGAACCTCGGGCATGTACTCTGAAGACCTACAACATGTATAATATAGCAGTAAGTTTTTTTGTTGCAATCATAATATACAAGTGTACGAAAGAGATCTCACCGTAGGTGATCGCCACCGATTGCCAGCCGCCCGTGAGCCTTGCCCCCCATATTCTTATGAATCACATGAGGATAGAGGGGAGCCTCCTCTAGATTGCTCTACTCCCCGTGCTCCTCTCTATAAGCGTCCTTATATCGCTCCTACATGTCGTTGTGATAGTCAAAATCATACAAATAAATGAATATAAGATAGTTGTATTGAACTATGTTGTCGACACTTACCAAATGAAGATATACATAGGGATCTAATATCGGTTGTCCACCAGGCGACGCCTTTTTCGTGTGGGCCTGCTTCCACACATCCATCGGACTGGGTCTAACCCCCCGTCTTCGCCAACTAAATTGTAATATGATCAAACATGTGTTAGTACGACAATCTAAAGCAATGACGAGTAAAAATATTTATATTACTAGTTTTCTCCCCAACTGTGTGGTCGACCACCTCCCGGTGTTAGATTTGTAGTCCTTTATGCCCCTATTCTTCTTTGCCTTCTCTGACTTCTCATTCCACTCAGGGCTATCCCACTTCCTACCTATAGCCTCCCAGGTGTCCTCCTGACACCACTCCTGACGAATCTGGTTGTATTGACCGGCCGTCAAATACATTTGACTAGCCGCCTGGGGCATGAGGTTTTGCTACTCCTGCCTCCTACAAAAACACAGAAAGGTGGAAATTAGTAACAGACACATGAAACGTAAATGTATTGTGAGTAAAGGCTACTAACCTGTGGTACTCCTAAACGGCCGTGACACATGCATTGGATTTCATGTTCTGTACCCTCTGGTTCGCCATCCTTTCGATGACAGGAGCAAAATTAGACTGCTGAAGTCCCTCTTGCGGAGCAAACCTATGCTGAAGTAGGGTATAACAACAAATGTGGTTAGAAGTAAGAATAAATAGATGTTTAAGTTATTGTGTAGCTTACCCAAACTCGCGGATGACCTGATCCGCAACAGTGCTATCCCCATGCGGGGCTAGCCTGTAATTGTCCCAGCTGTACGTAGGTCTTGTCGTCCCATCCTGAGTTATTAAGCCAGGGTAGTACTGCCTCGCCAGGCTGCCAAGCGTTGTCCCAGGCTGGTGCCTCTCGCTGACATCTACCGTGGACAAGTTGCCGCACAATTAAAATAAAGGTGTAACATGTTTATATAATTAAAATCGACAATGTCAAAAAAGTTATTTCCTACAAAAATGTGTACCTGTTATCGTCAACCTAGATCACCGTTCGCCTAAACTGCTGAGACGGTGCGGCCCTCACCTTGTTTGGGCCCTTTTTCCACCTACTTTCCTAAGAGGACGACCCTCCCCGGCTATCTCCTACCCCGGACGCACTAGCTCCACTCTCCTGCGTCAAAGCTAGCTCCTACCCGGCCTCAGAGGCCTCTTCCTCCTGTGCATGCCACGGGGGGTTGACGAACCTGCACGGCGGCATATCCTGCATATGAAAATTAAAGAATAGTTAATCACATAAATAATGTAAATCTCAAGAAATAATTGAAAATGAGATATTTTAGTACGCACATGTAACCTCGGATATTTATGATATGGAGCAGTGATTATCGTCGACATCCATAATATCTTCGTTTAACGATCCCACGCAATCCGGGTCTTCTTGAACCTCTTGTTCTTCTTCGACATCCAGGTCTTCAATTGCTTATTGTTCGTGAAGTCTCGACCCAATATCGACTACCATTGTGGTGTTTAGTCGGTGATCCTTTGTTGGACTCTTGTAATCATTGGTTGTTGGATCTACCAATCTCCCTAGCCGAGCACCTTATACACAAACCACCACGGCTTCAAATCGTCCTTAACACTGCCTTTTATAGGTTTTGGGCATGGATAGGGGAGATAATACACATGCTCTGCCTGGTTAGCGAGAATGAATGGATCATATCCTTTGAGTTTAGAAGTGCGCTTAACCTAAATTAAGCCAATGTCATGTTTACGTCGGACGCCATCATACGGATCAAACCACAGGCAATGAAATAGAACTACTGAGAGCTCATTGCTTCCTTCGAATACAAGTTCGATTATCTCTTTGATTATACCGTAATAGTCAACCCCATCCTCCCCTTGGCATAAGACACAACTGTTTACCGATCGTAAATCAGGTTTTGACCGCTCATGTACAAAGGAACAAAATCGAAAACCGTTTATATCGTAACGGGTATGAACTTTCACAGATCTCATGCATCCACGCGCAGGGCTGGCAACGAGCCGAGTCTGAGCGAGCCAGCCCCTTTCTTGGCTCGTCTCGCTACGCATCGAGCCTAGCCCGAGCCGAGCCGAGCTGAGAAAGGGTTCCGAGCTGAAAAATAGGCTCGGCTCGGCTCGTTTGTTGCTCGTGAGCAGCTCGCGAGCACTTGCAAGCTCGCGAAAGTGTTGCGCAGCTGATTGGGCCATGGTCTCCACTGATATGTGCCCCGGCGGCCCAGCCCACGTACTGAGGAGTATATTCCCCAAAATCCCTAGCCGCTAGCCCTGTGCCAGCCGCCTCCCGCAGTCTCGCTGCCGCCTGTGCTGTCCAAGAAACCCTAGCCTCCGCCAAGATGGGAGACGGTGATGGAGACCCCCTTGAGCCATCGCGTTCTCTTCCTCTTGATCCAGAGCCCCAACTCCAAGGCCCCCAACCTCATCCACCGTCGCCGTCGGCCGAAGCTCCTATCTCCACCGTCGCCGTTGAGGCTCCTTCCTCCTCCGTCGCCGTTGAAGCTCCTGCCTCAGGTGGCGCCGTTGTTCGAGCCGGTCGTCCCGCCGCTGCCGGTGCTCCAGCTTTGCAAAGAGTCGCCCCCCACCGCCGCCGGTGCTCGACCTTCGCAAAGAGGCGCCCGCGCCACTCCCTCCGCCGTCGGCTCCGGTGCTCGAGCTTCGCAAAGAGCCGCCCCTCCCGCCGCCGCCGGTACTCGAGCTTCACGAAGAGCCGCAGTAACCCCTCCTGCCGCCGCCGGTGGTCGAGCTTCCCAAAGAGCCGCCCCTCCACCCATCGCCGGAGTTCGAGCTTTAGAAAGGGCTGCAGCATCTCCTCCTGCCGCCTGTGTTCTTCGATCTGCATCACAAAAGGTTGCATCTTCTGCCGGCACCACTAATCCATCTGGACTATCGAGCGTCGCTGGAAGTGGTGGTCGATCTTCTACTCCCGCCTCATCTTCTGGTCATCGCAATCGTCAGTTGGGCAAACCTCCAATTCCGACGAAGGCGGCGAATCCGGCGATCACTCCTCTCCCAGACTTGATCGGGACAGAGGAAGGTATACAATTATACAAATATACAATACAAGTCTTTCGCTATTCTACACTTTGTCTTTGGCTAGTTGGTTATTATCTTGCACTGAAATTATATATTAAGTTTGTCTTTGTCTTTGGCTAGTTGGCTAGTTGTAGCTTGTAGGCATACATGCAGCCTTTGTAGTTGGTACGTCGTAGAATTACCATTGGTACTAAATACTAATTGCTAGTTTGAGGTGATAGAAGTGCATGTCGTTGAATGACTATCCCATATCTTTCCTATGGTATTTTGATTTATGTTTTGGGGTACACTATGCTTTATGTTCAGTATGGAATAAATCTGATTTATGTTGTGACTTCTGAGTTGTGACTTGTGACTTTTGACTATACATTATATATTTATATTGTGTTGCACAATATGTATGACTGGATTTTCTTTGTATGACTGGACAATATGTATGACTGGATATTCATGCACAATTTGTATGACTGGATATGCATTGCACAATATGTATGACTAGATTTTCTTTGTCTTTGGTCAGAGAATACAATGGCAGCATCAGAGGACAGCCAAGGCAGCAAGTTCTCAATTCAGGAGGTGGATTCCCACAGTGACAAGGACATAGAGGATGTCACCAACACAAGGTCATCAAACAAGCGCAAAATTTCTGAAGTCTGGAGCCTGTTTGATGTGATTGAGGTGCCATCAAAGCAAAAGAAGGGGGAGATGCAGATAAAGGCTAAGTGTACATCATGTAATCAATGCTTTGCATACAATCCTGGAGGACCCACTACCACACTAAAAAGGCATATGAAGAATTGCAATGCATACAACATTCAGGAGATGAAGAAGAAGAAACAAGGTAATTTGAATTTGGTAGCCAATGCATGTGACTCAAATATTATTCAGGGTATGTATGATCATGCTAAGATGCGTGAGTTAATTGGAAAGATGATAATTGTGCATGAATACCCCTTTAGGATGGTAGAGCATTATTGGTTTAATGTGGTCATGAAATCTGCTTATCCATCATATGAAAAAATTAGTAGGAGGGTCATTAGGAAGGAATGCATAAATATTTATCATGGGCAAAAGGAAAAGCTAAGTAAGAGCTTTAGAGCTCTTGCGAAGATTAGTTTAACATGTGATCTTTGGACTTCAAATCAAACAGTTTGTTATATGTCATTGGTAGCACATTACATTGATGCTAATTGGGCAATGCAAAGCCGGATCATCAACTTTGTTGAATTAGAGCCACCACACTCAGGAAATGTAATTGACAATGCAATATGTGATTGCCTAACTCAATGGAAAATAGAAGACAAGATTGCTAGTGTTACATTTGATAATGCAACAGCAAATGATGTAGCAGCTAGGAAAGTGAAGTCCATATTGACTAGTAGGGGCACCCTGTTCTTGAATGGAAGGTTTTTTCATGTCCGTTGTTGTGCACATATCTTGAATTTGCTTGTGGGTGATGGATTGAAACCAATCGAGAAGTTAATTGTTAGAGCTAGAGAGACTGTCAAATATATAAAAAAATCACCTTCAAGACTTTGCAAATTTACCGAGATAGTTAAGTCCCTAGCTTTGTCAACAAAAAGGGGCTGCGCCTTGATGTACCAACTAGATGGGGCTCTACATATAAGATGCTTGAGTGTTGTTTCTTTTTCAAAGATGCATTTATTCACTATGGAGATGTAGATCCAGTTTTTGCATGCAATCATAAGTGGGAACCTCAAGATTGGGATATGTATGACTATATTAGAGACGTGCTTGGTGTTTTGGATAATGCAACTACTCTCTTCCCTGGTTCAACATACCCCGGCCACTGCAAATCTATTTTTCCCACTTATAATTGATGTGTAAGTTAAATTAAATGAGGCAGCCAACTCTGATAGCAATGAGTTGATTGAGATGGGCCAAGCCATGATTGAAAAATTTGATAAGTACTGGGGTCAATGCAACACACTTCTAGCAATTGCCACTGTCCTAGACCCACGGTACAAGATCAAATTTATCCATTACTGTTTTGCCAAGATCTATAATGCCTCCACCATTGAATGAAAGGTAGCATTGGTTCGCACAACCTTAGAAGAGTTGTACAATATTTATGAGCTTCATCAAGCTTGAGAACAGTGCAACTGCTGATAATCTTGGTGCTGCATCTTCATCTCAATTTGTTCAAGCTACACAAATGGCCTCATCAAATGTTTCTAGTGAGTTCGAAAGTCTGTTTGATGCTTCTGGTACACAGACGACAAGATCAGATTTGCTTTGTTATTTGGAAGAGCCAAATGAGAGGGCCCCTGCTGCATCATTTAGTGTGCTTGAATGGTGGAAGTTCAATGCAGCTAAGTATCCTATATTGTCCAAATTGGCCAAAGACATCCTCACAATTCCAATTAGCACAGTGTCAGCTGAGGCATCTTTTAGTACTGGAGGAAGAGTGCTAGATGATTATCGAAGCTCATTAGACCCTTCTACGGTGGAAACTTTGGTGTGCACCTCTAGTTGGATAAGGGGAGGCACTGATGCAAATAATTTGTTGGTATGATTATATTAACTTTGTCTAGTTACTTTCTTTATTGCTGTGTGCTTTATTGACATGTGCATTTAAGATATTGTTTCCTATGTGTGTTTATTCAGGAAAAAGAGCTTACCAAGGAGACTCGACCTATCTCTCTCGATATTGTTGAAAGTGCTATTGCTGATCATCTTAGTACTAACACCTAGCTTAATGGTTACCCTACAAGGTAAATATCTCACTTGCAAATTTGTAATTGCAACCTGCAGCTTCCAATATGTTCTTATTTTTTATTATGTTGGCCTGCTGCGGTGTTGCCTAGTGCCTGACAGCCTGAGTTATCATCAAGACCTTGGTTCTCTCATATAGTCATATATCATACTCTATTTTTTTTTTTTGTCAGTGAGCTTCTGCTATATGATCTTTCAATAGGGTATTTCTTTGATCATCATATGGTATCCAACTAGAATATGTTTACCATTGACTTAGGGATTATGATGGACTAATATTACCAAATTAGTCCCTAGATTTGGTGTAGCCTGTGAACAATTTCTAGATTCTATGAGTTGCACTCTTTCTTTTGATGCTCTTATGCAGTTTCTACTTAATGAGCATCTTTTATGTCATCTCTGTTTGATATGCATCTGTTCATGTTAAGTCCAACTGGCATTGTTTTATTTAATATAAAATGTTGTAAGTGCTGCCTTTTTGTTGTGAAAATGATTATGGTGGTCATGTTAATACTGTCTTTGTAATTTATATGACATTGCTTGGTTGTATGCCCTTATTTTGGAATTGACACCAAATATAGGCTAATCGCTCTTAATTAATTCTATTACATTTCCATGTACACCGTAGGCTTATGCATCTTCCAATCATGTAGATCATTTGTCAAGGAGCTGAAGAAGAGTGAAGACAACTTGGGGAGTGAGAGCCTGGGAGGCTAAATGCTACTCACCTTTTGCATATTTTGTCATAGACTCATATTGCTGTTGGCATGCTGCCTATTGCCTGAGTGCCTATGAAACTGTTAAAGGCTTATGGATAGCCCTAGTATTTCCTACTTATGAGTTATGAGAAACTGAGAATGTAATTGTGATGAACTGATGCCCTCCTGTTATGTACTTATTATGTGCTTGTGAACTTATGACCTGTTACCCTTCTGTTATGTTATTATGTATGGTGGACCATGGTCTTATGTCATGTACTAATTTTAATGATCATTGTCTCATGAAGTCATGGATCATGGATTCATGGTCAATTGGTCATTGTCACACTGTTTGATTACTGTGAATATGTGATTAATGTCCTTGGTCATTGTCACATTGTCCAATTACTGTGATTTTGTCAACATGTGAATGATTTTAAGAACATGTGAATGTGATTAGTGTCATTGGTCAATGGTCATTGGTCGGTCAATTTGATTATTGAATGATGTACTTAAAATTTGAATGATGATGAATTGCTTGTGTTTCTGTGAAGCTATGAGATATGATTGATGAATGATGATGGATAGTTCATTTATGATCTGCTGAATGTTCATGAATCGATGCAAAATTATGGCCGAGCCACGAGCCGAGCCCGAGTCGAGCCGAGCCCAAACGAGCCACGAGCCGAGCCCGAACGAGCTAGCTCCTAGCTCGGCTCGGCTTGGTTGGGTGCACGAGCTGAAAATGGTGCTCTGCTCGTGCTCGTTTCTAAACGAGCCGAGCCCGAGTAGCTCGCGAGCTTCCGACTCGTTTGCCAGCCCTATGCATGCGACATTTGACTGTGACATCCTCATAAATATTAGAATGTCCCAAGTTTTCTTTAAAAAATAAAAACCAAGTTAAAAGAATTTTTATTGTTTTTATATATGAGAATCCCTAAATTTTCAAACAATTATTTATATATAAGAATGTGTTTTATTAATTATTTTTCATTATAATTTACAATTTATAAAATTCCAAATTTTATGATTTCAAATACAAAAGCTTTCTCGCTCTTAGTCGTTCCTCGGTCGAAACCCTAACCTTCTCTCTATCTATTGAAATCCCAGCTCGACCAGAACCCTACTCTCCTGGTCAAGCCAACCTTTGCCTCTCTTTCTCTCTCTCTCTCTCTCGATCGAAACCCTAACTCTCTCTCGATCAAAACCCTAGCATCCTCTAAGCCAGATCGCTCTCCCCTCCTCTCCTCGTCTTAAACCCGAATCGAGCAACCCTTTCATGCAGCTTGGCCAAATGATGCCTTCATCGGCTGACCATTGTCTAACATCCCGAACCCTAACTCCGGTTGTTTCCGTCGTAACCCTCGCCGGTTGAACATCCGTCCATCTCGGTCGACACTATCTAAAACCTTAGTTTGACCCACGACCAAAACCCTAACTTCAACAGACCTGTTGTGCAACCCCGATCAGTCAGACTTCCGTCTCCCTCAGTCGACATCCTACGAAACCCCACCCCCACCTCTTCCGGCTGAGTCAAGTTGATCATCGACTCCTAAGCCCACCTTCCATGCAAATCCTTGTCCGTACCAGAATTCTAATATCTTCTCAGTTTAAACCAAGTCGGAGGTCGTCCAATACAATTAATATCTATCTCATCCCCAGCCGACGCGGATGGGTCCAGTGATGTCGTGCCCGGTGCATCATCGGTATAGTACAGCACGCGGGGCCCAAGTCAAAATAAGCTCGTGTTGAACTCGCCCGGTTCAATCTCTATCCTTGGCCCTCATCCAACCCATTTGGGCCTTAAGCCCAACCCCATGTCCCCTCAGAACCCAGCTCCCATAAATACCCAAAAAAAACCCTAGCTGCTGCTACCCACTGCCGCCGCCTCCTCCCTCAAGGTGCCACCACCCCCTGCCCCCAATGGAGTAGCCGCTGCCACCTCGGAGCGCCGCCCCATGCCGTGTCGCCGCCTGCCTGCTTCCTCCTGCACTGCCGCCCGCCTCCTTGTGCCTTGCCTGGCGCCACCCGTCTTCTTCTTTGTCTTGCAGGCAAGCCGTCGCCGCCGTGGGGGAAGCCGCCGTGCCGCCTCTGCGTCGCCCCTCAGCGCCGCCCCTCGCCAGAGCCAAGCCGCAGCCGTGGAGCTCGCTCAACTTCCACCTCTCTCTCTCTCTCTCTCTCTCTCTCTCTCTCTCTCTCTCTCTCTCTCTCTTGTTGCACAGGAGTAGGGATCGAGGGCAGGGGAAATCCCCTTTTGACAATGCTGACCGGAAATCCCCTTTTGATAGTGCGCCTTCGCAATTTCGTATCTCCCAAACCGTAAGCCCGATTCGCTCCAAACCATTTTTCCTAGTCTCGTAATGTGCTATACTATCTATTGTATTTATTTTAAGATTTTATGATTTTTCTATGTTGCTGCTTATTTGTTGTTGCCTCGGTTTGCGCGTAGGCCGTTTCGATATTTTTACCGGAGTCGTGAATGTCGATAAATCCTCAGAAATTTGTTGAAAACCCTGAAATGAACAAGAATGTCGCCGCGGACGACACCAGAACCGTGGATGCCGATAACCTCTCGGTAGAGCAGGACGGCTCAGTGTTGCACTGAGGTATTACCGACGATTTTGCGAAGGATCATCAAGACTTGGTTTTGGACCAAGGTGTCGCCAACGACTTTCCGGAAGGCTATGAAAACCCAGATTCTATCCGAGACGTCACCATTGAGGACGATGGCCCGAAATCATCGATGATTTCTCGAGAAACGTGCGAGGCCGATCGCTACCAGGCGAGCATAGTTACATGGTTGCGTCCTAATTTTATAATCTGAACTGTTGTTTATTCTTTATGAACTGTTGCATACATTTAGACTAGGGTGTGGGTTCCTATACGCATTAGTCTTCTATTAATGCGTCTTAGCCTCTTTTGTAAAACTGTTGTTATTTTTCCTAGCCTATCCTTTGACTAGATGTTAGAATTGCATTGGGATTCAGTATAAAATGTGCCTTGTGAGTGTTGACGTCAAATAAACGCCAATTTTATACGTCAACATATTTCGGAATTTCAGCATTTCGGAGGGAAAATCAAGGTTTATACTAACATTTTATTTATTCTAATAAAGTTCCACAAGTTTTGGTGAGTTGTGGGTCTACAGGTACAAAATGGGAAAAACTAGAGCTGAATCCCAATGTCACCAATCCGGCTCTGTCTTCTCCCCAGTGGCATAAAAGCACAAAATGAGGACATCTAGACCATCCATTACAGTCGGTTTGATCAAATGAACACGGTTGCTTCACAAATGAGCATAGGATTCCCTTGGATTCCTTTCTTGCGCATGTCCACTTGATCCACCGGCTTAAGGGGTTAATCTACATCATCAAGGGAGCATCCTAGAAGAAATCCACGGCCGAGAGATGAAGAAGGTGGGTCGGCCGACCCACCCTAGGCAGGCCGACCCCCTCTTGAGCCCCTTTGGATTTCCCTTTGGAGGAGGGTTGGATGACAAGTGTCCCTACACGTGAAGCACCCCGGTTGGCTGCGGAACGCTATAAAAGGACCCCTACACCTCACTTGTAACACAACACACAACACATTCCACACTTTCATTCCACTTATTAGAGTAGCTCTTAGTTAGTAGTAGTTGGGAGTTAGAGTCAAGTCGGGCTGAAGCTTGGAGTTCCGGAAGTGTCTTCGGGAATTCGAGTAATAGCTCTTGTACCCTTTCCTAATTGTTTCAATTAGTGAGATCACTTCATTCATTGCTTTTGTGTTGAACTTTATTTGAGCTGAGTATATCTGCATAAATGAGTTGTGTAGATTTGCCTTACCGGTAGCTTGTATTCGTCTGAAAAAAGTTTAGGTTCTCACTCATATACTGTTAGAGCCAGGCATTGAACCTAGATCAACTTCTTTTTGGTACTGAGGAAAATTGATTAGAAATAGTAGCAGACGTGGTGTCTGAGACTAGACTAACTCGATTTACACCCGGGCCCACGTATATGTGGTAGGTAGTAGGTGGTGACAGCTCTATCTATCCGTAGATACTAAGTATCTCGTGCGTAACCCACAACGTCCGGCTTTGGACCAATAGAGCCCTATCGGAATGATCATAACCATTCGGGATTCCAATTCAGGATAGCGGGTGGTAGTGAATGTCCGAGCTCCGACGACGAATACCAAGTGAACCACTAGTTGATTACCCCAAGCTCGCTCAATAAACTGAATCACACGATTTTGTGAACTTATTAAACTTGTCTCGTTGTCCTCCCAACTGTCTATCTAGCTAGAGTAGCTCTCTTTATTTGTGTGAATATTTATCGTGTGTGTGTGTGTCCCCGGTCTTTTATTTATCCTAACCCCTGTTACCTAGACTGGCTGGTATTTTAAATAATTAAGATATAGAGATTTATCTCTTTAAACCCTCGTTCCCTGTGGATTCGATAACTCTAGGAATACTCCTGGTGAAAACTACAAGCAATATCCGTCCGCTTGCGGATTAATTTCTTTGAGCGTAAGTATCGCCAATAGTGAGGCTTATGCTTCGTGATGGTGTTTTTGGTAAAACCCTAATCAACTAAAACTAGTGTAGATTGTCTAGGGGAGACCCGGCAGAGATGTTTCCAAGATTGAGGTGGTGATGAGACGGTCTCCTCTAGTAAGGACCCAAGCTTGTGTATTGCTGGTCCAAACTTTACCGTACAGCCACTTGTGCCTTCAGCCCTGGCTTAGTACACTACGAAACTCAATAACCGCTTGCTCGTAGGCCGTCCGGTTACGTTTCGTCACTATTACCCACTTACCCTAGGGGAGGCTTGCAATCTCCTCTGAGGGGTAGGTGCGTCCCTAAGAACGAATGGCGTAATTAGGGAACGACCCCCACGGGTGGTGTCTAGACGTAGTAGGCGCCCTACTGTGGCGGACACCGGCAGGGCCGGGGAAACCAAAATAGAGGGCAGGTGAAGTGGTGGGTGGAGTAGGATGGAAAAGTCTTCTACCCTTTCTCCTAGTGAATGAGACGGGGCTTGTGGAAAAACTTGTACACACCCTACAGAGTTAAAACTATCATGATAGCCGTGTCCACAGATATGGACGAGTTTGGAAGGTTTGCACATGTAGATACACCTTTTTAATAACTGAACTTGACTAGAGTAGGCTATGATTGGCCGGCTGTGATGATGCACCTTCCTTTGATGTTTGGCCTGGTGTGATGATGCACCTTCCTTTGACGTTCGTGTTGATATTATAGATTCATGCATTCAACAAAACATCAATTTTGCTAAAACTTGATTAGTAAATAGGTCTTGGTGTAAAATAACCTATTCCGCACGATTTTTGCTATTGCATACATTTGTTAAGGATTGCTTGCTGGGTAGCCGCGTACTCATTATATCTATCGCGGATAATTTTACTATTCAGGTTGCAAGTCTGATCATGACCAAGAGGGTCCGAACTCAGGTGTGCAGGACTAACTGCGGGTGTCCAGGTCAATTGCTTGGATATCGTTGCTGAAGGCTGTTGCTGCTCTGATGTTCTTTTTATTCGTTTTTAATATTTGGTAATACCTGTCTTATTGTAATAGCTTATGATGCTACCTTGTATAATACTCCGTTATTTTGACTAAAAATGGAATGCCAGCGATGATAACCGTGTAATTGTCCATCATGAGGTACTAGTCTGGGCCTAGTATCAGATCATGGTGCTAGATTCCCTGTGGAGACGTAGGGGGTCGTGACATTGACGAAGATCATTATGTAAACTAGCATCAATAGCACCTTGTTTCCAAAACCATGCTAAGAAGTTCGGCCGCCCATGTCCAGCACCCGTTCGCAACAGTTGGGTTCTTTTACCAGCAGTTGGCTGTCGACTTACTTTCCATTTTGCTCGGACAAATTCATCTCGTACAGCTGCCAACTCTTTGATGTTGTCAAACAAATATAATAATGCAACAACTCATTCATCTCCTGATAAGTCTTAGGTTAGATGCTTACCTACCGTCCGGCCTTGCACCTAACAAATTCTTAGCTCAGACTAAACTCTGCGCTCGACTGGGCGGTACCTAGGTATCTGAGTATTCACATTATTCTCTATTGCCAAGTATTTGTTGGTGAAATTAGTGATATCATGGACATGGTATGGCTCGGCTATTGAGCCTTCAACGCATGCTTTGTTTTTTACACTTGATCTAACATTTTTCAATCGCCGCTCTATAGGATACATCTACCTATATTGTACTAGTTCCCTAAGTCGAGCTTCATAAGGTAAATGCACGAGCAAATGTTGTATTGGATTGAAAAACCTGAGAACATAAATCTTTTCTAACTTGCATACGAGCACGGCGATATCATCCTCAAGCTTCATCACATCATCCTTATTGATCTCCTTAGCACATAATGAAACTCAGTTCGCTGAGCGTTCTCCAGACATCTTCAGGTACGTAACCTTGAAACATAACGGGTACGAGGTCTCGCATGAATATGTAAAAGTTGTGGCTTTTCAATCCATTTATCTTCCCTTTAGTGATGTTCATGCCTCACTCATAGTTTGACGCATACGCATCGGGGAATTTTAGGCTATTCTAAAACCAAAGTAATACCTACTTCTTTTGCGAGACTATTAAGCAATACGCTACTTTTGGCTTCTTCTTCCCCCTCAGCCATATTCATTGACAATTGATCGCATATCTCCTGACAATCTCGTCGTGCTTTCGCATTATCTTTACTTTTTCAGCTATATCAAAGTTTGTACCATAGATGGCCTCTGCAACATTTTTCTCTTGATGCATTACATCAATGTTGTGAGGCAAAATAAGATCATTTGCATACGGAAGAGAGTATATGCAACACTCGTGCGTCCAATTATATGAGATACCGTAATCTTCATAAGCACCATCCTGACTATGAACCAATTTGACATGCCATTCTTTTTTGAACGCAATACCCACACGACCAAGTTTTTTTTTCTTTTTACTATTGTGTTCTTATAGAACGCATTCTTCTGCTTCCGAAATGGATGCCCTGATTTCAAAAATGCTCGATGACAGTCGAACCAACTCGGTTTGCCACCAAATCTTAGCTAGAATGCCTTTGTATCATCCAAACACACAGGGCAACTAAGCCACCCATGTGTCCTCCATCCGGAGGACATATCGTAATTGGGGAAATCATGCATGGAGTACATATAGGCAGCTCTCATACAGAAAGATCTATTCGTTTTTCTATCGTATGTCGAGGCTGCCTCTTCCCACAACTCCTTCAGCTCGTCAATCAATAGACTCATAAACAAATCTAGGTAGTTTCTAAGATATTTGGGCCCAAGCACAATTAAGAAAGAGACATGAACTCTTTTTTCATCAGAATTGAAGGCGGGAGGTTCAGAGGCATGTTAAAAATTTGCCAACAAGAGTACGATGCAGCCATCATATTGAAAGGCGTAAACCCATCAGTGGCTAGTGCGAGCCGCACATTTCTTTGATCCGCAGCACACTCCGGAGACACCCTATCAAAGTGTTGCCACGCTTCTCCATTGGCCGGATAAACCATCACGTCGGGTCTTGCACGTTTACCCTCCTTATGCCACCTCATCTGCTACGCAATCTCCTCCGTAATGAAACACCGTTGCAGTCGTTTCTTTAATGATAAGTACCACAACACTTTTCTCGCCACCTTCGTTTGTTTCTTTTCTCCATTACCGTCGATGGTCTTGATATATCTGGACTCCCCACAATTATCACACACATTTTTCGCAGCGTCATTTTTATAGTACAACATGCAATGGTTCGGACAATAATCTATTTTCTCGTAAGGTATTCCCAGACCAGCAAGTAGTTTCCTGCACTCGTACCAACTAGGGGCATCTTGTGTCTTTCCGGAAGGGCATCACTTAAACATTATAACAACTCATCAAAACAATTGATAGAGAAGTTATACTTGTATTTCAGAGCCATCATCCGTGTGACCATACAGAGTAGGGTCATGGTGATTCGATTGTACAAAGGCTGCTTGGAAGATTCTAAAAGCATTAAGAATTCGGTCATAGAGATTGTTGTCTGCTCATCATCAAAATCGTGGTCAAAATCATCCGTCATGTCTTGCATTCTGTTAATTTCATCAAATCCTTTGTCGGGAGGGGCAGGGACAGCGCGAGCACAACCACTCTGACCGTGATATACCCAACGATGATAACTGGCCTTGAACCCATTTTTGCACAAATGCATTCCCATGTCATACCGGGTTCTCTTTCTACAGTTCCCACACTCCGTACATGGGCAACGAACGTACGTCGTGTCAGGGTTAGGGGTCGCCTGGAAAGTATTATCGATAAATGCATTGGACTTCTCATACCATTCATCTGAATGTTGTCCGTTCACTCTCCATCCATCGTACATCCACCTCCTCTCTTCATTCATCGTTCTTGACACTATAAGCTACACTTCAGGATTTCACAATAGGCTTAGGAAAGCTTCTAAATCCACCCACGAATAGCTGCTAAGGCGTGTCCCGTTGTGGTACCGGTAGGGAACGAGACAAAATTTCGGCAGCATAACCCTATAGTTCTCCTAGTGCAACGATGGCTAGAGCAGAAATCCAGCTCAGTAGCGCTTATGTTATGCACAGGAGAACTATAGGGTCATGCCATCAAAATCTTGTCTCAAACCCACCGACACCACAACGAGACACGCCTAAGCGGCCATTCGCGAGTTGTCCACTGGAATCAAACTCAGTGTCAGCGGCCATAACCGACGTTATAGGCCTATGTCGGTGGCTGGCCGACGACAAAAGTCCGCCGACACTGCTTGGACGACACTGCTTACTTTTGTCGGCGGCCAACATAATTCCGACGTCATTTCTCTCGTCCCCCTCCCTGCTCCCTGCCCCGCAAGCCCCTCCTCTTTAACGTCGGCCATTAAGATAACGCCGACACAGCTTCAATATCAGTGACGTCGGTCATAGACACGGCCGACGTCAATGCCACCCCTCCCCTTCCCTACCTTGCCCCCTGCAAAGATCTTTGACGTCGGCCAATCTCGAGCCGCCGACACAGCCCCCCATCACAGTCGGCGGCCGTAGGACAAGCCCACGTCATTACTCCCCTCCACCCCTGCTCCCAGGCCCCTCTTTGACGTCGGCCTGATGCGTGCCGACGACAAAACTTCAAACCATTGACGTCGGCTACAGGCCTGCCGATGACAAAACCACCAGCTCCCTGCATGGCCTGCTCAACACTAATGACGTCGGCCAGATCCCTGCCGACGACAAAGATTCAAACCATTGACGTCGGCCAAAGGCTTGCCGACGACAAAACTCCCAGCTCCCTGCATGGCCTGGTCACCACTAATGACGTCGGCATAGCTATGGCCGACGTCACTGATATTATACCTGCAAAACAAATTGCTGGAAAATAATATGAATACCCAATTTCAACCTGCAAAAATACATATTTCACAACAGAATTTTAATTCATAAATTTTCTCACAATATCCACACATAATCAACTGCTCGACACCATAATTTCACGCACATACACATTCACACCATTTATAAACAAACAATTCACCGATAAGAGTTCAAATTGTCCAGTAGGATCACATTAGGTCCATAGAGTCCAAAATACATCACAAATAAGCAGAATTGCGACGATATGGTTCGAAGAGTCTAGAATAGTGCAAAGTACACGTAGGACTGAGTTTTGATACATATAGGAGTGAAAACTAAAGCTAATGGTTATGCGAACCATCGTAGGTGGAAGGATTGAACGAGAAGAAACTTTTAGCCATTCTCTCAGCAACCTCATCACCAGCCGACCGTGTGCCACTGAAATCGCCCCCCTGCGCAGCATACATCGCCGGCGCGGCAGATCCGAAGACCTACAAGATTAGAGAACACAAATTTTCAATACATGTGTGCAATTGAAGCGTAAATTGTAAAAGTCTGAAAAAGGAGTATTACCCCAGGAGAATCCGCGTGTGGAGTGGAGAAGTGTATTCGAGGATCTCTGCTTGCACTGTGTGGTGGGAGGCGTAAACTGTGTCGAGGGTGCGTGAAATCTTGGGGTGGAGGTGGCAAATCTGTTGGTGCCGGAGGCCTCCACGCCCGCGAGCTCTGTGGACACACGAAGTTAGCATGTGAAATAAAAGTGTAAATATACAACTTATATGGCTGACATCTTAATTACACCTATTGAAGAATATTGCACCTCTGCATTTGCTGGCACATTCAGTTGCATTGGGCTTCGAGTTGTGTGAACTTCTCCTCCCTTGCTTTCTCCTTCCGCTCCTCCTGCCTCCATTGCTCACGCTCCTCTTCTGCTTTCTTTTGGAGCTCATTACATTGTGTCATTTGCTTTCGATCGATCGCTATTGAGCTTGTAGGCGTGCTTGGGTCAAGAGGAGCCCATCTTCGGCGCTCCCATGACCGTTCCACAAGAGGCGTCGCGAGGCAGCCTGAGTCCAAAAAGCCCGGCCGACCGTGAGCCATCCCACGAACCCGTCGTAGATGGCGGCGATGTCCGCCCCATGGCCCTAGGGTCTGCTGGTCACCGTGCTTCTCCCTCACGGCGCATCATATGCATCTGCGAAACAACCATGTTATAAAGCCGATTAGCTCGTTAAAAGTCGTAGTGATTACGAACAAGTCAAAAAACCTAAACTTACCATTTTCGCCTGGGCAGCGGTGACGGCGTGCTCTCCGCTCAACCACTGCGGATCACACCCCTATCGATTTCTATTACGCTGGCCGATCCGGCCGAGCTCGATTCGATTTGGCGTGGGGCGCGACAAGGAAACAACACAGGGGTTTACCCGAGTTCGGACCCCTCGCGGTAATGCAGTCCTACTCTGCCGAGCCTTAGCCCTTTTCCGTGTTGTGGTTGTATGGGATGTGGTTCTGAATGTTTGAACCCCCCCTCTCGCTTCTCTCTCCTCCCCGCTTATACAAGCCTTGAACGGGCGGAGAGAGCCGAGAGGTAAGCGTCTGATGCGCTTAGTACACCGACAAGGCGAGGGCAGGGCGGAGAGCAGCGTCTTGCTACTCGCCGCACGGCGCCGCCCATCTTGCGCCCGCAGTGACCTCCGCCCGCGAGCACACGGTGAGGCTGCGGGTGGGGCCAACTACTGCCCCCGACACGGGCGTCTAACTCGAAGGCGCAAACTCTCTCTCTGCCGGTCAATTCCTCTGCGCCACGGTGGCGATTGATCAAAGCTGCGAGAGGTCGCGTGGCGATAATCATCTCTTCTTACATCTATCCGCGCGTGGCGTCGCATTGAATCGCTCGTCGTCTTCGCGCGGGAAGGCTTCACCGAAGACTCGCCGGGGCGCTCTACGCCACGTGGGCCCGCGGCGGTGAGGGGCCTCGGTGGGGAACTGCCAGCGCTTTGAGGTCAGTCGCCCGCGGCGTGTGGGGCCCGCCGAACACGCAGAGGGGCTCGCCCACACGCTAGGGCACAGTCGCCCGCGGCGTGTGGGGCCCTCGCCCGGCGCCTGGCGCTTCGCCTGCCGGGGTCTAGTCGCCCGCGAGCGTGTGGCCCGCCGAACACACCGAGGGGCTCGCCCGCCTGTTGGGGCACAGTCGCCCGCTGGCGTGTGGGGCCCTCGCCGGTGCCACGAGGGGCTCGCCCATAGCATGGGGTCAGGTCACCCGCTGTGCGTGGGGCCACTGCTTTCTAGCCTTCCTTAGGACTCTTCATACCCGATGTTTATTACACCGCAGTAGCCGGGTCCACCATGATCTTGCGAACCGTCGCGCGAGACCTCCACCGTTTCTTGTGCGGCGGGGAGGCGAATCGTGGGGCCCGCCTCTGCGGCGGCCGTCGTCGATTCTCCACTGCGCCACGATCTCCTTGGGAACCGTACGCTTTTTGCGAAAAACCGAAGCCTTGGCAATGATGGCGCCAGCAGCGCAGTGGGACGGAATCCAAACCGTCGCGCTCGCGTCCCTTGCTTATAAATGCTTCGCTCCTTGGCGCCGCGACGAATCCTTCCGCGCGCTAAAGTGCCTTGAGCTGCCTCCTGCTTTCCTTAGCCACCGCCACCAAGCTTCTTCGCTCCTTAGCTTTCGCCACCGCACTTCCGCCGACTTCCAATGGCCCCCAAACGCAGCAAGGGTCGCCGCGGGGACGCTGCTCCAGCCGCGCCGGCAGCTGGTCCAACCTTGCCTGCCTCTGCCGCCGACGAGGATATGGTGGCGCGGCTCCGAGTGTTCGTGCTGCCAGCTTCCGCCCGGTTCCGTGCTGGGACCAATTCGCCAAGCCCCCACGACGGGGAGATCATCACCTTCACCTGGGCGGTGCTGGCGGGTCTTGTTCCGCCATATTCCGAATTCTTCTTGGGGGTGCTCGCCTTCTACGAGATCCAAGCGGCGCATCTTCCCCCCAACTCCATCGTGATGCTGGCCATCTTCGTCCACCTCTGCGAGATGTTCGTAGGGACGATGCCAAGCCTCCCGCTCTGGCGCCGGCTCTTCGCCCTGCACTCGAGCTCGCGCCCGGCGCGGTGAGGCTGCTACTTCACGCTTGCGCGCCGCCCTTCATCTGGTCGCGGCCAAGTCAAGCTGGAAGGACGGGCACGACAATGGTCAGTCTGTGGAGGATTCGATGGCTGCGATGATCTTGTCTTCCCGAGGGTCTGCGAGAATCCCTCGCCCGGTGAGGCGAAATGGGCGTGTAAGGATCCTAGGCGAGAGGGGTGAATCGGCTCTTCTCTAATTTTACTTCTCTCGATTAAACTTGTTTACTTTGTCAAATTAGGAACCCAAGCTATTGATTGACCTAGAGTCTAGTTCGGAAGTGATCACAATAATGCTGGCGACTACTAGGAGGCTCGATGGCACTCACAAGCCAGCCGGTCAATTCAATATCTTGGAAGTAAATATGTGTGGGCGAGGAGATGCAAACCGAGTTGTTTACAAGTTCGGTGCTCAACACATGAACACCTCGTCTCCTTTGAGGAAACTTCTCACCTGAGAGAAGTCGAGACTCTCTCGTCCCTAGCCCTCAATCCACTCGTGGTAGCTCTTCACCAACACATGGTGGCGAGCTCCAAACCTTCACACGGAGGCGAGTTCTCTCACTGCGAGCTCTCTCGCACCCACGCACCGACACACGGCACCGACTACCAACACACGGTGGATTCACCTCAACACATGAGGTACCCCCAACACATGGAGGATTTGGATCCGACACACGGATCTGTGGCACCCCGAGACACGGAGATGGCCGCCGACACACGGCGGACTTGAGGCTCAACGGATGGAGAGGATGCACCCTACACAAGGCGGTGACCACCAGCGAATGGTGGGTTTGCGGCCGCGGTCGATGTAGCTCGTGGCGTGGCGGCGATCTCTCCGTGACGGAATCCCAAGAGCACTAGATCGGAGGCGTCTCTCACCACTTCCCTTTCTCTCCCACCATGAAACTAGGGCAAGAACACCATGGGAGTTGGGGAAAACCTTGGAGATAGATGAGATGAGCTAGGGTCACCTTCTTCTTCTTCTTCCTCTCTTCTACTCCCTCTCAATCTCTCAAGCACATGGAACCCTAGGTGGAGATGGGAACCATGGGAGGAGCTCTCTTGGTGGCTAAGACAAGAGGCGGTAGCTTAATGGTGGCTCTCGCTCCGGTTTCTCCGTGCACCTAGCCCTATTTATAGGCCCAAGGCGAAACCCTAGAAATGGGCGGCTCGATTAAATCGCGAGATTCACATTGCCCGTCGGACGCCGTCCGGTTCCGTCGGCGCCGTCCGACGAGGATTTGGCCAAAATTTGTGCCGTCGGGCGCCGTCCGTCTCGTAGCTTACCGGACGCGTCCGGCAGGCAACAATGCACACGAACGGGCTGCCCGCCCGGTGTTTGGTCGTTGCGAAATGCCGTCGGACACCGTCCGATGGGCTTCGACGCCGTCCAAGCGAGGGGCGGTGTCATCTGGGACTTAATCGATTTTGGCGTGCTCATTGGAATTCCATGTTGTCGGACCCGTCCGACGGCGTCGAGCGCCGTCCGACGATCGCGCTTGATTTGGCGACCTCTCCTGGCTTCGGCGACCTCTCCCGTCACAGGCGACCCCTCGGCGGCGGCGACCTAACCCCAAGCACGGGCGACCTCTCGGCGAGCACGGGCGACCCTCGGCGGCCGGCGACCTAACCCCAAGCAGGCGACCTCTCGGAGAATACCGGCGACCTCTCGGAACCCCATGGGACCCACGGTGATGTTTACGGACACGTGCTCGGTGGGACCACTGCAACGAAGAGATGTAGTCTAGCCAAAGGCGCACACAAGGAAAATAGAAGAACTATAAAAGCGAGAGGTCCTTATCCTTAGCGTTCCGGTTGTACGGCCTATTTGCCATCAATTACCAAAATCAATTAGCCCATAGGAGGCTTGATCTTACAGGACGCGATGCTGGCGCGCATTGCTGAACTCCGAAACAATGGGCTCACTGGAACCCACGTGGCGGCGGACTTTCTGCGGCGCCGCCTCTGCCCGCTTCGCATGGTAGCGCCCGCTGGCAATATTATGGCGGCAGCAGCGGAATCGCGTCGCCCTAGATGTAAGCGTTGTTTCATTCTTTTGGGTCTTCTTGACTTCGTGGAACGTCCTTCCTCTTTTTTGGTTGCTTGCTAACGTGTGACTTCTTCTTTTGCACACCGCGAGAGCGTGCGGACGGCGTGCTCCGGCGATGGTGGTGGGACTATTGTCCGTGCCGGTGGCGACATTCTCCGCCCGGCGAGCATCCTCCCCTCTCTGGCCCCCCCCCACGGAGCATAATATGTTCTTCTTGCGCTGCCTCCCATGGAGGTCTCTGGTCCCGCGGTTCAAGTGGCCCGGGGACCCCTGCAAATCCGCGATCCTTCGCCAACCGTCGCCGAAGCTCCTGCGGCCGCTGCTCCTCCCGTCGTGGCGGCCGACTCCGACCGCGCTCTTGGGAAGCGCCGCCTCGTCCTCTCCCAAGACGATGATGACGAGGGAGAGGTGAGCCCAAAAACTCGCCCTTGAGTCTGAGCCGCCTCCTCACCAAATCGAAGGCATCACGGGGCTGTAGGCGATAAAGCCGTGGCGGAAGACCTTCCGACCAACGCCCGGCTCACTGAATGGCTCCGCACATGCCTCCATGGATCTCGAGAGGATTGCACTCCCGCTTCGAGTGGCGCGCTTCGGTAGAACTCCGTTTGCGCCACAGCGTCTGGTCCCCACCTACCGAGGCGTGGCGCTTGGCCTTGCGCGCTATCTTCTCGGCCGACCCATCATCGCCGTCGGGGATCACTCCGTCCCGCGGTAGGCTAGGATCTGATCCATCCATCGACCTTCCGGACGGCGTGGCGACGTTAAATTATCGCCGGCGTACTACGCACGGCTTTGGCGGCATTTCCACCTCAACCGTCTCAGCAGTTCTTCCGCATCCTCCCTCCAATCGGGGAGCTGCTGCGGGGACATCGACGTCTCCTCCAGACGCGGGAGCTGCGTCGAGCATCATGCCGTCCCCACCAGAATCGGGGGCTGCGACAGACGGCCGCGAGAGTCTTTCTTCAAAGACCCCGGCTGGAACAGGTGTCCTTGATGAGGCAATCTGGGATAGCTCGTCCGCCATAAAGTTGTCGCGACGAGGGATGTGCGCGAAGCCCAAACCCTCGAAATGCCGCTCCAACCGGCGCACCTCCGCCAGGTAGGCCGCCATAGCGGGATCGAACATGTGAATTCCTTCCTCGCTGGTTGATGACCGGAGAGAGTCGTCTTTGACTTGCGGCCGCGGATGCCCGGTCGGCCCACCACGAGCCCGCGACGACTTCAGTACTCAGCGGCGTTGTTGGTAGCGCGGACCTCCAGCACCACCAGTGCGGACGGCGTCGCCGGTGGGGACACGAGCAGCAAAGAGCCCGGCACCCTCGGTCGGAAAGAGCCGTCGAAGAAAAGAGTCCTGGCGAGGGTCTTTGGGCTGCCTTCAGCTTCGTCCGCCGGGTCCACTCGTTAGCGAACTCCGCGAGCTTGCCCTTTATGGCCGTTCGGGGAGCGAACTTGGTCGAACTCCGCCAGCTCCATGGCCCATTTAGCGTCTGACCCGTCGCCTCGCGAAGAAGGATCTCCGCAAAGTACTTGGTCAACCTGTGATTTCGCCCACAGAAGTAGTGGCCTTGACCTCGGGGCGCGTCGGCCGGCGTAAACATCTTCGGTGTTGCGAATACCTTGTTTGGCGTCGTGGAGGACTTTCTTGATGTAGTAGATGGGCGCTGCGCACCTTCCTTTCCGCCACCGAAGACCGCGCTGATCACTGGGGTTAGCGCGACATAAAGGATCATTGCTTTCGCTGGATGCAGGGCGACCAAGATGGGCGGTGTGAGGTACTTCTTGACCCGTCGAATGCCTCCAGCGCCTCCGCCGTCCACTCGGTGGTTGGTCTTCTTGAGAACTGAGTAGAGAGACTTTTATCCCCAGGCGGGCTATCATGCGCCCAGAAGTCGGCGGCGCGCAAACCTTGCATCTGCCGAAGTCGCGTCGGGGGCTTCATGTTCTCAATCGCCGCGATCTTGTCAGGGTTCGCCTCAATCCCCCTCTGGGAGACGAGGAAGCCCAGCAGCTTGCCCGACGGAACGGCGAAGACACACTTCTCGGGGTTGAGCTTGATGCAATACTTCCTCAGGTTGGCGAAGGTTTCTTCCAGGTCGCCGATCAACTCCTCCGCCTTCTTAGACTTCACCACCAGGTCGTCGACATACACCTCCAAGTTCCGCCCTATCTGGGGGCAGTGAGCGATGTGCATGGCCCTCTGGTAGGTTGGGCCCGCATTCTTCAATCCAAACGCCATCCTCGTGTAGCAGTAGACGCCCATGGGCGTCACAAAGGCTACCTTGTCTTCATCTTCTTCCGCCATGCTAATCTGGTGGTACCCAGTCGCATCGAGTAGCACAACCGCTTTCGCACCTGCCGTGGAGTCGGCGATGAGATCGATCGCGGGCGCGACTCTGAATCGCCAGACGCACGCATACTGTTGAGGTCGGTGAAGTCGGCGCACATCCTCCACCGCCGTTGGATTTCTTGGCGAGGCGGGGTTCCCGAGCCACAGGATGGGCGGCGCTCGAGCGATCCCGCCCGCAAAAGCTTGTCCACCTCTGGCGGATGGCGGCTGGCGCTCCACCGATCGCTTCGGACCTTCGCATAACCGGTCGCGGGGAACGTTACCAACTTATGCTCAATCACCTCCACAGGGACCCGGTCATGTCGGACGGTTGCCAGCGAACACGTCTGCGTTAGGCTGGAGGAAGAAGACGAGCGCGCTTCCTATTTGGCGCCGAGAGGCGCCCGCTGAACGGTCTTCGCGGGTCGACTCACTCGGGAGATCGCCTTGACCTCCGCGGACGAACCGGGGGAGGCACGGATCTTCGCCGGAGGAGCTCCCAGAGTCAAAGCTTTGGCCTTCTGGGCATCGACCGCCCCCGCCAAAGCGAGAGCATCCTTGTCGCAGCGGAGCGCCTCCGGGCGGTCCACTTTCAAGACAATGGGGCCGGCTGGCCCCGGAATCTTCGCCACCATGTATGCATAGTGGCAGGCCGCCATGAACTTGGTCAGCGCCGGCCGACCCAGTATGGCGTTGTACGGGAGATCGAAGTCGGCCACCTCGAACTCGAGCATCTCCGTGCGGAAGTTGTCGGAGCCTCCGAAAGTCACCGGGAGGCTGACGCGCCCAAGAGGGACGGACTCAGCCCCCGGCGCGATGCCGAAGAACGGGAGCGTCGGTCGAAGCTCCTGCTGCTGGATCTGGAGCGCCGTGGCGACTCGGGCGGATAGGAGGTTGAGAGAGCTTCCTCCGTCCACCAGCACCCGCCCGAGCTTGACATTCCGGACCGTGGGCGCAACCACGATCGGGAGATGACCCGGGCCGGCGGTACTGGCTGGGTGATCGGCCTGACTGAATGTGATCGGCTGCTCCGACCACACCAGCTGCCTTGCTGACCCAATGCCGGGCACGGCGGCGCACACCTCCCTCATCGCACGCTTAAAACTAGCGTGGGACGGATAGGTGGCCGATCCGCCGTGGATAACGGCGACTTCGCGCTCCGCCTGCTGAAAACCAAGCGAAGCCGCTTCCTTGCCCTTGCCGCTGCCGGGCGCTTTCGCTGCTGGGTGGGCGCTTTGTCCACCGGTTCTTGGCGACATGGCAATCGGCCAAGTCGTGGGGTATTGCGGTGGATGGGACGATAAGTCCCTCCGTTCCACTTTCAGCGGGGACGGTTGTCTCGCCCTCGTCGTGACAGCGGGGGCGCCGTGTACACGGCGTCGCCATAACCGCTCGGCGAGCCGCCTCTGCCGCCGCCCGCTGCGACCTCCTCCTTTCTTACACTGCCCGCGCTCACGCGCGGCCGGCTGTCGTCGTCGCGCTTCGGCGGCGAGACCTGCCGGTCTCGGCGCCTTGCGCTTCTTCTTGTCTTTGCCGCCGGGATTCTTCGAAGTCCCGGCCTCGCCACCCGCAGCGGCCCCTGCCCTTGCAGCCGGGCGGAAGCGAGCCTCCACCTGAAAGGCGCATTTGTGGGCCAGGGTGAAGAGTTCTTCCGTCGTCTTGATCTTGCGGGTGGCCATCTTCTCCTTGACCTTGGGGTCTCGGGCGCCTCTCCTGAAGGCCGTGACAACGGCGTCGATGGAGATGTCAGGGATGGTGTTGCGAACCTGACTGAAGCGCCGGATGTAGTCGCGCAGCGACTCCCCCTTCTTCTACTCCACATTGTGGAGATCATCTTCGACTCCGGACTGCTCGAACGTGCCCTGGAAGTTGGTGGTGAAGAGCTCAGAGAGCTCCTTCCACGACCCCACGGATTCCGGGGGTAGGTTCATGAGCCACGAGCGAGCTCCGCCGGTGAGGACTGCGGGGAAGTAGTTCGCCAGAACCTTCCCCGACCCTCCAGTCGGTTGCATCACCGTAGTGTAGATCTGCAAAAACTCGTCAGGGTTGGTGGAAGCATCGTACTTCTCGATGGCGGCAGGCCGGAACCTCTCCGCCATCGCCGCGTGCGACTCCTTGAAAAGCGCGGCGGCCGACCACGGAGCCTCCTACTCCTGGGTGCGCACTCCGTCGCGCCGTACCCGCCGTCCGAACAGCGTCGAAGATGCGTGCCTTCTCTGGCGGAGGTAGCATCGCGGGACCCCTCCTGGTCCCCACGGGCGGCAGCGTCGGCACGGTCGCGCACTCGGTCGTGCCGCCTGCGGAGCTTGTCGCGCAGGTCTTCTCCGTGTCGCAGATGGCGGTCCTCCAAGTGGGGCCGGAGATCACCGCCTCCTCAGACGCTTTGCTGGCGAACCCGTGGGGAATCGCGCTGCTCGTAAATCTGGCCCGCTCCCTCACGCCGGAGATCCGTGGGAGGAAGCGGAGCCAAAGAAGCGGGAGGAGGCGGAAACACGGTTCCGCGCCCGCGGCATCCGCGTGGCGGGCCAAGGCGGCCCACCACCACGCCCGCCGGAGTCGAGTCACCGGAACGGCGGGTTGTCGGCGGGGCCACGCCGCATGGAGGTTTTGTCTTTGAGTGCACTCCTCCAAGGCGAGCACCGCTAAGCCAAGCGGGGCAGTGCCGCCGGCTGATCCACCGCCATTACGCGGCCGACGCTGCGTGGCAGCGGCTCTAGCGGCCGCCTCGCCCATCGCGGACTGCTGATCCGCCATCACCGCCTGAAGAGAGGTCGAAGAACTCGAACCGAAGCTAGCGCTCCCCTACATGGCGCGCCACTGACGGCGTGCTCTCCGCTCAACCACTACGGATCACACCCCTATCGATTTCTATCACCGCTAGCCGATCCGCCGAGCTCGATTCGATTTGGCGTGGGGCCTGAGGAGCAACACACGGGGTTTACCCGGTTCGGACCCCTCGCGAATGCCCTCCTACTCTGCCGAGCCATAGCCCTTTTCCGTGTTGTGGTTGTATGGGATGTGGTTCTGAGAATGTTTGAACCCCCTCTCGCTTCTCTCTCCTCCCTCTTATACAAGCCTTGAGCAGGCGGAGAGGCGAGGGGTAAGCGTCTGATCGCTTAGTACATTGACAAGACGCGAGGCAGGGCAGAGAGACAAAACGCGTCTTGCTACTCCGCGCGGGCGCCGCCCATCTGGCTTCGCCAAGTGACCTCGCCCGCAAGAACACACGGTGAGGCTGCGTGTGGGGCCCGGCTACGCCCGCCGACACGGGCTTCCAACTCGAAGACTACAAACTCTCTCTCTGCCGGTCAATTCCTCTGCGCCACAGTGACAGTTGATCAAAGCTGCAAAGGTCATTTGTGGCGGTAATCATCACTTCTTCTGTCTATCCGCGCGTGGCGTCGCATTGAATCGCTCGTCGCCGCGGCGGAAAGCCTTCGCCCGAAGACTCGCCGGGGCGCTCTACGCCCGTGGGCCCGCTGACGGTGAGGGGCCTCGGTGAGGCCCGCCAGCACGCCGGGAGGTGCAGTCGCCCGCTGCGGCGTGGGGCCCGCCGAACACGCCGAGGGCTCGCCCACCGCGCTGGGGCCTTGGTGCCCGCGGCGTGTGGGGCCCTCGCCGGCGCCCTAAGGGGCTCGCCAGCATGTTGGGTCTGTCGCCGCTTGACGCGTGGGGCCCGCCGGGCTCTGTTGAGGGCTCGCCCGCCTGTTGGGCTCAGTCGCCCGCTTTGACGTGTGGGGCCCTCGCCCGGCGCCACGAGGGCTCGCCAGCGTTTGAGGTCTGCAGTCGCCGCTTTGACGCGTGGGGCCCGCCAACACTGTTGGGGCTGAGTCGCCCGCTTTGACGTGTGGGGCCCTCTCCCGGCATACTGAGGGGCTCGCCACGCCACTGGGGTCAGTCGCCCTTGTGACGCGTGGGGCCACCTGCTTTCCTAGCCTTCCTTAGGACTCTTCATACCCCAGTATTTATTACACCGACAAGCGGGATCCATTGGTCGTTGTGTGCCGTCAGGCGGAAGGGCGAGGCGTGTCTGTGCCACGCCACAAGGTGAACGACAGGCGGCTCTCCGTCTCCGCTTCTGTAGTTTAATTGAAGTCAATAGTTAACATGTAGTAACTTTCTGTTAATAGAATATCTAACTAATGCTAGAAAATATACTTACTAGGTCACGCGCGAGGTGCCCCATACCGAGTCCCCCAAGGTGGGTCGTGCAGATCTCGGGGTTTTTATCCCTATTTTCCCTGTTCCTCCTGGATTTGGCAATCCACGCATCGGAGGCCCACATCCTGGAAAGAGCCTTCCAGGCGGAAGGACACTTGTCCATCCAATCAGGACGCCCACGCACATACTGCCCTGTCTTGAGATACACCGAACTTGCCTCATTCCTCTTGTTTTTCTTGCCCTTCCTCTTCTTGTACTTCATTACCGCCTCGACTCGGGCCATCCGTATCATGTCTGCGACAATGTGGGTCGCCATTGCATCGATCGCAGGGCGATGAGCCTCATAATCGTCCAATGTCGCCTCCGGCCAAAGCATATACCTCTTCTGAAAAACAACATATGAAAGAACACCTGAGCTAAATATCAATTAGAAATGAAAAACGACATGCAGCTAGTGTTATGAAGACAAACAATTAGAAATGAAAATAAGACATCTAACCCAGAAGTCCTCGACCAGTCGATCGGCGAGAGTCTTTCCCTGATCATCAACATCGTGGGAGTAGTCCAACGAACTCATCGCCGGCCGCCGCTTCTTGCCACGGCCAACCTTCCCGAGATACAAATTCTTTAAGAGTGGGCCCAACACCTTGCCCGGCTCCTGTGGACCCTTAAAGGTGCAAATCAAGCCCCTGCACGCATATTTGCCCAAAAGACAAAAATATCATAAGTGGTTAGCAAGTTTGTAGTTAGCAATAATAAAAACACTGTAAATCGTACCACACACCTCTTATTGGCGGTAAGCTCTGGGGGCTTGTTGCAATTTGGTTCTCCCCCACGTGTTGAGGGTCGAGGAGGAATCAGAGGACTCCGGCACCTCCCACTGCGCGTCCTCCAGATCATGGCTAGAAGACGCGGCGTGCTCTAGTGCCTGAAACCACCAAACACAAGCAAATGAAAGGAATTAATAGAAAGTAAATGACAGTCAATGTGAAAATTTTAATGGCTTAGATGACATTACCTCCTCCCACCAACCCGGTATGAAGTGCTCGTCGGTGGCTTGCTCTACGTCTGCCTCAGAGCCGGACTCTAGACCATCGTCAAATTCAGGCTCTTCCTCCTACTCCCCTGGCCACTGAAAGTCCAGCCTCCTGTGCATCATTTTGTAGATTTTCTCCACCGCCTCCGGATTCATCACACCCTCGATCTCTGGCTACACCACCTCATCCTCCTCGAGGTCGGAGTCGGGGGCCTCCAACAGCGCCTCAAAATCTAGGAGGTCACCTCTCAGAGGACTCCCGCCGCTCCTCCTAGTCCTCCGGCCCGTCGCCACCACCCCCTCGCCCTCCTGGTAGTCGGCGGCCACCACCCCCTCGCTATCCTGGGAGTCGGCGGCCACCAACTCCTCGTGCAATCCACTACCATCTCCTCTCTTCCTCCTACTGCGAGTCGTCACAACACCTTTCCTAGGCATCGCCGCAGCTGCATTGCACATACGAAATTTGCATAAATAGAAATAAAATGAAATGAAATAATACAGATATGGATAAATAGAACGAAAATGACTTTAATTAAACAGCATTACACATATGAAATTTGCCTGTCTTAAAAATCCTCAGCTTCCTCCTCGGGTTCATCTTCCTCTTCCTCTTCTGTTTCCTCATCCTCTTGGTCCTCCTCATCATCCTCGTCCGCCTGACCTTGCTCTAGTTGGCGTTCTATATCGGCTGGGTACGCCGATCCCAATATATTATCTAGGTCGTCACCAATATCGACGTGGAGCTCTCCAGTCATCTCTTGTTGTTGGAATGGACCCGTATCTGGGAGATCCTCATAGTCTTCTTCGGAGATCTCGGACAATCCACCGTGCGGAAGACATTTATGAACAATCCACCAACTCTTGTAACTTGGATGGGGGTACGACAGATAGAAGACCAACTCGACTTGCTCGGGCAAGATGAACACGTCTGGCCTTCGATAGAGTTTATTATGATTGATTTCAACCAGTCCAAATTCTGGAGTACGTCGCACCCCCTCGATTGGGTTCGAACCATCTGCACCGGAACAGGACGAGCGAGAGATCGTTCTTGCCTTCAAATGATATTTCCACAATCTCCTCAATTATCCCGTAATACTCTATGTCTTTACCCCCGAAGTCGTCAGTGACATAACTCACGACTCCGCTGTTCACCGTGGTTACATTGGGACGAGCCAACTCACCACCTTCTGATCGAAACCTATAACCATGACAATCGTAGCATCGATGGACCTTAATTCTATGGTTGCATCCCCGCGACATTTGTTTGAGATCGTTGTGGACGCTGAAATGTCTTTGACACTACAAAAGCGACGACATAAGAATAAGTCAACAAATGAAAACGACACGTTTATGACTTAAGTGAACGGGTATGAGTTGCAAAAATTTACATGGTAATGAAACCAGGTCAGAAAGGTCGGTCGGTCCTGTCCACAACCTCGTCGTTTCATCTTATCAATTTCTTCGGCCGAAGGCTCACCTGGTTGTCCCCACTCTTCTTCAATGAATTGACTACAAGATTTTATATCTAGTTCAGTTATGAAGTATATAAAGAATATTTTTAAGATTTATTTTTGAAAGCTATTGACTCACTTGATGTACACCTTCATTTCATCCATGTTGTCGTACACGTACAGTTGAATCAAGATTTTCTCGTCTGTATCCAATTCACGTGTGGTGCTTTTGCCAATGTTGTGCCCGGCTTGGTCATGGAACACCTCAAGGTTAGAGCTACTTGTACGGCGGGCCTTCTTATACCTTGGTTGTGGTGCACGGACCTTGTTTTTGGAGCCAAAGTATTTATCCGTGAAGTATGCGGTCTCCTGAATCAGCCAAGCTTCGGCAATACTTCCTTCAACCCGTGCTTTGTTCTTTACCTTCGTTCTAAGATTTTTCATCATGCGTTCCACGGGATACATCCACCTATACTGTACCGGGCCCCCAACTTTTTCCTCGAATGGCAAATGTATTGTTAGATGCTGCATGCAATTGAAAAACCCTGGAACATATATCTCCTCGAGTTTCGTCACAAGCACAACAATCTCCTTCTCCAATTCCTCCATCCTAGATGCCGATATTTCCTTTGCACATAACTCTCGATAGAAGAAACTAAGCTCTGATAATGTGATCCAGATATCTTCTGGAACATATCCACGCCACACTGCTGGGAAAAGACGCTCTATAAAGACTTTGTAGTCGTGTGACTTCATTCCATTTAACTTGCATTGCTCTATGCTTACAGCATGTCGAAGGCTCGACGCGTACCCATCTGGGAATTTAACCTTATCCACAATCCAATGCAGAATCTCCCTTATTTGCCCGCATGTGAGACAGTATGTTGCTCTTGGTTTCATCCCATTCTCGTCAAGGCTCATAGTTTGCCGATCACAAATTACAGCGCAATCTAGTCGCCCTTTCTTGTTATCTCTTGTCTTATGTTGGATATCCCAGTTTGTATTCACGACTGCCTCGCACATATTTTTCTCTTGGTGCATCAGGTCGAGGTTA
Source organism: Raddia guianensis (assembly GCA_036346415.1). Classification (NCBI taxonomy): domain Eukaryota; kingdom Viridiplantae; phylum Streptophyta; class Magnoliopsida; order Poales; family Poaceae; genus Raddia; species Raddia guianensis. The sequence continues at coordinate 32,283,332 of CM070535.1, forward strand.
TGTGGCTGCTTCAAGTCATTCGCATATGGAAGGTTGAGGATGCTGCACTTATGAGTCCAATTGTGGTCCACTCCATACTTCCCTTCATACTCCGGCATTTTCAGATCATCATGCCATATGATGATATCCTCCACCCGGTGCCTTTCTGGTGGCCCCTGCTTCACAACCCTGCCTTTTCTAAATGCATTTCTCTGCTTTGAAAGGATGGTTCGTGGCGAGAAACAACGATGACAGTCGAACCAACAGGATTTCATGCCCTCCTTCAGTTGAAATGCATCGGTGTTACTTAGGCATATAGAGCACGACAGCCTCCCATGCGTGCTCCAGCCCAAGAACATTTCATACGCCGGAAAATCGTGTATGGACCACAAGTACGTGGCGCGCATCCTAAAGTTTTGTCCAGTGAAACTATCATGTGTCAATGCTCCTTTCGTCCACAGGTCGTTCAGTTCTTCTACCAGGGGTTGCATGAATAGATCTAAATTTTTACCGGGAGACTTAGAACCAGGAATGATCACAGAAAGAAACATGTACTCTTCCTTCATGCAGAATTGAGGCGGCAGGTTGTAGGGGATAGTAAAGACCGGCCAACACAAGTACGGGTGCGCGGTCATGTTGAATGGTGTGAACCCATCATCATGATGGCCTTGAGCGCATATTTCTAAGCTCATGCAACAAAATCGAGTCTTGTTGGTCCAAAAGCCTCCAGGCTTCCGAATCGGAAGGATGGACCATCACGCCCTCCTTTCTACGTTTACCCTCCTTGTGCCACCTCATATGTCTTGCAGTGGACTTGGACATGTACAAATGATGGAGGCACTGAGTGATCGGAAAGAAACGGAAGGTCTTCTGGGCCACCTTCGTCCGTCTCTTCACACCATCTCTACCTTTCACTTCTACGTACTGACTCTCGTTGCAATGCTTGCAGTGACTCAGCCTAGAATCAGCCTTCCTGTAAAGCATGCGGAACTTTGGACAATAGTCTATCCTCTCGCACAGCATGCCCAACAAGCTGAGAAGTTTCTTCGACTCGTAAAGATTCGGAGTCATCCTATGTCCACTCACTATACCACAGCACGCTATTAGCAACGGACACGTAGCGACTGACTACGCGTCGGTAAGAATTTGCGACGGACTGCATGACAGAAATAATGATATTAGGGTCGGATAGTCTGTCGGTAGTAGTAGCTATTTTTAGCATCTGACTTGAAGTTGGTAAAATTAGGTATTAGGGTCGGATAGTCTGTCGGTAGTAATAGCTATTTTTAGCATCTGACTTGAAGTTGGTAAAATTATTTTTTCCATCTATATGTCCGTCGGGACTGTTCACGTACATGTATGTGCCCCTGTTCATCTTCAACGTAACCTAAGTCTCATGCCAGCCCGCGCCCCTGCCCTGTGTGTGCCCTCCCGTCGCCGCCGCCACTCCCCTCCCTGCCGCCGGCCAGCCCTTCCCTCCCTAGCGCCGCCACTCTCCCCTTCCCTCCACGCCACCGCTGCCCCTCCTCCCTGCCGCTGCTTTCATCTACCTAATTCCCAGCCGCCCCTGCCCGGCCTGTACGTACCCCACGAGCCGCCGCCCCTCAACTCCCCTCCCCGCCGCCGCCACTCACCTCCCCGCCGCCAGCAGGCCATCCACGCCGCCGCCTCGGCCTCCCTCTCCGTAGCTAGCCACCCCAGCGCCGCCTCTCCTCTCCCCTCCCCGCAGCCCTGCACACCGCCGCTGCCATTCTCCCTGCCGTCACTCCCTCCACGCTGCCCCTCCCTCCTGCTGCCCGCCCAGCCCACCACCAACCCACCGCCCCCCCTCCCCTTCCCGTCGGCCCCTCCCACCACACCCTCATCCCCACCCGCCTCCAGTAGCCCTCCTCTCCCCGTCGACCCCTCCTAGCCACGGCACTCCCCTCCCCACTGTCGGCCCCCTCCCGTCACTCCCCTCCCCGTCGCCATGTGCGTGCTCGACGAGGACAAGTAGTTCGCTGACGACTTCCTCGGCCAGGTCAAGGTGCCCCTGTCGGCGGTGCTGGACGCCGAGAACTGCTCACTCGGCACGAGGTAGTACCAGCTGCAGCCCAAGAGCAAGAAATCCAAGATGAAGGATTGTGATTATCGGAATCATAAATCGTATATTATGCTTGTTGATGCTGTGATGTTTTTAATTCAGTTTGTCTTTTTTTTTTTACAAGTTAGTTGCCTCATGGTGATGATATGTTATGTTTGTTATGTGGGAGAGGCTAATGCTTGTATTCTGGATTAGGAATCGCATGCTATGGTCATTGATGCAGATCGGATGAGTAGGTTGTGCTAGTTCACTACCTACTTTTCTCGAGAGTCATTTCCTTTCTAATCTGCTCCCGCTTTTTCACGATTTTAATAAAGACCTCAATTTCCGAAGGGATCCAAGGAAATAGTGAGCCTGATGACTTTTGATATTGATGTTGGTATTACTAATTTAATGAATTTTTGTTTCGCTTAGGAATCATTTGTGAATATCAAGATAGGTTACTTTTTATTAGATGTATAGTTGTTTTATGGCCTCGTTATTCATCCCACGACTACTATGCACTAGCCCCATTGGTTCGTTGTTTGGGTCACTTGAGTAGTCTTTTCAGTTTTGTTGTCCTTACACCAACTTTTATTTTTTGGGAAAGTATTTACTTGCCGAAATGTTTTTGTAGGAGAAATTTGCCTTACTATATCTCTGTCTCAAAATAACCCGGAAGAGACAACAACACTTGCACATTATGCTTGAGATGATCTTGCATCAAATTCGGACAAATCAATCGAACTAAAGAAGGAACTTCTTTGCCGATATTCCCATAGAATTATCCACTTGATGATCGGTAATGATGAGATAGGAATTGCAAAGGAGGATAAATCAAATGGTGGTCCATCGTTTGTCAATCGGCTATGCCAAATGTTTTCAAAGAAAGCCAAAAGATGCAGAAGCTTCTGCTCCACCTCTCTTGAAGCAGGACAGAAGTTTGGATATTCTCAAAGAAACTCGTTTGTCAAGATAATGACTTCAAAAAAATCATGAAGTAGCTGGATTGAGCCTTAAAAAAATAATGGTGCGTATTTTGAGTATCAAACTTTCAAACGTATGAACGCCAAACCAATTCAATATAAAATAGTTGAATGTTTACATAGTTGAATTTTTACACTATAAATCAAGATCGTGCCATGACCATTTTGTGCTCCATTATGATTTTTCTATACAAAGGACATGTACCATGTTGGAATGAGAAAAGTTTACATAGGACTGATAAGAATTAGATAAATTCTTAGAATAGAGTGTACATCACTGTTCTAACGCAAAAACAATTAACATGTTATTTCCTATGAGGTGCATATTAATGCTATATCTTGTAGAAATATGTGCTCAATAAGAGTAGCAGATAGTGAATAGGTGTTCAATAAGAGTAGCAGATGTAGTGAATACCGATTATCTCCTTCCTCCCAAAAGATGAGCGAGACACAAGAATCAACGATAATAAAAGCAAAAATTGTGTCGCGTGGCGAGCAAATGCAACACTAGTATCCATGATGAAATATATGTTCTGATGCATTACTAATGCAGATTGTATGCTAGATTTTTTTTTATATCAGCAAACAGTTCTCATGCATTACTAATGCTAGATTGTATGCTATATTTAAGAATATAAATTCATATATCAGTAAACAGTTCTCATGCAAGACTTGGATGTCCACATGATCTCTAGATGGCTTCTATCCCGAATTAAGCTTATCTCTGGTAGTGACAAAATTTTCTCAATTTATTTGTGTTGTAGGCTCGGACCTTGAGAGCTAAAGAGTGTCGTTCAAAGGTATCCATGTTACATACCTTGCCGAAAAATTCTTATATGATGTTGCATACTACATTTCTTGTAGAGTGACAAATTAGGATTCCTAGCCAGGAGAGATGAAATTTATGTTGAAACGCATACACATCGAAATAAAAATAGAGATCCTGTACCTGGAGCAGATTCAATCATTGTGAGTTTTCAATAATTGTGAGTTTTTTTTGCAAAATGTGCATGTGTGATGTTAGTTGCACGAAGATATTTACCCACTTCATTCTTTTGCAGAACAAATTTAAAGAAGTAACTGAAAACAATCCAGAATTGAAAGAAAAGAGTATTCAAGAAGGTGATTTATATACACATGTTTTAGGACAGAAGGAGCCAAAAGGACGTGTTCGTCTCTTAGGCTTAGGACCACGTCCACAAGAAGTGGGTACACCTTGTAATTTCCCATCTCGTCATACAAATAATTCTATTTTATGTTTTGAAATCTTCTTATTTAAAAATGAAATATGTGATGCAGGGAGAAGAAGAGAGCATGTCTCCTGTCCATAGATGAGTCATGACTAGCATGGCACCTCCAATGCATCGTGAAACGTTTTTATCTACTGGAGATTTGAATTTTGTAATTCCTCATCTTGTCATATTTTGATTATATGTTTTACATTCTTCATATTTTAAAAATGCATTATGTGTTGTAGGTTCAAAATGAGGTAATACTATATGCTTTGGTTAGATCTGACACTCCTATGGGTAAGGCAACTATTGTATCAACTGACCCAAAAAGTAAGGTAGGAGGTATTTGCCTTAGAAGGCAGTTCTATGAAGTTCGTGTGGATTTTGTTTATAAAAAAGATGTTGATCTGCCACGACCATATAGTGATTTGCAAACTATGGCAGGCGCTTACAAGAAGCGCATTGCCTGACCATGCCATGAAATAATATTCTAGACTATGTATTGTTTATATTTTTAATTGCTAACTAGCTACTAACTTATAATTTTTTGTAGATGAATCCTGCAAAAAAGTTATCTTGCTCCCAGACTGGAGGTACATAAACATTCCTTGTATTGTGTGGTGTGGTTTATCTATGGTTTCTTTTAAACCTTGCAAGGATTGGCTAGCTGATCATTTCTTGATGATCAGAAGGGCTTGGGATGCGAAGAGCCAAGTATGAAATAATATGTTTGGACTTATGCGTTGATGACTTGTTATGCACTATTGGAACTTGCTCCACTTACTTTGCAAAATCTAGGTTAATCTTTGAATTTACTAAGCTATCATCTCTATATGTTTTTGGTTTCCTTCAATAGGGATTATATGAAAACAAAGTTAAGATGTAATTAGTGCCTAATTAGTTCCTAATAGATATAATTACTACCCTGATCTATCTTTTCATGCCACTAATAAATATTCTTTTTAGGTAAAAAGGGAAGGTCATAGTTGAGTGATTCTGAACTTCAATTCATGCATGGAGGCTGGATACTTCTCTCTCATATGGATAAAGCGCGCTTGGATGGAAGATAAATAGTCTTTTGTGTATGCGTGTGCTTGTACAAATGAAAGTGTTCTCTCTTTTGGTGACCAAAACACTTGAAATGGTCTTATAATCTATACTAGCTCTTAAATATGCACGCTATACGGTTTCTATATATGTTAGTGGGATGATATGCTGTATTTTGAACAGACGATATGGTGCAATAAAGACTATATATGTTAGTTGGATGTGCATATGTTTTGGATAAATGATATTTTGAATAATGTACGCTATCTATCTTTTGGATGCGCTATCTATCTTTTGGATGTGCTATATTTATTGCATCATGTCATGTATAATGAGAATTCTTGTATGGCGAATAATATTTTTTTTAAAATAAGCAAAGAATGGCAACGGACTAAACGTCGGCAAAGTTAACAATACCGACGAACTGCAAGTCGGTAATTATAGAAATTCCAACGTACTGTCAGTCGGCAATTTTTTTAAGCGCGATGGTTTGAAAGTCGGCAAAAACAACACTACCGACGGACTAAGCGTCGGTAATATTGAAAAATGCCAACGTACTGTCAGTCGGTAATTTGTTCAAACGTGACGGATTGAAAGTCGGCAAAGACAACACTACCGACGGACTAAACGTCGGCAATATTTAAAAATGCCAACGTACTGTCAGTCGGTAATATGGAAAATTGCCGACTTACAGTCCGTTGGTAATAACAAGTCCGTCGGTAAAGACTTTTGCCAACGGGACTTTAGCCAACACCCCAAGTCAGTCAGTAATACTTTTTGCCAACTGACTGTTCGACGGTATATATGGTATATTCCGACACACAATTAGACGCTAATAATTTGCAATGGTATAGTGACTTGGAAGCAGGCTATCGAGCAAATTGCAAATGTCGTTGAAGCAATTGGCTGAAAAGTTATATTTGGTCTTCACCGCCATGAGACGCGAAACAGCGGAGTGTACGGTCACATCAGTATGGTCATGAAGCGACAACTTGGCAGACTCGAGGAGCCTCTCGAACTGTTCAGCGAGTGGCTCGGACTCTTCCTCGGGGGAGAGATCGAAAGCCCGAGCCACGTCCTCCGTGAGCTTCTCCAACCGGTCGACATCAACTTCGTCGAAACCCTCTCCAAAATCTGCAGGGCTAAAGACCGGCGCCGGCCGGCGCTTCTCTCCATGAGCCACCCATATAAGATAGTTCACTTTGAAGCCATATCTTAAGAGGTGCATACTAATTTCACTCTTGTTTCTCTTCACAGTGTTCGAGCAACAAGCACAAGGACACCAGACCACCGCCGCGTTTGGGTCGGGGACACTTCCGAAAGCATACTCCATGAATGCCCTTGCCTTCTTGATCCACTCGTTCGAGTGACGTCCAGACCTACACCATCCATCGTACATCCACCGCCGATCTTCCATCGCTAACTATATAACGTAAATGCATGCAATACAACTTTAAGTTTAGACGGTTCAGGTCTACCTAAATAGGAGAGCTTACCCACCCACGGGTGCGCGTTTGAGTACGGTGGTCCCGACACTATGGGGCACGGGTCGAAATTCCGGTAGCATAACCCCGCAGCTCCCCCGGTGCAATGACGGATACGGCGTACCGCTTATGTTATGCACTAGGAGAACGACGGGGTCATGTAGCCAGAATTTCAACCTATGCACCATAGTCCGAGACCACCGTACTCAAACACGCATCCACGGGCTGTCCAAGAACGTGGACAGCTCGGAAGCACACCCGCTTTCATAATGGAACCCAACGAATCACCGTCCGAGCTCCTTATGAAAATATGTAGGTGTGCCCCCGAACAGGTTGACTTTGGCTCGATTCATGTTATAAATGCAATTGAACTAATCAGAATCGAGCGTAATCTCACAAAGTAAAATGTCACTAATTAATTATATCTACTAATCTCGTCCGGTTAACAGAATACCGACGACAAAGCTCGCACTAATTACAATACACTAACTAATTATAGCGACTAATCTCGTCCGTTAACAGAATACCGACGACACAGCTTATACACTCAAAAAAAATAGTCGAGCATACCTCGTATGCCTGGCAGGCGGACGGGGAAGTCGACGCGGAGAGGAGGAAGGTGACGGAAGGGGAAGCAGCCGACGACGGTTGTTCGGGGTGGCGGCGAGGGAAGACGGCAGCAAGAGCGGAGTACGGGGCGGCGGTCGGGAGGAGGCTGCGGCGCTGGGCTGTGGGAGGAGGCGGCGGCGCGAGGAGCAGAGGAGGAGGCGGCGGCGCTGGGCGGTGGGACGAGGCGGCGCGCGAGGAGGCGGGGGAGGAGGCGGCAGCTGGATGGTGGGACGAGGCGGTGCAGGCGGTGGGAGGAGGCGGCGGCGCTGGGCGGTGGGACGAGGCGGCGAGGGCGGTGGGAGGCGGCGGCGCGAGGCGAGGGGGAGGCGGCGCGCAGGCAGCAAGGGAGGATGCGCGGCGCGAGGCGGGAGAGGAGGCGGCGGCGCAGGCGGTGGGAGGAGGCGGGCGGCGGATGGCCGCGGCGACGACGATGGCGGCGTGCTGTTCCTTAGCTTGGATCGGGACTGGGCACAAGGGACAGGGAGAAGACAAGGGACAGGCCGGGCGCAATTATTGGGCTGGCGCTGCGCCCTTTGCCGTCGGCCTCTTCACACCCGACGTCAAAGCCAACCGGTCTAGCACCTATGCCGTCGGCCACAAGTAACCCGACGTCACAGCCACAAAGTTTGCCTGTTGAGCTGACGGGAGGGGGCAAATGCTTTGACGTCGGCCCATGCCATCCCGACGTTAAAGCCGCCCTGGCTAGCAGCTGTGCCGTCGGCCTACACTCTCCCGACGTCACAGCTACAAAGACCGGCCGGTTGAGTTCACGGGAGGGGGCCAAGGGCTTTGACGTCGGCTTGCTACATCCCGACGTCACAGAAGTCCGGGCTAGCCCCTTTGCCGTCGGCCTCCACTATCCCGACGTCATAGCCAAAAAGACCGGCCGGATGAGCTCACGGGAGGGGGCAAGGGATTTGACGTTGGCCTATATGATACCGACGTAAAAGCTTCCCTTTGACGTCGGCCATAGCCTGTACCGACGACACAGACCCCTCCTATGACGTCGGCCTCCACACTGTCCGACGAAATAGGTCCTCCACCCCTCCCAAAACACCGGTTCTCTCTCGTCTCATATATATTACTCCTCCAATTATTAAAATCTATCATGTCGCTACACGCTCCTCCCCACCCATCATTCGATTATTTGCGTGGGCTCCTTTGAAATGTGCATAGCATATCGTATTCGATCGGCTTGCATTTCACACACTATTTCTACCAATACATGTCGGAGTATCTTTACCAATACGCACCTAGCTCGAACTTTTCACCGACGGAAATAAGGAGCGCGATATGACCTTTCTTGTGTTACGTACCCTTTAGAACTCTAAAGAGACCATATGAGGTTTGGGGCGGAGGGCCCGGAAAAATATAGACCAGCCAACGGGGAGAAGGGATATGACGTCGGCAAGAAAAGGCCCACGTCACAGACAGACCTTTGACGTCGGCCAAGGGCTAGGCCGACGACATAGACCCAACCTTTGGCGTCGGCCTCCCAATGGCCGACGACACAGCACCTTCCCCGGGCCCCAACCAAACGTCGATTCTCTCGTCGGATAATTATCCCTCCGTACAAATTTTCAAATAAGAAGTTTGATCGCATATTGATTTATTAAAAGCTATCGTATCGCTACACGCTTCTCCTCACCCTACGAGGTTTGAGGTGCCTGAAAATAAATCGACCACCCGTGGGGAAGGGAGAAGAGCTATGACGTCGGCTATGTCCTGGCGGACGTCAAAAAGGGCCCTTTAACGTCGGTATGGCTTGGTCGACGACAAAGCTCGCACCTACCCCACCCCGGAAGCGGACAACGTGCTCTCGGCAGGGCTGGCAGTGTCGGCGGCATAAACCTGGTCGACGATAAATACTGTTGTCAGGGTTACGACCGTTGACAGAGCTTTTTTGGCTGCGGACAAAACTATTTAGGCAGGAACTGAAATTGAAAAATCCGGAATCGTGCTCTCGGGAGGACAGGAAGTGTCGTCGGCCTGCTCTTGGCCGATGTCACTGGTGGCCACAGACTGTCGTCTGGGTTAGAGCCGACGATACAGTTTGTTCGGCCGCCGACAAAACCATTTTGGCAGGAACAAAAATTCAGAAATCTGAACTCGCGCTCTTGGCTAGGCAGGTATTGTCGTCGGCCATCCTTTGGCCGACGTCATTGCTTGCCTGATACTTGTTTTGTTGTCGGTGCTACTTGTGGCCGCCGACAAAGCCTGTCGTCGGGATTTGGGCCGCCGACATTGTTTTTTTCGGCCGTCGTCACAGAGATCATTTCCTGTACCACTGGACAATTCAGGATCATTTTTCACAACTCGTAATAGAAATGAACGACATTTTTATTGCCAGACATTCTTATTGCCAGACATACAGTCACAGTGCATTGGCATTACAAAACATTGTGTTTTCTAGTGTCGCTCGTGATCTAGCATTGGCGTTGAATCCTGACAAGTGGTACCAGAGCTATGGTCGTTAACCCGGAATGTCTTCAGGAGATCGCACGGTGTAGGACAGATGGTCCGATGTGTGATGGGGTAGATTGTTGGGTTTAATCCCACATCGGATATTGGTGATGGGGGTGGAGGCACCCCTCTTCCACCAGGCTAATTTGTTGGGCTGAGTTGGGTCAGGACCTGGGTTGTGCTTCCAGTTGGGCCAATAGAAGTGGGGACTTAGCTCAAGAACAAATGTTGGTCTCAGGGGCAGCCGGATTGCTATGGGCCATGAGATGAGCTGAATGACACATGAAAAAATGTTCAAATTAGCCTTATATTTTGAGCGCGTTCATGTTAAGTCTAACTCGACGAGCTCGCTAGATCGATGGATCGAGTAGCCATTCGACATAAATGAGTTTAGTCACTTCTTTCGTAAATGTTGGGGGCGCTGGCCTGCATATATCCCATCTAATTAGCCTTGATCTGCTTATTTTAAATTGCAATTATAATATACAATATAAAATTTGTTCTATCTTACATGCCAAATGCTTTGATAGAAAAAATTTTATATTATTTTGTAGATCTCGTTACATGTAAATAAAGGTAGGTGCAAGCCGGCCGGGCCTTGGGCTTCCATCGTATAGCTCAGGAATTAACAGCCTTGAGATTTGACACGTGGCATTAATATCATGCGGCATTCTTATTGCCAGACATAGTCACAGTGCTTTGCTAAAGGGTGGTAGAATTGTTCGTGTTTTGTGAGCTTTAGATTAGGTATCGGCCGGCCAAATCGACCTACATATATACATACACAGACCATGAAATGTTCTCCCTGCTTTTGATCCGTTTCTCTCGATCCTTTTGTGCACTTTAAGGTTGGCAGTGGCTTAGGATGCGATAATTACACCAGCAAAACACATGCATGAACGCTTTCGATGAGTTAGGAGAAGCTTCTAAGTTATCTGCTGGGGCTACTGTGCCATCATCATCATCATAGCATTTCACAATTCCGCGAGTACGTATAACATGATAAATAATGCTGCTCTGTAAAGCACAAATTCAAATTTAAATATACAAAAATATGACATGAGGCAGCTATCTCTCGACGTTCTCCTTCCATCTCTCCTTTGTCCCCCTCCCTCTTCCTCCCTTTGGCGATTGGGGTGCAAATCGGGTGGATTGGGAGCTGGATCAGGACTTCATAAGTGGTGAGAGGATTTAGGAGAAGGGGATATTAAGGGGAGAGATAGGGGTTCTCCTAGATTTTTTTTATCAAAATTCTTAAATAATAGCTAGGGGTGTGTTTAGGAGCTCTCTTAGAGATGCTCTAAGAGGCTACTAAAATACACTTCCTATCACGTTTGGGAGCACCAGAAATAGGGGGTGGGGGTGGCGGCTCAATTTAGGATAGGAGAGAGAAAGTAGGGAATGTTTAGGAGCTCTCTACAAATTATATACAATTTTGTAAAACTTGTTGAGTTCTTTTTTTAGGAGTACTGCGGAAATCCGATAATTCGGTCCCACAGCTATGACACATTTTTATTGTCTCCGTGGGGATTTGAAGCCAGATAGTGTGCTTCACAACCAAGTGCCTTAATATATTACCACCTCCCCTAGAGGCAGTTCTCAAAACTTGTAGTGTTGATTGCTAGATTTGTTAGTTTTCTAAACTCTTGCAAGTTGTTGGACCATACAAAATATATCTGAGTTAATTGCACATATATACAGTAGGCACCTATGATTTGGAGGGCTAGGATGCTGCTCGATCTTTTTTTTTTTAGGTATCAACGTGGTCCAATCTAGATTTTTGCTGGTCTGTTAAGTGCTTCCTTGGAGGGCAAAAGATCGAAGAGATACATGAGAGAGAGAGCGAGGGTTGAAAGCTAGCGAGAGGAATAAAGGGGAGATGAAAGTGAGAAAGACCCTGTTGCCTTGAGGGTGATGGTGGCCAAAGGCTTCCATGGGAGTGGTACTGCTGCTGGGCAATGGTGGGAGACCATGATGCATAAATCATTGTCCCATAAGAGCCGGCCGGTGCTCTGTCCCCAACCCCTAACATGCATGTAAACACACACACTGATATGAGAGATCTCTAGAGAGAGAGAGAGAGAGGGACAGAGGGAGATAGGGAGAGGAAGAGAGAGAGATAGTGGCCAGTGCATGCAAGCTAGCTAGCTCCGTACGTCCATATGTAAAGCTGAGCTAAGCTTAGAGCTTACCGGCCCATACAAACATGTAAATATGCAAAGCTGCATCGATCGACCAGCTCTGCCCTGACCAACATGCTCCGTGTCCCCCCTTGATCCCCTCAGCTTTTTTCTTTCTCCCGCACGTAAAGCAACAAGCCGGCTCGATCGATCGTCTCAATCGCTAACAAGCATCAACTCACACCGTCACGCTACATTTTGATTCGATTCGCTCGTTGGATCTAGCGCATGCATGCATCATTCCCCTTTCCCGCTTCCCTTATCCCTCCTAATAATTGATAGTGCCGGTTCAAGTTTTAAAGCTTGAACCACTGTTATAATTTTTAAATAATTAGATCAGATTGTTTATATAGAGATTGTATGCGTAAATTTTCTTGAAATCACTTCAATAATATTATCTTTAATGGGTTTTAAGATAAATTATGATAATAATTAGTGGCCAAAGCTGTATGTTGGAGACGAGTTAAAAGACATTAAATATTTGTGACTTAGAAAGTATTTATCATGCATGCACCTATGCCCCTGCAAAGCTAAAAGCACGTTGGTGGTTACGCCATGTCAAAATGTAAAATTCGCACATGATTACTGCTATTAAAACTACTGTTACTAGTATGGTACGTAACAAGTCGATAATTTCTTGTTAGCACCATATATTCTAACGACCTCTGATAGCGTACACGAGCTGGGAAATATGAAAAATAACAACATAAAAGCAACACACTCAGGTTCGTTCCCTATGATAGGTATGGACGTACGGTCTGTTGCACATGTACGGTTGGTATGTCTTATGATGAAGAAACCAAAACTTTATTCCATTTCTAAACAAATAAAAAAAATAAAAAGTATATGAAAGTTAATTTGGATGTAATAATTTCCTTCTCTATTTGTTTCAATATATTTTTACGGTAATGCTTTGATCCGGGCATCCGACTGCGCAGTGCACTATGGTTCAACACAGCGACTAGCAAAAAAAGTGCGTTTCATTTTTGCCCATTTAAATTTTTCATTTTTGTCTCTATTTCATCTGGAGTCCGAAATGCATAGAACAAATTTCATAATTCATCTAAAATCCTAATTAACTCATTTTAAATAAATTTTTAATTTTTTTATTATTTTTCATTAGCCAAATTGTTTCAACAGTCTATACAAATTGTTTCCAATAGGCTAAACTAGTTGTTTCAGGAAGCCAGACATATTGTTCCAAAAGAAAAAACTAATTGTTACACTTGGATAGACATATCGTTCCAGTATGCTAAACTAATTATTTCAACAGGCCAAAAATATTGTTCCAGTAGGCTGTACAAATTGTTTCAACAGACTAGATAGATTGTTCCAACAGGCCAAAGTGATTGTTTCAACATGCCAGACATATTTGTTCCAATAGGCTGTACAAATTGCTTCATCAGGCTAGACAATTTGTTTCAATAGGCTAAACTAGTTGTTTCATCAGGCTATATATATTGTTCCAATAGGCTAAGCCAATTGTTTTAGTATGCTATATATATTGTTCCAATAGGCTAAACCAACTATTTCACTTGGTTATACGTCCACTCGGTAACAGTAATTGTTTCAACAGACTAGCCAGCCATATTGTTTCAATAGGCTAAACTAATTGTTTCATTAGGATAACAAATTATTTCAGTAACTTTTTTTATAAACTGAAAAGAATCTTTTCGCTAACGTCACCGCTGACGTCACTGCATGCATGCAACAGGAGGAGTATTTTCACCAGCGCTGCGATGCGCGATGGTTGGGCTGGTCCGGGGTAGCGTCCGACTCAAGCGCGTGCGTCGGACGTCCGTCCCCAAGTCCACGCCATATTTTTAACCCGACTGATTTTCTTATTAACATACTAAACACAAGCCTCTCAATATACACGGAACCTTCTGTACTCCCTGCCTTACATACAAAATAAAAGGTGTACTCATATACATCTTTAAAACTCTTGGCCGGTCTTGCCCACAAACATAGGGACACTGTACGGTGCACTAGTGAACCCTTGAGGGGATTAGACTATTTGACTAATTAATTTGAATCGTTAATCTTCATAATAGATTGCTCACACAAAAAAGGATTGGGAATTTGTCAATCTCTTATACCGGATGTTGGCATTCCATTTCAAATTATGGAAATCTAATTAGAAATCCAAAAATTACCGGATATTGATATTTTGAACAGTTTGGTCTAAAATGAAAATTCATAAACTGAAAATCAAATTTCAAAACAAAAATTTAAATTCAAAATTTGAAGAATACCAATCTCCATTACAGGAGATCTATGAATTCAAATTCAAAAAATAGAAATCAAATTGAAGACTATAATTTTCAAAAGCAGAATTTAAAGAATCTCAATCTCTGATAATTTTCAAAAGCAGAATTTAAAGAATCTCAATCTCTGATATGGGAGATCGATGAATTCCCAGTTCTTATTGTGTGGGCCATCTTTTATGGAATCAAATATTCATATTAACCAAATGGTCTAACCCCCTCGGGGCGTGTTCATCGGTGCGTGGTAGAGTTTCCGACAAACCTATACTTGCCAAAACTAACTACCATTCGATGTGCCAAGATTATATTAAACAAAATATATCAATTAAAATGTCTACTATATATGTATCAAATCATCAAACATATCATGGTGGAGCATGGTTAACTAGGCCAAGCTGGCCGGGCCATGGCCGGCCTAACCCCAAGCCAAAAGAATTGAACAAAATATACCGATTAAATGGCTACTATGTAATGGCTCATGAAATAGCTAGTTAAGAGTTAAAAAAGAGTCATGGGTGGGAATGGGCTCCTCAAATTAAGACTGATCTGGTGGCTAACAAATTAAATACGAGCAAATGCATTGCCTATATACGTTCTCACAAATATATATAGCTTAGCTAAGCTTTGAAATACTGCATAAAATTCGAGAAGCGAGTGACTAAATAACGATCCACATATCTTCTTGACATCTGCAAAATTAATTATGGTGACCGAGTGCAGAATATGCCGTAGTTACGTATTATAACGCGAGCAAGCATAAGGTGATGTCATCTCTAACAAACACCGATGCGGAGGCAGCAGCTTTGACCCATGCAGATGCGATTGATGTGATCATTTCATGCAGGTGAGTGGCAGTCCGTTAGTGATTGGGGTCACCTCAATCTTTTTCTCACCACTATGGGGTGTTCTCTAGGAGCACAGATCCCTAGCAATAATTTCTTTTTTCTGCCATTCGACTGTGCGAGTTATCTGGGTATATACACATTCTCTCACCGCTAGAATTGGATTGAAATTGATACTGACAGTGGCATCAGTACCGGTTCGTAGAAAAAATAGTGATTCAGACTTTCAGTATCGGTTAAAGGCAACAATAAAGATTACTTTCGCAGGTGGATACAGGCCCGCTGGCATACGAACCAATATTGATGGGGGCTCAGCAATATTCGTTCGTAATATGATGCCAGGCCGATGACCCCTCTTGCTAGTACCTAGCTTCGGCTGTTACTCACACTTAAATTGTTTCATGGACGACATCCACCTAGACTCCAGCACCGAGGTTGTTGTCTCCACCGCCCGCACATGTCCTTGCCTTGATCGGCCCCCCTCCCTGCTCGTCATCATAAACATGACTGACCCCCGGCCGCTCTTCGTCACCATCGTCCCTGTCATATCATTGTCCTCACCCACCTCCATGACATCTCCCATTATCTCCAACACGGCCACGCTCACGTAGGCCACCCAAGCCGCTCCCACCAAGGATGTTGCCGCATTACCGATGTACGCCCATGTGCTGGTCGCCACTGTCTAGGCTATGGGTTGGCTACACCATCCCGACTGGCATAGGGTCGTCCATGTCGCTGCATCTCTACCATGTCATATCTACATCCAAGTTATCCTCATCAATAGCCTTCTACCTCAGCACCCTAACCGTCATCACCGACCTACCTAGATGTACTAACGTGGTAAATCAATAAAAGCATCTCTGAATTTGCTACGTGCCATCTCAATCTTCAAAATTAATTTCTTTTACACAAAGGGGGAAAGAGATCTCAGAATAAAATCTAGCAAGGTAGGCCTGATCAACTGTCATATGTAGCTAGTCCGAGCCCTCGAGCTTGTCCTGATCGATCAATTAATTAACTGTCTAACTGTACGTGTAATAACCAGAGAAATATAGATGATATATAAGACGAAGCATATTATATATATTAATTCATGCGCTACGAGTGAATCTTGGCGTGCACGCGGCAAGTACAATTGAACATATGCATATACTAGCATGGCAGGCGCGCTGTATCCGAAATCTATTTCTAAATTGCGTATACACACTACGTAAGGATCATGTTTATTTTGTATTTTTTTAGTTTTTTATTTGTTACGGTTTTTTGGTTTTTTTGCGGTAACGTTCACTTGCTTTTTTATTTGTTTTTAGTTTTTATTGTTTTGAAAGAATTTTTTGAACCTTTTTTTCTAAACCTTTATATATTAATTTCATCATGTTAATTTTAACATTTTTATTTTTAAAAAAATTCTTTCTGCAGAAGTCAAAAAATTATAATGCCTAAATTCAGAACTGTATAAAAAACAAAACTTAGCAAAATAGACCAACATTTTGTACTTTCATCGAACATCAGCCTTTTTTAGTTTCTTTATTTCGCAGAATTTTCCTATTTGAGTGTTTTATCATTTTTCTATTTTTAATTCATTTTATAGAAGTAAAAAAAATTCTAATGGCTTAATTCATTTATAGGTCCTTACCATTTTTTACATTTTGCATCTTTTTATTTTTTATTTATTACATTTTTTGGGTTTTTTTGAGGTAACATTCACTTTCATTTTTTATTTCTTTTTTTGTTTTCTGCAGTTTTAAAAGAATATTTTTTGAACTCTTTTCTAAATTTGTTAATTAATTTCACCATGTTATTTTTTTTTGCATTTTGCATCTTCTTAGCCTTTGTTTTAAAAATTTTTGTTTGGTTTTTTACGGTGACATTGTATTGCATTTTTTTATTTTTTTTAGGTTTTTAGAGTTTCGCTAGATTTTTTTGATTTTTTTAACCTTTTATATTAACTTCACCAATTTTTTTTTTTTGCACTTTACATTTTTTTTACATTTTTGTTGGGTTTTTAACGGTGCCGTCGAATTGCAAGTTTTATTTCTTTTTAGGTTTCAAAGTTATGCAAAAAAAAATTCTTTTGCTTTTTACTTTTTTATATTATTTTCTTATTTATTTTATTTAATTAAACAACTCTAGTACTTAAATGCAAAAAAAAATCTTTTACTTTTTCCTAACCTATTTATAGCATTTTCTTATTTATTTTATTGAATTCTACAACTGTAGTACCTAAATGCAAAAAAAAAAAATTTAGTTGTTTCTATTTTTTAATATTATTTTATGTACAGGATGACGTGGTCGTGGATGCAAGTGCCACGTGGCAGTTGTCATAACCGGGTAAAAACCTAGAATGGCACGAGGAGGTGAGGAATCAAACTCACGACCTCCATCCTCGTGCGCACGCAACTGGCCAACCGAGCTACGCGTGCTTTGTGATGGGTGGGAGGTAGGAAAGACAGGTAAATAAAAGAGAAAAGAGGAGAGGTGGGAATGTGTGCGGGAAAACGGTTGTAAAAATAGGGGGAGGTGGGATTAGAATCTGACACCAACAATTGAATTCTAGCGCTGTAAACCAACAGGCCAACCCACCCGCGCTGTTATGATTCCCACCGAAAAAACTCTTTTATATATAATCTTTAAACGGACAGCCGGATTGAGCCGAGGGCGCGATCGTGCGCGATCTAACGGCCGGAGCTAGAGGCAGGCACTGTGCAGGACGGACATGTGTCGCAAGGAGTTTACAATGCTGGCACATTGTATAAGAGATAGATGTGTGGGGGACACAGGTACGAATGATCACCTCGTCGCCGCCGCCGGCCGGCCGGCCGGACGGACGCCGTTCGCGCGTAGCTCAGGGTCCATCCTAGCTATCTGGACGTAGGTGGCTACCACTGCGCCACCCAAAGCGTGCGTGCGTGCGTCATGCGTAATCGATACGTGCATGTATGTGTGCTGCACGCTCGATCCCTGCATGCATGCATGCATGCGCTCTCTTCTCCGTCTCGATCGACCGATCGCAGTCGAGGGTGAGGTGACGAGGACCACGCACGTACGCACAAAAGCCTAAAGGCCCTCGCCTCTCTGGCTCTCAGGGAGTCAGGGGGAGGGCTCGCTCGCTGGCACAAGCATGTAGGATTCATGCGTGCAAGCCCTTTGCCCTGCCTCGAATAAACCTTCATGAAAATAATCCAAATTAAAGGAACGAGCAGGTTGTTCCACGTATTTGTGTAGCTAGAATTATACCAATTTTTAATCTGACATGATTGTTTATCTCTTTTTTATTTAAAATTTATGCGGTTTATTTTTTGTTGTAGCTAATACCCGATATTAACTCTCTCTTTTTTTATCTCACACTAACTATTATTTTAAATTTTTTCTCTAAATTTCTATTCTCTCTCACACAGGACTAAGTTTCTATTAATTCAAACCCACGGTGGTGCAGTTTTTTTTATTAACGTGAGAATTTTTAGTAGTTTAGGATATTAACGTGGTGTCTTCGTTGGACTCTGTATAACAAGCAAGGCGTTCTACACATTTGCACGGCTAGATGTCGTATTTGATATGCACTCCGTTTCTATCCTCGTATTTGATATGAGCTCCTTTTAAATTGCCTGTTATTTTATTATTGTAGCTTTTAATCTAATCCGATATAATTTGTACCCATAAAAATCGGCGGTATAGATCTTACTTTTTTCTCTCCAATTAATATGGGATTTTCTATTATTTTAAAAAATGCTGGCTTCGTTTAACTCTGTTTTAATATAATATAATAATAGATAGATATATATGGTTTGGTGCCGCTAAGGAATTGCAAAACTATTTGCCTAGTTATGGTTTTCGAGCGACTATCTTTAGATCTAAGAGCATCATATCTGTTCCTGCATCCCCATACTCCATTTCACTATTAGCTACCCACTCTATCACTCCCTCTAAATTTTCTTTAAATTTTACACCAGACTCTAAAACATTGCTTCGCTCCATTAGTTACTCTATCTAAAACTACAATATTTTGGAGTACCCGCTACAGATGCTCTAAGCGGGTCACTTCGGTTAGCCGTTCGATTTTCGTGGCTAGCCAGCCAGTTTTCTCACACAGTCAATGAAATGCTAGGTAAGCTTTACGGGCCGTAAACGGTTCTGTAAACCCTAGCACTGTACGATCTCCTCCCCCTGCTCCACTGAAGAAGAGGATGAGGAGAGGTGGCTCTTGCACCGGCCAAGAACGGTCGCTCTGCGCCTCTCTGCCCTCCTTGCTCATCTTTGGGATGGAAAAGCGAGCGCAAATCCCTGACGTGCTGCCGCTGCGGGAATATTAGCTGGGTATATCACAATGGTACGGACTGGACAGGGAGCACTATATGGCTCCAGTGCCACTCCTAGGAGTCTGTGATCTCTTGGGCGTCAGCGCCGTGGACCATGTCCCTGCTGATTCCCAGTCTGTCTTGTCTGTCGTATCAACTTAATTATCCGCGAGTTTAAGATGGATGCTGGATTTGATGATTAAGCATCTGCATATACATAGATGCATGAATACTTGAGCTTGCTTGGGCTAGTCGATCGACTCTCTGGTTGAAAAGAAACTGTGGCCGTGTGCAGAAGAAGTAACACATAGCGTGTAGTACATGTGTTGGCCTGTTGTTGATTGTTGGGTCATCCCAGAGAAGCTTGTATGAGGCATGTTGTCACTTGAATACTATGCCAATTGGATCACAACAGTGGCCACGTCAGGGTATTCTGACGAAGCTAGAGCTAAGTTATAAAAGGTGTTTAAGTTGCAAAAGGAGACAGCTTAAAAATGTAGTTGCCACATCAGGCGTTCTAGCATAGTTAATTAAGTTGCAAACAGAGACAACTTTGGACGATAAAGTAATTGACAACTTTCTGATGTCAAGTAAAATTTCCTAACAACGTTTACACCGCCACTTAACTGGCGATCTGAGAAAGCTATAGCTTGGTTACAGAGACTAGAAAGTAGCTAAAGATTTCTGAAGACTTTCTCCACAACTTTAAGGGGTACTTTACTTTGCATTTTTGCCCCCTTGGGATTGAACAAGTCCAGAATTTCGCTTCGCCCTTGTCCATTAGATTCGATCGACTAAGTTACGAACACATATCAGCCTATCCGGTGCGGTTCACCTAATCAGCAACTCTCGTTATCACTGTTTCTTCAGTGCCAAATCATCGGACCACGCAACTACGCATGCAAACACAACAGCAAGTGCACCATAATCTGAGCTACATAATAACGAAATTTTGGGGAAGCCATTAGCTGCCGTTTCTGATGTCTTTGTCGTCAGGAGTTACAGGTCATAATTGACGCTAGTCTTCAGTCTGGCACGAATCCAAAGGGGCGGAGGAGGGAGCTAAAGGCCGCCGGTACAAAACCAAACATAGCGCCGCCATTCCGGGCTCCCTGAGCCTGAGCAGCACTCTCCTGCGCAGCCTCCAGCTCTCGCCGCAGCTCCTCGTTCTCATTGGTGAGCTGCAATAACACACGTGCAGCACAAAGTTGTATCAGCAAAAGGCAAGGGCAAAGCCCTTAAGGGCTAAGGTCATGGCTGTGTACATCTTTGATGTAGAGGCCAAAAGTATTTCCATCATCAAAAACAACAGGAGGATGGAGGTCTGGTGCTATACCTCTTCTACAGTGTCTTTGAGCTCTTCCACAGCTTGCATGAGTGACGCGATCCGCTCACTTGCAGCGTCTTGGCACGCAGAATCATTTTCCACAGCAGAGTTGGGATTAAATATGATCCCTTCCAGTACAAACAGTTCCTCCAGCAGATCTACATCTTCCTCCTTCAGGCTCAACCTTAACTGGGCACAAATTCAGTTGGAAGTAAAGACATTGCCAAAGAAACATAATGAGTAGACCCTAATTGATTGCTTGTGGTTAATTGTTACGAACCTTGCTCAGTATTCTGTCATGTAGATCTCGATCATGAGGCTCAAGGATAGGCTTCATAACACTGTCCACTTCATGTTGATCTTCTTGATCATGGGACTCAAGGATAGACTTCTTAACGCTGTCCACTTCAATGGGAATAGTTTTGGCAGCAGTCTTTATGAGCTTTGTCCTGAATGGATATTATAGAGTAATCACAAAGTGCAACAGTTTAGTTGTAGTAAAATGTGGTGTCCAAGGGACAAATGCCTGGTTCCAAATCGAAGAGTAGATAGACTTTCTGGTGCATTTGAGGCACTGGGAGAACAGCAACACAGCAATGCAGCTCTTGAGCTGCCACCCTGCAAGTGCAAGGCTCTTAGACAAATCAGATGGTTTACAGATCCTAAAGAAAACTATCAACAAACCAGTGCATCTTGAAGAATGCGTGTAAGCTTTGAATCTCGGTAAGGGACATGGTTTGGTTTACCTGAAGACGAAATCATAGGAAAAGTGAACATAAGAACTAATCAGGAAGGCATAATGGTGGTGTGACTTCTTTTTTTTCTCCATGAGTTCTTTTGTCTTTACCAGTAGTCAAGGCATTGATAACATTTCCTAGAGCTGAGAGTGATTTGTTGATTGTTTTCGCCTCATCAAGAACTCGTCCTTCAGAACCAGTTTTCTCAACTTTCTCTGAACCAGCCAAGTCAACAAGAATGATTTTCCCTGCCCTTACCCTGTAAGACTGAAGTAATTACTAGCTGCACACACTAGCATAATTTTCTTCAAGATTGTAGTTTATACACAATCCAGGCAACTGTGCTTGCTTCGCAAATTCAAATTCAACAATTTGAGAAAAAAGGGATCCAGAATTTGGATCTAACATTGTCTATAGCACAATAGGAAATATGCATCCAAACAGAATTCAGTGTATTTTGCATGAATGGGCTCTGGGGCAGGCCTGTTAAATGATGATGGTGAATAATGACATATCACATATCGCTGATGGTTACGATCAAGCATACCTCTCATCTGGAGTGAAATACTGTTGTACTGAAAAAATGTACAAGCAGTGACTTCTGCTGCTGGCATGGTTCATTTCTTTGTGCATTAAGGACCACCGAAAGTGTAATCTCAGATGTTACATGACTGCTTCAGAAGTGAAAATGAAGGATACGTGTTTCCCCAACTGCTCTATTGGAAATTCCTTCCTACAGTTTAGACCAGAAGCAAAACTAAATTGCTATCTACTTACATAAAGGGGTTCCACCAAAAAATCAAGAAAACTTACAGACAAGCACTCCAAGGCATCTGAACAATTCATAATAGATATCTGCACATATAATTGCACGTTTGCACAGTTATAAGATAATGAAGATAACAAAGGAAAAGCATGGAAGGACAGCGAGATATCAAAGGAAATAAAATCAAGAAAGGACAGAGGATAAGTAGCTCTTCCTGACCTCTGTTGCTCCAGAAATGTAAATCCCTTGGGTTTTACTCTCCTTAATCTGTAGGTTGTCTTTGGACAAGTCAAGAAGGTCCCTGAGATACGAAGAGATAAAACATTGTCCTCTTTGTAGCAGCACTTCACAAAATTGTCTCTAACGAGGAAACATAAAACAAAACATTCGCAGCCAAATACTCACCTTACCTTTTCCATATATATTTCGACCTGAAAAATCGTACACCAATGTAAGCTAACTAGCTAAGACCTAGTCATGTGTATTTAAATAAAAACACGAGCGCTATTAATTTACCATTGATAACTTCACAGTCCATGTAGCCATGCTTACTGATGATCCTAAACACTCAAAAAGCTCATCCACCACTCGCTGAACCAGCCCCGTTTTTTTCTCATTGCAATGCAAGATGCTTGGCCCCTGTGCCAACAACCAAATTACACCAATACGTAATGCCAAACCTGATGTGACACCATGCTCTAAAAAAAAAACTGAAGTGACATAATCAGTTAAAATCCGATAAACTGAAGCCCAAGGATGTTCTCTTTACCTCCATGCTATATGTCTTTCCAGCTCCAGTCTACAAATGCAAAGTTATAATAAAATTAAAATGTCATTGCGAGTAGATCAGTTGAGAAATAGGCAATAGAAATTGGTAACTGTTTGTGGCTTGCAGTAGGAGAATTATAAGCATACTGTGGCTCTACATATGCATACTGTGAAGTGAAACACATGTGGACGATTAGTGAATAAGGATTACCTGACCATAAGTAATTAAAGTCCCATTTATTCCATTGATGGCATCTGTTTCCAAAATAAAGTTTGCAAGTTAGTAACTACTAAATATGATGGTTACTACTAAATGACCATGTCATAACAAAATTACAACAATAAGAAAAATATTTGACTATCCCAATGAATAGCAAACAGTAAAATAAAGGAAAACCTGCGACAATGGGCACTGCAAGGAAGTTATAGACATCAGACTGCTCTGCATCTTCGTAAAACACCCTGTCAAAGCTGAATATGACATCTTCCTCCCTTTCATCCTAAAAGTATTCAAGGATGTGCATTAATTGAACATGAGGAAGCAAGAGAAAATATAACAATATCACCCTAGAACAAACAACCATGAATTGGAGAATGAATTTTCTTCTCACTTTGATATACTAGTTATTGATTCCATTATTGCCCATAGTGCCTATTGTGTACATATGTTTAGAGGATGCTCAAGCAGGTTAGTGTGGAATGCATGGACATGAGAACTCTAGACAGATTCAGTGATGCAGAGTTATAGAGCCTAACATAATTGTGCATCACACAAGAAACACCACATGAAGTTTCCCTGCATGGCTTATGTGCTAAATTAAGCCAGAGACCAAGAGCCTGCAAACCTTGAAAACAAAGGACTCGGAGTCCAATTTCTTGAAGCAGACCTTATCACAATTAGCCTTCCTCTCTTTGTGGCTCAGCGGTCTGAATCTCACGCACACAGTCACATTGGACATCCTGGCAATGGCAATTAAAATGGTGTCAAAATCGAAGATAGAGTGACGCAATCATGCATATATGTCAGCACGCACAGTTATGCAGAAATCAACAAAGCCATGATCCACCATTGGAACTATTTGGGCGGTAGGGATGTCCAAGTATCGAACGATTTAGATACTAATGTTTTTGAAGCGTTTGCTATAGAAAATTTTTCAGGGAAAAGGAAGAAGCAAACTATTCAGTTGAATTTGAATCAAATCCGGACTGACAAAATAGGAAAAACCCAAAAGGAGAGGGAGGCTGGGGAATGAGAGAACTAGAGTGAGGTGGCGCCATAGCACTAGGTCTGAGATCCGCACGGCAAGAAACTCGTTGCATTGCTTACAAATAGCAGTAGTGCATCCAGATTATGGGCCGATGCGGCGGCGGCGGCGGCCGGCGGAGAGACCTAGGGAGGGGGGGGGGCGAGAAGAGAGAGGAGGGGAGAGGGAGGAGAGAGGCTCACCCGCACTCCCGCAGGCGGACGGCAGTCACCGGAGTAGGAGAGGAGGCGGGGCGGGCCACCGGAGCCCGGAGGAAGGCTGGAGCGGTGACGGCGGTGGGGCGCGGTGGCCTGCGCTGCGAGCCGTATCAGCCGCAGTTGCTAGTCAAAATGCACAGCGCGGGCAGCGAACGAGGCGGCCGCTGGGGGAGCAGGAGGCGGATGGGGAGCAGGCCGCGCGCACGATCCATGGGCTGAACCATGGGCTACCGCGGGGCGATGCTCTCGTGGCCCGCCTTTCGCGACTCCCGGCCCACTGCACGATCGCTTCACCCGCCAGCGCACGGTGGTGGCTGGAAGAACAGGGGAAAAATTTTCGCGCGCCATCGCACCGAAGGGCTCGTTCGTTAGGCGATCGAGAGACGGAGAGAGGATGGCGCACCGGTGAGCACGCCATGGAAGAAATTGACGACAACGAAAATGAAGATCAGCATCACCGGTATGCATCTTTGTTGGTTTATTGTTGGTAGGGTAGGTGGATTTGTTATTGTCAGCCTCCCAGAGATTTTGCAAACCATGTCAGCTATCTCTTTTTGTCATTTTTTTTCCAGCACACCTACTTTGATGCCTCAAATTGGTTTCATGACAATGAATTCGCTGATAGCTATATGCATTTGTTAATGGTAATGGCTATTCTGCACTTTGTCTTTCTATTCATCCTTCTATGTAATATTAACCAAAATTTTATCTCCTTTCATGCAGGGTGAATACAATTATGATGATCATTTGTGAATATTTATATTAACCATGGCAAACTAGATGAGCAAATGTTGAAATGTCACCATTGTCTCTCTCTTTTGTACTAATGTAGTTGTCAATTGAAGCAAACAATTACTGACAACCTTACCTTAGTTACTGCTATGTACTTCAGATTGAAATTGTGCTCAAATTAGTACAACTCTAAACTTTCTATTTGTGTTAAAAGATTTAATATATTCCCAGGAACCCATTTTGGCCATATAGATGTTCTCTTGTCACTACAGGAAATGGTAGTAGTCTCGAGTGCTCAACGTCTCAACGGCCACCAAAAAACCCTCGACAGGTTACTTACTCTCGATGACCAAGACATAGCTATCGACAGTCAATCTCCAAGATAGCTAATATCGACGGCACAGAAAGGAGCCGTCGAGACTGATCAACAGTTTGCTAGGAAAAGGAACGGCGTCAGTCTATATCGACGACTAGACGTCAACATCTTACAAGATGAATTTGTTTCCTAAGTTCTTATTTTTGTTTCAGTTTATGTAGCTTCTTCAGTTCTGTTCCATAAAGCCAGATTCACTGCTTGTACTCCTTTGCTGCGGTTGGGCCTGCTCCTCATCCACCTCCTGCAGCGGCCGGCTTGTTTGCTGCTGTTGGTGATTCGTGAGCGGCCCACCCGAGATGGGCCTTGGGCTGAGTTCGTACTGGCCCACCGTACGTACAAAGGGCCACCCTTCACCGTATTAAAGGAAACGTCTAGCCCACTGGGGTCATCCCCGGGCTAGACCAAGTCAACCGTGCCTTCCTGGGTCCTAACCATAAGCGTGGCGCACCTCCCAGGCTATCCTTAGCCCGAAAAGGGCCCCGCGGACAGTACGCCTGCCTCTGGGCAGGTGGCGATAACTGTCGTGCCTCACAACGCTTTCCCCGGCCTTGATCGGGAGGAACTATACCTCCCCAGGGGATTCGCAGCCCGGGGAGAGGCGCGCGGGCAGCTCGCCTTGTCGTTCACCCGCTTTGGGCAGATGGCAACAGCTACCACGCTACGCGATGCCCCCCAACGGGTGGCGGGGGGCTGGTTCGGTCCAGTCAATGCTATATTGGGGATATAGGGAAAGTGCTTTCTCCCTGCGCATCCTGCTTTCCCCTATTTGCATTCCAAGACGAACACGTGTCCAGTACTGATCAAACCAGCTTCTCTTTGCAGGCCACAGACAGGACGGAGCCCCGGAATGAGGCAAGGGCGCCGCCACTAAAGATGGATAAAGCAGAGATTGGCGCGGGGCCCGCCGTATCAGCTCCGAGCAGCCCGCCGCGCCTATAAAAGGAGATGCCTGCCCAACGCAGCAGGGATCGGACCCCAGAGCATTCGACCCCAAGCACACAGAGCTTAAGAGAGTATCAGTATCCAAAGCTTCCTTAGCAATAGCCGTAGTCTTTAGTCACCTCAGTGTCCCTTGTAAGCTCGGGATCGGCGCCTTCGAGCCCGATCTCAGCACACTTGTACTATTTTCCACACATAATCAACGAAGGCTGGAGTAGAGCTATTACCCGGCAGTGGGGGCTCGAACCAGGGTAAAATCGCTTGTGTCTTTACGGTTTGTATTGCTTTCTCTCTTTCTCCCTCTTTTTCTCACCGTACGACGGATCTGTACCTGGATTGCCAAGTCGCACCAGGCGCTGTCTGGGAAGACCACACGGCCTGAGCCTCAGCGAGCTTGGCTGCCGCCCCGGGCTGCTAAGAAGGGTTGTCATTGGGTCTCACTCCAACTACAAATCTGTCTACTGGACCATGGACCCACTGCCCTCCGAGGCGCGTTTCCCAGACGCCGACAGCTACCCACAAATTTATAAAATACTTTCTTTGGGATTTTACTTGTTTTCTTCTTAATTTTATCAAATAACTAGGAGATGGTTATATTGAACTCCCTATCAAGAAATATCTAGAATAGAATAGAAAGTGGATACTCTAAACAAGACGGCAAAGAAAACCTAGAATTTTACCATATTCTCATCCTTAAAGGCAGGTTTTCATTTCTTGATGCATGTTGGTTCCCTGTTTATCAATTTATTTATGCATTACTTTCTAGCTATTATTTGCTGCCAAAATTTGTTACGTTACTTGTTTTGATAGATTAGCTATAACCGAGACACTTAAACATGGCCCACCTATATTTGAATTACCCTTCCCATTGATAACCCTAGATAGGAAAAACTTAGTATATAAAGTATTTCAGGAATTGGTAAGATAGAAAATCATTTGTCATATGGATATGTATTATGGGCTCTTTTCATCTGAATATGAGTACGTTGAGATGTTAGATTACCAGGTGTGTGAGACTGTAGGGATCCAAGCCCGCTAGACGGGTAATCTGTAACATCCTTAATTTTTCAAAACAATAATTTTAAAAGTTAATTTGTATTTTTAATTATTTAACAAAATCATGAGAAAAATCTTATTTGAACTATAACTAAAGTATTTATCATACTATATTTAAAAAGGCATAAGGTTAATATGCTTCAATATATATATATATATATATATATATATATATATATATATATATATATATATATATATATTTTATATCTAATAAAGCATTTGAAAAACAAATAAAAACTATTTACCAATTTGTATTTAGGAAGCCTAAATCCAATATATAAATAAATGTATATATATATATATATATATATATATATATATATATATATATATATATATATATATATATAAATATATATATATATATATATATGCAAATAGTTTGCCCAAGCACAAATACAGAAATAAACATGAACCATATTTTAATACACATGGATTTACACATTTTTTGGCAAACAAAAATTGAGTTAAGAAGAAGAAAGGGAAGGTAAAACAAAGAATTATTAGAAAATGTATTCGGCCCTTGGGCCAACACCTCCATTTCCAGCCTAGCTCCTCCTCAGCCCGGTCCTTCCTCTCCCCGTAGCAAGCCGGCCCAACCGCGCTGCCACAGTCTCCTACCGGTGGGGCCCACCAGCCAGCCTCACACCCTCCCTTCTCTCTTTGGTAAGCGGGGCCCGCACGTCAACTCCTTCTTCCCCACCTTCCGTTTCCCTCTCTGTCTCTCTCTCGCTCGCTCTCTTTCTCCTTCCTCTGCTCGCCGGTCGCCGCAGCGTCGCTGTGGGACCGTACCGGAGCAAGGTCGCCGCCAAAGCTCGTCGTCGCATGCCGCCGCCGTCGTGGACCTTTCGCCCAATCTCTTCCACCCCAGAGCACGCCGCCGCCGGGCTTGACCGTAGCCATGCCACCAAGGTCGCCGCCGCCCTGCGCCACAAGACCTCGTAGCCGCATCTCCACCCTGTGCCAACCGCCCCGACACGCTCCGCGTCACCAATAAATGTCGAGCCACCGCGCCCTTTTTCCTCGCCGTAATAAATATTGGGCAGCGGGATGACCAAGGCTCCATATTTAATGATAAATAGTTTCCAGTAGATTTCTCAGAATAACTGGCTTTGTGTTGTGCGTCTTTGGCTTGTATCCTCGATACTCTGACGAGCATGCACTAACAGTCGAGAGTAAAGTGTACACACTCTGCAGAGTATTATATAAACTATCATGATAATCGCGCTCTCGGTTATGAGCACGTTTGGTGACTGTTCATATGGTAGCTATATCTATACCTCTCATCCCTTCAAAAAGCAAAAATGGATTCCTGATTCTAAGGAAACAAAAAGAGACGTTTACTAAAAAGAAATGATTTCTTACCTGTAGTCTGATTCTAAGGAAACAAAAAGAGATGTTTACTAAAAGAAAAATGTTATAATAAAGAAATGTTTTATGACGGAAATTTTGAGAATAAAATAAATAAAATGTCCTTTGTACTAATCTTTGTATTTCATATATTCCTTAGACTTGTGGAGTACAATTGTACTCACGTTTCTTGCTTTTATTTTTTATTTTCAAAAACTTTTAGTTGGAGAACCATCCTAGGAGAGCAAGGAGCTCTTCGTAGCTGGGGATTTCGAGGAATATAATGAAGCTTAGGCCATGTTCTACTACCAATATGCCTGTGGCGTGAAGTTTAGAAGATTAAATAAATCCTTTGATTTAATACCGTACCTTAGCAAGTACGAGTATTTGTATTCAACTTATTACGTTATGCGTCGGTTTGCATACCAAATTGGTAGTACTATTTCGGGCTCCAGCCCTATGTATTCGAACTTTAAAATAATGGCCATGTATCTTTCTATTTCGAGACTGTGTGCACTAGCATTGATCCTTGGGACTAGTGCGGTAATACACAGAAGGGTACGGTTTTGTCAACCGGGCCCTGACAAAATCCCTAAGTAAGGTATTGTGGTATTAGGTTATATGAGCAAATTCAGAAATATACCTTTGCCATTGTGTATAAGACTTGAGGGTCGAGGCCCCGGTGCTCTAGGTTAGCAGCAGGTATACCCTAGGTAAAAATTCATTGGCACTAGCTTATGGAGAAGTGCAGCTAGAATTGTTTGCTCATATAAAAGTTTGCTCATATAAAAGAACGCGGGGGCGATCCGACGGGCGTCGGACGCGCCTCCAGTCCAACGCCCAGCGCCATCCAACGGCCAGCATTAGATCTTGAGAAAAGTTTTGTTATTTTTGTTTCACCATGTAAAAAAGTTCAAAAAATCAATAAAAATCATAAATATTCTCTAATGCATGTAAAAACCTAGGTAAAGTGAAAAGGAATGACGCATGAACATCCATCCATATAGGAAGTTGTTATACAGGTAAAGCTAGATAGGTTTTGCAAGGCTGATAACAAAATCATCGATGGACCCTACTTCGGGTTTATGAAGTTGTGTCAACTAGGTGATGCCTCTTCGGTTCACATAACCCATAATTTAAATTTGAGAATGGAAGATTGGTGTTGCTGTATGCAGGATAAGCGATGGAGTCTAATAGATTTGTGGAAAGGATTTACTGCTCAAATTTGTTTATAAAAGTTTGCTAAAGCTTAGTCTTTTGAATCTATTATATAGTATTGCATCCACACTCTTGTTTGAACTTTATACCTTTGATAATTCTTACATATACTAGAGTAGAATTTTCCTTCATGGAAACCTGCAAGTACAATTGATGTACTCACTCGATAATCGGGAACTGTTTATTTTGTACGAACAGGTCCTACTATTTTGCATATTTGAATATTATGCATTGAAGATGACAAGAATCTATTTGGCACAGGGTTTTAGTCTTCCTATATCATGCGTTAGAAATAACTCTGATCTTGTAATAAACTTTGATGAATAGTTATATAATAAAGTGTGGGCTTGTATCAATTCTAGTTTTTATTGTAACATTTCGAAGATCAATTTATGGTATTCCTAATGGAAATTTGGTCGTCACAGCAAAGCTCGGAATGTTGGAATGCTCGGGGTTGGGAGTAGTTTAGCATAGGGGCAGGAGCGCTCGGTAAGGAGATCGATGAAGGGATGGGATTGGGAAGGAGCTTTGTGGAGAAGGCCGATGAAGAAGAACGCCACCGGGAGGAGCTCGACAGAGGGGCACGGTAAAGGGAGAGGAAGAGGGGGGAGGGAGGAAGAGGAAGAGGAAGAGAGAGTTAGAATGGGTGGGCTAGCAGTCATATTGGCATTTTGGTTATTTTGAAAGGTATTTCAAGAAATTTTAATAGTGATGTGTAATCGTACTTATGGTAGTAACGCATAAGGCCAAAAAAACTGTAGACCTAGAATCTTTTATGCGGAGAGAACTCACACATTACTCCTCTCTTAGAAACACACACACGAACAAGCTTTGGTGCAGCAACAACACGCTGCGTTTTCTTCTCTCTTTATTCCTCTGATGACAAGACTCTCAACGTAGATTACATCGTTACTCATACAGATGCATCCCACCGGCCACGATCACGCACGATTGGAAGCCCACACTAGGGCTGGAACACGAGCTAAAAGCTCGCGAGCTGCTCGGGCTTGGCTCGGTTCCAGCTCGGCTCAGGCTCGGCTCGTGTATAAAACGAGCATGAGCTGAACACAATTTTGAGCTCGTCACTCTAACCGAGCCGAGCCGAGCCAAACCTTGGCTCGCTCAGGCTCAGCTCGTGAGTGCGTTCGCCTGGCCTGGCTGTTGCCTGTTGCTTGTTGGGCTTCGGCCTTCGGGGTGATCAAGTTGGGCTATTACCGATTGGCCAGTCCGGCCCGGCTCGAAGCCCCTAATAGATAGCCAGCCTACCCAAGTCTCGATCGATCCCCTTCCTCTCGATCAGGCTACGCCTCACACGAGCACAGCGGCACAGTTGCCTTGCCCTAAACCTAGCCGCCAACCACACGAGCACGATGGAACCACCTCTCGATCCCCTTCCTCTCGACCCAAACCAACAGCCACAGCCAAAGGTACCGCCTCAAACCCTAGCACCGCCGATCCCTGCCCCTAGTGCCGCGCCACCGATCCCTGCCCCTAGCACCGCCATCTCTTCAGCCAAGGCCATCAGTGGTCGATCTTCCCCCATTGAGCTCCGCCGAAGCCGGTGGTCGATCTTCCCCCATCGAGTTCTACCACCGTCGCTGGTGGACGAAAGAAAGTTGGAGCAACAAAAAGGGCGCCGGCCGTCGGCAAACCTCCGCTGCCCCTACCACGGCAAATCTCTGCTGCTTCGCCTCGAGGCCCTCGACCTACAGCAACTTCAGGCCTCACCAGCAGCGCCACTCCTCTACTCAACAGTACCACGAAGGAAGGTATTTTACTCATTTACACATTGATGCTTGGTGCCATGAGTCCATGACTGGGGTAATATATAGATAGACTGAATAGAATTTAGTTTGTAGTGTTGAACGTGGTTCTAGCTCTATGTTCTTGACTCTTGATTAGACTCCAAAACATGCTCTCGTAGTCGTAGCAATTAATTAAGCCTTGTAGTTATAGGCTGCCATCACTAATTTCTATTATTGAAATGTGTATTTTTTTTACTGCTTTGTTTAGAGGAAGCGATGGATGTGTCAGATCATGAACAGGACAGCATGCAGTCAATTCAGGAAGTGGATTCTCCAAGTGACAAAGAAAAAGAGGACACCCAATTGTCAGGAGCAACAAACAAGCGTAAAACATCTGTAGTGTGGGAACTTTTTACAGTGGTGGAGGTGCCATCCAAGAAGAAGAAAGGAGTTATTCAAATAAAGGCTAAGTGTACAGCATGCCATCAGTGCTTTGCATACACTCCTGGAGGAGCCACTAATACACTACAGAGACATATGAAGAACTGCAATGCCTATAAGATTCAAGTCATGAGGAAGAAACAAGGTAACTTGAACTTCTCGACAGCTGATGCATATGACAAAAATATTCTTCAAGGAATGTATGATCAAGCTAAGGTCCGTGAAATAATAGGAAAGATGGTAATTGTGCATAAATACCCATTTAGGATGGTAGAACATTACTGGTTCAATGTTCTCATGAGATCTTTAAATCCATCATATGAAAAAATTGGCCGAAAGACTATAAGAAAGGAATGCATGAATATTTATCAAGTTGAGAAGGAAAAGCTAAGCAAGGCTTTTAGGGAAGTTGGCAAAATTAGTTTAATAAGTGATCTGTGGACTTCAAATCAAACTGTGTGTTACATGTCTTTAGTAGCACATTACATAGATGACAGTTGGGCAATGCAAAGCCGTGTGATCAACTTTGTTAAACTAGAACCACCCATACAGAAAGGTAATTGCCTGGCAATATCTGAATGTCTAGGTCGATGGAAAATAGAAGACAAGATTGTCACTATCACCTTTGATAATGCAACCACAAATGATGTAGCAACTAGGCTATTGAAGTCTAAATTGAAGACTAGGGGCTCATTGTACCTTGAAGGAAGTTTTTTCATGTTCTGTCTGCTGCGCCCATATACTAAATTTGTTAGTGGTTGATGGTATGAAACCATTAGATGGTTTGATTTCCAAACTTAGAGAAACAATCAAGTATCTTATGAAATCACCAGCAAGGCTATATAAGTTTACTTGGGTTGTTAAATCCCTGGCTTTGCCAACAAAGAAAGGGTTGTGCCTTGATGTACCTACTAGATGGGGCTCCACATACAAGATGCTTGAGTGTGGCTTCGCATTCAGGCCTGCATTTACCCATTATGGTGATAAGGATGAATGCTACAAATGGGAGCCATGAACTTTTGATTGGGACATTTATGAGTGTGTAAGAGACGTTCTAGGAGTTTTGGACAATGCAAGCACTCTTTTCTCAGGTTCAAAATATCCCACAGCAAATCTCTTTTTCCCTCTCATCATTGATGTGAAGGTGAAGTTGGATGAGGCCTTGAATTCTGAGAACCCTCAGTTGAAGGAGATGGGTAAAGCAATGGTAGAGAAATTTGACAAGTATTGGGGTCAGTGCAGTACACTGCTAGCAATCGTCACTATCTTTGATCCAAGATACAAGATCAAATTTATCCAATACTGTTTTGCTAAGATCTATGATGCAAACTACATTGATGGCAAGGTAGCACTGGTTCACTCAACATTAGAAGATCTTTATGTTGTTTATGAGCGTGAGCATGAACATGGGAATGCAGCAACATCTCAATCTGATCTTGCATCTTCATCTCAGTTGGTTGGTACAAGCAAAACGGATGAATCTAATGTGTCAAGCGAATTTGAGAGTTTGATGGAAGCTTCGGGTACACAATCAGCAAGATCAGACCTAATTTGCTATTTAGAAGATCCAAATGAGAGGTCTCCTGTAGGACAATTCAATGTGCTCGAATGGTGGAAATTCAATGCAACAAAGTACCCTATTTTATCTAAATTGGCCAGAGACATTCTCACAGTGCCCGTCAGCACAGTATCATCTGAGTCATCTTTTAGTGCCGGCGGAAGAGTGATTGATGATTATCGAAGCTCATTAGACCCAAGTATGGTGGAGGCTTTGGTATGCTCCTCTAGCTGGATAAGGGGAAGCACTAATGCAGTCAATGTTTTGGTATGAACTTTATGAAATTCTTATATTTATTTTTGTTTTGTGATCTGTCCAATTAATATTTTCTTTAAATGGTTGTTTACTTATTTCAAGGAAGAAGACATGGAGGATGTTCCAAGAATCGAGCTCAGTGGGAGTTTTGTTGATAGCAATTAGTAATATATGGAATTTTTAAGTTTGCATCTGCATTTGTTTTAATTATATGCTTTAATTGATCTTAATCCTTAATACAATGGTTGCATTCATGCAGATATCATCACTGGACTGGTCACTTGGTCAGTGGACTTACAAGTCACAAGTGCCATCCCTCATCACTTCATCAATCATCACATCAACTATTTGCCTCCATAGTCCTGACACATATTTGCATGTTAACCTTCGCATGTCAGACTTGCTCTTTTGTTGTGTAGTGCTGTGTTAAACTTAGATTATGGCAAATGGCAAACTTGGTTTATTAGTACTTTGGTAGTATAGTACTTTTGGTGATGAGATCATGTTTACGGATCGTGGATGTGGATCGTGAGACTTTGAGTCTGTGACCTCTTATTTTGTTTGCACTCATCGCTCTGACCCTAGGTGCTGGAAATTAGCATCAACACATGTTAATTATGTTTCTGTTGGCATTTGTCAAGTGTCTGTAATTTTGTTCTATGGTATTGGTAGGTAGCTGGTAGGTCTACCTGACCAGTAATATTGTTGTGTCGCTGTTTTGTTGCTTGTTGGTGCATGGTGCTCACTGCTCAGTGCTCAATCTGTTTACCGCTAGCAAGTAGCAACTGGAAGTAACATGTTCCAGCTCGCGAGCTGCTCGCGAGCTACAAATGAGCCAAGCCGAGCCCAATGTTCAGCTCGCGCACCTTGCCGAGCTCGGCTTGGCTCGGCTCGGTTCCGAAGCGAGCCGAGCCGAGCCGGATGCTGGCTCGCTCGAACTCGGCTCGTTTCCAGCCCTAGCCCACACATATGACGATACTTACACGCCCTGACCATTTTGTGCGGAGCAATAAACCAGCGGCCTACAAATGACACAAACTCAACACGTGTACATGAAGGATTAGCCTAATGACTCGCTAATCCACTCAATTAGCCATGGGAATCAACAATGCATGCACCGACTAACAAACTAACTACATGCATGACTCCGCTATACTTTCAACAAATACCACATTGCGATGGCGTACAAGGTGAGGATGGCATTGCAATGGCATGGATGAAATTAAAGGGCAACACAATGAAATAAGAGGCTTATCTGTTGGAATGTCTACAACAATCCCTAATTAAGCTTATCTCTAATGAAGAGATATCCTGATCAGGAATGCAAATAATTTCAGTTGGTTTTAAATCTCTGTTGTACAACACTATATAAGGATAGGGCACTACGTACTGGCATGGTGATTATCCTAATCAACTCACTCCTAACGCCGAGCTCAAATCTAGACTCAAGCGAATTTCATGTGAAGTGTTGCAGTAACAGGAAGATCGCCACCGCCATTGTGGTGCTACCCTAGGCCTTACATCTCCCTGCGATGTTTACAACCCGGCCGCTGCATCGATTGTTCTCGATGTGGGCTAAACTAGCCTACGAGCAAGCTATAGATGGCATCTACGACCAATGGTTAGCTACTAATTAGGCTATGGTAAGATTGTTAGGTTTCATATCATAACTAAGTTAATTCCTAACCTGTTGGCTTTAGTCCCACATCGGTTAGCGGTGATAGGGCACAACTTAAAAGTTGGTGTTGTCATTATCCATCAGGCCAGTCTTTTGGATTTAGTGGGCCTGAACCTTGGTTGTGATTCCAGTTGGGCCTGGGACCTGGGCCTGACACTAGGTGTTGGTTTCGGGAGGAGCCAGATAGCTGGTGGGCTATGAGATGGCAGGATCACAGCGGGCTCTAGCAAATGGTATCGGAGTGAGGTTGGCGAGGTTGGCCATGTGGAAGATCTAGGGGGAGACATGAGGTTCGTTCATACAAACATGGGCGCCGTAGAGAACGCCCTATCAGCGCAAGATGGTGCATGGCGGCGATCGACGATTCAATCGGTGATGTCGGATACTTCGGACAAGAGGCTTGAACCGTTCGATGGGCTACCGTTGGCAGGGATTTACCACACATGGTGATCAGGTCGACAACGTAACCGGCGAGGTCGATAGGCGACGACGACGACCTCAACGTTCATGATCAGACCGATAGACGCAAAAGGATGTTAGATAGATCGAAACGGTGGGAGCAGTGATGAAACCAGATGCTGCACGGGAGGTGCTGCATCATGATACTAACGGCGAAGCAGTAACGTGGATACAGATGGCCAGGGTGCGACATGTTTTGATGTGCACAAGACAACATGGTCCGCAGTGGCGGGTTGGGAAGCCTACTCGAGGGCTCAGAGATTGGATCTTTAGTGGAGATTTTTTTCTTGATTTTTTAGCGGCTGGTGGACGTCCTCGGTGGACCACATGGTGGTTGCGCACTATTTTTTCCATGTCGAACAATGTTGTGGCACGTGGGCCATGCGCAGTAGCGGCCCAGGCGAGGGCACAACACGGTGTCGACCAAAGTGGGGACGCGCGGGAGCGCATGACCCAAGTGCACAGGGCAGTGCAACCCAAGCAAGTCGGCGGCTGGGACCTAGGCGCACGCACGGTGGTGCTAGCCTAGGCACGGCGTGAGAGGGTGCACGCCTAGGCGCTGCTGAGAGCTGTGATCGGCGCGGGCCGACAGCCGTGTGGCGCTCGAGCAACTGGGGGGTCAAGCAGGCTGAGTCGGAATAGAAGAAGAGAAAAGGAGAAGGGGAGCCTAGATTCGAGAAGGAAAATAAGTCCTATTTGGACTAGGTTTTCATGGTGAAAAGGGGCTATTGTTGCAGGTGAAGCTAAGCATGTTTTTACAGGGTTAGTGACGTCTGTTTTAAAAGGCAGCGAGTTCGAGGAGGACTTGTCGAGCGGCCCACGATAGGCTGGTGAAGAAGGAAGCAACCAGAGTTCGGCTACACAGGTACACGCAAAACGTTGGAATGACTTCAAAGTGAAAAAGGTCATATTCTCTAAGGTAGAGTTTGTTACATCAGTGTTGTCCCCCTTTATATAGTGGAGGCCTGACTAGAGTCCGACTCCTACTTATAAACCAACTTACCAACCCTATCTATTATAACTCAAGTCCAATTGTAACCCACAACAACGATTGCATAATAGTAGCATAGGTCTGAGAGGTTCAGCGGCCGACCTGTGGCCATGACCTGGACAATCGGTACGCTAGCTGTGGTATTATGGATTGGGGAGGAGCACCCATAGTTAGATCCCTGCAGAGGTAGGCGTAAACTGAACTACGTTAATAAACATCATATGGTGTTGTTTGTGATCTTGTATTGGCGTAAATCCTAGCATGACCATATTTCTTTCCTATTGACAACTTTTGCCATCTTAGCTAATTTCATTGCCAACTATGGTTGACCAATTCTTTTGCGTAGGAAATCTGTAATCTTTTAATGGTTATGTCAACGTATTGTAGGGTTAAATCGGACGAAATTACTCACGTACGAATCAAACACACCGACAAAAAGAGATTGGAAATGAGAGCTGAAGTAAAGTCTGTGAAATTCATGTTGAAAACTACGGCAACGCGCGCGCAAAGCACGCAGAAACGAAAGGTAGAGGCCGACATAATGGACATAACGATGGGCCGGTTCAGCCCGTGACGGCAGCTAGGAGCCGAGTCGGCATCCGCCGATTGATATTGCCGAAGCTTCCCGGCTAAACACATCCATCCGTATGGCAGTGGCAGGACACGCAACCTATCTCTGAACCACAATTACTACTGCGGTCAGTGACAGCAACAAGGATGTATAGTGCTGAAACTACCGATGCATGCACGCCCAGGTGCACAGAATCCAAATTACCAGAGCCGCCGAGAAGCTACGTATGTTCATTTCAGCTCAAGCTTTTGACTTAAAATCTAAGCAAACCTTAAAACACTTTAGCTTTTTAACTCATCTTTTTATCACGAGATCTCAAAAATAACGTAGACGAATTGTATAAGGATCGTCAAAAAATTCAAAAACCTCTCAAAGCACTACAGGAATCGCAGTTTATGTGGACGGCCAATTTCTTAATGTCGGCGGTCCAAATAGCCGCCGACAAATCTACCATCTATCTCGGCGGTCATGCTACCCCTGGCCCACATAGGTCATGCTACCCATGGCCCTCCCTGTAGGAAGCTATGTCGGCGGTATCCTCTATGCCGCCCACATAGGGGAAGACACGCGTCACCTGTTGGTCGCTATTGTGGACCCCACCTGTCAGGATGCCGGCAAACGACGCGGGCCGTCATGGATAGCCTATGTCGACGGCGAGATTATGCCGCCCACATAGATGGCCGCTGGGGCAGGTTGCCCTAGGTGCGGCTTTGTCGGCGGACCTGACGACAAAAGTCAGCTATGTCGACCACGGTGCCTCGTTAGCCGCGATGTCGTGACGATCACGACACATATATCTATGTGGGCGACATTTTGAACTATGTGGTCGAGAAAAGCCGACCACACTGATCCTGATTCCTATAGTGAAGCTCAGCTTAAAATTTAGCCCAGACTATATTAATTTCATCCATCTTGGTCACTACGATGCACTATATATTCATCACATTCTCAACTAAAATATTTTTTACAAACTCTAAAATTTCTTCACACCTTTCACTAGCTATATCATCCAAAAAATTTGTCCCTCCAATATATCCTCCCCCTGAAAATTAAATAGACAATGTTTAGGTATTTTCTGAGCCCTGCCGCGACACGGAAAACAGACAGAACCACCGGAGCAACGTTAGATCGTGTCATTTTAGGTAGCACATACGCCTGTACACACCAGCCTATATCTATGTATATATATGTGTATACGTGGCTGCACGCGTGCATGCATGCAGAAATATATAGGTGACGCAGCACGAGACGTCAAAACGTGTTTGTAAAGCCCGGCGTTCTTGGGCCAGGGCCGGGACAAGAATGGAGTCAAGGCGCCAAACTTTGAGTTTACCTCATATAACTGTACCGACACGACAACATAATCACCACGTGCGTGCATGCACCGATGCACGTATGCTTCCTTTGTCCAGAGACGCGAGCAAGGAGTAATTGAGTAAACCCTAAAATACTTAACGGAATTAAATCTGGCATCCGTAACACGAAATTATTATTATTATTATTATTATTATTATTATTATTATTATTATTATTATTATTATTATTATTAAAGTAGAATTAAGCAAAAAGTCTATAGTATACACTGAACTATAATACTTCATTTACATAACCCCTACACTATAAAATCAGGTATTACAGCCCACAATATCACGAAACTAGCGTAAATAACCTCTGGGCTGGTTTTGGAGATGGTATTGCCCACGTGGCGAGTGACATGGAAGCCTAGTCACACAAAAACAATAAATAACATAAATAAATATGTACTTGGGTGTAAGTCTCTGAAACGCATCTTCTTCCTCTCACCTCTCCGCTCTACCTTTCTTTACTCTCCAACCTCACCTTTTCCCATCGCGCGCTTCCCCTGCCTCCCCCGCCGTCGACCTCCCTTCCCCCGTGTGCACCTGCCTTCCTCGCCGCTTCCCACCAGCCTCCCCTCCCCATGCCACCGGCCTCCCCTCCTCAGCTTCTCTCGCCACCGCCCGTCGGCCTCCTCTCCACTGCCTCCCCCACCATCGGTCTCCCCTCCATTGTGCGTTGGCCTCCCTCTGCCACCGTCGGCCTCCCCTCCCCCTCCCCTCCCCCTGTCGATGGCCTCCCCTCCCCACGGGAGCACGACGCGCGAGTCGCCGTAGTTAGCAACGACGATGCGGTGGTGGCTGACCACGAAGTCCTCGCCCTCACCGTCGCTGTCGACACCTCCTCCCTTGGCTGAATCCGGCGAGGCTAAGAACGTCGGTGGCGTCCTCCATCTTCCTTCGTCAGCCAGTGACCGACACCGCGCTGTGCGACAGGCACGCCGGCCAGCTTCCGGGAGCCACATCCATCGACGACAACGACAACTCCCGTCGCCCGGGCGAACTATCTCAGTGCGATGGCGGCGGCAAAGACAACGCGCGGGCGACGATGGGGGTAGCACGAGGTGGCGGGCGCGCGGCGGCGGGCGACATGGGTTGAGCAGTGCACCGGCCCTCGGTGCGAGTCAGCGGATTGGAGGCGGCGATGACTTGGGGAGAGATTGGAGGCACGGATTGGAGAAGAGCTGTGTGTGGGGAGAGACGGTGGAGATGGCGACAATTTGCGGAGAGATTGGAGAGAAAGAGGTACAAGATAAGGAAAGGTGGGAATGACATGTGGGCCCATGTTGATATTATTTTTTTTTTGCCAATTTGATGACTGGATCGCCATGTCACTCGCCACGTTGGCAATACCACCACCAAAACCATCCCGGGGGTTATTTGCGCTAACTTTGCGGTTTTGTGTGTTAGAATACCTAGTTTTATTGTACATGGGATTATGTATACGAAGCATTATAGTTCAAGTTGTAATATAGACTTTTTCCTAGAGTTAAATGGAGACACCACATTAATCCTAAAATACTAGAAATTTCCACATTAATTGAAGAGAAAAAAGAAAGATCTACACCGTCGATTACAGTGGAACTAAATTATAACGTTTTAGATTGAAATATAAGTCTATATCAACTACAACAAATATGTAATAGGAATAAGAGACCATGTTAACTACAAAAAGGGTCCATGTCAAGCACAATAAGGAAACACAAATTTGAGATAACATATCTATATGCGTGCAAATGCGTGAGACACCATGCTCACTATTATATTAATAAAGAGTTAAATGAAGTCACCATGTTAATTCTAAAATACTAGAAATCCCAATATTGATTGGAGAGAGAGAGATAAATCTACATCGTCGATCAATGTGGGTCTAGATTATAACTGATTAGATTAAAAGAAAAAGTTTGTGTCAAATGCAATAATAAAAAATAAAAAATAGAAATAAGCTAGAGTGCACACATCACCTACAAAATTAAAAAGGAGTCAATGTAAACTATAATAACTATAATAAAAAAACACAAATTTAAAATAAAAAAGAATCCTATAATTATAAAACTACCCACGCAAATGTGTGTGACACATGCTCATATCTATTTACTTTGCATTTAAAAAGATCATGGTACGCCCCATGCGTTTACGAGGCTAGATTTGCCTCAATTTTGTAATTTGACATGAAATCCTTATTTTTATTATGTTATATTCCAAATTTATGAATTTTTTTTGTTGTAACGGATATGAACTCTTTCTTTTAACCTAACATTGACTCTTATTTAAATTATTTTTTATTATAAATTTCTATATTTTTTTGTTACAGTTGGCACAAACTCTTTTTTTAATATGTCATGTACTTTTATTTCTATTATTTTTTATTCCAAATTCCTATTTTTTTTGTAATTTATATGAAATCTTTCTTTTAATTTAAGTCGGTATAATCTAGATCCACAATAATCGACGATATAGACTTTCTTTTCTCTCTGATCAATGTGGGTCGTGGAATTTTCTAGTGTTTTAGCATTAATGTTATCCTCCGTCGAATTAAAACAAATAGTATTAATAATTAGATAGATAGACAGACGCACAGACGCCGCGAAGTGTAGGTGGAT
Source organism: Raddia guianensis (assembly GCA_036346415.1). Classification (NCBI taxonomy): domain Eukaryota; kingdom Viridiplantae; phylum Streptophyta; class Magnoliopsida; order Poales; family Poaceae; genus Raddia; species Raddia guianensis. The sequence goes on from CM070535.1 coordinate 32,325,168, forward strand.
GGTGTGCGCTCGGTGTACAAGCGTACGAATTAATCCTCCAGCTGATTTCGACGGTGCATTGATTGATGTGTGTTGAAATTAAGCAAGTCAGCTCTCATCTTGCTAAGCCGCCGACGAGGCACAAATTTGGACCGGACATGCATATATGATCACCGTGAGACATAATTAAGCTAATTACCTCTAGTTGTGGCAATTGACCAGTCGGTCGATCGATCTGTGAGAAAGGCGTCAGAGAGGCTGCATACACAAGCAGGCCAATACTCAGTTGCACTGAACCTGCCTGCCGGCCACCCATAATCGTTGACGAATCCGGATGTTGGTGCCCATACCAGAGTGATACCTCGATCTCTAGCTACAACTGCACACAGACACGTCACACACCATTTTTCCCCGTGTGCCCGTCACAAACATCATTGTGCACGTGTACAATATAAAAGATCATGGATCTCACACAAGTCACATATATAGCACATATCCTCTACTATACCTCAACAGCTATAACCATATGAAAGATTGTGTTTCCCTCTACTCAACCATCCATCTCAAATTCAATTCATAATATCACAATCCCTTTGATCTCTTCATGCCCCCCTCCCCTCCCCTTTTCTCTCATATGGGAGGAGCAACGAGACGCGGATCCTCTGTCATAACAACATAGTGTTGTTAAGTCACTGGTATGTGGGGATATATATCTGGACCAATATGCCAGTAATCCGACGTAGAAATTAATAAACAGCAGAGGATATATACTCCCATAAGGATAGGGAATGCATGCACGTCCTTGCAGCCTACTCCTATGGACTGAGCCCAACTGCTGAATGCTATGTATATAGGTTTGAAGAGCTTTTAGAAGCCTGAACGGTTCATTCCAATAGTCTTCGAGAGCTTTTTTTTTTTTAACGGAAAGGCAGGAGAGTTGCCTATCTTCGAGAGCTTTGGTTAGTGTGTTTTAAAATACCCGAATAATGGTTTCGAAGGGCAAGCAACGAGATTCTCACAAATGCGTCGTCGTATTATATAATTAAGCGGGCCTAGCATCTAGTTGAAACTTTACCCACGCTTATTTATTATAAAGAGAAATCTCACCTGCAATCCACCTATAGATTTTAATATAAAATAGAAGAGAAGAAGGGACTAAAATTTAGATTTAATCCTTGAGCTAAACTTTAGCTCCTGCTATTAATTTTGGCTGCGTCCGCCCATACGTTCAAACACACATGTGCACGGCAATATATTGCGCGAGGTAGCTAGCAGTGCATGGGCCAGGTCGCGTTTGGCAGCTGTTTCATTAGTTTACGTTCAGCACAGCGGCCTAATGAACTGGGCATTCACAGAACACATTAATTAATTAATTTCCCAGACGTTGAAGCATATCTTGATTTCCCAGACGTTGAACCATCTTCTGAATTAGTATATATATTTTGGCGTGTAATTAACATTATTCTGAGAGCTCAGCCAGTCCATGCATCCACTCGACGTGTGGCTCACGATCGCTGGCTTCTGATATTTCGCCGGAGTCGCCAAGCAGAAGCTGCATGCTTCCGACACAGATTGCCCTACATTATCTGTGTGGTCGGCACCATTTGGGGGTTTTTTTTTTTTGCCTTCACAATACACTCGTCTGCATGTGCCTAGCTGTATCTGGTACATGCATGCTGCCGTCCAACACACAGTCAGCAGGAGCGATGAGATCGATGATCTCATTCATGATCGATCCAAGTCATCCAAACCCATGCATTAATGCATATGCATGATCCCATGTTCATGCATCTCAGACTCACCAGCTCTTGCTCATGGTGTGCCGACAAGGATTATGGGCTTTCGATCGATTTGCAACCAATATAAAAACCAATGTAAAAAGCATGTTTTGGAAGGGAAAATAATAGGAAATAGCTATAGTCACACTGTCATATGCATACACATGGCAAAAAGAATATCAGTGCCATTGACAAATATAGCTAGACACACACACCCAATGTGCTTACATGCACTTGCGACAAATGCACGCACCGCCCTAGCTAGATCTAACGTGCAAGACGAGCCTGCAACTGAGAGGATGATTAGTTTTTTTTAAAAAAAAAAATTTGTTTCTAGAAATGGAACGAAGGTACGGTCTCTAGGTCCTAATACTAACACGTGTATAACCTTAAATGTGTAGCAAACTGTATTAATCTAGGTGAATGAAAATAAACAATCTCATGTCAATCTCATGTATTAATTATTACCGCTAGGCTATAACCTTATTAAGCCTATTTGCGGGGAGGGTTAAATATTGATTGCATACAATTACATGAATTTTGCAACGACTAGCTAGCTTCCAATTTAAGTACAATTTTTCAATGCCTGTCCCCTTGTTTGGAGTGCATAAATAGCTATTTGTTTTTTTTTGCAGAAAAAATTTTCGATGAAGAATTATGAAAAAAATACTGAAATAATTCTACACGAGTTTAGTAAATTTGCGTACGGAATCGCAACGCACTCCGTTAGGAGATCTGAGTTTCGATGTATATATGCACGTTTTTATTGTACAACTAGAGGCAAGTCACCAGGACAATGAGAGGCTGAAATTAGTTAATGTATCTGCAAAATGAACATCACCCAAAAGGCTAAGAAATCCTTTCCATGAACAGCACAAATCAACAGGGCATAAAGTGAGAGGATATATATATATATCAAATACATGGAGCAAGCAACCAACAGGCACCATGTAGACAAAACAATAGAGAGCAGCAAGAGGAAGGGATTAATCATATAATTAATCATCTGGAGAAATTAATCTGTATATATATTAATGAATCTAAGCATGTATTATATTACATATTCAAATTAACTAAAACCTTCCCCAGCCAACAAAACTGATGGACATGCCAAAAGCACTACTAAAGTACTTCTCCCCCATGCATGATGGCCTCTCCATATATCAAGTTCTTCTGAAACTTGTGGTAATTAGTTCCCAATTAGCACCGAGTACAGCAAGTGCTACTATACTCTTGAAGCTAGCTAGCTTTGGAGGAGACATACATCCATACATCCATACATAACATCCACAGGAATGGACATGTACATACTTCAATTCACTCGTGCTTGTTCTTCTTGGGTTGGGCAAATCTATACTCCATATGTTTGTAGCTACTAGCTAGTCACCTCCACGGGCGGGCGGCGGCGGGGTGTGGTGGTGGCGGGCGAGGAGGCGCGCGGGGAGCGGGCGGCCGGTGCCGGAGCCGCCGCAGCTGCGGCAGGGCATGCGGCCGGAGCCGGCGCAGGTGCGGCAGCCGGCGTCGCCGTCGGACCAGCGGTTGCAGAGGCAGTCGACGCGGCCGCTGCCGCCGCACGTGGCGCAGCGCGGCCGCGCGTCCCACCTGGTGGCCGCCGGCAGCCGGCCGCCGTCGCCCCCCATGCTCCGGTTCGCCATCGCCACCCCCGCCAGCATCCCCAGCCCCGCCGCCGCGATAACCACCGCCCCGACCATCCTCAACTCAACCTCGCCGGACACGAGCACGACGACGACGACGACGACGAGGAGGAGGAGGAGGCGGAGCTGCGAGCTATAGGAGTGGAGGAATAGATCGATTCGGAGGCGAGCGAGGCGTTTGTGTGGGCGGGAGGCGACGCGCGAGTTTATAGGATTTTTGTGGGGGGGAGAGGTGGCGTGCGTGCCACTGCCGGGTGGTGGGAGGAGCTGGGAGCTGGGTGGGTGGTGGGGGTTTGGAGGGTAGCGACTCGCGAGGGAGGGGAGGCGTGTCCGGCTTCTTACCTTGGCTTGCCTGCGGCTTAGCTTGGATAGCGGTTTCGTGTCTCCCACATGCTAGGTACCTGCCGTGCTTGGCTTGATTTTTCTCTCCATCCATGTTTTGTTTTGGGATCGGCTTGACATTAGATGAATAAAAGTTAATTATGTAACTCTTAATCAATTTTCTAGACCGTAGATCAGACATCTCTACAAAAAGATCGATCCATGTTTTTGTTTTTTTTACCAGGGTTTTTCATCTTATAATATAGGAGTGTACATATGCTTAATACAAGTATCAATTTTGCCTTGGCTAGTTTGATTGAGACTTTTGTGGATACCGTGAGTTGCATATTCGAGTTAACTCCGCTGAAAAAGTTCTAGGTTTTTTCTGATTTCTTACCTATGCCTTTTTGGCTTTGTTGTTTCTGCGCGTGCGATGCATGGTTTTTTTAAATAAAAAGGAACTTCATTTCCATAGAAAAAACCTTAAACAACGTGTAACACAAACTCATCCGGAGGTATTAAAATTTCTACAACATTTCTCACCCATTTGGATGGGTTGTATCCACATGGAAAAAAGAAGAAGAGCAAATAGCTTTGCCTTGCTTGTCTTGTTTGTGATGAGCTCGCTTGTCCTATATATTGAGCAAGACCCACTCTAACACAAGCAAGAAGCCAAGAACAACATGCAACTATTTCTTTGCATATAGACTCAAATCCTACCTGATATGAGTGCTAGTTTTTTTGGTGCAATGCCCTGTACCCTAGGTCCTCCCTCTCACCCTTTAGGACAAACACTGCGGTGACACTTAAATACTGTTAGAAAATCGACGCCAATGCAAGATCAAAACGACACCGGAGGCACAATATTTAGTAACGCAAACGTAGGCAGCGACAAACTAAATACTTTATCTTTGTAATTTCATCTAAAAGCTTCGTTGTTGACACATATATAATATTCCACTGTAGTTTCGATCCAAAACTATTACAAAACATATATAACACATTTCTAATTTTTATATTTTGCATTTACAATTTGATTTTTTTTTTCAAGATATGTACTCATATCTTTTCTTCTCTGTGCCATGGTTTCATTTATTTATTTGATTCTCTGTTACTTTGGAATCTTCAGTATCTTTCCTGACTTAATTTCTGTTGGAAAAACGTGGACCTACTTAATTCAAGCGTTCTTATTGTTACGTCTGATGCCAAGTCAAATGCAAAGCTAAATACTAATGTGTACTATACTTATATATTTATATATACATGGTCTGACTTTCCATACACATCAGTATTTTATCACGGCAAACATATTAGTATTAGCTAATGATTACTGCGTCTCACCACTAGCTAGTAGCTACCTACCAAAATGCAGATTTCTATTCATTAGTGTCAGGTAATCCCGGGCGGTTTTGGATCGTCAGGAAATATATGGATTCTTGTAGTGTGGCATTGTGGGTCGTCCGTATATTACTATCAATGTTGTTAGCAAATTAACCTAATAGAACTGATAAATGAATGAAACTTAATTAAACTCATGATGCAATTTAAGAATTGAAAAAAAATAGGGAACCTTTTAGACAACCTGATGAGAGGAAGTTGATCGACAAAATAGTTAGATCGCACAAGGTGGGACTGAAAAAGAAACCTATAATTGAACAGGGACAGATTGATCATGGATCAGAATTCCTCCAATTAGTTTATATATGTACCTCAGCATAATTAGAGATGCCCTCCATTCCATAAGGGAGACCCATGCATACAATGCTTCCAGCCAAACAATTCATTGCATCTTCTTTCTGCACAGAGCTGTACTTGATGCACAATCGATTGACGGCGTCAATATCAATTTATAATTAATTATGAAAAGGAGATTGATTAAACCTCCCAACCGCATAGAAATTATTCCACTTTTTATAATTAATATGACTGTGACACAACTGTGCAGGACATGGAAGTTTATAATTGTCTCGACAAGCTTGAGAGATAGGCCATCACAGTGCCGTCACAATTACTTTGACGCAGTGTAATCCACTTTTAATCCGGCTCTCTCTTCGATTATATATGCTGGAAATTAAAGCAAGAAAAGGTATTGATCTAGAACTATATGACATGAGAAGGACTTGTTTGAAGTGTCTTCTGACACATGAAATGTATGGGAACTTCTGCTTTTCTGAGTAGACTAGTTGCTTATTCAATAACAAATTGTAGTTGGCGAGTTAATCTAATTAAAATTTCAACTACTAGTTGTAATTTAATGGAAGTTATATATGCATTTTTTTTGTTTAACAAGAGGACATGTAATTAATTTGTTTTGACAAAATTATAAACCTCTTATTGTTTGCTAGTTCTGTTTGGTATTATAGTGACTTCCCAAAAAAATTTCGATTTTTCTATATTTTTAGGATATAAATTACTGTGAACCTTTTTTAGCCAACATAGCAAATAGAAATATGATACTCATGAGAAAATTCCCGTAATTATTACTGGTTATATGTATTTATCACTGATTCACAAATCACAAGGCACCAATAACAGCTAAAACAGTACTTACAGCGTCAACGTTGTAATACATATGTGATCTTATTAACTGACTTGTGAGTATATTATATAGAGGATCGAAGAATGTCGTGGTAATACGGATAGGTTAACTTATGTAAGTAATACTTTTACCAAAAAAAAAAGTTCTACAGAAGAACTGTGAAGTATGTTGACAAGAGAGATATTATTTGCTTATAGTATATACTCCGTAGTTAACTTGAAGGGTTTCAGCTCATGAGGTAACATAAAGCACAGCGGAATGAATCCATCAGAGACCGATTGGGACTACAGTAGTGGTGTGAACAGATCATACACTGGTTACCGTGTCCATATTTATAAAATGGTTATGGATTAGATTTGGATATTCCTATTTTTGGATATTGATCGGATTTGGATATTACTGGATACGAATACATATTTGGGTAATTTTTAATTTGATACGAACATCACTCATGCCCAATATATTTAATCATTATAATATATTATTTTCACCTAAAACTCCATGAATTTACATTACGTCATGAATAGTCATCCTACCAATTTTGATGTTATCACAGATTATGCATATAAAATAGTATTTTAATGACAAACACACACTACTGGAATCTCCCAGTTTCGCGAGGGCCAAAAAGTATACGCGAGGGCTGAAACAATGCCCTCGTAATACAATATTAAATCACGAGGGTAATATACAGCCCTCGTGAAAAAGACTATAGTTACAAGGGCCAAGACGTAGTCCTCGCAAAAACCAGGATACTCAAGAGGGCCTCATTCTGGCCCTCTCGAATAACACTAAATCGCGAGCGTCTATTCACGAGGGCCGGCCCTCGTAAATAGTAAATTACGAGGGCTTCTTCCTTTTTCGCGAGGGTTTTTAGCCCTCGGTATTGAGGGAGATTCCTGTAGTGACATACTGTATTTATATGTCGAATATTAGACAATTAATGTTTCGGCTATGGATGTGAATACGGACTGGTTTCGGATGCTAATAATGATTAGATTCGAATACAGATTTAGACATCAAATATTTCAGATGCTTTTGACACCTGTAGACTGCAGAGCTCAGATCACTGATCAAATAATATCTCACGTGATTGAGATTAAGCTGATGATGAAAGTATTTCACTAACGAAAGGAAAACTCTTTTTGTTCAAACCCACGGGCATGGACAGTTGATCGATTAAATAGTTTGATGTCATGTGTACGTCAGACCGGCTCCACAAATCTGAAGGTATGAGTGTCATCAATTAATCTGTCTAACAAAAGCCAACTTTTCGTACGCACGGAGTGCATGTGATACCACTCAAAACTTGCTATATATTTAGTTCGTCAGATACTCAGATCTTTCATTGGAAACACAAAAAATACGCTATTGCTATTTCGCAGGCGTCTGAAATTTGCGATTTTGTACAGACGCTAAAGTTCTAGTAAGTTTATACTGTTTTTCCATATTTTCATTCCCCGACCGGAAGAAATGTTGTGAGAAGGTGAAACTTTTAGCACGAAGGTTGTTTGCGCGTTCTGTTGTGTGTGGCATCGTCGGCGATCGTCGTCCTCCTTGTAAATTGCGAAATAATTACGAAATCGTGCAGACGCTAAAAGTTCCAATAAATTTATACTATTTTTCCACCATTTTATTCATTGCAAGAAACATTTTAAGATGGTGGAAAAAAATTATGTTGGCAGGAGTGGGGGATTGTTGTGTGGGGGACCGCATGAAAAAGCCGTCTTTGCATTTTGCACCTACAAAAAGTGTTAAAATGCGGCGCCTTCACAATAGCACATCCCAAAAAAAATAATTTAGATTTGATGCCATTAGAAAATAGATGCACAAAATAGAGGACAAGAGACGAGATTTTACGTGAAAAACCCTTGGAAAAAAAGAATATGGGCACACGAAGATGAAACCACTATATGAGGAGAGATTACAAAATTGGTGCCTCTTGCCACTGTTTGGCGCAGCTGGCCATGGGGTTACGAAGGAATATTTATAGGCTTGGGACCAATAGTTCTTTGAGAACAAGAAACCAATAAAGAATCGGTTATGGCATGTATGACTCTAATATGGAAATGGATCCTAATTCAGGTAAAACTCCGACAAAATCCACCTTACGACGAATTTGGATCATACTTTAACAATCTCTACCCTGAGTCAAATTCCTCTTGTAGCAAAAATAAAATTGTAGTTCTCCTCTAATAATAACTCCAACGAAAAATCCTTGTGTGCGAAAATTAATTCATCGTACTAATCTGATAGACTATAACAGTCTTATTAAAATCTTCTCACAAAGCCAAATTGAGCAAAACATCAACAAATGCAAGTATACTAGAGAACGGCAATCAACAAAGCTTACGAACAAATATGGATGTTTAACAATTCAATTTATAACCCTAGTTAAGTCTGAGTCCGTGCAATTGACCTTTCGAAACAAACGCTCATTCATTAAACAATATAATTCATCATCACCTTTGGTGCTATAAATTGTAGCTAAGAACTCATCTCATGGATTGTGCACATGCTCCACCTGGAGAAAAAAAACTCGGGAAATACCGCTCATGAAAGAGCAACTTGCATGTGTGACCACCACATACTTCAAACTGCCGACAATAGAAATAATTAATTTTTGTGACATGGTTATGACTGCTTCACACATTAACATTTGGATGAACAGAGCTCACAACGTGCCGATGGAGTTGAAAACAAACGTAGTAATAGGCCCCTCATATCGAGCAATGACAACAATAGCATACCAAACGTTGTAGTATCAATGCAAACAATAAACTCTTTCTTACACTTCAACCCTTCATCTCAGATTAAAACATGGGACAAAAAACCTACACTAACAAAGGAAGTCTGCGGGCTTACTAGCATCACTACTTCAAAATCACACAAAGGAAACACCACATAGTGATGTGTCTGCTGGACCGTCACTAAAAGTACCATTAGTGACGGGTCCTATAAGGTCCATCACTTATGTAAGTTTGGGGACGGCCATACCTATGACAGATTAGTAGTGACAGCCTTTGATTGAACCCATCACTTATTACAACGTACAGTGACGGTTTGATATATCAAAATAGTGATGAATTATACCAAATCAGCTAACGGAATACGAACATGCATAAGCAAGTGAAAATATTCTTATGATAATTTTTTATGTCTTAAAATCTCTCCTCAACTAAATGTGTACTGGTTGAACCAGCGGAAGAAGTATCTTGACAGTGCCATGCGAAATAATCCAGAAACTGCCCGCACAGGCGCATCGCTGGTATGAATCTGATAATAATGCAAGCAAACAGAATAATCCAAGAAGGAACTTGCCTTTTATTAATCTGACCAAACAGTGTTTATATATACCTTTTATCGCCAATGAAAAATTGGACGCGGGGGCGTCCAACGTCCAGCGCTTGCCGTTGGATCTCCATCCAACGACCAGCCATATATGTTGAGGCAAATTTTATTATTTTTGTTTCGTTATAAAATAAATTTTAAAAAACAATAAAAATCACAAATATTCTCTAATCAATATGAGGTCCCACACGTATTTTATTCGAATCGATATGATCAATATTCATTTTTATAACGTTTATTAAAGGATAACCTAGATGTATAAATGTTGTATATCAATCTAAAAAATATACGTGGGAATGGACGTGAGTTAGAGAATATTTTTGAACTTTTTACATGGCAAAAAAAAAATAATAAAATTTTCCTTGGAACCTAATTGGCAGCGCTGGTCATGAGGCGCGTCCGACACCTCGTCCAACGGAAAAGCACGGTGCTTCTGGATTTGACATCGGACGGCCGTAAGCAGGGGCAGCAATTAAGAGTTAACGCCTGATAGAAACGACCGGAACGGCGGCAAGTCGCTGAGGTTAATTAGTCAGCCCAGGATCGATCGGTAGCCAAGGTGATCGTTGATTCGTTGCACCGCAAGAAGCAGCCACCGACGCCGCCGCCATGGACATATATAAGCTAGCCGCCGCGGTTGGATCGCCAAATTAAACCACACCGCCGAGGACAAAATACAGATCGCATAGCCAACCTCGTCGCCTGCAATTTGATACCACTTGTTACATAATGGATGCATAAAATAGAGAACATAAACACGAGATTTTTACGTGAAAATTCCTTGCTGGAAAATACCACCACGGAGGGAAACCAATACATGAAAAGTGTTTACAAGTTTGGTGTCTCTCGACACCGTTTGACGCAACAGGCTATGAGAATACAGGAATGTATTTGTAGGTTTGGGACCAATAATCCTTAGAAAACAAAAACAGATATAAAATCGATTATGGATAGATTATAGAATGTATGGATATAATATGAAAATGGATCCTAATTCAATCTCAACGGCAACGGCCGCGAGGCTACGCGCGAGCAGGCAGCGGCGGAGCCCGATCGACGAGGGGCGCCGCCGCCGGTCGACGGTGGTTGCAGCGTCGGCATGCAGGTAGACTGCACTGTCAGCTAAGGGGAGCCGTTATTAACTAGCCACATTTTTCGAGGGGGTTAAAGGTAGTAATTAATAAAAAATAAAACTGTCCACATCGATATATCGATCTAGCTAGGTCAGAACAATATTCTTCTTTCCATATAATATATCGTTGAACAGTTCTAACGCACGGCAGATATATCTTGGCCAGATCAGCAGCGCCGGGCGGGGCCATGAATCCATCAGGTGGTTGTGCCAACCATATATACATTTATACATTTGAGAGATGTCATCGTCATCCAGCTTAGTTTTAGCCCAAATTGCGTTAATAAAATAACATGATCAAGGAAGCTGTCAAGACAGACGAGAAAATTGAGTTTTTGCCACTCCAAACATTGACGCTTGTAAATTTGCCACCCTCAAATTGACACTCGTAAATTTGCCACCGCAAACAAATGCCGCTTGCACATTTGCCATTTCGGGGCATTTTCGCAGCAAATACAGAAAAAAATACACGGGCCCACATGTCATCCTCTCCCCCTCCTCCTTCCTCCCCTTCCTTCCTCTCTCTTCTCCCTTTTCTCCGGTGGATAGACGGTGGCGGCGAAGCTCGACGGCGGCGGCGCAAGCCAGGCGGCGGCGGCGACGGCGCGAGCTTGGCGACATGGCGGCGTGGCGGTGGCGCGAGGCGATGACGGCGCGAGCTCGGTGATATGGCATGCTGGCGGCGCGAGTATGGACGGCGCGAGCTTGAGCGGCATGGCGGCGCGAGCTTCAAGGCATGGCGGCACGGCTGCTGCTGAGAGGGTGGCGCGAGCTTGAGGCGGACGAGCGGCGAAGCTCGGCACGGCGCGAGCCAAGGGCAGCGGCGGACGGCAAGAACGGCGGCGGCGGCGGCAGGCGAGCGGCGGCGGCGGCGGCGGCGAGCGGCGGCGCGACTCGAGCTCGAGCCGCCGCCATGTCAACCACCGTGTCCACCGGAGAGAGGAAGGAAGGAGAGGAAAGAGGAAGAGGTAGGAGGAGGGAAAAGAGAATGACATGTGGGCCCCACGTATTTTAGTGTATTTGTTGCGTATTTGTCTCGTGTATTGCTGCGAAAATGCCCCGAAATGGCAAATGTGCAAGCGGCATGTAACATCCCAAATTTTTAAAACCAATTTGGCACGTTAATAATTTCTTAAGTGCATGATTTAAAAAAATGTTAAATCATTTATTATCTTGCATCATGGCATCATCATTGCATGCATTGCATTTAAATTGGAAAATAATTTAAAACCTTCCGAGTCTATGCCCTTGGGTGGAGAACTTGGTATTTTTGTTTTTCAGGCTTTTGGTAATAGATTTTGGGAAAAACAAAACTATAATTCATAAGTGCTAATATATTTAAAAAGTATATTTGAAAGAGTATTGCATTTGGAAAATCAGAAAACTTAAAACCATTTTCTCCCATCTTTGGCCCGAGCCGGCCCGGCTCATCTCCCCTCTTCTCCTTTTTCTTCTTTCCCTCCTCACCTGTGTCTCGCCCGGCTTCCCTTTCCTTTCTTTTTCCCCCCTCTTTCCTCTGGTTGGGCATAAGCCGCTTGGCCCATCTCCCTTCCCTTCTCCCTCTCGTTTTCCTCTGTTGGGCCGTGGTCGCCGCCCCCCATTCTCACAGAAGTCGCCTTCTTTCCATGAAGGTGCCGCCGACAGTGGAGCCCACCGTCACACCTCTTCCTCCCTGTTTTCTTCTTCCCGCGCGCGCTTTCTCACCACCCGATCGCCAGTATTTCTCCTCCGGCCTCGCCACCAGCATTCCCATGAAATCACTCGCCTTACACTCTTCCGGGACCCTCTCCGTCCCCTACCACTTTCTTGTCTTATCGCCGGCGAACCACCTCCGCTCAATGCGTTTCCCCTCACGGCACCGGCCGGAATCGACACCGGCGACTGCCAACCCCGCGAGTTGCTTTGAATACGTCCCGTGCAGAGCTCGCCTATAAGTGGGGAACTGCTCCCCCTTGCTCTCTACCTTTCGCGCCACAGCTCTGTTGAACTCCCGAGCCGGTGCGTCGTCTCCGCCGCGTCCTCTATCCTCCCTTCCCTACCTCGCTCTCGTCCCGTTCGGTTTAACATCACCCTGGGAATTGACGCGCAGGTCGTCCCAGCGAAGCTCTCGCCAAGTGGACCGACGCCGTGTGATCCGCGCGCGTGTCCCGGAGCTCGCACCGTCATCGCCGCCGTGGTCTCACCGCCTGCCGTTCCCTCGACCGGCGAGCTCAAAGGTAGCCCTTGCTTCCCTCATTGTTATCCCCGAGTATTTGTGACCCGCCGTGTGTTTCATCGCCGCCGCAATGTTCGCCGTCGCCACCACCTTATACCGTCGCGCCGCCGCTCCATCCATCATTCGGGATGGTTAGCACGCCATCGCGTTCGCTTTGCTCGCATTACGCATCCCAAGACGCCTAATCGCCTCATGGTGGCCGGAGTTGCCGCCATTGCAGTGCGTTATTGCCACCGCCGAGCCCTCTGCTTTTCCCTCTTCACCGCTGCGAGACGCCGCCATGTGGGACCCACCGGTCAGTCCAAGCGATCGCTTCGTCATTGCTCCTCGCCTCACAAGAAGGTTGAAGCGTTGCCCACGGGCCGTAGTAGTTTGAGCCGCCCACCCATTCAACCCTCCTTTTCTTTTTGTATTATTTAGTTTCCGATTAAATTACTGCTTGGCATTAAAGCACTTGCTAAAAATAGTTAGTGCATGATAAAAATTCTGTAAAAATTTGCGAAAGTATTTTATTAGTTTCTGAACCCGGGAAAAATATGCATTTGCATGTCATACATTTGGAATCCATTTCTGGGTTAATTAGATAAGCTCTAGGTGCATCATTAATTTCATGTGCTGCAATTATTCTATAAAAATTCAGAAAAAATACTTTGGAGGTTGCTGGACCTTAAAAATATTATTTGTATGCATGGCATCCATCCAGCATCTGTTTTGGTCATGCAAGTAATTTTGGGATGGCATCATACCATGTGTGCATTAACCATTTAGCATCATGTTTCCTTTAAATGAAAATGCATGGAAAATAGGATTTCTGTATTTTTCTAAAAACAGCATGGCATAAAACGTTTTACTTATGTGTGTTGTATTGCTTTGCATGCGTGTGCGCGTTTAGGAGGTCAAGCTCCCGAAGACCCGATCGACGACGTCCCCTTCGCTTTCCCCGGAACCGATCAAGGCAAGTCCTCCCTTTGATCATATCGAGAAGTCATTTTCGGTTGTTTAGAAAATGTTATTAGACTTGAAAATATGCATGCTAGTTTAAAAGATAAATGCCGTATTTCCTAGACTTAGTTATCATGACCAAATAGAAAGGTAAGAAATATGGTAGGATTAAACCTAAGGCTAAAATATGAATTGCTCTTATTTATATGCTTTGATTGTGGTAGGAAAAATGCTTAAAATCATTTATGCGGAATGATTCAATCATTTGTGTGAAATGAGATGGTGTTGAGAAATGTTTGGGAAAGGATGATTTAAAGTTAGCACATCAAGGGTGATGTTTAATAGGAAATGATTTTCCTCTTGCCCCAAAATCTTTCCGACTAGGGAGATATTGTGTCAGTTCGTGCAGTATGGCACCGGGTTTTACTGGGCTAAAATATAAACTCTCCCTAGTCTAAGGACTGCTCATCCTATAATCCTATGAACGGAGCCATTACAGTACGACCTCGAGTCCCGGTATGGGACGGGCCCGATCGTTGGCCCTCGTGGTTGATGGTCTTGTGGCGAAACACCGTCTGGGTGCGTAGCCTCTCGAGGGTAAGGCGTACCACTCTGCAGAGTTAAAATCGTCATGATAGCCGTGCTTCATGTTATGAGCGCATTTAAGGGACTGATTATATGGTAGTTTCTTTATTTTAAAACCAATTTAGAAAAAGGGTTTTTAAAGAAAGGATTTGAGATGAATAAGGATTTGAGAAGGATTTCGTTTGAGCTAGGTGCCACCGGCGACATTCCGGATTGGGTGACGGCCTACCGGAAAGTGTCGCCCGGAATGGACCTAGCCGTTTTGAGAAAAGAAAAGAAGAAAGGATTTTGTTCTCGCTATGGCACTGAGGCCAAGTGGCGAGAACCATTTGAGAAGAGCCCAAAGAAAGTGATTAAGATTTATTGTTTCTAAAATGCTTTATCAAAACTAGGCTAATAAATGCGTTTCCGCAAAATATCCTAAGCCTTCCTTGTACTGAACCGCATTTGCACAATTCCGGACTTGCGAGTACAATTTGTACTCACCATCCTTTTCTCCCTCTCTTTTAAAATTTCAACAATGGTCCATCCGAGTATGGCCCGCCGTCCGGGAGGAGGACCGGATTACGCCGAGGAGGTGTTCTCCGGCGAAGAGTATGAAGATTAGGGTTACGCGTTCCTCTGTACCGTCGTGCCTGTGGGATGAATAAGATTCTAGATGTTGTATTAGGCTTGTATCATTGTACTACGATTTGCGGCCGCGAGCCGTTGTATGTGTTGCTTGTACTGGACTATGTTCCGTTTGTAATAATAATATCGTTGGCACTGCTCCGCTCAGATATCCGTGTACTAGCCATGATCCTTGGGACTAGTACGGGTTTACGCAGGTGGAATCCGATCTTGTAAATCGGGTGCCGACACGGTATTTGTTTGCGGTGGCAAATTTACGAGCGTCAATTTGAGGGTGGCAAATTTACAAGCGTCAATGTTTGGAGTGGCAAAAACTCAATTTTCTCCAGGACGTAGTGTGTTGCCCGTAGCTTTTTTCTTAAATTATTTTATTACCTTTTTAAATATGCTCTAATCTTCTTCTTTTTTGAGCAAAAGGAAGGAGAAATGCCATAAATTGATCAAAAGTAGGGAAAGAAGTACAGGGTGGGGGGGGTAGAGGCCCCTCCCTCCGTGGGCCGAGTACAACTAGTTAACTAATTACAAAGGGTGCGATTGCGGCCTCTCAGAGGCGTAGGTCATCAAGAAGCTGGCACAGGAGGGTCGGGGCCGTCCTCTCCATCTGGCGGAAGATTCTGCAGTTATGCTCTAATCTTCTCGAAATGACAAGATCAATGTTCTTAAATCTAGCTAGCTTTGACTGTTTTTTGAAGCCACTAGTCAGCACCGGGGTGCAAATGGATCGGATAAGACTGTATCCGTATTCATATTTGTTAATCAAATATATATGGATACGAATTCATATGTTCCAAATATAAATACAGATTAGATAGTGATTTGAATACAAATGTAAGGCTCGGTTGCAAATTTGTGAGCTGGACCGCTATAACGATATGCACTTTAAGGTACTGTTCTTTTGAGCTGATCTGAACGGCTGAAATGGCTGAAGTTTGAGAGCTTCTCGACGTAGTCTCGATATTCGGATCCATTTCGTTTAACTGACTTTTAAAAGTGTTAAAACCCACCTTCAAAACAACAAAAAAACGGACTCAAAAAATTTAAAGCATCTGTTTTTTCAAAACATAGATAAATCGTACGCTGTTAAGCCGTTAAGTTGTTAAGCTGGAAAGAACAGTGCCTAAATGTTGTCTTGAATCCGGATACGGATACTAGCCGTATTTGTATTCATATCCGATCCAATTCCAATCTTTATCCACATCTAGCAAAAAAGTCTAGACAGTATCCTATCCATATTCGGATATGAAACAATACAAATATGAATAGCTATTTTCGAATGTGAATACCGAACAATACGGATTATTCATATCCATTTTCCACCCAACTCAGCACCGAGAGAAAAAGGAAAAAAAAGGATCAGGCACGTGTAGTGCAGTTTTGCCCTGGTCAGAAGGTCGAGTGGCAGCTAGCTATCTATCTGGTCAATTAATTTTTATTGAACTGATCAATCCATATTGATTGAGGGGGGTGCAGTGGACTGGTAAGCTAGCTTCTGCAGATTGGCGCTGAAAAGATTAATGAGTTAAATCAGTCCACGTGCTTGTTTCAACCACTTGGATGGATGGATGGATCAATTCCTGGCCCGCTCCGGCCGGTCGGTCAGAATCGTTCCCGGTGCAGTTTGACTTTCTCTCACATTAAATTGATGGATTTGATATATTTGGACAGGTAGGCCTTCCATGCCTCTTCCACCGGGCATGCATGCTGCGTGCGACCGACAGGGGTGGGCAGAAAGAACCGGAACCGAAATATTTAACCGAACCGAACCAAATAGACCGAAAAAATCAATTTTTTCGGTTTTCATTATTTGGTTTGGTATAAAACCGGAAAAATTTCGGTAGTTCGGTGTATATATCGTTCTTTTTCTGTACCCACCGGTCTAGATTAACCAGCCTTCCACCTCCCGTAGGCCCAAACCACTAATCCAGGCTCAAATGCTCTCATTTGTTCTATGTCTTCTACCTCTCGTAGTCTCCCTCTCCCCCAGGCCGCAGCGCCGCTTGTCGCTAACCCTAGCGCGCAGCCACCTCCCAGCTCCCGCAGGCCGCCCATCGCCCATCACCGACGCGCTGCCGATCGCTCGTCGCCCTGTCCATCGCCTGTTGCCCGTCGCCAGTCACAGTCACAAGCCAAAGTCTGCAACTGCATTGACTAGCAGCAATCCTTCTCTGTCTAGCAGCAAGCATGCTACATCCATTAACAAGCCTGCATCTAAATAGGTAATTTCTTAGGTTTTAATGCTCTATTATGCTACTCTGCTACATGTCTTACTGCCTCCCTCCTACTGCCTGCTGGACTACATTATCAAATTAATTAGCTTTTATGTCAATGACTCAATGTTTCAAAATTTGTTTGTGATGTTATTTTCTACTCTCAGTGTGTCAAATGTACGTATGTCACTTGTCAGTTGGCTTGGCTACTTGGCTTTCATGAATTTGTTTAGTTGTTTAAGCGTTGGATGTTGCTTTGTAACTCTATTGATGGGTTGCTGAAATTTGAATGTATCTACTATCTTTGCTACTGCTACCGCTGTTTATTGATGAAATATGGTGCTGAATGTATCTGTTGCTTGCCATTGGTGAACTATTGAACTGGAAGTATGTAATTGCTTGATGTTAATAATTCAGTACTACCAAAATACTGAAATATCGTATTGAAATAATTCGGTATTTCGGTTTTCGATAATAGGTTTTCTCAGCAAAATTTTGGTACCCATTTTTCAGCAAAATAAACCGAATCGAAAACACCGAAAAAACCGAACGCCCACCCCCTAGCGACCGATGGTGATTGGTGATACAAAGAGTTCGTATAATCAACATAGAGAGAATTGCACTGTTGCCACATGAACTTGCAACGATTCTCACGTAGCCCCTGAGCTTGATTTTACTTTCTCGCCCCCTAAACTTGTCTATGTTAGCACTGTTGCCCCAAAACCGTTAGGGCAACCATTAAGTGCTGATGTATCAATTACGTGGCCGTTAAGCGCCGATGTGGCAGCCACATGGCAGCTGAAGGCTGACATGACAACCCACATGGCTATCTGTTGGTGAAAACTTCATAAAAATTTCAAAAAATCAAAACAATCATAAATATTTGAAAAATTATAAAAGATTCATACAAATTTGAAAAAAGAGGAAAAACATAAACACTTTAAAAAATAGAAAATAATCCAAACACATCAAAACAATTCAGGAAAAAAACCATAAAAATCGGAAAACTAATAAATCATTAAAAATCACAAAATTCCAAAGAATTTGATAAAATTTTTTTGTCAATTTTAAGTTTTCCAAATTTTCCTGAATATGTTTTTTGTTTTTATTTTTTCTGATTTTCTCGATTTTTCATATTTTTTTCAATTATTTTGTGACTTTTATTTTTTCAAAATTTTCCTGAATCTTTTCTTTTTTTGGTTTGTTAATTTTTTTATGATTTTACCGATTTTTCATATATTTTTTCCCTATTTTTGTGTTTTTGAAAAAGTTCTATTTTTATATAATTTTTCTTTTTTCTGAATTGTAAATTTTTGTTTCAGATTTTTATGATTTTGTCTCAAGCCTTTTTAATTTTTATGAATTTTTTCAACATCAGCTATCCATGTCAGCCTCCTGCTGCCATGTGGCAGCCACATCAGCGATTAACGGCCATGTAATTGCCACGTCATCACTTAACAGTTGTGTTGGTGTCTGGGAATCGCGCTCCTGAAGAGCAGCGGGTCCACGGACCGGCAGACGAGTTTGTAGTTGGTGTGAGGCCCAACGACCACCCTTCTCAGCAGCTCGGGGCGGCGGCCAAGCCTACGGGGGCTAAGGCCGCGCTGACTTCCCGGACAAGGGCCTGGTGCGACTTGACGATCCGGGTACAGATCCTTCTTACGGTGGGAAGAAGAGAGAAAACAATACAAACCGTGAAGGCACAAACGATTTACCCTGGTTCGAGCCCCCACTGCCGGGTAACAGCTCTACTCCAGTCTTGTTGATTGTATGGTGGGAAAACGGTACAGAGGTGCTGAGACCGAGCTTGGAGGCACCGGTCCCGAGCTTACAGTGGTGACTAAATACTAAAGCTACTTGCTAAGGGAGCTTCGGATGCGGGTGTTGCTTGAGCTTGAGTTAGATGGAATTGGATCGGGGGTCCCTTCGAATGTCCAGGAATCCTCCTTTTATAGGCGCGGCGGGTCGCCCGAAGCCGATGCGGCGGGCCCCGTGCCAGCCTTTGCTTTAGTGGTGAGGCTCTTGTCTCTTTCTAGGGTCCTGTCGGGTCTCGAGCCTACAGGGAGAAGCTGGTCAGGTTAGTACTGGGCACGTATTTGTCTCCAGGTGCCTATTCGGGGGAAAAACTTCTTTAGGGAGAAAGCACTTTCCCTTTATCCCCGATATAGCCTTGACTGGACCGAGCCAGCCCCGCGCCACCCGTTGGGGGCGTCGCGTAGCGTAACAACCATCCGCTGCCTGCCAAAGAAGGCAAACGACCAGATGAGCTGCCCGCGTGTTCTTCCTCGGGCTGCGAGTTCCTGGTTCGTTTCGGTCAAGGCCGGAGAAAGTACGGTGGGCCATGACAATTGTCGCCACCTGCCCACGGGTGAGCGGATCACCCGAGGGACCCTCTCCCGGGCTAAGGGATAGCCCGGGAGGCACATGGTGCCGCACGGTTTGGCTTGGTCAAGCCCGGGGCAGCCGCAGGTGCGTTAGGCGGCTCCTTTAGTATGGTCAGGAATAGCCCTCTAGGTCCTTTGTTCGTGTGGTGGGCTGATACAGAATCGACCCAAGGCCCGTTTTAAGATGGGCCGTTTATCAATCACCAACAAGTTGGTCTAACGATTTTTGGGCAGCAGTGCAAACAGAGACAAGTTTAGGGGGCGAGAAAGTAAAACTCAAGTTCAGTGGACTACGTGAGAATCGCTGCAAGTTCGGCAAAAATAGTGTAATAATTTATAGTATAAGGGAGAGATGACTTGTGTCTCTGGCGGAATTAGTTATTTAAACGTGGTCGCAGAGTCCTGCGTGCACTGACTGGTTGTAATGTTGGAGTTAAAACATGTATAAATCTATCTATCTATTGTAGGTGTGTGTATATGAGCTACGCGCATCTAAACACCACTGAGAGGCAATAGGGATCAAGAGGCAAGAAAGCCAGTGCCACCATCCCCTTGGAAGCAGATCCTCTGCAGTTACCGTCCTCTGTAGTTGAGTCACTGACATGTGGGCTCGGACCCACATGCCAGTGACCACAGTAGAGTGTAGTAACTACAGAGGATCCGAATCCAATCCCCTTGGCCCCCTAGCTTCCTCTTTCCGACAAGCTCATCGATGACGATAGACCTGCTATATACAAAACCCCTTGGCCCTTCCCTGAATAGCAGCGTCAACTCCTTTGTGAAGGCAGAGACTAATCATCAAAAGCGTTCCCACAAGTTAGTAGGGCCGGTCCTGAGTTTTTGAGAATCGGAGCGATATTATAAACGGAGACCCCTAACCTAAATATTATAATATTTTCATACTACTATATATTAACTGAAAAAACACTATTCAACGTATTATAAAAATTGTTACCAATTAAAATATAAAAGTAAGATTTTTTTTATCTCAAACATTTTGTGGAGATCATCTTAGAAACGCCACCTAAAAATCTACCGCTGCAGCCTATCCCATGCTAGCCAAGCATCAGCTGCCTCATGCTATGTAGGTATGCATGTGAATTGAAGGGATGCTACCTCAACTGCTAATGCATACATTTATACAGCCAGCCAGCTAGACAGACATACATACAGACAGATAGATAGACCTGTGGAGAAGCATAAGGGATCTTGCAACAAAGTAGCTCGAGGCGAAGGAAGAGGTCGGGCTTGCTACCGCTCGAGGAAGCCCTTCACCATCACGAGGACAACCAAGCTTTCCATCACTCCCGCTTTGAATATTATCCAAAAAAAGTATGAATATTCCAATATCCGTCGGATATTTGTAGCTATAACGGATCGATTAAATTTATTATCCAAAAAAAGTATGAATATTCCAATATCCGTCAGATATTTGTAGCTATAACAGATCGATTAAATTTATCAAAGTAAACCATTAGGTATACAATAAAGGTCGAAATCACTATTTGAATTGATTTAATTGGTCACATACTTGACAGTTGCACCTCTGCTGTGTCTACGATAGTACAGCAGAGTGGCAAAATAATAAAGTCCTTACGGAGAACAGCAAAAAAATAAATAAATAAAACGAGCATGCAATCAGCTCTGCAGTTATTTATCCATCTATGGCCCTATGTGTTTGAAAAGGTTGCATAAAATCCGACCTCCCGGACAACTTCCTTTCTCGTATGGTCCTCCATGTTTGTCCGAACACATGCACACACACCGTCGCTTTCGCTGGTTGCCGCACGCAGAGGCTGGTGCATAGAGTATCAGTATATATATACGTTCGGGAGAACGACCCGGTCGTCATGGCGCCTCATTTCGTCACGTGACTCTAATCGCCTTCTTTTCTTTCACATGTGTATTTTGCCCCGGTCATTTTCGAAGCGTTACGTATCTGGGGCGGGCAAGGGGGAGCTGCAGCCGGACCAGCTGACTCATGCGTCGCTCTTTTAATTTGTTGCCGAGCAACGGCGTCTGCCCAGCAGCTTCTGCGACTTTTCTACGAACCAATGCCATTTCTGTCGAGTCGAGGACATGTGTAATGGTGTTTAACTTGAAGATAAATTTAACATTATTCAGCATTGTTTATCAGTTTTTTTCTTTCTTCTATTTTATTTTATCGGCATTATCCATCAATCTAAGCTGGATACCCTTGGATTTTAAGTAGACTGGCTGCGTGCGTTGAGCTAAGAAATGCATGCTAGGAGAGGTTTAACGTGTAAGCTATATTAAAATAAGAAATAATTGACATTTTATTTGTTCTTTATTATTATCATGAAGCCACGTACGTCTAAAGTCTCCAAGGCCACTATTAGCCTCCTTTACCTCTCCTTATCCCATGGATGGTTGACTCCCCATCTCCACGACCTAGACCTCATCTGCTGCTCGCTAGGGTTTCTTGCCCACAGTCGCCGTTGTCACCTCCCTTCTCCCTCTAGCCTCCCTCTAGCACAGCTTGCTACATCCAACTCGCAAAGGCACAACGTGGCCTCGTCTAAGGGCCTCACCTCCCTTCTCTCTTTTGGCACCCACGGCTCCACCCATCCCTATGCTACAACCTTGCCTCACTTCTCACCAAAGTCGGTAGTAATTTTTTCTCTGGATGATGGTGGCGAATCAAGCAGCTTCCTCATCCTCAACCCCATCACTGTGGCAAATTAAGGAGATGACAATGACAACTTCCTTCTCTCCGTCCCTGTGGTGACGGCTGCTTCCCCCTCTCCAACCCAACGACAGCGTTGATGGCGACTTCCTCTCCCCATGGCGACGGCAACAAGGGATCCCTTTCTCCATGGCAAAATAACCCAGGTTCACCTCCCCATACCTCCTCTTCTTTGGTCTTGTCGGGGATAAAATTACGGCTCATTGCCATGGCCCACTCCCTGACGGCCCAATCGAACAGCCTACCAGGGCCTAGCTCCCTGGAAGGTCCTATCTGGCCCATGTGCGTCTTGCCGAACAGCTTCCTGGCTGGCGAGATGCGTAATGGCCAAGGAATCGTGTTTGAGTCCGTCTCGAACAAGAGTTCTGCACGGCTACGTGAAGACCCGGACGTGGTTTCCCGGATTGGAGCGGACGTCGTGATCCTCAAGACTAGGAGTATGCCTTATCTGCCTCGGGATATATTTGGCATGTATGAGTTCGTTACGATCTCGTAGTTAGCCCGGCCCGATATTTCCTCGGTAGGTCGGTTTGCTCTGCACTATATAAACAAGGCCCCTACGGTGTGTTGAGGGGCCAATCGAGGACGAGTTTTACGACTTGGATCTAGAATCTGGTCAATCCTACAGGAGTTTACGCATCTAGCATCTCATAGACACCTGATCATTGCATTGTCGCTCTTGTACACCACAATCTCGTCGAGACTTGTTCGTCTCGCCGAGCCACCTCTTGTATTCATATCTGATATATAAGAAAGGCTGGACGTAGGGCTATTATCTCTCCCGAGAGGCCTGAACCAGGATAAAAACCCCTGTCTCCTGTTCGTTGTTGTTCGTGGTTGTTCGGCGTGTCTCCTATCTCAATTCTAAAGAACCTTAGCGACTTGAGATCGTTATCTCAACCGTCGACAGGTCTTGGATAGGATAGGACCCAGCGAGTTGGGTCGGGTTTGAGGCAGGGCAGGCATTTGGGATTCTTGATCTAGGCTGGGTCGGGTCAGGTCGAGGCGATGCCTGACTCGACCCATCTAGACCTGTAAAAATGGCATCCTAAACATTTTATCCCGATCAACTACAGAAGAAAAGAAAAAACTAATTCTAAGACATGCTCATCTTGTGTTATCGGAAAAGTAAGACTACTTTAAAGTTGCTTCTCCACCAGCCTACTAACAAATTGCAAGACAAACTCAAGGATCTAATCATCCTGTTCTTGTCGCTTCCACTTCTTGGATCTAATCACACTCGCATAATTCATAGAGAGTAAATGGACCCAACGTAAAATTTCCAAAATAAAGTCACATTATCGCCGCCCCCATCTCCAAGACAAAATAAAACCTGACAACAATGCCAAAAGAAGCACAAATGTAGCCTTTTTGAAGAGCATTCGATGAACCCTACCATCATTGCTAGAACTAAGGCTTCCACCATTGAAAGAAACCAAACTTATAAATTCCATTCCGGTGCTCATTCCGGTTTTTCTATTGGAACGGAACATTCCGGTACCGGCCCATTCCGGTGTACTGTTTCATACCCTTTAATATAATAAAATAAATGTTAGAAATATGAATATCTTTACCAAAATTTACATTGACATGCATAAATCATTCATATAATACTCAAATATAGCTTATAGTTCATTGTATTTCATAGTTTGCAACTAGGGGGTATTAACCGAAATTGGCAAATCCGGCCGGAATGGGAAAACCCGGCCCGGAATAGGCAAATCCGACCGTTCCGGCCGGTATTGACCTGTACTGAAAATATCTCTTTCTGTTTCGTTTTACACGATGGAACGGAACGTTCCACCCGTTCCGGCCAGAACGGAACGGAATCGATAAGTCTGATTGAAACACCTTTATCAGAAACCCCAGCTCACTATCATATCCCTAATTGCTTAACTGAAATCCGGTGCATAGACCTTCAGCGACGAGCATGGCTGGTGGATATATGGCAATTTTTACTTCTCCTGATTTGCTTGACGACTAGGGTCCCCCCCCCTTATTTACTTCTTTGTACCCTATTGCTTTGCCTGCCCCTACATACGATGGTTCTTATTCGGTGATTTAGGGCATGTTTGCCATCATAGTTATTTCATAGTTCGAAGACAAAACCATGGTTTTTGAAAATACCATGATTTAAAAAATTATGTGTGTTGAATACAAAGTTCAAGCATGGTTCCAAAACTCTTTTTTGTTGGAAACATGGGTTTCTTGGAGTTTGTGTAACTCCACTCTAAACCTCTTTTTCCCCCTAACTTTGACCATTAATTGACTAGTGTTGTGGTTTCACTTCTCTATTGTATTTGGTTGAAGTTTTACATCCATTAAACATGCAACAAATAGTTTATACTTCCAAACAAAACTAAGGTTTAGATAGTGTTAGTTCAAACCATGGTTTTACATGAAAACATTGTAAAAACCATTATTTTATAAGTCAAGTTTTCTCTAAACTTTGGTGCCAAAGTGGCCCAGCCAGCTAAATAAAGAGATTTTAAAATATTTAGTTTCATTGAGCTCAATTAAATTGGTCATAAAAACAAATTACATACTATAATCATGTAATTAATTACTCCCTCCGTTTTTTTTATTTAACGCTTTTGACTTTTTTGACACGTCTTTGACCATTCGTCTTATTCAAAAAAATTAGTGCGAAGATGTTAAAAAATAAGACATATTTAAAGTATCTCTATTGGTAAAACAAATCACAACAAAATAAATGATATTTACAAAAAAAAAATGAATAACACGAATGGTCAAAGGCATGTCAAAAAGTCAAAGGCGCCAAATAAAAAAAACGGAGGTAGTATCTATGATTGATGGTCAGCCATCATATCAAAGAGAACATATCCTATGCAAACGGCCTTCTCGTGCAAACGCCGTGCAAACCAACTAGCAAAAGTCATGAAAAATTCTGAAAAAAATCATACACGTATTTCAAGTCATACTCCACCTATATATAAAATTTCAAGTTCAAATTCGCTATATTTTAGCAGTAACAAAAAGAAAATTCTGCATTTTTTAGTATAAATCGCTGTAATTTTCTTCTTTGCTGTGCTTTAAATATAACGAATTTGAACTTGAAATTTTATATATAGGTGGAGTATGACTTGAAGTATGTGTATGATTTTTTTCAGAATTTTTTATGACTTTTGCTAGTTGGTTTGCACGGCGTTTGCACGGGAAGGCTGTTTGCACAGGATATGTTCTCCATATCAAAATGGTAATGAAGGATGAAGCAAAAAAATTAAAATCCAACAGCTTGCGTAACATTTATTAAGAAATGAAGGTAGCCAAAACGAGAACTCTGGAGGCTGGAGTTAAGCGAAGGTAGCCAGTGGTGACAGCTGAAGCAACGTAGACTTGCCTCCGACTACTGGCTTTTCTATGTTTAAAATCTGACACTTGGCTTTTCTATGTTTGAAATCGATACCGGTGTGTTTTTTAAGCCGAACATATTCCCTGCTGAATTTCAAGAGTTATCAAAAAGAGCTTAAAGAGTCTGATATGCCTTGTTTAACTTGGTCTGTTTAGAGTTTAAGAGACTCTTCAGGATAAAAATAAGAGAAGGCTTAAGAAAATATAGGAGTTTACAGGCCCGTTCCATCTTGTCGAAGAAAAAACGACGCAGATGATGGTAGATACCGGACACATTTACTATTCAGTAACAGCTAGGGGTTTAATCTCCTTTGGATTTTTCTGTAAGAGCTAAGTGTAGGTGTTCAATTTCCTTCTGGTTTTTATGCGGTTGTCCATGATACAGAACTATTAAACCATACCTTCCTTTCCCCGTTAGTCGTCTTTGGCAACCAAGCTGATGCTCAATGTGATTGAGTCGGTTTGAAGCACATCAGTAACATTACCAGCCTTAATTAATCGCATCGATTTCAGAATCCCACTAAATAAAATTAAATTGCTGGATGTGCGATATAGTTTAGCAACGAGATTTCAAGCTCAAGAGAACAACGAACATGCAAATACTGCAAAATAATTAGATAAGTGAAAACATATCATGAGTTCGCAGGCAACATGCTGTCACATTTCCTGACAAACAATCGATAATATTCTGTCTAAGCTGTTCTTGATAGATCAATTCTTATCAGCACATGACATTGCATTGACATTTGTACCCAATTCACCGTCTGACTCATCAATGCACATGGTCAACCAAAATTTTATCTCAAACCAAGAACAGCGCCCCGCTTCATCAGTATGAGTAAAGGCTGTATCCTATAAAATTGGTAATTCTGTTAGAATGAACAGAAACATCGGTATCTGACTCGGGTTTTCCCATCCCACTTTGGGATTTAGGGAGAAGCCAGGATAATGCTGAAGATCCCAGCTTAACGCAAACCTAAGACTTGTTCAGCGCATCAAGTTGCCGTTGAAGCTCCTCAAGATCATCATCAATACTACTAGAGGTCGCTGGAACAGGTGGTACTGCATAGACATCAGCTGTTGGAAGTTCGCGGACAAGACCTTCTGGAAGGCTATCTGTATAAGTTCATTTCATTTAATTTCATGATAAAGGCATCAAGAGAACAGTATATAAAAGCATATTTTGTTCTGAGCATTTGATTTTACCTGCAGTGCTAATTATTGGTGTGGCTATGTCACTATCATCCATAACACTGGACAAAAAAAAATTGTAATGAATATTTATTGATCAAGCATGACAAGATGATGTATATTTTAAAAAAGCAAGCTCTAGCCGACTAGTTTCAGAATCCTGAATTAGCGAAAATAATAGTTGAACCTACACAACTCTCAATCGAGTCATCTGCACAACATTTTCAAAAACTAGTCCAGAATAAGTTGGGTGCTTAAGAAATGATTATGAAGTGGTTTCCTTGACTAAACTGTACACCTGTAAGCTCCTTTAGCTATGGAATACCCACTGAACTGTGATGGTTAGCGTATATCTACAATAAATAGCCAACTTATTTTGTTCACCCTTTTTTTTGCAGAAGGGGATTTTACCCCGATTCCATTCTAGAGGACAGATTTACATCGTTAGTTCAGACAAATAAAAGTATGCTAATTCTCTAATCTACTTCTTAGAAATAACCAAACTTCTCAACAATAGCTACTATATACATTGGTTTGTTTCACAATAATCGTGTTAATAATGTACCTGATGTTCCACTCATTATCTAGATGAACAGGGCATTCATTTGCTCCTGATGCTTCAGCTTCCATCTTAGCCTTTGCAGCTGCATCTCTAGCAGGTTTTAGTTCCATATATTCATTCTACAAATAATTCAAACTATTATCATTTGGAATTCTTCACCATTTGACCAAGAAAATATAGGAAGAGTGTTCAAAAACACCAATACCTGTCTCTGTACACATGCTGGATTTGAACACTGTGGATTTGGTTTCATTTCCATTGTTGGGAAGTAATCCTTAAGTGAATTATATCCCTGCACAATCAATAAGGCATGATAAGATTAAGAAAACTAGAAATTTCTTTGGTTGTCCAATGTCAAAATGAGCATGCAGGTAAACATGTGCTGAAAGCCTGCATTGGTGCAACTTTCCAGTATAATTCAATATAATATAATTAATAAAAAACAATTATCAAGTGTTACATTTAAAGAGGAAAAATGGTGATCACGGTATAGAAAGCTAAATAGCTAATAGAGAAGTATTTATAAACAAAGTTAAAAGTACTGCTTCACAACTAAATGCCAAGAAAAGTATAGAACACCTCAAGGAAGTTTGCTGGATCACCGTAGTTAGATTCAAGTAATTACCAGGTAAAGGGAAACTTGTCCAAACTTCAATAAATATTTCAGAGTATTCTGGACCAGGAGACCAGCAACAACACCCTGCAACAACGTGTTCATCAGCCAAGAAGGCCCAAAATAAAAGGGAATAAGAGTAGAGAGTACTGCAGTGCAGCAGTGTCCAATGATGAAATGTTTTGTGCACTGCATTACAGCATTTCGAACTTCTTACACAGAGAATAGAAAACCAATAAGTAATATAGAAATGTATTAGATGCAAGCGGGATACTACACATAAAACTAGGAATAAAAATTACAGTAGATGTAATAGGTAGGTTTCAGACCAAAATTTATATGGGTGACACATCAAGGTTGCTAGACAGCGAAATAAATGAAATGTGAAAATCTGATTCAAATTCGGTTCAAAAAAAACTTATTCAAATTTCCGCGCATTGAAAAAATGATACCCAATGAGACAGATGAAAAGAAAATAGAAGGTGAAATAGAAGTCTGACCATTGTAGTTGGCAAAGATGCAGCACAAACACCTTCTCGTTTAAGAGTACGCTCATCTACTCCAGATGCTACAACCTACAAGTAGAAGTACCACAGGCAGGTTAGATGGAATATTGATATAGAAAGACAAATAGAGAAAGTTTAATGGGACATCATAAGCTGGGATGAACATTCGAATTACATAATCAGAAATAAATGAACCGCTGAAAATGAAATGAAGATCCACAGCCTAAAAGTAAGACAACCAAATGCATACAAACACATCACTAAGCCAGAGTTGCAGCATATGAACATACCAATGGAGGAGCACATGCAAAACATGCAGTTTCACCAGGAACCAATAGTTGTATATGACCAGAAACAGCATCTTCGGAGACACCTGATACATAACTCTCTTGTGTTACTTGTTCTCACTGATGAGATTAGAACAAAGGAGAAGGTATGTCCATGAGTTATATAAGAAAAAATAATGCAAAATTGCAAGCATTAACCTGTACCAGCTGCTGCAACACAGATTATAAGAATGTATGCGTACTCCCATGAAATGCAATCTTTAAGGGTACACATATGCACAAATATAGTGTCTCAATCTCACATTTAAAAACTATGTTCCATGATCTTTCCCAAACCAACAATCCCAGATTTGCATCTTCCATCCATAATACTGTAACTATATTGAGCAGACACAATATTTCAAGCAGTACAGAAGAATTATAACAGGACAACACTGCCAATGGATTAGCTTATACTCCCTCCATCCCAAAATATAAGGCATATTTTAACTTCGAGAAAGTCTTTCAAGATTGATTTTGACCGTTAAATTTCTCTATTATATATTATAAATTTCTACAAAGATGATATTGTATCAAAAGCACTTTGAAATATGAACATATTGGTACAACTTTTGTATACTAACGATGCATATAATTTGATTAAATTATAAGTTTACTAAGTTTGACTTTTTTAAGTCAAACTACTCCTTATATTTTGGGATGGAGGGAGTATAATCAATTATGATGCATTGTACATTCTGCAGGTGAATATGTGATAACCTTTATGAACATATGAACATAACAGAATTACAGAAGGTAAAGCATAGATGTAAGGCAGGGTATTGGCCAATTTTTTCAGGCACTCAAATCTATCCGATTGGATACAATGACAGCATAGTACAAAAATCCTTGACAGAAAGCATGACATTTAAAAATGGTTATGTATTTTCTGAAAAATGCTAATTATTAGTAAATGTGAGTACGACTTACCAGATTCCATCCATGTTTGGCCAAGCTCATTGCATGCCTAAACAAAAGGTGAAGAACATATAATGCACTGATAAAATAGTTAAAAAAACACAAAACTACACATGCAAAGTTTAACCAGGCATGGAAATGAAGCTCTATGCATAACAATGAAGATTTAATGTAATGTTCATCAGTTTAGATTGTGCATGTGAAAATTACCTGGTTTACAACCATACGAGCTTCATAGTTATCAACACAGCTCAAAACAAGATCAACCCCAGTGCTACGCCCTTGAGAGCTTCTAGCTTTGAGACTTGCCAAAAATGTTTCAAATCCTTTCACAGTGGTAATATTCAGTGAATAACTCTGCAGGAGAGAAAAATATGGTAGCATACATTAGGATATATAAGCATGAGTAAATACAAAGGGATTACTATGTCCAAAGATATAGTTGAAAGAAATAGGTTAAACATGACATTTTGCACTTCATATCATACTTAAACAAACAAAAGGAAACAATTCCAGAGACAAGTTCTTTTAAATTCAAATGTACATGGAAAAGGAATAAATAATAGAAAGTAGATGGCCCAACATTAAGATATAAATACCTACCTACATCCCAGGATACCTAGATTTTGTCCCTTCTACCGAATCATCAAATGTATTGAATCAAATGAACTAATTGATTTGCCAAGGAAATGGCTAACACATAAAAGACTGATATTGGATATAGTTCTCAGTTCTCACCTCCAAGACAACATCAGGATTAATTCCAGAAAGTGTCTGCACAGCGGCATCTGTTTTGGTCATTCCAACCTAGCAATAGTACATGGGTTGTATATGAATCATAGCTTGATTTAGATTATACTCTTGCAGAATAGCAATTACGAGCAATTCTACAAAATGTTAACAATGTTTTGGAAAGAAAAATGCACCACACATTAAGAAAAGGCATACTATTGATAATAAAGGCGAAAACCAAATAAACACATTTTCAGGGCTAGCTTACCTGATCCGGGCGAAAGAACAACCTATTCATGTTAGCCAACTCGACAGTATCATAGTCATACAACAAGAGTCGTCCAATACCACATCTAGTGAGCATCTCTGCAGAGACACTACCAACTCCACCTATACCCTGTGGAACATATATCAACAGATAAGACCACTTTCCACTATATACGGTTGCACACTTCATGTGGTAATTAAGGTTACCGGATATAAATTTTTCACGTAAACAAACTGTACAGGTACATCTTTCCTCTGTTTTGTTCTTCATATAACTTAAAACTTCCATGAGCATGTGTTGGTGCGAGATATTTTAAAATTGGTGCACAAATGACATGTGAGAGACCAAACAAAACCACCATCTGCCATGCCAAATAGTAGTAAATGAAACCAATGATATTGTCTCACTATCTCATACTAGGAATATCAGGTAAAAGCCCCAACTATCAAGTGGGGAGGAGAGCAAATGCAGCAACATTTTTCTTTAAGGAAGTTGTAAAATGCCACCTTTGTTGTAACAAATCAACTCTAGTACCATCTGTCATGACCGGTGTTCGCCTAGTCGGCCGACTAACACGACTAGTCGGCGACTAGTCGCTAGTCGGTGGCAATCCGCACTGATCAGGGGTTGATCGGTGGGTTAGTCAGTCAGACCGTCTAGTCGGTCAAAATCGGTCTAGTCGGTGCTAGTCGTCGGTCCAAGTCGGCGACTAGGCATTTAGTCGGGCCGACTAGGATAATAAAAATTGGCGCGTGGGCTGAATTTTTGACCCAAAAGGGTGGGTACACACTAGTCACTGGTACACTACAGACCACACTAGGGTTAGGCAGTAGCCGTAACACACACATCTCTAGGGCGGCGCTGACGCCTCCCTTGGCCAGCGGCCGTGCTCCCTCAACCAACGGATTGTAGATTGTAAATTGTGATGATTGTAGATTGTAGATTGTGATGATTGGTGACTTGGTGTCTATGTCTTATGTGTGTCAGTGTGTGACTTGTATTATTATTTTCTGTATTTATATTTATGCTTATTTGTATTAATGCTGGTCATATTAGAGTCTCCGACTAGTCGGCCTAGTCGCTAGCCACTAGGTAACCGACTGACTACCGACTAGCGACTAAGTGAACACTGGTCATGACTCAGGCCAAAACAATTCAGTTAATTAACGGTTGCATGATCAGATCTAGATGTCTAGCGTGTGTTTTTTTCAGATGGTAAAACCATCCAATATACCTGTCCAAAACCTCTATCCAAACGTGAGAGACCCATGTGTGATTCCGACATGCTAACTAAATAGCTTCCATATGAATGTACAAACTTTGAAGCTGAAATGTACCCTACGATGCAAGCGAATTGCTGTTTCAAACATATGCTAGCGCTACATCGTTATGATCAGGCATGGCCAGGAACATGTGTACTCGTAACAGGTTCTGACAGCAACCAGTATTTCAAATTTCACGATTTAATTGCAGCTGACATTTGCAATGGTACTAGCAGTTCTCTCCTCTACTTAAAAACAGGGAGCATTGGCTGGTCTGCTCCATGTTGCAACTTGCAACTCATACCAAGTTCGAACATTTTGCAACTAAAGCCGCTCAGAGACACAATTGTTAGTACACATCAGATGGGAGCAAAAGGCGCTTACGACGATGGCGACGGAGTAGTCACGGATGCGCTCGTAGTTCTGGACGATCCCCATCCGCTGCAGCGCCATGAGCCTGCTGTACGGGTTGCTGTCCACCACCTCCGCGCTCATGTCCTGCACCACCCCACCCCAAAATTCGCAGACCACGGTGAATCCACCACATCGAGAAGCAAGGGTGGGACATCCAGTTCGCCACCCAGAATCCCCACGAATCTACAGTCCCCAGCGGCCAAGATCGTGAACTCGCGTCAGATCGCACCTTGATCTTGGATCTGGCGGCTGCGGCACCGGCCGGAGTCATCATCCCCACCACCCGATGCCGCATCTGGCAGCCACCAGAAGAAGACGGTGAGACAGGAACAGCGGGATCAGGAAGAAGCGCGCGGCGGCGCGGCCGGGCTGGGGCTGGGCTACCCTGTCGATGGAGGCGGGGTCGGGGCGCTCCCGGAGCTCGTCGAGGTCGCGGAGCAGCGCGCGCAGCTCCTCCTCCATGGTCGGCGCTTGCCCTGCTCCCGCTGGTGGATGGATTGGGAGCAGGAGGACCTTGAGGGCTCCGACGACGATGCAGGCGTCGCGTGAGTGAGACTGGCTAGTACGTTGAGAGGGGCCCTTGCAGTTGAGTCACTGACATGTGGACCCGGATCCACATATCAGTGACCACAGTAGAGAGCAGTAATCGCAGAGGATCCGGATCCGTTAAGAGGCGATGAAACTTGCAGCCTACCAATGAAACTTGGGAAAATAATGGTGAAATTTACCACATACCGATGAAGCTTGAACCTACCGATGCAAACATTTCCTACCGATGCAAACAAGAAATGTTTATGAGAACAAACACAAAGTTCAGCAAACAAAAAGGATCTAGTTGGCCTAGGAACGAATTCACAATTTTTAAATTTTTTAAAACAAGTTTTACTCTTGTCAAATTAATGAACCAAGCTAACTAGCACTAGCAAGTCCCTTCTAAGCAATAAATACAAACAGACCACCGTGGAAATAAAAATGATCACCAGTTAAGGACTGAATGTAGGTGCAGTAAATTAAAAGGAAAACAGTAATTCCTCCCAACAGAATCCCATCCCGGACGGGATCCCCCCTCCTAGCGACACGTGTCCACTCTCCCCGCCCAGCAGCTTCATCGCCAAGGCCACTCCCTCATTCACAATGCCAAGTTGTGCAGAGGAGGAGGAGGAGGCCTACTTCGACGCCGTCGACCTCGCCATCGCCGCCGTCGCCCTCGCCCTCGCCGCCATTGAGCTCGCCGTCGGGTTAGGGTTTGGGTTAGGAACATTTGGTTTCCTCTGGTTGTAGAGGAGGCCGGGGCGCGGACGGCCATGGGTGGGCTCGTCGTCGGCGGCGATGGCGGTGGCGCCACGAGCCGTGAGAGGCCGAGGAGGCTGGGGTGGTGGTGAGGGGACCGCCTCACCCCTCGGGTTAGGGTGGGGGCGACATGGCGGGCGGGAGGGGGGGCGGCGCGGCCGGGCGGAGGCATGAGGCGGCCATGGGAGGAGTGGAGGAGGTATCCTATTAGGGTGGGCTCCCGACGGGATACCGTGGGCTAGTCGTCCCCAAAGGAAAAACGCATGGATTCGTTTGACCGAGATTCATAATCCTCCTTCTTCCCATTGAAGCAATCCCTTCACCAAAGGATCGGTTCCCACTTGAGCCCTCAACCTCTATTCACTCATGGCAGATTCTCACCACTCTGGTAAGCAAGCTACAAGCCTTACACAACAACATCTTGAGAGTTTCCACACATGTCTTGCGCAAGCTCCTCAAAAAACACTATAAGAATCCAGATTGTTTTCATCAGCCAGATACTGATGTAAATAAGGCAAAAACTGATGTAAATAGCTATTTACATTATAGGCTGATGTAATGTCGTTGATGTAAATACAACTATTTACATCAGCCTGAGGACTGATGTAAATATTTCTTGTTGGCCCCTGCCGGCAGCTGGGATGCTGACGGGGCGCTTATTTACATCAGCTTATGGCTGATGTAAATATGTTCCACGTCAGCCGCAGGATGCTTGTTCAAGCCACGTTGGCACTTATTTACAACAGTCAGAGGCTGATGTAAATAAGTGCCACGTCAGCATATGTTGTTGTCGTACTTATTTGCATCAGCCTTGCTGATATAAATGGTTCAAAAATTCAGTAACATTTTTGCTGATTTATTGCAATTTCAAATACATTTCATAAAATCAATTCACAGCATATAATATCCACAATTCACAGTTTATAACATGCATAATTCACATCCATCCACACATGACATCGATCATACGACCAATTCACACACAAACATCCATATATCCTCACATATAAAATTCACAAATCCCCAAATCCATATAGTAGTAACACAAGACGACAATTTTAAGAAAAGAGTGCAACAACTTCATACATAAGTCATGTATGGCATACAACTCACAATATCACAAATACAACAAAAGGCTTCAATTTGGAGGAGTGGCATCTTGAGGAATACCAGCGAAGCGATGACCACTACCGGCATCACCTGTAGAAGCAAGGACGATGCCAACTGAGAGAGAACTTCTCGTCGAAGCATTGTTGCCTAAACCAACATCTGGATTGTTGACTTGCTAATTTCCTTCAACACCGGTATCATTAAGGGGAGTGGGAGGAGCTGACTGTGCAAAGATCGGTGGAGGTGGAAACGGGGGGAGATCCAACGACTCCCCAAACTGTCGCGTCATGTATGCCATGAATAAATCTTGGAGGTGTGCAATTAATTCCAACTGCATCGACCTTTGCAAACCCATTAGCGATAGTAGCACATTCAATTAACTAGTCTCCACTCACAACATGAACTCCATCTTTTGAGTTGAAGGAAAACCATGCAGCGATAGTTATGTTGCATTCCTCAAGAAGTTCAGCATAAGCCTAAAGACCCACAAGCCAAACATCAGCAACTATTTTGCAAAAATGTGTTGTTAAATGCAAGGCAAAAGATCCCTAGTGCAGGTAGAAAACAAATAGCACACCTGAGCTTCCAATTTGTTAGGAATTGTTTCAAAAGTGATCAAATCAAGGCCTACTTCAAGAACACAAGCCTCCGCAGATGAAAATCTTTCAGAATTCTAGTGTACCACTTCACCATAATCCCCACTAATTACAAAAAGAAAAGATGATTGCTCAAAGAGTATGGCGCTTTGATGCTAATTACTAATTATCAAATACCTGTACTCAAAACCATCAGCAAGATAAGCCCCATAACTTCCTATGGAAGCTGCAATCAGAGTAGGATGTAGAATGGGAGTAGATTGATCTGAATGTTCCTTTACAAACATGTCACGCTTCCGTGCAATCTCACCGCTTGCACCGGGCGGCACTGGCGGGCGAGGTGGCACGAGGCGGCGGCCCAAGGTAGGGCGGGAGGCGCTGGGCGGGCGGGCAAGCAACGTGGGAGGCGCGAGGCGGGCGACGCCAGTGGGAGGCGCTGGTAGGCGGTCTTGGGGGGAACCCTAAGGTCAGGTGCATATTTGGGGATGGATAAGGTGCTGGGGGTAATAAGTTATGCAAATATATTTACATCAGCCTATTTACATCAGCCGGGCTAATGCCAATAGTCCATTTGGCTGATGTAAATAGTACGAGAAAATTTTCAAAACCTACCGCGAGCCTGCTTGGTGTATTTAGCCTTATTTACATTAACTATGTATTTACATCAGCCTGGCTGACGTAAATAGCCTTATTTACATCAGCCTGAAGAAACTGATGTAAATAGGCTCGTATTTATATCCACTTTATGTAAGCTAATGTAAATATTTTTGGCTGATGAAAACAAACTGGATTCTTGTATTGAATACACCACCAAGCCATTTAGAATTAAAAATCTGAGAGTAACAAGCTTCACAACAGCATCAACTTAGATAATACTCTTTCACACTCGCCAGGACAATATTGGAGCAATAAAGATGGAGCCTTTGATAGATATGTAGAAATCTAAATTCCTGAGCTCTAGTTTGGGCTCATATGATAGTATCATAATAATGAAGTTCATGTTCCAAGCTCACTCTAGGAGAGGGTTTCCATGAGTTTATATAGGTTGGGATTTAGGAAATAACCGTTTGAGACCTCACCTAGCCGATAGAAGTAGCTGAGAAAGAAGCTTCCAAAAGGTACTGATAGATTTGCTTTTACAATGGGCAGATTCTCAAAAGAAGAATTGGGCGGTAGAGAAAACTTAGTACGCGATGGACAAGACCAAAGTGAAAAACCTTCGCACGTCGGACTATCCGACGTGGACTGCATTGTGTTTGCATGTTGCACCGCGTAATATAAGTTTACAACAGATTGCCCGTCGTGAACTGAAAACACACTGGACAAAGAAAGCCGGAAGAGCCTAAAAAGAGGCTCACATTGGACTGTTCAGCGTGAACTGAAAGCACATTCGACTTTGAGAGGAATAAAAGACCAGGTTATGACGTTCACGTCGGACTGTCCGGCGTGAACTAAGAGTTGTTTGGAGGGCACTTGACTAATAATAGAGGAGTGGAAGGCTTGTTCGATATAGACTAGGATTCCTTTGAAGGAATATTTTGGTTAGGAAAATAGCTAAGCCAAACAAAGATTTTGCCCCAAGTTGTTTACTGAGATAAACAAAATGAGTTTTCCAACTAGCTAATACCATGAAACCCCCTTTAATAGTTTGACAAACTAAAAGAAAAAGATTCTAGCTAAATAATTGATTTATCTCCCAAGCCTAAAGAAAAACTAACAATAGATCCTTAGACTTAAATTCTAACTTGCCACCGCACCACTAAGGATAAGACCCATAGACCGAGGGAAAGAAGGAAGGAAAGGAAAGACGCGGATAAAAAAATAACATACTAAATTACAAAACTGCACCCTACAAATTCTAGAAAATAAATTAATATTTTTATTAATTAATCAATAAAAGATACTCACTTTTATATTTTTAAAGATAATAAATTAAATTATTCTTATTTGGACTCCTTTTATAAATGAACTACCCACTTTTTTAGTTTTTAAAAACTAAATAATATTTTTGAAAATTATGCCATGCCATGCAATGCTTATGATTTTATTTTTTGAAAATAAGGATGTTACTGTGTGTAGCGAGGTACATGTGGATGTTGGATTAGATCGGGCAAATGAAATAGAAAGTTGATAACACCGCCACCAACACAACACTTTTAGCAGAGATAGATAGGGATGGTTACGCCTCCGCATCAAAAGACAGCCAGGAGAAATATTTGATATCACGCCGTTGAATTCTCTCCTACCAATTGACAGGGCGTCCGTGCAAAATACTTTTACTGGCGCAGGATCGAGGGCTCGGCGGAGATGGCATTGCCGAGTGGCGGCATGGGGGTGTTCAACGAGCTCGTCGTGGCCATCGTCGTTGACATCGCCGCCACCACGAACTCGCCGCCCGAACTCGCCTCCACCATGCTCACGTAAGTCCGATCCCCTCAGCGATTTGTTGTTTAGGGCTTGTTTGGATGGGAGCCGGCGGTCGCTGGCTCAGTAGGCCTCCCAGCGTCCGATTTCGTCGCTGAAATTTGTGATCGTTGCTCTGGCGGCAAGTTGCTGGCAGGCTCGATCCAAACACGCCCTTAGTGCGTGAGAGAAGCTCAAGCTTAGACTCCCTCCCACTCCTCTTCCTGGCCTCCGGTGTCGATGCCTATATCCTCCTCTTTTTATTCTTCTGTGCTATCCCTCTTCCTTTTCTTCTTCTTCCTCTTGCCAGAGTCCTCCACATGTCTCTACAAACCGTCATTACTCATTCTAACACATGCCTGAAAATTCCTGATTTTCTTCACATCTCGCCGCTTTCTGCTAGCTACCACCATGTCAGGCCTACCAATTCTAACTCTAAAATCGAGCGCAGTTCCCCAGCATGGGCCGCAGTTCCCCAGCATGGGCCCTAGCATGCACGATGCCCCCACGCGGCCGAACGTAAGTGTCCGAACGTAAGTGTTTTCGCATATCAATACTCTGCTCCGTATATACAAAGACATTTTTGGATTTGTGATTCTGGTACCCAAATCCCAACCGGTAAGGCAAATGAAATGAAAAGAACATACTCCCTCCGTTCCAAATTATAGGTCGTTTGATTTTTTTGACACGTACTTTGACCACTCGTCTTATTCAAATAATTAGTGAAAATATGAAAAAACTCAAGTCATTATTGTAGTACATTTCATGATAGACTAAATCATAACAAAAAAATTATAATTATAAAAGTTTTTGAATAACACGAATGATTAAAGTACGTGTCAAAAAAGTCAAACGACCTATAATTTGGAACGGAGGGAGTATTGAACAGGACACAACAGTGTACGAGTAAATTAATGACCACAGCTTAATTTGAAGAACGCAAAACAAATCCTATCAAAGAAGAGCAGAGATTTGTAACGATCCAAGGAGTGTGAGCATAACTGCACAAGTATGCACATTCAGTCTTAACAGCAACTGATCATCATTGGGCTCATGATCTCTCTCCATGAGGCCAATCTCATCAAAGTTTTCCTTCCTCGATTTGGCACACCAAGCCGTAGTGTTGGTGCTCTCTCTCCCCGACGGCATCCTGCGACAGGAAGAGGAACCTACCATGGCCGGCTAGCATCTGCTCCCGGAGGTTCTTGATCGCCTGGTACCTCTCCGCCTCCTCGTCAAGATCCCTCGTCCTGTCGCTGCGCGCATCGTCGTCGTCGTCCTCCCACTGGTCTCCTTCCAGCTCCTCCTCCCCGGCCTCCGGCGATCGCCGGCAGGAGGAGACGGCGCCGGCGAGCTTTGTCCCTCTGTCCGGGGCCAGAACCGAGCCGTGCTGCCTCGATGCCTCCGAGCTCTTGGAGGCCGTCCTCCTCTCCTTCGAGGCGGCGGCGTAGCTGCAGCTCCAGCCGTAGTCCTTGCCGTCGCCGTCCATGTTCAGCTCGATGGAGTGCATGATGTCGCTGCCCTCCGAGTCATGGGCTCCGATCTCGCCGCCGCCATTTTCGCCGTCGTAAGCGTCGTCGTCTTCTTCTCCGGCGCCGCTCTTGCTGTCGGCGGCACGAGCAACGGCACCGACACTGGCACCTTCGTATGCATGAGGCACTAACTGCAAGCTGTGACTGTGATCATCGTCGGCTTGGTGCTCATCTTTCTTGGTGTCCAGGAAGGCCTGGAGCTCGCCGCGCAGCCGCTCGACGACGGCGTTCTTCTCCTCGAAGTGGAGCCGCGCCTCCAGCAGCTTCATCTGGACCCGCTCCTCGCGGAGCTCGTCGGCGAGCTGCATCATCTCCCGCTCCTTGTCCAGCTCCTCCTGCGCGCGCTCCGCCTCCCGCCGCACCTCCTCCACCTCGCCCCTGCCGGCGCCGGCGCCGGCGCGCACGAGCTCGCCGCACACCTCCTCCAGCCGCTCCCTCGACCGGCGCTCCCTCTCCGCCTCCCTCTCCGCCGCCCGCAGCGAGGCCTCCGCCTCGGCCAGCGCCATGCCGAGCTTCGCGCTCACCTTCTCCGCCCGCCGCCGCGACCGCCGCTCGCCGGCGAGCTCCGCATGCACGGCGGCGGCCGCCTTCTCCCTCTGCCTGCTCCTCCACGCACGCATCTCCTCGGCGAGCTCCCTCCTCTGCAGCTCGGCGTCGTCGCGGCGGCGCGCCTGCTCCTTGATGAGCCGCCGCGCGTGCGCCCGCGCCAGGTTGAGCTCGCCGCGCAGCGCCGAGAGGAGCGACGCCGCCGACGGGGTGAGCTCGCCGGGGCCCCAGATGTTGGCGAGGACCTTGACGAGCTCCTTGGACGCGACCAAGCTGTTGTACATGTCCTGCAGGTGCGCCATCCTCTCCCCTGAACACGTCGAGCTCGCGCACGAGTGCACCTGAACGAGCAAAGGCCATGGACAGATTTGTCAGCAACTTGTTCACACACTGCGGTCCTCTTTAATCGTTTGTTTTAGTTTTGTTCCGATTCTACTTATAAATATTTGTTATTTTTCTATAAACCATTTATGTGACATTTTAAAATAATTTTTTACAACTTTGTAGGTTTTTTTAAAGATCCCAAAAACATTCTTTTATTATTTATTTAGCCTTTCCTTTTTTTAAAGGTGATCAATTTTTTCAGCTACAATAAAAACTAAACTAAAACAAAGAATCAAAGAGTACCGCCATTTCGCTACTACTCCCCCGCCCAGAATATAAAACATATCTTTTTTATTAAACTTGTTTCTTAATATAAGATGTATTTCATTTTCAATGCAAAATAGATGCATTACTTCTTTAATATTTCTAATACATATCTTGTGTTTATCTTGTATTATTGGTATTATTTGTTGAATAGAGTGTTTAGATGAGTAATAATTAAGGGCAGTATAGTCATCTTCAATGTCTTGTTAGTCTATGTTCAAAACAGAAATATGACTTACATTCCTGAATGGAGGGGGCAGCTAGCATTTTGGAACATGGAAACAAACATTGTCCATCCAAATTTGTATTCTAAAGGACTAGGGATTACTGCAGAATGAATGAGTGAACAAAAGATATGACATGATTCATTATTTTTTTTAGAAGAAAAGATATGGCATGATTAGGTGATCATAGGCAGACACACAGTCAGGGCTGAGGCTGTCTCGGCCTCCAGGGCCTGGTCCTCTTCTACAACTGTTCTACTGATTGAAAAACAAGTTTCAACTAACATGGAGAACCGCCGAATCTTGGGCTTCTGAAAGAAGATTGTTCCATTTTTCAAACTTAAGAATCGGTTAATCAACTAATGCTGTTGAATTATATGACAGCATGGGCATGGCTACATGAGAAGAACAGCCATAGGGGACGGATAAAGAAGCCAGCGTTTGGTACAGGCCTAGCTAGCTCGTAGCGTGTGGTCTGTGGAGGAAATGGACAAAGAGACGCATGTGCCTATCAGAAGACATCCTTGGAAATGCAAGCCATTGTTTTATGTATGTTCAGTACTGCAATCTATGCCTGAGGTACCACAAGGTCCAGAGGCAGGTATCACTCATGAAAGAGCCTTGGAATTCATCAGCCTCTTCTTTGAAAATGAAATTACAACCTAGAAGTAGATTACATTTCTCTAATAGAAGAAACAACCATCCAAGAGTGATTTGTACTGTGGACAATCAACTCTTCCTTGTTGATTTGTTGGTATTTTTTTTCCTTAAAGCAAAGTGCAACTTCTATGCAACCATTGTCCACTGGGGAGAGGGGGCATGCATCGATCAGAGTATCAGACAGCATTGCAACAAGAGGCATATGAACAGTTCGGAGAATTTATAATTACCTCCATTGTGCTGCCATTGCTGAGCCTATCTGAGAAGCACTGCCCATGGCCACCGTGCCAGCTCCTCTCCCCATCGGCCTCCAAGACCTTGCTCTTCGTTCTTGGCCTCTTGGAGAACTGCGCCAGAGTCGTCGAGCTGAATCAGGCCACGAGAAGATCGCATTTTTTTCTGAGCGAAAGAAACGAACGGAACGCCGGCGAGACCCACCTCCACCGACACGCAGCGCCGGTGAGCCGAGCTCCGGCGAGCAGCCGCGTCCCTCGCGACCTCCCCCTCCTTGTTCAGCGGCCACAGCGCGCTGACGAGCTTCCGCGCCGACACCGACGACCGCGCCCCGCCGGCGTGGCAGTGTCGGTTCCACGGCGACTCCGACATCCTCCTGGTCGAGCTCGGCGACGCGCCTCCCGCCGCCCCCCGCCGCGCGCCGGCGGCGACCCGGGCCACCCCTCGCTTCAGCCGGAGCTTCCTCAGAGGGCCCGACGAGCCGGTCGACGGCAGCGCGCACCGCTTGCGGATGTTGGCCGAGCCGCGGCGCCTGCTCACCTCGCCAGCTTCATCCGCGTCGCGCCGCAGCATCGCAGCCTTGACCAATCCGACTAGCGCCTCCGCTTGCTTCTTCTCGACAGGAACAACGATCAGGAACTGGTTAGTGTTCATGCAAGCAATGCCACGTCAAGGCAAGAACATGAATTGATGAATTCCCTCTATAAATAATCCTGCTATTGGGCTTGCATTGGGATTTGCGTCTGGGGCCTGGATTTGCTTTCGCCCAGCAGGGACAGCGAGATCATGTGGTCCTGGAATGGAATCCAAGAAGCAGCACTTGGATGAACAATGTCACATCAGAATCAGACTGATCAAGGGGGAAAGAGAAAGGGGGGAAGAGAAGGTGGAAGGAATAAGAAGCAAGAAACTGGCAAAGCAGGATGTAACTGACACTCTTCACACCTTTGGGTCAAAGAAAATTAGGATATCTCCTTTCAACAGTGGGACAAGCCTGCGATTAGTGAATGTTTTATGGGATGCAGAGCAACTGTGCTTAGTTCCCAACAGATAAGAGATTAATGAACCACAGACACTCTCTTATCTGCAAAAAGATTGCCGAGTTCTTCGCAGTACGAACAGATAAAGAGAAGTGCTCAGATTACTCTAGGACCACAGGCTCAAATGAGTTCAAAATGTCCAAATCAAAGGGGGGAACAAGTATAGAAAAGACAACCAGGGAAAGAAATTTATGTGGAACTTTGTGCCAGGGCTCCACTGCTCCAGACAGTTCAGGCGTGACCCAAAAAGAGAGGATGATCTTTCAGACTCCCACAGAAATGTAAAACGAGCTCAAGCAGAATGCGAACAAATCTAACAGCATCAAGAGCACCAATTCATAAGCATGGAACAATCTACGCATGGAGAACAGATTAAAGAGAATACCCATCAAGGAGGAGCAAGGCCAAGCCCTAGCTGTGTGAGTTGGAGCTCCTAATCCCTGTGTGCCATGGCGCCAAGAGCCGGCATTTGCAGCTGTTCGAGCAGAGACGGCACACGGATGAGGTAGGAGACAGGGTGATGGATCTGTATATGGGGTGTGGGGTTGTGCTAGTGTGCGTCCTTGGCTGCAGATTGAGAGCAGCATGAGCTGTCTGCCTGTTGCATATGATTGGGGACGTGTGTGAGGTTTTTGTTTATGTGAACCCATTATGGGAGCTGAAACGGCATGATCTGGGAGATCAATGAGTGGTGCATTTTCCTAATCCATTTTCAGCAAGGGTGGTTACAAGTTCATTGGACGTCAGTTAGAGGCAACGAATCCGGACCGGACTCAGAATAATGGAAGTTTGCTCTCTGTGGGATAATTGAATCTACCGAATGCATGTTCAGGGACAATCGAATAACTAACCATACGCCCCCTTTATATCTTTCTTAACTAGCATGGTGATCCAGACATTTGCCTACCTAAATTTGTTAGTTTGTATTACATTTCACCAAAACTGTATTTATGATATACATCATTATAATATATATTCATTATAATTTGTACTATCAATTTTTCTGTTTTTTTTTACAGCTACACGGTGATTTCTAGTATTTTGAGCATGATGGCTATGTCAGACTCGAGCACAGGACTAGTAAATTTTCTATTAATTTTGGTTGTCATGGTTCAGTACTCGTCCATGCTCTTCTCCTTTTATGATACCTTTCATTGGTCAAAGCATCAGCATTAGCACATCTTCGTCCTATGCTCAACTGCGTCTCGCCACCTCCAAGCTGTATTCTCTTCGATCAGCAACGTCACCTAGGGACTAGGGTTATTTCTCTTAGATCTTTTGTTCTGCAACAACAGTGGATACACGCATCTCCCGAGCATCCGTAGTAGTCACTTCAAAATACTATGGTTTTGAATAGAGTAGCTGATAGAGTGAAGGAATCTTTTATATTGTAGCATAAAATGTAAAGGAGATTTAGGCCCAGTTTTTTTTTCAGCTTATCAGCTTAACGTCTTAACAGCTTAACAACTTATCTACATTTTCAAAAGACATATGCTTTCGAGTTTTTTGGATCTGTTTTTTCGCTGTTTTGATGGTGAGTCCTAACGCTTTAAAAAGCAAGTCAAATGAAATGGATCTGAATCTCGAGACTACATCGAGAAGCTCTTGAAGTTCAGTCATTTTAGTCGCTCAAATTGTTCAAATTTAGATCGATTCAAAGAACAAGACCTTAGAGAAGGATAAGTAGCTAATTATAG
Source organism: Raddia guianensis (assembly GCA_036346415.1). NCBI lineage: Eukaryota > Viridiplantae > Streptophyta > Magnoliopsida > Poales > Poaceae > Raddia > Raddia guianensis. Next base: position 32,369,737 of record CM070535.1, read on the forward strand.
TGAAATAAAGGGTGAGGATAGAGGTCTAGATGTGGATGCTTCTCTTTGCCTTTTAGTCATTGCTCTTCACACTTCTAATCTCGGAAGCTTTCTGATCGACAACATTGGGTGGGTGGCTCTTTCCCATTTGGGTAATAGAAAAATTCTAGCCTCTACATTTGTGAATGTACATAGCCCTTAGGCCCCTTGCAAACATTAGTCTTGGATAAAGCTAAAAGTAAAATCTGAAAGGCATAACAAAATGAATTACTAGATCAAACTAACATAACCGTATTACAATTTCTCTACCCATGGTTGGCGAAGAAAGACATAACCATCAACTAGTATCTGACCCTATCAAAGCTCAATGAAATGAGACGTCGTCAAACGAAAACGCTGGCCGCTTCTCTTATTTTGAATACCCTCTGGCACCTTCGCTCGAGCTCAACGATAGAATTTTTCAGCAGTCTGAGCGCTCAACCTCCGTTCTTCTCGCAACTCTCTTAGATGACCTACGTCTTTGGATGGCGGTAGGGGCCTGTTTTGTAAATAATTAAGCCACAAAGTTTCGCCACAGAGGGGGCATTAAATTCACCTCCAACACTTTGTAATTTCATTCTTTATTTAGTAAAAGTCAGTAGTTCTCCTGCCCTTCTTAAAAAAATGGGTAGGCTTAAGAACTTGAGCTATGGTGTCGCACTTTTTGTGAACAACTAAGAATAAGTATGGATCACCTCTTCGAGGCATCCCGGCCAACCTACGTATCTCGCTGTATCGCCGACGATGCTGCAATTTTTGTGGCGTCGATCAAGAAAGAGATCTCGGTGCAAGCTCAGATCTTGTAGAGATTTGGCGTAATCTCTAGCCTCCGCACCAACTTCAAAGAGTCAAATCGTGCCTATCAAGTGCAAGGGACTCGACCTCGACGACATTCTCGCCGACTTGCCCGCGCGACAAACGTCTTTCCCCATCACGTACCTCGGCCTCCCACTTGCCATCAATAAGGTAAAGCATGTCCACTTCTAACATCTAATCGACAAGATTGCGGGCCGTTTGGCAGGCTGGCAGGGCAAATGATGTCAAAAGGGGGTAGAGTCACCATGCATAAGTTGGTTCTCTCGGCCCTACCGTCCTATACCCTATCAGTGATTCCCCGCCTACCTCAGTTATTCAAAATATCGATAAATTGCGTCGCGTCTGGCTTTGGCATGGAAATAAAAATGTTTGCGGCGGGTGGGTGTCATGTCAACTGGAAACTTGTCTGTTCCTCGCTACCCTTAGGTAGCTTGGGGTGATTGACTGAAGAATTTTGCCCGCGCCCTCCAATTGCATTGGCTTTGGTTGGCCAAATTTGGATCCCCTAGATCGTGCCTCGTCTCGCTAGACAGGGTGGACCCTACTGACATGGCTCTTTTCAGAGCGGGCACTAAGTTGGTTCTTGCGAATGGCGTCACATTCCTCGTCTAGAACGGCACTTGTCTCCTTGGGCAATCTCTAAAGGATGTGGCCCCAGGACTTTTTGCAGCCTCCGGACGACAAAAGTGCACGGTCATCGATGCCCTACACAATAACAACTGGTTGTTGGACTTACGGTGGAACTTCGCCCCCAACCTCGTCGTGGAGTTGGTCTTCCTCAGGCAAAAGATCAGTTCGCATACAAGAACTTCTCTGTCCGCTCAGCATACCGCATGCAATTCGTTTTAAGTACATCTCCGACATGGAAGCAATGGGCGCCCTCCAATTGCAAGTTCTTTGCTTGGACGTTGTTCCTAAGGAGGGTCATGACTGCTGACGCCATCCTGCATAGGGGACTGCCGAATAATTACTTCTACGCCTTTGCCTCAGATGTCTGGAGACCTTGGACCACCTCTTTCTCGAGTGCCCCTTCTCCTCCCACATTTGGGACCTCCTGGCTTCCAGGCTCAACACCCCACGCCTTCTCCGCTCAGCGTGGACACACACTGATGATATCATCGCCTGGTGGGTTGAGGACACCCTACAACTCAACCTTGCTCTGGGTCTAGGATCCGTCGTGATAGCAACCTTATGGTATCTTTGGCTCGAAAAGAACAATCGCGTTTTCAACTCGAAGGAGCTGCCATGATGACCTTTTTTTGAATTGTTCCTAGAGGTCCTGCGCTTTTGGGGGACAGCAGGCGCTCATTTTGTAATAAGTTAGCTCACTTGTAGTGCGTGTCCGTGGAATGTGTCTAAACCTCCCCCTAATTTTAACCTTGTAATTTCCTTATTGAATTAATAGAAGGCGATCCTACTGCCTTTTCCTAAAAAAAAAAGTAAGTATGGATATTGATCTCAAAGGAGTATGACCTAGTCATTGATCTTCCTAAAAACTATGTGTTTACCGTCCCCAGCTAACATAGAAGGAACTCCATTTAGAAATTCACTTTTGACTCGTGAATCATTTCGAAAAAATGTAAAACATCTGGTTGAGCCTTTACTTGAGTCCACATCTGACGCACATTCTAAGCATATTTTGTCACATTGCATTCTCATTTAGCGACTTAAAGAGCCATAAGAATACACTTGTTTTTCAAATCTAGGTTTTGCATCCCGAGACCAACTTAATCCTCATTTTGGCAAGCAATATTCATTTAGTCAATCCGTATTTTTTAAATTTATGACAATCACTGTGAAAAGAACACAGATATAAAATAATAATGTCGGCGGCTTTGGCGCGTCATTGCTCTTTCATTACAAAAAGAAGGGGCTCGTCGCTAAGTGCCCTATCACTCGAGCCACGGCCGTCTGCCCTTTGCCCGCTCGTACCTACGCCGCCGTCGTCCCCGCCTCACCTTGGTTGCCGCCAGCTGTCTCCCAGCGCCGCCGCCCGCTGCACGTCGCCCCTACGCCGCCCCTCCCCTCAAGCGCCGTCGCCGTCTCCTCGCCGCCGTCGCCTCCCCCCTTGCCGCCGCCTCCTCCTCCCGAGCCCCCACCCCCTCCCGAGCCGCCTTCTCCTCCTCTCTCCCCATCGCCCGCCTCTCTCGCGTGCCACCGCTGCCCCGAACCCCTCCTTCCTCCGCCACCACCGTCGGCACCCCAACTCGAGGTAATCCCGACCTTTTTTTTGTATGTGGTAGCTATGTCGTTGGTATTTTGTGTGCCGACGACATTTGTGCTTTATAATTAATTAAGGAATACGACAGTTAGGCGTGATTTTAGTTGATTAGTACTTGTTAATAAATTTTGATGTCGTAGCATATGCGGAACCATAGTCAAACCCGTTCGGTATAACAAATTTTCGTGAGGAAGCAGCGGACGGTGATTCGTTGTGTTCCATTTATTTAAATATGTTGTGCTCCGAGCTGTCCACGTTTTTCACACCCACGAATGTTGAATGCAGTACAAGGTAGTGGCCATGGGAGGTGCACGGGCCGGGATTCCGAAGATTTTTGAGGCATTCAATTTTATAGGTGGTTCATTTATATATTGTATTATACATTTATATCTTTGTCATTTATTTCATTATCTAGACTTATACATTTATATCTGTTATTTACTTCAATATCTGGTTTTGTAAATTTATATTTGTCTCTGGTTTTGTACATTTATATATGTCATTTACTTCAATATCTGGTTTTGTACATTTATATTTTTAACTAAGAGTCTAATACATTTATATCTTTGTCATTTACAGGATGACAGGTCCTTTGACGAAGGCTTTAGAGAAGGTGCGGGCGGGGCGGAAGAAAATCTTCGGGAGGACGGGCACGAGGAGTCGACAGCAGGAGCCTGCCGAGGTGGCGGCTGCCGACCCACAACAGGAGGAGCCTACCGAGGTGGCCGCCATCGACACACAGCTGCAGCTTGTCGAGGTGTCGGCCATTGCCTCACAGCAAGAGGGTGCGGAGGTGCCCACAACAGGTACTAGCCGGAGGAGGCCCCTCGTTCTGGTGCCCGATGATGATAATGCGGGTTTGCTTGAGGACTACGAGGATGAGACAAGTTTGGAGGGGAGTGGGCTGGAGGAGTTGGGTTCGGAGACCGACAAGGAGCTGGATTGACGGGCGTTGCTGGAGGAGGAGGAGGAGCGGGGGGCGACAAGGAGGTGGCCGAGGATGAGTGGGAGGCTCTCGACTCTGGAGCGGAGTCCTCTAGCTCCAAGAGATTTTGGGGGCGAAACAAATTGTGAAAAGCCCAAAATTCAATAGATGAGAGGGCCATCGTACACATTGCAATGGGAGATAGGTATGTGTGTTAACCACAAATCTTTTCATTTCGATGTATTTTATTTCGATGCATTTCATTTCAATGTATTCTATATGCAGTGGGATGGTTTGCCAAAACAAGGGGGCTGCGCCTGAACCGGGAAAATAACTTGGTGTGCTTATCAGGTCGCTCTACCCCGGGCGAGTTGGCGAGAGCGTAGATAAACTCCCCCACGCTAAGTTGGGCCGACTACGAGCTCATGGGATACCAAGATGGAGGAACTATCGCCATGCCAGTCGTCGACGAGTTCTGGGTAAAATGTTAAATTTCATTTATTACTGTCGATGTTCCGTGTTTATACCTTTACGCATGCATGCATTTATTTAATCATGCGTCTGTTTTGTTTCAGACGAGGTACCGGCTTCCCCCTGACAACGACTACGCCCGGGCTCGGGTAGTCATCGATAGGATGGCTACCAAGCTCGTGAAGGAGGCCTCAGGCTTGCCCGTGTAGATGCGGTGATGAAGCACTACCGCAAGAGGGGCAGAAAAATGACTAAGAAAGCATCAGGTCGGGAGTACCTCACCGCAGCCCAGCACCTACCATGGCGTCCAGATTTGATGGACATGTGTACGTGCTTGGGTGACACATGTAGCATGTGGGCGTCCCAGAGTGGATCGACATGTCTAAGAGAAACAGGAAAACAGGAGGCGCAAGCACGGGTTTATGCAACCCATTATGGAGCTGAAACGGCATGATCTGGGAGATCAATGAGTGGTGCATTTTCCTAATCCATTTTCAGCAAGGGTGGTTACAAGTTCATTGGACGTCAGTTAGAGGCAACGAATCCGGACCGGACTCAGAATAATGAAAGTTTGCTCTCTGTGGGATAACTGAATCTACCGAATGCATGTTCAGGGACAATCGAATAACTAACCATGCTCCCCCTTTATATCTGTCTCACCTAGCATGGTGATCCAGACATTTGCTTACCTAAATTTGTTAGTCTGTATATTACATTTCACCAAAACTGTATTTATGATATACATCATTATAATATATATTCATTATAATTTGTACTATCAATTTTTCTGTTTTTTTACAGCTACACGGTGATTTCTAGTATTTTGAGTATGATGGCTATGTCAGACTCGAACACAGGACTAGTAAATTTTCTATTAATTTTGGTTGTCACGGTTCAGTACTCGTCCATGCTCTTCTCCTTTTATGATACCTTTCATTGGTCAAAGCATCAGCATTAGCACATTTCGTCCTATGCTCAACTGCGTCTCGCCACCTCCAAGCTGTATTCTCTTCGATCAGCAACGTCACCTAGGGACTAGGTTATTTCTCTTAGATCTTTTGCTCTGCAACAACAGTGGATACACGATCTCCGAGCATCCGTGGTAGCCACTTCAAAATACTATGGTTTTACAGAGAGTAATGATGAGTGAAGGAATCTTTTATATCAGAAGATAAAATGTAAAGGAGATTTAGGCCCGCTTTTTTTTTCAATTTATCACTAACGCCTTAACAAATTAACAACTTATCTACATTTTCAAAAGACATATGCTTTCGAGTTTTTTGGATCTGTTTTTTCGCTGTTTTGATGGTGAGTCCTAACGCTTTAAAAAGCAAGTCAAATGAAATGGATCTGAATCTCGAGACTACATCGAGAAGCTCTCAAGTTCAATATTTTAGTGCGTCAATTGTTTCAAATTGCTAGATCGCTTCAAAGAACAAGACCTTAGAGAGAAGGATAGAGAAGTAGCTAATTATAGTGAAATAAAGGGTGGAGATAGAGGTCCAGATGTGGATGCTTCTCTTTGCCTTTTAGTCATTGCTCTTCACACTTCTAATCTCTAAGCTTTCGATCGACAACATTGGGTGGGTGGCTCTTTCCATTTGGGTAATAGAAAAATTCTAGCCTCTACATTTGTGAATGTACATAGCCCTTAGGCCCCTTGCAAACATTAGTCTTGGATAAAGCTAAAAGTAAAATCTGAAAGGCATAACAAAATGAATTACTAGATCAAACTAACATAATCAGATATAATTTCTCTACCCATGGTTGGCGAAGAAAGACATAACCATCAACTAGTATCTCGACCCTATCAAAGCTCAATGAAATGAGACGCCGTTGCACGAAAAGCGCCGCCGCTTCTCGTTATTTTGATACCTCCGCACCTTCGCTCGAGCTCAACGATAGAATTTTTCAGCGGCCCGAGCGCCAACCTCCGTTCTTCTCGAACTTCTTAGATGACCCACGCCTTTGGATGACTAGTAGGGCCTGCTTTTGTAAATAATTAAGCCACAAAGTTTCGCCACGTAGGGGCGTAAATTCACCTCCAACACTTTGTAATTTCATTCTTTATTTAGTAAAAGTCAAGAGTTCTCCGCCTCTTCTTAAAAAATGGGTAGGCTTAAGAACTTGAGCTATGGTGTCGCACTTTTCCGAGCAACTAAGAATAAGTATGGATCACCTCTTCGAGGCATCCCGCCAACCCACGATCTCAACAGACGCCGACGATGCTGCAATTTTGTATGGCGTCGATCAAGAAAGAGATCTCGGTGCAAGCTCAGATCTTGTAGAGATTTGGCGAATCTCCGCCTCGCACCAACTTCAAGAGTCAAATCGTGCCTATCAAGTGCAAGGGCTCGACCTCGACGACATTCTCGCCGACCGCCTCAGCGACAAACGCCTTTCCCCATCACGCACTCGGCCTCCCACTTGCCATCAATAAGGTAAAGCACGCCCACTTCTAACATCTAATCGACAAGATTGCGGGCCGCTTAAGTCAGCAGGGCAAATGATGTCAAAAGGGTAGAGTCACCATGCATAAGTTTGGTTCTCTCGCCCTACCGCCCTATACCCTATCGTGATTCCCCGCCACCTCGCTTATTCAAAATATCGATAAACCGCGCGCGTCTCGCTTTGGCATGGAAATAAAAATGTTTACATGCGGGCGGGTGTCATGTCAACTGAAACTCGCTCTGTTTCTCGCTACCCTTGGGGAGCTTGGGGTGATTGACTCAAGAATTTTGCCGCCCCAATTGCATTGGCTTTGGTTGGCCAAATTTGGATCCCCTAGATCGTGCCTCGTCTCGCTAGACAGGTGGACCCTCGACATGGCTCTTTTCGAGCGGGCACTAAGTTGGTTCTGCGAATGGCGCCACATTCCTCGTCTAGAACGGCGCTTGGCTCCTTGGGCAATCTCCAAAGGATGTGGCCCCAGGACTTTTTGCGGCCTCCGGATGAAAAAAGTGCACGTTCATCGATGCCCTACACAATAACAACTGGTTGTTGGACTTATGGCGGAACTTTGCCCCCAACCTCGCCGTGGAGTTGGTCTTCCTCAAGCAAAAGATCGGTCCGCATACGAGAACTTCTCTGTCTGCTCAGCATGCCGCATGTAATTCGTTTTAAGGACATCTTCGACATGGAAGCAGTGGGCGCCCTCCAATTGTAAGTTCTTTGATTGGACGCTGTTTCTAAGGAGGGTCATGACTACTAACGCCATCCTGCGTAGGGGACTGCTGAATAATTACTTCTACGCCTTTGCCTCAGATGTCTGGAGACCTTGGAACACCTCTTCCTCAAGTGCCCCTTCTCAGGCTCAACACCCCATGCCTTCTTCGCTCAGCGCGGACCCACACTGACGATATCATCGCTTGGTGGGTTGAGGACATCCTACAACTCAACCTTGCTCTGGGTCTAGGATCCGTCGTGATAGCAACCTTATGGTATCTTTGGCTCGAAAAGAACAATCGCTTTTTCACCGGGAGCGAGCCGCCGATGACCTTTTTGAATTGTTCTCGAGGTCCTGTGCCTTTGGGGGACAAAGAAAGCCTCATTTTGTAATAAGTTAGCTCACTTGTAGTAAGGTCCGGGAATGTGTCTAAACCTCCCCTAATTTTAACCTTGTAATTTCCTTATTGAATTAATAGAAGGCGATCCTACTGCCTTTTCCTAAAAAAAAAAGTAAGTATGGATATTGATCTCAAAGGAGTATGACCTAGTCATTGATCTTCCTAAAACTATGTGTTTACCGTCCCTTTAAAAATTACACGTGGAATTTAATGAAAGACTACGAACAAACACCGATGATCACTTTTCATCCACCAGCTGATAAGTGCTTACCTTCCAACTATTTAGCCTTTTATCAAATCTCTCCCCTCTCGCACTCAAATATAATAATTCCATTGCCAACTAGGAGAGGCGGCTAAATCACTAGTGACCCCTAGACAGTACAAATAATGAGAGCAATATGAACACTACAAATAAACCCCCGTGAGATGCCATACCAACTAATACCTTGTGCCAACAATGGGATGCCATAGCGTCAACATTGTGTCATCTCAACTGTAGAGCTGACAATTCTTGCCAAACTCGTGCCTCGAACCACTTCCACCGTCTTTAACTCACAAGTTAGCAACTAGTCAGTCGATCGATAAGCACTACAACTTGATCATGCCAAACTGGTTAACAACACTGGTTTGTAGCTTGGGGCTGGTCATCGTGGGTAAGAAAAGAACCAATGAACATCGCCACCCTCAAGAAAAAGTTATTGTATAGTCACTCAGTCGATAAGCCCTTACCTTTTCTTCCAAGTTTCAGTTTTAGTTTTAGTTGGCATTTGCATAGTCCAACTACTAATTTTATTTTACTTTATTTAAAATTTTAGTTTTAATCTAACTTCATACGATAACAAAGTTACTGGTTTTAATTCTAGTTTTAGTTAGGATATTTGTACAAATACATCTACCAATTTTACTTTGAACCAAGAATTGCAGGGAGCGTAATACAAAATCTAGTAGGTTACATTCCTTACAATATTGTTATCTTGTTTGTATGATTGGTAAAATCTTGTTTCTCGTATAGAAGTTGGGAAAACTATAGTGTATTTTCTTCTTTGAAAATGCTTGCATCCGAGCGTCCATTGCCATCATACACCTGGCACACACTTGTTTCCCTTTCTTACTCTCCTACTCTCTCTCTCTCATCTTCCTCTTTCTATCTCCATTTTTTCTCCTACCACCGCATTCCCAAGTAGAGCAAGACATGAGAAAGAACGGAGGTGTATACTGGCGGTCGCTCATTGACCTTCTCGTCTTCCTTTCTCCCATCCTCCTCTCTCACAAACAACCTCTTCCGCTTCCTCTTTTTTCTCCTCCATCTCCCATCATAAAACAGCAAGCTCATGAGGACAACTTTGTGGTGCGATGAAAACAACGAACTCGCGGGGGGCAATGATGCTGATGGGCTCATGGGGCAACATCGACCCTCGCTTGTAGCTTGTTGCATGGGGGATAGCTTGGTTATCTATCTAAGGAGCAAAGTAAGTTAGATGAAGAAGATGTGCAATGTATTTTGGTTTGAAACATCACCCAGATACGTATGAATAATGCTTTCTTGATTCGGTGAAAGATGGATTTGGTCTAATAAAACACGTGTAAAAAGGATGACATTTCTATTTTTCTCCTCGTGAAACATGTTTTTCCTTTATTAAAACATTGTTTCTACTAATGCAAAATACGATGTTTTCTCTTGTGAAGCATAATATATATGATTAGTGGGCTGGTGGAAGGGAGATCGGACGATGAGCGGAGAATCAACGAATGGTGGGATAAAATGTTGGACACAACACGATCCAACGCCAATCGGATGGCCCCCGCTTCAAGTCATATGACTATATGAACATAGCATCTATTTGTTTAGACAGAGGAGACAAACAACGAGGAGACTTGTAGATCGACTCTTGATAAACTAAGGAGCACCTGCTCTCAATGAAATGTTGAACTCATATTATATTTGGATTTTGTTCCAAAATAGATTGTTGGAGGAATAATCTTTATGCTATCAGAGCATGAACATCAGGCGCTCTATCAGCGCCGGCCGGTTCGTATTGCGCCGCAAGAATTTCAAATATGCTTATGGCGTGATGCAGGCCATGTAATACGTAGTCTGCTCTCAATAGTTGAGATGTATACCAGAACTATCTGTAACCATCCTCAATCAGTTTATTTATGATATATAACCTCGTGCGTATGAGATGACAACTAACCCAGCCTCGAACTCTCCACACATCCGACACTAGCAGCTGCGTCAATCTTCAGGAACCAAGAAGGAAAAAAAAAAAAGGCAAAAAACAATTCGTGCCACCGCGCACATTGGCACATGGGCATGGTCCGAACGGAAGAAGCCACTTTCCGGTGGCAGGGGCGGATCGGGGGGGATCGGCGCAGCATGTGCTCTCCGATCTCGGCGAGGCAAAGCGGAGCGGCAGCACGCAGACATGCATCCATGGCGCCCAGCATGCTGGTCCTCCTCGAGTCGTGCAGGCCACGATCCCCCAGGCTCGATCGATCGGAGCCTCGATCCTGCCGCCGCTGCTGCTTTGGCCGGCCGGCACACGGCGGCGATGGATTTCATGGTGCTCGCCGGCCGTCGCACGTCGCCCCGCCGGCGGCCGGCCGGGACCAGCTGGTCCCTGCGTACTGGGCCTCCGGCATGGATGGAAGATTCTATGCTTGGCCGCCTGCGCTAGCTGCTGCTGTTCAACTGTAGCAATGGACCGTAAGAGCATGTGCAGCTAGGGGTGGGCATTCAGTTATTTCGGTTTCTAAAAAATTCGGTTAGTGAAAAATGAAAACCGAAATCTTCTCTAATATTTTACTAACCGAACCAAATTAACCGAATTATTTTGGTTCGGTTAATTCTGTTTTTGGTTATTAACCGAATCGTTTCAGACTAACACAATCACATAGATTAACATAGTCACACAGTGATACAGCCGTACAATCATAAATCAAACAAGCAAAGAGTGAAACAATATATGACAGATCGAACAAACAAAGAACAGATCGAAGCACATACATTGCACCAATGCTTGGATTCCATTCCCCCGACCAGCTGGCGGCTGGCTAGGCGATGGGCCAACGGTGGCGACGGCTAACCTAGGCTGGAGGCGACGGGGGACGGGAGGCAACTAGGCAAGGCAATGGGGGCTCCGGGGCTATAAGCGGCGGGTCGACGACGGCAATAGCTAGGCGAGGCGGGAGGTGATGGGAGACAAGGGCGAGGCGGGAGGCGATGGCCGATGGCGGGAGGTGATGGCCGACGGCGTGGCCGATGCGAGAGCCAGCGGGTGGCGCAGTGGTGGCTGGAAGCTTGGAGACTAGAGAGTGGCCGAGTGGGGGCGATGTCTAGGGTTGTGATGACGGGCGACGGGTTGTGGGCTTGTGGCAGGGAGGGTCAAGGCTAGATGGCCTCATGGGTTGGCAGCTAGCTAAGTCATGCACTAAACTGAAGTGGGCTGGGCCGGCTATGTCATAGAGACTTTGGTAGTTCGGTTTTTTCGGTTTCCACATATTAAAAACCGAACCGAACCGTATGAACCAAACAGTTCTGAAAAAAACTTAACACTAATCGAAAAACCGAAATAACCGATAATTTCGGTTAATTCGATTCGGTTCGGTTTTTCAGTTAACGGTTTTTTTGCCCACCCCTATGTGCAGCGGTATCCTGTTCGCGTTTGCTCCCCCTTTTCTCCCCCCTTCGTAATGAGAATATTTCTTCGTTTAAACGCTTCAACAATTAGGCCGACCGCTACGTGTTATCCTAAACGCTAAACGCTAGATGGTCGGTGGCCCTCGCGCCGCTTAAACGCAAATAGTGGTCCAACGCCACTACAAGGAGAACCCGTTCGCTGCCCTAACGATACCTCACAGTGTAGACGACGGTTTAATCGCGTTACGCCGCTTTATGCGTTGTAGAAAAATATGGTAACCACGCATTTTTGCGTTGTGAACTCTAATGTGTGGTAGGATAGGTGAATAGCTACGTAATACATGTGTTGTAATTGATGCGTTGCTAATATAACAAATTAGATTTCTTTATATCTTAAACTATTCTTAATTAAAAATATGTCCATATTTTCAGAAATAATCTAATTCCTATATATATATATGGATATACGGCGGAAACGGTTTTTTTGCACCAAATACCTCCTGTTATACCATCGGGCCTCAGCCCACGCGCGTAAAATACCCCACCGGTTTTCCCCCGCCGAACACCCCAAGGCCGCCGTCAAGCCCCGCCCCTCCCACGTCTCGCCGGTGTCCCCCACGCCGGTCTCACCATCGCCGTGCCCACTCCAGCGCCCTGTGCCCCAGCAGCCTCCTCGTGCCCGCACTTGGTCGCGCCCGCACCAACGTCCTCTTGGCCGCGCCCTGCGCCGGCGTCCCCTGTGTTCTGCGCGCCCAGCGCCGGCGTCCTATGCCAGCGTCCCCATGCCCGCGCCGGCGTTCCCACGCTTGCGCCTGCGTCCTGCTCCTCATCTTCTTCCCACACTGCGTGGCCTGCGCCGCACTCCTCATCTTTGAGAGGTGCTGTTTTTCTTTTACATAGGACAACTATTGAAGATTTGAGACTTGAGTGTCCGTTCATGGAGTTATTTAGTTTCTAACGAGCACATATACCATTACCATTCTTCTTTTGCATAGGATGCTGGATATGGAGCAGTTTTAGTACAAGATTGGTTGAATTGTTGGGTGTTGTATAGGTTTTTTTATTCATCAAAGTTGTGGCCTTGCTCTTGAGACTTTGCTGTGTTCTTGGAAACCTTTATTTCAGCATGTTTGGTTGCGGAGAACTGAAAGGCAACATAAATGTGGGATGTTTTAGAATTATCTAATTTTCATCTTCGATAAGCCTTTATGTGTATTCTATTGGAAGTAGCTCATTTAGCTTGTCATCTAGAAGATAATTGGCTATTTACTCCAATGGGTTGTATGGAGGCAAAATCTACAGAATCTGCTCATACTTGTGTTTATGGATGATTGGTATTAGCTTAGATGTGAATTAGAGAGAGGTGGTTAGTTTTTGTATTCCTTTGTGGCCATATTTGTATTAACAGATTAATCAGATTGCAATTGCAAAAAATGGAAATAGTTTAAGCAGATATTGATTTGTTATCCAACTAAAACTGATTTGCTCTCAACAGCTTGGCAAGCATCTCCCCTGTTTCCGTTTTTCTTTTTCATCTTGGTCCACTGCTTGCCATCAACAATTGCCACTTCCATACTTATTCGGCGTATTGTATACTTTGTTGACTCAGCCTTTCAACTACTGGTAATTTTCATTGACCCACTTTTGTGTTGATTATTACTACTGTGAATGATATAGGGTTGTCATTGTACAAAAGGAATTTACTTTCAAGTTTTGTCTCCTCTTTATATTGTCTATGAATTTTGAATGTGATAGAGAAGATTGGGTAAATATAATTTTTGTATTGTCATTATTTTCCAAATGAGAATTTTATGGTACAATTTTTTCATGCTACATTTATCCCTTGAACACATTCTAATTTTGAATTTTTTGTATAGTGCTGAAATGGATATAGAACATATAAAGATGTTGTTACGTTATCCTAATGGATGAAGACAACAACTAGAGGGTGTGAACGGATTTCTTGCATTTGCCTATAAAGATAAATCAAGAAGATACAAAGATCCTTTGTCCATGTAACATATGCGTCCACACTATACTGCTATCAAAAGATGAAGTGCATACCCATTTGGTGTGCAACGGGATGCTCAAGAGGTATGGCAAATGGGTTTTTCATGGCGAGTCTTTAGAAGAGCATAATACAGATCAACAACCACAGCATAGAAACAAAGAAAGGCACATTAATTTAAAGCAATTAATCAGTGATGCATTTGGACATATGTATGATGATGTGCTTATGCAAGATACTAATGATTTGCCAAGTACATATGTAGATGGACCAAATATGGAAGCAGGAGACTTCTATAGGTTGGTTAAAGAGTCAAAAAAGGCATTATGGCCGGGATGTGAATTATCAAAGTTGTCTTTGTTGGTACTTTTGTTTATCATAAAATCCATGAACAAGTGGACTGATAAATCATTTGGAGATTTACTTGATATCCTTCAACTAGCAATTCCAAATGGTAAAGAATTGCCCAATAACTTTTATGATGCTAAGAAGGTTGTTTCAAAATTTGACCTAGGTTATGAAAAGATTCATGCGTGTTCTAATAACTGCCAGCTATATTGGAAAGATAAAGTTGATGATGATTTTTGCTCATGTTGTAAGGCATCTAGGTGGAAAAATATACAGTCAGGAACTAAGCTGACAAAGAAAGAGAGAAAGAAAGCAATTCCAAGCAAAGTATTACGATACTTCCCTGTTAAGAAGAGGCTCAAAAGATTGTTCATGTGTAGCGAAACGGCATCTCTCCTGCGATGGCATGATGAAGAGCGCATAAAGGATGGCTCTTTGCGACATCCAGGTGATTCCTTAGCATGGAAACATTTTGATGAAAAGTTCACTGATTTTGCATCTGATTCTCGTAATATTCGATTTGGCTTGGCTACTGATGGGTTTAATCCATATGAGATGTTAAGCTCTACTTATAGTTGTTGACCGGTTGTTTTAGTAATATATAACTTACCTCCATGGCTATGTATGAAGGAAGGTCATCTTTTATTGTCACTAATATGTCCTGGACCCAAGAGTCCTGGAGATAATATTCATGTATTTCTTCGACCCCTTTTGCAAGATTTAAAGGATATATTTGTGAATGGCATTTCCACTTTTGATGCATCGAGAAATGAAACTTTTAATTTGCGAGCAGCTGTGTTATGGACTATAAATGATTTGCTAGCCCTAGGAATGCTATCTTCATACATGGTGCATGGAGAATTTGCATGTCCACCTTATGGTTCAAATGCATGGTCCAAACGGTTGAAACATGGTAAGAAATCTTGTTTTATGGGTCATCGCCGATTTTTGCCACCTGATCATGAATTTCGCTTTGATGCAAGTTTTTTGATGGCACGGTAGAGCTTGAAATAGAGCCTCTAACTTATGATGGGCGTTCAGTTTTGGGTGAAATAAATGGTATTAAAGATTTTAAGAAGTCAAAAACATACAAGGCACAAAGCAGTCTGTTCAAGTTACCTTATTGGGATACTAATCTCCATCGATATAATGTTGATGTCATGCACATAGAGAAGAATGTGTGTGAGATTTTTTATGGAACATTTCTCAATTTAGATGGTAAGTCAAAAGATAATCTCCAGGCTCGGCTAGATTTGCAAGAAATGAACATTAGAGAAGAGCTTCACCCAGAACATAGAGCTTCAAACAAGTTTTACTTGCCACCCGCAAAGTTTACAATGTCCAGAAGTGAAAAAAAATTATTTTGTACAGTTCTACGAGATATAAAAGTACCTGATGGCTATTCCGGAATTATATCGAAATCTATGAATTGTGTAGATGGAAAAATTCATGGGCTCAAAACACATGACTGTCATGTTCTAATGCAACAACTTATGCCTATTGCTATGAGGGGCATTCTTCCGGATGATGTCATAGCAGTACTATTTGAGTTGTCTCCTTATTTTCGAGGTATATGTTCAAAAGTTCTTTGTGTCGATGAGCTTGACCGTTTGGAGGATAATATCAGAATTACACATTTAATTTGTAACATTTTGTAATAGGTTATACAGGAAAAAATAGAATTGGCATCGACACCTCGAGATGACCGTTTTGTGATGGACAACAATCAAAAAGGAAAGTGTGTATCAATGGCACACAATAATGTCTTGAAAAGTTTATTAATTATTTTTGTTAAATAAGAATGATGTAACTCTCCTTTTATTTCTTTTATCCATAGAGAGTATACGGTGGCCACTGTTCTACACAAGCATTTGGGGAGGTTGATCAGGAAAATGATATTCAACATGGCAACTTTGAACCTTTAAAAAAGCGTTGTATTTTAGATAAGGTCTTGCAACAAGGAAAGAAAAATTCTAGTGCATATCAGGTTAGTAAACGATGATTATATCATGCAAACAAATTTACCATCAGTTCTCTCTTATTATTCCCTGTTACCAATTTGTGTGACTGGATTATTTTTGTCAATTTGTTTTTCACCCTCTTTTTTTATTTCAGGATTATATAGAGGATATACAACTAGCAGAAGTGCAAAGCTATTCAAAAAAAGTACATATTTACTTATTACTTATGTATAACAAAGATTCATTCACATATACAAAAACATTAATTTCTTTGTTTGAACGTTCGCCATTTTTGGATTCTAGGATATAGAGAGTCACGATAATGATTGTACAAAGACAAGGCTAAACAAGCATACTACTGCAAGCAAGGTGAGTGTCATCAATATCCATCATCAACAAATGTTTATGATTGATCTAAGTGTTTGCTTTATCAAATCAAAAAACACATTAGGTGGTTAACAAGGAAGCCACTTCATATTGCTCAAATGATCGATTGCCTATTGACAATGTAAGATTTTATTTATAATTATATTTTTTCTTGTTCAATTAGATTTGTGGTATCTTAATGTTCATGTCTAATAATTTGACCCCTTATTATCAGAATGATGTTCAAAATGCAATCCAATTAATTGTTTGAAGTCCAAATTGTTAATGGTACGTAAGTATTTGTTTATATGATGAATGCATTTTTTCTTACAAATTTTATATTATTTTTCTAATCATGTGCCCATGTATGTATATATTTTAATTAGATTGGCACTATGGTGTATTTGAAGAGTTTCAAGAAAGCAAGTAAGGATGTGGCCATTGCTAAAATTGTGAGTTGTCATCCAAAAACTACACATAACGAAGTCCCGCTAGGAAATGAATTTTGGTTGGTGCATGTGGTTGCTGCAATGGATAAATATGAAGAATTGATAAGGCCCCTTGGAGCTTACAAATTGTTGGCTCATGCAGTTGGATCACATATTGCATGGCCCACAACTCTTGTACGATGTTTTTTATGTATTATACTATTCTGATAGTGTGACTTTTTTATAACGGAATGATTAATTAATAATTCTAATTTTTCATGCTAGATTGAGAAGATAAATGAATGATGCTGCTGCTATGGACATGTTTAATACAAAGAGAGAAGTTGATTGGATAGGCGAATGATTATTCAACTTTTTGAACTTTTTAAAGTTATTGATGTATTGATTACGATATTAATATCATTTGTAATATTCGTGTCGTGAATGGTGTCATGTGTAATGTGACAATTCCTATTTATATATATATGAGGGATTCAACTTATAATTGTCTATATAAGTTCAAAATATTGTGAAACAAATTAGTTGCTAAAATATTACTATTAATCCATATATAAATATAAATGTAGACATGCGTTGGGATAAGCCTATCATATCCGTTGCTATAATAATCTAAACATTCACCACGATTTACGTGCCAACGCATAAATGTGTAGTCACAGCTAGAATGTAAGCGTTGTTACCTTGCAACGCATTATTCTCCTTGTTACCAACGCATTTATAAGCATAGCGATAGAACATAGCAACGGCCCTAGTGGCCACGCATTTCAAATGCGTTGGTACAAACCTTCACAACGTCTATATGACCTTTTAACAACGCATACATGCGTTGTCAAAGGGGGGTTCTCCTTGTAGTGCGCGACTCGCTTTTATACCACACCAAAACCCTAGCTTGCCCCTGGCGGTGGCTGCGGTCTCAACAGGTCGCAGCCACCGCCGATGGGATTCTCTGGTGTTCCCCTGTCTGCGCCTCCTCCACCGGGATGCACAAATGAGACGAGCCTCCCTCCCCACTCCTTTCTTCTTTCCCTCTTCAGGGGCGGCCGACAGTTGCAACGTCAACGTAGTTGTGCGGACCGGCGTAGCAGTGGCAACGCAGGTGGGCGACACGATGCAGTCGATCTCCTCCCTGTGTTTTCGGTGGCGCACCTGTCCCCTATATATGCACTTGCGGCCAGCAACGTCTCGTCCGCTCCTCCTCCCTCATTGTCGCAGCGGCGGTTGGGCCCTCCCTTTCTCTTTATCTCCTCCCCGCATCAACGATTCGGTGGTGTGCCTGTGTTGTGGTCAATCGGATCCGGTAGTGACACGCTCTGATACGTTATTGAGCGACCAGATCCGATGCCAGGCAGCCAGATTCACTATGAGATGCCTCCTAGTGGAGCTCTGAGTAGCGTTGGAGGCGCTGCTTTGGTTTCACGGTGGATGGCCCACAGCGTGGGGTTGACACCAGTGGTGACTATGTCGGATCTGTTGGCAGCGAACTCGGATTCGACGTCGGGCAACTAGTTTCTGCTGTGAGGTGCTCCGACGGGATTCTGGTGGCCTTCCCAACTCCGATGATGGGGTGGTCAGATTTGTCTTGTTTGAGCCTCCCCCTCTTCGGGAGGCGCTGGCGACGTATTCGACTCTCAGTTTCCATCGTTGCTGCGGCTTCGTGCCGTCCTTGGGCCGCTGCAAGGATCCTAGGCCAAGAGGGGGAGGGGTGAATCGGCTAGGTCAAATTTTATGTATTTTTGGTTTTTCTTAATTTAACTTGCAAATTAATAAACCACACTAGCTACTTGACCTAATTGACTGTTCAATCTACGCAATAGCAATAGATAAGACACAAAAATATCACAAGGCGGCTCGAAGGCTCGCACACAACAAGTAGTAGATAAGCGTAAATTTAAACGAAAAGGAATAAGAAGGCAAACCGAGCTTTTTACCGATGTTCGGTGTACAACGGATGTACACCTCACCGTTGAGGAACTCAGATGAACGGAGCCGGGACCCTCTCGTCCCTAATCCTCAATCCACTAGAGGTAGCTGTTCACCAATACATGGTGGGTGAGCTCCAAACCCCCACACAATCGTGAGTTCTTCCACATACACAGAAGCTCCTCATGAACCCACCACTTCGACGGACGAAGAGGTAAGCACCCCGACACACGAAGTGACCTTAGACCAACCGAGGGTTTTCCTCACCTTTGACGGACAAAGGTGATGCACCCCCGACACACGGAGGGGACCCCTGACACACAGAGGATTTTGGGTAGAGGGAGAAGGTCAAAAACTTGGAGACGAACCATGAACCAAATCCGAGGGAAAAACTTGATCCGGCAAAAGAACCTCGAGGAGCATACCAACATCGGGGGCATGGTATCTCAATCCCTAGAGTGCCATGGGAGAGCTCAAGAACACAAGCAAGCCAATGGGTGGAAGTGAAATGAGCCTCTTAACCTTGTCCCTTCGGACAGTCTTTGCTTATATAGCCACAAGAAATACCCCTCGAAACGAGATATTACGAGATGATCTGTCGTTCAGACCAAACTGTATGAGGCTCACCCCAGACGGTCTGGCGTCCATCACGGACACACCGGTCTGTGCCACAGACCGTCCAGACTGGAGGGCTTAGCCCTGGATGATTCGGCCAGCTAACAAGGGGCACAAGACACACCCTGGACAGTCCGACCTGGGATCCGGACTGTCCGGTCTGGAGTTCACTCCACGGATGAAACTCCGAACGGTTCGACCAAGAACAGGTGGGCACAAGACACACCCCGGACAGTCCGGCCTGGGCCCCGGACTATTTGACATGGAGTTCATCCCACGAATAAAACCCCGGATGGTTCGGCTAAGAACAGAAGGGCACAAGACACATCCCGAATTGTCCGGCTTGTACCACGGACGGTTCGGGCAAGGGATCCTTCTCCCTAGCAGCCACCTCGGACTAACCGGCCAGCGGATAGAAGGTCACAAGACTGACCTCGACGGTCTGGCCTCACCACGGACCGTCCGGTCTACACCGCGGTCAGTTCTTTTTCTCTGATTTTCACTCCAAGTCACTTTCAACCCTTCTCCTAAGTTTTAACCTTAGATGAAATGTGATTTTCAATGTGCTCCATAGGATTAAAAGATCAAATCGAGATTTGACAAACTCACACAAAAGAATCAAAGGAACTATTAAACAAATGTCCTTAATCTTGTGGATCAATCACCAAAGCCAAAATAATCTTACAGCCGCCAATAGTGACGCCTTAATTTTGGCGCCATTCCCCCTTGGCAGCACCATCATAGGTGCTCCCTCAATCCCTCGTCCTTGGGTGAAAACCCAGGTATAGACGGGTGACAACGGCATCCAATTCATCACTCTTTTGTGGGAGGTGTTATGGTGGACCTCTCGTGTTGCTGGTGTTCCTCTAGAGCCCTTTTAAAGAAGTTGTGTTGTCGCTGCTTGTGTGGTGGCTAGGTTGGGCCATGTATGGCGCCTTTGTTGTTCGATGGGTTGTTGGTGCTGTTGTTGCTTTTGGGTGAGGTGGTCGGCTTAGGCTGCAGCTGCATGCTGTATGGTTGCATGCGAGGTGGTAACGCTCACGCTGCGATGGGTCTGGTGCTTTACACCGAGTAGTTGTATTGTTTTCTCTTCTTTAATGAATTGATAGACTACCTGCCCCTCTTTAAGGTTGATCGAAAAAGAAGGTTTCTTTGTCATTCTCTTTCGAATTACATTCTTCTTGGAAAATAATTATGTCTTTTTTCTCTATATCATTTTTATTTGTTGACACGATGAAAAATATATATATAAAAAAATATGGCATATAAAATAGGGAGAAACGAAACGAAAGAATAGTACTATTGATCAACGACGATGGTTTAATGCCAGATCTAGAGACGGAGCGTTGGGGTGTGCAACTGTGCAAGGAAGGATGGAAGGAAGCTAGGCAGGTGTGTGCGTGTGGATGCCATGAAGATTGGCATATGACTATGCATGGTCGCAGCCGACAACGTGGGGACTGCGCACCGTGCTTGCCGCGCCATTAACCGCGTCGGCCGGCCATGCATCAACAAGGTAACACGTGCAGATGACCTAGGATTTGGATTGGCTCTTTTTTTTAAGGATCTGTATTGGTTGGGAACTGGACGCGTATCCTATGTGATTTAGGTCTGGTTCTTTTTCTGCTTGTCTTTTTTTACAAATCAAACAAGTAATATAATATTTTGTAGTAATTACTTAGGGTTTTAATTATCGTATTTGCTCACTAGCAGTCGTTTGGGCGGCAGTTCACTCACCCAGACGACTGTCTCCCCCGCCTCCGGTGCAGGCAATTTAGGGGAAGGGGGCAGAGAGAGGGAGAGGGGAGAGCATCTGCGACCGCCACCATCTTCCTCCTCGCTGGTGACCGCGGCGCCGCTTTCTTCTTTGTCCCTGGCGACTGCCGCCGCCGCAGCCACCATGACTTTTCGGGTTCGGGTTAGGGTTAGGGTTCGAGGTTGGGTTAGGGATCTCTGAGCCGCCGGGCTTAAATGGATGGTCGGGGATCGAGGCAGTGGCTTGGCGGTTGGTTGGGGATGAAGTGCGGGCGGTAGCACCGTAAGAGTCGTGGGAGGGATAAAGTTGGTTGGGGTGGCGGTGGTAGGGGGTGAAGGCGCAGGCAGGATTATGGTGTGTGGGGCGGCACGACGGCGGAGCGGCCGGCGGCGAGGGCACCGCCGGCCGGGGATACGGTGGCAGCGGCAGGGGTGGAGGAGGAGTGCAGAGCGGCACGACGAGGGCGAGGAGTAGCCGTTGGATCTGAGAAATAGCCAGGGGCGGAGGAGGAGTGCAGAGCGGCACGACGAGGGCGAGGAGTAACCGTTGGATCTGAGAAATCGCCCTTGGAAGCCCTATACAAAGGCAATCAACTGATAGGGAGTCAATCCCTTTAATTATTCTTAGTTCGAATCTTGCATTATGAAAACTTTCAATTTTTGAACAAAATTAATCTTGGATATTCTTTTGCACACATGGTTCTGCAACTTCGAAATCTATGTTTTTTTGACCTATCATAGGTAAAATTAAAAAGTGGAATATTAAAAAGAAACATGCTCTTAATAAAAAAGGGAAACTATTTGTAAATTTGGACTCAAAATAAATTTGAACAGCATCAAACCTTTCATGGATGTTCTTTGTTCCGGCACGGTTTAATTTTTAAAACTTTCTATTTTATGCTTTTTTTGCGACCCCCAAAAAAAAATTTAGTTCGAATGTGGTGTCACGAGAACATTTAATTTTAGGATTTTTTAAATTTTGGATGTTCTTTTGAAGGCATGGCTATGAAACTTTTAAATTTATGTTTTTTCTGTGACCTACTGTATGTGAAATTGAAAAGTTTAAAATCGAGAAGAAATATGTACTTAACAAGAGAGAGCAAACTATTTGTAAATTTGAATTTTATAAAATCTGAATAACATCAAATTTTTTATGCATGTTCTGACATGCGAAAAAAAATTCTTAGTTCGAATGTTGCGTCAAAAGAACATTTAATTTAAGAATTTTTAAATTTTCGATGTTCTTTTGTAGACATGGCTATGACACTTTTAGATTTATGTTTTTTTGAGCTACCGTAGGCGAAACTGAAAAGTGGAAAATCGAGAAGAAACATGTTATTGACAAGGAAGAGCAAACTATTTGAAAATTTGAATTTTATAAACTCTAAATAACATCAAATTTTTTATGCATGCTCTTTTTGCAGTCATGGTCTAATTTGTGAAAACATTCAATTTTTTTGATTTTTTTTGACCTACAAAAAAAGAAATAGGAAAGGGGAAAAAACAGCCCAAGCTAGTGACTCGATCCGTGGTCTTCCAGCTTGGCCGCTCGCGAAGCTAGCCAACCGAGCAATCAGTGCAAAATCCAGAAAAATTCGCGGCGGAGGCAGGACTCAAGCTCTGGCTTGCGTGTTGAGATCTAGCCCAGCTAGCAAAGAGGACAACACACCCGCCTTGTTGTGCAATCTGTGGAATATTTTCTTTTATATATTAACCTAGGATGGACGGTCAGATTTGATCTCGCGAGAAAATCAGACGGCAAACGGTTTTCAGGTGATGTGGCCTACGCGAATCACAGAGTGACGTGGCGCATTCTACAGGCGGAGACGTGGCCTAACCAGTCGCCCTTTTGTTATTTAGAATTGATTGATACAGTTCTCCCACGCGTCAGCGATTCCGCGGCAAGATCAGTTGGACCACACGTTCAAATATTCCTCACAGTCACAGGCTCACACACACTAAACAAGATGAGCAAAATGAAAATAGTCCAAGATTTCTTTTATATATACTGCTCACTCTAAACGGCAGGATGAGCAAAATGAATACTACATGATATTTTAGTTTTAACGCTGTTAGAATATATGGCACGATTCAAAGGATCCTGCACATTAATCCTTGGTAATCTCTCGGTCATTGTTTTTAAAAGCCGATCCTTGAATATCGAAGGCCCAAAGTCCTGTAGCTATGTGTACTCCTACTCTACTTGTTTTCAATCTATTGCATGGGTTCTCTCTGTTTTCATGGTATCAGAGCATGGTCATCCTGTGACCTTCTTCCGCAAACCCTAACTATCTTTTCTATCATGCCATCCAGCGACACACCAGAAAACCGGGCTATCGTAGCAATGGCCATGGCTCAGGCCACCGCTCAAGAAGGTGCTGCCGTCATGAGTGATCCCAACTCCTCGTCCTATCAGGTCGTCAAACACAGACCGCCGCTTCCCAAGCAGCCGCCCACGCTATTGCTACGGCCCAAGTGTTCACCCACGCCGTCGTCACAACACCTCCCTCCTCCCCTCTCGGATCTGGCTCCGGTCGGACGTACTGGAGGGGCTATAAATCCGAATGATAAACCCCAACAATGTCGTCGATCCATCCCACGTAGTTGCCTTTGTCGCTGTCCTTCCCGGCCACCACCACCCTAGTCACCACCAATGCCATAGCTGTGACATCCTAATAAAATTATTAGGTGTCCCAAATTTTATTTAAAAAGAAAACATAGGTAAAATAATTATTGTTATTATTTTATATAGGAAAAAGTGCCGATTTAGTCCGTCAACTATGGCCGCCGGACCACTTTGATTCATAAACCTCAATACCGGACTTGTCAGGTCCTTAAACTCTTAAAATCGGACTTGACCAGTCCTTTGACTAGTCAGCAGGATGGTTTTAGGTTTTTACGTCGACGTGGCACAGTTTTGCCTACGTGGACACCACACGACTGCCACGTTCCCTCTCCATGTCATCTCTTAATCCCTCCTCTCTCTCACACACACTCTCACACTGATCTCTCCTCTTCTCTCTCTCTCTCTCTCTCTCTCTCTCTCATTCAGATCCCTTGCCTCCTCGACGTTGCCCCGGCTTCCACCGTCACCGTCGACGAGGCCGCCGCCATGCCTCATCGACGCCACCACTAAGGTCGCGCATCCCACCTCCCCCACGTCGCCGCCTGCCATGCCTTCCTACCGCCGCCCATCACTTGGAAAAAGAGGCGGTGTCGTCCGTTGCTTGGGCACGTGGGGGCACTGAAGGCGCCGCCGGCCGTCGTGCAAGGCCGAAGGAACGGGCGCTGCCGCCGGGCGCATGGAGCAGGGCCGCGAGCCGGGCGTCGCGAGTGGAGAAAGGGCGGCGCGTGGGTCGCCGCGGACAGAGGAGAGGAGGCTGGGCTGCATCGGCCATCGCGTCGAGTAGGGGAGGCATCGACGCGTCGGCTGCGCGCGTGGAGGATGAGAGCGGCGGCGCCAAGCGACACCAGCGTGAATCAAGTCTATTTTCTATCCGTAAACCTACTCGGATTAGATTTTGAGTCCTAATCTAACCACCCCAACCCCTTGGTCGACCAAGTTTTCCTCCCACCACTATATAAACCCCTCGGACCCCCTCCCACAAGACCACACCAACCCCCTCGGATTTCATGCCAAATCCGTGCCCCTCTGCCGCCCGCTCCCACTCACATCTACGCGTCGCGCCAGACGAAGCGCCACCACCATGTGTCGTCGCTGTCGTGCCCTTCCCTCGTGCGTCGCTGTCCCGCCACGTGTCGTCGCCGGATTCACGTACCGCCACCAGCTAGTCGATGTGCGTCGTGTGTCCACCCATCAATCAGCCACCATTCGCCACACAACACGCGCCACACAACCCCCTCAACGCCTCTGCCTCTGCGTTAGCGTGCGCTGCCACCGCTGGACATTGGGGCCGCTTGTCGGCCACTGCACGCCATCGATCGATGGGGCCCACCTGTCAGCCACACGTTGCGCGCATCGCGTTGGGTCGCCTGGGCCATGCGCACGGAGAGAGGAGAGCCAGACCAGATTTCTAGATCGGACCCATTAAGAGTTTGTAATACCAGTGAATAAGAGGTTGTGGGCGGTGACCCAAGCCCACCCCACCACCTCCCCATCCGAGGAGATAAGGCAGCCACTCTGCTTTTCCTCTCATCTCCCCCATTCGACCTCTCCGCCATTATCTCCTCCGCCCTTTCATTCGGTGTCTCCCCAGCCGTGCTCCTCCCCCCACCGCCGCCTCGAAGCGCCTTCTCCCAAATTGTTGCCCTCCTCTTGGTGCCGCCGTCCTGCCGGGCGCTCTCCCAGAGATGCAGCCGTGTGAGAGCAAAGATGAGCAGAGGGGAGGGGTAGGGGAGGACTGGTTTTGGAAGAGAAGGAAGAGGAAGGGAGAAGTGAAGGGAAGAAAGGTTGGTGGAAGGGGAGGCCGGCCTTGTGAAGGAAGGAGAAGGGGAGATGAAGTTGGGAGCTAGGGTTTTCTCCAAACCCTAGAAATTGTTGGGACACTAAGGTAAATTTCTGCAATTAGCTCTTGTATGGGATGGTTTAGGTTGGATTTTGGAAAGAAATGCAAATCCTGGACTTGTATTTTAAGGTTAGTTTGTGATCTGTGAATGCAGTAGGTTGTTCAGTGAAATTAGTGTGTTTCGGCTTGGATTCAGGGCTCGTCCTTATGGAAGAAAACGTAGCTGGTCTTTCTAGCTTTCCAACGAGCCCAAGAACGCGAAATTTGGCCTAGCAATTTAGAAGTTATGGCTTCTGGAGTTTGGCTGCCCGGTGTAGGCCGCGACGAGGTTTTTCTTTGCATCTAGTAACCTATATTTGTTCAGCCCCTTTGTAAGTTGATAGCCGAGGGATTGTGGTATTTTGAGAGCCTATTGTGTTAGAGGGTGGTAAGGGGGAGGGCTAGATGGGATACGAACTGTAGCTATTGGCTTATTAAGGGTGTCAAATCGGTTGATTGTCATGCTTGCTTTGTATAGGTACTGCTTCGGGGTCGGCTTCGACATCTCGTCCCTCCGCTCCGCCGGGTAACTAAGGCAAGTACATGACGTAATGTGGATGGTAACGCATACTAGAATAGTATAATGTGTTGCTTATGTCTTGCTTTATGGTTGATGAATTTATGATGATAAGTGAATGCATGGATGATACGGTTGGAATGAGGATAAGAAATATTGTCTTACCCTGTTAATGTTGCATACATTTATAAAAGCATGCATTCGAGCCAGGGCGGTGAGAAAGTCATATAGCCTACTAGTCCGGTGAGCCACGGGCCCGGTCGATGGAAAGGCTATATGACTAATCCGGCGTGCTCTTGATAAGACCTACAGAGGTAGGCACCCCCCCACGGGATGGCGGGGAAGTCTCACTACGGTGAGCATCTCCACGGGATGGAGTTAGAGCGATACACCGACGGGTGTATGCTCGATACCGGTGCGCACAATGTTAAAGGTCATGATGCATCGCATTGCACTGCATTGCATTGTATTGTATTGATAGGGTGGAGTGAGAACTGATAATTATGATTAATGGGGCTTGTGCTTAATTTTGTTTAAGCATCGCTGCTATGTACTTTGCTGAGTCTTTGACTCACATATGCTCTTTTGGTGTTTCTTCTAGGTGACGGTTGAAGCAGCTTCCGCGGGGAAAAGGCATAGTCCACACTTTTGCTCATCACTCGAGCCAGTCATCTTACCACCCATATAACAAACTGAATTGGCTTGAGCTTGCTTATTATACTATGGATATGTATTATTCTGACTACTGACTGTTAGGACAAACTTAGTCGCTAATGTGTCTTGTATCCGGTTGGTTATGACATGTTGGTGATGGGTACGCCTTTTGTCAAGTGTTGGCTTTTGCTCGTTAACTTCTGGGTGCTTGATGATATGTTACATGCATATGTTATGAATTGCTGTGTTTGGATGTCCCTTTTTCAGGGGAACTTCTGCCAAATTTTTGTATGAATTTGTGGTGGTAGCATCTTGAGCCTCTAGTCTGAGGTTGGGGTGTTACAGAGTTTTAGCTCTTTAATATTTTCTGGGAATTTTCTATTTATTTCAGAACTTCCCTGGATTGTTTAGAGAGTTCCCGTGCTCCGATTCAGGAGACTCCAGAGCCATTAATTTACAAATAATTCTTAGAATTTTCATTTATTTTTATTAATATATTTGCATTGTTCGTATCTACTGTTTATTTTGGTTTTCTCAACCTATGTGTAGACGATGTATCGGTGCTGGAGATCGTTGCCGGGAACCTCTGTAGGAGATATGCAAGCTTCGATTACTATCAAGTACCAAGGCAAGTATAGTTACATGTTTGCGACCTAATTTTATAATCTAAACTGTTGTTTATTCTTTATAAACTGTTGCATGCATTTAGACCGGCGTGAGTTCCTATATGCATTAGTCTTGTATTAATGTGTTCTAGCCTCCTCTGTGAAACCATTATTACTTTTCGTAGCCTATCTGTCGGTGTATTCTACACCGGGGTGTGCCCCCGCATCGCTGGTAGGTGGGACTAGAGTCCCAAAAAGGAAAGGTGCTGTAAAAAGGAACATAGAGTCCAAATAGATCAAAGTCTGGTTTTAGACAAGAGGAAGTTCAAACAGTGTGATGGTCGGTGTGGCGCCCGGCGCAGCAAAGCGGTAGGCAGTTCGTGGCGCGTGCCGGAAGTCCCGCACCGGGCGGCAAGTGTCGCTGCGGGCGCCGATGCATCGCCGCGCCGGCCGGCACGCTGGCGCCTCTGCGCAGGCGAGGGGCGCGGGGCCCCACCATCGTGACACACGGCAAGGGTGCAAGGAGTCTTCCTTGCTATGGATTTCTTCAGGATACACCGAATCCGGAGCATTTAATGCGATGTAACTGCTCTGGACGGAGTGGGCAAGGCTCTGACAACATAATTGCCTTCGGCCCGCTAAATGATGTCAGCTACGTTGTGGCCATCTCGGCAGCCGCCTCGCTTCGTATCAGCTACAGGGTGACTGAAAGGCACTAGGGGTAGGCGGGCTGCTCTGTCTCATCTGAGTCGTCCCGCCATCAGGAGCGGCGAAGCAATGGCAGCGACGACTGGCACAGAGAGAATGATGGCTATAGTGGGAAACCATTAATGTGTACTGTGTAGCACGTTGTAGCCCAGGCAGCCCTGGATATACAAGGGCTGGGGGGTGCATCTGTAAAGGGTTGGACTCTGCTTCTCCCTGAGGGATCGGATCCAGAGAAGCTAGCCAGTTCACGCGTTGCAAAGAAGCTCGAGTAGGATTAGGGCTATTACCCGATCGGGGCCTGAACCTAGGTAAAATCTAAGTGTCTTCTCTTGAGTCGAGAACCGTCCACAAGAGGAGAGGAGTGCCCCGATCGCGCACACCCCCATAGCTGAACCACTGGAGTAGGTCCCGGAAAACCTGTCAGCTGAAATACGCCAACAGTAGCGCGCCACGTATGGGGGTAGCGGTTGGTTTGTTCTTAGGATTCTTCGGTCGGTTCTCTTTTTCTCATATCGTCCTCGGCGTGTCGAGGAGCGAGGATGTCGGACCACGAATTTGAAGGCGAGATCGACGACCCACGCCGGAAGCCGCTTAGCCGACGGGAGGATGGGGCGCCTTCGTCCCACCCTCAGGAGGAGGCGCCTCCGGTTCGGCAACGGTTGGCTCTGGAGGAGGCTTCCCCATCCCGAAATCTGCATGCCATACGTCTGCTGCTGGAGCAATCCCCGGTGGAGTTGGCGGGGGATTCCCCCGCCAAGCCGTGGCTGTAGGACATTGCGTGTCTCGTAGACGTGGCCCACCATCAGATTGAGGTCTCCGGGCGGTCGGGCGCCTCTGGCGGGGCATCCCGCTCGAGGTCGTGTGCAAATCGCAAGTAGGCCTCGAGCCGCCCGCGGTAAGTACGATCTGGCTTCGAAAGCCGGGGCAAGGGAAAGGGGGTCCAGGGTGCGGACTCCGCTGGTGCGGAGACCCAAGCACCGATCCGAGTACCGTCCCAAGCGCCACCTAGAGTGAGGGGGCGCCAGGTGGACCTCCTAACTCGCTTGGAGGAATGTGGGCATCCCCGGGATGGGGATTTATGCGACGAGTTGCAGCGCCGCCGCATTTGGGCGCGGAACCAGCCGCAGCAGGAGAGTTCTAGTTGCGGAGGTTATCCCGATGGTGATGAGGAGGGCTCCGCGTCCTCCGAGCCCTCCCGAGATCTCGGCCATCGCTGCCAGCCGCCTTACGGTGTCGGCTGTCGGGCGTTCACCGCCCAGCTTCGCCGCGTGGCGTGGATGGAAAAGTCCCGGCCGGCATCCGTCGAGAAGTACGATGGCGCGACCAATCCGGAGGAGTTCCTGCAGATCTACACCATGGTGGTGCAGGCTGCCGGCGGCTCTGAGATGGTCTTGGCTAATTATTTCCCTACAGTCTTGACGGGGTCTGCCCGTTCTTGGCTGTTAAACCTCCCACGAGCGTCCATAGGCTCTTGGGAGGAGCTGTGTGACCAGTTTGTCACCAATTTTCAGGGCTCCTACGGCCAACCAAGGGTGGAGGACGATCTCCATGCCCTGGAGCAGAAGAAGGGGAGTCGCTGTGGGAGTTCATTCGGCGCTTCAGCCATTGCCGCAATACCATCCCCAAAATCTCCAGCCAAGCAGTTATCATCGCCTTTCAAAGGGGCGTTAAAGATCGGAACATGCTGGAGAAGATGGACCCCCCGCAACATCTCCTTCACCACCGAGTTGTTCGACCTAGCGCACAAGTGTGCCCGGGCAGCGGAGGCCCGCGATCAGGACGGGCGGTGGTGGTGGCTGAGCGGAGGTCGGGACCTCTAAGGGTTTCGGTCCAAAGGACCAGAAGAAGAAGAAGAAGAAGAAGAAGAAGAAGAAGAAGAAGAAGAAGAAGAAGAAGCGCAAGGCGACCGAGGTCGGTCAGGTTTTGGTCGCCGAGCGCAACTTAAAGGAAGCAAGGCCACGGCAGCACAATCACCGTGAGCGGCGGTAGGACCGTTGTGATCGACGTGGCCACGTTCGCGACCGACATGAGGACTGTCAAGGAGGGGAACGGGGCAAGGCGTATTGCCCCATCAACCGGTCCAGCGCGCATGACTTGGCTGATTGCCAGGTCGTGTCGAAGCTGGTGGAAAAGCGGCTTAGAGAGCGCCGTCCCCACAGTGACGATGAAGATGAAGGGTCTGTCCGCTGGCTTTCCAGCGGCCGGAGCACACGGTGGCGTACATCCATGGCGGCTCAGCCACCTACACCTCCAATCGCCAGTACAAGATGCTGAGGAGGGAGGTGTGCGCCACCGCTCCCAGTCCGGGGACGAGTAGGCTGCTAAGGTGGTCAGTGGAAGCGATCACTTTCTGCTAGGCCGACCACCCCGAGAGCACTGTCGCCCTGGGGCACCTCCCGATCGTTGTTTTGCCCACGATTAAGAACGTGAAGCTCGGGCGAGTGTTAGTGGACGGGGGGAGTTCCATCAACTCCTGTCCATCAAAGCGTTCCAAGCACTGCAGATTCTGGAGCGGGAGCTCCTTCCGGCTCTCCCATTCTATGGCGTCACTCTTCATGGTGGTGAAGATGCCGGGCCGCAAGGCCCCATCGCCCTCCCTCCGCTCGCCGCCGCTGCCGACGAAGGATGAGGACGGCGCTTCGAGAGCCTTGGCGAGTCAGCACACCCGGCAGAGCAGCAGCCGCCGCATGAAGCTTGGGCGGTCGCCGAGGGGCGGTCGATGCCCAAGAGTCGGCGCCAGAGCTGGAGGTTCGCATCGCCCCACGAACATCTCGCGAGGTGGGCGAAGATGACCAGGCCATGATCGAGTTAGAACAAGGTGCGCCGCCTGATCCCGTAGAAGGCGAAAGCACCCCCAAGAAGAATTCGAGTACGGCGGCACGTCCGCCTTCCTGTCACATTCGGGGAGGAGGATAATTATTGTATGGAGGCGATCGACTTTGAGGTGGCGTACTTCGACGTCCCGTACAATGCCCTGCTTGGCCTACCGGCGTTGACCAAGTTCATGGTGGTGAAGATGCCGGGGCCGCAAGGCCCCATCACTGTCAAGGTGGACAGGCTGGAGTCCTGCGTTGCGACAAGATGGACCTGGATCTAGCTGGGGCCGTCTCCGCGCAGCCGTCCGGCACCACTGACCTGGGGCCCTTCGGGCGAAGACCCGAGCAGCGCCTGGCTCGTCCAGCGAGGTTAAGGTGGTCTCCCTGAGAGAGGACGACCCCGCCAAGACTGTCAAGGTTGGCGCCGATCTCGGTGCCAAATAGGAAAGCGCGCTCGTAGCCTTTCTCCGGGAAAACTCAAACGTGTTTGCGTGGCAACCGTCCGACTTGACCAGGGTCCCCAGGGAGGTGATCGAGCATCGGTTGGCGGCGCTCTTAGGAGTGCATCCTGTCCGGCAGAAGGTTCGGAGACAGGCACCAGAGCTCCAGAAGGCCATCCGAGGAGAAGTGGAGAAGCTGTTTGAGGCAGGAATTGTGAGGGAGGTTACTCATCCTGAGTGGCTCGCCAATCCCGTCCTCGTGAAGAAATACAACGGGAGGTGGCGGATGTGTGTCGATTTCACCGACCTCAACAGAGCCTGCCCGAAGGATCCATACCCTCTGTCGCGCATAGACTTGCTTGTAGACTCCACCGCAGGGTGTGAGCTTTTAAGCTTCCTCGATGCGTATTCTGAGATTTGGAAGAGGTGTTCCTGGACTGTGGTTGTGGTATGGAGGTCTCCTCTACTAAAGACTCAAGCTTGTGAACTACTAGACCAAACTAAACAGTACAACCACTTGTGCTTTTTGGCCCTGGCTTAGTAACCAATGAAACCTACTAACCACTTGCTCGTAGGCTCGCTGGTTATGGTTCGAGTATTGGTCCTAGGGAAAGGTTTAGCCGCCCTTGGCCAACTATATCTAAGGGAACAACCTCGTTCTTGAGACCGAATGGCTTAAATGGGAAACACCCCCGGGTGTTACCCAAAAGTAGTAGGCACCCTACTGCGGCGAGTGCCGGCGGGGACGGGAAATCAAAAGAAAGGGCAAGCAAAGTGGTAGGCGTAGTAGGCCGGAACAACTTTGTACCGTATCTCCTTTGGGATGAGATGGGGATTGTGAGGAATGTGTACCCACTCTATTGAGTTAAAACTATCATGATAGCCGAGTCGATAGTTATGGATGGGGCGAGAGGTTTTCACATATAGTCGCACCTTTTTAATAATTAAACTTGACTAGTGTAGGCTGAGATTGGCCTGGTGTGATAATGCACCTTCCTTGCATTCACCAATTAAAACTTGGTATACTGAAATTTGATTAGTAAATAAGATTTTCTGTAAAATAGCCAATTCCCTATCTTTTACCATTGCATACATTGTTAAGGATTGCTTGTTGGGTAGCTGCGTACTCGCTATACCTATCGCGAATAATTTTATTTTTTAGGTTGCGAGTCTGATCAAGACCAGGAGGATCTGATCTTATGTGTGTAGGACTAGCTGCAGGTGTCTGGGTCAATTATTTGGATATCGTCGCTGATGACTTCTACTACTCTAATATCCTGTTATTCATTCTTAACATTTGGTTATGTTGAGCAGGGTTACCGGTCTTATTGTAAAAGCAGATGATGCTAAATTAAAGTACTTTGTTATTGTAACTAATTATGGAATCCTATAGTGACAAACAGCAAATTGTCCATCATGAGATACTAGTCTGTGACTAGTATCACCTCATGGTGTTGGATTCCCTATGCAAGCATCGGGGTCACGACAGCAGCCGGACACGTTGCTGCGGTCACTGTTGTGGCTCGCCTAGATTCAACATGCTTAGCCCACGGCTCGCCGTGGTCGGTGCGGATACGACCACCGTCGCCCCAACCCAGTCACCTTGGCTCCAGTCGCCCCGTCCGCTCTCCCCACCGCGGTGTGCTCGGATCCAGTCGTGCTTCGCGTGGTGCTCATGACGGCCGGCGCGAATTCGGCCGACATGCCACCGTCGTTGCTGCATGGGCCATCACATATGTTATCACCTTAGTCCTGGTCACCTGCCGCCATTCCCACAATAGCATATCAGGATCCAACCGCGCTCGATTCGACCGACATGGATCCATCTACTGTGGTCATGGTCATTGATGCCGGCGCCGTGGCCATCCCAGCCGCTGCCCCGGTATCCTCAGCGGTCGTCTTGGTCACACTCGGCACGGTCACCATGACCGGTCCAATGGTGACTCCTGCCTTTGCCAACCCCGCTGCCCTAGCCGCTTTTCACGCCTAGGCTGCGGGAACCATCAGCATTACCTCTCTTGTTCTATCATCCTTGAGAGGACTTCCTCCAACTACAATAAATGGTGTCGCTTGTTTCTTGTCACCCTCGGTCATTTTGCGCTACTGGACCATGTCCTCACTACAGGAAATAGGATTTGGGTCGGCGGTCAAGGCCGACGACATTAAAGCAAAAATCAATGACACAACCTTCTGTCGTCGGCCAGTCGACGACACAGGTACTTTTTGTCGGCAGCAATACAAAAGACCGACGATAAAACCGCCTCCTAGGACGGCCGCCTAGGGAAGAGCAGTGTCGACGCCCAAAAAACAACCCGTCGACATAACCACACCCTGATGGCATGAGTGCGGTGACGGCACTCTGCCGTGTGGGTCCCATGGATCAGTCGAGGACATCGCCGACATAGATACCCCCAGGGCCCTCGACTCTTTCCGGCCCACCCACGGCTCGATCGACACTAGGTCTATGTGCAATCTAAGGTTCTACAGCATGCACAACACATCAGAAGTCGTTCCACGAGGCTGTATTGACATTCCACATTTGGTACATGTTCCCTCCAAACCTAGACTTTGTGTCAGCTTTGTGGCGTCACGCACGTCTAGGTTTTGAGGGAACCTGTAACGAAAGTGCAACGCAGGACAATACAACCTTGTGGAACGACTTGTTATGTTTTGTGCATGCCCTAGAACCTTAGCTTGCACATAGGATAGTGTCGATCGAGCCGCGGGTGGGCCGTAAAGAGTCGGGTGCATTGGGGGAGGCTATGTCAGCGGCATAAGTGAGGCCGTCGACACAAAAGGAATTGTGTCGATACATCCCTATATTACCGCCGATACAGTATCCGTAACGGTCATAAAAAATGGCGTGGCCCACAAGTCAATGGCACAAACATTTGTGGGCGGCATATGACATGCCGTCCACAAAACAGCAACAATGTGGGCGGCCAACTTTATGCCGCAGACATAGAACCCCAAGGGCCGCGGCTGATCGACACTGTCGTATGTGCAATGTATGGTTGTAGGCCATGCACAACACATCAAAAGCTGTTCCACGTGCCTGTATTTCCCTGCGTTGCACATTATGTTAGCTTTGTGTTCCATTCAAACCTAGACTTTGTGTTAGCTTTGTTTCTCACACGTGTAGGTTTCAAGGAAACATGCAAAAGTGCAATGCAGGGCAACAGCCTCGGGGAACGACTTGTTATGTCTTGTGCTTGCCCTAGAACCTTAGATTGCACATAGGACAATGTCAATCGAGCCGCGGGTGGGCCGGAATGTGTCGGGGAGCCTTGTGGGGGTTTGTGTTGGCGGCATAAATGTGGCCGCCCACAGAAAGTAGTCTGTATCGGTGGCATAAATTAAGCCGCCCACATTGATTTTGTTTCTGGACGGCGTACCATATGTCGCCCACACTGATGCTGCCATCCTCCTCTAGTGGAACTCCAAAATTGGCCCAACATGTCTTAGACGTCCTCTGTCTGCCATGCGGGACCGTCTTGAGGTGGTTTTGTTAGGCCGTTAGGATGTCGTGAGGTGGGTGTCTTTGTGTTGACGGCTGGGTAGTTGTTGCCGACACAGTTTAGTTGGGTGGGCTCCAAGTTTCAAATTTGCTCTTAGGCAGGAGAGGCGGTGTGAGCATTTCCGGCGGCCAACATTGCTAATTTGCGCCGGTGGCCGGAGGTTTAGCCGCCCATATAAGTTTAAAAACAGTATCAGCGGTGCGATTGCCGCTAACACAAGTTTTTCGGCCGCCCACTATGTGATTGTTTCTTGTAGTGCCTCTCGCCTCGAGGACATTTAGAGGTCGCCAAGTGGCTTCACCTCAACTACGTTGTGCCCTCCTGACTTTAAGGACATATCTTCGTTGAGCTTCTCAAGATCATCATGGCTCCCATTGCCATGGCTTGCTCGGTTTAGTTGACTTTGGGGCTTCTGTTCCTTGGCAACAAGGAAGCTCGGACACTCTACCTTGATGTGGATCACACCTTCTAGCAAGGAAACCCTCAACATCACTAACTTTTTTTGGAAACTTAAGGACATGGCAGATGCCCTTCCTAAACTTGGCAAGCCACATCTAGGAGCCATGAAGAGCATTCTCTGGTACCTTTATGGCACTGGCCTCTCTCTAGGATGACGCCGTTGACGGTCCTTATTTGCAACATTTTGTATACTTTTGACCGTCAGCATATACAAAAAATAAAGGAATTTAAGCTACATTTAGCCTAACATTAATGAGTTCCATGAGTTTTTGGTGTAGTCTAATGTTTTGCAGGCATGCACCCAAAATACATAAGAAATGACGGTTTATCGGGCATACGCAAATTGGGCATAAGATGGTGTTTAAATTAAACATATTTGGAAAATTCTTCAAATTCCAAATTAGATTGCACCATGGCAAAGAGCTCGTCGAGATGATCGAAAAGCATATATTATTTGCTATATTTTAAGCTCGGATGAGGAAGAAATGAGTTCTGAAAGATTGCGGGCTAAGCTCGGACCTGGCCGGCCGACCTAGACCTAGGCCGGCCGACCCAAGGCTAGTTGGCCGGCACCACTTTTGGTCCAATTTGCCTCGGTCTTTCTCCCATATGCCAAAAACACACCAAGAGGCCATCCTATCCATCCGTGCAAGTCGGTTTTGATCCTAAAGACGAGATTGCATTGGAGAGGATCACTTGGCTCACAAGGAAGTTAGTTTTACCGATCTCAACTACCAAAATTGACGTGGGGAGACAATCTAGACCGTCAATGGAGCATCCCATGCGAAGCAGAAGGCCTGGATCGACCAAAGCCAAGTCGGTCGACCGACCTCGGCCGACCCCCTTTTTTGGCCCCTCGGATTCTTCTTCGACTCACATCAAGCCTACACGTGTCCTACTATGTGGCAATGCCTCACTTGCTGCGGTGCACTATAAATAGAGGGGCATTGCCTCATTTTCAAAGCATGGAGAAGTGCGGGAAAGAAGAAAGTAGCGCTACGCTGTCCAAATAGAAATGTAGAAGTAGGGAGAGAAAAGAGCTAAGTGCTGGGAAGACGTCGGTGTGTCGGCTCTCTTCCACTTTGTGCACCTGAGCCGAACTCGGGTGTGAGTTCTGCTTCGCTCTACTATTCGGTAACACTTATACCTATCCCTTTAATTATAAAGCAAAGTTACTTCATACATATTGTCTCTCTGTTGGTATTAGGCTCGTGCTAGATCTTGAGTGTTAAATCTCTATGCTTGGGTGTCACATTAGATATTAGTGCCAGGTTTTAGTGGGGGTGTGTATAGTGACGACTTGGTACGTAGTGCTGCTAGGTATAAGCGTGATGCCTAGACTAGTTAGTACCCGGTAGACAACTGATTCAGCGAATGCACGATTGGTAGTAGGTGGTGACATCCCTACTATCCGTTTTACACTTTGTGAAATCCGCCCCGTTAGTCTCAGCCCAGTCGAGCCCAATCGGGGGTGATCATAACCATCCGGTGTTCTTAACAGACAGCGGGTGGTAGTGAATCAGCCGAGCTTCGATGTAGAGTAGCTTTTGTGTTGAGTGATTTTGTATCTTTGGCTAGTGAAACCTATAGAACTTCTCGACCCAAATTATCTTATCCTACTCCTACCATTACCACCATATACATATGGCAAAGTTAGATTCTAGACTGGAACACTTTTCGTTCCTCGTGGAAATTGATACCTTGGAATACTCCCGGGTGAAAGCTACCGCGATATCCATGTGCTTGCACATTATTTATGTTAGTAAGCATTGATTATTTCTGTTAGGCATAAGAATCGCTAACAGACGCCGACCGATTTGATTGTCTACGCGTATGCTGACTAGGCAGGCTGTCTCGATACACGGAAGTACACCTCGGGCTATGGTGTTTTTCTAGGTGAAAACCTTATGTCCTAGACCTTGAAGCGTCAGTAGGCACTTTCTTGGTCTAGTGTCGAGGCTGAGATTCACACCATCGTCAATGGTGTCGCTGAAGCTTGTTAGCCACAATTTTTATGCTAGCTTCTATAGTGCGACAAGGTAAAGTGTAGCTAGGCGAATGTCAGGGTTTAGGGCTAGCGAATGTAAAATAAAGGAATAAGTGCTGATTTGGTCCCTCAACTATGTCCGCTAGACCACTTTGGTCCCTAAACCTCAATACCGGATTTGTGAGTCCCCTCATGTAGCAAAACCGACCAAAATAGTCCATTGACAAATTAGTGGGTGGTTTTAGGGTTTTCTTGCTTGTGTGGAAGCCATGTAGGATTTTGGCTGACTTGGCAATGACGTGTTAGTCCAGGTGTTCACCATGTGTGACGTGGCAATGACGTGGCAGTTTATGTGTTCACCATGTGTGATGTGGCAATGATGTGGCAGTCCACGTTGGCAAGAAAACCCTAATACCGCTGTTTTGACCCATCAAAGGATCGGTCAAGTCCGGTTTTACTACATGAGGGACCTCACAAGTCCGGTACTGTGTTTAGGGACCAAAGTGGTCCAGCGGGCATAGTTAAGGGACCAAATCGGTACTTTTTCCTAAAATAAATGCAAAAATGCATCTGCTCTTTTATCAAAACAGAGGACCAAAATCCATCGGAGTCTATTATGTTGTGCTAGTTTAAAAGCCTGAACTAATAACAATTTAGAATCGGCATAAATGATCTTTTTATGCAGTATTGACGACCTTATAATAGAGATCGATACAACCACCACATGGAAAGGTGGCATCCAAAACCTATACTTCAAACTTTTTTGAAACAAAATTTTCAATGCCTTGAGTTCAAACCTCCAATCCGATGGCAAGCTAATGTTAGCGCTCGAGATATTTTCCTTCTGGTGATCATGCACATACTAAACTGAAAGTTGCTGATGAAATTAACACACACACAGAACTTGGAGACCCCAAACGTGGTAATCAAGCCCCCTGTGCAGATGTAACTTGGAGACTACAGAACACTTGTTCTTAGATTGCAAGTTCAACCGCTTCATCTGGTCCCGACTTGCTCAACAATCGAACACCTCCTTCTTCAACTAGCTAGATAGCTAGAGGAACACAACCAGCTTCGCTCAGTGGTGGGCAGATGCAATCCTCTGGGCCAGACTGCAGCAAGACACCCTCTCGCTGGTCTCCGGAATTATCTGGCACATTTGGCTGGAGCGTAACAATCGCATATTCATACAAACAGACTAAGAACGTCTCATCTTTCTCCAATTCCTGCTCGACGACATGCGGTTGTGGATGGCCGCAGGGTTTTTTTTGTAATTAGCTAATTAACCTAACTTAGGGGGAGGGCATGTTCCCCTAATTTTGTACTTCTCTTCTTTTTGATCAACGAAAACAGTTCTCCTGTCCTTTGTTTAAAGAAAAACACAGACGCGGTTCAACAAAACAGTTGACAAAAGCCATTTGATGTAGTGATCTGGATGTCATATTCAGCATTTCAGCACAGCAAACGTAGGGAAGGGAGAAAAGGCTTTAGGAAACGAAACCGACCGCGAATCTAACATCGATACATGCAGTTGGGCGCCCTTTATTGTGCTGGACTGCTGGCATGTGCAGCAGTGCAGGTGACAAGAAGCGGAATGTTGCGATAGGAAAGAAGGGAGAGAGAGAAGCTTTGTCAAATAAGTCTGTGCTTAATTTACTGGACTGATTCGTGCTTAGTTGTTAACTAATCAGCTAGAGCTATCATGGTAATGCTCGATCTGCCAAGAGGTAGATGCAGACAAGAGCGAGCTGCTTGTAAGGATGATTGGTTGGCCTGTACGAGCTCTCTCATGCATGTACGAGCTCTCTCATGCATGCATGCATACATGAAGCAACGTACAGATGCGTGGTACCTTCCATGAATCGCCCATGGGATTTCCGCGAACCAAAAGTTTCCCATGTGCTCCCACACGAGTCTCTCCGAAACAGTGTTTTGATTAGCGCCCAGGTAATCATCGATAATCGACGAATAACAGGTTTATCAATTAGCTCTAGAAATTTTTTTATCAGGCAAATAATATTTGGATGAACACGAATTAATTTTATTGCATATAAAATGAAATGGAATTTACTCCCTCACATGTGACTGGGTCTTTATAGGGCTCCTCAGTCAATTTTTTAGGCCGTTGGGCCCAGAACTCCCCTCACTCTCTCTTTTCTCCCCTCCCTCCTAGCGTCTCTCCCCGCGTCTCTCTCTCTCTCTCTCTCTCTCTCTCTCTCTCTCCCATGCCCCTCCTCCTCCAACCCCGCCGTCGCCCTGGCCGATGGCGCACCGGCCACTTCGCTCCCAACTCCCTCCCGCTGCCGTGCCAACCCGCGCACCATAACTCAGCCGGCGCCTCCACCCCCGCCACCGCCGCCCCAACCACCTTCACCCTCTCCCACGGCACTGACGGCACCGCCCGCCGCCGCCGCCGCCGCCATCGCCTCTGCCGCCGCCCTCACTCCATCCCCAACCAACCGCAAGGCCGCCGCCTCCCCCGGCCATCCCGCTAACCCCGGTGACACGGAGATCCCCTCCCCAAAACCGAACCCTAACTTGGCATGACGGTCACGGCGGACAAAAACGAAGGCGACACGGTGGTCACTGGCGAGGAGGAAGACGGTGGCGGTCGCAGGTGCTCTCCCCTTATCACTGCCCCCTTCACCCAAATTACCTGCACTGGTGAGCAAGGGAGGCAGTCGTCTGGGCGAGTGAACTGCCGCCAAGGTGACTGACAGTGAGCAAATCCGAAATGGAATTCATAAATCATAACCATGGAACATCATGGATATGTATGGATCCAATTATTTTATAAAAAAAACAGCCATCCAAATCCATCAAATTTTTCCAATAATCAGAAATATATATCGGTCTGTTGGGCAGGTTTTTTGAAGCGGTGATCTTAGCCCTGGTCTGAACTAAAAAACCAGAGTTCTTCAGTAATTAACGAATTGACAAATGTAGCATCGCAACCACATTCTATACTATGGGTTCAGTTTAGTCTCTCGGAATTAAATCAGATACGCGCGTGCATCTGCATGCATGAAATAATGTATCACCGCAGGAAGCCTCGATCAGTGAAGAAAAGAATGGGTATCAGAAGAAGACGGTGGCCAGCTGACCCGCACTGCAGCAAAGCAAAGCAAAGGAAGCCGGCCGGCCGGCCGTCGTCGGACGTCGGCGAGGCCCAGCTCGTACGGCGATCAACAAAAGGAACAGCCCCGAATGGCATAGCAACTGGCAATAATCCGCTAATAATCTATCTCTGACCTACCTAGCAACGCCTCTCCCATCACTGGAGTTCATCTACATGCATGCAGCATCTCAGATTATTCAGAGCCAAAAATGATATCAGAGATGTTGTAAATGGCAGCATTTTTCACGGAAATACATCCTCTTGACATTGCATTGTAGTGTGACGATGCTACGGTACCGTCACATTCTGCCTTTACCACTGGATCAAAAAGAGGAAGGGCTAGATCAATCTAAGCACTGTTGAAAAACGCAGCAGGTAACTGCTGCGAATGTACTGTAGTATTGTCCCATTCAATCTGGACCTTCCATTTATAATATTCCAAGCATGAAGCTAAAATAAATATCATGTTGCTGTAGCTCTCTGCACCACATTCCAATTAATGGAACGAGAGCACCACATTCCAATTAATGGAACGGTAGAGGCTTATCTGGTTCCAGATTTTTACAGGGCAAAGGCAGGCACCAAGGAGAAAGGAGAGACCAAAGAAAGATTTGGCCTACGCTACGCGTACGTACGTACGTTCTGGCTTCTGCCTTTGGGGGAAAAGGTCAATTGGTCCATGAAGTGATGGAGATTGGAGAGCACTTTGCAGCTAGCTAGTGTTAAGTTACTGTGCTACTGCTACCCTAGTTAGGATCAGGGATTTATATTGCTGCAGCCTCTGCAAGAGTGCATGCATGCAAGATGCCACAGCTGGGACGCGGATTCTCTGCCGTTACTGCAGAATGACGTTTTGCTATTTGCACGGCATGTAGGTCTAGACCCATGTATCAGTGACCATGACATGAAGAATAAATCTCGATGCAAGATGCCAGTGCCAGCCACTCACCGCAACGGCAAGATTAAAAAGCCATGCAGGCTCCGGCCGCTTTGGTGCACTGAAGGACTGCACTAACCGATGGATCGATCGATCGCGGCGGAGGTGAACCTTAGCGACGAAGGCTTCCCAAAAGCGTCAGCGTCTCAGCGATAATTAGCCGCTGGGGTTGTCCTAGGCCTTAGCCCTTACCTAGGTATCATGGTTGGCAGACTAATGATCGATGATGCATTTGATCAGCTCCAGAGATTAATACGGAGATCGATGATCAGGTGCTTAACACTGCTTATTTTAATCTAAGAGGGGGTGTTCAGTTTATTTGGATGGTTGACTATGTTGGTTAAAAGCGTAAGCATTTCCTTAAAACAGAGGGTCTTTGGAAGACCTAAGAGCTAAACAGAGTGAGAATTTTATTAAGGGTGATGGCATTGCAAATTTTATTTAGTAATACATTTTCTGAAGAGTGGTGTCATATTTTGGTTATACCATCTCAAAATATAAGGCTGCAAAGGAAGCTCGAGAGCTCCGAAATGAGCTAAGCTAGCTCGAGCTTCGACTCAAGCTCGCAACATAACAAATTCGAGCTCAAATAATATGGTTAAGGCTCGTTATTAAGCTTTTTGATGTCGATCTCGAGCCTTGGAAAATTCTTGTGAGATTTTTTTATTATAATGTATAGCTGTAAATATTCTGAGTGAGGCTAGTTAAAACCTTTACCAGGATCTATACAAGATCTTATCGCTAAAATATAATTACATGGTCTTACTATAGACCCTCCTCTTGGCTCGAATATCAACTCAAACTTGACTTAGTTTTCATAAATCGAATACAATCATTTAGGATTATTTTACAATCCTGGTACCTCCTAGTATCTTTAATCTGGACCATTCATCGTGATTTATCGGATGGTTGTCATTAAGTGATGCCACTTTGTACCTCCAAAGAAAACTTTAGGTAGAATAGTAAATTTGAACTTTTCTCCTTTCCTATCTCTTCGTCTCTCCTAATATTCTCTTCTCAAATTTTTCTAGTGATGAGCCATTGCTGCTGGCTTGCCCAATCAAGCCACCCTGCCCCAACGTCGCCACTGCCGCAGTCTATGCCGCCCAGTAGTGACATTGTTGTTGTCCACCCACGCCCATCCATTATACCGCCGCTATCCTCGCACGTCCAATCACATTGTCATTATATAGGACCAACATCTAATTATAATACTCGGCAGGAGGTCACGATAGAAGACACATACTCCCAGTAGGAAGTAGTGCACATAGGTAGTTTCGGAGCACATCCCACTAAACACACCGTAGCATGGCCACTGGAGTTTTTCCCGGCGTTCTCTCTTGTACATCTTCGCTTCAACCAAGCAAGGAGCCACTGTAGTAGGGTCGTTATCTCTTCGGAGGGACCCGAACCAGTCTAAACCTTCGGTGACTTCAGTCTTGTTTTCCTCTCCATCTGCACTATCATCTTTTTCTCTAAATCTATTGTCGCACAGGGTTCAAAATCCTGTAGGGTCAGAACGGTCCACTCCCCCTCTACAAATTTCCGCGGTACGATCCTCGGGGCCACCAAGTTCTAGGAGTCGACAATAAATCATATCTATTTGAGGTCCATTACAACACACGTTCGGCCAAATAAATTATTATATGGCATAAATCAAATTTTTTTTTGCAATTCAATTCTATCAATTGGCAAACCGTACAACATACATAGAATCTGTTGCAACGCATGCGCACGCGGCCGACTAGCTAGATACAATACATAACCATTCAATTGATATTGCAAAATAAGTTTATCCGTGCACTTCTCTTTGGATGGCACTTCCGAGTTGTTCAAGTCTTTGAATAGCATAAAGTATTAATTGAACAATGACAAGCAAAGAATGTACTCAAGGGGGGCGGCCTCAATTTTGCAGAGCTGCAAGTTGCAACTCCATGAGCAAGATATTTGCTACTTCACCACAGCCTCAAAAAGATGCAATCCAACTCATGGGTGGCAACACAACGTACTGTTGCGCACAATCAGTGGTTAGCTAACCTATGGCCCAATATGCAACCTATAATTGGGACCATGCATGACAACACACAAGAAAAAAGGGGAAAAAAACATCAACAACTTTTGAAGATGATATAGCATTGATCGACGTTGCTTGCTGTTAC
Source organism: Raddia guianensis (assembly GCA_036346415.1). Classification (NCBI taxonomy): domain Eukaryota; kingdom Viridiplantae; phylum Streptophyta; class Magnoliopsida; order Poales; family Poaceae; genus Raddia; species Raddia guianensis. The sequence continues at coordinate 32,413,239 of CM070535.1, forward strand.
TTTAGTTTGCCAAACCACAGGTCATCTTTTGTTACCACTTTCGCTTTAATCACCATCTGCTGGCCTTTGATGTTACTAATCACTTTTCCCATCTCTGCTCTCTCCTTTTGTAAGTGCAAATAATTCCTAGCTACCATGCAACTTTTCGTCCGTGCATCCATGCATCTCCATGTGCATGCTGAAGCTTCTTGGAAGAAGGTGACGGTTATGAAGGTGAGCCATCTCATTCTCATCTCACCACCCCCTATATATACCCATCAAACCATGGAGGCAACCTCCATGCAAACTGATTTGCTAAACCATTGGAAGCTAGCTAGCAATCAACAGCTAGCATATAGGAGTATAATATACTCGGTGTTAATATCAATCTCATTGTGTCAACTGAGCTGCTCCATTTCTTGTCTTGTTTGGAGAGAGGATGAAGAAGGCGTCCAAGTTCTTGAAGCAGCTCTTCTCCGCCATCGTGGCGGCGGTGAAGGAGAGGTCGGCAGCGATGCGCACCAGGACGAGCGCCGCGCGGACGCGCCTCATCATCTTCGGCATCCTCCGCAACAGGAAGCTCCTGATGAGCGCCATCAACAGCAAGATCCACGCCATCATTGGCGGCGCCCACGACGCCGGCATATTCAATGCCGGCAACCACCGCGCCGGAGGCGGAGACGAAGGCCGAGCCGGTGGCACAGGCGAGCACGGCGATGGCGGCGGCCACATTCTCGCCGGCGGCGGCGGCGGCGGCAGGAGGGCCGCCGTGCTGCAGAGCCTGCCGAGCTTCTCCGTGGAGCAGGAGAAGAGGGCCGTGGTGCTGCTCAGCAGCTTGCCGAGTTTCAACATGGACCGGGACGTCGCCGGCGGCGACGACGACTACGGCGAGCAGCAGCACGATGCCCTGGCGCGCTCTTCGACTGCCGGCGGCGAGGGCGGGAAGGAGCACGACGGGGAGGCGGGGTTCAGGCTGGAGGACGAGATCGACCGCGCCGCCGACGTGTTCATAACGCGGTTCTACAACCAGATGAAGCTGCAGAAGCTCGAGTCCTTCAAGAGGTTCTGCGAGATGCTCGAGAGGAACTAATTAATACCCAAAGAAGGCTGAATGCTAATGACGATCTCAACTATATAATGATCCATCACTGCGGCGTTCGTTAATGGTGGATTTCATTAGTATAATAAGGTTCGAGGTAAAGGTCATTGGCGATGTAGTAACTAGAATAAGCAGCGTTCAGGAAGTATGGTGTCCTGGCGTGCGTGGTGCCGTGGTCCGAGGGTGTCCAAGAGAGCAAAGATGTAGTACGTGTACACCTGTTCCTTTTTTTAGGGGAGAATGGATGTACTCATATCTCATCACGTGTGGACGTGCACGTGGCCGCTGTTCTAGGCATGCTCTCCACGTTCCTCGATCAAGCAGCGACGTCCTGCAGTACATGAAGCTGTGCAGCTGCGGCTACCCGTGTTCCCGTCGATCATCGGTCAATTTCTGGAAGGATTGATCCTAAGATTTTTCCAACACCGTCCTCTCTACCTCACCACCAGTGACTTCCTCCGCCGCCCACCGCCTAAGCTGTCGTTGCTCATCACCGGACACGCCACCGCCAGTCGTCTCCCCTCAAGCTAGGAAAAATTGGTTTAAAAATACACATTTAATTCGAAATTAAAATAATATGCCACATCTTTTGAAAATTCGCGATATACACATAGATTTCGTCACGTGGGATGGCGGAAAGCTGCTTCCACCACGCTGAACGGCTTCCGCCATGCCGGATGGCTCAAGCCAGCGGCTTCCGCCATCGCGCACGGCGGAAGCGTTCTGGGCACGCCACCTGGCCAAGGGGTGATCTTCCAAGAGTACATCTCCTTCCTCGCGTCTTGCGGTATGTATCCAAACGAAGACGACGACGTCCTTGGCAGCTGCGCTTCATCGGGGCACGATTCACGATGTTGCCTATGCAGGTAGCAAGGAGAGCTATCTCCCGTCACTGCCGCCATGAACGCGGTGCAACCAAGACTCGAGGATCATCAGGCTCTGCCGCTGTGGAGGAAGGCGGCGGCGGCGCCGTGCGGGGTGCCCTTGTCGAGCCCGCGCGGCCGCGTGCATCATGGCCAGGGCGTGGCCTCTGGCGGCCACACCACGCGCCCGTCGACCAGCCGCGGCACGTAGTGCCTCGCCGTCCGCCGGCAACCACCGCCTCGCTCCGTCCTCCTCCCACTTCGACCGTGCCCGCGCCGCCGCGCAGTCCGCCGTCGCCCACGTTGCCGAGGTCGCTGCGCACCACCTCGTCTTCCTCGACTCGCACCACTCATTCTACGGCGGCCTCTACGCCGGCGGCGTCGCCGACGCCCGGATCCGGCCCGCGCTCCGGACGCTCAAGCTGGGAGCCACGTTCAGCAGCAATTCATCATTTCATCCTGCAATATTCTACAAGTAATCATCGTCATAACACAAATTTGAGCCTGACAATTTCTACATCGATTTCAGCTCGCTGACACTAATCTCACCTGCCCAAATCTGCTTCTAGTCCTCATAAACCCCCCTCTGTTCACAGAGGCGGCGTGCCCAGAACACTTCCGCCGTGCGCGGTAGCGGAAGCCACTGGCTTGATCCATCCGGCACGGCGGAAGCCGTTCGGCGTGGCGGAAGCAGCTTTCCGCCATCCCATGTGACAGAATCCGTGTGTATATCGCGAATTTCAAAAAGATGTGGCATATTTTTTCAATTTCGAATTGTGGACTATATGGGCCCCGGGTATCCTCTCGAAGACCCATAAGGGAGCAGACGGGGGGCGATCCAAGTCGGCCGGTTGAGGATAAGGACCACTCGGGCCACGCAAGGCTTGAGCCGCAAGGAAGTTCCCGAGGATATAATTTATCTCCATGTAATTAGCAGATCAACGCATGCATTCTATGTAACTGCATATCAGAATTAGTTACCAGGGATCCCGAGATATCCTGTAACTCTATCTCCCCCTGCACTATATAAAGGGAGGGGGCGGAGGCCATCGGCAGAGAGAGAGAGAGAAGAATAATAGGAGCTCTGATAGGCATCTAAGTCTACAGCGCATAGCATCATCTTGCATCTCGCATCTTGATCCACCATATAATCCCAGAATACAGGACGTAGGGTATTACCTCCTCCGTTGAGGGCCTGAACCTGTCTAACCCTGCTTTGTGTTACCATTTAACTTAGTTATTGATTAGCGTCCCCTCATACAAATTCATTGCCGGTAGTGACCCCCCAGTTAGTCACCCGCCAACAGTTGGCGCGCCAGGTAGGGGGCAGCGTCAAGATCATCTCTCAAGTTAGATGGCTTTTCCAAGATCGCCGTACGTCGCCATGAGGCTAGGAGAGTCTCTTCGCTTCGGCACCCTGGACTTCATCGCCGACGGCATCGGCAATCTTCACCTCTCTCCCCCTGGAGAGATTCCTTCGCAAGAAGGCGCGCGCAATCAACGTGACCCATTGCCTTATGCCTTGGAGAATTTGGCAAGCGCCTTCCACGGATTGAACCCCTCGCTGTTCGCCTTCGCACCTCCTCCGAAGGCAGACGAAAAAGAACTCGGCGGGCTCGACCGCTCGGGCGTGAATTGTATCCCGCCCAGTTACTCTTTGGCCTCGGCTGGATTTCCCTCCGGACTCGAGAATTCCGCCGCGACTCTCGCACTGGATTCCTCGGTTATTCGGATAGGAGATAACCAGTCGGCGAGCACCACGGATCCACTCGGATCAGATCCATCTACGTTCGTGGGTGTCATCAACGGTGGCCAACCCATAGGACAGAGCGAACAAGTCAGCCTCTCCGCTTCAGACTCAGAGTCCGACGGGAGCGCTAAGATTCGAAACTACCGAGAGGTTTTCGTCCTAGGCGCGGATGATCACCATTCCACTACTCCGCTTGTCGCGTACGAAGTAACCGACGCTGGCGTGAATCCAGATCCTCGCCAGGCGGAGAAACAAGATCGCGTGCAACAACTTCGCGCCCGCGCCCGCGACGTTAAGAATGAGCTTCGCACGGTAAAGCTAAGGGACCAAGAGGTCTATAACACTCCCCAGGCTAACGTTATCGCGTCAAAGACTCTTCTTGAGACTATTGCGCCGCAACTTCTGAAGGCAGCCCCCTCGTTCAGACCCTCGCCCGAGCGACGGCCATGGTAGAGATGACTGCCATACAGCAGCATGAGACAATACCCGCTCCGACTGCTTCGGCACGCAGTTGATCTACGCGCAATCGGAACCGGGCCCGCGCCTTAGTGGCTGGCGACTCTCACCAATCGCCTGCCCATGATCTTCGCCAAGATATCGAAGCCAAGCGGCGGGAGCGCAGTCACGGCGAGCGGAACTCTCGCGGCCATCAAAGTCGTCGTGACGATGACCAAGCCGAGAGCACCGCCAGTCGGCGCGACCATCGCCAGGAGCAACGCCAAGGCCCGCGCCGGGAGCGTCGTAGTAGATCCCGGCGGGGCGCCACGTCCATTGGAAGGATTCGGTCTTCATCCCGGATCTTCGCCGAGTGGTTTGGCCGGATGGTTTCAACCTTAAAGGCATCGACAAGTTCGATGGAGAGAGAGATCCAAAGAACTGGCTGCAGGTTTACGCCTTAACAGTCAGCGCGGCAGGAGGTGATCAGAACGTCATGGCAAATTACTTGCCGGTCGCTTTGACCCCAACCGCCTGACACAGCTAACGGACTCGGAGAACTCTATCGAGTCTTGGGACGACCTTCAGGAGCAGTTCATCGCCAATTTCCAAGGGACCTACGAAAGGCCTGCGGGGAGATGGGAGATTGGACAGCTACACCGGCGCAAGAACGAGACTCTTCGCGAGTTCATCAAGCGCTTTACCAAGAAGAAGAACGAGATCCGGGACGTTTCGGAGCAAACAGTCATCGACGCCTTCTTCGCCGGATGCCAATCCGAGGAGTTAATCAGGTAGATGACCCGGGACCCCCCGCGTAATCTCAAGGCCATGTTCACGATGGCGGACCAGGAGGCCGAAGCCGAAGAGGCCATCGCGAATCATCGCGGAGGCAATGACGGAGGCCCCAAAAAGAAGCCTAACGACGAACAGGGCAAGTCCAAAGATAAGAAGAGGAAGGGGGATGAGATGGTCGCCAACATGGAGCGCAACCGACCTAAGCCCTCCAACGACAACGACTACAAGAATGTGATGGATTCGGTATGTCCCTTCCATCCTCGAGGAAAACATTCTGCCAAAGATTGCCTTATTCTGCAGAAGTTCGCCGACAGCGCGAACCAGTCGGCCAAGGGCGGTCAAGGCAAGAAACCCGATGGAGACTACCAAGACGCCGAGCGCGAGATCAACTATATCTTCGGGGGCTCCGATGCGTACGAGTCCAAGCGGAAGCAAAAGCTTACCACTCGGGAGATCAACGCCATCATGCCCGCGACAAAAAAGTATCTGCGCTGGTCCGAGGTGCCCATCACCTTTGACCGATCGAACCACCCAGACCGGATTGCCTTCCCTGGGAGGTACCCTCTAGTGCTGGATCCAGTCGTGCGAGGAAGCAAACTAAAAAGAGTCCTGGTCGATAGCGGGAGTGGGATTAACGTCCTTTTCGTCAAGACCTTGGACCAAATGAATATTCCTCGTTCCGAGCTACGGCAGGGATCATCTCCGTTCCACGGGTAATCCCGGGGCGTCCATGATACCACTCGGACAGATCTCTCTGCCGGTTACGTTTGGGACCAAGGATAACTATCGGACCGAGGGTCTGAGCTTCGAAGTGGCTGATTTCGGGACGGCATATCATGCCATCTTGGGAAGGCCGAGGATTGCCAAATTCATGGCGGTTCCCAACTACACTTATCTTGTCTTAAAGATGCCAGGTCCCAATGGTGTGATCACCCTCCCTGGTGACGTTAAATGATCCACGCTCATGCAAATGAAGTGCGAGATGGCGCAGTAATCGACTCATCTGCTGAGATGGAGAAGATCCGATTGGAGGTCCCAAACCTTCAGGAGGAAGGGGACGTCCCCGCCAAGAAGCAGGCCAAGACATCCATCCAAGCAGCCGAAGAAACTAAGAAGATCCTGTTGGACTCGTCTGACCCGGCCAAAACGGCCGTGATTGGGACAGGGCTCGACAGCAAATAGGAAGACGCGCTCGTCACTTTCCTCCTGGCCAACCGGGATGTGTTCGCTTGGAAGCCTTCAGACATGCCCGGTGTTCTGAGGGAGGTGATCGAGCACTCCCTCCACGTCGACGAAAAGACGAAGCCTGTCAAGCAACGCCTACGACGATTCGCCCCGGATCGGAAGGACACCGTAAGAAGTGAGATTACCAAATTGTTGGCCGCTCGGTTCATCAAAGAGGTATATCACCCCGACTGGCTTGCTAATCCAGTCCTGGTACAGAAGAAAAACAAGACATGGCGCATGTGTGTTGACTACACCGACCTCAACAAGGCGTGTCCCAAGGATCCTTTCGGGCTCCCCCGCATTGACCAAGTGGTGGATTCCACCGCCGGGTGCGAGCTCTTGAGTTTTCTGGACGCCTACTCAGGCTATCATCAGATCAGCCTGAAAGGGGAGGATTGCATCAAAACATCGTTTATTACGCCCTTCGGTGCTTTTTACTATATCACGATGCCATTCGGGTTGAAAAACGCTGGCGCGACTTACCAGCGCACTATACAACGGTGTTTTCACACTCAACTCGGACGCAACGTGGAGGCATATATCGACGACGTCGTCATAAAAACCAGATCCAGATGGGATCTCACAACAGATCTGACCGAGACATTCGAGAGCCAAAGGGCATTTCGGATGAAGCTAAATCCCGAGAAGTGCGTTTTTGGGGTTCCGTCTGGTAAACTACTCGGATTCATCATCTCCAATCGAGGGATCGAAGCAAATCTGAAAAAGGTCGGCGCCATCTTCAAGTTGAAGCCTCCGGCCAACCAGAAAGACGTGCAGAAGCTCACTGGATGCATCGTGGCACTCAGCCGATTCGTTTCCCGACTCGGGGAGCGAGGCATGCCTTTCTTTAGGCTCCTCGCCGACAAGACGACTTTCGATGGACGGCGGAGCACAAAGAAGCCTTTGAAGATCTAAAGAGGTTCCTCACCACTCCACCGGTGTTGGTCCCTCCCATGCCCCAAGAGCCCCTCTTGCTTTACATTGGCGCAATGACTCACGTCATCAGCAGCGCTTTGGTGGTGGAGCGAGATGAGGAGGGCTCCTCCAAAAGGTACAGCGTCCGGTCTACTTTATGCGAGGTATTGGGCGAGTCAAAACAAGGTACCCACAAGTCCAAAAGCTTCAGATCTTTGTGTTACTCACATCGCGGAAGCTCAAGCATTATTTTCAAGAGCATGAAATTTCGGTGGTCACTTCTTTCCAGCTTGGAGACATACTTCATAATCGGGAGGCTACTGGGAGGATCGCCAAGTGGGCAGTTGAGCTTGGAGCCTTTGAAATAAAATTCAAGCATCGACTAGCCATTAAATCTCAAGCGTTAGCCGACTTCGTCGCCGAGTGGACAGAAGCCCAAACCCCAGCAGCAAAGGAAAATCTCGAGTACTGGACAATGTACTTTGATGGTTCCCTCATGCTCAGCAGCGCGGGGGCTGGGATTTTGCTTATATCGCCGACCGAGAGAAGCTACGCTTCGTCCTCGAGATATTGTTTCCGTCAAGAATAACGCCGCCGAGTACGAGGCACTCATCCATGGTCTCTGGCGTCGCCATATCGCTCGGCGTCAAGCGGTTAATGGTACGCTGAGATTCTCAACTCGTGGTCAACCAAGTTCAAAAGGAGTGGTCTTGTATTGGCGACAAAGATGGCGGCTTCTCGCCAGAGGTTCGCAGTTAGAAGACAAGCTCGACGGATCGAGCTTACTCACGTGTTCGCCGCAAACGGCAAGCGGTGACGAGCTAGCGCGGATGGGATCCACTCGGGCCCAGGTCCCGAGTGGTGTTTTTGTTCAGGAGCTACGCGCACCATCAATCAAGCTACCATCTGCAACAGGGGAAGATCAAGAGAAGCAGCCAAAACCCGACGCAGAGGTACTATTAATTACTCCCGAGTGGACTCAGCCTTACTTAGATTATCTCCTTCGTGATGAGCTGCCTGAGGATCGAAGCCTAGCCGAGTGCATCACACGCCGAAGCAAAAGCTACAAGGTAGTCGAGGATGAGCTTTTCAGAAAAAGCAGTTCCGGGGTATTAAGGCGTTGCATATCTGAGTAAGAAGGCAGAGATCTAGTCAACGAAATCCACTCGGGGGAGTGCGGGCATCACGCAGCAGCAAGCACCCAGGTGGGCAAGGCCTATCGACAGGGATTTTTCTGGCCAACCGCGGTCACAGATGCGGAAGATATAGTACGCAGATGTGATGGGTGTCAGTTTTTCGCACGGCAGATCCATATGCCGGCGCAAGATCTACAGACGATTCCGATCTCTTGGCCCTTCGCCGTCTGGAATCTAGACATGGTGGGCCCCCTCAAGCGAGCGCAAGGCGGATTCACTCATCTCTTCATCGCCATCGACAAGTTTACCAAGTGGATTGAAGCCAAACCGGTTGCTGTCATTACGGCGGCCAAGGCATGCGAGTTCTTCCGGGACATCGTTGTGCGTTTTGGTGTGCCCAATCGCATTATCACCGACAATGGTGTTCAGTTCAAGAGCAGCGAGTTTCAAGATTGGGGCGAGGAGCTGGGCATCAAAATCTGTTACGCATCGGTGGCCCACCCAAGGAGCAACGGGCAGGTTGAGCGCGCCAACGGATTGGTGCTGCAAGGGCTCAAAGCTTGAATTTTCGATCGCCTGAAGCCGTACGCAACGCGCTGGGTTAAGGAGTTGCCTTCGGTGCTCTAGGGGCTTAGAACGACTCCGAGTCGAGCAACCGGGCAGACACCCTTTTTCCTGGTTTACGGCTCAGAGGCGGTTCTCCCGACTGAATTGAAGTTCCGGTCACCCCGGGTTGCCGGCTACAACGATAACCAGTCGGATGAATCAAGGTACGAAGACCTCGATCGGCTCGAGGAAGCCAGGGAAGCAGCAATGATCCAGTCGGCAAAGTACCAACAGGGCCTGCGTCGCTACCATCAGCATAACATACGGGGCCGTGCGTTCTCCAAGGGGGATCTGGTCCTCTGAAGGAATCAGAAGCACGAGCATAAACTCTCCCCACTCTGGGAAGGCCCCTACGTGATCGCTGAGGTGACCCGCCCGGGGGCTTACCGCCTCTGCTGTGAAGACGGATCTGAAGTGCCCAATACCTGGAACATCGAGCAACTCGTCATTTTACTCTTAAATTCAAGCGACATGTAATTAGTTCCCCTTCTTTTGACTTGCTCCTTGGCGTAAACGACCAGCGATGAAGTCGGGGCTACTACTAATAGTGTCTTGAGTCAACCGCACCCTATCTCATCAATAAAGTTGTTTTCTCTCTACATGTGTTGATCGCATTCGAGTATTATGTAAATTCTTGAGTAATGACGCTTTTATATCCTAGCGACAATGTTTAGCTACTTCGCAGTTGCATAGGGAGAAAGCCAAGTGCTACTTTCTGGCACTCGGGGGCTGGACCGGTCGGCGGATGCGTTTCATGAAAAAGGATAAAACGTATTATTCGGATAAGTTGAATCACCAGTACTGGGGATCAACCAGAAGTTTCTATTACAGGCGCAGTTATAAGTCCAATTGATCAACTATTTGGACAACAGTCGGATGGACTTCCTCTAACAGAGCTACGGCCTCCTCCTCCGAGCAAGCAAACCCATCCCGGACGGCTTCGCAGTCTAGGCGAGGGAAGTTTGACTTCGCGATGGCGAGGGCTTGGCCGGTGCATGTTATTGTGGCCTCCCAAGTGAAGACCTTGATCCGCTCGGGAATGGCGTCGAGACGGGCCACCAGGAGGTCAGGATCGTTCGGCGGCAACTCGTCCGGATAAAGGCATTCAAGTATAGGAGCAATTCCCGTCGAGGCTCGGCGGCGAAGCTCTGCGCGACCAATCGGGTGAGGCATATCAGTCGGGTGTCAATGAAGTTAAGCCAGGGAGAGCCGGTCGGACAAGTTACCTTCCAATTCTTTAGCCGACCCCTCGGCTCGAGCGTTGGCACGGCAAACTTCCTCCTCTAGTGCCTTCTGCCTCGCCTCCAGAGCTACATTCGACAGCAAACATCGAAGATCATTACATATAAAACATCTTTCTTAGAGATTTAGCACGGGTTGGGGTCTGTACCTTGATTTGTGTTGGACTCCTCCACGTGGCGGAATCGGAGCTCGGTGACTTCGCGGTCACGATATTGTCGCTTGGCGGCATATAGCGCGTTGTCAAACTCATCGCGCGTCTTCAGTTCGCCTACCGTTTTTTCCATGCACTGGGTCTTCTGCTTCGACCTCTCCTTCATGCGCTGCGTGGAGAAGAGAGGGAGATCAGCGGGATCCTCCCAGGCACGATGAGGATTCGTAGCGAAATGAAGCTTACCTTGTATATTTCGGTTTGAATGGCGGTTACTTGGTCCAGCACCTCCCATTCTTCGGCTTCCTGCCCGTCATCTACCTCGTAGCCCTCCATCTCCTTCCGCCATTTCAGCCGGAAGGGTGGAACGGGAGCTTTAGGGGAGGGGCGAGGAATCTCCTCAACTTCCGGCTCTGAGCTCCCTGGAGCCGGAGCCGGGATCTTCCCCTTCGCTGACGAGGGTTGGCAGCCAGTGGCGGATGGGCCGGAGTCCTAGCAAGGCGCGGTGGGCTGAGCCGAGTCCTTGGAGCTTGGCGGCTCATCATTATTCATTGGTTTCCTGCAAGCATTTGGGGATCTTTCAAGATACATATTTCTACAAATCATGAAGCTGTTGCATTGCCAAGGAATACCTGTGCGACGGGACATATTTCATCTTGAACTTCATGCCCGAGCCACTCAGGCCCGAGCCGGGAGGTTTCTTCGCCCCAGGCGCGGCCTTTGGGTCGGCAGACTGGCGTGGCGGAGGGCTCTGTGGCTGCGCGGCCTGGGCGGGTGGCGACTTCGCCGCTGGACGACGGCAGCGGAAAAGGAGAGGGGTAGTGTCATCCTCTTCATCATCTTCGTCTGAGTCCCTTGGAGCGACCCCCCTGCCCTTTTTGACCGGAGGAGCACTCGTCGAGCCTTCAGCAGAACGCTTGCGAGGTGCCTCCTTGGGGAGGGGAGCCTCCGGGACCGGGGGAGTGGAGAAGAAGGCCTCACGCCCCTGCGACACATCAAATCACATCAATCCTTACTCTACATCGACAAACTGCGGTTGAGTTGAGAAGGGTCTTCTCCTTACCGCTGGAGGCAGGAATCCCAGGCTGTACGGAGCCGGGCATTCCACTGGAGCAATCTCCTAGCCCGGAGCAAAAAGCTCAGTCACTCGGCTGATGATTTCCTTTTGCGTAAGGTTTTCATGGGTTTCCCGAGTGGTGTCTTGGGTCCCCGAGTATTCGAAGGAGAGATGGACCCTCTCCTTGATGGGCTGGATACGGCGTTGGGTATAGTTCCACACTACCCCAACTCCAGTCAACCCAGCAGACTTGGCTCTGCGGAGAAGAACAAGCAGTTCCTTCACTTGGCTCACCTCGTTATCGGCGAGGAGAGAAGACCAGGAGGGGCGGACTGTGGGGCACTCACCGGAGAAGGAAGGGAGGACCGGAGGACAGTTGGCACAGTAGAACCACTCTGAGTGCCAGTCTTTGTTGGAGGTTTTCAAACGAAGATCGAAATAAAATTTCTTGACCCCTTCCCGCAATTGGAATCCCGCGCCGCCCGCGGCCTTAGGATTGTCCTTATTGGGGTAGGGTTTGAGAAGAAAGAGGATCTGAAAAGGTCGAAATGAGGAGCGATCGCCAAATAGGCCTCGCAGACGTGAACAAAAATCGCGATATGGAAGATGGAGTTGGGGTTCAAATGCGAGACCTCAATCCCACAGAAATGGAGCAAACCCCGAAAGAAAGGGGAGCAAGGAAGGCCGAAGCCGCGGAGGAAGAAAGATTCGAAGACCACTACCTCGTCCTGGCGAGGGGTGGGGCATGATTCGCCGGCGGCGGCACGCCAGGATGCGAACTCTTCTGACGGGAGCACGCCGAGGGAGACCAGCTTCTATAGCCTCCGCTCAGTCGTGGTGGACTTCATCCACTTCTTCGCGTTCTTCGCTGCCTCGGCGATGGTGGGGGATGGAGGAGCCATCGCGATTGGAGACGGGTGGCGGCGGAGGCGACGGCGGAGAAAAACCCTAGCGGCGGAGTCTGCTGGGAGAAGCTAACTGACTGGCGCGAAAAGCGAGCGAGGTGAACTAATTTTGTTCCCATGTTCCTAATTTATCGCAACGGGCAAAGTTTCGCATTCTGGACCGGGCCTTAGTCTAGCGCTGGATGCGGCCTTTCCGCGAGGGACCCGATAATCACTCGGCCGGCCGAGTGGTTCTTCCCCGAGAGGTCTGCGTTACGCGCCGACTGCCTGTCTAGGAGCGGACGACCCTAACTACTCGGACGAAGCGATGTTGCGGATTCAAGATCAAATCGAGGAGAAGCGGCATTGCGGATCCAAAATTGAAGCGAAGACAAAGGATCATGGATATTCGAAAGCTTTTCATTAAAAGGGCTCTTAGGCCCGATTGCATACTTTCCGCGGCACAGCACATCGGGCTAGGGCTCGTCGCTGGCTCGCGGAGGATACTGAATGAAGATAAACTACTCCTTTGGTGACCATTGCACGTCAAGGATGGAGAAAACAAGAGCATCCTTCAGAGGGGTGCGTACGGCATAGAGTCGCGGATGACCGCTGACGAGGATTCTAATGGCCCTTTGAGCGGTTTGTTCTGCGAAATCTTCCCGCCAGCGCCGCCATTCGGCTTCCACCGCGGCTGTTGCAGCGACAAGGCGGGAGTGCTCCTCGGCGCAAGCGGTTGCCCATGGATCGGCCCATGGATTCGCCATTGCTCTCAAAGCGAAGCGGGGTGGAGATTTTTGGGTCCCGCCGAAAAGAAGAAAACTCAACAACCCGAAAGCTGGTGGTGAAATATATTCCGCCCCTAGGGTTCCTTTTATACACAGAGGAAATTCAAGGGTCGCGCCTCGGAATTCGTTTCGAACACAGTAAAACCATCATGGCAATGAGACGGAAGTGGATACGAATACGGTTTCCGACGGAAGCGCGTACCGCACCGGCTGCGTGAGGAAAAGGCGCGAAAACGTTTCGCCTCCCCCCTAATTGGGCTTGGGCTAAAATTGCAAAGGGCGATCCCCTTCACATGCTTTCTTAACACGCCGCTAACGGTGGCAATGTGTTAAAATCGAGCCTAATCCGGCCTCGGTACACCCTGGAGGGCATATGACCGGCAGCGCCAAAATTAAAAAGTGTTTCACAGCATACCCCATGCTGGGTCACTAGCCAGCTTCGCATGCTCGAGGTTGGGTGTTGGTGAAACTTGGGTTCAATTTCTTGAGGTATGCCTTCAATAAGGTCGCTAGTTGTACACCGCTTCTCGGGTACAAATGCCTCTCGGTAAAATTGCATCCAATCGGTACGCCCCAAAGGGCCTATGCTGATCCCTCCTCCGGTTGGGACAGGTACCACTCGGCTGAAAGGTGTGCCCCATGCAGGGCTGAGTGCTAGCTCTTACGAGTTAAGGCTAGGCGCCTGATGTCGATATCCTTTGCAACGTTAAACTACAACATGCTGCAAGACAGAAGTTGTGAAGACGTGGCTTAAGGCACGCCCCATGATGGGCCAATCGCTGCTTTTGCATTGCAGGAGTGGGTGTCAAGTAGCCGAAGCCATCTGTTGAGGCGATGCGCCCAATGGGCCGAATAAGCTGGAGTTCGGTATTGCCGATCCAGGCGTTGCTTCAACACTAAAACTTAAGATTTCTTGAGTTCTTTACAATCTCTTTTCAGATTACAGGAGATATTGGCGAAACCAGTTGGCCGGACATCTGACTCGATCGTAAAGCACTCGGGGGCTACTGTGGACTATATGGGTCCCGGGTATCCTCTAGAAGGCCCATAAGGGAGCAGATGGGGGGCGATCTAAGTCGGCCGGTTGAGGATAAGGACCACTCGGGCCACGCAAGGAAGTTCCCGAGGATATAATCTATCTTCATGTAATTAGCAGATCAACGCATGCATTCTATGTAACTGCATACCAGAATTAGGTACCAGGGATCCCGAGATATCCTGTAACTCTATCTCCCCCTGCACTATATAAAGGGAGGGGGTGGAGGCCATTGGCAGAGAGAGAGAGAGAGAGAAGAATAATAGGAGCTCTGATAGACATCTAAGTCTACAGCGCATAGCATCATCTTGCATCTCGCATCTTGATCCACCATATAATCCCAGAACACAGGACGTAGGGTATTACCTCCTCCGTTGAGGGCCTGAACCTGTCTAACCCTGCCTTGTGTTACCATTTAACTTAGTTCTTGATTAGCGTCCCCTCGTACAAATTCATTGCCGGTAGTGACCCCCCAGTTAGTCACCTGCCGACACAACTTAAATGTGTATTTTTAAACCAATTTTTCCCTCAAGCTAGACCTGCCCTAGCCCGTCTCTCCCCTTCCTTTCCCCTTACTCTTACTCCTCAGGGCCCATTTGGAAACCCTGATCCCGGCCGGGATCCTGGCCCAATCCTAGGGTGGGAATCCCGTGGTGGAAGATTTTCCTGGGAAATTTTCGGATCCATTTGGAAGCCCATTCACCAGGGATTATTGGGCCCATTTCCCCCTCTTTCCACGGGGAAGTCTGCCCAGCCCCCGACCTCATGGATATTCTCCCCGTTCATCTCTCTCCCTCGTGTCTCCTCCCTGCCTCCGTCGCCTCCACCTTCGTGCCGCCGTCGCCTCCCCCTCCCCCTCCACCTCCCTGCCTTTGTCGCCCCCTCCGTCTCTCGGCTATCGCCGCCTCCGTCTCCCTGTCGCCGCCGCCTCCGCCTCCGCCTTCCTCCCCCTTCACGACGCCCCTGCCGTCGCCAGCTTTCGAAACTACACCCACCCGAAGACCCCGGACTTGTGCCTCTCATCGCCAGCGCCGATGCCACATCCGATGGTGCTGCCGGAGGTAGAGGAGAAGGGGAGGGGGAGGGCGCACAGGGGCAGGGCCGCACGCACGCGTAGTCGGGGCAGAGCCGGAGGAGGCGGTCACGGAGGCAGTGCGGGCACACGCCGCCGCATGGCCGAGGCAGGTGCTTTCTCGTCGCCGGCCATTTCTACGTAGAGCCGCGGCTCCCTCCGTCTTTGCCGCCTCCTGCCCCCTCCGTTTCTAGCTGCAGCTACCGGCCCCCTCCGCCTCTGCCACCGGCCGCCGCCAAGATCCCAGCAACAGCAAGCGGTAGCGAGGTGTTTCCCAAATACAACAGGGATGACCCAACAAGGCCGCGACGACGGTGGTGGAAGGGAGATGTGAGGCCGAGGTGGTCGGCGCGGTCAGCAGCAGGCGCGGCAGCGAGGGAGCAAGGGGGAAGAAGCTGTGGTGGAAGAGGGAGCGTGGAGAAGCACCGGGGAAGCGAAATGCCAAAAAAATCCTAGTGGGGAATTATCTATCCAGGGAATTATTCCCCTTATAGCCAAATGAGCCCTCATCGTGGATAGCCCCCACGTGCAAGTAGCGCTGGAAGAATGGGCCGGGCCAGGTGGGCTGGCATGGGCAAGGCCCGATTTTTCAAGCCCACGGTCGGCACGGCATGATTTCTGATGGGTCGGGCCAGCACAGCCCGAAATGGCGTGCTGGGCCAGGTCTAGAAACCGAGCACGGCGTGCCGTCCGGTTCGGCCCGGCCTGAATAGAGGCACGGGTCAGTTTTTTATATTTTGTGTGGTCTTCCATTGCTCAGATCAATTTATGTTCAATACAAAAGTTATAGATAATGTCGAGACGCATATTTTTAATGTAGACAAGTTTTTCATTTGATCAATGTATGAATTTATAAAAAAATATTTTTGTCGCTGCCTGCTTTCGGGCAGACGGCACCGTCCTCGGTAATTCACAATTTTTGAGGTCTTATGCTGCTCGGATGAATTTGGGTTGAACACGAAAGTTGTAAATAATTTCGAAATGCATCTTTTTTGTATAAGCAACTTTTTCATGTGAGCAACATATGAATTTCTAAAAAATCATTTTGCCTGTTGTTTTCTTACTCGTGCCGTGCTCGGGCCGGCCCGGCCCGAAGCCGGCCTGCCGTGCTTTTGGGCCATGCCGGGCCTAGATTTTGGCACTCCGTGCTGGCCCGGCATGGCCCAAAGTGCTGATCGGGCCGTGTCGGCCCGTTTTGCACCGGCCCAAGGCACGACGGGCCCGGGCCGGCACGGCACGGCCCAACTCGCACCACTACGTGCAAGGACCGGCTCCTTCTTAGACCATACACCTTAATTATCTCCACTCATGGTAGTCGTTCACCGCTTCGGCAAGGCGTGCTCCAACACTGTTTATATCGACTCGAGGGCTCCGATAAACGTTGAGGCAAGCTCCTCAAGTCCACACCTCCAACCGTCTTCAAGATGCTATCTCTAAGGGTAATAAGCTCCAAATATCCTTGATCACACCAGATCAAGGACCTCGCAACGATGCACACCGGTCGGGGAGGAGAAAACACCTTGATGGATGTGAATTATTGCTGTAGTGCTCTCCAATGCTATGGGATAGTTTCTCTAGCTAAAGAGAAGCCAAAAACCTCATCAAGCCAGCCCCAACAACCCTACTATAATCTCCCTGAGAGAAACTATCCATCGGAGAAGTGAATCCCAAAACTACCTGTTACATCTCCATTGGACCCAGTTCAATGGCCATCAAACTTGGTCCAATGGAGTAACATAGTAATTTGGAGCCACCGGATAAGGTCCGATGGCCACGAACCCACGAAACTCAACTGCTTCAAACCTAGGACGATGAAGGACAAACACAAGGGTTAGAGCCACATGGACCCAGTCCAACGACACCAACCTCAGATTGCCCCCACAAAATAGAGATAAAATAACACTCATCGAACCTAGTCTGAAGGCGGCTGGACCCGGTTCGAAGCGCTATAAACAAGCCAGGCAAGCCCTGACTAGACCCTGATTGAAGCCCCCCGAACCCAATACGATGGGGAAACACACTAGAATAGAGAAGAATGAGTATTCACGAGACCCAAATTGAAGGTGGCTAGACCTAGTTCGTTGAACATACAAACCCTATCCTAAAACCCTAAGACCTCATCGGATCCAGTCCAGTGATCATGGGTCCCAACCCCAATGGAACACAAAACGTAGAGACTAAAGGGCCTTGCACACCCTCTCGACACATGTCCTAAGACACTAAAACCTAGAGAAGAGACCAATGTGCAACACGAAGGTCCAAGATCGGACTAGTCGAAGAAATTTCGAACTCCACTTGACAAGACAGAAAAATGAAAAGCCGATAAACCTAGACTAACGATGTGACCTCTCAACACGCCCAATCACGCCTTTGTCTTCTCGAGTTCATCACTCCTTGATGTCACCAATAACCTTAGGTTTTTGAAAAAAATCATGAACACCCTTGGGCATCGATCATTTTAAATCCTTGTCATCAATACCAAAACCTTAATCCTTTGACGCAAAGGACTAGATATGCTCTTGAAGTACTTGACTAATGATCAGTACAAAAGCATGCAGCCAGAATGAGTTGCAAACTTCACATACGCTTAGGATGCCCTTGAGATGAAGTGAGACAACGAGGAGTTCTGGGCTCACCCTATCATCGCAAATATGAAAAGGGCTTCCAAGGACTACAAGACAACCACCGGGAAGTGATCGAGGTCGATGATTGGCGAGAAAATTGTAACATCTCTAACCTTTCTTCATTCCCTATAATTCTTTTACTAAATTATCCTTTTCTTCATTCATTATATAGGAGTTGTGCACCGGACATAAGCCCAAGGGGATGGACCTCTAGAGGAAAGTCCACACATCCACGGTAGTGGATGGGACATAGTCACCCATGGACCAACATTCATAGCTAAAGATGATAAGTGCCATCTACGTTGTATACCATAACTATGAAATTTATGCTACTCACCCAAAACAAATGCATGGCCGATATCAAGACGCGTACATCAAGGAGCATGTGGCTGACAGCAACCCCAAGGAAACATCGCTCGACCTTCTTGTGATCCACAAACACATGGGGGAAGGCTCACGGCCGAACGGTTATCGACGTGGATAACCAACGGTGAGTGTTATGCACAAATCTTTATATGATTGTTGATGCATCCCCCACTTATTATGACTAACCACATTGCGTTTTTATAGTGATGAAGAGTACATGCCCGAGGTGCAGACTAGTCAGAGCTCACAGAGAGCCACCACTAGTTTAAGGAGTGACTTATGGGGGGGGGAGAGAGCAAGAGATAAAAAGAGGTACGAAGAGTAGCGCGCATCAAGAACAGATGATGAAGGCAATACAAGAGTGTCTTAGGACTGTGCAGGAGGAACGTAGAAGAGAACAAGAGGTGATGGATGCGCAAATGGTGGGCGAGCAGTAGAGTAAGGACAAGTCGGGGAGCCAGGAGAACGACTTTGTCAATGAATTATTTTACAGCACACCCGTCCTTCTAGTTGCCGCTAACAAGGTGATTTACACTTGTGGACTTCATTAAATGTGGTTGATTGACAATTCTTGACATTTATATACGTGGATGAACACTTGTGGACTTGTGACCAATGTGTTGATATTTTGATGCTTATCCATGTATGTGGTTGTATGACATATATATGTGCTTCTTTTGTCTATGTGCTTGTGAACGTGGCCGATGTGCCAATTTGGGATGAACACCGGAGTATTTGCATGGTTTGTAGGTTGTAGCAGCTGCTGCTGCCTAGCATCGAATTTTGGTATTTTTCATTTTATTTTGTAATTTTTCTAAATAGTGTTACTCTCGACGGCTTCAGTCATGCCGTCGAGACAACTTGCTTGCGAGCCTACTTGTCTGAACTCTAATGCTCGTGGATGCCAGGAGCTCTCTCGGCGGCTACATGACCATCAAGTGAGCATAACCGAGGCCCTCCTAGCAGCATAGTCAGGGAATGCCCATGACTAGGAGCTTTCTCGACGGCGTGGTGGCCGTCGAGATTGCTATGTACCATGCAATATATGAAGTGGGTCGGCCCACGGAATATTATTCTCGAAGGCTTTAAGGCCGTCGACACAAAGTTGTCATCCCCCAGGATGGCAGCTCCTCCAATATTGTCAATCGTTGATGGAAAAGTCATCGAAAAGACATTTCTCGATGGCTCACAACGGATATTTCTCAATGGTCCACCATCGAGACAGATCTATCTTGACGGTTTTGCCTATTGACTCAACGGTTCTAACCGTCAAAAAACATCATTTCCTTCATGACATTATGGGTCATGCATGCCCTCCATCTCCTACCCTACACCGACCTAATCCATCCTCTACCCCAAAACACATAAGGTTGGAAACTACTTATTTAACATGAGAACTTGCTTACTTACGGTGCATTATTAATTTTAGACACTTGTGGGCGAATGCATCGCTTAGTTGCACATGTCCTTTTCGATTCGTGCTTCGGTTCAATTTGGTTTGGCTGAGCTAAAAGTTAAGGGTCTTTAAAAAGAGTCATGAAAAAACAAAAAACTATTAATTTTTTTAGATCTTTGAGAAACCTCCCATAAAACTCCAAAAATTTATTACAAAATGTTTCAATGAATCATTTGTATAAAAATAACAAATCTTGGATCAAATGAACAAAACCAAACCAAAACACAAATCAAAGAGAGCCTTAGTTATGGTCTGTGGGTGAAAGCTCATTACCTATACAAAAATATGATATAATTGGTTATCTTTTAGCTGAATATGGCACATGCATGGCTGAAGATATGTGATATGTTTAATTGTTCTAGCACTTTGATATATGAGCTAATGTTTAGTTAGGATATATTAATTTTAGGCATTTTGTCGATGAACGCTAAGCATAACTAGTTGTAAAATAATGAGTAATTAGTTGTGGATGAATGCAATTATGACAACATATTATGGTACCAAATTGACATCAAGTGATTGAGAGTTATTTAACTCTTTATCGATTTTATAGGCCGTACATCAGACATCTCGATAAGACATAAAGAAGATCCGATGGAAGTATCTAGGTACGTGAAAAAAATCGACTGAGACTTCTCTAAAAATTAGTCGCTTGATGATTTGCAAAAGTGAAATATGATTTGTTTAGCTATACTATCTGCATATGGTTGAAGCTATATATATTTGGCATGTATAATGGTTTCATATCACTTGGATTTAAGAAATAATGCTGTTAGAACACATTAATTTTGTAGGACAAATGTCTGGCTATATAGATGTATGATTGCAAAGAAGTAACAAATTTTGGCAACAATATGATGAATTGCAGGTAAAATAATTTCAATGGGCAAGTCATGTTTTGCTTAACGATAGAAAATTTATATGCTTAATGGTGATGAATATCATCGACATGCATTGTCTAATCATCTATGGTCATGATAAAACATGATCAGCTTGTCCATCGACATCTCCACCTCATCCTCATAGGGTGCCCACCTTCTCCCCCAACTTTTGCTCTGGCAAGTAGACTTGCTCATGGGCAGCTCAGCCTAATGACCGAGCCCAAATCCCGCATGATTCTTTCGGGCTAGGCCAAGTTGGGCTTGACCATCGGCTCGGGCTTAGGCTTCAAAATTGATTCCAAGTAAAAAACCAAGTCGGGATCAAGCATCACCAAAATCTAAATTCTAGTGTAAAGTCGGGCTTCGGGCTCGGGCTTTTTGGGCGGGCTTCAAGATTTTAGGCTGAGCTCGGGCCAAAGTTCACAAAAAGAAAAAATCAGGCTAGGTTGGGCTTGGGCTTGGCTCCAAAGTGCTAAGCTTTTTCAAGCCCGGCCTGAATAGGTCTACTTGCAAGGTAGTTACTTTATGGTTCAAGTATAAAATAGATAAAGCAATTTGGTGAGTCGGTGATTATATTACCTATCTACAATAAAGTGCTTACTAAACAATAATATTTTGATAGGGATTGTGCACATGGGTATGTACTGCAGATGAGAGGATGAGATGTGTTAAAGAGTTATGGTCTTAAAAGTATTACCTCACAAGTTAGTCATGCTTAGTTAAAACAAGAAATTATTGTTCTTGCGTTTACTAAACACGACTAACTTGGGAGATACCAATATGATTATGGGCTATAAGCTCTATGCAGTATAACTTCAAGTGCATCTCATCCTCTGATGGGTGGTAGTACATATCCATGACTAGGTGCAGCTATATTTGGTGTCGGCTATGTCGCAGGGCTTCAAGTATTAGCACCGTTATCAACACCATGCACCTAGCGGCTCGAGGAAAAGCTCACGGGCACTAGCTAGTCCGTAGTCCACAACAAACATGAATAATACCCACGATGTTGTAGTGGCATGAAAATACCAACAATACTGTAAAAATTCAGTGAATTGTTGCTATTAGTTTGTGATTGGTTTTATTAAAAGATAAAGTTGGTTAATATTTCTTTCATAGGGTACAGGTCAATTATCCATATAAAATGGACACTATGTATCCAATTGTATTAATTCCTACCACGATTTCTACCATGGATCTTATCATGAACTTTTGTGATAATCAAGTTGCAAAGATAGAGAAATTGGAAGATACGATCAAGAAATTGATGCTGAGACTATAAAAGAGAGGTGGAGACAGCGACAATGCTACAACCATGTTTGCATGAGGATGAGATGACCATGTTTGCAGCGGCACACTGCACGAGGTCACGAGGAGGTGCATACAGCTTGGTTCACGAGCATGGCTTGTATGTTTACGTTGTTGCTTGCCATGCCTGACGATCGAGCAACCCCATACATCACATGTGAATAGCAGTATAGCACACACGGGGACACGGTCACACGGGTATTATACCATTACCAGCGCAATCAGTACGTCAGTATCCGCTATACTATAGCATGCAAATGCGATATTTTGTGGACCCAGCCGACCTTAATAAGTGCCAGCATTCCATTAGGATGTTGAGATAAGATTATATAGAATAAGAATATAAGATTTTACCAAATTTTAGAGTCGTAGAGATAATCATTAAGTTTAACTTTAGGTGCCAACCAAGATAAAGAGAGTTTTGAATCCATTACGAAGAAAACAAAAATAATAATGTTCAATCTATCTAATGGCTTTCTCTTTGCAAGATTAATTCCCTCCCTAATCAGCCGATGTCACCCAGTCATCTTCCCGGACCTCCCGGAGGTGTTTATACTCGTCATTAACTAGCTTCAAGACACACACCTTGGTTAGCTTCTGCATTTAGGGGAAGAAGACAAAACAAACATTGGAAAACATGTAATATAGTTTGTGACCTCCATACAGGCACATATATCAAGCAGCTGCCAGCACTGATCAATTGGATCAAATCCCATGCCACTAATATATATTATCTTTACTACATTTCTGGACAGGGTTGTGCATCGGAACTCTAAAGATGCTAAAAGGAAGCCAAATCAAACAAGGTAATCTGAATATTTGCAGGGGAAACAAAGATCCTGGAAGATCCACTTGTAATAAACAAATAATCCCAAAAATAGTAGGTCGTACACAGTATATAGAGAAGGAAAAATAACACAAACGTGGTACTAGAAAACAACTAATATATGTGTTTCAAGGAAAACAAGTAAATCTCACCATGTTTACTAGGATGAACTACAGCTCTGTTATTCACAAATAGTGAACATAGGTTACATCAAAATTTTGATTATCACATACGCCATAAAAATAAGCAAAAACAGAATGAGATTAATAATGCTGAACAGCCGACAGTACAAAGTTATCTGTGAAGGCTCAGCAGGAATTTAAATTGAAATAAATGCTATATAGGCCCAGAAGTCCAGAACAATAGTGCTAGGCAGTAAATGGAGGATCGTTCTAACATAAAAAATGATTCTCCAGGAGAGTATAGAACAAGTACCAGTACATCCCCAAGAAGTTATCACAATATGTTGCATCCTGTTCTCCTTTTAGAACTCCAACAGATTAAGGAGAAAATAGCAGCAGAAACAAATTCATACCATTTTAAACAAAGGAAACATAATTCTTTGAGATACTGTCGACTTACAGAGAATTGCAAAAAGATGAACCAAATGTAAAAAAATAAATGCTAGTATCAGTCAAACATACAGGATAAATGCAAACTGCTTCACAGTTCCCGTAATCCCAACTAGACAAGTAGATGCCAGACACATGCGAGAAAACTAATGCAACCACAGTACCAGATTGCTACCTATGTACCTTGCTTCTGTAACAGTAATGTGGAATCGCCTAAGCTGGTGGAAGATTTGACAAGGTCGCTACTGCTCTTGCAAGTAGTTACAACCTTTAGTCAACTCTTGCCAAACAAGCACAGCAACTGAAGCCCACTGTCACTGCAATAGTGCAATAATCTACGTAACCAACTCTGCTGCTCTCCCACTCTACATCTTTACATGAAAAAAAAACATGATCTGATCCAGCCATGCAGGGGTATGATAAATCAGCGTTATAGGGCTGAACCCTGAAGAATTGAGAACCGCAGGATTTATCAAACCGATTAGTTAGTTTTCCAACAAGAAACTGAATCTGTTAAACTATCTGGTGAATTTCTAGAATAAAAGGGGTCCTTTTCTTCATTCTTCAAAGCTTATTTTTTTAGTTTGGATTTCAAAATTTACAAATGTCTATAGTTCTATGCACTATATGAGACAAATAAGTAGAGCTGTGATTCAGAAAGTTGAAGCAACCTTCTGAAATATGTCAATTGTGGAGCTGCATTCAACATCACGAGAAGATATGGTGATAGTATTACAACATTTAGGTTAATTCTGAATAAAGACAAGGGTCAAAACCAAATCAGAACAGGCAACATAGTTTTCGTTTTTAGTACTCCCTCCATACTTCGAATAATAGTCGTTTTGGACATTACAGCTACAATCAAAGATAAAAAATCAACCAATAAATTGTTGATGGAAAAATTTATAAAGATATTTGCCTAGGCCCATGGGCATAGCCTGCCATGGTTCAGCTCGTATACGAACAGTAACCTTGGTACTGCACATGTGTAATGCAGCACGTGGGCCCGTGGGCCCAATCTTCTAGTAAGCTAGGAAGCCAGGACTTAGATTATATTAGTTTACCTTAGTTAGTTACTTAATTTATAATAGGGATATCATGATCCTATTATCAATCAAACAATGAGAATACAATAATCTAATCCCAATCCCATTCTTCTTTCCAATTTTAAAACTTTGACTTAGGACAAGCCTCTCTCACAAGTCACAGAGGAGCCAATGCCACCCAGCTATCCATCTGATGGTGTTTATCCCTCTCATGAATCTATGTGGAATGTTTGCGACAACAGTTCAAAAGGGCATCTACCACTGGTAACAATACGAAGAAAGATAATGTAGCATTCTGAGAAGTCATGTCATTACTAGTGAACCTTTGATAGAGTACCTACTGGAATAGTAGCGACCTAGATTTTACTTAATCAGAGGCAGAGCAAAAGGAAATTCATCTATGACATACAAGGCACATGTCTTTTCAGATACAAATGGATTTATATAGGTGCTGGTAGCATAAGGAATGTTTACTTAAATCAGAATGATCTAGCATAAATTTTGGAAACCAATCAGTTGCAAACAGAAAAGCAAACTTATACAAGGCTAACATAAATTCATATAATTTTTAAGTAGTATGATATCAGAAAAATAATTTTACTGCCAACTGACAGGCATCGTACTCCAAAGGAAGTAAACTAGCACATGTAGAGTTTATATTGGTAGACATGTATATATATCAACTTATGAAGCTAGTCTGATGTTTGGGCAATTATTAAGAAAATGTACCAATAGTTTGATTCGTATCTAGTTGTGAACTTGTGATGCAGATGTCAACCTGGTGACCCCAGTTCTTACTTTGTAAATCTATCTCTTAGTGTTCTAAAAAATCAAGGCTAGTGGGTTATACCTTTGGTTTTAGAATTTTTATGTTGACAAGAACAAGTATGCTACTCACTGGTGTCCAAAAATATATACTAAGGCCCTATTCTTTTGAGCTGATCTGAATGGCTGAACAGCTGAACGACTGAAATGACTGAACTTCGAGAGCTTCTTGAGGTAGTCTCGAGATTCGGATTCACTTCGTTTGACTTGTTTTTTAAAACGTTAGGATTCACCTTCAAAACAGCGAAAAAACGAACTACAAAAACTCAAAGCATATGTCTTTTTAAAACGTAGATAAGTCGTTAAGCTGTTAAGCCGTTAAACTGTTAAGCTGAAAAGAACTGGGTCTAAACTTCAAAAATCTTACCGATAGACAGTGGAAGCACGTCATAGTAATACTTGTTGGACAAGTTCTATTAATGAAGCACCCATATGGCTATACTAAAGCCTATGTCCTCTTAAAATATGGTCAACTTAAATAAACCCCAGTCTCTTCGAACATAATTTTGTTGGAGGCAGAGATGATGAAATCATTCTGCCCTCTGGAGTCTTAAGACAATTTCCAACAATAGCATATTTCAGCTAAGAGATGTGGAGATTCAGGCTAAGGGATCAGTCATTTTTGCAACATTTGCAGAATACACCTCACAATTCACAAGTTTGAACAACATGGCATGATATATATAACGTTCATTGTGCTAAATTCAACAGTGATATTAAAGAACAATACTATTCTCAATGAGTGATTGAGTATATGGCATGGTTCACATAATAAGTTGTTTCATAAAAAACACAATCAGATTGGGAAATACCTCTAAAAAATGCAAAGGCAAGGAAATGTTCTCTTCAGGGGTGTTGGGTTCGAAAGGGAGGGAAGGAGGGCGGAGCACTAGTAAGAAATAAGATAATACATATAAGAGTTTGATGTCTGCAATAGCCTATGACAAACCACTTTTATTGAATTATCCCAAGAATATCTGCTTGTTCACGAGATATGACATGCACACACATGCTCACACACGTGTAAGCACACACGCCGCATGCACACACACAGGCATCCAGGATTTTATCACCTATGGTTTTGGTAAGCTTATAGAGCATAGTACTTTTTTTCCATCTTACCATTTAACCATAAAATTTGATCAATAAGAAACCATTATGTTTTAAATAAGCTTATCGTACCATGAAGTTTCTTCCCGTTTGACTGAAAATCATACTTTTCCATCATCCTCAATTGATTATGCGGCATGCCTGCAACGTAGCACTGCTATTGGCAACCCCTAGCCAATACAATCAAACAAAGTCCCTGATCCTCTCAATACCTTACTAGTACCAAACAGTCTACTGCAGCTAGCAGAAAATTAATCATCAAGGAGACCACACATATGGAAAGTTGGAAACAATACATTATACATGCTCAATAGTTCTGGGTACACACCTTACAACAGTAAACGTGCCAAAAGGTCCTTGTGTTGTATTACAGTATTGTAGAGACTACTAACAGAATTAATGCTCATTTAACAGATAAGATTTGTATGGCAATTCAGAAATATACACCCCTTAACTAAATCATACCTTAAACTGGATCCTGTCTACTACAATTATGTTCTTCTCCGAGAGTGGTTGGCCGAACCTGGCGATCCCTCAAATAAATCAGACAGTTGACCCTCCAAGTCTTCTGGGCTGTATTTTACATATTTCCCCGAATTTCTTCCCCCATCCACTTGACTACCATATCTTCCCACAAAAGCACGATATGCTGGAATCACATTTTCAGATATAGATATTTTCAGCTCTTCTCGGAGTTGAGAATCTGGAACTTTCCAGATTGTCTGGTTCCTGTAGATTTCCTCAAAGGCCAAGTTGAAGTTTTTGAACTTATCCTTAATGGACATCCTAGAACTTGAATGACCACTGCCGCTGCCACTACCACTGCCACTGCCACTCCCACTCCCACTCCCACTCCCACTCCCACTCCCATGTCCATCATCCTTCAGATAAGACAAAACCTTGGTCCAGGAAATTCTTAGGTAGCTCTTTGAATATTGACGAATTTTCCCACTGCGCCTTCTTATCCAGTGATCACCTAAAATCTTCCCAAGCTCAGAATCCTTTACCTTCTGAACTATATAAAGCAAATTGTTCATGGAAAATATGCACTGCAGGGCATTATCTTCATAAAGTTTAGATTTTTCCTCCAAATTAGCCTCCAAATATGATATTAGCTTCAACAGGCGTCTTCCAAGAGGGGTCATGTTTTCCATGTGTTCTTGATCCTGGTCCTCTGATCTCCCCAATGCATTTTGATTGTCACTGTCATCATCCAAGAGGACATCAAGTGTCTCACTGTAAACAACCAACAACCTCAGATAGTTCATGACATAGCGTGTCATTGGGTGGATCTCACCGGCCATCATCGCCTTTCGTGATGATTCCTGCTGCAAAACCTTCCCAAACTCAAAAAGGGTACCTCTAACAGCATCCCCAAGCCTATCAAGGATTGCCTGAACATCGCTGATCACACCATCCCCAGAATTTCCCAAGCACAAGTCCTTCATTTCAGGGATCACCTCTGCAAGTGCCTCATACATGTCAAGAATCCGTGAGAGCTTCTCCGGTGAGCGAGGGCACACAGCGACGGCATCCCCAAAGTTAAGAATCTGCATGATACACCCTTTGGTGGATTCAATGAAGCAATCCTCCTTCAGTTCATCAGACACACCGAGCACCTGGTCACAGAGACGGCGCTCACCAGCAAGCAGCACACGCACGACCGCCTTGACCCCTTGCACCCACTTCTTCATCTTGTCATTGAGCAGCTTCCACTCCACGCGCTGCACCTCGTCGATGCTGAGGCGCTCGACTCCAAGAACGGAGAGGTACTCGTCTAGGAGGTCGCGGCGGATGCCGCAGTACGCGTCGGCAAGCTCGCGTGCGTACCCCGCGCGCGCCATCCGGTCGGCGATTGCACGAAGATCGTCCACTGCCTCGGGGCGCATGGGGTCGAACAGCTGGTCGTCGAACCGGTTCCCCAGTGGCCCGCCGCGGGCGGTCTCCGGCGTGGCGTCGATGCTGTGCGGAGTGGAGGCGTCGAACTCGGAGGAGGTGTCCAGGTCCTCCATGGAACCGAGCGAGAGGCGGCGGAGCGAAAAGAAGAGGCCCGTGGGGTCGAGCGGCACGGCGTGGCGGACCATGAGATGGCGGAGCTCCTCCTCGAGGCGCGCCATGGCAAGCTGGACGGCGACGCCCGCACGACCCGCGGAGGCGGCGCCGCGCGCGAGGTTCTGGACGGCGACGTCGACGGCGGCGAGGTACTGCGCGACGTCGTCTTCAGGGGCCTCGAAGACGAGGGCCTCCGGGGTGGTGTCCCAGAGCAGGATGAGCTGCTCGGCGGCGTCGAAGGCGGCGGCCGTGGAGATCTCCGAGGAATCGGAGGAGTGGAGGTCAGGGGAGGGGAAGAGGTCGGCGGTGATGGAGGAGAGGCGATTGTCGAAGCCGGAGAGGATGCGGATCATGTCGTCGGCGGCGTTCTTGGAGGTGGCGAGGGACTTGACGATGTGCTGCGCGGCGGCGAGGACCTTGTCGCTACCGCCGCCTCCGCCTCC
Source organism: Raddia guianensis (assembly GCA_036346415.1). Lineage (NCBI taxonomy): Eukaryota > Viridiplantae > Streptophyta > Magnoliopsida > Poales > Poaceae > Raddia > Raddia guianensis. The sequence goes on from CM070535.1 coordinate 32,441,780, forward strand.
GCCGCCGCCTCCGGTGGCAGCAGGAGGGGACTCTGGGGACGCCGCCGACATGGCCGGCCGGCCGGGGCGGCTCTGTGTCGGGTGGGGAACTGGACTGGGGATTGTGGAGGGAGCGGAGGAGGGTAACTTGGGTGTTACGCTGCTGCCTGCTCTTTGACCGCTGGGTTGGAGTGTTGCGGACCCACGCTGTCAGGGTCAAATGGTCAACGTGAAACTATAACAAATTAGAAAATTGACATTTGACAGTAAACTCCATGGCCTTTGGACACTGACAATACGTCCACAATTGAGTAGTTAATCGATCATTTTTCTGTTTTAAGCTTTCGCTTATTTTTTTTAAAAAATAAAGAGCAATAACAAAGTGTCACTTCCACCGCGTATGGCTCGGTCTCCATAATTTGGTCTCGCTTAGTTGAACCGTTTGATCTGGATTAAGTGTTGCGGACCCAAGTTGTCAGTATCAATATGTAATGACACGAGAAGATTGATAATATGATCCATGGTCGAATCTACCCTCAAATTTTTTTGGATCCTTGATAGATGAGTTATGCACCATGGTTCAATGGGGTGCATCATCAAAATTATCTTGATCCAAGAATATTAAGTCACTATGTAGCTTAGCTGGAAGGTTTTCCCTAAGAAATAGGTGGTCCGTGGGTTTGAATCCTCAAGCATTATTTTGTTTCTTTGGATCCGAATTCCGGGTTGTTCTTTTGTGTTGCCTTTTACCAATTTAGAAGCATTTACAATGGCCCACTTCAACGGTAAACCGGTGGTGGCATGCGAGCTAACTGATGAGATGGAAGAGAGGAGAGGAGATAATGTGTTGCCTTTTCCTATTTTACAAGCATCTACTGGTTTTCCTTATCAGTCTTTAAATGGTGTCATATCAACTAAGCGATGAGATCTAAGAGAGAGGAAAGAGAGGGAGTTGTCGTTTCGGCTAGCGACGTCGGTAGCTCCTAAACCAAGGAATAGCGACGATCTAGCAACCACGTAATGAACCATTGTACGAAGCCTTCGCCTTTCTCTCCTCCCCATCTAGATCTGTGTGGCGCAGCTAGCTCCCCGTCTCTACTGTGGCTGCCACCGCCGTCTCCACCAGGGCACCTCGCCGCCGCCTCCTCTGCCCTCTCCATCCGGTGTGCCGCCTTCCTCCCTCCCCCTGGGCGCGTTATGAATCTGTTCTTCACTTCCTACTATCTTATTGATGGATTCGTCCATGGTAATGCAGCAATTCGCGTTGTCGCTTTAAAACAGAAATTTTCATACATTTTTTCTATTTGCCTAGATGATATAATTGTTGCTCAGTGTAGAGCCAATCATTGGTAATTATCCTTTCAGCATTGGGTGGATTCTAGAGATGAATCAATCTACATTGATCTTGTTTCTAAATTTTCAAGAATTGCTTTTACTTGTGGCTGGATAGACCTGTCGGGGGGGGGGGGGATAAAATGGGTATTCACTGGAAAATCGGTTTAAAGATTCATCTTTGACAAATGGCAAAACAAAAGCCTTAGCAGGATTTGGCGTTCTAAGATATCCTTAGAAGTCCAATTGTTCATGCGGCTGATGCATTATAATATCTTGCTAATTAAAGAGAATTTAAGAAAAAGAAATTGGATGGGTGATATTTAAGTGTAAATTTTGTGACAACGTAGAAATTGTGGATCATCTTTTTTTCTCTTGTCCTTTGGCAAAGGCAATGTGGGGGGGTCATTGCAGCCTGTTGTAATGTCAAAACTAGACCAAACAACATGGAAGGTTATTGTCATTGGATAGTAGTAAGTGTCGAACCCGGTCTAAATGACCGAATCCTAATGTGTTATACAGCACTAGTCCCAGAAGATCATGGCTAGTACACACATAAACAGAACTGATACATTGCCTTCGAATTACATTATTACAACATAGGGGACTACGGGTCTCAAAAGGAGTCACAATTTAATACATCAAGCACGGCACGCAGGCCGAGATACAGAGTTACACAGACAGTCACACAGGGACCTAACATAGCGCAACTTTATTCTAGCTAGTAGGCTATTCCACAGGCAACGGCGGTAGGAAGCACGCAACCCTACTCTTCGTCTTCGTAGTCCTCCTCCTCCTCGTAGTCCGAGCCCTCCTCGAAACCAGAGTCGTAGGGGAGCTCTGCGGCTGTTGAAATTTTGGGAAGAGGGGAAGGGGAAAAACAGGGGTGAGTACAAAGGTACTCCGCAAGTCGGGAATATATGCGGATGGGGTTTAGTACAATGAGAGCTTAGGATATCTTTGCGGAAATTATGGTTATTAACCTAGTTTTGGCAAAGCAGTTTAGAAACAATAAATCTTAATTCATTTCTTTGGGCTCTTCTCAAACGGTTCTCGCCACTTGGCCTCAGTGCCATAGCGAGAACAAAATCCCTTTCTTCTTTTCTTTTCTCAAAAACGGCTAGGTCCATTCCGCGCGACACTTTCCGATAGGCCGATACCCATTTTGGAATATCGCCGGTGGTCCCCAGCTCAAACGAAATCCTTCTCAAAACCTTCTCAAATCCCTTACTCATCTCAAATTCTTTGTTCAAAACCCTTTTTCTCAAAAATGTTTTTAAATGAAGTATCTACCATATAATCAGTCCCTTCGCACGCTCATAACCGCGAGCACGGCTATCATGACAGTTTTAACTCTGCAGAGTGGGTACGCCTTACCCTCGAGAGGCTACGCACCCAGACGGTGTTTCGCCACAAGACCATCAACCACGAGGGCCAACGATCGGGCCCGGCCCCATACCGAGGCTCGAGGTCGAATGTAAATGGCTCAGTTCATAGGATCATAGGATGAGCAGTCCTTAGACTAGGAGAGTTTATATTTTAGCCCAATTTTCAAACCGGTGCCATATCGCACTAACCGACAAAATATCTCCCTAGTCGGAAAGATTTTGGGGTAAGAGGAAAATCATTTCCTATTAAGCATCACCCTTGATGCGCTATCTTTAAATCATCCTTTCCCAAACATTTCTCAACCACATCTCATTTCACACAAATGATTGAATCATTCCGCATAAATGATTTTTAAGCATTTATCCTACCACAACAAAGTATTTAAATAGGAGCAATTCATATTTTAGCCTTAGGTTTAATCCTACCATATCTCTTACCTTTTCTAATTGGCATAATTACTAATTCTAGCAAATACGGTATTTATCTTTTAAACTAGCATGCATGTTTTCAAGTCTAATAAACATTTTCCAAATAACCGAAAATGGCTTCTCAATATGATCAAAGAGGGACTTGCCTTGGTCGGTCGACGGGTAGGAACAACCAGCGACGTCGGACGGGTCTACAACACCTTGGCCTCCTACTAGAGCACGATCCAAACATACAAATGAAAATAACAGTACATCAGGCACAAACTGTTTTCATGCATTTTATTTAAAAAAAATGATGTTAACTTATTTTGTATATGCACATGAAATAATGGAACCTGAGCATTTGGACTATTAGAAATGCAGTGGTACAAGGGTGTAAAATTGATTTAGTATTTTTATAAAATCCAGCGTGCGGCGAGGTATTTTTGAGAATTTTTACCGAATTTTGGAATGACATTTGATATGTTCTGCAAAATCTTTTCTACTAGAACCTTTTAAATTTGCTTCTAGAAATAAAAAGAACAAATCCGGCTAAGCCGGTCGGCCCAGAACAGGGCGAGGCCCACGGCCCAAGCCGAACCGGGGCTCCTCCCTGTCCCTCTCCCCGTCGTCTTCAACCTCGGGCCGAGACGGCCTCGAGCGACGGGAAGGGCGAAGCCGGCCACCGGTGGTCGATTCCGCGCGGGGCGAGGAAGAGGGAACGACGGCGACGCCAATGACGGTCTCGGCGGCGGCTGAGACTCACCCCCGAGGCGGCGCGACAGAGAGACGCAGCGGCGAACAGGGGATCCAGGCGGCGGCGCGCTCCTCGGCTCAACAAGCGCCCGGACTCTGACAGAGGGGAAGTGATGGTGAGGGAGGGACGAGGGGGCTACCCCGGGTAGACAAGAGGAGCTTACCGAGGAGAAGGCAAGGCACGTCACGGCGCTAGGCAAGGGTAAATGGGGGCACAGGGCGGCTTCTTATAGGCGAGGGTGGCTCGGCGGGAACGGCTCGGTCTTTAATGGCACCGGTGAGCACAGCGAGCGGGGAGACACCGATAGACCTTCGCTATTGCTCAACAGCGGTGGCGAAACGATGGCGCGGCCAGGGCGGCACTGGCGGCGAGGGCGATGGCGCGGCAGAGCATGGTCAAGGCGCGGACTTCGGGGTGGCAATGCGCCGGGCGCTCGCCAGCGGCGCAGACGAGAACGGGCGACGGAGTAAAGAGCACGGCGACGCCGGTACGGAGCGATTTAATGCGAGGCAATGGGCCGGCTCTCGCGGGCGGCAAGGAATGACGGCAAGGCAGGCGCGGGTCCGGACGTAGGCGGAGGCGACGGGCGCGGCGGTCCTGCCGGACGCGGAGACGGCGACGCGCGGAGGGAGAAGGAGCGGGGAAGAGCAACGGGAAGAGCGGGAGCGAACCGAGAGCGGAGAAGCGCTCGCGAGGAGAGGGGAAAAACGACGGGGAAGAGAGAGACCTGACCGGTGGGGTCTGCCAGTCAGTGAGGGTGAGAGAGGAAATAGGGCGCGGGCCCGCCGGTCAACGAGGGGGGCGCGGCTAGCGCGAGCTGGGCCGGGGGGGATGGGCCGCGTGGGAAGGCAGAGGTGGGAGGAGAGCTGGGTCGGGAGGAACTCGGCCTGAGAGGAGAAGAGATTTTTATTTTCAAATATTGTTTTTCTTTTCTTCTTTCCAAAAATTCAACAACATTTATTTTAAATACTTTTAAATAGCTGACACCCAAGACAAAGATTTTTACTTTAAAAATTAATGACCCAAACCAATGCTAGGAGGTTGCATGCAATGATGATGCCATGATGATTATCAATACTTAACTAGTTTAAAATATTTTAACTATGCATTTTAATAAAATCATTAACGTGCCAAACTGGTTTTGAAAATTTGGGATGTTACAGTAAGATACACACATTTTGCCTGGCTACATTCTGTTGGAGTACATGGGTACATAGAGATAATTCATCCTTTGATGAGGTGAAAATTAGATCTCCACTTACTGCTATGCACATGATGTGTGCTCTTTTGATTTTTGGTCAGGCTATCTGAAGGATGGGATGCAAAATCTTATTATGGATTGTTTCTATAGTTTGAGCTCTTTTATTATAGGAGTGGCACAGGTAGAACAGAAGAGAACTAGGATCCACAACCGCAAAACAGACAATGGTGTTATAAACAATGTGCAGCTGAAAGGTGTGATATCAACATTTGATAGCGGGATGAAAACCCGATGTATTTCATCAATATATAGTCCCAGCCCTTCCATATCAACTACGCGGTTTATAGAAGTAGAGACCGTGGGAATAGGAAGGCAAGAGACCCAATCAATCACGCTATACTGCATGTTAAACATAGATCGAGTATATTACGCCTAGTCTAAACATAGAAGCTAACACCCTCCCGCAGTCAGAGCAGGACTAGAGCAAACGTTCAGACTGGAGAGAAACTCACTGAAAACCAAAGTAGGTAGATCCTTGGTAAAAATATTGGCATACTGAGAACTGGTTGGAACATGAACAACACCCGCAGCAACATTTTCTCGAAGGCATGAAGCTGGGTTATAGGGACGGCGCACCTGCAAGCATGGAGAGACCTATTGCAGCCCCACGAACAGACTCTCCAGCAGGACGAGGAAGACCAGCTAGGCGTTGTTGTGGCTGTTGCGGGCCAGACCACATCTAAATGAGGCCAATTCACAGGGTATAGTACGATGGCCAGCTTGGAGGAGCCCCTGAGCCACCAGATGAACCGTCGCTACGGCGGTTGCGACGCCGATGGCGGCGCAAACCGCTGAGACTGGAGCCGTCGGAGCCAGAGCCACGGCTGGTGTTGGAGGAGCTGCTTGTGTTGCCGGGTGAGGGAAGAGGCATTGGTGCCAACGACGTTGTTGCCGCGACGAGAATAGTGGAGGATGTGCCTGGTGTGGGCTGCATGGTGATTTCCTCCAAAAGCATCTCAGACGCACCTCCACAAAAGATGAAAAGGACTTCTAACGTTTGAGAAGACATGCCGCTGTACCGAACTTCTCATTGAGACCGCGTAGCACGGAAAGCACAAAAGTGCCATCGAGCACAAGTTCGCTGAGATCACCAAGAGCATCAGCCATAGCCTTTATCTTGCTTCAATAATCTATGATGGAGTCCCTTGGACAAAATTCTGGAACTCAGCATGAAGAATGAGGGTACGAGTTTCCTTATGCCAAGAAACTTCTTCAAGGGCAAGCTAGATGGTCCGTGAAAGAGCGGACGTCGTCATGACGATGTCCAGGACGTTGTTCGTGAGAATGGCGTAGATCCAAGACAACACAGTGGCATCCATGCACTTCCAATCGACATTGTCCTAGAGATCAACGTCAGAGAGGATCTGATCGTCAAGGGCGTATTTGCTAAGTGTGTTGAGGAAAAGCCCTCGCCACTTGCTGTAGTGTGAAGAGTTGGTGTCGAGGACGATGGGAACCAAGATCTTGAAGTTGATGATGGCCATGGCTTATGCATGGAGAGCAGCCGCCGTGGCATGCGCGTGAGCGAGGACGTATGCGTCGGTCTACTCCTGGCGACGTCGTGCAGCATCCTCGAGCTCAACCTAGGTGCACACGGCTCCTTTTTCCCAGCATCAGTGTGCAACATCCTTGAGCTCAGTACGGGCGTGCGCGGCTTCTTCTTCCTACAGACGCGCTTCTTCGCCGGTGTGAAGGCCATAGCTTCGTCTGTAGTGAGATCGTAGCCATGGAGCCGTATAGTATAGAGAAAAACCCTAGGTCCGGCAACAGTTAGGTGAAAAAGATCGATATAACTCATGATACCATGATAGCGGGATGAAAACACGATGTTATTTCATCAACGAGATGCAGTACTTATATAGTCCTAGCCTTCCATATTTTTTGAATAATTGGAGAGTAGCCAAATTCATTCAAAGGTGGAAGTATAAGAAACAAAGTTCTAGGCAAAAGCCTAAGTCACTCAGAAACAGTAAAAGCACAACAATAAGCTCGAGAACTACAGGCTAGACAACATCAAGAAGAATAGTAGAAACTACATCGGCTGGCTAGCGACCACCATTAAAAAAGATTCAACTATTCCTCTCAATCCAAACATGACAACAGGCAAGAATTATGATGCCATCTTCCCTCCGCCTAATAGATACTCCTCCCGCAGAGAGTCCCACCAATCTCCCAGTGACGTTATGGATGCAGACGTAACATTTGTAGATGACATGCATGGCTGCATGAGATGCATATTGTCTAACAAAAGGACATTCCCATAGCAAGTGTCGATGGAACTCTGAGGAAGCCTCGCAAAGGACACAAATGTGGCTACATGGCCAGCCTCGTCTCATCAAACGATCCACTGTCATCAATCTATTTTGTATCGCAACCCAAAAAAAGAAGCGGCACTTAGGTTGGACTTTTGCTCTCTAGATTCTCCTATAGTCGTGTGTTAGGATTTAGAGCCCGTTGCAAACGGCCACAGAAGAACCCATGTGCAGAGAAAGGGCTCCACAAGTCTTAACGGGCCTAAAGGCCCAACTAGAGCAACGACTAAGGCCATGGGTCCACTCAACCCAAAAGACTAGTCTGGTGGGAGAGGGGTGCCTCCACCTTTTAAGTTATGCTCCCCCATCACCAATAACCAATGTGGGACTAAACCCAACAATCTCCCCCATCACACATCGGATCACTTCGTCACAACGGACAACTTCATCCAGCGAATGTGTGAAATTAGCGGAGATGTGGGTCAATGCCTGGCTCTAGTACCACTTGTTAGGATTTAGAGCCCGCTGCAAACAGCACACGTATGGGCTAAAACGCAGAAAAAGGGCTCCCCAGGTCTTAACGGGTCTAAAGGCCCAACTGGAGCAACGACTAAGGCCATGGGTCCACTCAACCCAAAAGACTAGCCTGTTAGGTGAGGGACGGCTCCATCTTTTAAGTCGTGCTCCCCCCATCATCGATTACCGATGTGGGACTAAACCCAACAAACTGCATTTCACAAGATAAAACATGTTGCAAGAGCCAAATGCAGTGGAATAATTAGAAAAAATTCAATTACCAATACAGAGCACGCATAAGGCTATGAAAACTTTTTTAGATTGGCTAGCTGGTAGTATCATCTTCCTGCAGAAAAGGTAAATAAAAATATTACATTTTTGCATGAAGAATTGAAAATATGAATGATATATTAAAAAATGAACACAATAAGACATTATCTATAGTGTAGTGAACTACACAAGCATGATATTGCTTTTGCCCAATGGATCGATTTCATCCCTTTGTTTAACCTAAATACTCGTGGTATCTCTCGTTACACCACTAGACAAAGCAACATATAGCTGATCATGGCAAACACAGGTCTCGAGGAGGTCTCTCTTCTCACAACTAGCAATATGTATGCATACCACGTCCCCCTCTATCAGATGGGCTTCATAGACATTTGAGATTTATTTAGATTATCTTTAAATATATTGTGTCAAACCCATACGTTCTAACACCCTCCCCTCCGATAATACGACCACACCTTGGCACTAGGCCGCATCATCAAGGAGAGCCGAAAGGTGAGGACGGCGGCGTTGACATCCTCGGAGGAAGTACATGGCATCCATCTGAGTGAAGTTCTTCTGAAACAACCTTCTCACTCTTTACTGACGAATGAACCACTCACACTCAGGAGCCAGCTCGAGCTTAGCCAGCATGAGCTCAGCAAAGTTTCTGGGTCGGCTTCAACTCGCTCGCAAACCAACCCCGAGTCCGAACATTCCTGACCCGCACGTAATCGCTTGTCACACTCACGGACTCACCTCGTCCCCGCAACAAACCAAAATTAAAACATATGGCTCGCTAGCTCGTACTCCCTTGTTCTTTTTTTTTTTTCTGGTTTAACGGCTTTAACTTTTGGAAACGTATTTCATCGTTCCTCTTATTCAAAATATTTTTTTTATTCATAGAGGTACTTTAAATATGACCTTTTTTTTTTTGCATCTTTGCACTAGATTTTTGAATAAGATGATTGATTAAAGACGTGTTTAAAACTCAAATACGTCAAAAAAAAAGAACGTAGTTTTTAAGATAAATTTTGAATTTTCTCACCGCAAGGCATGAACGTCCCGACTAGCGACATGCATCCTCTACAGTTGGGGTAGTTGTGCAGTCCTCTGCAATCCCTCTCTGACATATGGGCCCCACCAAGCCGGGACACACACATATTAGAGACGAACTGCCCAACTGTACAAATGCAGAGGATCTCATTCCCCCGACTAGTAGTTTATCATGGATGGTACCGGAGGCTTCTGCTCTCTTGCTCGGGATACCTAGGAATAGAATCTGGGGAGATCACGTCAAGGAGATAAGGGAGAGAAAGACAGAATATACCGGTTATTACAGCCTCACCACACACGAGTGAATCTTATACGATCTTTGACTGCAACTCTCCCGTTTTTGAGAGGCACAAAACAAATTCCAGGATTTCCTTTTTTTAAAAAAAAAGCAAATCCAGGATGATCTTGATTGGAACAGGAGAAAAGCTTGGAGCCAGGTCTGGTTCTGGTTGTGGCCTTCCTCAGATAATCAGGCTGGCTTTCAGAACAACCCGGAGCAACTTGATGTTTTGGTAGCCATATCTTGATCAGATACCGGAGCTCTCACGCTAGCTACCTTAGCTACCTGCAGCAACAGATTAATCTATTATCGGAGGAGTATTAGTGCCAGTTAATAGTATTCAGCACGTGTGTGAAGGCCATGAGATATCACATGGGTGATGAATTATATAATCAAGGAGATCTCAAAGAAAATACAAGGCTGAATATTGTCCAGCACAGGCCGGACCTGCCAACGAAAAGGGGTTGTAATTCTCTTCAGTAACTTTGCAAGGAAACCTGGCATACTGGTACTGCTTAATTGATATGATCTTAACCTGATCATGAAGTTTATAAACAAAAAATCGTGAACTTTCAACGAAATCGGGGAGGAACTAGTTTCTTTATGGAGCAAAGAAGAGGAAATTGCAGAGCAACTGCATGAACGTGTAATTATTTGCACGTGCACGAGCTGGCCGTCCTGCCGATTACTGCTTTATTGTTTTTATTTAAGAAAAATAATGTAAAGTCTACCTAATGCGTGCTAGCAAAAAAAAAAATTTGATTACCCGCTGAAACTAATTTTGATGTCGCTTTGACCAGTGGCTTCAAAAACCCGAAACTAATAATTAAAGCTGAACTCGAGAATGTTTATCTCATGGCTTTAAAATTTTCAACAAACAAAAGCATTTTTAAAAATAATAAAATAATTTAAGAAAGAAACCATAGGATAGGATTTTACTTTTTAAGTAGAGAGTAAAGCCAGGGGCGCGTTTTGCTGCATTTAAGCAGAGTAAAACCAGTGGGCGAGTTTGTTGTATTTGCAATTGATAAGCGGCCGGCAATAAACTTTGAGTCAGCCATTGCCTATTATTTACACGTCAGGACACATAGTTGAAGTATTTTCAAAGAGATAAGATTACCGCCATATATCGCCGCATGATGAAGCTTGGTGACTCGGATAGGAGCAAGCAAGCGCTTATTTCCGTGTGCGCTTCAGAGCATATAAATATGAGTTCTTTTACCCGCTATGTAAACATCACCTAGGCAGTGCATCTTCAACTATAGAGTCAATCGCTAGTTATAAATAAGTTTCATGTCGTCTATAAATAGCTTATGAACAATCTCGTTAATGAGCTAGCTATAATATTGTCTTTAAAAATCAATATGACCCATATGTAATAGGGTGCACATTATAATCCACAATAGATATACTCTTATCTACTTATCTTCTCTTCTCCACAAAAGCAAATAAGATGAGATGAAGTCTCTGTTACGTAGTTGAGCTAACGGACAAGAGCTCTATCATTTCATTAAAGAACGAGAGAAAAACAATGTAAAAGAGAAAAGGAGAGGAAAGGGGAAGACAGCCTGGCCAAGGGAGGAAAAAAACGACCTAGCGCAACGCACCTAGGGCCCAACGCAGCGTAAGCGCCACTCACAAGTATGCCACCGCATGACACTTTGGCTAGACAAATACCCGCCCGAAGGCGACAACTACAACGGCAAGGCCTGAGGCCGCCGGCAACGACAACACGTCTAAAAAGGGGACACTAGCATCCGACCACCAAGACAAGAAACGACGCCTTCAGCAAGAGATTGACACAAATGCGACACCATTGCAAATTTATTACATAATTTTGCCATTGAAGATGTTCTTAGAGACATCAAAAAGACCCGTTGTAAAACATTGGAATCCCAATAGACTAGGAGCCGAACCGTTAGTGTCATGTCAACAAAACAACGCGATGTGAAAACATTTGTCGGTGTTCTAAAATTTGAAACAATACTTCCTAACCAAACTTTGGTCTTTGAGGCATCTTACTATAGGGAAAAATAAATAATAAACAATTTTCTAATTCCTTCGGATCTAACCATTTCATTTGTTTGATTTGAAATTTTATGCAATTTTTTTTTGGGTGAAAATTCACTTCAAACAATTCTATTGTTAGGAACCCTATTTTGCGTTTCTAATGTACACAAAAGTTTCCATTGGATCTCCCGTTTTAAAAAAAGAATATAGAAAAATCAACATCCATTTTCACATATTGTTCTCTCTACTCTTTTCACGGATCAAAACACCCAATTCTATTGTTGTATTTTAAACTATCATCCATTGCTACTAAAATTATCCTCCATATGCCATCACATAAATTTCATTCCAACGTTATTGAAATTACTCATGATGTGTAATGTATCCCATAAAATCTGCATCCAGAGGTCGTACTTCCACTGCCTTTTCTTGTGCTAGCAGCCTAGCTAGCACCATGTTGATCATCTCCCCTTCTCTGTCACATGGCCATCATTCTCCCTTCTACTTCTGCGTTTGTAACCTCGAGATTATCTCTCCTTTCACTAACATGACGATCAAGCATTTTTTTACTATTTCATGCAATTATGCGGATTAGGTAGAGAAAAAATTATTGGCTATTTTCGTAACAAAGACTAAGTGAAGAGAATACCCCTAGCTACGGTCTCTTAGATTTAAAGAAATTTCAAAGAAGAAATAGAGAAATCCAACCAAAGGGGAGAAAACCTTATAAATACGTTTTGACTCGAGGGATGATTCAAACCAATATAATATGGTAGAAGTTCCGTTTTAAGTTTATAGGATTTCTAACATGAGCTCTAAATTCATTCCTAGTCTACCATCTTGTCTCGTCACACTGTCTACATTTTGTCTTCAATCAGTTAAAATTTAACCCCCAAACTCTCCTTGATATCGTGAATAATTCGTGTGATTTGATTTGCTACGGGATTTAACATGCCTGATATTGTGATCTTGCATTTTTTTTATTCTCTTGTTATTTACAGTAGAGTATCCCGTCAAGGGGGTCTCCTCTGTATTTTTTAGAAGGTAGTATTATCTAAGTTAGTCCAACAAAATGACAGATGATCTACTAAGTTGAGGATTTCACTTAAAATTCACGGGATTTTTATCACTCCAGAACAGGATTTGGGATCGAAACGAAATTGTGAGTCTGCCGCCGTAGGCCCGTAGCTCGTTCGACCACAGATAAAAATAAAAAAAATATAGTACAATTGGCGGAACAAAATAGAAGTGAGCAAGGAAATTATTTCCTGCGCCACTATTCATCAACTTCCACACAACACAATAATTGTATCTATAACCATCTATATATAATGCTCCACCCACCGCTTCCCTCCGCGGCTCCGCGTTCCTCCCCTCCACTTCCCCGTGTTGCTTGTGCGCCAAATCTGCAACTCTGCCGTTCCCCTTTCGTTTCCAGGTTCAGGGATTCTTGGACAGGGCTCCTATTTTGAGGTACATCCCTTTTCCCTGGTCTCAAAATTCTCAATAAGATGTGGAATCGACAGTTCTTTCTGGATTGGAGGGAGGGGCGCTGTACCCTTCTTGTTTCCGTGGGAAAAACTGAGTCTTGTAGTGGTAATCTCTAACTTTTCCGCGTTTCAGCAGCTTCCTTCTGCATATGATCATGTTCAGGTGTTCTTGCCGCTTGGGACCAAGGATATTACCATCCTTGATGTGGGATTTACCTTGCTAGGTTTGTTGGATCTGTGGTGTGCTCCCTTTAAGATCTGCGTTTCGTTCTCCCATTGACATTTTCTTGGCTATTTGTGTTCACGTTTCCATGCCATCTCTTGCAAAAGAGAGATCTTTGGATGCAAATGGGAGGATCCTCAGGGCCGTTCCTGGGCCAGGGCAACCGGGGCAACGGCCCAGGGCCCATGGGAGGGAGGGGCCCCGACCCAGGTATGCATTAGCCCCCAGTAGTAGTGCCCCTGTGCCCGTTCGGTGTTCGCCAGTTCCCCTCGTCTCCTGAGTCCTGCCTGGCTCCCTCCACCTTCCCCATTCCCCAATCCCTAACAGGCTAATAGCAGGCGCCGCCACCCCCAAAATCTCCTCCAAATCCTCGATTTCTTTCCCAAGGCCAACGATTGAATGGTGTATCCGTTGCCGATATTGATAAGGGGTTAAAGTCGGATAAATACTTGGATTTGGGGATCTTGCGGAAGCCTCACCGTCTCGCCAGTCGCCATCGACCATCGTCAACGAGTTCCGACGCCGGCACGCTGCGACCGGGACCGGCGACTCCGCAAGACCGCGACTCCGGCACTCCCCGTCCGTGAGCGAGGCGCCGCCGTGCTGCTGCCTCTGCAGGCTGCAGCCAGCAGCCCGCTGCAGTGGCAGGCTGGCAGCAGTGCTGCCGCTGTGCGCCGTGCGCCGGTGCCCCTGCCCGGCTGGCGGCTGGCGGCTGCCCCGAGGCCCGAGGCCCCCGCGCGGGCTGTGCCCAGCCCAGTGCACGGTGGCCAGTGCTCTCGTAGCCTCGTATTGCAATTTTTTGGATTTTGCTATGTGATGTGCTCAGTGCTGTGCTCTTGATTACTAGTTACTGCTCTGCTCGTCTGCTCCGTATTAATTTACTTGCTATTGCTTTACTAATTTGCTTGCTATTTGCTATTTGTGCTTAACTGATTAGTGATTACTGATTTGTCTATATAATCATTGTATGTCGTCATGTCATCCACTAAAAAACATTTATTTGCATGATTCTCTACTCTTCTATTTATAGGTAAAAGTTCTTTAATAATTATATGTTTTTAGAAGTATTGTACAAGTTTCTAGATGTATTGGACTGGTCGATATATTAGATAACGATAAGAGACTTTAAAAACATAGTTATATTTTTATATGGTTTTATAGACTATAGGGGCATAGGGCCTCAACTCTTATTTCACCCCGGGCTCTCAAAATCCTAGGAACGGCCCTGAGGATCCTACGCGAGTCTCAGATCAACCCCGGATGCTCATCTATGCTTATTGGTGTTAAAAATTTGAGTTTCTGTTTCGAAATGGATCTTAGATGTGCGGTGTGCTGCTCCAACATTAGAGGAGGCCATCTTTTTTTTTTTCAAATGGCTAGTTTATAAAAGCTTATGTTGCAGTAAAGGTAGTTCTAGACTTTTAGCTCGTATTTAGTTTCTGTGAGCTTTTGGTTTGTGGTGTCCTGTGGCTCTTGAATCTTTAGAATGGGTTTGCAAAGAGGATTTGTTTTCATGCACGCTTCAGATTTGATCCAATTTTAGGATGTTGCTAGCTCATGTATTGTGCTAAAATTAAATTTGTTTGGCTGGTACAGTTTGCAAGCTGTCTACTTAAAGAGAATTAGGTTTCAGCTTATAGATGTTGATGAAACAGTGATATGTTAAGGTTTGTCTGCAGGTAACTAGGTTTGCAAAAAATGGATGCAACTGCTGGCTAATAGGCATCAAATTTATATGGCCATAGGTATATACATCTCACATATTTGTGCTTGACAAATGTAACTGCCGCGCTGATCTAGCTGATATTTCAATATTTCTGCAGATATTAAGGCAATGTGCAAGGGAGGTAACGGTTTCTACCCCATTAATAAGGAGACAAGTGCTGATTTTACCAGGAAAAATCACTCCAAAGTCTGTGATTATCGGATGGCATTTCATACAGCAAGAATAACTAAAACAGAGACATCAAAGTTGAAGAATTTGATTTCAGCATCATTCAAACCCTTGTCTCTCACCATTCCCATTGGCGATGGATTCCATGAATCCTTCCCTTTGAGCCATTGCCATTTGTAGCAGATAAGGTCTATAAGACAGAGGTTCACTTTACAAAAAGTAAGCAAAGGTTTTCATTTCCCTTAACAGGGGGGTGGGGGGGGGGGCAAAACCTTGAGTTGCGTCATTTTAAAATGCTTACACTTAGTACACAAGAACAGTTTGTGCAATCACAGACGTGCCGCCGCCCTACAATGCTGCTCATGTCTCCAACAAGGCAAAAACTTTTCTCAGGATTTATGTCCCAAAGGGAATGTGATCCATACTGTGCTTTAATACCTGGTTTGCCTGAGGACCTTGCAAAGATATGTCTTGCCCTTGTTCCTCGAAGTCACTTCCCTGTCATGGGTGCTGTGTCCAAGAGGTGGATGTCATTCCTGGAGAGTAAGGAATTAATTGCTGTAAGGAAGGAGGTTGGGAAGCTTGAGGAGTGGGTTTATGTGTTGACTATGGATGGTAATGAAAAGGGTTCTCACTGGGAGGTTTTGGGGTCTTTGGGGCAAAAACATAACCATCTTCCACCTATGCCTGGACCAACAAAAGCTGGGTTTGGTGTGGTTGTTCTTAATGGGAAGCTCTTTGTTATTGCTGGCTATGCTGCTGACCTTGGGAAGGAATGTGTTTCTGATGAGGTTTACCAATATGATTCTTGCCTCAACAGGTATATAAGTTTTTATACAAAGGGTAAATCTAGATAACTAGATAAGCTAGTTAAGTTGGGTGAACAGGATAATGTTTTTATACAAAGGGTAAAGCTAGATAATTTAAGCTTTCAAATTCTTCACGCATCAATAATGTTCTAATACAAAGTGTAAAGTTATGTTTAATTAATTAAACTGTTCGTACTAGGCTCATCTGTTATGTGCTTCAAGACTAAAGTAATGCTTTGCAGATAATCTGAATAAATGGATAGTAAGTCATTGGATCTGGTAGTGTTAAATTCGAGAATATCAATTAAGGTCGTAGTATCTTCATATGTTGGGCTAAATCATTTATGCTCTCATCCTCCAGGTGGACCGTGCTTGCTAAGATGAATGTGGCTCGCTGTGACTTTGCCTGTGCAGAAGTCAATGGTGTGATATACGTTGCTGGTGGATTTGGTCCCACTGGTGATAGTTTATCTAGCGTCGAAGTTTATGACCCAGAACAAAATAAATGGATGTTGGTGGAGAGCCTTCGCAGGCCAAGGTGGGGTTGCTTTGGATGTAGCCTTGAAGGCAAGCTGTATGTCATGGGTGGTCGTTCGAGCTTCACGATTGGTAACTCTCGTTTTGTTGATGTGTACAATACTAAGAAACATGCCTGGGGAGAGGTCAAGAATGGATGTGTAATGGTCACGGCTCATGCTGTTCTTGGGGAAAAGCTCTTCTGCATAGAGTGGAAGAACCAGAGATCTCTAGCTATTTTCAACCCCACAGATAATTCTTGGCAGAAGATTCCAGTGCCACTTACTGGTAGTTCTAGCACTCGTTTTTCGCTCGGGATACATGATGGGAAGCTGCTTCTGTTCTCTCTGGAGGAAGAGCCTGGATATCAAACACTGATGTACGATCCTTCTGCCCCAACTGGATCTGAATGGTGCACGTCTAAGCTCAAGCCATCAGGATTATGTCTATACAGTGTGACCATTAAAGCCTGATGCTATTATTTTGGTTACCATGGGATGGTGTCTTAAGTTACCACTTGCCTCATCTTACATAGTTAAGATCAGGCTGAGTTTGGCTTCATGCTCACTCTATTTACAATAAATTATGTTTCTAATTCATCTTCTGTTCTCCCCAATAATAAGATGGTCATACTGTCAGTTTATTGGACTGCTGAACAGTGTTATAGTGTGTACCTGTTTACACTTGTATTGAACTATTTGATCAAAGAATCTTCAATTCACGTGGTCTTGTTGCTGAACACCTGCATCACAACAATAGGCACAGCTATAGGTCTGGTTGTGAGCAAACTAATCCATGTATCGCAATGTTGCCATCCCGTGCTATTTCTGAAACTGTTGCGTGCAAAAACGCAACGAGGGGATTATTGCTTTGATGCCAATTGTTGCGTGCAATACGGCCCTTGATGCGGGTGTTGACGCGGGTGAGATGTGCGAGATGAATTATTTTCAAAAGCTAACACATGCTATTGTTGGAACCACCGATCTCAAAACTACTTTTGCTTGGATGAGTGATAAACGATTCAATACTCTCCTTTTTTGGGAGGATTAACTTAGACGCTAACTCTTTTTTAGGGAGGATTAGCTTAGATGCTAAGAAAAAAGTAATCTTATCACCTAAGAAAATTAATTTCTAACCTTGAAAGCTAAATTAATCTAATCCCTACCAACCTATGCCTCTAAAACTGTATATGGAGATACAGTTCTTGCATGTACTATTTATGGATAATTTTGCTCCTATTATGCTTGTCCACAACAGAAACTATGTTCGTGGACATATTTTTCCACTTTTTTTGCTGCTTGGCACTACTCTTGACTGGTCATTTGGCTCCTATTGGGTCTGCCCATAACAGAAACCATGTTCGGCATCCAACTTGGTGTAGTTGGATAGACAAAATTGTTAGAGAAGGAACTCTAAGTGTTTTGGTGAATGGAGTTCAAAGTGGTTATTTTAAAAGTGAGAAGGGAGTTAGACAAGGTGATCCTCTTTCTCCCATTCTCTTCAATTTAGTGGCAGATTCTCTAGCTAAGATGGTTTCTATGGCTGTTCAAAATAATTATATTTGTGGTGTAGCCTCTAATCTAGTTACTGGAGGTGTTCCCATTCTACAATATGCGGATATAATTTGCCTTGAGGAAGATAAGGAGAAAGCAATTAATTTCAAATTTCTGATGTATCTCTATGAAAACATGGCTGGTTTAAAAATTAACTTCCTAAAAAGTGAAATCTTTGTTATAAATGGTGATCCTCAAATTGAAGCTGATTATGCTAGTATTTTTAATTGTTCTGTTGGATCTTTACCAATGCACTATTTAGGTGTTCCTGTTGGTTTCTCTAAAAACAGAGTTAGTGATTGGGACTTTATGGTGGAGAAAGTTTCAAAAAGGCTTAATAATTGGAAATGCAGCTCATTATCGAAGGGTGGTAGATTGGTTCTTATTAATTCTTGTCTCTCTAGCATTCCAATTTATCATATGTCTATGTTCCTTGTCCCTGCTACTGTTCTCTCCAAAATAGACAAAATTAGAAGAGATTTCTTTTGGGCAGCTCTAGATTAAAGAGAAAGTATCATTTAGTTAGTTGGAAGAAAATTTGTACTAAAAAGAAGTTTGGTGGACTTGGGGTTAAGAACTTGAGGGACTTTAATATTAGTCTTTTGTGTAAGTGGCTTTGGAAATTAGAGACCAAAGTTAGCCTTTGGGTCTCTCTGATTCAGGCAAAATATTTGAAAAATAGTCCTCTTTCCCTTGTCAAGCCTAAACCCTCTGATTCTCCATGTTGGGCCCAGCTCCTTAAGGTTAGAAAATATTATCTGGGAAATAGAGTTTTCAGGCTGGGGAATGGGGGAAAAAATCGATTTCTTGTGTGATATTTGGTGGGAGAATAAGACAATTCGTTCTTTGTTCCCTGTGGTGTATGAGGTTTGTTTTGATAGAGAAATTTCGGTGTTACATGCTATAGAAAAAGGTTTAAATTTTTCTTTTAGGAGAGAACTTGATAGCACATCAAAATTGGATTGGATTAGTTTCAAAGACAACTTGTTAAGTACATATGATGGTACTAAGAAAGATGAAGCCGAGTGGAAAAACAAACTTAGTACCAAATTTACCGTTAAGTCTGCCTATCAGCTGATATCTGATACTGGTAATGTGGTGGATTTTCATTTTATCTGAAAAGCATCTATTCCTCTTAAAATCAAGATATTTCTTTGGTTGGTTTGTAGAGGTGCAATTTTAACAAAGGATGTTCTCAGGAAAAAGGGTTGGTCTGGTAGCCCCCTCTGTTTTTTTTTTGTGGGGAATCTGAAAGTATTCAGCATCTGTTTTTCGACTGTTCTATTGCTTCCTCTATCTGGTGTATTGTTGCTTGTACTTTTGGTGCTACTACAAAACCATCTAGCTTTTTCGGTTTCTTCCAGTGGTGTGGATCTGTTTGGCCTCAAGGGAGGAAACTTTTCTGTGTTAGCATTGCTGCAGTTCTGTGGTGTATTTGGACTGCTAGAAACAAGTGGTGTTTTGATAAGAAAACTCTTAATTCCCCTGTACAAATAATACATTCTATATGTGTGATTTTGAGATACTGGGCAGATCTGTTTTCAGGTGATTCGAAGGAAGCATTGGCTCAGGGTGCTGCAATGCTTGCAAAGGTTGCCTCTGATGTTCAAGCTCACTGCCTCAAACGACAACGCCTCCTAACATATGGTTCTTAATCAAAAAAGAAGAGGGTTGTCTCAGTGTTACATTCTCTGCTGTAATGGTTGGGTTATCTTTTTGTTTGTGCTTGTGTTTTGGTGCCGTAATGTAAGGCAGACCTGAGTATGCTATCTTAGCTTGTCGTATTTGTCTCTGTTTGTGTTAGTTCTTAGCTTGTCTCTACTTTTGGTCCAGCCTGAGCGCTAGCCTGCTTGTAAACTCTCAGACATGGTTTGTCGTATCTTGCCTGATGCAATAGAAAATGGGGGAAAGAGCCCTCTTTTGGAAAAGAAACCATGTTCGGCGACATGATTTTTTAGTTATTGCTGTTTGCTCTATTCTTGATCCCGTGGTTTCAGATTTAGTGATTTTGTGGAAAACTGAAGGCCTGATAGCTTGATGGCCAATAACTTGACAGATAAGTGCAGGCCTGATAGTAGATTCCATTCTGTGTTTGGTCCTTGTGCTCTGGGTCTTTCATTTAATTTTTTGTCATAAACGTGAAGTATCTGCATAAGGCTTATAAAGCCTGCTCCCCTTTAAAAATAATCTCAAAATTTGTCATATAGCTGGAAAGTTAAACAAATGAAATCTTGAATTACAAGCAGCACCGTGTCTGTCATGTTTATTGGTTTGGTGAACTCATTTTTGTTTATGCGCTTACAGAAGTTTGAGTTGTTCATTTTATTAGGTAGGATTGCGTACTGGTTTTTGGTTTCCTTTGTGTAATACCCCGATTTGGCATCGAGTGGAAATTTAAAATTTCACGATCAAATGCAAATTGGTCAAACTACCAAAATTTAAAAGGTGTAAACTACAGGTTGGACTTTAGAACCTTGGATCCAACCCATTTTGACCTCGGCCCATCGTTGGCCCATCTCCTCCCTCTCTCTCGTACAAATTTTTCTACTGTTCTGGCTTTATTTTAATTCAAAATTTTAAAAATAAATTTCCATTTTAATTAATTTTAAAAAATAGCCCTCCGGCGCCGGACAGTCGGGCTTTTTTATAAAACGCCAGACAGACGGGCGGTATTTAGTCGACACCCATCATACGGGTGTTATATGAATGAACTGTGCCCTGCACCAGGCATAGTCAAAAAACGCCGGTCGAGCGGGCTTTTTTGGATAACGCCCGTCCAGAGGGCGTTTTTTTGGAAAACGCCCAGTGGATGGGCGATTTTTGGTGGATGGGCGTTTTTTGGTGAACGCCAAATGGACGAGCAATTTCTGTAGGTTTTTTTTTTGTGTCTGTTTGCGCTATTAGCCGATGCGAACTGCTAACCGTTGGCTCCGTTCGGCTATATAAGAACCGCATCGCTCAGACCCAAAGAAACTATAAGGTAGAAGAAGTAGTATAGGCACAAACTAAGTTCTAAATTTCCTAAAAGCATGGGACAAACGGAATTGAAAGTTGTTGAAGTCCGGAGACATTGGATGCTATCTTTCGAGTGTTTGCGTGCATGTGAGAGCAGGATAGGTCACGTCGTTTTCAGTAACAGTGTGTAGCATTGGATGATGTATGGTATGTGGGAGAGAGAAAGGGAGAATCCGAGGCCTTACCTGTGTAGTCGTTATCAACGGGAATGCGTATCGACGGAGAGAGAAAGGAAGCATGTTCGTTTATATTTCATACAGATTCGGAACCCTTCTTATCAGGTACAAATATAGAGTCGCATGCTCTGCATGTCTACATTAACAGTACTAAGAAAACACACCGAACGATAGCGTGACATACATAAATAGTGGCATGTATGACACACGCGCCGTTTATTATAGTCGCACATCGATCTTACTTCTATCATGCCTTAGGGAAATTGAAAAGTACGTAACATGCAGGTACTAGCTAGCTTGCCGCATTGCTTCTGGCATGCAGGCACAAGCGTTCCGTGCGGACGTGCAACTCTAGCGTACGTCTTGTCATTTCGAGACGATGTTCGAGATCTGCAATCCTTACATGAAGAACCATCATGTATGCATCTGCTGCTATTGGAAAAGGATCATCCATCCACGATGCCATACGACAATCATTTATTTATTTTGCACAGAATAGAAAGTTAGGTTACATCCTAAAATAAATTCGTTATATATGAAGGTAAGTAAACTCACTGCGTATAGAGGACATCGGTAGAATCTCCGTCCGGTCCAACCAGAGACTGGCCTATCGAAGGTCTGCACCACTGCATCAATTTCACATACACACTTGGGCCAGTCTCGAAAGATGTGAGGGCCGGGCTGCAGCATAGTTGATTTCGTGCGGTAGTTCTGTTTCATTTTGAGCAGATGGAGAGGGGGACATAAAAGTGGCATAGTAGCGGTACTGACAACACATAAAAGGTATCTACCAACAAATAACCTACGCACGACCCTTCTTGGGCTTGACACCTCAAACGGCCCCATCAACTCGAGGCTTGCGAGCACGTCCGAGCTGTGTAGAGGGAAAAGTGAAGCGGTCCAAAGCCCCAATGTCCCGCTGCGGTCAGGCCTGTGCCTCGGGCGTCGCTTGCTCTGGCGGCTACGGTTACGAGGCGAGAGGGTGTGCCTTCGACAACTGTGACGGTCCTATCTCCTGGTGAGTGATGAAGAAGTAGTCTGTGAGACCCTGTAAAAAAAAGGCTCCTAATAAATTTTTTATTCTTCCCGTACCGACAAAAACATTTTAAAGATTTATCGGTTTTAATCCTTGCGTACTATGCATTAAACCTACGTGCATTATGCTTCAAATGAATCGCGCCTACTATTACCGTAACGACAAACCCACACATGCCCTATAAATTTCTAAACCCTTACCCTAAACTAGAAAAACAGAAAGATACACACTAAATCTACATATTATCCTCCCTTGTAACCCTAGTTATAACCCTAAATATAATCTATAATCTGCCCTAGATATTATCATACCTTAAATCCTAAAACTAATCTACATATGTCATACAAAAACCAAACATGATTATTATCCTAATTTAAACCCCTAAATCTAATGTACATATGTAATACAGAAAATGCACCTAATTATTATCAAAACCTAATCCCTATATCTAATCTAAAAACAGAATATTAAAATTACCTACCGTGTGCCATATTGCTAACCTATATTGTTTTCATTCATTACAATTTACAACATAAAAAATATAGGGATGGTTACAAAATTACCTCCTTTTCTTTTTCTCTCCTCCTCCTCCTTTTCTCCCCTGCCTCTCGCCTCCCCCTACACGAATGAGCACTATGCGGAGGTAGCGCCGCGCACGGGTCACTTTTAAAGGGATGTAGCGCCCGTCTGTCGGGCGTGAAAGTCCCGTGGGCCAAAAAACGCCCGTCCGTCGGAGGGTTTTTACAGCATAGTGCAAAAGGTTCTATTAAACACCCGACGGACGGGCATTTTTTTACCTCGAACGTGCCCCGAGCCGTTGGTTCTATTGACCGCTCATTGGTCCGACGATTAATACTGTTCTACTTCAAAAACGCCCATCCAACGGGCGGTTTGTAAATGGCACCAGTTGGTCCGGCGCCAGAGGGCTATTTTTTTAATTAATTAAAACGTGAATTTATTTTTAAAATTTTGAATTAAAATAAAGCAGAACAGTAAAAAATTCCTCTCGTACACTCTCTCTCAGTCTCTAATTCTCGCTCTTCGGATTCGCTCTCCCTCCACCGCTTAAGGCCTTGTTTGTTTCAGGTTAAAGTTAAGTTGAGTTTTACTGTAACAAATTTTCTTATTTTTATATAGCCTACATGTTGTCGTAATTTGCATTGATTATTTTATGGCTTTTAGTAGTTCTTCTAAAGATTGTAAAATTATTTTAATTATTTTTTATAATTATTAGAACATTTTTTAAGAACTCTCAATTTTTGCTACTAGTAAAACTCTACTTTACTCAATGCTAAAACAAATAAGGCCTAAGCAAGCCTCGTGCCCGCGTGGCACTCCTTGCTGCCTCATCATCCTCCTTGTCACGTGTCCTCACCACCAAACACTAGCTTGCAGCCTACCTGGAGAAGTCACTGTCCCTCTTACTTGCTCTCCGCATGACGAGCACCTGACTCTCCTCTGTGTCCTCGACTTTCCCTATTCGCCGTCTTGGCTGCCTAAACCATCGCCATGACCGCCGTCGCACTCCTCTGATCCGCACCGCCGCCACACGCGCCACCACGATTCGCCACCGTTGGTGACCTCCGCGGGGCAGCCCTTTAGAAATCTGTTGTCTGGCTCAGGCCAACGAAACTGACGCCGTCCGTGGGAAGCGAGCTAATCAGCCACGAATCAACCAAATCAACCACGGTTCATCCATGTTCTTCCCCAAAATCCTCGAATCCGGAGCTCCCGCACCGGATCTCCCCAAAATCGAGTCTCCCATGCTCAATCTCCCTCAAATCTAGTGATTTCGTAGTTTGAATCCCACAAATCGGGGCTCTCCCTTCAAAAATCCCCAAAATGCAGAGCCCCCTCGTACAAAGTTCCCGCCAGATAAGAGCACTCAGAGCTCTACTTGGCCAGGAATCCCCAAAATCCCAAGCACATCGGCAACAAAATGGAGCTCCTAAGGATAGATCCATTCACAAGAACACAAATCCTGGCTAGCTACTTTGCCTTCGCTCCGCTCCTGAGCTGCTCCGCGAAGCTTGCCTCTACGGGGCTGCCCCTTAGAAATCTATTGTCTGGCTCGGGTCAATGACAAGTACGAGCACGACCTGATTTTGGACCCGGTTTTAGAGGCCCAAAGCACGACACGACACATAAGGAATTGGTTTGTTGCAGCCCGGCTTGAATGACGTGCTGTGCCAGGCCTGATAATCTGGCATGGCCCGACTGTACGGGCCATGCTTGGGCTAGCACAACTAGAATTGAGCCACGAGTCAATAACTTGTTTATATGGTTTTTTGTTACTTGGGTGAATTTTGATTCTACACGAAAATTGTATAGCATTTCGAGACACATCTTTTTCATGTAGACAACTTTTTTTATTTGACCAACGTACAAATCTATAAAAAAAATATTTCTTTCCACTTTGTTGGACGTGGCTTGGTTAGACCGGTCTGGCCCGAACACAGCCCGTGGCCGTCGTGCTTTTGAGTCGTGTCGTTGTCGTGCCTCTTTTGGCGGTCCCTGTTGATCCGGCATTGTCCGATGGCGGCATGAGGCATGACAGGTGCCTCACGCCGGTGCCGTGCCAGTGCTGCACGGCCCAATTCCCGGGACCAGTCGCACCAGTCCTCGCCGGTCGCCGCGGGAGCTTGTTGCGCCGCCGCTATGGATAGTGGTAGGCTGTGTCGCTAACATCATTATGGGTGGATTGATGCCTCGGTTCCATTTTCACCCTCGCCCCGTGTTGCCGTGCCCTCTAGTCGGCTAGCCGAGCTCAATCAGGATTCCATGGCCGTTGTGTGCATTTCGTACTTGAGGAAGAAGACAAGCATGGTATAAATTTAAGGCTGTCTCCACACCAGGCTCCCCTAAAGCACTCTCTACCCGACAATAGGGGACAGATTCTTTTCCTATGTACTTTAACAGCATTTCATATTCCGTTATCTAAAATAGAGTTTTTCTCTTCATTCCCGTATATATAGGGGTTCTCTCTCCTCCCCCTATACAATTCTCCATATAGGGAACGCTGTTGGAGATAAGAGAAATATAGGGAGAGATTTTTTTTAAGGGAACCTGTATATGAGACTATAGGGGATTAAATTTAGGGGTTCCTGTTGGAGATAGCCTAAGGGCAACACATCTCCTATTCCCTAAAAATAGGGAGCCCCTATGGATCTGGAGTCCCTATTAAATTATTGATTCTAGTAGTAGACTATCTAAATCCCACCCTTTTTTAACTGTTGACGCGTTAACAGATACAGTTAAACAACCATGCTATCAAGTGTAGTCCGAGATTGTTTACATGTACGGAAATCATAGACGTCGAAGAACAATTACACAAAATAGATTGAACACAAGATGTAGAAGAGAACGATATTTTTTTATTGTTTTTCTCAGGTTTACATAATAGATGGATTCCTCTTTTATCTATTCTCATATGTTTAGTGTATGAGGTAATCCACCAAGTGAGCTCCATCCTGGGTGCACGGTTGGGTTCTCCAACACTTCACCTGGGATCTTGCCGCGGGATGCATATGCTCTAAAAACTCTACAAAAATCAGTGGGAAAATTTGGAAGAGAGTATATAGCATAGGCTTGTTGTGTCTATATATTTGCCTCAGTTAAAAATCTTATGTGAGAAATTTCATTGAAAACTTGTTTAAAGAAAAAAGTAAAAATTCACTCAACATTTTCCATACCCATGCATTCATTTATTTAAGTTGGATACTCGAACTTCGTGTTTCACATTTTAATTCAAAGTATGTGAAGTTTCTCCCCCTAAACTCTGTTCTTCTCTAAGTCTTCTCATCCAATTATTTTTCACGCATCTTTTAAATGTAGATGCAAGAAGTGGTTTATAAAATAATGTCGGTGTCTGGAAAACGCGCCTTGGAGGCAGCGGGTCCACGGACCGGCAGACAAATTTGTAGTTGGAGTGAGGCCCAACAACAACCCTTCTCAACAGCCCGGGGCAGCGGCCGAGCTCGCTGGGGCTTAGGCCGCGCGGTCTTCCTGGACAGCGCCTGGGTACAGATCCGTCATGCGGTGAGAAAAATAGGGAGAGAGAAAGCAATACAAACCGTGAAGACACAAGCGATTTACCCTGGTTCGAGCCCCCACTGCTGAGTAATAACTCCACTCCAGCCTTCGTTGATTATATGGTGGGAAACAGTACAGGAGGTGCCGAGACCGGGTTTGAAGGCGCCGATCCCGAGCTTACAGGGGAGTGTGGGACACTCAAATGACTAGTAACTACGGCTAACGCTAAGGAAGCTTCGCATTCTGGGCGTCCAGGAGCGATTTATGGTGTCGAATGTGGGATCGAGGGCCAGATGTCCGGATCCCCGCTACGTTGAGCAGGCATCTCCTTTTATAGGCGCGGCGGGCTACCCGGAGCTGATACGGCGGGCCCCGCGCCTATCTCTGCTTTGGTGGCGGTGCCCTTGTCTCATTCCGGGGCCCTGTCCTATCTATGGCCTGCAAAGAGAAGCTGGTCGGGTTAATACTGGACACGTATTTGTCTGGGAGTGCCCATATGGGGGAGAAGCCTGCTTCAGAGAGAAAGCACTTTCCTTTTATCCCAAATATAGCATTAACTGGACCGAGCCAGCCCCACGCCACCCGTTGGGGGCGTCGCATAGCGTGGCAGCTGTTGCCATCTGCCCAAGAGAGTAAACGACAAGGTGAGCTGCCCGCGTGCTTCTCCTCGGGCTGCGGATCCTTGGGGAGGTACAGTTCTTCCCGGTCAAGGCCGAGGAAAGTGTGGTGGAATATGATAGTTGTCGCTGTCTGCCCAGGGATAGACGGACTATCTGTGGGCCCCTCCTCCGGGCTAAGAATAGCCCAGGGGTGCGTCGCGCTCTTGGTCAGAACCTAGAGAGGCGCGGTTGACCTGGTCAAGCCCGAGGGTGACCCCGGCGGGCTAGACGTTTCCTTTAGTACAGCCAAGGGTGGCCTTTTTAGTCCTTCTGCACGCGTAGTGGGTCGGTACAGAATTGGCCCAAGGCCCACCTCGGGATGGGCCGCTCACGAATCACCAACAAATAAGTATGCCAAATTTTTGGAGTCAATTATAACTTAATGCGCAGAATAATGATTTCATTCTTGGGTTTATAGGGTGAAAATCTTAAAAATATATTTTTAAAAAAATTATTTGTGTACAATAATTTTATTTTTTTGTTAATAAACATTGAAAGTTATTTACTGAATTGAAAAGTATATGTAAATGTTATAGAGAAAGGAAATAATTTTTATCTATTTAATTTAATAATGGAAAACGTGATTTTACAATTTTATAAAATATTTCAACACTTTTTAGTTTTTTTTAAGTTTACATGAATTTTGGATGAAATTTAATATTTTATATTTGGGCAACATTACTAGATATTATAAAAGAAAAGAAAATTAGGTGGATTTTAGGACAGAGCCTTGTCCCATTCGACCTGCTTGGAGGGAGGAAGGCCCAGGCGGGACTGAGGCATGTGTGCCGGCTGACAGATGAGCGACGCTTGTCGGTAAGAGAAAGAAGGGGAAATCGTGGTGGTGTTCAAATCAGGTGAGCAGCCAGGCGAGGCGACTGTTATAACCCTAGAGGATTTATGGGCTGGAAGCCCACGATAAACCCTAGGGGTATTATGGGTAAAACCGAATTTAGGCTAGGCTATATATATGAACACCTTGTACCAAAGAGAGATATACATCAATAAAGATCATTGTGCTTGGCTTTGTCTCTTTCTAGATCTGTGTCTCCTGTCTATTGTATTTGTGTTTGCGTACGTGCGATGACCGATTTACAACACGTTATCAGCACGAATTGCTCTCAGGTTTGTGATCATCGATATGTCGCTACGCCGCATCAGATCTATTATTTCGATCTACTGTTTTTTGCTTTGTCGATCTAGTAGATCGCTTTTGTGTCTTGTACCCCGAAGGACATGGCACTACACGCCGGCTGTTGTACGCAAGATCACCACGCCGACACGCACCTTGCATGAGCACATCGGCCGCCGCTCCGCCATGAGCAGAGCCGAGCCGCATGCACGCAAGCCGTCGCGCGCCGCCTGCCGCCGCGTTCCTCGCCGGCCGTGCTCCGCCATGCGCGCCCGTGCCCACGCGCTGCCGCGCCCAGCTGCGTCCGTGTCGCAAGCCGCCCCGCCTGCCTTCGCCGCCGCCGGCCGGCGCGCCCTTCTGCTGCCAGTTACAGCCGTCGGCCTCGGTGCCCGCGCCCATCGTCGCGCCCGCCCGCTTATCGCCGCCACCACCAGGCTTCAGCGGTCCCGTAAACGCGCCAATACGCCCGTCGCCAGCGCCGCATCGCGCTGCCAGCGACCAGCGCCTGTCGTCGTCGCCGCACGCCGCCGTCTTGCCGCCGCCCGCCTGGTTTGCACCTTCGCGCCGCCACCATCATAGCCGACGCGCGCGCGCGCCGCCATGGTCGCGCCGCTCCCGGCCGCCCAGCGCCAAGGCGCCCGCCAACCAGCGACAGCGCCGCCCGCCGCCGCCGTGCCCGCCGCCGCCGCCACTGGATGGGTGGCTAGGGAAACCCGCAGATTTTGGTTTTATTTATGAAAATTAAATCCTGTTGATTTAATATTTGTTTTGCCCTGATTAATTAAATATTAATTCACCTTATTTGCTGTGTCTTGTTTAAAAGCCTATAGTCTTTTATTTGCGCAATTAATTGTGAATTATTTATTCGCCTTTTGCAATTTATCCTGTTTAGACCTGTTGTCTTATTTAATATTGCAAATTGGTGAATTATTACCCTCACCGCTATGCGCCGGCCATGTCCCACGCCGTACGCGGCCGTGCCCCGATGGCACCGCGCTGGCCCCACGCCCGGGTCCCGTTGCAAGCACCGCGCCCCAAAGCGTCGCCTCGTTCGCCAGCCTCCATGCCGCCACCTCGCCGTGCGCAGCAGCCTTGAAGGTCGTCCGTTGCTTGCACTGCACTGCTGGCTGTCGCCTTCGGCGGCGAGGTTCTCCCCACACCACGCCGGCTGGTCTGCGCGCGCCTCCCGTGTGCTGTCGTCTGCGGGGCCCGCCCGTATCACGGCCGTGCCCCTGCGCCGCTCTGCGTGATGTTGCCTTGTTTTGCACCGTTCTCGTGCCGCGCCTGTAGTCGCCGCTGCAGCTGTAGTGCGTCGCTCCCGCTGTCGTTGTGGCCCGGACCACGGTCGCGTCCCGATGGCTCGGTCGCCGTCATCCTCTGCGCCCGTAGCGTGGCTGTGCCACTACCGGCCCCGTGCCGCACGACTCCGCCGTTACCCCCGCGTCGCGATGCCTGTCCTCACGCCGCCGTCCCGTAGCCATTGCCGGGTTCGGCTTTGCCGCCCCGTAGGCGTCGCTGCCCTCGTCCGTACTATTTTGGATGGACCTGGTAATCCATCATGAGATGGTGTCTAGAAACTGTGTTTCAGTCCCCGAAGGACACAATGTTTGCACGAGTGGTTCTCGTAGCATATTTTTCTTTTTAGTACTCTCAATTCCAGGTAACCACATAATTCCTCTCTTTTAGATTTGGATTCTAATATTTGAGCTTCCATATTATGAAAAATCTTAGACCTAGCCCACCTTTGAAAGCTGCATATTAATGGGTTTATTTTCTAGCGGAGAGTTGTTATTGTTTTTCTGTATTGTTATAATTATAATATGGCCAGTAGACCATAAATAATTAGCAGAAATTCATAAACATGCTAGGAACTTTGTGGTCACCATTGTGTTCTTTATGGCTTGTTTTCCTAGCACCGTATGTTTGGAGTATAATTTATTAACCTGTAGTTCCTAAATTATTAGAAACTCCTAACATTGCTTGCGAATTTATGGGAAAATTTTATGACTCCTGAAGAGTTTGGGTTTTGCTCATGCTGAGTAATTTACATCTTTTGATTGATTGTCTCGCATTAGATGCTTATTTCCCTTATGCCATAATAATGGTCTGAGTTGTACTATTTCTAGCTTCTCTCCTGTAGTAGAGTTAATTATCTGAATAAATGCTAAATAGAACATGGTGCCTGAAGCATATGACCTACCTGTCATAAGCTCTTGTGTGGAATAAAATCAGATCAATGTATGCCAAAATTAGATATATAGTTAAACTTGCCTTGGTGAAGAATGTTTCTACTCAACATCGTCTCAAGTGCATAGAGGTCCTGAAGACATGAATTGTGGAAATATGTCCTGTTGACAAATGTTTTTTCTTATTTGCACTAGAGAAAATTTAATGCCCATATGTCTATCCCAAAGAATTAACTTAGCCTGGACTAGCAGTCTTCAGTCTACTCCGGTGTGGCGTTACCAACCGGTTGTTTAAGGTGTCTAAAGTGTAACCTGAAATTACAAAATATACCTTGGTTTCACGACAACAAAATTTATACTCCTGTAGCAGTATAGTTGTAAGGTGATTTAAGCACATGCCTGTTGCACATGCTATCACTCGTAAGTTTTTGGTTGATGTGAAAAGGGGGAGAGAATTGGGTCTTGTGTATGTAAAGGTAAGATTATGCACCAGAAGTGCAGATTAGATTATGCATCAGAAGTGCGAACAGATAGGTTGGTGATTGTAAATTGTGATAAATTTGGGATATATTTGGTTCCGACGGACGTGAGCTATCCGACGTGAGCATGCAAATTATGACCTGCAGTCATATTAGTTTTGCATTATGACTGGAAGTCACATTGGTTTGCCTGAAGCAGAATAATCCAAATATCGTCACTAGCGCCTGAAGTTGCTACAACATGCCTGAAGCCATGCGTTTTTGGAATATAATCACACCTCCGTAATGTTATTGTCACATTAAGTTGACTATTATTTGGCGTACATATAATATTTATTGTGTTCCTGCAGAACAGTAAAGTTTCCATGCAAATTATTGATATTGTCGCATTTATACTAAACATGAAGTTTAATTATATATACGATATGAGTAATTGGGCAATAGTAAAGAAGCTAGACTTTGCAACCCACAATTTGTTGGGATGATCAGTGACCCCGCACGGGTGCGCTGTCGGGCATGTGGCAATGTAGCACGGGCATGCCACCTAGCGTGGGCAGTTGATAGCCTAGAGCAAGCGCGTGGCAAATAAAATATAAGCCTAAGTTCATTGCATATATTGTTAACCCCCAATGGTAACGCGTGGAATCAAGATATTGTCCAAATATTGTCACCACCAAGCATACACTTGTGAGCTCCCACCTGTAGTTGGGGAATTTGGACCTGTTGTTCCATTAATCTTGTGCTCATAAAAGGGATTGTGTAAGTATGCTTTAGTAAAAAATCGGATCTCGGCATTAGGGGGAGAGAAATGCCCATATTTTGTGTTAAATGCCTACGAGATCTTGATTGAAAGATTCACGCAATAGTTAATACTCCTGTACGCCAGTAGTGAGGAGTGCTCCTGTACGCTAGAAGCGAGGAGACTGCCAGATATTTAAAGGAGTTGAAAATCATTTACCTGTAGTAAATGAGTCGCTAAGAGTGGTATACCCTAGGTTGAATAGTATATCCACCTTTGCGAAAATTGACCTGTTGAGTCTTGGTCTAAAGCCTGCGGGGACGCCTGCGGGTCTTAGATCCAATGACACTCGTCAAACAATTGCTCATCGCTCCTGAAATTATCTTAAAGAGAAATTACCATGATGGTAATGAGCCTCCTGGAGAGGATCATCCTGAAGATGAATACCCAGAAAGTT
This sequence comes from Raddia guianensis, assembly GCA_036346415.1. Classification (NCBI taxonomy): domain Eukaryota; kingdom Viridiplantae; phylum Streptophyta; class Magnoliopsida; order Poales; family Poaceae; genus Raddia; species Raddia guianensis. The sequence goes on from CM070535.1 coordinate 32,473,682, forward strand.
AATGCGCGCATGTTATAGTGTTGGGAATGCGGGACGACTAAGAATTATCGTTTTGGAAACTAGCGAAATTATGGTTAATATTTGAAAGTGCTCATTTATAAGACATGGAGAGAAAATTGTCGACACATATTATTCCTTTTAAGTTGCTATGATAAGGATCCTGAACTAAGTCCATGCCATGGCGCTTGTTGCGCCTGTATCGGGTTATATGACAAGCAACTGAGGATGAACCATGAGGTTAATCGAAGTTTGAGAGCCAGTAGCTCTAACTTTGGGTCATTATAAACAATGAGGTGATGGAAACCCTAGTTCAAAGGTCCCTGATGTGACCCGTACTCTCCTATGTGTATTAAAAAGTTTCGCTAAATAGTAACTCTGGCAGATGATATAAATAAATATGTAGTTTATGGATTATGAAAATCCTTGTTGAGATCCCAGAAGACTCATTATCCCTTGTGATAGGAGATGACAAAATTGCGACACATTAAATAAATCTCATACCTGATCTCTTCCAAAAGTAAGGGCTGTTTCCTGAAGAAAAATGAGTTTCCCGAAGAAATATAAGCACTTCCCTGAAAGAAGATTAATTACCAGTCGATATTTGATTTACACCAATGGTCCCGATAGTGGACGATGAACCATTGATACCCGATACCGGAAGTTCGCCACATGAGCACTAGTTTTATGCATCTCCTGCCAGTAGTTGGGAGAGTGGTGGTGTTCTTTATTACTCTGAAGGTATAATGTAAATTGGTGATAAAGGCAAATTGATTGATCCCCTAAATGCCAAAGTAAGACTGGTTATCGTGGTATAATTATATGTGTAAGACCTGCCAAATAGGCTAATTGATTGTGTTGAGCCACTTGAAAATAATTGCAATATTTAGACCCAGTTGGTCTGATAGGTTATATGTAGAAGATATATGATGTTGCAATCAACTTTACCCACATATTAGTGTGATCCCCTGAGGTGGAACATACTTATTTAAACATAAGACAATATGAGGTTTTGGGACCAGAAGTTCTTTGCCTCTGTAAGCACTTAGTGCGGCAGCAACCAGAAGTTTGGACCGACACTAAATTGTCTTTAGAGACCTGCTTGATATGCAGGGCCTCGGGTTGCCTATTAACCAAGGACCATGTTGGGTTATATGGATGCGGGATTTATGTATAATCCGCATATCGCTAAATCTCACATTGTGTAATTTGAGATTAATGTTTTATATGAAGCCTCACGTGTATGTTTGGCTGGAAAGGATGGTGACCACATCAGGGAGTTATGTGGCATGAATACCATCCATACCCCATGTTTATCCATTAGGATAATATTGCTTGTATTGCAGAAGTGGACAGTGGTACTTGATGAGTAAGCTATATTGTTCTCAAATTATTTTGTTCACACTTTCCAGAAGCATTGTGTAATAGATGTCTGGAAGACATCGAACGTCGGAAGGCATATGAGATGTCGTCTTGAGGGGGAGCATGAGCTAAATATTGATTCGGTTCATATGAAACCCTGAAGGTTTTACTTTGTCTAACCTAGTAGGTTGACATGACGATCAATTAAAGTATTTTACCACACCGCAAAATAGATCCAGAAGATTTATAACGCAGAGGTCCAGTAGACCGTATTGATTCTGATGATCATACCCTGAAGGTTATATATTGTACTCTTTTTCCCTTGTATGAGTTTTTCCCATTGGGTTTTCTCATAACAAGGTTTTTAACGAAGCAATATTATTGCAATACAGCATGCGTGTGCAATGTACTCTTTTCTCCAATCCTTTTTCCCACTGGGTTTTTGGATGTAGTTTTTGATAAGGCATTGTCATATCGCGGTTTAGCCCAAGGGGGAGTGTTATAACCCTAGAGGATTTATGGGCCGGAAGCCCACGTTAAACCCTAGGGGTATTATGGGCAAAACCGAATTTAGGCTAGGCTATATATATATGAACACCTTGTACCAAAGAGAGATATACATTAATAAAGATCATTGTGCTTGGCTTTGTCTCTCTCTAGATCTGTGTCTCCTGTCTATTGTATTTGTGTTTGCATGCGTGCGACCACCGATTTACAACAGCGACGATGCTGGAGTTCCGGTAAGGGGCGACGTGGTCGGGGTGATGACCATTTAATTACAAAGAAAATCAACGAGCGTTGTTGGATTATCTTGACCAAAGCAGTGGGGGGTGGAGCGTGGGTGGTCGTTGGATCTGGACAGGAAGATCCGACCCGTTGATGGTCTCTTAAACGATACAGCAGGCTAGGTCAGGGGGAGACGTCGATGGCATATTCCCAAAAGGGAAGGCGTATTCTCGGATTTTCCAAAAAAAAAGGAAGGTTTTGTTTGGTGTGTAAATCATTTTCAAGAAAATGGATAAGGATTTAGGAATTTGTAGAAAATCAATACGAGCTCGGAAAAATGCGAGATAAAAATTTTAAAATCCACAAAAATGTGGAGATTTAAAATATAAAATACAATTTTATATTTTATGGCATATAATTCCCTAAAAAATAGGGAATGGTATTTTATTAATGGGATAATGTAGAAAATGCATTTAGAAAATATTAATATATTAAAGAATGGTTTATGGACATAAATTATATTTTTTAAAACATTTTTTATGTCAAACTTGGGGAAAATTTGGGATATATTACGGACTTACTCCTTAAAAGAATCTTGTGATTGAGATTCGCTCGGTTGTGTGTGTGTTGGGAAATTTTTCTAAGACGTCGGAAAATTTCCAGTGTAGCTTCTTAAAAGCATTCATATCTGCTACTCTATTCCCACCCTCTATTTCACTATTAGCTACTCCCTCTATCCTTCCCTCTAAATTTTCTTCAGACTTTACACTGTACTCTAAAAGATTCCTTTCTGACATCAGACACTCTATCCAAAGCTATATTATTATAGAGTCCCTGCTTCGGATGCTAGGTGAATGATGCTTCCAATGTATTTTTTAGTATTTAATAGTCCGATTACACGCAGTTCTATTTCGACTTCTTCGAGTATAGCTTCTGGTTGTTCTTCATATATCAAGTCTGGTCCAATCATAACATCGAGTATTTGAATGTTCTCGGTCAGTTCCATAGGCATTTTATTAACTGAGAAACATGAAATATAGGATTAATATCCTTTAATTCTGGTGGTAGTTCTATTCGATATGCTACTTCTCCTTTTTTAGCTTGAATTTTATAAGGTCTGATGTATTGAGGAGCCAACTTCCCTTTAATTTGAAACCTTTGTAATCCTTTGATAGGGGAAACCTTCAGATAGATCATGTCTCCAACTTCAAAGGCTAAGTCCTTTCTTCTATTATCGAAGTAGTTTTTCTATCGACTTTGTGCTATTTTTAGATTTTCTTTAATAGTTTTGACATGATTTGCTGAATCTTGGACTATGGGAGGTCCTAGTAGCTGCTGATCTCCTATCTCTTTCCAGTTTAAAGATGTTCAGAACTTCCTTCAATATAATGCTTATAGGGTGATATCTTGAGGCCGGCTAGACTAGTAGCTATTGTTGAATTCGGCGAAGGGAAGACAAATAACCCAAGAATTTGGTTTACTCTTTTAGTTTGTCCTGTTTAGGGTGATAAGTTGAACTGAATGCTAACTGAGTTCCCATTGCATTATGCAAATGCTTTCAAAAGTTTGAAGTGAACTAGGAACCTCTGTCCGAGAATATTTTTTTAGATACTCCATGCAAGGTACTATTCTTGTGATGTATTGTTCAGCTAACTAACTTCCTCCGTCGGTAGTTTTTATGGGCAAACAACGGGCAACCTCAGTGAGATGGTCCACTATGACCCATATGGCGTCATAACCTGACTTGGTTTTTGGACGTCTGGTGATAAAATCCATACCGATTTTTCATCCATTTTTGGGATAGGTAAAGTTTGTAGTAGCCCAGTTGGCTTTCCATGCCCGGCCTTTATTTTCTGGCAGACATGACATGAATTCACATGTTCAGTTATATCCTTCTTCATATTTTTGACCTGTATGTCTACTGCAAATCTTAATATATTTTTGTACTGCTAGGGTGTATAAACTCGAGGGATTCATATGTCTCTTGGAGAATTAACCCCTTTATTTCTTTATATTTTGGAAAACAAATTCGTTTTCTAAATCTTATAAGGCTAGTCTCATCTATTTCAAAATCCTTATTGTCAGAGTTTTCCAATTTCTTCTTTATCTCTAGATCATTTTCTTGAGCCTCTTTAATTTTTCATTTAAGATTCTACTGAAGTTCTAGGGCAGATAGAATTTGAGATTCTACAATTTCCAGTTAAAATTCCTGGATTTCTTTCTTAAGGTCTTGGTGGCATTCTTATAATATAGCATTATTACAATATGCTTTTTTCTTAAGAGCATCAACAACTACATTAGCCTTATCGGGTTGGTATTTAAATTCAAAGTCATAATCTTTCTCCAATTTTAACCACACTCTTCGTCCTGAATTTAAATTTGGTTGTGTGAAGAAATACTTTAGACTTATGGTCAGAATATATTTCACACCTTTTTTTTTTTTTTCTAAAAGGCGGTGTTCCTAAAATTTTAGTGCATATATTAACTACAGGTGCTAGTTCCACATCATGGATAGGATAGTTTAGTTCATGCGGCTTAAGATGTCTTGTTACGAACACGCTACTTTTCCTTCTTGCATTAGGACACAACCTAGTCCATTTTTATAGGCGTCACAATAGATTTGAAACTCCTTGTCCGTATTGGGAAGAACCAAAGTAGGGGCAAAAGTTAACTTCGTTTTCAAGGTTTCAAAAGCCTTTTCACACTTGTCGGTCCATTGATAGGGCGTATCTTTCTTTAACAATTGTGTGAGGGTGGTCCGACAATTTTTGAAAATCCTAAAATAAATCTTCAGTAATAACCAGACAATCCAAATAAACTTCTTAATTTGTTACGCTAGCTGGTGTTTTCAAATCAATCACCGCTTAAACTTTTTCGGGGTAAACATGATTCCTTTGGCAGTAGTTATATGTCCAAGAAAAGATATCTCGTTCATCCAAAATTTACACTTATTAAATTTGACATAGAATTTATTTTCTTTTAGTTCTCTAATGCCAAAGTTAAGTGTTCTTCATGCTCCATATTGTTTTTTGATTATACGAGAATATCATTAATAAATATTATAATAAATTTACCAAGATATTCCATATAAGTCTTATTCATAGCGCTCATAAAGAAGGCTGGTGCATTGGTTACTCCAAACAATATTATGGTGAACTGAAAGAGTCTGTATCTAGTTCTAAATGCCATTTTTTGTCAGTCTTTGTCAGTGAATTAAATGGTGGCCCATGAGCATACGCAAGGAAGGAAAAGCCCATAGGCAATACGGCCCAAGTGGGAGCCCCCACCACTCTGTTGGGTCACGGACTGTCCACTTTCTCCCTCGAGCCCTAGCTCGAGCTTGAGCTCGGGCTTAGGAGGCTCGAAACTTTCGACTTTACATGCTTGCTTCCTTATCCACAACGGACGTTGCACATAGGTAGCATCGAGTCAATACAAGCCTCGATACCAGGACACACATCGACACAAGCAACTCCGTTATGTCAAATCATCCACGCCGGCCAACACGGAAAAGGTGTGGGACCCATCATCATGAGTGGAACAGCTACTTGATGCCACCCGACGGACTGCGCAAGGGATCCCACGGATCTACGACCGTGTGTCCATTGGCCGGCAAAGATCTGCGTGCCCCGATAACCCACCAGGAAACCCACTGCACCAAGTCAACCCGCCTGTAAAGGGGTCCTAGATGGAGGATTCAAGGAAGGCGATCGAGACTAGAACTAGCAAGTTCCTCCTGCCTCCTGAGTCCAAAATATCACCAGAGAACTCCAAGTAGAATTAACACGCACGAACTCACAAACCTTAGATCACCGATAGTTAGGAGAGGAGTTCTTCCCCTCTCGTAGTAAATAGTCTCCTGCACCAGTGCCTCGAGCACTTATTGTACTGGAGTTCAAGCCCCCTTGGTCTGCCCTCCTCACCTTGCAATAACTCTTAACCATTTAGTAGCAACAAGAACTGGACATAGGGCTATTATCTGGAGCTGGAGGCCTGAACCGAGATAAGACAAAGTGTCCCTATCTTGTGATCCACTAACCTTCCTGAGAAGCACCCTCGCAGTTGGAGGAGAAGGGTCGTGGTTGGGCCTCATATTCAACTAAGTAAGCTCGGCCTGTGGAACCCATCTCCCAGTCATCGAAAGCAGGCACCCACTGTGGGGCCTAACTTCAGCCCTCCTCTGACTGCTCCCTTCAAAATGGATGACATACTGAAGAATGAGGAAGCTTTCGACCTCCACTTTGATGGAAGCGACGATCTCGACGACACTGACGAATCATTTGAGAGGTGGCGGGACAACCTCTTCGTCATTGTTGAGGCTAAGGCGACAGAGGTTGAAACCTCATCCAGCGCTGGAATAGCTATTCACGGCCACCATTTTGGAGGGGATGGCCAGGATGTGGCTATTCAATCAGCGAAGAGGTCCCATCCTGAGCTGGGCTCAACTCCAGGAGGCCCTCCGTACTAAATTTCAAGGGTGCTACGCGCGCCCCGGACGTTCTCATGACCTCAAGCTAGTGGTCTAGAAGAAGGGGGTGAGCCCACAGTACTACGTTCGTAGGTTCGTCCAAGTATGGAATAACATCCCTTCCATCTCCGACGAGGCTATTACGGAAGCCTTTAAGGAAGGGGTAAGAAATACCCGCTTTACAGAGGATCTTGAAATCCACTCCGTCCACATTGCGTCCAAGCATTTCTGCGCTATAGAACGGTACATAAACTAGGCCCCTTGGCGTTTAACCTGGGGAAGCTCGGCCTTGGCTGGACGAAGACACTCTTGTGCATCAAGCAGAGCCTCGGCCCTGTCAATCCCAGCCCGGCGTTAGCCGCCTCTAGCTCCGCAAGGACCACCTCTAGCTCCCAGACCGCTGCCTCGCTACGAGCTTGAGTAGCTTTCGCCGTAACGGCCCTCTCCTCCATAGTGTGCAATCACGCTCGGCTTAGCTTTGTGAGCACGCTAAGCCGTCGCCTCGGCCTTGCGGCGTACCAAAGCACAGGCCTCCTCCAGCTCCACGGTTCGGGCTTCAGCTTCACTACATGCCAAGAAGAGGGCACCTTCTGCCTTTGCAGCATTGCTCTTAGCCGCCTAGACGCTAGCGCGAGCCTCGGCCCCATGGCGCGCAATAGCATTAGCCCTCTCCATGGTCTCAACCCGAGGCACGACCTCCTGGCACGTGAGGGCGCGTGCTTCTTCTGCTTCCTTACCGCGAGCTTCGGCCGCCGCTACGCGAGCTTAGGCCACCCTAATCGTATTTGCGTGGAAGGTCTCTGCCTCCCCTTGAACACACTCCGCCCTCTATCTCCAGAGAGCCAGTTCAACCAGGATCGCCTCTCGCTCAGCCTCGACGATGCTTGCACATCCCACCATCGGCTGGTAGGTCTGCAAGGTAATAACAAAATGTCTAAAGTGGTTAATGCCAAATTCTTAGAAAACCTTCGTAGAGGTGCGCAAAGATGGATAGAATCATGATCAAATTTGGATTAAGGTTCACCAACTCATTCCCGTAGAAGGCTAAGACGACAATAAAGAAGTCAGACTCCGGAAGACAAAATCCATGGATGGGAAAGAGCTCATAAGATAAAAACTCCCCATCTCGTACCGTTGGGACCTCCTCTGAACTGGCGATGCGCTAGGACTCAGCGTACACAAAGCCCACCGCCTGCAGCGCCTCCAGCTATGTCGTGCCCAGGGTGCTACAAACGAATTTTGCCATGAATGCTTGGATGCAGGGATGCGAGTTGGCTAGCACAGGAAGGCGAAGGAAGCGGTTTTGGAAAAGGTCTAGTAGGGGCAAGAAGAGCAAGAGGGTGTACCGACGGAGAAGACCAACGAGCACTATATATTACCCAAACGGGACGGCACCCCACAGGAGTGGCGCGAAAGCCGAAAAGATACCTCCACTCCACTACCCACGATTGAACAGACAATTATTTTGGCCTTGAAACTCAAGAAGGCCATGCACACGTGCATGGGCTTCGTCACGTCGTGGCTTAGCAAATAGCCAAGTAACCAATTCCAGCACACCAAAGCCTAGGGGCTGGCCATTAGAAGCTTGGGTAGCTGCGTCTAGGTTCCGGGACTAAGTGTTTCGGTCCCATGTCAAGTTGGCTTGCGGTTAGGCTCCGGGACTAAGTGTTTTGGTCCCACATCTTCGAAGCTCTGGGACTAAATGTTTTGGTCCCAAGTCTCTTAAGCTCCTGGACTAAGTGTTTCCAAAGCACCGGGACTAAGTGTTTCGGTCCCACGTCTCCCATGCTCGCAGCTAAGCTCCGAGACTAAGTGTTTCGGTCCCACGCCACCTAAGCACGAAGTAAGTCTGAGGGCTAGGTGTTCTGGTCCCGCAAATCGCAGCCAAGTCTCGAAAGATTGAGCGCTCTAGTCCTAGAGTCACGACAAGACGGGTAATGTAGGTTTATACATTAAAAATAAAATTTACAATGAGTGGCCTCTCGGCCTCCTACAAAATATGGCCCAAGGCTCTCTCTAAAACTAGACTTCGACTCGTCAGTCAAAGTTCAAGCAATGGAGGGTCCTTTGCAAATATCACCGACAACGTGATCTTGTGTTAATGGATGTTTTGTGCCACGATCAGTCGTCGTCGTCATAAGGAGGAGCCAACATAGGGGGTGGGCACAATGGTTCGTTGTCACCGTCGGACATGCACGTGTTGGCTCGCTGGACATTGCCGTCATCAGTGATAAGCTACGCCATACCATCAATGAACTAGAGGCCTCGTCGCAGTGTACTTGTCCATAGCAAGAGCCTGAAGGCCTTGACACCAGTGCTTGTCCGTCAGCATCATGCGAATGGATGGCTACTACACACCAGCATCGCAACGCTGGTATCGAGACCGAGTGCTATCCACGTCGCTGAGGACAATTGCTCCCGTTGTGTGCATAGTCGTCGTCGGCGCCGATGCCCGCTCTCGAACCAACCCAACAGCCCCATGCACACCATCTTGTCGTCGCTGCGTACCTTAGCGTTGAGTGGTAATAACAATATACCATATACGAGTAGGTTATCGTATAAGTCATGTTCGAATGGTTTGTGCAGGTTATAGGTCGTATGAGAGATCGAGTTTGTGTAAGACTATAGTTCGTAGACAAGTAGAAGCTTTGTAATTGAACTATATAAAGCAATGAAAACACCACCGAGGAGCAACATGATCATCGAAGCACCACCAAAACAGTCTCCTGTTTTGTCATGCGCAAACTGCTGCCTTTGCATAAGAAAAACGACAGAGGCCACCGGTGTTTGCACATATCGCCGACCACATGATTTTGCGTTCATGGATTGTTTGGGCCACGACTAGCCGTCCTCGTCATCAGAAGGAGCACGCATAGGGCTGGGGCACAATGGTTCACCGTTGTCATCGGGCATGCACCGTGTTGCCTTGCTAGACAACATTATCGTCATTAGTGATAAGCTACGCGAAACCCTCAATGGACTCGAGACTTAGACTTAGTGTGCTCGTCCATAGCAAGAGCATAAAGGCCCCGACGCTGTTGGTGATTGGTGAGCGGCCCACCCCGAGATGGGCCTTGGGCCGGATCCGTACCGGCCTGCCACACGTACAGAAAGTCTGAAAGGACACCCTTGGCCGTACCGAAAGGAACATCTAGCCCGCCGGGGTCATCCCCGGGCTTGACCAAGTCCACCACGCCTATCTAGGTCCTAACTAGGAGCGTTGCGTACCTCCCGGGCTATCTTTAGCCTGGAGGAGGGCCCCGCAGACAGTGCGCCTATCCCTGGGCAGGTGGCGACAACCGTCGTCCCCCACCGTACTTTCCCCGGCCTTGACCAGGAAGAACTGTACCTCCCCGGGGTATCCATGACCCGAGGAGAGGCGCGCGGGCAGCTCGCCTTGTCATTCACCCCTTTGGCAGATGGCAAGAACTGCCGCACTACGCGACGCCCCCAACAGGTGGAGCGAAGCTGGCTTCGACCTGTCAATGCTATATTGGGGATAAACTGATAAAGGGAAAGTGCTTTCTCCCTGTGCAGGCTGCTCCCCCGTGTAAACACACCAAGACGAACACGTGTCCAGTACTAACCAGACCAGCTTCTCTTTGCAGGCCACAGACAGGACGGAGCCCGGAGTAAGACAAGGGCGCCGTCACTAAAGATGGACAAAGCAGAGGTAGGCGCGGGGCCGCCATATCAGCTTCGGGCAGCCCGCCGCACCTATAAAAGAAGAGGCCCTGGATCCGATCTGGGCCAGGTGAACAGAGCCCAAAGAGTACACGCAACATAAGCATCCGAAGCTTCCCTAGCAGTAGCTGTAGTTCTTAGTCACTTGAGTGTTCTACATTCCTTTGTAAGCTCGGGGCCGGCGCCTTCTAGCCCGGTCTCGGCACCCTTGTACTATTTTCCACTAGATAATCAACGAGTGCTGGAGTAGAGCCATTACCCGGCAGTGGGGCTCGAACCAGGGTAAAATCACTTGTCTCCACGGTTTGTATTCTCTTCGCCTTTCTTCTCACCCCTCTCTTTCTCTCCATACGATGGATCTGTACCCGGATCACCAAGTCGCACTAGGCCTAGTCCAGGAAGACCGCACAGCCAGAGCCCCTGCGAGCTCGGCCGCCGCCCGAGGCTGCTGGGAAGGGTTGTCGTTAGGCCTCACTCCAACTACAAATTCGTCTGCCGGTCCGTGGACCCGCTGCCCTCCGAGGCGCGTTTCCCAGATGCCGACAGACGCCAATGCTCATCCATCAGCATCATGCAGATGGACGACCACTCCACGCCAGCGTCGCGATGTTGGTATCAAGTCCGGTCGTCCTTCACGCCATCAGAGAGGAGTGTTCCTGTTGTGTGTGTTGTCGTTGTTGGCGTCAGCGCCCGCGCTCAAACCAACTTGACAGTGCCATGCACACGATCGCGTCGTGGTCGCGTACCTTAGCGTCGAGTAGGTTATAGTATAGGTCATGTTCGAATAGTCCGTGCAGATTGTAGGTCGTATGAGAGATCGAGTTTGTGTAAAACTACAGTTTGTATACGAGTAGAAGCTTTGTAGTTTAACTGCATAAAATAATGAAAACACCGCCAAGGGAGCAACGTGATCATCGAATCACCACCAAAACAATCTTATATTTTCTTAAGCACAAAACATTAATGCTTACGCATTTCCCCGAACACATGATCTTGCGTTCATTAATGGTTTGGACCGCAACTTGTCATCGTCGTCATCAGGAGCAACCAACATGGGGGTGGTGCACAATGGTTCGCCGTCGTCGCCGGGCATGCACGTGTTGGCTCGTTGGACAACATCGTCGTCGTCATTGATAAGCTGCGCAAAACCCTAGAGGGACTGTAGGCCTTGACACTTGTGCTCGTCCATAGAAAGAGCCAGAAGGCCTCGACACCAGTGCCCGTCCATCTGCATCATACGGATGGCCAACCACTGCGCGCTAGCATCGTGACATTGTTGTCGAGTTCGTGCGCCCTCCCCACCGTCGGAGACGAGTGCTCCCGTTGCGTGCGTCGTTGTTATCAGTGCCAACGCAGACATTCGAACCAACCCTACAGCGCCATGCACATCTCGTCGTCGCCGCGTAACTGAGCGTCTAGGGGTAATAACAATAGTTCGTATACGAGTAGGTTATAGTATTGGTCATGTTCGAATGATTCGTGCAGATTATATGTCGTATGAAAGATCGAGTTTGTGTAATACTACAGTTCGTATACGCGTAGTAGCTTTATAGTTTAACTGTATAAAGCAATGAAAACAACACCGAGGGGGCATTGCGATTATCGAAGCACCACCAAAACAATCTCCTGTTTTGTCATGCGCAAGAATTTACTACTTCCTTTGCATAATAAAAAACATGAGAGGCCACCGGTGCTTGCACATATTGCTGACAACGTGATCTTACGTTCATGGATGGTTTGGGCCACGACTAGTCGTCCTCGTCATCAAGAGGAGCCAATATATAGGGGTGGGGCACAATGGTTCGCCGTCGTCGTCAAGCATGCACCATGTTGGCTCCCTAGACAAAATCGCCGTCGTTAGTGATTAGCTGCGTGAAACACTCAATGGACTAGAAACCTTCGACGCGATTTGCTCGTCCATAGCAACAGCCTGAAGGTCTCGACGCAAGTGCTTGTCCATCAGCATAATGTGGATGGATGGCCACTGCACACCGGCATCGCAATGTTCGTATCGTGTCAGCCGGAGGCGAATGCTTGCGCTGTGTGCATAGTTGTCGTCGGCACCGATGCCCATGCTCGAACCAACCCGACAGCGCCATGCACACCATCTTGTCGTCGTTGCGTAATTAGCGTCGAATGGTAATAACAGCATTTCGTATACGAGTAGGTTATGTTATAGGTCATCTCGAATGGTTCGTGCGGGTTATAGATCGCATGAGAGATCGAGTTTGTGTAAAACTACAGTTCGTATACGAGGAGTTTTGTAGTTTAACCGTATAAAGCAATGTAAACGCCATCGAAGTGGCAATACGATCATCAAACCACCACCAAAACAATCTCCTGTTTTGTCATGCGCAAGAAATTACTGGTGCGTTTGCACAAGAAAAAACGCAAGAGACCACCGGTACTTGCAAATATTGCCGACCACATGATCTTGTGTTCATGGATGGTTTGGACCACGACCAGTTGTTGTCGTCATCAAGAGGAGCCAACATAGAGGTGGGGAAAAATTGTTCATCGTCGTCGTCGGTCATGCACCCCGTTGGCTCACTGGACAACATCGCCATCGCCAGTGATAAGCTGTGCGAAACCCTCAATGGACTGGAGAACTTGACAAAGTGTTCTCGTCTATAGAAAGGGCTGAGGGCCTCGACGCCAGTGCTCATCCATCAGCATCATGCGGATGGATGGCCACTACAAACCGGCGTCGCAACGTTGGTATCGAGTCCGAGCGTCCTCCACGCTATCAGAGACGAGTGCTCCCGTTATGTACATTGTCGTCGTCGGCGCCAATGACATGTTCGAACCAACCCGACCACACCATGCACACCATCTCGTCGTCGCTGCGTATCTTGAGAACATATCCTGTGCAATCTCCGTTCCCGTGCAACCACCGTGCAATCCAACTAGCAAAAGTTGCGAAAAATTCTAAAAAAATTTATACATGTACTTCAAGTCATACTCCACCTATATATAAAATTTCATGTTCAAATTAGTTATATTTAAATCACAGCAAAAAAGAGAAAATTCTGACACATTTATACTCTAAAATCTGTCAGAATTTTCTCTTTTTTTATTACTGCTAAAATATAACGAATTTGAACATGAAATTTAATATATAGGTGGAGTATGATTTGAAGTACATGTATAAATTTTTTTCAGAATTTTTCGCAACTTTTGCTAGTTGGATTGCACGGTGGTTGCACGGGAACAGAGATTGCACCGGATATGTTCTCGCGTATCTTAGCGTCGGTGGTGATTCGAATGGTTTGTGCAGGTAATAGGTCATATGGGAGATTGAGTTTGTGTAAGACTACAGTTCGTATACGAATAGGAACTTTGTAGTTTAACTATATAAAGCAATGAAAATGCCACTGAGGGAGCAACGCGATCATTGAAGCACCACCAAAACAATCTTTTATTTTGCCATGCGCAAGAAATTATTGCTGTCTTTGCATAAGAAAAAATGCGAGAGGCCATCGGTGCTTGCACATATCGCCGACCACGTGATCTTGCGTTCATGGATGGTTTGGGCCATGACCAGCCATTGTTGTCATCAGGAGGAGCCAACATAAGGGCCGGACACGATGTTTCATTGTTTTGTCGTCCTTTGGAGGAGCCAACAGAAGGGCCGGGCACGATGGTTTGCCGTCCCGCTGGGCATGCACTATGTTGGCTCACTGGACAACATCGCTGCCGTCAGTGATAAGTTTCGCGAAAGACTCAAGGGACTGGAGGCTAGTGCTCGTCCATAGCAAGAGCCTAAAGGCCTCGATGCAAGTGCTAGTCCATCAGCATCATGCGGATGGACGACCACTGCATGTCGGCGTCGCGACGTTGGTGTCAAATCCCGCCGCTGTTCACGCCATCGGAGACAAGTGCTACCGTTGTGTGCGTAATCGTCGTTGGCGTATGCGCCCGTGCTCAAACGTATCCAACAGCGCCATGCACACCATCTCGTCATGGCCGCGTACCTTAATGTCGGGTGGTAATAATAGTAGATCGTATACGAGTAGGTTATAGTGTAGGTCATGTTTGAATAGTATGTGCCAATTGTAGACCGTATGAGTGATTGTGTTTGTGTAAAAATACAGTTCGTATACGAATAGAAGTTTTGTAGTTTAACTGTATAAACAATGAAAATAGCGCCGAGGGTGCAACACGATCATCGAAGCACCAACAAAACAATCTCATGTTCTATCAAGCTCAAGAAATTAGTGCTTACGCATATCGTTGACCACGTGATCTTGCGTTCATGAATGGTTTGGGACGACCAGCCGTCATCGTCATCAGGATGAGCCAACATAGGGGTGGGGCACGATGGTTCGCCGTCATCGCCAAGTATGCACCGTGTTGGCTCGCCGGACAACATCGTTGTCATCATTGATAAGCTGCGCGAAATCCATATGGGATTGGAAGCCTTGACGCTAGTGCTCGTACATAGCAAGAGCCTGAAGGCCTTGACGCCAGTGCTCGTCCATCAACATAATGCAGATGGACGACCAGTGCACATCGGCAATGTGACATTGCTGTCAAGTCCGAGTGCCCTCCATGCCGCCGAAGATGAGTGCTCCCGTTGTGTGCGTAGTCATCGTTGACGCCTACGCGCACGCTCGAACCAACCCGACAGTGCCATGCCCACCATCGCGCGTCACCAAGTACATTAGTGCCGAGTGGTAAAAACAATAGTTCATTTAGAAGTAGGTTATAGTATTGGTTATGTTCGAATAATTCGTGCAGGTTATAGGTCTACGACCGGCAAAGCCTACCCATTCATTACAGGTTGGAGTGAATTACTAAAGCAGTACAGCCTTGTCATCCGGGAGCCCCCCCAGGGTGATGAAAAAGAAGAGAACTTTTCTAGAACGTAGACGACTGCATCTCGTCCATGCCTCGCCAACAGGTGAAGCCGAGGAACGTGTGTGTGAGAATAGTCGTCTACCCTGCAGGCGCTTCTAAAATAATGGCAACTCCAAGGTCACGAATGAGAATGTTAAGATTGAAAACCCAGCCTTAATAGAGTTATGGGTGTTTCGTTCGCAAAGGATTGAGCGAGGCATCGATGGCCATCCGGATGGCATGCTTGGAATGGTAATGGTGTACTACCTTGAAGGTGACGTCGAGCATGCCGGCACTATCCTCTTGGGAAACAATGAGCATGCCAACGTCGCTGACCAGCATGCCGCGGAGGAAGAGGTGGAGGGGCTCGGTCCAAATAAGGATGCACACATGGAAGATTCATCAGAGGACACAAAGATACAATGTTGGACGGGGAGAATGCCGATGAGGATGTGTATGGACTGCCTTCACCAGAGGACCGAGCAGGCAACACGACTTTGGACGAGAACAGGGTTAATGCCAATACCAAGGTGACATGGTAGTACTATGGCTATCTAAAATTCTATGGTTTGGCTGGATGGAGTTGTCAGGGTCAAAATTTTGGTTTCACAATATAATTTTCCCTTATTCAGGCATAGCCAATGCATTTCTAGTATTACACCCAATCCTTTTAAATCAATAACTTGATGGTCGGCTACAAATTTTTTTTACATAATTTGAACTTCTAAATTTTCATATTTTAGTGAAACTATAATTCTGCCTCCAGGTGAGAGAATACAACATGGTGTTTTTAAATAAATGGCTTTAATTTTGTAGTGCGAACAAATATTTTTGAGACGAACAAATGGGATGCATCGGAATCAAATAGAATGATTGTTGGATTTAATTGAACAACAAAATTACCTGTTACGATGTCCGATGCAGTATCCACACTATCAGGAGTGACATAATTCACTTGCCCTTGAGGGTTCGTAAAAACGAATCTAGCTGGGTTTCCTCCTTTGATTGGAAATTTGGAATGTCCTTATGACTCGGATTAGGTTTCTTTACTTCGGTTTTCTGAGTCCTTGCTCGGGCTTTCACCACTTCAGAAGGTAGTTGTATTTAAGGACAATTAGGCTTTATATGCCCCTTTTGTTCACAGTAATAACATTGCATGTCGTTTTTTTCATTGTGCACAGTTTCGTTTAAAGTGTTGTCCTCCATATTTGTAACATCTATTTGGGGGAAAAATTGGTGGGTTTGCTGGTGGAGGTATTCTCCTTGTTGATTGCCTCCTTGGGTTAGGATTATTTCTTGTCCTCATGTTCTTGATCTTGACCATAAACTCATTTCCTTTTCTTTTATAAATTTCTAAACTATCACTTTTCTTCCATGACTAATACCATGTTCATGACTATGGTCTTAAAATCGAGATAAACATGACATGATAACTGACATTGTAGAGATCGTTGTAATCCATTAACAAATTTCTTCATCTTTTTTGTCGTTACCTTGATATCATCGATTGCATATCAGGCCAAATAGTTGAATTCATGAAGATATTCTAAAACAGATTTATTATTCTGTTTTAGGGTAGCAAACTTTCTTTGCTTTGCGTGAGTAATCTGCCTAGGAGATGGTGGCCTTTAAAATCTTCCTTAAAATTTGCCCAAGTGATGGTACTTTTATTGGGGTAAGCTTCATGTGTTGAGAGCCACCATGTGACTGCATGACCGATTAGCTAATGTGAGGCGTATAATACCTTTTCTCGATCAATACATTCAACAGTATAATACCTTTTCTCGATCCATACATTCTACATTATCCAGTTTTCTTTCAGTTCTCTCAATCAGTCATCGACTTGCATAGGATCTATAGCATTGGTAAATGTAGGTGGCTTGGTTTTCTGAAAATCTGCCCATCTAGTTCCTTTGCATTAGGTGTCATTATTTCGTATGGGTTTTCTATCCAGAATTTTTCTAAGTAACCGGGTATGGAATTCCAGATCTTTATGATACACTGACCATCACCCAAGCTGTCATCTTCTGCAACACTAAGAGAAAGGTAAATGTACTTGGTTGGATTATTGCGTATTTCTCAGATTTATTTTTGCTTTATCTGAGTATACTTATCAATGTCGATCAGTGCAAAAACTTACTTATTTGTCCAAGCATAAATCTACTAAGAAGTTTGAAAAATGTAGTTATTTGACCAATGCATACAATCTTTTTCTTCCTTTTTTTTTCTTTCAAAATATGCCCAACTGACGTCATTGGTGATTTTTATGCTAAAATGACAAAAAAAAATTTGGCCAGGTGGATTGGCTTGCTCAAACAATGCGGAGAAATAACTTCACGGTTTCAGCTATGCATGGTGACATGCCTCAAAAGGAAAGGGATGCCATTATGTCTGAGTTTAGGTCTGGTGTAACTCATGTTATAATCACAACTGTAATTTATTATTCGTATATATTTGCTTCAAAGAATATTTGTATATCGCTAAAATTCCATGTGTCAGATTTCTCCATTGTAGTTTGCTTCTTGTGCCATGTAAATCGGTAATTAAGCTCTTATATAGATAGAGAACGAAATTGCTTATATTATTTATCTTTCAGTCTTCTAAAGAATGCTGTCAAATATGCCATGAAGATGTACGACTTTCATGGTTGCTGACATGCAATTGCTCTTACTTTTGTTACAATATTATGGCATGTATTTCTGCGGTGTATATCGAAAATTTACATCTAAAGCCACTGAAATAGTTGGGAAGTTCTAAAGCGTAATGGTAATCGAGAAAATGAATGGCCAATTGAAGCACTAATGATTTTCAATTTTGGTGGTGTACTAAATCACGCACGGTGAAATAGGTTTTGTGGTCATAGTATTCACTTTTGAGTTGCCCAATAACAGTTATTATATATTCTCATGTCAACTGTTCCTATGACGAGCAGTTAGTACATTTATTCATTTCCATGATATAGTTTAAAATTAGCGAGTAGGATATTGTTGGTTTATACAGAGGTTTTGTTGTGTATTGTCTTTGGGGCTCCAACTATGTTGTTTTCTATGCATGCGGCCCCTTGCTTTCAGGCCATCTTATGTTGGTGCCCCGCTGATGACGAGTGTTGTTTATCATTTGTTTTGCGCTACACACATTAATTTTTTTATCTATCTTGGGTTCTCTATTTGGCCCAAGCCTATTTAACATGTGCGCCATGCATGGGCCTCATGGACGCGCTCACCTAAGCAATAAATAGTACAAAGCCAGTAGGGAGGATCGTTAGGCTGACACGTGGCTGGTCTCCCCGCCCAGCGCCACCACTGCTGTCCGATCGTACGCACCAGTCATATCTGGCCGTTCATTAGATTTTTACGTATAAAATAATTTTTTCACGCAAATATCAACAACTCGGATGGTTTGCTGGGTTGGCTACCTGAGCCAGATCTCACGTGGGAGGCCGCGGTTCGAATCCCGCAGGCGCCACTTTTTGCACTTTTTCCCCGGGCGTCCGCCCACGCGTGCGTTCCCGCCTCGGCCGCTTTGTGGCGCGCGCGCCTCCTGCGATCGTCTTCCCCACGCTGGGGCGCCGCCCACGCTGCCGAGGCCCACGCGCTTTTCACCACGCCTCTAGCCTCGGCGCCACGGCGCGCCGCGTCTAATACTACTTATAATGTTATGTTTCTTTTCAATGGAGGAGACAATGAGCTTGTGAGAAACAATTCACCCAACATCTGTTATCAGAGGCTACATGGTAAGTTTGTTTTTTTTTTCTTTGAACTTGAGTAGCGCATAAAGTTTACACATGTTTTCACAGTTTGTAAAAACAAAACCAACTGGCCACGGCTATGGCGCGCCCGTGGCGCGCACACCCGGCTAGTATGTTCTATTGTTCATATAAGGATCACTACATTCTAAAATAGTAGAAATTACATTGTTAATTGAAAAGAACATATCCAATCAATTATAGTGTAACAAATTACGCCGGTGTAAAATCAAAATTAATGATAGGTATACTAGAGCATACTTTTGTCAATATTAGAGACGTGTCTCTCCATTTTACTCCTCATTTCAAGGCAGTGCCGCCCTAGTACGGCACTGTTGAATAAAAGTAAGACAGCTTCTAGAATATTCTACAAAAATCATGATACATGAAGATTTTTTATCATGATAAAATTAGAATAGTGTAGAAACTTTAGTATGGTAAAGTCAATTATCACAAAGGTTCTAGGTTTAGATATTTCTAGCACGGCATGGCTAGAATCTTGATAAGTATCATCCATCCAACTACTTTGTATATCTATATAAGGAGGATGCCACCCCATGCCATGCCATTCAATCCAAGAAGAGTATGGTGGTAGTAGTGCTAGGTGAGAGTGTGGAAAAGGGTGAGACTGTGGAAGTAAGAAGGTCTAGCAATTACAGTGCAGTAAGCAAATAGAAATAAAAAAACAAGTAGAAAAAAAAGACAATTAGGTGTTAGATCATCAATTAGGTGTTAGGTATATCAGCTTCCAACAGTACCATGCCTACAACCATTACATTCAGTTATTTTCTTAGACGGCTTGCACAAATTCTGAGCTTAAAATCAAACTCAAACTCAAAATAATAATCATTGTGAATTTTTAGTCCATCAACCCTCGTGAACCATTACATTCAGTTATTTTCTTAGATGGCTCGCACAAATTCTGATCTTAAAATCAAATTCAAACTCAAATAATAATCATTGTGAATTTTTAGTCAATTAGCCCTCGTGGGATGCTTGATATAACCAATGTTATCGATCACAATTCCTAAAACTGTATGGTGTGCTAGCAGACGGTCAACTAAAAATCACTCTGAAAGGCTATGGAGTATGTGCACCAGTTCTCGGCACAAAAAATGACCCATTGTCACCGGCGAGATGGATTTATGTGAGAGTAACACACTACAACATAACTAGTCTATTCAAACACATAGTTAGCATCATATATGGCTTGTGATGCAGAAAACTTAGAGTACATGTCTACTCCAACACACACTAGCATCACATAATATTATGTGATGCTAAGAAATAGTTCTGCATAATATGTGTTGCTGACACACATATGTTGAAATATTGAATTTACTATAGAAAATCTTTCTTGTCACACAACCGAGCATCACTTAATAAACTTGTTGCTATGCATTAGATAAATAGGCCATATTTAACATAAGAAAAACTATTATATTTAGTCAAAAAATACAGAAACTAGGTCATAATGCAATTTGAGAGAAATAACAATTATATGAGGGAAGATTTTTAGATTTGTGCAAGAAAACTATGTATTTTGAGTGGTGGTAGTGAAATACTATGGCATTATTAAAGATTTCTAATTTGAGACTGAAAAAATAGGAAATTTTATATAATTTGTTTAAAATTTCCCTTTTGGTACAAAAAAACTATGATTTTTACTGGTGCGCTAGTGAAATAATATGGCATTACTGAAAATTTGTAATTTAGGACTGAAAAACAAAATTAGATATATTAGTAGCTGGAGTTTAACTAATATGGTGTTTTTTCAGCAACTTCTGATTATAATATAATAATTATAGAGAATACGGTCAGAAATAATTCCTGGGATAGAATTTGCAAGTGTAAAATGGTAAAATGCCTCTAAAAGGCACTCGTTGGGTAATCCTATTTGTTATTTCTGTGATCAAGTTGAGAACCGTAAGCACTTATTATTTAACTGTTTTGTTTCCAAGGTGGTTTGGAATGCTATAGCTCGTTGTTTTAACTCTAATTGTAGACCAAAATCTATTAATGTTGCTTTCTGTTGGTTTAAGTCTTTTTAGCCGTTTAGGGAGAATTTGAGGGGGTTGTGTATTTCTGCAATTCGCGAATACCGGCCTATACGGGCCTAAATAGCCAGGATCGACCACATCGCTCAACCTTAACCTTATCCCTAGCTAACGAAAAATTTTCTTCGCGAATGATTTTTTTTTTCAGATTACCGCCATAGGGAATTACTTTTCCCTCTTCCCTGTATCCTCTTAGATGTTCCCATCTAGATCGCGGAGGAACCCATGGCATGGCGGCGGCGTGCCCGATGCCTCTACGAGAGGCTGACGCTACTGTAGCGCTCCTCTCCTCCGTGCCCAGCTGATCGCCTCCTTCATCCAATTGAGCCGCCAGGGCCAGATCTTGCTGCCGCTGGGCACCGAGAAGATCGTGCCACAGGGGTCACAGCCCCTCCCAACGACTAGCCGCAGCCGGCGTCCTCCCTGGTCCCTCAACAGCATCTTCATCCTACCTCCCGTGAATTGGTAATTGATGCCCCAATTTCTGTAATATGCTTTCAACATCTATCATTTGCATACGCTTGTCTGCTGCATCTTGACACCAATTACCAATTTTAGTTGACCCCAATTTCATCATCTTGTCTGCTGCTTGCCACTTGCAGTGTTGTCCATGTGTTTGATCTATGAGCCTCTAAGTTAATAATAATGCCTAACATGTTGGGGCATGCTTCAGGAGAAAAAATGGTAAATGGAAGAGAGGCTAAGGATGGAGATGGGAATGCATATGAACTCCAGAGAAATGAAAACATAAAAAAAAACATGGAGTTTATGCAATCTCTTAATCTTGTTTCTTTGAAAGCGGCTATTGGATCTGAAGCAAGCACATCGTGTCGCGGCAAGAAAAAAGCAAAGGTTATGGCTTACTAGTCTTTTTTTCGGCTGTCATGTGTATACTGAAAATGCCAATAGCAATAAACATATATGCTTAATGTTATGCAATTATACATTTTGTTCATTTATTCTACCTTTATTTGGCAATCTAATAAATTTGCAATATTAATTTTCTTGTAGACAATTCCACGCATACATGTAGCTGCATCCGAAGGGCCTATTTTGCGGTCAACTACAAGAGAAGAAGTAGCTCATCATGAGGATGCTTGTGGTGAAGATGTAGAATTCCAAGACAGGGAACGCTCATATGACCAAGGAGGTAATTAACATGCAATCATTTACTGAAATGGACATATGGCTACAGAATTAAAATTATATAGGAGCTACATGAATAAGGCTTTCATTTTTACATTATGGATAATGTTGTTATTTTGTTTAATTATTTCACTGTATAGGGAAAATGCATAAAAGAAAACGATTCAATGTGGTAGAAAGTAGTGATCCTTATGCATAGGAAGTTCAAGTTGAACAGCAAGATCATGATGACCCTGACATGTTAGGTAAAATTGATATTATTAGAAGCATTGACAATCTTATTAATATATGTATATATCATCCTTAATTTTATTTCACTTGTCAATATATAATTATATAGGCGAGGACAGTTCAATACGTGAGCGGCGGAAACACTTACGCGGATGTTTGGAATCTTGCACTAGGAAAACGAATAGTAGTGCAATGCAATAGCCTAGGACAACCTCTTGGTTGAGAAGGGGAATTCTAGGACAATTTGTAGGCACAGTTGCTACAAATGGAGCATATTGTCCTATTGGCAAGACTGATTGGAGATTAACCAAGCGAAGGTGGAGATCAAACTATACTTGATTAGTGCAGTATGTATATTTAGTCTAGTGTTAAAGGCATCTTGCTTAATATATTGTTTCTCAGTTTCCGTGTTAACTTGTCACTTCTAAATAATTATAGACAAAGTTCTTGTATCCTCGTTCCAATAATAGTTCCAATAAATTATGTTACATATAATTCACGATCATTTTTAAATAATTGCTACATTAATTTAAATACAGGTTGGAACCACCGTACTCCTCATGACTACCAGATGTCCAAATAAAGTGGTAGTCGCATATGCTACTTTCCAAAGTAGTAGTCTAGATGATGAAGTTGGTGGCATCAAGCTAGGCAATCAATACTGGAAAGTGCGTGTAAATCATCCTATTGCAGAGCGTGAGATACTAGTAAGGCCATTACAGAATGGCAAGACAATTGGAGAAGTCAAAGGAAAAAAACTATTCCCTGGCCTTCAATTTGTGTATGTTAATTCTATCTTAATTTGATTTACTATCTTACATATTATCTTAATATTTATATCCATGTGTTTTTTTGTAGATTGAAAAGATCAATGGTTGAATAATGCATTTGGATTTTACTTCACGGAAGGATGAACAAGCAAAAAACCTTAGTAGAAGCAACATCAACACTTGTCTTCCTTGATTCTAGTAGCGGTTTAGTTTTATGTGTGTTTATTCCAATCTAAGCGGTTTAATTTTATATGTGTGTCACACATTTTGAAGTCAATTATTACTTGTTAGCTTCTATCTGTATTGACAAAGGAGTTGTTGTTCATTTCTATGTGAAGTGATGTACATTACATTGTACTATTTAAACGAACAAAATTTATTTTTTGATTATTGCACATATTTAGAGTTGTTGAAGATCAATTTTAGTAAATTCTTTATGACAACAATATTATCTACCAAAAAACAATATGATTATATACACACGTATTTAATGATGTTGCAATAGACGGTTTAAGTGATGCTATCAGATATTGCCAGCTTAATGCGTACATGTGATGCTAAATGTATGTTGCTAGCTAGCAACACATATACAAACATATTGCACCATATAGTTTGTGATGCAATATACAGCTAGCAACACCACCTATAACAACACTTACGTTATGTGATGTTCTTGATGCCTGCAACACATATGCGTACAAATAGCAACATGTGAGTATGTTGCTATAGGCTAGTCCCCTTGTAGTGACAGGTGATGATGAAGCCCAAGCGACCATTGTGTGTAGGGACGACAATGTTTATTGCCTAGCCTTTTCAAAATAATCAAGGGGATCTGTTCATGCTGGTGGGATCCGAGTCGTTATTCCTGCGTGGCACTGGTCTTTCGTTCGGTGATAGCTACCCGGCACTTTTAGGTCCAGGAGGGTACAAGAATATTCCAGATTTGCCTCTGTGTCGGTCTGCCGCCTTATACGCGATGGGCACTCTCTCCGATTATCAGCTCAGGGTGATCCCGGATGTGGCCGTACAAAAAGCGATGGCTACATTCGTCGTGATGATATATAGCGGAGTCCATAAGGTTTAATAATATCAGAGAGATTGTTAATAGTGATTTAAACTTTGAGAGTCACCTGAGTGAGCTACAGGCCTTATACACTTAACACTGGGCCAATCTGTCACTGGCTATCTATCAATGGAACAAGATCAGCAGTTGGAAGACCAGCAGGCGGGGGATGACATTTTTGCTGAGAGGTGGAGGATGATCTTGGCATCACTGATGGGGAGATAGCTCTCGAGATGGCAAATATCCTCTTTCGGCCCCAAATACTATAGTTACTCGTATGTAACAAGTGTAGTTCATGCATGCAGATGCAGGTGGTATAGGCCGATCCTATGGTACGCTTGTGTGTGAACTTATGACATGCAGCTCTGTGTGTGCGTGTGTGAGCGTGTGTGTGTGAGAGAGAGTTCTCTCTGGTCTTGTCAAGTTTGATGTGTCTCTTTTTAATATATAAATCTATCTAAACCCTATCTGACTATGGTGCATGGATATAATTAATCTTTAGTTGGATCTACTACTTTCCCGTGCGCTTGCGCGAGAGAGAGAGGGGGGAGGGAGAGGCGAACCATGCAACGGGCGCGAAGCATGTGATGCGACATGCGAGTCTTCAGTCTGAGAGCATGCAGTGATCCATCGACGCTGCAGGTCTACAGGAGCAGAGGCAGAGCTGGCGTACGAGACGGGAGAGGGAGAAGTGACCGCGGTCGTACGAGATGCATGCTGTTGTTGCTCAGAGTCATGCGAGTCGCGTCTCAGGCTGAGTGCGATGCTGCATGCATCCATGCCTTTGAGCCTGCAGGAGCAGCCAGCATAGGGGGCAGACGGAGACGATCAGAGGCACAACAGCGATTGGCAGAGCTAGCGAGCCTACGCATGCGGCCTCGGAGACCTCGGTTCCTCACACACGTCGAGTCCTCGTAAAGGTAATCTCTCTAACCACCCCTAATCTCCTCTAAAACCCTAAACCTCCCATAAAGTTTTGAAAGATAATCTTGATGTCATATTTATCCAATCCAAACAGACTTATAATCTCATGAACAACCCACTCTCCATTAGTGAGAAAATAACACAAATAAATTGGCTTTGCCAATAAAATTGTCATGCAAAAGTTCATTGCCATAACAACAAGTATTCAACAAGTATAATAAGTAATACTTGTACTATATGATACTCCCTCCAGTTTGATAATTCCTGTCGCTGGAGCGTTTTGTGTTTAGTTGGAAAATTCCTGTCGTTCTAGGATGCATTGATTGCAAGTAGAATTTTACGTGGCCCTAGAACCATTTGTTGGGTGTGCATGTAAATAAAGTGTAGCATCAAAATTCGAACCTAGACATGCAACTCATGGGAAAGTGGGAGCAACCACTAAGCTACAAGCATTTATTTGACCATATTACTACTCATGGAGTACTACGAGATATTTAATACTTTCTTGGTATGTGAGATCATGTCTAAAACGACAGGAATTATCAAACTGGAGGGAGTATGCAATATGATATGTACAATGCAACACAAAAATTCAAACTCTAAACAGTGATGCAATGAGATGTTTTAGGAATCCAAATTTGAAAAAACTCTTCATTGTTCTATATGGAATTTTTGTGAACCCAAGTATTAATAGGAAGAGATGAACTTATCATTGAACTCACCTTTTGTCGTCCATCATGTGAAGATGCAAACCTTACCTTTTGACTATGTTCTCGATCGGGGCCTTCCGTAATCAAAGTGAGTGTTTCTAGCCTGAAACCAATGATTAGGACAAACAAAACAATTTCTCGCATAGTGGCCATCTCTTCCACATTTAAAACATCTCACAATTTCATCACCCCTCTTCTTGGAACCGCAAATTACAAGCGGAAGCATGAAGAAAGCCAAGGTCTGCACCCGCAAAAGCTGATGGCAACAAGAAGCAATAGAGCTCGAGGACCCGCCTGCCAACATCGGACCGCCGCAGAGACGCCCGGCGCCCGCTGCTCTTGTCCCCTAAACCTACCTCCAAAATTATAGCTGTACGCTCCCGGTCCAAGATCCCGGTATCTCCCCCGCCTCTACGCTAGCCTGAAGGCCACCGGGGGCAAGGGAGACGGGCGGATCTGGTCGAAGACACGCTCGCGTCCTTTTCACCTACTCGGTTGTTGGAGTTAAAGCAAAAGCATACTAACTCCCAGGCTCGGTTTTTATACGATGAAACGTGGTTTGCAACGGCAACCTTTTCAAGTTTTTGTTAGCAAGTTTGCTCATGTCAAATTTTAGGTTGTACGTGCAGGACTTTACTTTGTATGGGTGAAATTTGGATTTTTATATAATGAAATTTTTGTTTTCAAATTCATTGGTTATCTAACGGGTTTTGAACATGCATGCGGTGAGCTATCTCAGTGGTAGATGCATGACGCCATGCATGCAAGTGGTTCTCGTCTCGTACTGATTCCTGCGCGGGAACACGAAAAGCGTGAGGCGTGAGTCCTAGAAATTTAATTTGATAATGCGTATATTCATATCTACTCGCTGCTTTGTTCGTTGCCCCCTTTCCTTGGTTTGGCCTTTTTCTTGTTAATTTTGTTTTTTTTCTTTATGTTATCAATTGCATTTGCCACATCCTTGATTTAACATATGACAAGGAAAGCATTTTGAAGTCGAAACCTAACACGAGCACCAGGAAATCGATGAAAAGATTAAACGGTGTATCCACTTGACAGAGGCGAGTATCCAGTGGCGGAGCTTGACCCAAAATGTAGGGGGGCCAAACTACCAAAGCACAAAAGTCCAAACTCCAAACTCCAAATTTTATATAAAAGATGATCATGATTCATTGGCATTGGCAAGGCCCAATTTTCCAAGACTCCAATGAGCTAATTGCAGGGGGGCTAATGAGCAGGCCTGCTATGTTTTGGGCCATAATAATACCTGGGGTCTTAAAAAAAAATTGCTGGGGGCCACGGCCCAGCTTGGCCCTAACAAAGCTCCGCCCCTGCGAGTATCCATACTAATCTAACTGTGTACTCCCTCCGTCCCCAAAAGAATGTCATTCTAGCATTCAAACGGAGAGATTAATATCCAGACCAAATGACTTATGTGCCTTTGATTTTTTTGAAAAAAGAAAGGTAATTAATGGATGCACATGCAAGACTAACAATTGGTCATTGAGAGTGGTGAGCGCTTGGGTGAAAGTGCAGTAATAAAAGGAGTGGGACCCATAACACAGGATGACATTCTTTGTGGGACAAATTTTGAATGCTAGATTGACATTCTTTTGAGGACGGAGGGAGTATTGTTTTGTTGTATACAGGTTGTTTTGATCTCTGCAACTCTGCCCCATGATATCTTGGACATGACTAGCAAATTCATGACTGATCCAGTTAGAATCCTTGTGAAACATGATGAGTTGACCTTAGAGGTATTTCCGCTTGTTTTCCTTTACGACATCACATTTGATCTTGTTTAAAAATTACATATTTCATGCCATGTTTGCAGGGTATCAAACAATTCTTTGTTGCTGTTGAGGAGGAGGAATGGAAGTTTGATACGCTGTGTGATCTTTATGATACACTGACCATCACCCAAGCTGTCATCTTCTGCAACACTAAGAGAAAGGTAAATGTACTTGGTTGGATTATTGTGTATTTCTTAGATTTATTTTTGCTTTATCTGAGTATACTTATCAATGTCGATCAGTGTAAAAACTTGCTTATTTGTCCAAGCATAAATCTACTAACAAGTTTGACAAATGTAGTTATTTGACCAATGCATACAATCTTTTTCTTCCTTTTTTTTCTTTCAAAATATGCCCAACTGACGTCATTGATGATTTTTATGCTAAAATGACAATTTTTTTTGGCCAGGTGGATTGGCTTGCTCAAACAATGCAGAGAAATAACTTCACGGTTTCAGCTATGCATGGTGACATGCCTCAAAAGGAAAGGGATGCCATTATGTCTGAGTTCAGGTCTGGTGTAACTCGTGTTATAATCACAACTGATGGAGAAATCTCTTTTTTCGATCCATACATTCAACATTATCCAGTTTCCTTTCAATTCTCTCAATTAGTTATCGACTTGCATAGGATCTATGGCATTGGTAAATGTAGGTGGCTTGGTTTTCTGAAAATCTGCCCATCTAGTTCCTTTGCATTAGGTGTCATTATTTCGTATGGGTTTCCTTTCCAAAATTTTTCTAAGTAACCGGGTATGGAATTCTACCAGTTTTCATGATTTTGTCTTTCTAAATTAGCCAATATCTAGGCCAAAGTAATATTCGGGGTTTAACTTGAATTATCGGTCATTGGGAAAAAGTACCGAGGACTGAAAAGATATAAAATCAAGTTTCAAAATCATGCAATAAAAATGATCATAAACTTTTAAAGTTTATGGTCTTTGACACAAGTATATATTTATAATAATTATTTATAAAGAGTATTATTACATAAGTAATTTTGCAAGGGTACTGCCATTTTCTGAGGTGGAAAAATGTCATCTAAGCTCTAGGGCTAGGGTTATTAATTTTTACAGGATTATTCTAAGGGTTATTTTGGGGCACTTTACACGTTACATTATAAAGGGAAAATGAAGGTAACTGATAGAATGGGCTTTTCTATTCCTAGTCTTCACCCAGGGTTAAGTCTACTATTTCTACAGGGTCTGGATTTTCTTTCTTCTTTTTTTTTTTGAGCAAAAGGGCAGGAGAACTGTCATCTATTGATCAAATAAAGGAGGGAACAAAAATGGGGGGAACAACGCCCCTCCCCCTAGGGCTTAAGGAGCAAAAAGGTAATTTACAGAAAAGAGGCTCCTGTGACTTCCCAAAGCCGCAGTTCGTCAAGCAGGTTATGGAAGAGTACGTCTCTGGCCCTGTCTACCTTACGAAAAATCAGGTTGTTGCGTTCCATCCAGAGGTACCACAGGGTCGCAGATACTAGGGACAAGGTCCCGGAAGCAGACCTGCTCACGGGAAACCCGGCCCGGTAACCCGGCCGAGCCCGGCCGAAGCGGCGGCCGGCCCGACCGTACATCGGTCGGGCTCGGCGGGTTCAACGTCGGCGGGGCGGGCGGGCCCGGCCCGGATTCCGGCGAATAAGCAGGCCGGGCATGGTCAGCTTGCCGGCTTGCCGGGCTTCGGCTTCGAGCCGGCGGCCGGGCCGGCTCGAACTGGTTTTTCGGGACCGGGCTTTTCCAGTTCGCCCGGCCCGCCCGCCCGGCGCGTTGAACAGTATACCGGAAGCTAAGTGACTGAAGAATCACCTCTGACCACCACTGCGCTAAGGAGTGCGGGCGTTGCCAGGTAGACGGTTGCAGGATTTTCTTTTTATGTAACACTTTCATTATCGGATGGAACTTCTACATGTTCCTGTGCTTCATTATCGGATGGAACTTCTGAAGTTGGGTGAAGAAAAGATCATTTCCATTGGCATGACATTCTTCATTTGGTTTCTGGGGATCTTATATTGCTGAGGGGAGCCAAAGTCTACCAAGATCGCCAGAGGTTTTCTTGGCCGCTGAGGAAAACTAGATTACAATCCGAGACGATGGATTCTGGTATCGCATGCAACCGCACACTTGGTCGAAGAAGATCGCAGCCAACCTCCAATGCTGTGGCTAGTCGATTCAACGTGAGGAAATGCCCATATTTGGAGAGATGATCAACCACCACCATAATCGTCATTTTTCGCTGGGTCTTGGGAAGTACAGTGATGAATCCAGAGATATGTCGGCCCAATGTGGTGTGGAACGAGAAGTGGATGGAGTGGCCCAGCTGGGGACAGCGAGCTTGTCTTGCTACATTGGCAAACCAAGAAACGAGCAATGTACTCCTCCATCGTGCGGTGTTGATTCTCCCAGCAATGTACTCCTTGATTCAATGTACTTACTCAATGTACGGTCTTTTGGACTCCTTCATTGGTGAGCTCATGTACTGAAGTAATAATGGCTTCAACTAGTGAAGATGAGGCCGGCACATACACACGATCCTGTCAGTAGAGCAACTAGTTAAAGCCTGAACCTTGATTATGTGATCACAACTGCCGAGGTGGATTTTTTAGGTGTGGGCTGCACTGCTACGCTGAGGATTGAGGTGATCTGCAGCCGGCGGCGACGATACCTAGTGTTCAATTTTTCGCCAGCAAGTTAGGGCATGTACAACGCTAATTAATGCGCCGTCTATATGGTGTGCCAGCAAGACAATTTGCTGATGTGGAGGGAAGAGAAAGAAGAGAGAGAAGAGAGCCGTCGTCAAACGAGACGACGGGAGGGGCTCGTGGTACGAAGCCTTATCGCCAGCCCCTTCTACGTTGCGGCGGGACTTCTCTGCAGTACTGCAGAGGAACTGCTTCCTCTGCGTTGTACGCCTCCTTCCCATCGGCCGACGGCAGCTCCAGATCTCGTGCGGGGAATCAGAGATGGCGGGAAATCCTCCATCCGCGCGCGCTCTTTTGGCAGCCAAATCGGTTCCCCACGAGCACCACCACCACCACGATGCGGTGCGAGCGGAAGGATGCGGCGGCGGCATGCGAGCGGAAGGATGCGGCGGAGGTGGAGGCCGGCTCCCACTGCGGAGGATCTGCGTCTGCCGTCGCACGAACACCGGCTCCCGGCGGCACCCATGGTACTATGGCCTTTCTTCCCCACTCCCCCGCCTACAGCATCCCTGCCACCACTTCCATGTATCCCAGCGTCCCAGCGTCTACCCCTCTCCCTGCATCCTCCGGCGGCAACACATCCATCCACCTCGGCGTCTCCGGTGCCCCTGCGTTCCCTTCCCTCTCCACCTACAGCATTCCCACCAGTGTCAAGAGCCCTGTTTCCTCACCCATGGTGCCACCAAATCCAGCGGCAAATGTGGAATTCTTCACTGGTTCAACAGACATGCATCAATGGTAAGCACGATTCCTCTCTTTTTTATGACTGCCACACGCTGTCATGGACTATTGGATATATAATGGTGTTTTTGCCGATTAAATTAAGCTTTGGGGCTATTGGATATATAACTAAGCCAATAATCTTTTAGTGGATTGAACAGAGGCTGTGATGCCCAAAACAATCTCTCTGTGAATTCAGTGTAGCAATAGCAGGCAGATTCCTTTATTTTTCAGAGTGGTGTCCTCTCAATTCATACGGGCTACTGCAATAGATCACTTCGAATTAATGGGTGCTTAATTCAGTTAGATCTTCATTAGCTTTATATCTCTGCTTGAAGTGACAATGAATTCATTTTCTTTAATTCTGCTACTGTTCCTTGTCAAGCACGAGTAGAGAAGATAGTAGTATAGAGGTTGGCTGTATACTCTAATTTATTAGATTGAAACTTATTGGTGAAATACTGCAGTGAAAGAAATAATAGAATCTTCAGGGTTTTCTTACTTGATTGTACAATTTGCTTCACAATTACCTGAAGCTTCACAATTTGCCCAAAGATGTACCAAAGCCTACAACTGAGGCTACTAAGCTAGCGTTCTGGAATTTGTTACTTGATTCTACTGTTAAATCAAAGAATCAGCTTGTATGTCAAATTTGAAGTTCCCATGTATAAAAATTCTGGAACAGTCCTAACATTTTGTTCCTGTTGGTTGTTTTGCATTTAGTAATTATTTTGATTGCACACTTATTCAGGGGTAATGATCCAAGGCAATCAGACCAAGCGGAGGGAGGGGACGAAGATCTTGACGACTTTGATCCTACGGAGGTGTACACAGTAGACGATTTTATTGTTGAGCAAGATTTCTTAGATGCATATGCAATGCAAATCGGTGAGAAGTTGAAGGCCAGGATTGATGGAAAAGCTTCTAATCCACATCGCCGCCAATGCCTAAGGAGGTACGTACTAAGGAACCGTGAAGCTGGTCACGAAGATCTTGTTCGTCGTCCGGCACGCTTTTGGAAACGGGAGGACGTTGTCAACATAATGCAAGCTTATGTCATTCTTCATAATATGATAATCGAAGATGAAAAGGAGTTGGTTAAAATTCCTTTGGACTTGAACGAGAATCCAGATGCATCAATCGTTCTACCACCAGAAGTGAATACAAGCAGTAACCCTACTCCTATCTTCGCTGATGTACTACGGAGAAATTCCACTATGCGTGCTCGCTCAACACATACTCAACTAAAGAAGGATTTAGTTGAGCATATATGGCAGCGCTATGGGAACCAGGTTTGTTTCCTGATAGCACTTGATGTTTTTCTACAGCTATATGTGAATCAGGTTTGTTTTGTATAGCTACAAGTACTCTGGTAGATAAACGAATATTTGTTGGCCTCATTGTTACTTCTCTTTTCAGGTACAATAGAGGTCTGACACTTGGATGCTTTGTTTTTATACTACTGCAGCTTGTGTATGAAAGCAAGTGGTGCTCATTTGTGTGCATGCTATAGCCTTGTGTGTGAACACTTCTATCCGCAAGTGAATGCTTCTATATGTGTGAACATTTCTATCTGCATTTAAATGCTTCTATTATGTCCGAACACTTCTATTATGTCATGTGAATTCTTCAACCATGTGAACACTTCTGTCTGTGATGTGAATTCTGTAACCATGTGTGATAATGCTATGCTGCCTACTCATATGTGTGAACCGAAAAGTGTCAAAGCCCTATATATATACACCTTGCACACCATCTCTCTGCCACAAGAATCATCACAGGTTGTTTCTCACATCCTTTTTACCATGTCGCAAGAATCAGACTCAACTAAAGAATGATTTAGTTGAGCATATATGGCAGCGCTATGGGAACAAATGAATTAGACCTACATTGTGTAATCATATTTATGTAATTTTGTTCATCTATTTATATAAATTTTATTATATGTGTGCTTCTAAAGTTAATTAATATTGCATATTTTAACTCACCCACGCACTGCCTTATACAAGCAATACAATAGTATACAAAGATAAATTTTATGCTTGATCACCACAAGTTTTGTGACCATGCATGAACTAAATAGCATACAGACAGTTAATAGACAAGGCACTGTACAAGTTGTCTGTGTGATTGTCTGTATGTGACATGGCAAGTCTTTACAGACGGCAGCCGTCTATAGCGTTGTACATGCCCTTTGATCGCGATTCGCCAAAGCAGAAGTTGAGGCGATCGGCTGGCGAGCACATTGGGCTTCAAGGCTACAACAATAACTGCTTGCGCCTGTAGTCTTTGCCCTTTGGGCCCATAAGTTGCAGGCCTGCTACGGCACTCTTTTGCGCATGGTCGCGTCCACAGCCACCAGGCCTCGGGCTAGACTGCTGCACTCATATATTGGGCTTAACATATGTATATAGGGGTATCCTTTAGTACAATTCCAAGCCTCGGGCTATAGCCCACCTAGCCATAGGCCCAAATCCGCCCCTGGCGACAACCCTTGATTCGGTTTTCCTTGTATGCCATGGAGCTCAATCTTCGTGCCGTCCCGGATGAATTGCACAGAAAGGGATTGAAAATCCCAGTGAACCTTCCCGAGAGAGCGTAGCCATTCCATTCCCAATACCATGTGAAGATCATCCAGTAGGATTTCTATGAATGGCGCCTGGAACGCAGGCATTGCAATTGGCCGTCGTCCGCAACCTTCACTTGTTGGGTCGGCACTGGTAGTTGTGTACATGTGCCGAAGCTAGTGGCATACCAGCTCATGAAGTTGTTAGTGTTGTTGCCAATTGTATAAGACACTTACACAACTGGCTTACACAACCAGAAAAACAGAAAACAGAGAGCAACAAGAAACCAATGGGCAATGGCTACTGAGTACTGAACAGACTAACAAAGACTCAAACTAACCTCAATGCTTCTCGCGCCGACCAACAGAAAGCAGTGAGCTGGTGTAACACCTCCTTCACAATCTCCTGCAGCCTAAGCTCGCTGCCTTCTTAAACTGTGAGCCCTCCCAGTGCCGCTGCAGCTACAGCTAGTCTGCCACTACTCCCCCCCGAAGCAAGCAAGTCTCCTTCTTCCTCTACTGCTCGCTGCTGTTGTTGTCTCGCTGCCGCAGCTCACTACTGTGACTGCCTCTGAAGCTTCTAGCTCACCAACGCACCCGACTTCACCTCCTGCTGAAGAAGCGTCGTCGCCGGCGGCGGCTAGCATTCGGGCGCCGCTGTCACTCGCCCGTGCTAGCTCTCCCAGCTGCAGCGGCTGCTCCGCTCACAACGGCGCTGCCCTCACCGGCGAATCCCAGCGCCAATGCGCAGCCTAGGGTTCGGGTATCGCCGCCTGCTCTGATACCATGAAGAGTATCTCTCTTTTCTTTTGGTCCTGGGTACACACACACACACACACACAAATGGGCTTGTGACCTCTCTACAAGATTCTACACCCAACTACACACACAGTTTCTACATACATCTACACACAGCTCAACATCATAGAATCAAGGTTTACTTTGTAAACATTGGAGCAACAATTTTGGAGCCATTGCTGCCCTATTCATGTAGAGCCCGGAACATCTTTCCCATTATATAAAAATTGTTGCACCGATTATAAGTTCGTTTACAATCATGAAAGGGTAAAAAATTGTTGGGAGAAAAGCACAGATGTTTCACTAATCTATATATATACTCATAGGTGGTTTGTTTAGCCATTATGCTTGCTGGGCTGCATTATAATTCCCCCTCTTTTTTTCATTCCTCTTCTACCAATCTTGCACTTACTGTGTGTTGCTTTATGTAGGGCTGGAGCTCCCCAAAAACCTTTCACCCCTCCTCGTGAGGTCCCGCTCCGAGTCACCCATTCATTGCCACCTCAGAAGAAAGAAATTTTTGATTCACTGAACCATTGGGCAGAGGACAACATCCTGGTACTCTTGAAGCCTATCGAAAGATCATGGCAGCCACAGGATTACCTGCCAGACCCTGCTTCTGAGGGCTTCTATGATGATGTCAAGGAACTGAGGGAGAGAGCCAAGGAAATTCCAGATGACTACTTCGTTTGCTTGGTCGGTGACATGGTCACTGAAGAAGCCCTCCCTACTTATCAGACGATGCTCAATACCCTTGACGGCGGAGTCCAAGACGAAACTGGAGCCAGCCCAACCAGCTGGGCTATCTGGACAAGAGCATGGACTGCTGAAGAGAACAGGCATGGTGATCTTATGAACAAGTATTTGTACCTTACTGGCAGGGTTGATATGAGGCAAATTGAGAAGACTATACAGTATCTGATTGGCTCTGGAATGGTAAGAATTAGTTTGGATAGTGTTTATATTCTCTCTTTTTTTGGTTCCTTTTCTTGATTATTTGTTTTAGCACTGACAAAGGGACCAAATGAATAGTAGTGGAGACACTGATTTTTAATCTTCAAATGACAATTAGTTGACAGAAATGTGTACAAGGTTAGTAAACATGTAATCTGAAGTGAAAACTGATGATAAGATTTACAGATAACAACTGTTGGTATTTGATTCAGACAAGCATTGTATAAAATACCCTTATTGTAATTGTAGATGACACCACCATTAAGTCTTGGCCAATTAACCATTTTCTAGCAACTGCCAACATTTTTGGTCTAACGCCCAACTTCTTCAAGGGACATTGTTACTTGACCAATCATCCTCAGCAACATACATGGTAGATATTTGAAGACATGTTTTTGTTATATAATCCCACCTTCTGCTGCTCTTGCTTTGTTCAGGATCCAAGAACCGAGAATAATCCCTATATGGGCTTCATTTACACATCTTTCCAAGAGAGAGCAACCTTCATATCTCATGGCAACACGGCGAGGCACGCCAAGAAGTACGGGGACCTGAAGCTAGCTCAGCTATGTGGCACCATAGCGGCCGATGAGAAGCGCCATGAGTCGGCCTACACCAAGATAGTGGAGAAGCTCTTCGAGCTCGACCCGGACTACGCGGTGCTTGCATTCGCCGACATGATGAGGAAGAAGATCGCGATGCCCGCCCACCTGATGTATGACGGGCAGGAGGACAACCTGTTCGAGCACTTCAGCGCGGTGGCGCAACGCCTCGGCGTCTACACCGCCAGGGACTACGCTGACATCCTGGAGTTCTTGGTCCAGAGGTGGAACGTCGAGGAGCTAACCGGGTTGTCCAGCGAAGGGAGGCGGGCACAGGACTTCGTCTGCTCCCTTGGACCAAGGTTCAGGAAGCTGGCGGAGAGAGCTCATGCAAGGGAGAAACAGGCACCGACTGTTCCCTTCAGCTGGATCTATGGCCGGCAAGTGCAGCTTTGAGACTAAGGTTGCCGAAAGAAACAGATTTCATCTTGTTAATGCTGTAATGGCACCGTTGCTGCAAGTGTAAAAACACTTGACCTTTAGCATGGAAGTTACTCAAGTTAGTTGCTTCAGGCTTCTATCCAGAAATTGGTTTTGGATTGTTTTGTCTTCTTCACATGATCTTCCTCACCTGAATTCTGCTCATGCGTCTCCCAGCTTGTATGGTACGGTGCCCCATTGGTTCATTTTGTTATATACTATTAGGCATTGTAAGTGGGCTATTGTTGTTAACATCAGATTAAGTGTACGCAAACAACTGCTGTAAATGTTCCGTCTTCTAAATTTGTAACTTCTCTGTTTGTGAACATGATCATCATACATGTGTTGTTAGTTTCAGGGATCAACTTTCAGCAATCTGTGATCCTGAAGGTCTCTTATCATGCAAATGATACTTATTTTCTATCTGTCTAGCATGATCCAAGGATTTGATGATTTACTGAGAGTTTCATATTATAATTTCATAAAAGCACTTGTCCACATCGCAATAGGTTCATGAAGGCCCTCCTTAGTTTATGGTTCTGGTACGGTTCTAGTTTGGTTTGTAAAATTTGTCATTTTTGTACAGACCATTCACTGTAATATTTTGTAATAATTTTTAAAGATTTTGTGGGGTTTTTCTCAAAGATTTCAAATATATTCTTAAATGAATTTTTTAGCCTTTTCGAGTCTCTTTTTAAAACCCTCAAACTTTTCCAACTACAATCATTTGTATAGAGAAACCTCATCAATATAATATTGAATCAAGTATAAGTATATTGACTATTCCACAAACTATATGTATCAAGTATAATTGTTTTATACAGAAATTCATGAGAAGCAATTCTCAAGTATCAATACAAGATTAAAAGAATTATCATGAAGGATGATATGTTACTCGGTAAATAACATTCTCTATAAATGCAATCTGCTACCTATCTATTTTTAAGTAAGGGCAAAGGATCAAGTTTCTTATAAAACATTCAACTAAGCATGCATACATACGTACATCAACAACAAGCACAGAAGGAAACAGTTCAGTGCAGCTTCTCCACGGGAATAAACGAATAGGCATCGATGGCGATGTCTTTTTTTTCTTCAGAGTATGCAGCATGGGCAGATCTGGGAGGGAAAGAGATCGGTCAATAATTGCACTGGAAATTTTGCTGAAAACTAAGTAATGCTATCTGTGGAGGATTCAAACAATTTTTCCACCTCACTGTACAATGTAGTTTATCATCTTGAATGACCTGAGGTATACTTGCATCATGGTGTATGAGAGAAATCAAGATTTAGTGATCCATTTAGTTTAGGTCACAACATTATATCCATGTTCAGAGTCATCATTTACATTAACACAACAACAGTCGTTTGATGTTTCACAGTGGTGTGAATGTGACTGAAGTACTCAGCTTTGCTCAAACATGAAAAGTGAAAGAACAGACTGTGCACCAATGTAGCTAGTTTGGTTCTCGTCAGATATCTAGCTGTAAATTGGTGATTACTTATGCAAGTTGGTCCGTTCATATAAATGTATCTTTCCCAGAATACCTTTGAATATTTGGAGGTCTGTTATCTGGTTGCAATGCTATTATCCAGCTAACTTTCAGGAAAAAAATAATTTGTATTATCTTTGAGGTTGGCCTGGTCACAGTGCTCACAGGCTCAACAAATTGGTTGCACTAAATGACAATGTTGATAAT
This sequence comes from Raddia guianensis, assembly GCA_036346415.1. Classification (NCBI taxonomy): domain Eukaryota; kingdom Viridiplantae; phylum Streptophyta; class Magnoliopsida; order Poales; family Poaceae; genus Raddia; species Raddia guianensis. The sequence continues at coordinate 32,511,654 of CM070535.1, forward strand.
GAGCTCAATTGCTGTAGCACAAACTCAATACAACTGAAACTAATCAATACAAATCTACAATACAAATCTACAATTCAAATCCAGATCATGCAATGATTAGACTGAGGCTTTTGCATTAAATTTAAAAAAGTATTAAGGGATTAAGGCTTATCGTGAAATGGTTAGCCAGACTGAAAAATGCAATGCGCATGTCTTATAGTGACCAGCCAACAGCCACACATTTTATTCCATCTGTAGTGTAGCCTCTTAGGCACTTCTGTTATTTTATTGATATCATCAGATATTTGTGTTCAAGAAGTGTAATGCACTAGACCAAGGGACCAGGGGTGTGCCACCACACTAATAGGGCATGTGAAAAATAAACCTATGATATGTACAATGACCACTGTGTTAAAACTAAAGTTATCTGGTAGTGATTGGACAAGTCAGTTGATTCATGCAAAAACATCTTGCAATCAGTATTCAGAAGTATGTGATGTCATGATCCATGGTTGCATCATCCAGAAACTTGTTTCAGAAAAAACAGCTTGAACCTTGCTGCAATGACTGGTCATCGCTCAGCAGTTCCCAAAATAGGTACTACTGCCTCCGGTTCACAAAAACATGTCATTTACGACATCGATACAATCACCAACATCAACGTATTGATGTCATCGATACAATCACAAATTTTATTGTAATATAAATAAACGTATAAACATTTATGAAACAATTTTTGTTACAATCCTACAAATATGATTTTCATTTGTCCAATCCATATATTTTAAAAGAAATAGACAGGTAAAAGTCTACAAATTTTAACTGCATGTATCCCAAAACGACATGTTTTTGTGAACTAAAGAAAGTGATGGCAATTTGAAATGTCGAAGTATGAGATTGAGCTGATAGCTTGTTTAAAAAAAAAAACAAAGTCAATGAATATAGAATTACAGAGCATCAATATTGAAACTATTCAGATTTCAGTTTACCAATCAAATGAATTCACCTTCTTAAAAAAATAAAACAAATCCACCATCACATGGTCACAAAGTAAAAGACTGAACTCAATCAGCATGCCTTGTGATTACGAGTAATCATATGACTGAACAAATAATTGATTATGTTTTGCATGATTTCCAGTGTTCTTTGTATAAAAAACAATATGACATCCATGAAAATACTACATTAAGAACCATACTAATAGTGCAGGTATAAACCTAAACTAAAAACTAAACACACAAGTGTATAAAATACCTACTGCTTCATCAATAAATTTCTATTAGTGGTCCAGCAAAGGATTACTATTTGTAAGATTTTATGACCCATATTTAATCTATTTTGTTATATTCTCATAGATCCACATCAATCAATCAGGTAAAATAACAAAAACTAAAGATCAAAATGTCAGAAACATTAGTCATATTTTCTCTTATTTTCCCCTGAATATACAAATGATACTGGATCTGTTTCTTCTGTATGGTTGTGCAAGGAGATCGACAGTGATATTAGAGTCTAACTACTAGTGAACACAAGGGACGCACCTGTTTTACTTTGGCCTCCTTGTTGCCAGTAGAAGATGGCAGTTGCTTGACAGAAGAATTTGGCGACAATTTGTCATTCCTCACCCTGTTGAAAATTCCAGTGTACTTCTCGCCTGATGCAGCATTGGAGTCATCCCAATCGCCGAAAGGAGGTACAGTTACTTCATCTTCAGCCTGCAAAAGCACCACCACATCACTCATCAGAAACTTCTAATGCAGCATATGTACACCATTTCTGAATGTACAAAGGAATAAAACCACTGAAAAGAAGAGGGTACAAGTGTACGACTTCATAGGCTCTGCCTCCTTGCTTTTCTCTGCTCCTTCCTGGAGTAAGTTGGCCATGACCTTCATATGAGGCCCTTCTTTCTGGAGTCTGCATTGCAGCTGACCTGAGCTTAGGTTTTGATGGATTAGCTGCACTCCTTGGAGAGGTTGCCCCAACAGTTGCTATGTAAGGGCTTCTATGTGAGCTGGCATATCCATCTTGGTTCAGGTGTTGTTGATGCAGTGGATTTGCATGCCTATGAGATGCCGATTCACGGTGGAGAGGGGATGCATTGGACAAAGGATGATCAGTTTCAGGCTTTCTTGCATGTGACTGGTGCTTTGGTTTTTGGCCGAAGGCTTCATGCGTGTGCCTTGTGACTTGTGACTTGTGAGGTGGTTCATGATTCTTTCTTGGATCAGTTGGTTTGGAAGAAACACCAGTTTGCTTGTTCCTTCTCACATCCTCAAACTTCTGAGTATAAGGGGTGTTACCAGTGGTCTCCCAGTCCCCAAATGCAGGAATCCTGTGTTGCTATTTGGATCAAATGATAAATAAATACTGTTAATATGTACAGAAACATCTTAAGCGAATTTGCACACTTGACATCTGCTCTTGATTGCAGAGGGTAAAGGCAAATTACAGGTTCTAAGCTTGTCAAGGGCTCATGGCTATTAAGTTAATTCTAACAGATTACTATTAGAACCCTTACAGAATTCTTTAATGATAACTTGTTCTCTGAAGGTTAGCAAGTCCCTTTGATAGTTGAAGAATAATTATTAGTAACGATAATAGCTAACCAAAGTCAGGCAGAGTAGAAAATGCTCAAGGAAAATTATGGAAACATATAGCAGAGCAATATTATTTCAGTAACTATTTAAGTATATTTGAACAGTTTGCATCGCTAATCCATAAATAATCTAAGTAAAGAAACCCCAAGAACATAAAGTAGGAAAGAATTAAACTTTCAAGAATCAGCGCTTATTCTCTATAGAAAAAATACATTAGCACTTCTCAGCCCCGTTGTTAGACTTGGCACTAGAAAACCTATACTATTTGAGTACACCAGAAATACTAGTAACAACACAGAATCACAAACATGGAGAAAATTAGCGGCCCAGTACTGCAATTAGCTAGAACAAATAAATTGCTCAAGATAAGTGCTAATGCAACGAATTTCAAATTAATTCCTCTGATGCCCATTAATCAATCGTCAGCAGAGTAAGAAAAAGTAAAATTAATTTGCATCATGAATTCATCATACAAGCGTGAAGCGTAAATCCTATGTACCAGTAATGTATAACTGTTCTAAATGCAAGAACAGAGTAATAATGAATTTATGATGCAAACAAGCAACTTACCGCCATTAGCCACTTCAAGCTCAGCGCAAACAGAGATCCAGAGAAAAGTGCCTCCTTTTCAAAGAAATTCTAGGAGCACCGAACTCAATTCACCAAATATAACTGGAGGCTGCGAAATCGTTGCCTCTCAAAAGGAGTTTAGCAAATTGCCCCTTCTCTCTAGTCTCGATAACCCAGAGACGCCAATATCAAAATCACAAAAAAAAAAAAGGTAAAGCAAAACCAAGGTATCTTTCACTCTAAAGGCCAAAAGCTCCCCCAAACAACCTGCCTCGTTGGACCAAATCCAAGAGAAAAATAATTGAAGGCTTTTTCACCAGGACTCCTTAAGGGAACAAATCGAACAAAAAGGTTCCATGAGATCAAGGATAGTTCCTTTCACGTCAAATTTTCAAAGAGAAAAAATTCTCTCAAAAGCATCATCAACAAAAGATGCTTCGTTCCGCTATTGCAAATTCTTGAATTAACCAACAGAAATACCCCTCAGCACTAGTAAAAGTACCCCAACAGAAATAAACAATCAAATTTTCTGAGAAAGCCAAATAACCACCCAAGGACCAGTCAAAGGGGCTTAGTTCTTCAACCCTAGACCTCCAAGAAAGCAAATCAATTCCCCTGGTATTGTCAATATACCTTTCCTTTCACCGAAATCCCTCATAAATGACAAAGCTTCTGATGAAAACGAGCAATCATCTTCCTAGAAGCAGTGAAGATGGTGGGTGGTTCTTAAGCTCGAATTCCCCCAAGAAAGAATCCAATCCACCTCAAAAATCAGGCATGCAAAGCCCATACCTCCTCCTCTTCGGTCCCCCAAGTGTGTATATATACACACACAAGTTCAGAATCGGAAGTAGAGCAGGAGGGATTTGAGATAGGAAGGAGAAGAAGACGTCGTGGGAGAAAACAAAAAAGAAGAAGAAGAATTGAAGAGAAGAAAACAATGCCGTTGACAATGATATAGCGCCACTGTTTTATTTGAAGCATTCAAAGCTCGTTATTAGGAATTTTTTCGTACGCCCTTAGAAAGTGTTTCTTCGAATTTGCTATTACAGAACGCATACTATTGTAAATGATATTATTTTTGCAACAATCTATCATATATATCATTGTGAAACTTTTCGGAGGATTTATGACGTATATAAAACTAAAATACGATCAAATACACGACGGACGGGAGGAAGAAGCGGAGGAAGAGGAGGGCATAGAGGATGACATGTGGGCCCCACATGTCATATGCGTATTTCCACCGTATTTGCATATCGTATATGCTGGAAATGCCTAAAATTTACAGAGAATGCAACGGATGAAGTATTGTTGAAAAAGAATGGCATGTAAAATAATATGCGTTTTGTAATGATAAAACCAAAAAATTGGTGACTTTGTAATGACATACATGAAAATAATTCTTGTTATTATTATTTTTTGTTATTTTAGATTGAGCTAATGTTTTTATTTTTATTAGATATATTGGACTTGAAATCATTGTCTTGCATTTTTTATTTTTATTATCTAGATGGCGTGACGACGCCTTCAATGATAGCCCGCCGTGGCTCATGGATAAAGTGTGCGACCTCCGCAGAGTGTGCTTATAGTTAATTGGGTAAAGAGCCATACCTTTCCCCTTATGGGTACGTGTCTCGTGGGTAAAGAGCCATGCTTTTCTCCTTACGTAACCTACGTGTGCTTGATATCAATTGGCTTATAAGTATGTTAAATATTCTCACCCTCGTGTTTTAATCACGAGGCTGCTCAATCTAACGAGCAGCACTTGAGCCGTAGGCTCTATTTCTTTCAGCTTATAATCAGATTATAAGCTACAGCTTAAAATTTGTTATTTTTGTACCGGTTATATTTTAAAATATTTTATAGTTTTTTTTTGAAACTTTGCACAATTTATCTCAAAGATCTTAAAAATATTTTTTCATAACTTTTTTGGCCATTTAAATCTTCTATAAAACACCACAACCTTTTCAGATTATAATCTAACTACCGAAAGAAACACAGCCGTAGAGTTGCGACCTTCATGGCGAGGAGTACGCGAAGAGGAGTTTGCCAAAGGAACACAAGATGATGAGTTTGCCGCCATCTAGGAGCTCGCCCTACAGCATGCCGGTGGAAAGAAATTTATCTGTTGTTGTTGGTTTTTATTGAACAGTTCATGTCTTTCGCTATTTAAACGGCATGCATGCCTAGAACTTGTAATTATGACCATGTTGACCTATACACTATGATTCTGCAATAATGTTTATGTGATGATGGTTATGTTCTAAATATGATTATCTGTGTATTCTATCTATTTGATCCATAGATTAGAAAAAATAAGACATAAAAGGGATTCAACTTTATTTTTAAGGTCCCAACACGGGTACGGCAATATTCCCTACCGATGTTATATACAATCTATGGTACCATGCCAAAGAATCGGATTGCTATAGGTTTGACCCGGTATCCGACGATTTGCCTGGCATCAGATGTAGAAGCTAAAATCAGGTTTGGTGCACTTCCGCCATCCATCAGAACTGATTTTTGGCTTATAAGTGACCAACGGATGGCATTAAGGTTTGATTAATCCTAGGATATGTGACCATTTGAGTTGATGTCCATGCTAGTAAGCTTTGTCCATGGAGTGTCCATGCTAGAAATTCCTAGATGTAACACATAATTAAAATGTTTGGAGGAGACATACTCATTTTCAAAAGCTTAGAGATTTTTTTTTTCACAAATGTTTCGTGCTAAATAAATGCCGCATCAAATAGTCCTGGATTTTGAAAATGAGGATTAGTGGGAAATTTGTAAAATCCCATTTTTTATAGCAAAAAATTGATGTTATTTTAAAAAACAAAGTATTCCATATTTATTTTCAGTAAAACCAAAATACATTTTTGTAGCAAAATATACATTTTCGGGCTCATTAAACCCCCTAAAGCCCTTTCTCCCTCTCTTTTATCCCTTTTCTTTCCTTTCCTTTTAGCCCAGATGACCTTCCCTCCTAGCCGTTCGGCCCAACCGGCCCACTCATTGCCCTCCATGGCTCTCTTCCTCTCACTGAAGTCGACCCCACTTGCCAGCCGACTTTTCCCCTTCTCCTTCCTTTCCTTCTCTTCCTCCCCCTCTGCTTCCATGTTGCCGATGCCATCTCTGTCGTTGCCACCGCCCAAGGGTAAGGCTCCGTCATTGTTCTTCTCGCTTTCTGACGCATCAATCTCTGTCGATTGCCGCCGCCGCCAATCTTCAGAGTATCGTCACATCGTGAGGCCGAGCCATTGCGGCCATGACCGTCGTGGCAAGGTCACCGTCGCTCACCTTCGGCCACGCCGTCCTCGTCGCCATCAATCCTATAAGCGCCACTGACCTTCCCCCTCGCTTCGCCGGCCCCGCCAAGCGCTGGGGCTCTGGCAAGCCCTATTCCCGTTTCCGAGCCACCGACACTGCGCTCCCTAGTGCTGGTTCACTGCTAGGTGGACGCCACACGTCAGTGGATGCCTCGCTAATAGTGGCACACAACAGCAAGCCGACCAGGCCGCAAGCGCGCATTGGGCCGCAGCATGGCAGGCCAACCCACTCGGCCATTTTGCCGCTCAGCCCAATTAGCACGCTCGCGGGTTTGGGCCGTGGACCGAGACGGCCGAAGCCTACTGCCATCCCTCTCCCTTTTATTTATTATTATTAATTAACTATGTTGTTTTCTCTCTTTAAATACAGGCCCAAACAGTTATATAGCAGTATTTTCTCTCGCTCCTTTCTCAAAATCACTACCACCTAATTCTTATGTCAAATTAAAATGCACCTTTTATTAATTAATAACGGAGGAAGCATGATGCTTTGCACCAGACTAACATCACCAATAAGTGCTTTGAGCTCCTATCTTCCATGCTCCTGTAGTTCGTCATGTCTCAATGGTACTGATGATCGAAAGAGCCGCCCCGTGAAATCATGCAAGGAAATCAGGGCATAACAGTCCAAGCTTGCCGCACGTCACATCCCTATTCAGAATTCACCGAATCAAACTGAAGAGGGCAGGCGTAGCGCTGTGCCAACCGTATCGGGAGAATATACAAGACAAAATCAATGCCTAGCTACAATGAACATACATGAAAGATCACGTGATGGAAAGAAAATTGTGGTGTCAGATGCCTGCTCTGCTTGGAGGGAGTAGTTATCCCGAGTCAGGCAAGGTCAACCAGTGGCCACTGTGGCAATGCAACGTGCGAAATTGCACAGATGCATGCACGTGCTGCCTCCCCACCGTATGACAGCGAAACGTGCAAAATTTAGCGAGTTGCATGCACACACGGCCTCCCTCTGGTCTTGTGCACCGTACGCAGCAAGCGAATTTTCCAAAATAGAAAGAGATAGCAACGAGGACCCACCACATCAGAGGCTAAATTCATTCATGTTAGTCTTTGAACACTTGCTCAAATGTGATCGCTATCGTTGCTCCAGGCAAACGCGAAACAAAGATGTGTTCAAGAATGCGAAGGGGATTTTATATGATTCAAAGCACACCAAAGAAGGGATTCGTGATGGCTGAATTGAGCTCGGCTCCGGCTGTATTCAGGATGGCCTTGTCAACCTTGTCCCTCGCCCAAAACAAGAACTCGTTGCCTTCGAGCTTCTCAAATCCACAGACCTCAAGGAACTCTATGCCCCCCTGCAGATTTCCGACCCTCTCCTGAAAGGTACAGAATAGAATATTAATCTCACGTTGTTCAGCACCAGCAGAATAGCAGAGCACTCCACAAAACCCATGATTAGCTGCTTCACCTGGAATGTAGCATTGCTCAATCTGATCTTTCTGAATTTCTCCTCATAAGGATTTCTAGCTACATTCCCAACATAGGTGAGTAGTGTTTGAAATGCCCTCTTTACTTTAGCATCATCATCCTGTCACAAATATCCGTTCCATGTATGGGTTAAAAATTCAATGTCAAATAATGTGACTATATCACTAGTTTCACACAATTTGATTTGTGCAAGTCATGAAGATCGGTATCACATAACTAGTGCAGTTTCTTTTAAGGCATGTGAATTGTGAATACATAGGAGAACATATGAGTTCTTTTTTATCAAACCATCTCAAATTATGAATAATCAAAATAAATCCATGCTATTGTTATCCTACTTGGTGATCTTACGCTTTCAAAAGTGATACCGAGAGCATCCAAAGGACATAAAGCAATGTAAAACTAAGTGATCCCAGTTGTGCTGGAACTATTTTCTTCACGTTTTCTACATATGAGTACAGTTTCTCTTTCATCTTAGGACTTGGAAACTGCCATGCTTTCTGACTGTCTGACTCTCAATCTACTAGGTTATTTACACCACATAACATACACTGTTTGTTACTTCTGCGGATAGATCTGAAAAACAGGAGGGATATAAGTTTTCTGTCATCAGCATAAGTTTACTATCTACGTGCATACTGCATTTACAGCATACACTGATAAAAATGCAACATTTTTTTTATGGTCAGATGGCACGTCTTCATGGAGAATTGAAGACACATGATGAGACATGCTAAGACCTAAGAGGCCTACAAAACTTGCACTTCGTCACAATTAACTTCAACAAGCATCAAGCAATAGAATTCTTATGCTATACAACCTCGTAAACCACAGTGCCAAGTTGTATAATGAGACATGCTAAGTCCTAAGAGGCCTTGATGGCGAGGAGTACGCGAAGAGGAGTTTTGCCAAAGGAGTACAAGATGATGAGTTTGCCACCGTCTAGGGGCTCGCCTTACAGCTTGCCGGTGGAAAGAAATTTATCCGTTGTTGTTGGTTTTTATTGAACAATTCATGTCTTTCGCTATTTAAATGGCATGCGTGCCTAGAATTTGTAATTATGTCCATGTTGACCTATACACTATGATTCTTTAGTAATGTTTATGTGATGATGGTTACGTTCTAAACATGATTCAACTTTATTTTTAGGTTCGGACACGGGTACGGCAATATTCCCTAATGATGTTATAGACAATCTATGGTACCATGCCAAAGAATCGGATTGCTATTGGTTTGACCCGGTATCCGACGATTTGCCTGGCATCCGATGTAGCAGCTAAAATCAGGTTTGGTGCACTTCCGCCATCCATCAGAACTGATGTTTTGACTTATGAGTGACCAACGGATGGCATTAAGGTTTGATTAATCCTGGGGGACAATATTCCTTAGTGAAGGTTAGCTGGATATCTGACCATTTGAGTTGATGTCCATGCTAGTAAGCTTTGTCCAAGGAGTGTCCATGCTAGAAACTCCTAAATTTAACACATAATTAAAATGTTTGGAGGAGACATGCTCATGTTCAAAAGCATAGAAGTTTTTTTTTTCACAAATGTTTCATGCTAAATAAATGCCGCATCAAATAGTCCTGGATTTTGAAAATGAGGAAATATAGAAGTTTTAAGAGTTGGATTAGTGGAAAATTTGTAAAATCCCATTTTTTATAAAAAAAATGATGTTATTTAAAAAACAAAATATTCCAAATTTATTTTCAGTAAAACCAAAATAAATTTAATGCAAAATATACATTATCGAGCTTATTAAACCCCTGAAGCCCTTTCTCCCTCTTTTTTGCCCTTTTTCTTCTCTTTCCTTTTAGCTCAAATGACCTCCCCTTTTGGCTGACCCAACCGCCCCTCCCATTGCCCTCCATCGCTATCTTCCTCTCATTGCGGTCGACCCCACTCGCCAGCCTACTTTTCCCCTTCTCCTTCTTACTTCTTTCTTGCTCTTCCTCTCCCTCTGCTCCCATCTCATCGGTGCCATCTCTGTCCGTCGCCACCGCCCAAGGGTGAGGCTCCGTCCTTGCCCTTGTTCTTCTCTCTTTCACCCTTCTCTCTTTCTGGCGCACCATTCCCCATCAATTGCCGCCACCGCCGATCTTCAGAGTTTCATCCCTTGTACTTCTCTGTCACCTTTCTCTCTTTCTGGCGCACCATTCCCCACCAATATTTGCCGCCACCGCCGATCTTCAGAGTGTCATCGCATCGTGAGGCCGAGCCATCGTGGCCATAGCCGTTGTGGCGAGGTCACCGTTGCTCGCATTCGACCATGCCATCCTCGTCGCAATCAATCCTGAAGTGTCGTTGACCTTCCCCCTTACTTCGCCAGACACCATCGGGCGCCGAGACCCTGGTAAGCCCCGTTTCCATGCCACTGACACTGCGCTCCCCAGGGCTTGCTCACTGCCAGGTGGACCCCATACGTCAGTGGATTTGGGCTGTGGACCGAGACGACCTAAGCCTACTGCCATTTCTCACCCATTTATTTACTATTAATCTATTATTAATTAACTATGTTGTTCTATCTTGCATGCTCCTGTGGTTCTTCACGCCTCGATGGTTCCATCTCTTGCAATTGCAAGGACATGACCATCTCCAACCATATTCCCTTCATTTCATTTCCTTCCCCGTTCTTTTCCCCACATTCATTCCTTCATTTCCTACCATCTCCAATAGCATCCCTTCAAAGAAATTTACGAAGAAAACGGAGAGAGAATCTCGTTCTAAAGGGAATGCATGAAGAAATTTCTTCTGACGAAAATCGCGACGAGATTCTGTTGGAGCATCAGAATTTCTTCGCGAAGGGAATTTGACCCCTGAAGGGACTCCCTTGGAGATAAGACCATCTCCAACCGAGTCCCTTCCCGGTGCCCATTTGCTTCGCGATGGAAAAAACCCCGGGAAGAGACCGCCGACGCCGCGCCAACCGAGTCCCTTCCCGGAAGCAAATCGCGTCGTGTCGGAGAGAGAAACCCTTCGCGTCGGGATCCTCTCTCCATTCCCTTCGTGCGCAAGGTTGCTGGTTGGAAGCAACGACCGGTGAGTCGTGCGCTTGGGCGGAAGGTGGAAGAGGGCAAGGATGCCACGACGCAAGCGGCGAGGTCGGTCCGGGTGGAGGTGGCGGAAGCAGCGGCGGGCATATCCGTGCTCTGGCAACCGACGGCGACTTGGAATCGAGCACCTGCAGCACGTACGCACCACCGATGACTGTGGAAAGGCAAGTTCTTCTATTCAAATCCTATGCACTTCAATGTTGTTGCATGTAGAACGATTTACACAGCGGATTCGCGTCGATCTATGGTGAACGTAGGTCTAGATTTTGTAAAGGTTGGGGCCGATTAAGATCTTTGAGTGATTTGGGGCCGATTTTGGGGCCGATTTTGGGGGCAATCTAGGGCCGATTTCAGTTGAATAGGCTCGCAGGAGCACTGCCTTCTTCGGTCTCCAGAAAGTCCACTACGCTAGTACGCTGACGCGCCTCTCCCTCTGTCAGAATAAAATTTCTGGGAATATACCTACAAATATTGCCAATATTGCCAATCTAATTAGAAATATTGCCAAATTTCTGGGAATATACCTGCAATCTAATTTTGAGTTCTTCCTATCTTTGTGTAGCACAAGTATTATGTTAGTATGTGTATTTTTCTCTCATGTGTTAGCTAGCTAACTAGTTCATGTGAAACATTTCTGTCTGGACGAATGCACCCTACTTCCATTTACTCTCTGAATTTGAAATGACATTGCAAACTGAGACAAAACCCGTGTTCGTAGTGTGTCAGTAAGGCTTAATAGAAAAATCAGTATCTCAATAAGTTCATAGATTGCAGAACTGCACAAGTGTATGGAGTAGGATTGTAGGAGTATGGACAACGTATTAGGCATATGAGCTGTGTACTTAACTGGTAATCAGTAAACCTGCTTTAATCTGTATTTGTGATAATTATTTCTGCTATGTATGGTAGGCTATTTTATGTTCTAGCCTATATATTTTTTAGATTCATGGATGCAAATGCTTTTCCAAAGAGGATATGGGTCCTTTTGAGTTGCTGAACCACAAAAACTAGAACTGAGTCACTGGGCTTATTCCTTATTAATCACATGACCTATACTGATGTGGATTGCTACGTAGTTATAACTTGAAACTAATTTTGAAAGCAATTCCCCTTAGCATGTATCATGCAATTAGCAATTGTTCTTTTGTAATGCAATATAACAACCAGCAATTCCCCTTAGCATGTATCATTTCAATTATAATTGTTTCATAAATAATAATATCTTGAGTATTGACTACTTGTACTAGATAGCCATCAACAAAGTTTGGTATGTTCTGAATGAATCATAGTTCTCCAGAAAGTTTAGTAGATTTATTAACTAATCATAAGAGTAAAATCTAATTACATTGCATAGTATTTGGAGACATGTATACATCAACTTCATGAGTAGTTCGGTGCAAAAAGTACAAGGATTGGTAATTTAGGATCCACCCATCATGGTTCATATTCGGTGTTACGTAGATGGACTCCGGAAAACTTATCGCATCTCTACGCTCGTTGCAAGAAGCGGTGGATGTGGAGGCTCTAGCTCTTAAGAAGGTTGTTGGCGACAACTTCCACCCCAGGACCTCACCTATGGCTATTGAGATGATCCGAGCTCTCATGGAGGTGGAAGAAATTGCCACTCGACTTAAGCAACTCTCCTTCCAGGCATTGGCAGTCATTGATGAAGCAAACAAGGCCACTGATGTCGTTGCTTCTTCATCTGCAGTCCATGAGAATGCGATGCATGTAGATGGTTCTTTTAATGTTCAACTCGATAAGCAATTAGCTCCTGTCGACGTGCCTGTAGAGGAAGGAACTTCAGAGGACTACTCCTCAGAAGGCATTGATGGTTGGGAATCCGATCGATCGTGCCATCTTTCGTAGGATTTGGGTTTACTAGAGGATTTATGGGTGTAGTACCATGTAAAACACTATACCACAGACCACTTGTGGCGACACACCGTCTGTCGCTAAAGAGCACATTTGGCGACATACAATCTGTCGGTAAAGGCTTTACCGACAGACTTTATTCTGTCACCATCCTGCCGGGATAGACCTTTCCCGACAGACTTTCCTTTCCCGATAGACCGTCCGACCCTAATAAAATATCTATACCGACAGACCAAGATGTAGTGACAGACCATCTGTTGGATCTGTCCCGACGGACCGTCTGTCTCCTAAGACTTCTTTAGCGACAGACCGTCTGATGGTAACATACCAAATGATTTTTAAAAATTAGCCCACTGCAATTACACAAAATATACATCGATTCTTATTAAAGATTATAAATATCAACCTCAAAGTTCATGCATGCACTTAAAATATTTATGATGTCAAATACATGTCCATTGCATATAATCATATATATCAATTTCACATTGTTGAATGTATTTGCGGTTCCAACTACTTGTTTCTCGACCATATTACAAGCAAAATGATCAGCTCAACAACTGAAAATGTCTTTGCAAACTACCCATTATGTTGCAAGATCCCATTACAGACAAAATGATCTTGCATGATAGCTGGCTGCAATGCTTCCATCTACTCTGCACTGCCATTTGTACCTGCAAAAACCATAATTTTAGTGCAAACACAGATCATATATGAAGAAGCATGTGTTGCATATATGCTTACAGATATGAGGGGATTTAAAATCAATGAAGCAAATCTATCTATCCGTGAAGAAATTGATATCGTGGCAACTATTAAATAGTGATAATATGCTTTAGTATTTAAATTTATTACTAATCACAACACTGGAATGACAAGATGCCTCAGAGGCGATTAAAGCAATGAAGCTTGACCATGAATTTTACACAACAGCATAACTGTTATACCTGCTCAAAAGCTACACAACATAGGACCAAAAATCTACAGAGCAGTTGTGTACAAAGCTAAAAGGAGCATTTTTTATTGAACCAAAATATATAAATCAGGTGTCACCAACTAACCATCCTGTTTTGTACCATGTTCAATCCATACAGGATATTGCATACAAAAAATAACCCAATTAGAAAGGATTTTTTTAAAAAAAATTCTTTGAATAGAACAATTCTAATTTAGTGTGAAAACTGAACTTGATGGAGGAGCAAATTATATCAGCATTTGGATCAGCTGGCTTTCTCCACTACTGTAATTAAAATAAAACATGATGGTGTGCAGTCGTGTAGAGGCATAGAAAAACATCATATTAAGAGTTAAATATGTCATGCCATTTTAAATAATGGAAAACCATATCATTTACCTTATATCAGAGCATGCTGTGTAAAATTCAGTACAACTTATTGGTGGACAGCCTGTAGAACATAAAAGCAGAACTCAGTATGTTTTCTATTGTAGGACAATATTCATAAGGCATGTTAGTCCTACCAAAACAACATTGAACAAATGTGGAAGGTGGAATCTTAGCAACAGGACTAAATATTGTCATTTAAACTGTGCAAACCAACATAATAACCACCACCAACGGTAATCAAAGATTAAAAGGAAAGGAAAACACTTCATTAAGTGTGACTACTGTCTTGTCAAGTTTTGACAACGTGTTATTGCTAATAATCTTATGGTTGTCAGGCTAGTTTTGAAGCTTTCCAAAAATAACCATCTAGATTATTTTGAAGGTTGCAAACAAAAGCAATGGTCAAAATACATATGTTTTTAAAGATATGTATGAGACAAAGGAAAAGAATGTCCACTTAATAGCATCTCTGCAAACTAAGTGAAGATGATAAACAAAGCAAAGCAAACCTGCTGTAACATGGATTGAATGAAGTGGCTCATTTAAAAAGAATGGAGTCCTCTGCTACTGCTAATATCTGTTGAGGAAATGAAAGTATTTAGTAAGAATTTAGTCATGTAACAATTCTATAGGAAACCAGTCCATTATGTTCAGAATGTTCAGGACATCTAGAAATCTTGGAGGTTTCATTATGCTGAACTAAAATCTACGTCAGACCCAAATTAACATATCTGCTTCATATGACTATGCCAAACTGAAAATTGAGAACCCAGAACGCATTATCATACCTGTTAAAGATGTATGCTTAACTAGCTTTTAGCCTGGAAAGAGAACACCAATAATATAAGCCAACGAGATGCATGGATGAGTGCCAAAATTATATTATTCATAATATCTGATCCAAAAAATATTTTCTAGAGAAGATCACTAGTGGATATGATGATACTTGAAAGAGGTAAAATACCATCAGAGTGTAAAGTTGTCGTTTGTACACCCACATGACCAATAATCTTAAAACTAAGCAAGTTATTAGCACAGTGCACACACAAATTGATGTCAGTCAGCAAGCATTGACAAGGATCAAGCTATAACGAATCTATCTACAAAGTTGTAGAACACAACTAATTTAATTACACAACATAAATTAAGATCAACAGAGGATTGGGTGCTTCTAACCACATAAGCTCTAGCTGTTCGCTAACAATTTCATCAAGATTAAACACACGCTAATTATTTTGAGATGGAGGCAGAGATGAACCTTCAGGTGGAGGTCGAGATGGACCATCAGGTGCTACCGTGCTGGGGAGATGGACCTTCAGGTGGAGGTGGAGGGGGACAAATCAAAAGTTTTCTCATTTCTACAAAATCAACCACAGATTGCAACAAATATATTACTAATCAATCAATCATGAGAGGCCAGGAGCCGAGAATTGAGAGGCCAGGAGCCGGGAGCGGGAGGCGACGCGCCGCCGTCGAGGGTCGCCGGGCCTCCGCCATCGTCCGCTAAGCGCTAGCTGCGCCGCGCGCCAGCCCCGTCGTGCCGCCGACGAATGTGGGAGACGGCACGGGACTTCGGCACTGGCGATAGCCGATAGGGCACAGGAGGGAGACCGGAGACTCCGATGGCGACGCTGCGGTGGCGGACGACCGGCGACCGGGGGCCCGTGCGGACGGAGGGGCGCGGGTCCAGAGAGGAGCCGAGGCCGTAGGCGCCTGCGGTGACCAGGTGCCCGGCAGGCCGAAGTTGCACAGACGGCTGGGGGTGGGGGTGGAGGAGCCTGGGGTGGAGATGGGGCTAGAGAGGAGGGCCAGCTGGGGTTAGGGAAGTGAAAATGTTTTTTCCCGCTTGTATCGCCTGCGCCAAAGCTCAATTCTAATTTCAGGTTCGCGCGTTCTCATTCACATGTGTAGCGACGGACCGACCGTCCTAATTATTGTCTACACCGATAGACCGACTGTCTTTATAGCTCTTAACTTATAACGACAGCCCGTCTATCGGCAACAAATGTTATACCGACAGACCATATGTTCGTATGTTTTACCGACAGACGGTTTGACTCCTATGAAAATTTTTAACAACACGTTGTCTGTCGCTAAAAATGGTCTGTGGTATAGTGAAACTTTTGTTTGAAATATTTGCATTGCCAGTTCTGTAGACTTATGTTATGTTGGGTTGTTATGCACTGCTTCTATGTGTGTTTCGATTGTTGTTATGACTATGTAATGTTTGGAATGAACTCATTATGTACTAATTTAGACCAATTATGAAATTATGTCATGCTTTGGACCAATTCTCATATTTACCAATCCATTACGTTGTGTATGTATGTATTTGGACCGTGTTGTATGCTAGTACTGTATGTATGTGCTGGAAGATCACCACATCATGACCTTAGTGCAGATGTGGACTCACAGGCTTCCACTGAGCCTGAGAGGCCGATTGGTCGTGAGGCGGTCAAGAAGGCTAGATCACAAGGTTCTTCGAGCCTGAGTGGTGGTGCCTACGTTGAACAGTTCGCTGAAATAATTGAAATATATTTCGTCCAACCACCCATACCTGCGTCGGAAATGTTTGTGTCCATAAACAGGGGAATTAGCAAAATAATCGGCAATTAGCCTCGCCGCCCCTTCCGCCCGACCATGATTGATAACAATGTGACCTGGGACAGAACCTCGGTGACGCCTAGCAGGGGTTTGATTGGCTAGCTCCTCCTCCTCGATGGCAGCAAGAAGGGTTATTTCTTCATCGTCATCGTCATCACTTGAATCAGACCACTGCAATTCATTGCTTGAAGCAAAGGGGTCGGGATTCATTTTGCAATGGGAGAGTGCATGCAATGTGGGATAGAATGAAATGAAGAGCAACCTGCCCTTTTTATAGCTGGGCAACTAGAGCTTGTGCTGGAAGGAACCTACTGGGGAAGCTTATCCTGGAAGAAAGCAGCCCAGCTGGAAGAATAACTATACAAACGTCATATTCCTTCTTGCGGAAGCTATCATTTTTATATACCTGTTTTTCATATATATATATATATATATATATATATATATATATATATATATATATATATATATATATATATATATATATATTCTACTAAATAATTTTGTAAACCTATTTAAGTTACAATTTTACCACTGTGTACTTGTTTTTAATGTGACATGTAAATGATGTCATAATACATATTTTAAAATATTTAATTGCATTTTACTTTTCTTTATATTATCTATTTGACGGGATTATACTTTTACAATTTTTTATATAATTTAATTCATGTCAATACATTTTTTCAAATTTTAATAATAATTCAATGACCGGAATACATTATACGAATTTTTTACAATATTTAAATCCATCGTACCCAATATATCATACACTAGTGTATGTGAAAATAAATCCTGGTATAAATACGGTATGTTATACGACGGTTATGAAAGAATGTTAAAATATGTAGGTTGGGAATGGAAGGGAATGTGGGAAGAAATTCTTTTGGGGAACAGGACTGGGAAGAGAATGAAGTCTGGGAAGAAAATATCTTTAGAGGTGTTAAAGAGAACGGTGGGAAGAAAAACGGTTGGAGATGGTCTAAAGGCATGATAGTCCTCGTCGAATGTCACATCCCAATTCAGAATTCAACGAATTTAACTGAAGAGGGAGGGCAGGCGTAGCGCTGTGCCAACCGTGTTGGGAAAACATCCAACACAAAATCAATGCCTAGCTAAAATTCACATACATGAAAGATAACGTGATGGAAGAAAATTGTGGTGTCTGTTGAGACACTATTAGCATAGTGAGAAAGTAGATAGATTTGAGATAGTGATTGCTTTATTTAGAGGACAAATAGGTGTCACAAAGAGGCACCTTTTCAGTAGACATCCTTTCATAATTTGCCTATTATCATAAATATGAGTTTAGAAACTTCCCCTTGAAGCCTAAACTTTCTAATGCACATGTCTCGTTAAAACTCTTTCCAAAAACCTCATGTGAAAAATGGATGGACAAAAAGAGTACATTGCATATATTCCCCTGTAGTAAAAAAAAAACTTATATGCACGTGTCTCATTAAAAACTACTCCAAAAACCCATTGGGACAAAAGATGGAGAAAAAAATGCACCGCATACAAATACTTGTATTGCGATATTGCCTTATTAAAACCTTACTATTAAAAAACCTTTAAAGAAAAAACTCATTAAGGAAAAAAGAGTGTAATATATGATCTCCAAGATCATCCAATGGGTTATAATTCAGAAGTTTTCTCCCCCTGAACTCTGCAATATGTTGGGGAAGGATGGCAGACTTAGGAAATGTTGGGGGCAACAAGAAGTTTGGTGTGGTGAAGCATAAACTCGAGTGTAGGTTGGTCGAGGGTTGGTCTAATTAGGGTTGGTTGAAAGGGTCGGTTGTTTAGTTGGGGGCTTGAGATGCATTGTTATGATGTTAAACCCTTGAGATATAAAGTCTACTAAATACCTGATGCTAGATAGGGTAATTTTAGCCTTCTATACACTAAGTGCATTAGGGAAAATGTTAACTAGCCAGCGTTTGGATGACGCTGACCTCGCCTATTTACATTCCTTTAGAGATGGGATCGAGGTAGATCCTTACGAGTGTCATGAAGACGATGGATAGGACTTCGATGGGCCTGATGAGTCTTAGGATTGCTTCAGTCACTTACAAGTCACATTGTCGTGGAGATATTCTTTTGGGTAGATATTTTGAATAGCTGCACTACTCTGAACTATGTTTTGTATTAAAAGACTATTGTTGATCGTCTTACTAAATTCGCATAAGGGTATAACTTGGTATGTAATATTCAGGGGTTATAATTAATCGATGTGTACTTGTATCGGCTATGTGATTTTCCACACTAGTGTACTGATCCAGAGACTAGTGCATGAAATTTCGACTATCAAAGTAAGTTCAATTTGAGGGATGACAGGAATCACTATCTATTTTAAGTTTCTCACCCAATAGAGATCAAAATGTTGATAAAGTGCTGAGACTATTAGCACAATGAGAAAGTAGAGAGATTTGAGAGTGATTACTTTATTAATCATTAGTTGTAATTACAATGGGCAAAACTCCTTTATGTAGAGAACAAATGGGTGCCACAAAAAGACACCTTTTCAATAGACACCCTTCATAATTTGCCTATTAATAATATTTCTTAACAGTGTCAATGGCTGCTCTGCTTGGGGAGTAGTTATCCCGAGTCAGTCAAGGTCAACCAGTGGCCACTATGACGATGTAACTTGCGAAATTGCATAGTCGCATGCCTCCTCACTATGACAACGGAACGTGCAAATTATTGCATGCACGTACTGCCCTCCCTCTGGTCTGGTAGGGCAACGAGAAAGGGACAGCAACGAGAACCCATCAATCACATCAGAGACTAAATTCATTCATGTTGTCATTGAACACTTTTCTCAAATGTGATCGCTATAGTGCTCCAAGCAAACGCGAAACAAAGATATGTTCAAGAATGCGAAGGGTTTATATGATTCAAAGCACACCAAAGAAGGGATTCGTGATGGCTGAATTCAGCTCGGCTCCGGCCGTATTCAGGATGGCCTTGTCAACCTTGTCCCTCGCCAAAAACAAGAACTCGTTGCCTTCGAGCTTCTCAAATCCACAGACCTCAAGGAACTCTATGCCACCCTGCAGGTTTCCAACCCTCTCCTGAAAGGTACAAAATAGAATATCAATTTCACGTTATTCAGCTCCAGCAGAATAACAGAGCACTCTACAAAACCCATGATTAGCTGTTTCACCTGGAATGTAGCATTAGTCAATCTGATCTTTCTGAATTTCTCCTCATCAGGATTTCTAGCTACATTCCCAACATAGGTGAGTAGTGTTTGAAATGCCCTCTTTACTTTAGCATCATCATCCTGTCACAAGTATCCATTCCATGTTTGGGTTAAAATTCAATGCCAAATAATGTGACTATATTACTAGTCTCACATAGTTTGTTTTTGTGTGCGTCATAAAAATCGGTATCACATAACTAGTGCAGTTTCTTTTAAGGCATGTGAATACATAGGAGAACATATGAGCTTTTTTTTTTTATCAAACCATCTCAAATTGTGAAGAATCAAAATAAATCCATGCTATTGTTATCCTACTAAGAGATTCCAACGGTGCTGGAACTATTTTCTCCACGTTTTCTACATATGGGCACAGTTTCTCTTTCATCTTGGGACTTGGGGAAACTGCCACACTTACTGACTCTCAAATCTACTAGGTTACTCACACCACATAACATACACTGTTTGACACATTCTGTGTGCAGATCTGAACAGGAGGGATACAAGTTTTTTGTCATCAGCATAAGTTTACTGTCTACGTGCATACTGCATTTACAGCATTTGCACTGATAAAAATGCAACATTTTTTTATGGCATTTTTTTATGGTCAGACAGCACGTCTTCATGGAGAATTGGAGATACATGATGAGACATGCCAAGACCTAAGAGGCCTACAAAACTTGCACTTTGTCACAATTAACTTCAACAAGCAATAGAATTCTTTGCTATTCAACCTCGTAAACCACAGTGCCAAGTTGTATAATGAAACATACTAAGACCTAAGAGGCCTACAAAACTTGCACTTTGTCACCATTAACTTCAACGAGCAATAGATTTCTTATGTCATTCAACCTCGTAAACCACAGTGCCAAGTTGTTACAGCTTACAACCACAGTAGTATCCACATATATGATATATTCGACAGACAATCTTACATGTGAAGCTAGGCAAGCTTACATGTATAGCTGTCACATTTAATAATCAGAAATTATACATTACATAACTGTATTTCCATGTCAATTATGAACAACAAAATGCGGCAACTTGAAAGAAAACTGTGCATTGTACCTTGTTCTGCTGCTTAAGATTCCGTAAGCAATCCCTCATGCGCTCTGCCTTTGTGGCTGGCCTGACAGGTAATGCACTCTAGAAGTTCATAGACCAAAGTTAAACAACAATAAAAGTGTTTCTTATTAAAAAAAAGAACTGGATATACATCCGTTGTTCTCATAATTTTGGTTCGAAAGGTTCATGACAAGGTTCCCAACCAGAAATCAAGTAGGATTGGCATGGAAGAGAATTTTTATATATCTCCTAAAAAGCGAGAAGTTCAAGACTACCCTGAAAACTTGCCCGCTGAAAGCTCAGCCATATTTCTAGTCAGGCAACTGAAGGCTCAAAATTGCACACTGCAGTTTCAACTGGCAATTGATCTAGATCTGGATATAGCGGATAGCATGGTATGGAAATCCCAATTCTATACCTTCTTCTCTTCAACAGGAGGTGGTGCGCTTGGTTTGGCAGCAGCTGGGTCTTCAGGCGGCAATCCAAGTTTCCTTCTCCTTTCAGCCTGAGTATTGGAAACAAAGTAGAGAACATTTTACTAGGGTTTTCTTTATTAGTTGAGATAACATTTCAGGGTGCAAATACTCAAGTTCTCATCATCAGTTAGAAACTTAAAAAGGCAAGACATGTGTCCTACAGTCCTAAGAACAATAATGGAGAAAATTACTAGCAACTCAACTACCAAAGCAGGCCCATTCTTGAGATTCCATATTAATTAGAAACTTCAAAGACACCACATGTATAATGTATTAGTTGGACATTTCCATATTACATACAAATTAATACAGTATGTCATACGAAGATAATTTACTAGTAACTCAACTGAACTATTAAAGCAGGTTAATTCGTGAGATTGTTCATTAATCACAAACTTCTCTACTATTAAAAAGCTCTTGCGATGGTGGTGGTGGTGGTGGTGGTGGTGGTGGTACCAACTTCCATTAGCAACCGTCTGATCTCAATTCAAAAGCTATCCAATAATCTTGATCCTTCACACGTCTTAATCCACATAATCATCCCTGCTCCACGTGCCAATCCATCTCGGGCATCCATCATCCAATCGTACGTACAAGATTAGAAGAGATTAGTTTGTTTCACGTGTCCCCTGATACAGCAATCAACAGCATTAGTTTGTTGAAGCATTTCCTTTTTTTTCCCTGTCAACTTTCTTGGACGTTGCGTCCCCCTATTCAGCAATCAGCATTACATTGTTTCCTTCTCTGTTGATCTCAGTTGATGCCTTTCTTTTCTTTTCTCGTCAACATCATTGTACGCCGCGTCCACAATGGTTGTTCAAATTCAAAATATTTTCATCTTATTATTGCATTCGCAATCCGTGGCAAATCACTCCATTTTCGAAATCTTTCCAACTAACCCAAAGCAATCTCCAGTACAAATACGAAATCGAAAGGGATTGTCCACTCAATTCTCTACTATTAAAAAGAGGCTTGTGGTGGTGGTTGGTGGTGGGGCCAACTTTCAATCTCCACCATCCATCTCTACTCTCATGTCTCCGCTGAAATCATAGCCAACAAATCTCTCAAAAAATTTCAAATCATGTCGACCAATTGGAGTTCCACCTATCCTTCCATTCTATTAGTTGCACATTTGCTCTCCTACGCCTACTCTTTCCTTATATATTCCAAAATAATTTGATTATGAATTATTAATTAATTTGATATTTATTGCCCCAAGGAATATTCCTTCCCTATTCATTTCCCTCTTTCTATCTCTCACAAGTGGGTCCCACTTTTTTATTTGCTTCTCTTCTCCTTTGTTCTCCCTCTCACCTGCGCCCTCTCCTTTTTTTGGAAATCTTTCCATTAATTACCCTGCCATCTTAGTCGATTCTTGTCGATTCTTTCCAAGCACCGCACTCCCTCTCCCCTATATAAACCCCTCCCAAATCATCTCTCCCATTTGCTCTCCTCTCCAATTCCTTGCAGGTAGGCGACCATTTTCCAATTCCTTCGAGGGCAATCCTGTTTACCCTCCCCTTGATCTATTTGGCCATTCGTTGCAAGTAGATCACCGACGAACTTGCTAGGATCAAACGCCAAAGCCGCCATTGTCCATTTTACTGTCGCCGCTGCCTCTTGTTGATCCGGCACAATCCAAAGGTATACCCTCCCCCTCTCCCTCTCTAGCCACCCTAGGTCTAGTAGAATCCATTCCCATGGTTGCCCCACTGGATCTCGCCCAGAGCAGAGCCGTCGGACCACTAGCTCGGCCACCCTCTCGCACGTGCGCTGCCTCCATCATCTCCCTCTCGCACAACAGTTTGTATTTTGCTTTCCCTCTTTTTATTAGCATGAATTAAATTTAGATTTGTATAGTTTTGTTAGACATCTACTTATTCAGGCGGTAACAAGCTTATTTATGTTGTGGGTCGTTATTTCATCATACTTAATTCTTAATTTTCTAAATATGATAGTAATTAATTGGTTTTCCCTCTTTATTACCATGAATTAAATTTAGATTTGAATGTTTTTGTTAGATATCAACTTATTCGGGCAGTAACTCTACGCATGATAGTTGATTTTTATTAACAAAACTTGATTTATTTTCCCTCTTTTATCAGCATAAATTAAATTTATATTTAGATGGTTAAAAATATATTGCGGTGTGATGGAGAAATAAATCAAAGCCTAAGGATTTTGACTTTAGCTTCTATATTTTGAGATTCTACCCTTTTATTTAAATCTCTATTTTGAGATCAAGTTACAACAATGAACGAACGCCACTCATTGCCTCCTAATTAAGGCCTTGTTTGTTTCAGCTTAAATTAAATTAAATTAAAATTTGTTATTTTTGTATAAGCCATATGGGTGTAATATTTTGTAGTCATTTTTGTGGGGTTTTAAATAGTTCTTATAGTTCGTAAAATTATTTTTTCATAATTTTTTGAATTCTTTAAAACGACTTTCGAGGGGGTCACAAATCGCTACAGTAGAACTCAGCTCAACTTTAATCTGAAACAAACAAGGTCTAAATCACCCATTATAGTCTCACATGTTGCTCTAATTTATGTTTTAATGAATCCCCTTTGTCTCACATTGCAACGCATGGGCATTTGCTAGTAAAAGAAATAAAAGAAAATTAATGTAATTATCATTCAGTTCCAATGCAAAAATAACGGACAAAACCTGTTAGTAACTCAACAAAACTACCAAAGCATGTTGATTCTTGAGAATGACATGAAAAAAAAAACAAAAACCTTATCCTCTTCAAGTTTCTGGCGGATCTTTTCTCTAGCTCTTTTCTCCTCCTCTTTCTCAAGTCTTCGCAATTCTATCATACTACACATGACGAGGAAAAAAAGAGTCAATGGACAACATAATATTGTTGTTCAAAGTGTAGTGGCATATATCCAAATCTAAATAACCATAGAACTAAAAAAGAAACACAGAACCAACCGTTTCCTTTCATTTTCCTCCTCCATTCTTTTGGCCTCAAGAAGCTCTTTACCAATACGTATGCGTTCCTAAAAAATGCCTAATAGGTGAGCAAATTCCTTTATTTTAATATATTAAACAAAATGTGAGGGTGAAAACACAATAATACTAATGAAATAAGATGTGACGCATAAAACTGGTATGAAGATCAAAAGTGATGAAATTTGAAGCTTTGGTATCAGAGTCATCTGTATTTTCAAATAAATGACAAATGAAGGCATGCAATGTATAAATCTTCCGTGTATCATTACAAGATACAGCTATTTTCCTTGCACATATCAATAATCTTCAGCAGATCTATCATGTGGATTGACAAAGGTGATAAGGTTTCATTATAAACAACAGGAAACTTTATGTTGAAATATTATTCTAAATGTTTATTGAGAATAATGTGGCACAGCAAGTGTCCTTCCTGTTTGGATTGTAATGTAATAATGTCCAATCAAGCACACATGCATAATTATAAAAGATTGTCTATAAAAAAACCAGATGGAAAAATATCTGAACAGGTTATACTAATGTTGTGCTCTATTGTTCTGATAACAGATCTATATGCATCATAAAAATACAGGAATACCAGTATATCACACCTTCTCCCTTTCTCTTTCCATCCTTCTCTCTTCTTCTTCTTTCTTTTTACGAGCACGCTCCCTACAAATGGAGTGGATAATTCGATCATGAGATGTCTTATAAGAAAACAATATTTCATGAGTACTAATTAGTTCAACAAGATAATCATAATTATATTGTCATAAGCTATGATAAATGTTACTGTTACTATGTCAGCCATTCTGTCTTACAAAATCTATGCAGTCAAGGACAAATATATGTTGGGAAAATATTTGGTGCAAAATACTTTTCAATGCACAAATGCAAAAACTCATCATGATCCCTTAGATTCAATCTGAACGGTCTAGATGCATTGAGGTGAAACTCCCCTCTCTCACTTATGCACTTGTGAACAAAACCATGATGATTGTTTCCATGTTTCCATGTTTTAGCTGGGCCACCGAGATGAGATCCAATGGCTAAGAACTGATATTTGCACTTGTGCACTGAAAAGTCTTGTGCATCGAATATTTTCCCATATATGTTACACAAAATTACCTTCAAAGGTAGTACACACTACACAATGGACAAAATGTATAATGCCTGTCAGAAGCAATCATGGGCCATATTATGCCTAGAACATTACTTGTGCATTCCATACTTTTTTATTTTACACTTCTCTAATTATTGTTCAAAACCCAAAAGACCAAACAAAAATAAACACAAGTATCTAAATGTTCTAAATGTCAAGTGAGCTGGTTTGGAAGCAGCATAAGAAAAATAGCACAACAAACAAATAAAAATTTCTCATTTCGGAAGATAAGTATACAACCACTAGCCTATGTGAAGGGTACCAAAAAAAAGCACCTTAGCTCCTGCGCTTTAATCTTCATTTCCTCAGGAGTCAGAGAGGGTTTGTTAGCCTCATTTTTTGCATTAGCCGGCACCTGAGAGGAGAAAGAATGTAAACAGCATGCAGAATTTTATGTCCAGAGAAAAACATTTTCTTGTCATCGTTGTGGTATAACATAAAGATAAAATATTTATTGATTATAAAAGCCTGGTCAAATGTGCAAGATGGTTGTGGTTATACATGGGTTGTACACAAGGAAGCAACCATCAATGAAGCACTGGCAGTCAAATGCGTATCAGCTAAAGTTCAAACTGATATTTTTGTACTTTAAATTAGCTTTAATTCACAAAACTGAACATTGAATAGATAAAGATGGAACATGCTTATAATGTTTTTGAATCAAGACATGCTTATAACTTATGTGTACATAAAAACATGCCATTTTGAAAACTCATAGTAGCATTAATCGAATTAAAGCTACTTCGAATTTCAAGGATAACATATATCACGGATTAGAGTGTGCTGCTAATTGTCATAAACTTAGTTCTACGGTAGTATAAATAAAATGAGTCCAAAACAACTATCGCTATCAAGCACATACTACTTGGTTAAAATGAGAAAAGTAGCACCAGCAGAATGTCATAAATAAATAAACAGCAATATCCGTATTTCATCAATCAATAAATAAACAAACACCATACCAGAGGCATTTCATCAATATCTGGATCCTCCTGGTGCTCAGAAAGCCAGTTAATGGCGCCTTCAATGGTGCTATTACCTAAGTAAAAGTGCATATGCTCAGTAAAGGTATGCACACTATTTTGTTTTACATTACAAATTAGATAGATGATATAATATCACTAATGCCAATATAAAGTAGAAAAGGTAAAATTTAGGCCCTCTTTGGTTGGCGGTTATGGTTTGGTTTTGATTGTAGTTGAAAAAATTGAGGGCTTTTAAAAAAGACATGGGAAAGCTAAAGAAATTTTTAAAAAATATATTTTTGAGATCTTTGAGTAAAAACCCACAAAGCACGGAAAAAATTATTACAAAATGTTACACTGAATGACCTATACAAAAAATGACAAATTTTGCAAACTAAACCAGAACCGCGAATCAAAGAGGCCCTTATTGCCTACGCATTCCTTACGTTGGTCCATCCAGATAGTTTAGTGATTTGATGCCCCTATCATTTTCAACAGAATTTACCCAGTGAAGAAACAGAAGTCTTAATTTTAATGTGAACCCTTTGAAGCACAATAAAACATTTCAGATTTCGCTACATACAAAATGCCTTCCTCTGTCATGTTATACATTTCCCCCACAAGCATTACACTGTAGAAAATATGTCCAAATGCACTTATAGTGTATCTTCTGGCTTGCAAGCACTAAAGAGAGATTATGGGTGGGAGTGTTGACTGCTGTGCCAGACATATGCATGTAAAGTAGAGGCTTTATTTGCTCCTCGTATTCTAAATCAGAGTACTCATTATCTACGCTGCACGAGTAACACGGATCTAGTACCAGATACTGTATTGTGTTAAGAGTTCAACAAATCCTGTTATCTTATAGTAAACTATGTATATTTCTCCTAACATAGATTTTATCTAAGCTAACCCCTGTATCATCTGTTAATTAGAATACAACTGTATACCATGCAATGTGGTTTTAAAAAAAATAACTAGGCAAATGCCAAAGTTTGTGAAAGTGCCAAAGCTGCTCAACCAAACATTGCTGTAATCCACTGCAATGCCAAACAAAGTCCAAATCAAAAGCAACTAGCCAAAGACCAAAGTTTGTGACAGTGGTTCAACCAAACAACATTGCATAATCTACTGCAATGCCAAACAAAGCCCAAATCAGATTCCTTGGTGGCTAAACTTTATATAGGTTCCACCTGATCCATAGGCCATTTATGTTATTTGCCAAAACAACTATCGGGTTATCATACCTGAGGGCGTGTTGTCATAAATGACATTATTGAGTAAGTTATGTGCTCTATTTTGTAAGTATCAAGTAAATTGAGTTGCATCATATCATGAATTGAATCACCTACTAGCGGCAATGCAAAAAAAAAAATCAGCTTTGGGAGAGTAAGATGCAGCTAGATTTACAGAGGAATTGAACCCCACTCGACCAAATTTCCAAGCCAAAGCAACCCCATAAAAGTCAACGCTACAATGTTCTTGTGATAGGTAATGTTATGCCCCCATGAGGCTAGTATCCGCCAATAATTATTACAAAAAACATAACAGTGACAGCATGGCAGTCGAAGAAAGCAATACTACATGACCATGCGCCAATACATACCGGAGAAGTGAAGAGCCCTAGTAGCTCGCGCCGTTGAAAACCCCATTGCCTCAAGGTCCACAAGCATCTCTTTATTCACCTCGGGCACAACCATCTCTGCCAGAATAGAATGCACCCCAATTACACACCCCACCTCTGCAGTCTACACTCCTGAGCTAGTCAGATATCAAATATTTCGATCATCTCGAATTCGAAACCTCACCTTGCGGCTCCCCGCTGCCCGAGGCATCGACCTCCGTGGGTTCAGAGGTCGGCTTCTGCGGGGCATCGAGATCAATGGGCTTGGCCGCCTCCATGGTCTTGTCCGTGAACTCCGTGTGGCCGGTGCGCTTGGTGTGCAGGTCCACCTCCTGCGCGCCAAATCAAGAACCGAGATTGGATCGAATCGGATCAAGGAACCACCAAATCCGACCGAGAGGCAGGGGGGTGGGATCTCACGGTCTGGGAGCGGCAGGGCTTGCCGCAGTCGGCGCAGACGAGGTTGAGGACGGCGTCCGTGGACTCGGAGAAGTTGGCGTGGGAGGTGGCCTCGGCGTGCGCCTGCGCCTCCTCCACGCTCCGCAGCAGCACGCCGCAGTCGCCGCACCGCAGCGACAGCCCCGCCATCGCCGCCGCCGCCGCCGCCCGAATTTGCGGCAAGGCTGGTGCTTTTCGGCGAGGTTTCTGAGGAGGAAGACGAAGAGGCGGTAGAGATTACAGTCCGGTCAGATGCTTTGCGCCTCCGGTCAAGTAAATATATGCAGTCCAGAAGGCTCCTCAATCCTGACGGCAAACGGCCGCAAACACAACAGGGTTTCTGTAGCGGTGGAAACGAATTGTGAAGCGTAAACTATGGGCAATCCGTGTTAGTAGAAGGATTTTGCATGGATACCGATACGGCTATCTAAATCTCTTGTTGGGAAGCTGGATCCTATAAACCCAATCTAATCCAGCCCGAAAATCCCTAGCCCAGTCCGACAAGTGTATCGGACAAGTGTATCGGATCGGGCTCGGGTCCGAGAAAATCACGTAACGAGTCGTGGCCGGCTTGGACTTATTTATGGTTCAAGCACGAGCTACTCGTGAGCCAAGCCTCGAGCCAATGTTCCACCCTAATATGGCTAATTAGTCAGAGAAGCGATGTAATCATGCCCATCATAGCTATGACAAACATTACATCAACATGTTGCCAATCAATATTTTTTTCCAACTACATCGTTTTAGCATCTAGCCCCCCCCCCCTCCCCCAATCCCCAATTTAATTGAATAGATTATCAAATGATTTTGATTACGATGACATCAAATAAGCTCAAATGGACTCATTCAAAGCATGTAGGCTCATATTATGAGTTTTTCTTTTGGTGGTGCGGCATCAAGATCAAAGACAAGATTAATGACATTTTTTATAGTTAAGACCTGAGAGTTATGAGTTGTATCAAGCCTGTAGCTAGATTTTATTTGTTTTTTACCGTACTATTAAGAGGGGTTTCACATTATTACTCCATTGGATAATAATTCTCTCAATCATATGGAAATCACTTGGAGCAATCAAAATCTAAAATTTAGTCATATCCCTTTTCAGAGAGATTCGAGTTAACGCTAGACAAGCATTCATTCCTCTGTTTTTATTCCGATGTTCCACCAGAGAGATCAAGGTTAACGATGGACAAGCCATTATTTAGTATATTTTTGTGTCCGGCGGTATTCTAGTTTACGACGGATAGTCTATCGCAAACCAGTTATCCGTGACTTGGCGCGCAAACAAATCACAGTTCACTTCGGACAGTCCGTCCCATGAAGGTTTAACACTGAAAGACTGTCCGCCGCAAACGTGTTTTTCTCCGTCTCAATTTTATGTCCGTTGAAAACCGTCCGTTGCTAAAGTAACTTTGACAGTGTTTTTGCAGAAATATTTTATCCTCTTATTAACGGCTATGATTACACTTAAATGGCTATTATCTACTTCTTGACCTTTAAAAGGATGCAGAAACTCCATTCCATAGTGAGCTTTAGCCTTAGAATATCATTCTTACTCCCATTAGCAAGTTCTTGAGCATAATTTTGCATCCACTCCATATTTCCATCAAAAAGGCTCAAAAATCCCATTGCTACAAAACTATACGAATATGATTGAGAATTTGCTATCCACTTGAGTGATGATATGAAGCTTATTATTCTTGGATTACCAATTCATAGACGGTTTGGTGTAGGTTTCTTGAATAGCTTGCCATGTCGGTTGTGTGAGTTTTCGAGATGATTTGTGAAGGATAGGTGCTTGTCTACCGGAGTAGTGAAAATCAACCAAGAGTAAAATGAGGTCGCGGGCTCGAGCGGAAGCCAATCCTTGGTGAAGGGCTTGCCTCAACGGGTAGGAGGAAGACTCCGAACCTCGGTCAAAAATCACTGTGTTCATCTCTTTACTTCTTGTGTTGTTTTCAGCTCTTTATTTTCAGCACATGTCCTTTATTTACCTTTTCCATTGTACTTGTTGTTAATTGACTAGTATAGGTCTTCCTAGTTAGTTTGGGTAACTAATGTGCTAATTTGCCTAGTAACTAAAATTTTTAAAGTTGCCTATTCACCCCCCCCCCTCTAGGCCAACCAGATCTTTTTAAGTGGTATTAGATCGCTGGTATAGTTTGGCCTATATCTTGGAATGTTCGGCCTCCTCGAACAATCCAACTTCAAATGACTATATCTTGGTCATATAAAGTTCGTTTGGGATGTTCTTGGTATGCACGGACAAACCAACACTAATATCATTCCAAATGATCTAGTTTCAGGGCCAAATTCCATTGGAGTCAACAGGAATTACGGAAATAAGCTGGCATCCGAAATCTGTCGGGTGTTGTTCGGTGTTGTGACACCACTATTTTGGGCCTCTAGGCCATGCATCTCCCTAAAGTTGCGCCCTAAACCCTAGCTGCCACCTTTCTCGCGTATAAACATTGTAATCGTCAATGTTATACTTGGATTTTGTTTAGATTAGTCAGTTGTCACACTTTCGTCGTCTATTAGTTTACGGAACCCCACCTTGTGAACTTCATCAATAAATCAATACTTTTCATATTGCATCTATTGTATTCTTGCTTGTGTTCTCGATTTGTAGGCATGGATAGGCCTTCATTGCTAGGTCAACCACGTCTTGGCACGGTTGGTAACAACAGAGGAGTGGTGCAGCGATTGTTGGCTTCATATATGTTCTGATTGGAAGCTGAATCATTAACGTCGAGTCTCCACAAATCGACATATCTTTCAGACACCCTTAATCTCATTAAGGAGTATTTCTAAACTATCATGAACTCATTGTTGTGTGCTATGCATAATAAATTATATAGGAAAAATTGCTCACGTAGCATTCCACCAAATGCACTTTGAAAACATATCGCTCTAGAAAATGCACTTGATTCGATAGCAATGTTAAATCCTATTATTTTTTTAGTACAACACTACACCATTATAATGATGGAAGGCTAAGATGAAGCATCGACCACACATACCTTAACCCACCATTATCTCGCGTATGCCTCTCCCCATTCTGGCTCTCTCTCCATCGTCGAGCACATCCGCGCTCGCCGAAGTCGGGGTTGCGCCTCTCTGCTCCCTGGTAGGGACCTACAAAAAGCCCGTGCCTATGCCCCCCACATGTTGTTGTGCGCTTCGATGCCGAAGCCGGTGGCGATCCAACATTGGCGTCGTCCTAACCATAATGCCCACACTCGATCGGTGACATCATCCTCCTACAATTAGTCTTGCGCCAGTGATGTCTTGCTTGGCCCGTCGCACACACCGTCTCTGCTCCCTCGGTGCCCCTATGTCATCTGTATCCTGCGCCTTGCCCGCAATCGGCGACTTCGTCCTTGGATCTGGAGGATAGCAGCCCTATCCACCATCCCAAAGTGAGGCTCCTCTACTCTAGCGATATCATTGATGACCCTGCACCGCCAACTCTCAGCAACCACATATCTAACTACAACCCATGCAAACCACGACATCCTACCAATACTATCGTCAACCTACTTGGTGCCAACATCGCCATTGGTAAGTGAATTGTGTAAGGCTGGACAAAAGATCGGGCTTGGCAAGTTATTCGAGATCAAATCAAGCTCGAAAGCTAAACGAGCCGATCTCGAACCTAAACCTAAGGCGAGTCTAATTCGAGCCAAGCTCAAGCTCGCCATCGAGCCCTTGTTGAGCCCAACTGATCCCAACAAACATTATTACACCAACTATCCCTCACTCTAAACCAACTAGTCCAATCAATACGAGCCTAGCTTGAGCTTGAAATCGAACCTAACCGAGCTCATGTAACCTTATCTTGTCCCTTCAAACAACATTAACCCCTTCATTCGAGCTTAACTAAGCCTAGATCGAGCCTAATAGAGCTTCCATCTAGCTAGATCTTAAGCTTGACCCTAAGCTCGATGTTCATTTGAGCCAAGTTCGAGTTTTGATAGTCTAAGCTCGCTCAAGATTGGCTCAAATTCACATCTAGAACCTCAATGCTCCCACCTCTTTCTCCCTTTCCAACAGTCAGTAAGCCACCGCTCTTGCCTATCAGTACGCCGCCACGCTTCTCACCTCTCTCCCCCTCTAAACTAGTGAGGTTCAGTGGGGATGAGCAAATTTGGCAGCGGCGAGTTCCTTGGGAGAGACAACGATGGTCGAGACATCTTTGATAGTGTAGAGGTTGTAAGGTGCAAATACCATGTGGGCTTTTGGTGAATTTATGGTGTTTTAGTAATGGAGATGTGGCTTATTCTCTCAAGCATCAGTTTTCAATCGTCATCAAGGCTAAGATCATTCTAATTTTTACCTGGATGTTGAATCGAGTTCATTTAAAATTCATAAGATCTTTATTTCATTTTTTGGCCTGGGCTTGAGAGGTTGTGGGAGAATTTGATTTTATTGGATCGCGTATGTCTATGGAGCACCTAGGTGGAGTACTAGGTATAAGTGTTGAGTCATGGTTTTGGTTCCGAGAGCTTTTGCTATTGTGTTTATTGTTGTTGAAAGGTCCAACATGAACATCCAGAGTGCTGCACAAATATTTTCAGAGATGGTGTCATCAGGCTCTGAGCCTGCAGGATGTTCCGGTGTGACTATCTGGGGTATCGAACCATTTTTTAATAGCAATGTAGCTAGGTATCCGGGCCCACCTGATAATCTGGCATCACCATTTGAGTCGCCAAACCATTTTCTCCAGAAAGGGGGTATCCAGGGTTGTGCGGTACCAGACGATACGGCGCGACCGACCTAGCTCATGGACCATTTTGTCCAAAGAGGGATTGGGCTCACCTTCGCAGCAAGCTGGACGGTCTAGGGTCCTTTCATGCTAGACGATCAAGCTTGTCCGTGGCAGTTGCCCCAACGGCTAGTCTAAACTTTGGCTATTTAAGACTCGAGGATATCCCTTGGTTGAGTTGTTGTTTCCTTTGAGCTACTCTTTGAGCATATTCGTGAGTGAGCAAGCTAGAACTAGGGTTTGAGACTTTGGTTCTTTTGGAGGCTTGATCCAACAAGATCAAGTTACATATGGCTCATTACTCAAATCTCTTGCTCATGGAGATGGAGCTTAGCGATCTCTCATGGAGGAACTTGTGAGAGACCCAAGTGGTTAGGAAGGCCGGAATCCACCTATTGGAGTAGTGAAGGACTACCATGAGTAAATCGGAGCGATACTCCTTTTCATGAAGAGTGCTCCAAAAAGGAGTAGCAAAAGGTAAAGCCTTTCCAAACCTTGAGAAAAAATTCTCTTTGTCCCATGTGCTTTCTCGAGTTCTTTACATTGTTACATGCTTAGGAGTAGAAAAAATTTAATCTTGGCTTAATTCCATGAAAATCCTAAAAATATTAAAACTTTGCTCTTAGCCAAATTCAACCCCCATCTTGAGTATTAGAGTTCTTTTCAAAGGTGCCGAGACATCTCCTCCGTAAGGCTCTTCCCCTCTCTTAGATCTCTCCTTTTCTCCTCTCTCTCTCTATCTCTCTCTCTCTCTCTCTCTCTCTCTGCTCTACTTGAAACATTGATCCTCATTATCTCTCCCGTCGCTACTGGTAAGTGAGAGAGAAGAGGGGAAAAGGTGGGGAAGACATCCCGTCACCGTTTGTTGGATATCTCTCGCTACCAGTTATAGAGACGAGGGAGAAAGATGGGACAATAGTGCTATTGGCATAGTTTTATAAGAGCTAGAAATGGTATTTGACAATGCTATTGAAGTAAGTGCATTTTCTAGAGTGATATGTTTTCAAAATGCATTTGGTGGACTGCTTCATGAGCAATTTTCTCCAATTTATATGGATGTGGCTTATTAGTAAGTGACGATGGCATCCTCACAATACATAGTAGGATGTGGTAGTACGGTAGGCCGGCCTTGTAATTATGTAGTGTTGAGCATATGTACTCACTGACGCAATATAAGTCCACATCGTGAGGTTCGCGAGTAGTTTCATTATGTTGTTCCTTTTTGTGCACCATGTGTTGTGGGTACAGTTGTACATATTTTTGTGAAATTGTGGCAGGCGCTATGGCCAAACATATATATGCGTCAATGTTAGTGTCTATTGACTAGTCTATCTGCATCTTTTTCGAGCGTCATGCGCACATCACTACCTCTTTGACAGCGAGCTTTGTGCGATATGACTCCTTTGCCAACCCTCTCAGTTTGACTTGACCAGACACTGCAAAAGCCGCATTTTGATGCCTCACTTCTACCCCCACATACATTGTGCGACGTGATCTTTCACTATGAAAGAGTTATGCACATTACCTCTCTGCCACGCCTCGTGGTGTGACGTGACCTATCACTATGAAAATATGATGCGCATTACCTCTCTGGCACGCCTCGTTGTGCAACCATGCTTCAGCTCTTCTCCACATCCAGAGAATCCAATGCACCCGCCCTATATAAGGGTCATAATACAGTGCCATCTTGCAGATCATGTCTAGCGGGCATAGTTTGACTCGTTTGTTTGTGCCACTCAGATGGTGGTGATCATATGGACCATGTATTCAGGCACATACACCCTCTCCAGACTTACCCGTCATATGCAGAGCTTACTACAACACAAATCCTACGATGTTGCACGATCCAAAGTTCTATCAAGGTTGACCAAAGTGCTAGCACGGAATGTACATGGTTGTCCAGGTATTTGACTAGCTTGCAGATGGGTTCAGCCGAAGATTTTACCGATGTGCAATGCATGAGGTGCTTATATCATCTGTACTAACAAACTCACATTGGTAACATGATACTAAGTAATCTTACTATCTCGCAGGTAGGGGATAGCGGTTTCACAAAATGGATGGATGATCCATTCCTGATGGTTGCATCGACCTACATTGACCATCTCCATGCAAGGATATACGAATTGGAAGACCGTCTAAATGCTATCACGAGGGCAGAAGAGATGGCAACACAGTGACATGACACGACGGTGTCCTTGACCCACAATATGAGGTGAACCCTCCATGTACCAACTTATCATGCTTTTATGGTTGTCACTATTTGGAAAGGCCGCACGACGAAGTGCATCATCGATGAAGGATCTTTAATAGGAAATATGGCCACTTACTTTGAACCAGACCATTCATGTAGTACTCGCGGTGTCATTGCATGTGTCACTTTCCATGCCAAACACCGTAGTGTGCTACACAATGTATCCCTTTTATTATATTTATGTCTCCACTCTACCCTCTCATTACCACATCTTCTACCAATATAATATGGTCACACCATGTAGTAATTTTTTTTGCTGTCTTATTACCTCTGTCACATTATTTTATGGTTCAAACATTTCATCTAATTTCCTTATATCTCTTAAATTCTAATACTGGCCGAATCCCTCTTGCTCCGACGTGATCACTCACTGTGAAAGTCGCAGGCGAATTAACTCACTTGTTGGCCAAGTCGTAGGCACATTAACTAACTTGTCAGCCACCCCTCTCTATGCGGCGTGACATATCACTGATAAAGCCACAGACGCATTAACTCACCTATTGACCACCTCCTTTGTGCGACGTGACCTATCATTGCGAAAGCCGCATGCCCATTAACTCACGGACACTATGCATAGAGAGGTATTAGTATCCATTGGGAGGCGTCGGTCTCCGTTTCCGGCCATTGGGGTAGTCATGCTATTTAAACCTCACCCATCCAATTGAAACCATCACAATGAAGAGGTAGAAGGGGAAGGGAAGTTTGAAAAAAGGAGAGAACAAAAGAGTGAAGAGAACAGAAGAACCCATGAGTTTTATGGAGTTCCCCTTGCCCTCAAGAGATTGTCTAAAGGAAGCCATCCCAGAATGCATCCATGTGTCTATGCGGAGACATTTGCATTCTCATGAAGTTCTTTGACATGTCGTATACTTATGGTTGAAGGTATTGGATGTGTTGAAACTACGTATACAACCGAACCAACGAAATGCAGAGGAAGGACAAGTACCCAGAAAGATATTGATTAAAGTTGCATTTGCGTAAAAATTATATTACCGCACAGGCATATCTAAATTTTTTTACCATTTGTAGCCTCCATTGTGCAAGTTCCTGCAGTATTTGAACAATGAGAAAACTCCCCAACAAGAGTAAAAAATGTTGATGGAGGTGGTGTCTCGGAGAGCTAGGGTGGAGGACAGTGGCACGATGCCCAAGAGGAAGAGAAAAAAGCGTTGGCAAGAAAAGTTACGAGCACAGAGGGAGGTTGACCAAAAACTGCAAGTCTCAGAGCGTAAGGCAGATCGTGCAAGAAAGCGCGAGAGCGCTACTAGAGCCAACGCAGCAGGTCCCAATGCCTTTGAGAGGAGAAAATACTCCTAACCCAATAGTTTGATTAGAGTAGAGTACCACTACATTTTTAATTTCCCTAAGGCATGTCAAATTTAGATTCGGTGCATTAGTACGGTAGATTATTCTATGCATCGTACATGCCATTATTTGGCTGCACTGTTTAATCTGCTTGTTCGTATATCGTAATCAGCAGTTGTGATGCAATTATGCCCATTTAGCTATTTTGCAATTCTCGTGATGGCTTACAGGGACCAAATCCCCTAACGCAACAATAATATTCTGCGAAGAACTTGTCACACACCTTGCATAATGTTTCGACAATTTTCTGGTCAAGTAATTTTGTCATGTACGCAAAATGTGCTAACTAACTATAATAACACTGGTGCATTATGACCGTTAACTTGTTTTACGATTTTCATAGTGGCTGCTAGGGACCAAATAACCTATTGTAACAATAATATCCTATGAAGAACTTGGCTTGGCGTATGTTGCCGAATTTTTACACAATTTTACAGGCAAGACAACTAATTTTTCCATGTAAGCCAAACATGCTAACTGCTCATAATAAAACTTTCACACTCATCACTTAAAAGTGAAAATTTGCATCGCAATTACAATCTAACAAGGATCACACTTCCCACCTATGTTTGAACGGGTGCATGGGATAGAAAAGCTTACTAGTCACTGTTTCATTTGGCAGTTTAGCATAATTAGCCGACATTTCGAATGACGGTTTATATTTTCCGTCTTTCCAAATGGCGGGTTTTGATATGCATCGTTTTATTTGGCAGTAGTTAGCCGCCCAATATTTTCCGCCAATTCATAAGGCGGGTTTGACTCCGATCTTATTTCTTCCATTTAGAACGGCGGGACGAGGCTATTTATTTAATTTTAGTAAACAAATACTCCCTCCTTTTTTTATAAGGCGTATTTTGTTTCATTAGGACAAGACTTTGACCAACAATTACTTTATTAATATGTCATTTATGTGATACAAAATCATACTCATATGTAAATACTTTTGAATACAAATCTACCAACATCAATCTTGTGTCATAAAAGTTATGTATTAATGAAGCAATTGTTGGTCAAAACTTTGTCCTAACGAAACAAAATACGCCTTATAAAAAAAACAGAGGGAGTATTTATTTATTTAAATTGGAAAATAAGAAAATAGAAAGTATTAAATAATTCCTCAATTGCACACAGCTTAATGGGATCTATCCACCGGAATTAGACATCCACCGACCTGTCTGCTGGGGGTAGACAGTTGCGTCCAGCCACAGCACTTAGCTACCCACTTCCCTCCCTCTCTCTCCTTACACACCCTAATACCAACACAAGGCAACAAAGCAAAAAGAACGAGGGCCAGGACAGAGGTAAGAAAAGATTAGATAGGTAAGATAAGAGTTAAATGCATCAAGAAAATTTAATATTCGAAGTAATTGAGAAGTCCTCGAGCCAGAAAAGAGAAGGAGCCTAGAGAGCGTTTGATGCGTCCAATGAAAAACTTGCGGTGTTTCGAGAAAAAGCATGATACCTTATTGATCTTAACACAGTCGTCAATACCAAAATGCCACCATATATTATGTATAAAATAACCGGCCGGGCGACCTAGATGCTTACGGGAATCTAAAATTGTCAATTGAAAATTAAAATTTGAAATGAGAGTGGGTGGGCCCAAGTGACCTGCTCAAAGATCAGGTCAGGTCAGGCTTCGGACCGGGCTTGGAAAAGCCTGGTCCTACGGGACCAAGCTCAAGCCCGGCCTAGCCCGACGCATCGGGCCTCATTTCTGGTCCAAAGCCTGGCTCGAAGCCTGAAGGCCCCGGCCACGGCTTATTTTACGTTTTTTCCAGACTTGGCCCGACGGCCAGGCTTCGGATTGAGGCCCGAGCCCGGCCCGATGCACTGGTCGGGTTGGGCGGGGCTTATCGGGCCGAGCTTCCCATGATCAGCTCTAGGCCCAACAATCAGAGGGAGAGAGTGGCAGTCTAAGGTTCTTTTCAGCGTTTCGTAACGTTGTGTATTACTGTAGCAAATTTTGTTATTTTTATATAGTCTATATGCTGTGATAATTTGTAAGTTTTTTCTAGCTCTTGGTAGTCATTCTATAGATTCTAAAACTATTTTTTAATTATTTTTAAAAAAAAATAGTTAGCACTCAAATTTGATACAGTAATACACCAACGCAACCATACACTGAAAAGATCAAGGTCCAAGGCAGATAAGAGTCGATGATCAAACAGTCGAGACATTTTGGTCATTTTGAGGGCATTTTGAAGCCTCCTAACAGCAAAGTT
Organism: Raddia guianensis; assembly: GCA_036346415.1. Classification (NCBI taxonomy): domain Eukaryota; kingdom Viridiplantae; phylum Streptophyta; class Magnoliopsida; order Poales; family Poaceae; genus Raddia; species Raddia guianensis. The sequence continues at coordinate 32,550,968 of CM070535.1, forward strand.
TAACGTCGCTTTAGAGCAGGAGACAGCAATAGCATATAAGATCAGAAGGCTACCTTATAAGGGACGAAATAGCCAGATAAGGTTAGGGGCATTCAATGGCACACAAGGATTTCTCTCTCTCTTATTCGCAATGGTCATCAACTCATGATTCAATACTGTTTTATGTTAGACGTGCACGTATAGTTATTTGATCCAAAGTCTAGTAAACACGGATGGATCCCGATCTTTATACGGGTCCTGACAATAGGCTAACCAGCGAAACAATTCATAAGAAACAGGAACTATATACAGCAGCGCTTAAAGCATAACATTTAAAATGTAGCTCGAAGAAACTCAGTTCTCATCGTCTGTCTAGTTTGCAGCACTATGTACTTGTCATCAGAACGAGCTCTGGGCACCTTGCTGATCAGAAACACTCTCCCAGATCATTAGCACCGCAGACTCCAGCATCTCCTTTAACGAACTCAAATCTTGAGCAACCTGGGAAAAGAACAAAGTGATACGAGTCATTGTGCTGTCTACGCTGTCTATCAGAAAATACAGTAGCGCAATTCCATTTCTTGGTACCCTATGCTAGTAAAAACTGGATCTTATATCTGAAAATGGCATGTAAATGTAATAGGCACCGACGGACCGTAGGCAGGCGTCAGATTTTACTAATGTTCAGGTCATTAGGACATTCGGTGAAAGAAATTATATACCTTAAAGCAAAATCAGCATAAAATGCAGACATGCAAAAGAAAGCAACTTGATGAAGAACATCACATTGCCATTATCTTAGGAGTATGTTTACTAACCTTTAGCCTCTCAGAAACACCAGTTAGTTTCAAAGTAATTTCATTTGAAACTTCTCCAATAGAGCTTTGGCAGTCAAACCGGTCAGCATGCCTTAGCTTGAGCCTCCATGTCTCATTTCTGAAATCTTTGTAGTCTGTATGCCAAACCCCAACTACACTGAACCTCTCACCAATGGATTCTTTCCCAATTGGCCATCTCAGTCCACCTTTGACGCTAGGGTCAATAACAGCAGAAGACACAAAACTCTTTATGGCATTTTCCACTTCAGCCTACAAATAGCATCATATGAGTCTGCAAAAGACAAAACATAAAGGATCAAGGCATTTCTTACAAGAACTCACATCAAACTTCTTCAAGAGACATTTGGTAGACAACATAAGCCTTAGATCAAGATCTTTCGACAGACAGGATATGTCTTCCACTAAATGCCGTACAGCCTTTAATTCAACCTGCATAAAAGTTAACAGTGGGGAATTTAAAAATGAGAAGCCAAAGTATTGTTAGCTACAGGTTTAGATTGAATACATGTTAAGTATTTGGCAACAACCCACAGTATGCCAATCACATCTCAGAATCTAAGCACAGGCCTGTACAGGATATAAATGAAAATTTACCTATTTCCTCAGCTATCTGGCTGGTTAAACAATTCTGCCAAACAATATCTGTGGCAGAATAAATACAAAATATTTCCTCACCTATCTGCCGGGTTAAACAATTCTGCCAAACAATATCTGTGGTAGAATGAATGCAACATGTGATAGCATCCTTGAGGCAAAAAATGAATTATATTCATCTGGTGCAACATGCAACAGTGACCAACACAAGCTCACTCAAATTTTTTTCCACGTAAAAAAAAAAACCCAAATAGCTTGTTAATAGACAAAGCTATAAGGCTGGATTTCATGTGTTGCTTAGTTTTTCAGTTAGAGAGCACAAAGAGTTAAGGGCCAACTGTCCAAGGACACACACCAATGAGAAAGAGAGTTGACTGGTTCAGAGAAAGAAGGAACACTGTCCCATTTCTGTAAAACTGATAATACACAGACACTTGCAGAACTATCAGCAATCTAATTCAATGAGAGCACACCAAATACTATTGTACAAGTGTGGTGAACATTTTTAATGCATGCCAGCTCCTAAATTGCCTGAAAGTTCAGAAGAATTTCCAAAGAAATGCATGTGAGTCAAAATAAGATTTGTCACACTCAAAGATGTGCAATTCATGAGTTGGCACCCATGTGTCATTGATGTGTGGGCCCCAGGGATTACAAAACCGCGAAAGGGCTCTGAGCCGTGAGCTGCGCGGAGGCGATTAGCCACGGCTTTAAGCCGGTTTTTGCTGCAAATTCAAAACTACGCGTTGTCAGTTTTGTTTGCGGTTAGCAGCGGTTTTTGGTGGTTAATCGACGGTTTTCCACGGTTTCTGAAAAAAAAGGGTCAAAATAGGTAAAAATCGGTGAAAATTGATAAAATCCTTTAAAATATACATTAGAAATTTGATTTTTTTATTTTGTTTAAGTTAAAATGCTTAGAATGATTAATAGTATTTTTATGAATTTTATCTATATTTTACGTTCAAAATTTATTTAAAACGAAATTTGGCCAAACCCCTATACCCTAAACCACCGGTTTTCCAAGCCGGACCCCCGCGGAGTTGCAGTTAGCCGCGGTTTTGTAATCCCTGGTGGGCCCTAGACCCACACGTCAATATGACAAATTCTGAAATGCACAGCTTTGGAGCAGCGTATGCTGAATTAATCTGTTTTTTATTGTCAAGCATAGAAGGAGAAAACTATTTATTATCCCTGGATGCTAAAATTGGTTGACTTACTAGGACTCAATAGTCATAGGGTGTGCTACAAAGATATATAACTGGATCCTAACTGGATTAGGATTCCTGATTTCTTTGTATGAGATCTTGGGAAAGTTGACTAGACCCATTAGAAGTGGCCATGAAGTGCCAAGTCAACAAGCCACAAACCAACTCATCCAAAGCAAGAGGTGCAAAAGAGGATATTATTCTTGTATAGGGCAAAAATTAGAGAGTTTTAAATGGTTTGCGAGGGCTAATGCTTTAAGTCTTTTTGCCAAAAGCATATGCAATTGGCTTCGCCAAATCATTCTCTTGTCAAGAATTTTTTTATCATTATGTCAATTCTCTACTAGGTCCTAGATTGTCCCTGATACACAACTTTATGCTGTACCTTGCAATGTTGGCTGGTTTGGGGCCGTTGAGCACTTGAGCTCAGAGGATGGTAAAGTATAACACTAGATTTCATAAAATGTCAGCAGATGCCGTCATTAAGAATTTTGAAGTATTCATATATTAAAGCTGAAATAGAACTGAGGCACAGAAACTCCCTGTAAGCTACAGATCATTCATAAGAACAAAAAGAGGCTAATGATAATAAGCACACCTTATGGGTTGCGAGCTTCCCATCTTCTTGCAAAGTGCATTTGCAAGATAACGTGGAATCACTCTGATGCTTGTCAAACACCTTCACATGGTAGTGCTCTTTCGAAGAACTAAAGAGCAGCCCCATCCTCTCCACAGCAGATCGCTCCATATCATCCAGAAGCTCACTGGGCACATTCGTATAGAACAATTTATGGACCTGGCTCCTCAAGCCATCTTCCCCTGCTTTGGCGGCTTCTCGGAGCGAGTCCAAGGAGACGGGTGATCTACCACTACAGAACGACATCCGCAGAAGCTCTCCGCGGTCAGGATTCGTCACAAGGTCAAGCAAAGCACAGCTCCAAGAAATGGCGAAGCGAGAAGCCGAGACTCACGGTTGGAAGAGGACCTTCCCCACCTTGGCCTCGAGGCCCAGCTTCACCACCTCCACCTCCTCCTCCATAGGCACGCGACGCTCCCTGGCCCTCTCCGCCGCGGCGAGGAGGTCCGGCAGGAACCGATCCACGATGGCGGCGGCGGCGGCCTCCGCGGAAGTGGAGGGGCCTTCTCGGGAGGAGTAGACAAGGGCGAGGGGCTTGGCGCCGGTGGTGCGCTCGATGCGATCGCAGGGGAAGGGCTCGAGGCGGAGCGGATCGCCGCCGTCGTCGGAGGCCGGGGGCAAGGGCGGGAGGGTGGACCAGCGGGAGACGCAGCCGGCGGCGTGGATGATCTTGTTGGGTTGGCGAGGGTGGTGGCGGCCGCGTGCGGAGGTGAGGGAGAGGGAGCGGAGGGAGGAGGTGAGGGAGGAAGGCGGCGGGCTTGACGTGGAGGTGCCGGAGTGGCGCTTGTGTGGGGGGAGGTAGGCCATGCCCGCCGGCGGAGGAGAAGGGCAGAGTGGATTTTGGAGCTTGGGACGGGCGGAGGAGAAAGGAAAGGGAAGGCGGCTCCGACCGACAGCCTAGCCTAGAGGGGAAGTACTTAAGGGCTGTTTGGATCGAGCCCTGTCAGGCAGCTCGCCGGCCAGGCAGCGATCTCAGCCCCAGGCGACCGAAATCGGACGCCTGGGAGCGCTGTCTGGGCCAGGCAGCTCCGGCCGGCTCCCATCCAAACAAGCCCCAGTACCTGCTCCCTCCATTTCAAATTATAAGTCGTTTGATTTTTTTGACACATATTTTGATCACTCGTCTTATTTAAAAAATTTTATAATTATAATTTATTTTTGTTATGATTTAGTCTATTATGAAAGGTACTTTTATAATGACTTGAGTTTTTTCATATTTTCACTAATTTTTTGAAAAAGATGAGTGGTCAAAGTACGTGTCAAAAAAGTCAAACGACCTATAATTTGGAACGGAGGGAGTACGTTTTAACCGTTTTTTCGCTATTTTAAAGGTTGGTTCTAATCCTATTAAAAAAACAAGTCAAACGAAATGGACCCGAATTTCGAGACTATCTCGAGAAGCTCTCAAAATTCAGTTATTTCAGCCGTTCAGATCAGCTCAAAAGAAAGACCTAAGTTTTTTTTTTAAAAAAAAGTAAGAGACAAATATAAACATTATTATGAAATTCCATAATTAAGATAATGCACAAACGGGTCATAGCCTTCGCGGATTATTGGTGCTAAGCATTTGGCTTTACTATAGGACAGAGGGTGCTACATGCCGTGCGGTGCGGTGCACCACATCATAAATAAATTCTTAGATGATAGAAGAGATTAACATATGTTTTATTTGTACCAACCGTAAGAATTTTAATGGGTTAAATAAGATAAAATGAGTTTGTTATGATGTATGGCATGATGGTGTAATTTTATTGAAGTATGAACAGACAGACTTTCACCATAGCAAACTTTTCAATAATAGAGATTGGTTTTATGGTGAAATACTAAAAGTTCTAACCGGAGCTGTTTGACATTTAGGCCTGGTTCTTTTTAGCGTATCGTTGCGTTGGCGTAAAACTGTAGCAAATTTGAGAGCCCTCGAAAAGAGGTCTAAACATTATAAAAATAATTAAAAATAGTTTTAGAATCTTTGAAAAGATTACTAAAAGCCATAAAAAATCGTTACGAATTATCATAACATATATGCTATATAAAAATAACAAAATTTGCTATAGTAAAACGATATGCTGAAAAGAACAAGGCCTTAGCATACTACAACCAAGCAAAATTATAATGTAAAATACTTTGCAAACTAAAATAGTATATCAGCTCAAGGCTAGGAAAGGCCATTTTGGCCCTTTTTTCCTTTCTTCTCCCTCTCTTCTCCCTCTTCCACCTTTATACTCCTTAATCTTTCTTCTCTCTCTTTCCTGTCCGCCACCATTCTTTTTCATTCTCTCTTCTCTATCCATGGTCTCTTCGTGCACAGAGGAAGAGAAGAGAGTAGTGCTCGTTCCTACTGCCCATCGTGTGGCCTTGTCGGAGTCACTGTTGGCCACCTTCTCTCGTATCTTTCTTCTGCCTCTACCACCAGTTGCACCAAGTAGTACCTCGTTGTTTGCCTTGTGTACAACAACTCTAGTTGGCTATTATATCGGTGAGTGACTGGCCATCGCCTATCATCCTACTCTAGCTCTGGTCTCCTCCCCCACTATCAACCTCTCACCATCTGTCTATGATTTTCTATTGTTCGACACAATGTAGGGGAATGGAGCTGCCGTTCAGCCTTGCTATTGCTGCCCCTTCCTTGTTGTAAACCAACGTTGTGATCCTTCATTCTTTCTCTCCTCTCTCTCTCTCTTAGCAAATTTTGTATAAAGCCATCACTAGGGCAAGTTGGCTCCCTCCATGCCGAGCCAAACACCATCCTATCTGCTACACACCATCTACAACAACATCCGCAGCCTAAACGTCATAGCCTCGACACTAGTTTGTCAATTGTTAGGCTACATCTGTCATTCCTTATCACCATGAAGTAATTCTAACAAAGCATTGCTCGTAGCGCGCACATTCAACCTTGCTTCCCCTAACCTTTCCCCATGATCTCAACGGTGTATGAGGAATTATAAGAAAAGAAGAAAGAGAGAAAGGAGGAGGCAAGACAAAAAAGGAACCTTATCTAGCTCTTGACAAGGAGATGTACTACAATGACATAATTCCACCAGTTGTAGTGTGATATGATATAAATGTGAAAAGCAGTGTCCAAGGTAGAAGCCATAAAATTGCAGGGCCTTATTTTTCCAATGTTTTGATGCAAACATATACTTTCTTTTGCTCCTGTGAAAATTTGTTATTTTATATGTCATTACTCAAAACATATGTATGGGTTTACTTGATATATAGTATATAACTTGAAATTTTTCAACTCAAACATTTCACTTCTTGTCTTTGAAACTATTTTTTCAAAAAGTTTTGTCTCATGAAAAGACTCTTTGGCCCCTGTTATGTTGAGTTCTAGCTAGTTGGCTCGCCTAGTTGCTAGTTTTTCTCTCACTTATATGACTACATTTCGATCAAGACTCAAAGAATTGCGTGACTGGTTCGTGTGCGCTCAGTGTTTAAGCAAAGATCTTGCTGCGATAATAAAAGGCATAGGAGATGGTGATGCTTTTCTCATACTAGTGGTACAATTATGTATCCGGTAGGGTTGGACTTGCCTTCAAGTTAGCATTTTTTTAGCTATGCGAAATTATGACATCAATTGTATCCTGCTAAGTGCTAAGTGCTAAGTGGGGAAGATGGTTACCAACGAATGTCCGATGATTTTGGGCTTGTGACAAATGAAATGCCTTATCCTTCAACTTCGCATTGCAGCGAGTTTATTTATACATCCTTCTCTTGCAAGCGGCGGTCATTGGCATGCCTAGAGGTGACTTCAAATACTTGCGGAAGAGTTATGTGTCCCAACATAGACAATATTTATTTTATTTTATTTTTTGATTCTTTGGGTGGCATCGGTTGGATTGGTTTTCAAAATATTTGCATCTAGGGCTATAATGTGTAGACCGTAGAGTAGTTACATATCGGACAAAAAAAACTTCAATCTAAATAGATTAATTGTGCCCATATTCTCTCCTGTGTAACCGTGATTATTGAAGGGTTCCAGCCGCCGTGGAAGAGAGAGAGAGAGGAAAAAAGGGAGAGTTTGAAGTCGGCATCGATCCGTCAGCCGTCTTCGCTCCTGATGGCATTCGGGCTGCCAGCGGGTAAGGAGGACATCGGATCGACGCCGGCGGAAGGTTAGTCATAAGTTTTTGGGTTGAGAGAGTAGTCAATAAAGGTCTCGTTGCATCGACGCAACGGAGGAAAATGTAGATCTTCGACTTTATCCCAAGGTGACGCAACGGTGCTGGCATCCGTCTTGGTGATTTGTGTCGAAAGGAGGGCTTTTTTTCGAGGTATCCGGTGTGGTCCAAAATAAAGTTGTCGACCGGAAAAAAGGGGTTTCCTTTCGCCCTTATTTATTTGCTAGATCTCATTGTTTTTATTTGTTTTTTGCTCCGGAAATCTTAGTGAAATCGAGTAAGCTGTGTGTTTTTTTAATGTTTAGTCCTTCATTTTGTTCCTCGAGTAATATATTCAAGCCACCACGACTACCTTGATGTTGATCTATCAAATCTGCCTTTCATGTTGGACGAGGATGAAGAATATGATGTTATGATTGACCGTAGCGGTTGTTAGAGATCGTAAAGACGATGGAGCCTGAGAGATATGAAGATGCTGAAATTTTAGCAATAGATACTTGTCTGAAAAAGTTGTAATTTTTTTAAGAACCTCTACCTAAAAGAAACACTGATATTCTAATGAAAACTCTTCCTGTTCAGGACTTGGTTGGTTCGATTCTTGCATTGAACCGCCAACTAGCGGTCTCTCGGTGTTCGTTTTAAGATAGTGAACCAAACCGGGCCGGCCTGGTTTTTTATTAGTCGGTTTATCTTATTTAAATATATATATAAATTAAAAAAACCATTATATTTCACAAATATACATTATAAATTAAAGAAAATATATATAGAAATACATATATTGAATTAAATAAATATACAACAGTAGCAAACCGAACCGAGCCGAACCGAACTGGACCAAACCGGGCAGGCCCGATGGGCCGAGGTGCCGGCCCAGATTCGATTCGGTTCACCGAACTGGGCTGGCCCGGTTCATAAACAGTACAGTCTGGCCCGGTTCGGTTCGGCCGGACCGGCCCATATGGCCAGCACTATTCATAGGACACTCGTCGTTACCTCCGTCCTTCGGAGCTTCCAAGGTCACTCTGGCGGCGCGCCTCCTCTTCCCACCAAACCCCAGCACCGTCCATCCACCTCCCACCTTTCTGCTACCAAGAAGCCACGCTCTCCTCTCCTCTGGTCGCACATGGCCGTCTCCACCGCCGCCGCGGGGCTTGCCGCTCTGCCGGCCGCCACGCGCAGGGGCTTCGTCAGCTTCACCTCTGCCGCCCTCCGGCCCGGCCGCCGCGCCGCCGCCCTCTCCGGTACCGACTACTGGGTTTCCAATGTGGACTCGTCGTAGTATCTGTATGCTCCCGATTCGGTGGGATTGGGTACACGGATCCCTCATTCTCACGTTGGATTCCATTGCGGGGGCAATGGGGGGTAGTGAATGGTGAATGCGGGGTTTGCGGTGGATGATTATTATTTCTATGTTGGCGACTTGGTGCTCTGTTTCTCGTGGGATGCTGTTGATTTAAGTAGGGACAGAACTGGCTTGTGATCTGGGCTTTTCAAATTGCTCTTTCTCAAGGATTTTTCATTCGGCGAAATTTCGCGAATTTCGGCCATGAACGAATTTTTAATCACTTCCCGAAATTTTTGAATTCAACTAATTTTATGAAACTTCAAACTAACATACAAACAAGACGTCATAAGGTCCTCCTTTCGAGAAATATCCTAACTTGGTCCATAGTGGATCAAACATGTTTTTTTTTTGAAGAAGGGGCAGGAGAACTGCCAACCTAATTCATTGCAGAAGGAGAAAAACAAAGTGAAAACACCGTGCAAAGCACGGGGGGTACAACACAACCCGCCTCGGCCAAGACCGAGCACCGACGAACGCAGAAACAACCGCCCAAACACCGACAACAAGAACAAGAGGATAGAAGGGAAGGGAGGGAGAAGGAAAGCTAGTCACCACCGACCACCGACGCACAGCTAAAAGGAAGGCACAAAACACACTGACAACCCCTAAGCAGCGCCAAAGCGGACTACGCGACGCCTCCAACGAGGGAAACGACGGGGAAGACCCGCCATCGCCGAAGACCGCAACCAAGGCTTTCGCCAAATGGAGAGAACACAATAAAAGCGGAGCCTCCAACGAGGGAACGACGCGAGAGACGCGCCGCCACCGCCAACCCAAGCAAGGAGCAGGCAGGCTTTGCCGACGACTCTCTCAAACACCACGCTGAAAAGGTTGCGAAGGAAGGGCTTGCTTGAAGAGCGAAGTCTGCCGACCGAGCGAAGCACCTCGATGGCACCGACCGAGCATCACTCCAACCGCAGAAGAGGCCACCAGCGCCACCCAAAGACCTCACAAGGAGGGAGGGCGGCGACAGTAGGACCTTGGCGGGAAGTGGTGGACATCAACACCGCCAAAGAGATCACAACAGCCCACGTCGAAGATGAGGAAGGAGAACGGCACCCCGGCAAGCGAACCCATCGCCGACCAGAGTCGCAAACGACAGAACCACCGACCGAACAACCACCAAGCTCGGAAGAGGCCGCCACAGCTACGAGACCTCGCGAGGAGGGAGGGACAAAGCGCAAGTGGAACCAAGCATGAAGCGAGACGGACGAAGGAGATGCCGAAAGGGACACCGACAAACGATGAAAATGCCGCCAGCCTCACACCCTGGAGCACACCGCTCCAACTGCTTCGGCCACGAAAGGGCCTCCTGCCACAGAATCGGGCCACGCCGAGCGGTCCCCGCGCGGCCTCCAGCTACGGCACAGAGGAGGAGGTAGGGAGAAAGGTGGCGGCCGCGCCACCACTAAAGCGCCGCTAACATCGCGCGTGCATCGCCACTCCGCGCCGCCCAAAGCCTTCTGCCGCCACGCAACCGTTGTCCTGCCGCCGCCCCGCGATCGCTAGATCAAGGCCGCCGATCCGCAAGGCCAGCCAGCCTATGCCGCTGCTGCCGCGCTAATCGTCGACCACGCTCGCTGGCCGGTCGAACCGACGCTGTCGGCCGCGTTAGCGAGAGCCATACCGCCGCCGCGCCGCGCGCTGCCCCAGCCAATGCCGCCATAGCCACCCGCCATTGCCGCTGCCGCCGCCTTCATCATCGCCGAGCCGCCGCCAGCTGCCGACGCCGACCGCCGCCGACGCCAGCGTGCCGCCAGATCCGGTCGTCCGCCGCCGGCCGCTGCCGTCGCGCCACACCGGATCTGGCCGCTTAGCCGCGGATCCGCCATCGCCGCCACTGTGTCGTCGGACAACCTCCAGCCGACCGACACCGAGGAAGAGGAATGGGGACGACCGGCCAGAGAGAGAGGAAGGAGCGGGCACCTCTCCGCGGCAAGGCGATGCCAAGGTTGCAGCAGCCAAGCGCCGCGCCATCGCTGGCATGCAACCGCCGCCCAAAGCTGCAGCGCCGCCACCGCCGACGCCAGCAGCCGCCGCCCCACGCCGACCCGAGCCGCGCGCCTCCGGATCCGCCATCTCGCGGCTTGATCTCGCCGCCAAACCGGCGAGGGACGGCCTCCGCAACACACGCCATGGAGAGAGGAGGAGAGGAAGAGGAGGGCGAGACCTCACACCACCGGAGACGGCCTCCGCGCCACGGATCCGGCCGCGCGCCAGGAGACCGGCGTCCACGCCGCGCCACATGCAGGGAGAAAGCGGGGGAAGGAAAAGGGAGGAAAGGAGGAGGTGGAGGAAGGAAGGAGGTGGCAAGGGAGGGCCGACGGCGGCGGCGGCGGCGAGCTAGGGTTTCGGTGGTGGTTTTGGAGGCTGGTTGGGGCGCCGCCCGTGTCGCCCAGCACGGACGACGCAGGGGCCCGAGAGGTTCAATGATCAAACATGTTTTGACTCATTGGTTTGCTATTTTTCATAACTTTCAGTTTAAAATTTCAAAATCTCTATATTTCTTTAGCTGAAATTTCGCGAATTTCGGTCATGAACAAATTCTTTAGGTTTCCAAATTTAAATCCCTGCAGTCTTTTTGCACCGACTAGCTCGGTTTGTGTGCTCTTGTCTGTCCATTATTTGTCAAGATCGGGTTTTGCGGATTCTTTTATACTTTTTTTTTTGAACCAATAAAGTAATGTTTGCTCTTCACACTGAGCTAGGGTGTCTGCAGGTCTAAGAACTCATGTTGCCGCTGTTGAGGTAGTAGTGCAACATCCTACAGAATTGGAAGCTCCTGTAGTTGTTGTCACAGGTGCTTCCAGGGGAATCGGAAAAGCCACTGCATTGGCACTTGGAAAAGCAGGCTGCAAGGTTAGCAGCTTAAGCGATCAGCTTTATATATCTTTCGCGCCTCTACCACAGAAGAAGAGTATGATGCAAATAGTGCTGATGCAATCTACCAATTGGTCTTTGGCCCTTGCTAGTTTGCTACTACTTTCTAGAGTAGGCTGTAAGCTTATGAATTTAAATGACTCATTTATAGAACATACATGGGTTTCTGCTTGTCCGATCACCAAATTCTGTTTGTTACTTAAATGTGAGTCTTCTTTTACGGTTGTACAATATTGAATAGACAAGGTAGCAAAAGGTCACAGCATCTGGTATGCTATGCAAGAAATTTACTATTTTTTATGATGTTTTAAATAGGCACCACAAAGGTAAGGATAAATGGTCAAGCAGAAATGCAGAATCAAAGGGTTCATCTGGTTATTTAGTTGCCATGCTGAGCTACTTTAAATTTTTACAAAAAAATTCAACTTTCAGGTTTTGGTAAATTATGCCCGGTCTTCAAAAGATGCTGAAGAAGTCGTTAAGGAGGTAAGCTTATTGATTGGCAATTTTTCTTCAGATTTGAATACTTCAGTTTATCATTGGCAATTGAAGAAGTATGGAATGCTTCATCAGGATGGGTTAAACAATTAACCTATAAGGACTTAAATTAACTTATAAATCAGTGATTTGACAGACATGTCAGACATCACAGTCCAATTATATCCAAATATTGTTGGAATTCTGTGATACTTAAAATTTTAGTGAACTATGGATTATTATCTGTTGGTGTTTCAAAGGGTTACCAAGAGGTGTATGTGTTTTGAGGGGGGCACATATTTTGATATTTTATTTAAACTTTTGCTTTGTTTTCTTGTCTTATTCTGCATTAAACTGGATCCAAGCAAATATGTTTCACTATATTTTACAGATCGAAGCATCTGGAGGCCAGGCCATTACCTTTGGTGGAGATGTTTCCAAGGAAGCTGATGTTGAATCTATGATAAAAGCAGTAAGTGTAGTCAATTTATGAGCTACTAGTTTCTTAAGGCTCTTGCTTTTTTCCCTTTTCTTTTTAAATCTTGACAAACAAATATGTCTGTAAATTTTGCAGGTTGTTGATACATGGGGGACAATCGATGTATTGGTAAACAATGCAGGTACTGCCAGAATCCAGATGGAATTTTACAAATTTGAATTAATCCAATTTGTTATACTTTTAACAGCTCAAATATCAAACTAATATCAGGGATCACGCGGGACACATTGTTGATGAGAATGAAAAAATCACAGTGGCAAGACGTAATTGATCTGAATCTTACAGGCGTCTTCCTTTGTACACAGGTACCCCTTTTTTCTACATTCCCACGTTTTTCCACTTCAATTAAGCTTTGTTATCCAACTTACTGCAACTTGTTTTTTTCAGGCTGCAACAAAAGTAATGATGAAGAAGAAAAAGGTATGAAATATTTTTCTTCGGCAGATTGTGATTTATAATGTTTGAATAATTTATGGCGTGCACTAGTCTTATTTTTAATGCATCCATTCAGGGAAGGATTATCAACGTAGCTTCAGTCGTTGGTCTTACGGGTAATATTGGCCAAGCTAACTACAGTGCTGCCAAAGCTGGGGTTATTGGGCTCACAAAAACAGTTGCCAGAGAATGTGCAAGCAGAAATATTAATGTGAGTGTAGAATTTTGTTTATTAATTGAAAGCTTTTTGCTAGTCATCACTCATCAGACCGGTTAACATTTTTGGGCATTTCTGTTCAGGTGAATGCTATTGCTCCTGGTTTTATTGCATCAGATATGACTGCTGAACTCGGAGAAGAGCTGGAGAAGGAAATTCTGACAACTATTCCCTTAGGTTTGCAGTTACTTATGTATTGGCATCATGAACAGTAATAAAATATGTATGGCATATTGGCATCATGAACTGTAAACAAAGTTTTACAAAATTAACCAAGCTTGTTTTAGTGTTTAATTTAGTTATAACAAATACTTATGCTTAGATTACTTCCATCTGTTAAATTAATCTTGTTTTCGAACATGGTGAATATCTATATAAGGAGGCATAAGTTGATCACAAGTGATTTAATAAGTGTTCCCTGTAAATCTCCTCTCCTCTCCCCTAACTCTGATTCTACCATTGATCAAAGGATCATTATAATTAATACACAACAATGTGTCTGACAGGAGTCACTCTTGTATATTACCTTTACGTCTAGTTGGTTGGTTGAATAGGAAATTATTTCCTTTAATGACCTCTCCATTCTGTAATCCATCATGTGGAGATCTCATTTTACAAACTTCAACTGTTCATAGAGGTTTTAGTATCTGAATATGGAAGCAGTGGAGAAAACAGTATTGTTAATCTTGGGCCATTATTTAGACATATAGCATGTCAGTGCATCAGACTCGCAATAACAGTCATTATGTAACTTGTCAGGGAGATATGGTCAACCGGAGGAAGTTGCTGGCCTGGTGGAGTTCTTAGCTCTCAACCCTGCTGCAAGCTACATCACGGGGCAGGTCTGATGTGTACAGTTTGAACTTTGAATATGTGTTTTCTTGGTGGACCTGTAACAAACTATTTTACCTTGTGGTGTCCTGTGCAGGTCCTTACCATTGATGGAGGGATGGTCATGTAAGGCTTCAGTAAACTTGTCAAGCTTCAAATTTGCCCTCATGGCCTGCTAAGTAAAATTATGTATTCAACAGTATTGACGATTGAGTTTGTTATGAGCTAACTCGGGATGAACTAGCTCATAAGCTCGCGTACCCGGCCGTAGTCCAGAGCGGACGGTCGAAGAGGATGAACTCGCTTGCTATATCGCCAGAGCGAGGACTTTGGCTGTTTTCGGAGCCACCGCCTGAGACTAGTTTTGGTGCATAACAAGCATGCCATTTTCTGGGTTTATCATTCCTTTAAAAAGACTCACAAGCAAACACAACGGACTCCTTATTCGAAGCTCAGCCACTGCTGGCTAACTAACCGACTAACAACCCAACTCACACGCTAACAAAAGGCTGAGAACGCCCAACAAACGCCAAACAACCCAAAGACTCACCGAGACTCGGCTGACTTGGAGCGTTTCTTCTTTCTATAGAAGACGCGATCAGCAGCCATAACATGACTCCCCCCTGGACACCAAGCTTGTCCTCAAGCGCAATGTGAGGGTAGGAACGTCGAAGCACCAAAGCGTCCATCCAAGTCGCCTCCTCTTGGGGCTCGCCCTGCCAATGCACCAACACTTGGCGCTTGCCTTCCACAAAACGTTGAGCAAGAATTTGATGGGGTTCGGGAGGAAGCATTGCTGGAGCTGGTGTTGCCTCGGTGGGAAGCGGAGGCGCAGTCGGCGGAGGATCACCCATGAACGGCTTGAGGAGGGAAATGTGGAAAACATTGTGAAGACGGGCTGACTCCGGAAGAGCCAGTCGGTAAGCCACAGGTCCTACACGATCCAGCACCTGATATGGACCGAAGTAGCGTGCTTCTAGCTTGGAGCTGGGGGCAGAACGGAGAGCAGTTTGCCGGTGTTGCTGGAGCCGGAGCCATACCCATTGACCAACTGAGAATTCCAGCTCCCGATGATGCGAGTCATAACGCTGTTTCATACGGCCCTGAGCCTTGATCAAGTGTTCCTTGGCCTGAGCTAGCAGAACATCACGCTCAACCAACTGACAGTCAACTGCATCAATGACCGTGGCCCCTTGCGGGTAAGGTAACAAAGGTGGGGGTTTCCTGCCATAAACCAGCTCAAAAGGGGTAAGCCGGTGCGCCGAATGGAAGGAAGTGTTGTAACAAAACTCCGCCCAGGGAAGCCAACGCGCCCAGGAGGAAGGATTGTCCCCAGCTAGACATCGCAAATACATTTCCACAGTGCGGTTGACCACCTCAGTTTGGCCATCCGATTGAGGATGGTATGCTGTGGAGAATCGAAGAGACGTGCCGCTTCGTTTGAGCAAGTCCTGCCATAATGCACTGAGGAAGACTGGATCCCGATCCGAGACGATTGACTCCGGAATCCCATGTAAACGCACCACTTGGTCGAAGAAGATGGCAGCCACCCCCGCGGCCGTGGCCGGTCGACTTAATGCAATGAAATGTGCATACTTGGAGAGACGATCGACCACGACCATAATCGCTGTTTTGCCTTGGGACTTGGGAAGAGCAGTGATAAAATCCATGGAGATGTCGGCCCAGACCTGATGTGGGATTGGAAGGGGTTGGAGCAGACCGGCCGACGAGAGTGAACTGGTCTTACTCCGTTGACAAACCACACAGCGAGCAATGTAGTCCTCCACTGAGCTGCGTTGATGGTCCCAGAAATATTCAAGACGGATGCGATGCGTCTTCAGATCCCTTCATGGGTGAGCTTGTGGATCGACGCGATGATGGTCGCACTGAAGATGAAGTTTAACATATAGACGATCATCTCTATAGAGTAGCTCGCCCTGACTTCCCACGTGGAGAAGTGGTTGATCCCGCCGGTTCATCCTTGCTTGCTCGAGCCCGGCTTCAACCTTAGTCCAAGATAGCCGGCGAACCTCCGGATGACGACGGTTCTCGAGCCATGCATCGCGGGTTAGCTCAACGGGACCGTAGATGGCGACAAGTTGATCTCGCCTCGATCCGGACAGGCATCTCGCGCCAAATTTGATCTTCCCGGTTTGTACTCTACTTGAAAATCAAACCCCATTAATTTACTCAACCAACCCTAAACTGCTGAGGGGGTGTGACCAGAGCTTGCTCTAAGAGGTATTTCAGGCTGCCATGATCTGTGCGGACGACGAACTGCTGTCCCCATAGGTAGGGTCTCCAATGGCGCACCGCCTTGGACAGGCCAATGAGTTCCCGCTCATAAGCCGCCAGCTTCGTGTGTCGAAGAGCCAACTTGCGGCTGTAGTATGCTATAGGATGACCGTTTTGTTGAAGCACGGCGCCTATGCCTGTCCCTGAAGCATCGCATTCAACAACAAATGGAATTGAGAAATCCGGTACCGTCAACACTGGAGCTGACGTTAGAGCCGCCTTTAAGAGCTGGAAAGCCTCAGCCGCTTGGCTAGTCCACTGGAACCCTCCTTTCTTGAGCAATGAGGTTAGAGGGTCGGCGATGCTAGCATACCCTTGAATGAAACGCCGATAGTAACCAGTGAGCCCGAGGAATCCACGCAAGGCTGTCACATTGCTGGGCGGTGGCCAATCTGCTACTGCTTGCAATTTCACTGGATCGGCTGCCACACCATTGTGAGAAATAACATGGCCCAAATAGTGGATACTGCTCTTGGCAAAGTCGCACTTGGAGGCCTTGAGGTAGAGCTGGTGCTGCTGAAGACGTTCCAACACAATCCGCAAGTGCTCCGTGTGTTCCTCCTCCGTGCGGCTGTATATTAGTATATCATCAAAGAAAACAAGAACAAACTTGCGGAGAAAATCCTTGAGAATCTCATTCATAAGGGCCTGAAAAGTGGAGGAGGCGTTGGTTAACCCAAAAGGCATTACGAGAAATTCGTAGTGGCCATGGTGGGTGCGGAAGGCCGTCTTATGGATATCTGACTCCTTCATGCGGACTTGGTGATAGCCCGATCGAAGATCCAACTTGGAGAAGAAACGGGCATCCCTTAACTCGTCAAGCAATTCCTCCACCACGGGTATGGGAAATTTGTCCTTGATGGTTCTTCCATTCAGCTCGCGATAATCAACACAAAACCGCCATGTCCCATCCTGCTTGTTGACTAAGAGGACAGGTGAACTGAAGGGTGACTGACTGGGGCGAATTATCCCTTGCCGAAGCATCTCTGCGCATTGGCGCTCAATTTCATCTTTCTGTCTATATGGATATCGGTAGGGTCTCACAACCATCGCCTCGGCCTCGTAATGTGAATTGCATGGTCACAAAGGTCGTGAGGGAAGGTCTTGAGGTTCAAAGAAGATTCCGTGGTATCTTGCCAAACCGCTTCCACCAAAGGATCGATCAAGAATGGTGCACAGAGACAACCCTTGTCCCCGTTTTTTCGATATGCCCTTGAGCTCAATCTCCCTTCCTTGATGGTGAAACTGCATGGAAAGAGCCTGAAAATCCCAGTGTACCCGTCCCAGGGAACATAGCCATTCCACTCCTAACACCATATCAAAGCCATCCAAGGGAATTACAATAAAGGGTGCTTGGAACTCATGTCCTTGTATGTTGAAGTGAGTAGCCGGAATTTTGCCTAAGCAGGGCAATTTACCACCTCCCGCGACCTTCACTTGTTGAGTCAGCGCTGGCAGTTGTGACCACGGCCCGGAGCTCGCTGCATACCCACTGATGAAGTTGTGCGTGCTCCCGCTGTCTATAAGAGCCAAGAACTCACTCCCTTGAATTTGAACTTCAACTTGCATAGTGGTGCCTCCTTTTGGTCCCTCCACCGCCAGCAAGGAAAGTGAAAGTTCCTCTTCAGGTGGAATCTCTGCATCTTCCCCCTCCTCAGCTGTAAGATCAAGCCTTCCATGGGCTTAATGTTTTGGTAATTGATGCCAACTGGGCCTCGACGGATCGCATCAAGGCTAAGGATGTTATTTGCTAGTTCTTCTATTTTCCTTGTGTGCAGAAATCGCTTCGCCCATCCGCCCATTGATGTCTGCAAGCTCATCTCTCTCTGTTGTAGGTCCCACCGAGCACAAGTTCCAGCTCATCCGAGCGAGTTCGAGCGGGTTCTAGAGATGCTGTGTCCGTGGTTCGAGAGAGTTCCTGAGCGGGATAGCTGTCCAAGATTCGAGTCTCTTAGCGCCTAAGTCTTCGAAAGTGCCAGAAGTCTCCTAAGCCACTTTCCACCGTCCCAAGGATTCTTAGCGCCTAAGTCACCCGGGTTCCCGCCTAAGTCATCCAAGTGTTCCCGCCGAGTCCACAAAGCGACAAAATCCAAAAACCAAGCCCTAGACGAAGACAAGAGAGAGAGGTGTCCGAGGGTGCCGGAGAGTGGTTTCTATAGAATTTATGGTTTATCCATTTAGAAATAGGTGGTGAAACTTAGTTAGTTGGATAGCCCTTTCTCTTAGCTTTCCTAATGCCCAAGATCATAAAAAACGGAGTTCGGGAGCAAAAGTTATGAATTTTTAGTATTTGGCCGAGGGCGGTTGAGCTTGTCGGACGGAGTCCGATAAGCCGTCACGACGGCCCGACAAACGCATATTTTTTCTTGTCGGACGGAGTCCGATAAGCCGCCGGACGGCGTCCGACAGAGCACAATTTTGCCCGAAATCTTGTCGGACAGAGTCCGATAAGCCGCTTGACGGCGTCCGACAGAGCACAATTTTGGCTAAAACCACAGTCGGACGGAGTCCGATAAGCCGTCGGACGGCGTCCCGACAGAGTAATCTGGTGGGGACAAAATCTGGTCGGACGGAGTCCGATAATTCTCCTGGACGGCGTCCGATGGATTGATTCAAACTCGGAAAATGAATCGAGCCAGCCCATTGTTAGGGTTTCGCCTTGTGCCTATAAATAGGGGCTTGGAGCACGGGAGAAACCCGAGAGAGCCTAATCTAGCAACCACCCCTTGCCCTAGCCACCAAGAGAGCTCCTCCCATGGTTCCCATCTCCACCTAGGGTTCCATGTGCTTGAGAGATTGAGAGGAGAAGAAGAGAGGAAGAGGAAGAAGAAGGTGCCCCTACCTCCTCTCATCCATCCCCAAGGTTTGCCCTTGTCCCATGGTGTTCTTGCCCTAGTTTCCATGGTGGGAGAGAAGGGGTAGTGGTGAGAGACGGTCTCCGATCTTGTGCTCTTGGGACTTCGGCCACGGAGAGATCGCCGCCATGCCACGAGCTTCATCAACCGAACGACTACATCAACCGTGCCACAAACCCACCATCCGCTGGTGGTCACCGCCTTTGTGTAGGGGTGCATCCTCTCCATCCGTTGAGTCACAAGTCCGCTGTAATGTCGTGCCACCTCCGTGTGTCGGTGGTGCCAAGGTGTCCGTGTGTCGGAGCCAAATCCTCCATGTGTTGGGGGTACCTCATGTGTTGAGGTGAAATCCACCGTGTGTCGGTGGTCGGTGCCGTGTGTCGGTGCCGGTGGGGTGTGAGAGCTCTCGCGTGTGAGAGAACTTGCTTCCGTGTGAAGGTTTGGAGCTCGCCTACCATGTGTTGGTGAAGAGCTACCACGAGTGGATTGAGGGCTAGGAACGAAAGGGTTCCGACTTCTCTGTGTGAGAAGTTTCCTCAACTGAGACGTAGGTGTTCATGTGTTGAGCAATCGAACTTCGAAAAAACTCGGTTTGCGCCTTCTTGTCTCATTCATTTACTTCCGCACATTAACTTGATCGCTTGCATGTGAGTGCCATCGAGCCTCCTAGTAGTCGCTTGTGTCTCATTGTGATCGCCGCAACTAGACTCTAAATCCATCGATAACTTGGGTTCCTAATTTGACTAATTAAGCAAGCGAATTGAGTGAAATAAAATTTGAAAAGAGTCGATTCACCCCCTCTCGCCTAGGATCCTTACAAGTGGTATCGAGCTCGGGTCTCTAGTTGCTTAACCGCATAGAGATGGTGACGGGGTAGTGTAGTCGCCAATAGGATTCCTCTGCTTAGTGGCACTAATTTTGGTTTTTGGAAGTTGCGATGAAAGTATTTCTCCAAGCCATGGGAATGGAAGTTTGGAGGGTTGTAGAGTCTCCTCATGGTGTCACACTCACTAACAACATACACGCCACACCCGCACAAAACAAACTCTTAGAGACCGATGCTAAGGCTATGAACGCTTTGTTTTGTGGTTTGAGCATGGAGGTCTTCGATAGAGTTAGCAATCTCACTAGTGCACACGACATATGGATCACACTCATTGAGATTCACGAGGGCACTTCTGGCATTAAGGAGGGTAGACTAGTAGTTGTCAAGGAGCGCTATGATCGGCCTGTAATGCTTCCAAATGAGAATGTCAATGCTATGTTTACTCGGCTTAACCCCATCCTTAACGAGCTTAAGGGCTCGGTCACACTTGTTGCAAATG
Organism: Raddia guianensis; assembly: GCA_036346415.1. Taxonomy (NCBI): domain Eukaryota; kingdom Viridiplantae; phylum Streptophyta; class Magnoliopsida; order Poales; family Poaceae; genus Raddia; species Raddia guianensis. Next base: position 32,571,508 of record CM070535.1, read on the forward strand.
ATGAAGTGTGCAGAAGATGTCATGGATCCTCCCAAGAAGGACTACATGACATCATCACCTATCTCACCAACAAATGTGACGTGGAGAAGCTGGCACCCACAGCTTTGCTCAGCAAGATCACCGCACATGAGATGATGCTTCTCAATGATCCAGAGGATTCCCCTGCTCCAGCAAAGAATCAAGTGATCGCCCTGAAGGCTAGTGGATCCAAGCAGAGTGATCCCAAGTCAAGTCAAGCTGAGAATGAGGGTGAGATGACATGGAGCGAGATTGAGGATGGCTTCCAACACTTTGGCCTGCTCATGAAGCAAGTCGCCGCCATGAACAAGAATGGCTATGGTAGCGAAGAGGATGAGCAGAAACTCACATGCATCATACCGATGCTATGAGTGTCAGGAGAAGGGACATATTGCTTCGATGTGTCCTCAGAAGGGCAATACCAAGTACAAGGACAAAGGAAGGGAGAAGGGTGATGGCGAGAAGCCAAGACAGAAGGACTACAAGAAGAATCCCCAGAAGTCAGGATTCAAGGGTCGCTCCTCAAGGCAAGAGGCTAGCCTTTGTGGGGAATGGGTGACCGATGATGACTCAATGACACGCCGGTTTCAAGTGATGACGAGGAGTCAAGTGGCCAAGGATTGGCCGGCATGGCAATCACTCAGCCGTGCCACCACCGCCACCTTCCCTCCAAGATGTCTCACGGTCGCCACTTGAGCCTCAAGAGTGGTTCTCCGATGATGACGAAGTCGGCTTCCTCTACTTCCACTACACCTGAGGCGACATCGACTCCAACCGACATCGCTAAGTGCTTGATGGTCAAGCCATCTAGAAATGAGGTTTGTGACTCGACTCAACCCAAGATGAGGCGGAAGTTGCTAGAGGTTACCTTGCTCAAGCACTTGACTTTCTTGAAAAGGAAAGATCAAGAAACATGAGACTTCGTGAGCGTCTTAATGACTTAAATGCTAGGTTCAATGATCTTGTGTCTAAGCATGAATCACTAGAAACCTAACATGACTCCATGATGGGTTCTAGTAATGCTATGACTAAGAAAACAAGTGTGCTAGAAGAAGAGAATAGGGCTATAAATGAGTCAGAGAACATCTCCTTACTACAATTCATGAGCTTAGGGCTAGTAATGAGCGGCTTCTAGCCGATAATGCTTCCATGATTGCTTTGCCTGTTGCTCAACTGCTGATGTCCCCGATTGTCATGCTTTAGTTGATGTTTTGCCCGCTATCTTGCCTGCTCCTAGTGATGTTTGTTGATGATGCTCCTACATGTTCCATAATTGTTGCACCTCCTAGGGTTGATAGCTCTACTTCATGTGATGATTTGATTGACTTGACCTCGATTGCTTCTAGCTCTAGTGGTTCCTCTAGCAATGCTCATGACTGCATTCTCTGATAATTGCAAATTTGCTTTAGCTGCTAGGAAATTAGCTATTGAGAATGGTGAACTTAGAGCTAAACTTGAAAAATTTGATAAAGGACTTGGGAAGTGCTATGAGGTAGTCTAGCCTTGGATAATATGCTCAAGGAACAAAGAAAACCTTCCTTAAAGGGTGGCTTGGGTTTTACCCCGAGAAGCCAAAGGGAGGAAGAAATCCAAAGGTTCTCGAGCATCCGCCAAGAGGCAAGGTTACCATCATGCTCATCCCAAGAAGAGAAGCAACTCTGGTCTAACAAATTACATACTAGCAACAATGCTCCTAGAATGCACAATGGACACCGTGACATGGCAAGGACCTCCTAGGCACTATAACTCCACATGGCAACAAAGAAATTGTTTGTAATAAATACCGGGTACAAAGAGCCCTCGGAAGGACAGAGGGCCCCAGCGTCACAAGCGGGCGAGCAAGGCCCTGGGCCACAAGAGAGCCCTCAAGGCCAAGGCCAAGAGCCCCCCAAGCCCACACAAGTGGGGCGAGCAAGGCCCCTCAGCCACAAGGGCGAGCCCCTCGAAGGTTAAGAGGCCCCCTGGCGTCGGTGGCGAAAGCAAGGCCCTCAGCCACGGGCGAGCCCCTCGAGAAGGCCAAGAGGCCCCACGCTGTCAGCGGGCGAGCCAGCCTCAGCCGCACGGGCGAGCCCCTCAGAGGCCGAGAGGGCCCCACGCCAGCGGGTGCGCGCGCGAGCCCCTCGGCTGAGGCGAGGGCCCCACGCGCCAAAGTGCGCGCGGGCGAGCCCCTCCGACGGTGAGGCGGGCCCCACGCGCCAAAGTGGGCGCGGATGAGCCTCCGGAGACTCAGCGAGGGCCTCTGCGCCAAGGGGGCCAGCGGCAGTGAAGGCGTTAAAAGGAGTCTTCGGACGAAGGCTCCCTCGCCTGAAAGGACGAAGCGATTTAATGAGACATCACGCGGATAGACAACAAGAAATGATTACCGCTACAATGACCCTGCAGTCCGAAAGCGGCCACCATGGGCGCAGAAGAATTGACCGCAGAGAAAGGTTTGCTTGAGGAGGTCGCCTGCCGGCAGAGAAGCGGGCAGGCCCCACCCGCAGACTCACCGGCAGGATCGGGGGTCGAGGCCACTTGGCGGCATCGCGAGGCGGCGCCAGCGCAGCATGGGCAGCGGCACGCTTTTGTCTCTCTGTCGTGTGTTGTCGGTGTCTCGAGAGCATCAGACGCTTACCCCCTCGGCTCTCTCCGCCAGCCCACAGCTTGTATAAAAGGAGAGGAGGGGGAGGAGCACTAGCATTGGTGCATTCGAAACACCCTGTAAACACATTCCCATTCAACCACAATCAGAAAAGAGCTAAGGCTCAGCAGGAGTAGGACTATTACCCGCGAGGGGGTCCGAACCTGGGTAAATCTGCGAGTCGCTCCTTGTTGTGCCCGGACGCCAAATCGAATCGAGCTTGATCGAGTTGGCTAGCGACTAAAAATCGACCAGGTGTGATCCGCAGTGGTTGAGCGGAGAACACGCCGTCTGTGGCGCGCTGTAGGGGCGCTTAGCATCGGTTCAAGCTCTTCGACCTTTCTTCAGAGGCGATGGCGGAGCAAAGCGATCCGATGGAGCGAGAAGCGGCCGCTAGAGCCGTGGCCACTTGAGTCGGCCGCGCGATGGCGGTGGATCACCCGGGCGGTGGCCGCCCGCCTAGGGTTGGAGCCCTGGCGGAAAGCAGCCGCCTCGGCCAAGCTAGGCGGCGCCTGGCCTTGGAGGAGTGCACTCAACAGAACCTCAACGCGCTGGGCCTTGCTGAAAACCCACCGTTCCGTTATTCGACTCCCGGGGGCGCCGTGGTTGGCAACCTTGGCCCTTCGTCGCCGCCGCCGCCAAGCGGTGGTGCAAGTTTCGGGCGGGGAACCGCGCTCGCGCCCTCCCGTTTTTTGTTGCCCTCGCACTCTCCTGAGATCTCTCGCGTGGGGCGGGGCCAAGACGACAAGAGCGCGACCACTACGGGGCTCGGCCGGTAGGCGTCGCAGTGGTCGCGATCTCCGGTCCCATCTGGAGGACCGCCACTTGTCAGATGGAGAAGACTCAAGGACAAGCTCCGCAGGGTCGCGACCGAAGCGCGATCATTGCCGCCGCTTGCCGCGCGGGGACCAGAAGAGGGTTCCCGCAGAGCCCGGCCAGCGAGGGTGGCGCTTCTTGGCGCCGCCCTAGGCGACGGGGCGGCGGGCGAGGACCGCGCCCAGAGCAGAGGTTTCGACGCCGGTGCCGCGCTTTTCTAAGGAGTCAAGCGCGTCCGAAGGGCCGGAACGGTTTCGTCCGCCCCATCGAAAAGTACGACGGCACCACCAACCCCGATGAGTTTTTGCAGATCTATACGACGTGATGCAGCCACCGAGGGTCGGGAAGGTTCGCGAACTACTTTCCAGCGTCTCACCGCGAGCCCGCCGTGGCTCATGAACCGCCTCGAGTCCGTGGGTCATGGAAGGAGTTTTGAGCTCTTCGTCACCAACTTCCTGTGGCACCTTCGAGCAGCCCGGTAGAAGACGCACCTCCACAACGTGGAGCAGAAGAAGAGAGAGCCATTGCGATATTCGGTGCTTCACCAGTCCGCAACACCATCCCCGACATCTCCATCGACGCCGTGGTCACGGCATTCGTGAGAGGCGCCGAGACCCCAAGGTCAAAGAGAAGATGGCCACCCGCAAGATCAAGACGACGGAGGAGTTTTCACCTTAAAGCACAAGTCGCCCTTCAGCGTGAGGCTCAGATCCGCCCGGCCATGGGCAGGCTACCATGGCGGCGAGGCCGGACCTCGAGGAACCCCGCGGCAAGGACAAGAAGAAGCGCAAGGCGGCCGAGACCGGCAGGTCATGGTCAGCCGCCGCGACGACGACGACGACGACGACACGCCGCCACCGCAAGAATGGGCGCGGCGGCGTAAAAGAGGAGGAGGTCGCAGCCCGGCGGTACGGTCCCGTCAGGGCGGCCGAGGCGGCGGTTACGGCGACGCTGTGGGTCATGACGGCCCTCGCGATCGCGACGGCGGGCGAGACCATCGCCCGCGAGTGGGACGGAAGGCCCCACCGCCCCATTCACCGCAACAATTCCCGACTTGGCGGATTGCCATGTCGCCGAAGAAGATGGTGGACAAGCGAGTCCACGGCGGCGGCAGCAGCAGCAGGAGTCCCGCAGTGGCAAGGGCAAGGAGACGGCTTCGCTTGGTTTTCAGCGGCGTGAGCGAGGTTGCCGCTATCCACGGCGGTCGGTCACCTATCCGCCCCACGCTAGTTTTAAGCGTGCGATGAGGGAGGCGCGCCGCCGCATCGCTTTGGGTCGGTGAGGCACCGGCGTGGTCGGAGCACCGATCGCTGCTCGGCAAAGCCGATCACCCAACCAAGACCGCCCGCCACAGGTATCTCCCGATCGTGGTTGCGCCCACGGTCCGGAATGTAAAGCTAGGGCGGGTCTGTAGACGGAGGAGTTCCTCAACCTCCCGTCTGCCAGAAGCCATGGCGCGCCCAGATCCAAAGCAGCTGGAGCTTCGCCTAACGCTCCCATTCTTCGCATCGCCGGGCCGAGTCCGCTCACCGGGCGCGTCGATCTCCGGTGACGTTTGAGGTTCGACAACTTCCGCACGGAGATGCTCGAGTTCGAGGTGGCGGACTTCGACCTCCCTACAACGCCATACTAGGCCGGCCGGGCGCCGACTGTGTTCATGGCGGTGTGCCACTATGCGCACTGGTGGTGAAGATCCCGGCCACCGCCCCATCGCTTTGAAAGTGGACCGCCCGAGGCGCCCGCTGCGACAAGGACGCTCGCTGGCGGGGCGACGGTGCCCGTAAGGCCGAGGCTTTACTGGGAGCTCCTCCGGCGAAGACCTGCATCCCCGTTCGTCTGCGGAGGTTAAGGCGGTTCCCCGAGCGAAGTCGACCCGCGAAGACCGTTCGGGGGCGCCTCTCGGCGCCAAATAGGAAGGCGCGCTGCCTCCTTCCTCCGCCTAACGCAGACGTGTTTGCGTGGCAACCGTCCGACATGGCCGGGTCCTCGCAGGTGATTGAGCACAATTGGCGACGTTTCCGCGCCGACCGGTCATGCGTAAGGTCCGGCAATCGGGCGAGCGCCAGAAGTTATCCGCCAGAGGCGGACAAGCTCTTAAGGGCGGGGTCGTCCGCAGGTCGCCCATCCTGTGGCTCGCGAACCCCGCCTCGCTAAGAAATCCAACGGACGTTGGAGGATGTGCGTGGACTTCACCGACTCAACAAGGCATGCCCGGCGATCCAGACTCGCTGCCCCGCGATCGATCTCATCGCCGATTCAATCTGGGTGCGAAAACAGAAGCTCGGATGCGCACTCGGTACCACCAGATTAGCATGGTCAAGAAGATGAAGACAAGACCGCTTTCGTTACGCCAATGGGCGCTCATCGCTATACAAGGATGGCGTCGATCGAAGAATGCAGCCCAACCTATCGGGCCATGCATATCGCTCACCGCTCCCAAATAGGGCGGAACTCGAGGTGTATGTCGATGATCCGTGGTGAAGTCCAAGAAGGCGGAGGAGTTGATCGCGCGACCGGAAGAAACCTTCACCAACCCGAGGAAGCATCGCATCGCTTAATCCAGAGAATGCGTGTTCGCCGCTCCGCCGGGCAAACCGCCGATTCTCGCTCCTGCAGGGGATTGAGGCGAACTCGACAAGATCGCAATGACGAGAACATGAAGCCCCGACGCGATTTCGGCAGATGCAAAGGCTTGGTGGGTCGCTGACCTCCCCGGGCCGCTTATAGCTCGCCTGGGATAAAAGTCTCCCACCGCCAAGCTCCTCAAGAAGACCAACCAGTTCGAGTGGACGGCGGAGGCGCAGGAGGCGCTCGACGGTCCGAAGAAGTATCTTACCTCCCGCCTGCGTTGGTCGCCTGCACCGGGCGAGCCGCTGATCCTCTACGCCGCGGCAAACCCCTCAGTGGTCAGCGGTCTGGTGGCGGAAAGAGAGGGCGCCCAAATACCCATTTACTACGCCGAAGGTCCTCCACGACGCCAAACAAGGTATTCACAGCACCGAAGATGCTCTACGCCGGCCGACGGCATCCCGAAAAGCTACGCCATTACTTCCAGGGCGAGAAGTCACGGTGTTGACCAAGTATCCCTTGCGGAGATCCTCTTCAACCGCGAGGCGACGGGTCGACGCTAAATGGGCCATGAGCTGCGCAGTACAAAGCCATCTTCAATAAGAGATAAGTTCTGCCTCCTTGTGGGCATCTGCTTTTTTTCGCCTCAAGTCTGTTAGAAAGCATTCCGCTGAAAGTCGGCAAAAAAAGTACTCAAGGCGTAGGGCCCTTAGTTGCAAGGATTTAACGCCACGACTCGCGGTTGGGCGAGGCGGCGACGACGAAGCGGGTTCTAGCCGGTGTGTCGGCCGGTTCAGGCACGCGCCAACAGCGGCACCGCGACTAGACCACTTCCGAAGCTAAGTTCTCGCCACGCGATGTTCAGGGTCGGTTCGCAAAGAGGCCATAAGGGTTGAAGTAACCAGATGCTCGAGGAAAAAGCGCCACTTTCAATGTATCGCTCGCCTAAAGCTTTTTACGTCGCTGGCTTAGCCTTAGAAAGGTCTCGTTAGAAAACATTCTCACCGAAAGTCGGTAGCGAAAGTACTTATGGTCGATGGCCCTTAGTTGCAAAGGCAAACGCTTATAACTTACGCCGGTACGAGGCGGCGACGGAAGGCGTGCTCTAGCCCGGTGTGTCGGCTTCGGTTCTAGGCAATGCGCTAACGGCGCACCAAATGACCAGACCACTTTCGAAGCTAAGCGCCGCCACGTAATGTTTAAGTCGGGTTGCGAGAGGCCATAAGGGTTGAAGTAACCAGATGCCTAAGGAAGCGGCCACTTGCGCAGAACGCTCATCTAAAACCTTTATGCCAGTGCCCCATTTCAATTCCGCAGTTAAAGTTGTGCGGTTCAAGTGAGACTCACAACAAAAGAGCAAAAGTTTGTTTGCATTGATAGGCAACATTTACAAGGCAAAAAGGCGGGGAGTCTCGCCATTCTCCCGGTTCGTTTTCACCGAGCGCGCTCCCATCATGGACACGCCGATCGTCATGCGGTGTCAACCCGCCGCTGCTCAAACCGTCCACTGGCGCGCAAGGCTCCCGGCGCGGCGCCGAGATCAAACGCAGCTGCCTCGAGCAAGACAGCTTGCTCAAGATGAACCGCGCAAGCCGAGAGCTTTGGCGACCGCTTTTCGATCGCCGCGCAAGCAGCGCCGCCGGAAGGACACGCAGGCTTCGGGCGGCTCGCCCCACGGCGCCAACAGACAAGCAAATTGCTCTCTCCAAATGGGATGCAAGGAAACACCAGTGGATGCAGATGCCCCGGAAGCGCGTAGGCGGTGTCGCAGATGTCGGCGAGGGTCCGGAGGCGCTGGCGTTCCCAGCGGCGGTTCGACCGCGAAGCGCCGAGGCAAGGCGGCTTACGCTGCAGCTGCTGGTCATCGCCTTCGCTGGGCGGTTTTGGCTGCGGCCCGCCGCAGCTTCGCCGCAGACGCTTCCGCCAAGGCAAGGGCTTCTCCCGCCGCCAGCGCGGAAAGGGTGCGGCGCCAAAGGAACGCCCCACGCCGGCGGTCACGGCCGAGATGGCGGCGGCGCCACGGGCGAGGTGGCTGAGGGTTCTCCGGCCCGGCTAACTCTCCGCCGCCACGGCGCCCTCCGCCGAAGGAGCGGGGCGCGGGGGTCAATGGCGAGTCGCGTGGAGCGGAGCTCGATGCCCAGCATTCGCTTCCTCCAAGAGGGACAAACAGGTTCGTGTATGCAAAACCGTAGCATGCTAACCCTAATGCGGCGTGCGTAAGCGTAGGGAAAGCCAACTCAAGCGGTGCGCCAAGGCGAAAGTCGGGCGGGAGCTCCAAGTCGCTTGTTTGCGGCGGCGGTGGCGGCGCGGTCGCGTCACCACTGGTTAAACAGACGCCGAGCTGGCGCGAAGGCCGGTGCAGGAGCGCCAAATACAGAAGAAGCGCCGCCACAGGAGCGCCGGGCGTAGGAGCGGGAAGAAACCGCGCAGCGGCGCCAGCTTCGAAGAGTCGCCGCTTTGCCCGCGGCGAGCGGCGGCGGTAGCAAAGCAGGCCCCGCTAGATGGGGCCGCAGCGGGCGGCGAAGCTCGACTTTGAAGCGGCGCTTCTTCGGCTCGCCTCTCCTCGCCGCCGCTGCCGACGGCGCGGATGATGGCGGCGCTTCCGAGAGCGCTGGCGAGTCGGCCGCCACGGCAGAGCAGCAAGCCGCGCGAAGCTGGGCGGTCGCCGAGGGCTGCTCATGGATCTCGCAGCGGTCCCCGCCACTTGGACCGCAGGACCGAGACCACCATGGGGGCGGCCAGGCAAGTAAGGTTGCGCCCCGCGATCCTGGGCCGCAGAGGGGCGGATGCTCGCCGGCAGGCGACAGCCGCCGCGGGCGGGTCGGGTTCGCCACCCGATCCCCGAGCATGTCGTCTCAAGACGTTCCCATCACCAACACCCAAAGAAGAAGCAGAGTTGGCTATTAGCCAAAATGGAAAGAAAGAAGGTACGAAATCCAAAAGAACGCGAGAGTATTCACCTCCAAGAGCAGCGGGGTCCCGCTGCCGCCGCCGTAGTATCGCCCAGCGGGCGCGCCTTCGCCGGTGGGCAAAGACGGCGCCGCAAAAAGTCCGCCACCACGGGTTCCGTGAGCTCTTGCGGCGAGCTCGGCAATGCGCGCCGCCATCGCCTCCGTACTCACTAGATCGTTCGGCCGGGCCCCTCGGCGGCAAGGGCTCAGCGGGATCGCTGGAAGAACAAGATCGTCGCAGCTACCGGAGTCCTCCACGCATACCATCGCCGTGCAGCCCTTCCAGCTTGGACTTGACCGCGGCAGGATAAAGGCGGCGGCGTCGCGAGCGCCGAAGCAGCAGCCCCAACCAAGGCCGAGCGCGAGCCCGCAGTCTGTGATGAAGAGTCGACGCCAGAGCGGGAGGTTTGGCATCGCCCCCACGAACATCTCGCAGAGGGCGGGCGAAGATGACCAGGCCATGATCGAAGTTGGGGGAAGGCGCGCCTGGATCCCATAAGGCGAGCACCCCAAAAGAATTCGAGTACGGCGGGACAAGGCCCGCCAGACGCCTGTGAGAAGGTCACGATCTCCAGCGCGAGGACTCGGCATGATGGTGCCGCCGCTGAACCGGGCGGCGGTCGGTGGCACGAAGACTCGGCCGCCACCGATCCTCATCGACGGTGGAAGCAAAGTGTAATAGCTCCCCGGTGGTGCGCGCATCTCCGGGCGGCCTTTGCTGCGCTTGGGAGCCATGGAAAATTTGGCGGTGGCGGCTGGCGAGGAGGCTACTAGAGCAGCGAAGAAGGCAAGGATGCTTTGAAGACTTAGCGTCGGGGAGGATTGGCCGCGACCGAGAGAGGTATTTATAGGCGTGGGCGCGAGCGCGACGGTTTGATTTCGCCCAGGCTGGGCTGGGCGCCATCATTGCCCCGCTGTTTTTGGTTTCCAGCGCCAAAAGCGCGAATTCCCAAGGAAGATCGTGCAGCGTGGAGAATCAGCGACGGTCGCCGCAGGTGGGGCTCCCCACGATTCGCCTCCCCGCCGACAAGAAACGGAAGTACCGCGCGACGGTTCACAGATCATGGTGGACCCGGCTCTTGTCGGTGTAATAAATACCGGGTACAAAGAGCCCTCGGAAGGTCAGAGGGCCCTCACACAAAAAGGGCGAGCAAGGCCCCTGAAGCCAAGCGGCCCAGCGAGCCCCTCGAAGGCCAAGAGGCCCCCACGCCACAAAGCAGGCGAGCAAGGCCCCGCAAGCACGGGCGAAGCTCCTCAAGGCCAAGAGGGCCCCACGCGTCAAGTGGCGCGAGCCAGCCTCAGCCGCACGGGCGAGCCCTCAGAGGCCGAGAGGGCCCCACGCCAAGCCAGTGCGCGCGCGCAGCCCCTCGAGGGCGAGGCCCTCAGAGGCCGGCCCCACGCGCCAAAGCGGCGTGGGCGAGCCCCTCCGACGGTGAGGCGAGGGCCCACGCGCCAAAGTGGGCGCGCTGGGCGAGCCCCCGGAGACTGTGCGAGGGCCTCAAGGCCAAAGGGGGCTCAAGGCAGGAAGGCAAAGGAGGAGTCTTCGGACGGCTCCCCTCCGAAAGGACGGCGCGATTTAATGAGACATCACGCGGATAGACAATCAAGAAATGATTACCACATAGCACCCTCGCAGTCTCGAAGCGGCCACACCTTTACGGGCGCAGAAGAATTGACCTACAGAGAGAAGATTTGCTGAGGAGGCCGCCACGGCAGAGAAGCGGCAGGCCCCACCCGCAGACTCACCGGCAGGACTGCAGGGTCGAGGCCACTGCGCGGCACGCGAGGCGCCCAAGGCATGGGCAGCTGCACGTTGCCTCTCCGTCGTGTGTTGTCAGCAGATCGAGAGCATCAGACGCTTACCCCTCGGCTCTCTCCGCCACCCACGCTTGTATAAAAGGAGAGGAGGGGAGGAGCACTAGCATTGGTGCATTCAAACACCACAGTAAACACATTCCCATTCAACCACAATCGAAAAGAGCTAAGCCTCGGCAGAGTAGGACTATTACCCGCGAGGGGTCCGAACTCGTAAATCATGAAGTCGCCCTTGTTGTGCCCGACGCCAAATCGAATCGAGCTTGATCGAGTTGGCTAGCAGACTAAAAATCGACCAGGTGTGATCCGCAGCGGATGAGCGGAGAACACGCCGCCGTAAATCATAGTGCTGGCAATATGGTCCTAAGTATAACACTTGGAATGGTCCTAGGTTTCACAACAACTAGCAAGGTCCTAGGTTCAACACTTGGCATTCACCTAGGCAAAACTTCCGGCATGGTCCTTCTAGGCACAACAATGGTAGACCAATCCTCCTAGGAACCAAAATCGCAACACTCCCAACCACACACAACCAAGACTTCCTAGAGCACATTCTCGAATTATACGGTCACCACCGCTCAAGAAAAATGTTCAAGGTAGGATGACTGCTAGATTTGTTGGGCTCAAGGTCGAGAATGAGCACAAGGCACATGTTTGGGTGCCCAAGTCATTGATTGATCGCTTTGCTCGTTGCTTCTAGCTTGAAGGTTAACCCTGGGACCTCCCCGTGGGTCCCCGAGTCACATAAGTGATCTTCATTTGACAGTGAACTACCAGAGTGGAGGTGCCATTGATCATCGACAATGGTGCACCCAACACATGACCTAAGAACCCCTATTGTTCACCTCAATAGGGAGGAAGGCAAGATTCCCCAAGGTCACTTTTGGAGATGGAAGCAAGAGCAAGGTACTTGAGTTGGAAAGGTAGCAATCTCTTCCGATCTTTCAATTGACAATGTGTCGCTAGTAAAAACTTTAAGCTATAATCTTCTCTCAAGGCCCAAATATGTGATTTGGGGTTCCATTGTAATTTCTCACCGAGGGCTTGTTGGTTTTGGACAAAATGAAAATCTTGTGTTTAAAGGCTTTCGGTTTGAAAACTTGTTTCAGTGAACTTTAATGAACCTCGCCAGATCCGTCTCGACTTGCCTTGTCGCCAAAGTCTCTCTTGGTTGGCTTTGGCATAGGCGCCTTGGGCATGCTCAAGATGGCAAATTTGAAGAAACTTTTCAAAACGAGTTGATTCTCGGGTGCAAGATGTGACATTCGAGAAAGACAAGCTATGCAAAGGTTCGTCAGCCGGCAAGCAAGTGGCAAGCTCACATCCTCGCCAAAAATGTCATGTCTACATCTCGACCTCTCGAGCTTATACACATGGATCTTTTGGGCCAACAACATATGTGAGTATCGGGGAAATCTTTATTGCCCGGTCATTGTTGATGACTTCTCCCGATACACTTGGGTTTTTTTTACCCGATAAAACTCCAACCGAGATGTTTTCAAAAGTTTGTAAAGAAAGCCCAAAATGCTTTTGAGTGTACCTCAAGAAGGTGAGAAGTGACAATGGAACGGAGTTCACTAACACTTCGCTGAGTCGTTCTATGATGAGTTAGGATTGATCACCGCTCACCACCTACACCCTCAAAGAAATGGGGTGGTTGAGAGGAAGAACAGACGCTCATTGAGATGGCAAGGACAATGTTAGATGAGTACAAGACTTCACATCTGCTCGGGTCAAGCAATCAATACAAATTTTGTCATCGTGATCAACAAAGTCAGACTTTCACAAGCTTCTCAAGAAGACGCCCCACGAGTCGCTTGGGAAGACGACCCAATGTCTCCTACTTCGTGGTTTTTGGTCAGAAGGTCTACATCAAGAAGAAGCGGAGCACTTGGGCAAGTTCTAGAGTAGAGTGGACACGGAGTCTTCTTGGGATATTCACCAGAGGGTCTTCCTTCAGGTGTACAATGAGAACAAAGGGTCGATTGAAGAGACTCAGGATGTGAAGTTCGACGAGTCGAATGGAAGTCAAGGGGAGCATGAGAACCTGGATGATGTGGATGGTGAGCAGTTGGCTAGAGCGGTGGAGGAGATGCCAGCTGGTGATGTGAGACCGGTAGAGGTTCAGAGGGAGACCGAGGTTGTTGCTCCACCCCTCACACCTGAGCGAGTACCGTAGTCGGGGAGCTTCACCTCAGCGGTTAGCTCAAGCCATGATCAGATTCCAGAGACAGACATGTGAGCCGATGCGAATCGATGAGCTACCACCCCAGCTTGATCAAGACCATCACACCATTGCTCGTGATCACCCAAATGATCAAGTGATTGGGGACTTGACTCACTGTGCAAACAAGGTCTAGGACACCACCTGTGGAGCACACGGCGCTTGTGTCTCGAGCTTGAGCCAAAGAAAATGGAGGAGGCAATCGAATGACCCAGATCGATCAATGCGATGCACGAGGAGCCGAACAACTTTGAGAGAAACAAAGTCCGGACTTTGGTAAAGAGGCCGAGCGATCGCAACGTGATTGGCACCAAGTGGGTATTCAAGAACAAGCAAGATGAGTTTGGATTGGTGGTGCGCAACAAGGCTAGGTTGGTCGCCGTGGCTTCACATGATCGAGGGTATAGATTGTGGAGACACCTATGCTCCCGCGGGCCCGCCTCGACGCTTATTAGACCGCTTGTGGCGTTTTCACGTACACAACATCGCCTCTCAAGCGAGATGGATGTGAAGAGTGCTTTCTCAACGGGTACATAGGAGAGCTAGTGTATGTGGAGTAGCCTCCGGGGTTTGAAGATTCACGCCACCCCGATCATGTGTACAAATTGTCAAAGGCTTTGTATGGTCTCAAGCAAGCACCTGTGGCATGGTATGAAAGATCGAGGGACTTCTCATCGGCAAGGGATTCACGGTTGAAGGGTCGACTCGACACTATTCACCAAGGTGGTGGATGGAGACTGCTCGTGCTGTGTATGTGGATGACATCATCTTCGGCAAAGACAAATGGGTCCTTGGTCAAAGAGTTCAAATACATGATGAGCAAGGAGTTCGAGATGTCGATGATGGGCGAGTTGAACTTCTTCTTGGGATTTCAAATCAAGCAACTCAAGACCGGACATTCATATGCCAAGAGAAGTACATCCACGACCTCCTCAAGCGCTTCAAGATGAATGATTGCAAGCCAATCCGACACCAATGGGAACCAACCGCCACCTCGACCTCGACAAAGAAGGTAAATATGTCGACCAAAAGCTTTACTGCTCCATGATTGGTGCTTTGCTCTATTTGATCGCATCTAGGCCGACATCATGTTTAGTGTGTGCATGTGCGCTAGATTTCAAGCCTCCCTAGAGAAATGCATATGATCGCTTGTGAAACGAATACTTGACACTGAAACACACACCTAGCATAGGTCTTTGGTTCCCTAAGGGTGCGCGGTTTGAGCTCCTAGGCTATTGACTCAGATTATGCCGGTGCAAGATTGATCGCAAAAGCACTTCCGGCATGTCACTTCTTGGGTAGGTGTCTTGTGTCATGGGCGAAAAAACAGAACTCCGTGGCGCTATCTACCGCCGAGGCCGAGTATATAGCGCGCGGGAGTTGTTGTGCACAATTGCTTTACTTGACACAATCACCGCTTGATTTTGGGCTAAAACTTGACCATGTGCCTCTTCTATGCGATAACGAGAGCGGTGAAGATAGCGGCAACCCGGTCCAACACTCACGGACCAAGCACATTGATGTCCGTCATCATTTCCTTCGGATCATGTGACAAAGGGCGACATTGTGCTTGAGCACGTATGACAGAGGACCAAATTTTGCCGACATATTCACCAAGCCACTCATGAGGCACGATTCTGCAAATTGAGAAATGAGTTAAACATCTTAGATAAGTCAAACATTGCCTGAGTTGATCGCGTGGCTATGTTGTCACAACCCCGGCTTCACCGGGATCCACTCACAATCCATTGCTAGTCCCAGAGATCAATGCTAGCAACTTGTGAGCGACAGTTTGTTGAACATCATCACACAGTCATAAATAACTAAGAGAAATTACATATTATGCAAAAGTAATTGTTACACAACTACTTATTACACTTGTTTGATTAAGGAATGACATAATAATGTCCATAATATACCAGAGTGCGGAAAATTCGAATATGCATCGGAAAAAGTATGATGATGCTCCAATCCGACCCTTGAGCGCCAGCTAATCCTCATCAAAGTCCGGGACACGATCCTCCTGATCCTGAAGATAGACCGAACCTAATCCTTCTCCTGAATACAAATTTATCCGTGGTTTTTGTATAGTGAGTACACGGCTACCCAGCAAGAGTCCTTATAAATAATGCAAGGATAATAGCAAGAACAGGGTGGTTAATTTGCATAAGTACCTATTCTAGTCAAGATTAATTAAATTGTTGTAAAAGCATTTGTTGAACAATTATGAAGATAACCAACTCCCCAAGGTAACAAATGAGCTCGGCTTCAAAGCCCTCCGCAAGATTGCACAAGCCTCGAATACTCAAAACCAAAACCAACCCATCAGATTATTATTACACACATGAGACTACCATGTACGACCTTCCTCCCCTCCCATAACCGTGGGAACGGCTATCATGATAGTTTTAACTCTGCAGAGTGTAGCACACTTTACCCATAAGCCGAGTGGTACTTTTGCATCTTAGCTCTTCCTTAGGAGCCTGCACTAAGTAACAATACAAGGCGATTCATTAGTTCCTCTGCTAACACCGATACCCCTCTAAGGATTCGCACTGGCCCCCTTGAGCCAACGGACCGCACTCGATCTTTTCAAAGTAAAGTGTGTTAACAGCCTTCCCTAACTACTAAGCCAGATTAGCACATGTCACAAGAACATGTTAATGCTAGCACTTATGGTTGCGCTTGTATGGTTTGGCCGGATAAGCACACGCCCAAAGTCCTTAGACCAAGGTGACTACCTCCAACAATCCACACCCACAAAACCACCCGACTATGCCACCATTAGTCAACACACGCCCGTAGGTTTTAGTTGATTAGGTTAAAGTAACTCAAAGATTCCAATCATACCAAGTCACAAGAATAATTAAATGATGAACCTAAATCAACTACTAACCCACGAGCACTAGCATCTATGCACAAGGATAGGCTAGTTATAACAAATAAGGCAAAGAATAAAGGGCTAATTCACGTGGTCAATGACGCAGGTGAATATTAGGTTTCTACCCTTCCCATCAATTTATGCATGAGAAAATAAATAGAAACAATAAACGGGTGAGTTTTGTAAATTGGGAAAGCAAGATGCAACTATCTTGCCTTGGTAGTACTCCGGTCTTATGGGCCTCCTTCGAACGGCTCTCGCAGCCCTCCCGATCAACATGAACACGGACGATCTACGCAGATATGCATATGTGCAAGAAACAGCAAAACAATCAACATAACATATAGCTAAATAAATTATATAAAATTTAGGGATTTATGGAAAATAATGGCTCGAATCACCTAATTTGGAGTTCGGATGCTCCTTAACAATTTTGGAAGTTTAGGATAAATCGAAAAAGGCTGAAAAGATTAAACCGAGAAAACCGGCGAACCGATCGAACCGATCCAAACCGGCTGGCTCGGCGCGGGCGGCTGCAAAGCGGGGACACGCGGCGGTTATGGTCAGCGCAAGACGGCGACGGCCGACGCGGCGACATCGCGGCGACGGGCGGAGACGACGACGGCGCGACGCGTGGCAGACGCGATCGGGTAACGGCGACGACTAACTACGTGGCGACGCTGTGGCGATGGGCGAGGCGATGCAGCGGCGGGCGCTGGTTGGCGGCGGATGCGGGCGGCGGGCGCTGGGCGAAATGGCCACGGCTGGCGCGGCGCGGCGCGGCGACGGGCGGCGACGACGGCCAACTCCGCGAGCTTTTTCTTCCTCGATTCTGCACCGAAACCGACCATCCAAGTATCCATCTAGACCGCCTCGACGAGATCTTCAACATGGCACCATCTAATCTTGAGTTTGGTCAAAGCACAGAGAGAGATCTGTAGAAAAGGGTTTCGGTGGGGAGGGTTTTGACGGCTAGGGTTTGAGACTTGAGGGATTTCGTGATGAGGACTTGGGACAGGGGTCTTGGGGGGTTTATATAGTGTCTTGGACGACCTGGGTTGGGCCTTGGGCTAAGAGGGGTTGGATTAGGACTCGAATTCTAATTCGGATAGAATTCAGATAGGCTTCGGGCTTGTTTAACAAGAAAACAGAGTTTCCCTTACTGGATTGGACTGAAATTTGAAGGGTAATTCGGATTAGGCTACAAAAAGGTCCCCTCCAAATTTGAGCACGAGATTCCCTCGTTCACTCATTATTTTATTGGTTTGACGAGCTCCCGGCAGAACGGCAAAACTTCAAGGAATCACGAGCTAGCCTTGGAATTTGGGTATGAAACTTGGAAGGTGGCTAAATCATGGCATTTAGGGTTTTTTAGAATTTATCTAGAATTTTTAAAAAAAGTCTTCTAGGGTTTTGGCTTAAACCTTAGTTTAAATTAATTTAAAACAGGGTTTCGTATATAACAATTCCCTTTTAATTTACTTTTGGGTTTTTGAAAATACAAGTGACATACGACAAAATAGAGGATGTCACATATGTCATTCATTGCAAATCTTTTAAGCCAGTTTGAGCATTTAGGTGCCTTGCTTGTTATACTAAGTGCTATTCATTGCCTAGATGTTCATCACTTGATTTTTATAGCTATAGTATGTGTTCATTCTGTCACTAGCTCAACTTGTGCTTAACTCAATATATCATGCAATTGGAAGCCATGAGCATGTGTTAGGAGGGCTATAGCTTCTAGTCTCATTTGATTGCTCTAAACTTTTTGGTGGATCATGTGCTTCTAAGTCTAGATTGTGTTCTTCCATTTTGCACATGTCTTTACTTCGCTAACTTGAGCAATTTTGAGTAAATGTTGAGCCAAAATTACAAAATGTGCTAAAATATGAATAAGGCCACAATTGGTCATACATAGTCTCACCAATGCCTCCTCGATGAGATAGCTTGCCATGGCTAGGCATGAACCTAGGGGGAGTTTTGGATGACCGAGACGCCATCTTCAAGGTCATGTCAGGGTGGCCGCCTATGGTTTGAGACATGGCAAAATTTGAGAAAATGCAAAGTGCAAAAATATAAAATCTTTTAAAAAATTGAGCTCAACCAAAAATGTTTTTAGTCTCAAATAGGCACGGTGATAGCATGTGTAGCTTGGATTGCACCTTCTAGTGCTATGGAGCATCATGTGTCCCCTTTGAGTTTTGGAGCAACTCTTGATACTTCTAGCTATAGTTCACCTTATATTTGCTCTAGGTCATAATAACTTGAATTACATATCTATCAACTTTGCTCTAGTTGATCTTGTGACATTGTGACCTTGAGATGGCTAGATTTTAACTGTGGTGGACTTATGGGCGTGTTTGCACTAGTATAACCTCCAAAGCTCTTAATTTGCTGTTAATCCCATGTTTTGCTACTTTGTGGTCATTGATGCCAAAGGGGGAGAAATAATGGCAAATCCATGCTTTGGAAACACTTTGGGCATTGTTATGTTTTGGGATGCAAAGGGGGAGAATTGACTTTGAGTTACAAGTGATATCTTAGGAGATGCTTTGCTCCTAGGATGATGTGAAGTGATATCTTAGGAGATGCTTTGCTCTTAGGATGATGTGATAGTATTCTCAAGTAGTATGCATTGATTTAGGGGGAGCTTATGTCTATTCTTGTAATGGCATGGAGCAATGTTTCGAGCTAACCCATTGCACCGTAGATTGTATTTGTACTTTGTCATGTTGATTTAGCAGTGTTGTCATCAATTACCAAAAGGGGAGATTGTAAGATCAAGCCTTCCATGGGCTTAATGTTTTGGTAATTGATGCCAACTGGCCTCGACGGATCGCATCAAGGCTAAGGATGTTATTTGCTAGTTCTTCTATTTTTCTTGTGTGCAGAATCGCTTCGCCCATCCGCCCATTGATGTCTGCAAGCTCATCTCTCTGGTTGTAGGTCCCATCGAGCACAAGTTCCAGCTTCATCCGAGTGAGTTCGAGCGGTTCTAGAGATGCCAGTGTCCAGGTTAGAGAGAGTTCCCGAGCGGGATAGCTGTCCAAGATTCGAGTCTCTTAGCGCCTAAGTCTTCGAAAGTGCCAGAAGTCTCCTAAGCCACTTTCCAACTGGCCCAAGGGTTTCTTAGCGCCTAAGTCACCGGTTCCGCCTAAGTCATCCAAGTGTTCCTTAGGAGTCCACAAAGCGACAAAATCCAAAAACCAAGCCCTAGACGAAGACAAGAGAGAGAGAGTGTCCGAGGGTGCCGAGAGTGGTTTCTATAGAATTTATGGTTTATCCATTTAGAAATAGGTGGTGAAACTTAGTTAGTTGGATAGCCCTTTCTCTTAGCTTTCCTAATGCCCAAGATCATAAAAAGCGGAGTTCGGGAGCAAAAGTTATGAATTTTTAGTATTTGGCCGAGGGCGTGGTTGAGCTTGTCGGACGGAGTCCGATAAGCCGTCGGACGGCGTCCGACAGAGCACATTTTTTCTTGTCGGACGGAGTCCGATAAGCCGTTGGACGGCGTCCGACAGAGCACAATTTTGCCCGAAAAATCTTGTCGGACGGAGTCCGATAAGCCGTCGGACGGCGTCCGACAGAGCACAATTTTGGCATAAAACCCTGGTCATACGGAGTCCGATAAGCCGTCGGACGGCGTCCGACAGAGTACGAATTTGGGGACAAAATCTGGTCGGACGGAGTCCGATAATTCTCCGGACGGCGTCCGATGGATTGATTCGAAACTCGGGAAAAATGAATCTGAGCCGTCCATTGTTAGGGTTTCGCCTTGTGCCTATAAATAGGGGCTTGGAGCACGGGAGAAACCTGAGAGAGCCTAATCTAGTAGCCACCCCTTGCCCTAGCCACAAAGAGAGCTCCTCCCATGGTTCCCATCTCCACCTAGGGTTCCATGTGCTTGAGAGATTGAGAGGAGAAGAAGAGAGAAGAGGAAGAAGAAGGTGCCCCTACCTCCTCTCATCCATCCCCAAGGTTTGCCCTTGTCCCATGGTGTTCTTGCCCTAGTTTCCATGGTGGGAGAGAAGGGTAGTGGTGAGAGACGGTCTCCGATCTTGTGCTCTTGGGACTTCGCCACGGAGAGATCGCCGCCACGCCACGAGCTTCATCAACCGAACGACTACATCAACTGTGCCACAAACCCACCATCCGCTGGTGGTCACCGCCTTGTGTGGGGTGCATCCTCTCCATCCGTTGAGTCACAAGTCCGCCGTGTGTCATGCCCACCTCCGTGTGTCGGTGGTGCGAAGGTGTCCGTGTGTCGGAGCCAAATCCTCCATGTGTTGGGGGTACCTCATGTGTTGAGGTGAAATCCACCGTGTCGGTGGTCGGTGCCGTGTGTCGGTGCGGTGGGGTGTGAGCTCTCGCGTGTGAGAGAACTCGCCTGCAGTGAAGGTTTGGAGCTCGCCACCATGTGTTGGTGAAGAGCTACCACGAGTGGATTGAGGGCTAGGAACGAAGGGTTCCGACTTCTCTGTGAGAAGTTTCTCAACTGAGACGAGGTGTTCATGTGTTAAGCATCAACTTCGGAAACAACTCGGTTTGCCCTTCTTGTCTCATTCATTTACTTCCGCACATTAACTTGATCGCTTGCATGTGAGTGCCATCGAGCCTCCTAGTAGTCGCTTGTGTCTCATTGTGATCGCTCCGCAACTAGACTCTAAATCCATCGATAGCTTGGGTTCCTAATTTGACTAATTAAGCAAGCGAATTGAGTGAAATAAAATTTGAAAAGAGCCGATTCACCCCCTCTCGCCTAGGATCCTTACAAGTGGTATCGAGCTCGGGTCTCTAGTTGCTTAACCACATAGAGATGGTCGACGGGGTAGTGTAGCCGCCAATAGGATTCCTCCGCTTAGTGGCACTAATTTTGGTTTTTGGAAGTTATGCATGAAAGTATTTCTCCAAGCCATGGGAATGAAAGTTTGAGGGTTGTAGAGTCTCCTCATGGTGTCACACTCACTAACAACATACCTGCTACACCCGCACAAAACAAACTCTTAGAGACCGATGCTAAGGCTATGAACGCTTTGTTTTGTGGTTTGAGCATGGAGGTCTTCGATAGAGTTAGCAATCTCACTAGTGCACACGACATATGGATCACACTCATTGAGATTCACGAGGGCACTTCTGCTGTTAAGGAGGGTAGACTAGTAGTTGTCAAGGAGCGTTATGATCGCCTGTAATGCTTCCAAATGAGAATGTCAATGCTATGTTTACTCGGCTTAACCCCATCCTTAACGAGCTTAAGGGCTCGGCCACATCAAGGTAAATGATGAAGTGTGCAGAAGATGTCATGGATCCTCCCCAAGAAGGACTACGGGACATCATTACCTATCTCACCAACAATGTGACGTGGAGAAGCCGGCACCCACAGCCTTTGCTCAAAGAAGATCACCGCACATGAGATGATGCTTCTCAATGATTCAGAGGATTCCCCGCCCAAAGAAAGAATCAAGTGATCGCCTCAAGGCTAGTGGATCCAAGCAGAGTGATCCCAAGTCAAGTCAAGTCGAGAATGAGGTGAGATGACATGGAGCGAGATCGAGGATGGCTTCCAACACTTTGGCCTGTTCATGAAGCAAGCCGCCGCCATGAACAAGAATGGCTATGGTAGCAGGAAGAGGATGAGCAGAAACTCACATGCATCATACCGATGCTATGAGTGTCAGGAGAAGGGACATATTGCTTCGATGTGTCCTCAGAAGGGCAATACCAAGTACAAGGACAAAGGAAGGGAGAAGGGTGATGGCGAGAAGCCAAGACAGAAGGACTACAAGAAGCTGAGACGCCGGCGCGCCGGTGAAGAGGCGGTGCTTCCTTGCGATCCCACGGATAGGGCTGGACCCTGGCGAGGATTGCCTCCCCCGGTGACCATTGGAGTTGAGGCGGCCGGGGTGGAGTTCCCAGCCGGGCTGAAGGTGCCCGTAGTCCAACTGGTGTGTGGGGTTGTCAGCGCGAGTGCTGGGGTGCCCCGCCCAGGAACTTGCTTCGGTCGCGGCGTGGTTGACAGGCCTGTAGAGCTTCCGCAATCCATGCCTCCTTCCGGGCTTCAGCTTCACGGGCACATGCTATCGCGTCGGCCAAATCTCTAGGCCTCTCCCTCCGAACATCCGCGGCCAAGGCGACCGACAATCCGGCGGTGAAGGTCTCGATCTGGTCCATTCGACGCACGCGAGGAGCGCCGCCTCCGCTGGAATTCCTTGGCATATTCATCCACCCGGCTGGTGCTTTGCTTTAAGTTAACCAAATCTCCCAATGGGCCGACGGTGGAATACCTGGAGAATCGCTGGCTGAATGTGTCACGAAAGTCTTCCCAGCTGACCCATCTCTCATCAAGCTGCCAATTGTCTAGGACTTGCAGGGCCTCCCCTCGCAGGTGTACCCCTGCTATGCCAACCCATTCCTCCTCTGGAATCTGGTGGAAGCGGCAAAATCGCTCGCATATCCTTAGCCAATCCAAAGGGTCTGCTGATCCGTCGTATTCCACCAATTCCAACCGCGGTGGACGGGGAGTCCAACGTCGGTCTTCTGCTCCCTCTCAGTCTTGCCACAGCGCTCTGTTCCTTCCGCCCTCCATCGGTCCACGATGTGTGGGTCGATGGCGTTCCAATTCTCTTCCATGCATTGATTCTTCCGACGCCGGAATGGCCTGAGGGTGTCCGCTGCCCTGCTGATCGCGCTGATCATTCGGGCCCTGCGGAGGATCGCCCGCGGGTTCCTTCGCCTTGACGTGCTTGATCATCTCCTCCATGAGTCGCCGCACTTCCTTGCTCTCCGCCTCCAGCGCCGAAAGCCTGTCCTCCACGGAAGTACTCATGGTACCCAGGCTGGACGGCTCTGATACCAATTTGTTATGAGCTAACTCGGGATGAACTAGCTTATAAGCTCGCGTACCCGGCCGTAGTCCAGAGCGGACGGCCGAAGAGGATGAACTCGCCACGCTATCGCGCAGGCGAGGGACTTTGGCTGTTTTCGGAGCCACCGCCTGAGACTAGTTTTGGTGCATAACAAGCATGCCATTTTCTGGGTTTATCATTCCTTTAAAAAGACTCACAAGCAAACACAACGGACTCCTTATTCGAAGCTCAGCCACTGCTGGCTAACTAACCGACTAACAACCCAACTGACACGCTAACAAAAGGCTGAGAACGCCCAACAAACGCCTAACAACCCAAAGACTCACTGAGACTCGGCTGACTTGGAGCGTTTCTTCTTTCTATAGAAGACGCGATCAGCAGCCATAGCAGAGTTTTGATAAAGGGACAATTTTTTTTTGTTGCGTTGTTATACCTGCTTTCAAGTTTCTAATGCGAGTAAAATTAAGTTGGAGGTGGGAAATTGATAATTTGGTTTGTGTGAGTGATATTTTGATCCACGTTGTGCCCCATGGCACCTTGTGCACTGGTCAGTATTGTGCTAGGTCACTAGTGCACCTCGAGCTTCTTGACAAATATGGTAGGGGATATTTGTACAGTCAAGTTACGTTTACATCCTGGAATATTGTGCTCAGTTCACATAACTTCTGAACTAAAAAACTAGGCATTCTGTTCTAAAAGCAAGCTAGGCATTCTGTTCCAAAAGTACCAAAATCGAAGCATTTAACACCCCTCCAGGGCTTGTTTGGCTAAACTGGGAAATAAATCGAGGGGCCAAAATCCTCCGGGGGAATTTGTTTGATCATTTCACATCCTTGGGTGACAATCCCCTTCCGTTCAGGTCATACCGTCCTAGCTCGTCACTGCTCCTCAACTCCATCATTCGGGGGGCAGAACGCACACCTAGTACAATAGTTCCATGTGTAAAGTAAATCTTTTTTTTTTTTGGATAGGATAGTCACAATATATTCCCTCCGATATTTCCTCCGGTCACGAAAAAGAAGTGGCCGTTGACTTTTGCACACGACTTTGACCATTCGTCTTATTAAAAAATTATGAATATATAAAAATATAAGTCATACTTAAATATATTTAACAATAAACTAAATCAAAATAAAATAAATGATATTTATATGACTTTTTTAAATAAGACGAATGGTCAAAGATGTCTTCAAAAGTCAACGGCGACTTCTTTTCGTGACCGGAGGGATTATTATCTCGTTGATGCAATGTGACTATGAAATTTGAATATTATTTTTTTTACTCAAATCAAAAATTACTTTTCTTAAACATTGGATAGTTCAAGTTGCCTTTGTTTGCATCTGGGCATCCTCTTCGTTCAGTTAGACTGGTTTGTTATGTTCTTTTGTTCTATCCTAAATCCTTATATTCTTGACCAAGAGGTACCGGAGGGTCATGGTCATTAGCACTTAGGGCAGCCAGAATTCCTGTAGCAATCGACATGTTTCATGCGATGTTCTATAACTGTTTTTTCTCTCTTGGTTTAGTTCCTTGAATTCTTTAGTTCCTTTTTTAACTTCTTCCGCAAAAAGAAACATACCAGAATGAAGGGATTGATTCAAATCTAATAAAGACATTTATAGGGAAAGCTACTTGGGTTGGCAAATTTGGTGCGCTCGATTCAATGTGTATGGTCTAGATAGACTGATCATCGTCTCTTACTCTCTGTGGGTAACTTGTGTCACTAGATCAAGAAAAATAAATTGTTAAAATAGTTTGGGCTGAACTATTCAATTAAATTTCAATATGAACTTTAGAATTTTAAAAGTTGCCTAGTATTTTAACACAGAAATCCTACCAATTTATTGAAGCGGGAGAAATATACAAGAAACAAAAAAAATAGGGCGCCAAGCCATGCCGCAACTCCACGTTGTCAACTCGGCCTAAAGCTAATACTATAACAAATGGCCACCACCTGCCACCCAACAACATCCACAAGACCAACGGACGACGCGAACAACACAACTGTGGCCACCACCCTAGCAACAACAAACCTTGCAACCAAACTACAAGGAGACACTCAAGAAGCCAATCAACCAACAGCACAAAAGGGATGCCTTCAACAAAAAAAAAAAAAGCGGTGACAAAAATTGACGTCCCTCTACATAGATTGTGTTTTCATCCAAGGAGGCTTCGAGAAGGGGATGACATCCATGGTGACTCTTCCAAGGAGAGGAGCAGCACTGAACGACGGCACCATCGTCGACCAAGCGGGGAGCTGATCATTTTCACCTATCACATCCACCTTTAAGCCATGTTGAAAGGAGAGCAGAAGTTAGGGTGTCGACGGAAAAACCGCTGTTGCTGACCCACACTACCACCACACGACCAGTGATGAACCACCCAATCACCGTCGATCTTCTCGTGGGAGGAGGGGATGAATAAGGCAGCGAGAGTGATGGACTTCATCAAGATAATTGAGGGATAAGGGATTCATTGTTGTCGTGGGGAAAAGCTGTTGGATCTGCTCTTTCCTCGCCTGGTATGGCTATGCTGGAAATGACCTTTACATGCATAGCAATAGCGAGCTTCTCTTGAGCACAGCTAACCTTGCGCGCTAGGTCCTGCCACTGGCCATCTCTATGTCACTGTGCGTGGCAAAGGCTGGATCTGAGCAAGGTTCAAAATGGATCTACCCATAGGGGAGGTCGATCCGATGACCACGTCGCACCCCAACCCACACACAGACCAACCTAGGTCTAGTCATCGCTTGGTGGCCAACTAAGCTGTCGCAAGCACGGCCGCTAGGGACCCAAGATAGGGAGGTGAAGCCTCCAAGCAGGGCCCACTGTTACCGCTGTAGCGGCCTCTCCCGAAGTTAGATCCCTGGCATGAGGTGGCAGGGAGGGGTGCCAACGGGGCGAGTTGCTAAGGAAGAAGAGTGAGATGAAAGGGAAGGAGACGGGCTCGCTACCGCCACACCAGTGAAGAAGGACATCAACGAAGGGGGCTGCTGATTGCGGGACATATCACTTCCTGAGTCTTTAGAGGGAGTGCTCAGGGGTCACGGGTCTCTTGTCTTGTGACTCTTTCAGACGAAGTTGTCCGGTTAAAATTTCTAAATTTTGCCATTAATATGGTCCAAGTTAGCCACATTGGCTAGAATTACTTTTGAAATATTCAATTATATTTTGTATGGATTTTCTAATTACTTATAATATAAAATTATAAATATAATAGGAAGTCAAATTAAATGCAATGTCGCCTAAGAAATTCCTTGCGACAATGGTCTCATCTCGAGTGATGTTTTTTTTATCTCAAAGGCTCAAACCTCTGAACGCAACAAATGCTGGCCAAAACTAGGACAGGGACAATTGACCAACAGCGATGCAACATGTAAGATGACTCCCCTTATTAGCTTGGTTGTCGAATGAATTTCCCACTTGTTTGATTGCAACATGCAACAGCAATGATCCTGCCTTAAGTAATTTGTCTTCGCCCCGTTTAAGAAATGGCACGTTAACATTTAATTTTATAGGTGTGATTTTATTTGATTGACACCAAATTGGTTCATTTTCAACGTGGATTTCTTTTTGCAAAACGTATAAAACAGAAGTTGGTCATGAAAAGTTATGGAAGCATTTATACATATATGGAAAAAAGCTTAAGAACGGTAATACGGTTCAGTGGTATAGCTAGGCCTAGACATCGTGTCTAGCTGCTTACCGCCATGTCTGCTTTCAAGCGCTGCTGCCAAGATAAAACATGTAGGATGTGTTTGGTTCATGACCCTGAGTCCCTACCAAATTTTGGTCATGACCACCAAATTATTGATAAAATTATTTCATTTAGATTGAAGCCAAAATTTGATAGGGCAATAATGGTTATTGTTTCATTTAAAGCCAAATGATATACAGAAAATCCCTAATAAGTTTTTTTGTGGTTCATTTCCATACACGAGTGAATTTACAAAAAATTCTAAAATTTTAAATTCAAATAGATATTCAAAAATAAAAGGATAATAAATTATTGAAATAGTAAAAATGGGTCGCTTTCTCTTAGGATTTTAGATGAATTGTTTCTTTGATGCGATATAAACATCAAATAAAATAGATACAAGAATAAAAATGTAAATATGAACTTAAATAAACAAGCAAATGCTCTGTTCCTAACTTCGTTCGGCTAGATGCTACTCCTTCCTATTAACATGGAAGTTCTTCTCAGATACAAGGAAATAATTCAGTTCTAGAGCCAAAGATCGTAGTTCTCGAATGAGTATCCGAAAAGATTCTAGAGGATCCTCGTGATTAGGGCCCTGTTCTTTTCGGCGTGAAGTTGAGTTGAGTTTTACTGTAGCAAAATTTGTTATTTCTTATAGTCTATATGTTGTAATAATTTGTAACAATTTTTCAAGACTTTTAGTGTTTATATCAAAGATGTTAAAACTATTTTTTAATTATTTTTCAGCCCCTTTAGATCCTTTTCAAGAACTCTCGACTTTTACTACAGTAAAACTCAACTTTACTCAACACTGTAAAGAACAAGGCCTAGGTACTCTTTTTCCATAGCAAGCACTTCGAAATGCTGTAACTTTGGATACAGTAGCTGATAGTGAGAAAAAATCTTTTTTGAAAAAAACTTTTAAACTGTAGTGTAAATTGTAAAGAAATTTAGAAAAAATGATAGATTGAGTAACCGGTGAAATGGAGTGAGGATAGAGTGTGTGACGTGGATGCTAACAATCCACTACAAGAATCAGCATGAATCTCGGGGGCTAAATCGTTTATCGAGGGCTCCAATCCGGTCTTCAAAATTATAGGCAGAATCTCGAGGCGCTAAAAACACTCTTGTGAAAGGCGCGTTTTCTCGAGGGCTAACCAGAGGCCCTCGAGATAGTTTGGACGGAGGCGCCACCCTCTGACGGCCGTTTGGCCAGCTGACAGTTCTCGAGGGCTTGGCCCTCGCGAGCTGTTCCCGCCCTCGGTTCTCGAAATTTCCCAAATAAATCTCACTCATTCTCTCTCTCATCCCTTGACCCCTCTCTCAGTCCTCTCTCTCTCGTTCTCTCTCTCAGCTGCCGACGGCGAAGCGGCAGCAGCGCGCCAGCGGAGGGTCGTGGCGGGCAAGGAGCGGCGGCTGGCTGGTCTCGATCTCATCCCGACCACGGCGCCTCGACCTCATCCCAGCCCCGCCGCCTCCTCCATCGCGAAGCGGCGGCCGGATCCGGCGGGCGGAGGCCGGATCCTCACCGTCGGCGCCTCGTCCGTCGCCTCCGTCGCGAGCGGCGGCCGGATCCGGTGGGAGGAGGCCGGGTCCTTCGCCAAGCCCCACCGTCGGCTTCTCCGGCGGATCCACCGTCCCCTCCCTCTCTCTCTCTCATGTGGAGATTCGGCTGTTCATGTTCATGTGCAGATGTTCATGTTTATGTGCAGATGAATTTGTAGATTAAACCGAGCATTTTGATTCATGTTCATGTGTAGATGAATTTGTGGTTCATGTTGATGTGGAGCATTTTGATTATGCAATATATATTTGGCATATGGATTAAACCGAGCATTGATCTTATTTTCAAAAATTCCAGTAGCTCTTGCATCATATATATAGAATTTATTTTGCTATATTCATGTGCAGATGTTCATGTGGGGATTTTTTTTTTGCTATGTTCCTATATGTGCATATTTTTTTTTATACGATGGGAAAAGGCTCTCGAGGGCTTAGCCCTCAAGAAACCGTCTCTATCTACCGTTAAGTCAGGATTCCGTCCGTCCTGCAAGTGTTTTCGAGGGCGCCTACTGGGCCCTCGAGATTTAGCTTTCTTGAGGGCCAGGCTCTCGAGAAATGTCGTTTTTCTCGAGTAGCTAGTCACGAGGGCTGTTTCTCGACGGCCGGCCCTCGAGAAAGCCTAATCTCGAGGGTTTCTCCCCTTTTCTCGAGGGTTTTTGGCCCCTGAGACTCATGCTGATTCTTGTAGTGATCTCCTTCTTAGCAACTCCACGCATGACCGATGGGCCCATAAAGCAGCAGTAGCATGCAATCACTGAGGCTGAATAGTGGGCCTTGTATGTATGGTGGCAACACTACCGCTTTGGCTCGCCATCCTCAGGCGCAGGAAAATGAAAAATGGCGTGCCCCAGTAGTTTTGCGCCCGCTCTGCATGCAAAACCGTTGGCGAGACAATTATTTTGACGGGCGAGCCGATCTTTTTTGAAAGGTCAAGAAATCTTGGCAATTTTATTGAGAGAGAATAAACAATTACGAAGACGTTAATTAATGCCATGGAAAGCGAAAAGAACAAAACAAAACAAAAAAAACAAGAGGAGAGAATGACTCCACAGGCCGAAACACCAACCAGGAAAACAAACTCATGGAGCCATTCTTCGGTCACGGTCCGGCGCAGACAAACATAATCCGAAAGAAACGGGCCACTCACAAGACAGGGCGGCTGCATCCATCAACTTCCACACACCTGGACAAACCAAGTGAGTGCCAAATCTCGTGGGCGGCCGAGGGCATCGAGCCAAACAAAGCCCTAAACGCGCTGCGTCGACCGATGTGAGTGCTATGCTGGTATCCGGACCCATGGGTATTGCAACAGTACTTGATCCAAGATACAAAACACACATGCTTCAAGCCTTGTTTGGATCTCTCTATGGACCTGAGCATGCACATGTGGAAGTTAATGACATAAAAAGACTCATGTTGGACTTGTTGTTAGAATACCAAGATAGTGCTGAGGTTGTGAATACATCTGATGTTACTAGTAGCACAGCTGCTGAAAATGTTGGAGTAGATGAAGTATTTCATATATTTGATACATATATGTCCTCCCAACCTGTTAGTTCTGTTTCTCAAGTGCGCATTGAATTAGACCTATATTTGGAAGAACCCCCTCTACCTAGAACACAAGAGTTAGATATTATCGCTTGGTGGAAGATTGGAGGTATAAAGTATCCTACCTTACAAAGGATTGCCCATGACATATTGCCTATCCCTGTTACAACTGTGGCGTCCGAGTCTGCATTTAGTACCGGTGGTAGAGTTCTTAGTCCACATCGAAGTCGACTTGCACCAAATATGGTAGAGGCATTAATGTGTATGCAAGCTTGGTCACGTGCGGATATGCTAGGTAATGTACTGTCCTTGTTTTCATTCTTTGTTTGTTTTATTATTTATTTGACTAACTATTGATTAATCTTTTCTTAAAAGAAAACACCGTGTCGAACCTCTATGCTATTCAAACTGTTCTTGAAGATGAAGAAGAGCCGATGGAGAATGAATCATCTGTCACTATATCTTGATTCTTACAAAACTGTTGTGTTGCATTGTTGTTGATTCAAAGTTTTGTCTCTATGAACTGTTGTTGGATTGGTATGTAATGGATTTAAATTTGTGCTGCCGGTATGTAATGGATTTAAATTTGTGCTGCTGGTTTAAGGCCGCCTGTTGGCTGTTGCCTTGTGTAATTGTGTTTAAGCCTTTTAGTTGTGGCTGTTGGTATTGGAGCAACTTATATTTGTGTTAGATCATATTTCATTATTTGTGATGTTTCTAGTTAAATGGCTAGGTGAATGTTGCTTAATTGCTTTTGAAATGCTACTAATTACTATATATGTGACATAATTGTATTGCATATTTTCTACTGATTATGGAATGGTATTTTGTGTTTTTATAAGTTTCGGGTCTGGGTAGACCCGCTAGGTCCGGGTCTGGGTCCGGGTCTGGGTCTGACTTTAGACCCATTATAGTTTTTGGGTCTGGGTCTGGGTCCAAGATTGGACCCGTGGGTCTGGGTCCATAGAGCCTGGACCCGAAGGACCCAGACCCATTGCCATCCCTAAGCAACTCCTAGCTCGATATCCATCATAATGGTATACTCCACAATGCATTAAAATAATTTGTAGATGTATTTAAAATTAACACGATGTCTAAACTCAGTGAATCAAAAACAAAAAAAATAAAATAAAATCGAGATATAGCTACATGTAAAATATTTTTTTTAAGTATTGCAGATATTTTCCATTATTTTTTAAATCATTTCAACACTTCCATTTTCAAAGTGAGAATGGCAATAAAAAGGTTTCAATTTTATAATTTTATTTTCTAGTTTTGCAGAATTTATCTTTTATTTTGTTAATTCATTTTGGCAATGCTATTTTTCAAGTGAGGACACTGGTAGTGAGGATCCAATTTTATAATCTTATCTATTTATTTTTTGTATACACGAGGATACCACAATTCGCCTCGAGATAATCAACCTAATACCTGTGATACTTGACAATACATTTGGTGCCTCGATACTCGACAATACATCTGATACATAACGATAGCCCAATACTTGATAATATCATCAACTTGATACACAATGATACCTTGATACTCGATAATATCATCAACCCCGATACATGATGATACCCCCAATACTCAAACCAATACATGATGATCCCTCAATATTGAACTTGATACATGATAATACCCCTTGATACTACAATGATGCCCTCGATACTTGACCTGGTACACTTGACGTCGACACTCTCAGACCCCATATCACAAATACACCATGGTGTACCCCTGATATGATATAAACCGATACTTAGATACGATTGAGAAAAGTTTCAATAACAAAAACCTAGAGTTGGTCATTATTTTTTTTTCATATTCAAAGGATTTTTAAATGACCAAAGGCGAAGAAACTAAGGCACGGAAACAAAGAAGCAAGAGTGAATATGATGGACACAAATTTTCAGCATTGGATGCTATACCATTCAAATGAAAAAGAACGATACAGCGGGGCATAGTCCTTCCATGCATGAATGCATGATATCACATATGTACAATGCAAAGGTTATGCACAAGTGCTTAAGAGGAAGCATGCCACATCACTAAGAGCATATTCAATGGGACAACTCAGCAGGCTATAAAGAGTCTAGCTACTTCATCTTTTTGCTTATGTGGAGAAGAGAAGGAGAGGAGAGATAAAAACTAGCTTTTAACTAATAGCTAGTCTATAGCGGATTACAAGGTGAATTGCACCTATTACATATGGACCCATATTAATTTTAAGAGCTAATGCAATTGCTAATTCATTGAAGGGGTTATCTACAATATATCTATAAATGACATGGAGCTTTATTACAGCTATTAGTTAGCTCTACCATTGGAGATGCTCTAAGCACTTCTCTAAAAGTTTTTTTCCACCATTGAAAAAGACATATATGCCTAAATGTTACAATCTCCTCAAAGCATAGATGCTTAGTAAAGCATACCCCGTTCTTCTACTGGCAACTCTCTAAGCATGGACCTATCTTCCTGACACAGTAAAAAGGGAAAAGTCTATATTATATTCTGAACTTGTCGGTGTAATAAATACCAGGGTATGAAGAGTTCAGCAGAAGGCCAAGAGGGCCCCACGCGTCAGGCGGGCGACCAGGCCCCAGCGCGTGGGCGAGCCCCTCAAGAGGCCAAGAGGGCCCCACGCGTCAGGCGGGCGACCAGGCCCCAGCGTGTGGGCGAGCCCCTCAGCCTCAGTGGGCCCCACGCTCGGGAGGCGACCAGCCCCGGCTGTGGCGAGCCCCTCAGCGCTCCAAGAGAGCCCCACGTGCTAGGCGGGCGATCAGGCCCCAGCGCGTGGGCGAGCCCCTCAAGAAGGCCAAGAGGGCCCCACACGTCAGATGGGCGACCAGGCCCCAGCGTGTGGGCGAGCCCCTCAGTACTCCAAGAGGGCCTCACGTGCCAGGCGGGCGATCAGGGCCCAGCGCGTGGGCGAGCCCCTCAAGAAGGCCAAGACGGCCCCACGCGTCAGGTGGGCAACCAGGCCCCAGCGTGTGGGCGAGCCCCTCAGCGCTCCAGGCGGGCCCCACGCGTCAGGTGGGCGATCAGGCCCCAGCGTGTGGGCGAGCCCCTCAGAAGACCGGGCGAGGGCCCCGTACGTCAGGCGGGCGTGTGGGCGAGCCCCTCGGCGCGCGTAGGGTCTCTCACTGTCAAGTGGGGCCCGCGTGGCAGGGAGCGTTCCGAAAGGAGTCTTCTGGGCGAAGGCTCCCCCCGATGCGAAGGACGAGCGCATTTAATGCGACATCACACGCGGATAGACAGCTGAAGAAATGATTACCGCTACAGTGACCCCTGCAGGTCTGAGCGGCTGTCACTGTGGCGCAGCGGAATTGACCGGCAGAGAGAAGGTTTGCTTAAGATGGCCGCCCGCGTCAGGAGGAGCAGGCTGGGCCCCACCCGCAGTCTCACCGGTGTGTCTGTGCGGGTCAGAGGCCACTGCGAAGCATGTGAGGCGCGGCTTTCGGCCATGAAAGCAATGCACGTTGCTCTCCTATCGTGTCTCGTCGATGTCTTGAGAATCTTGTCGCCTACCCTCGACTCTCTCCGCCAGCTCGAGGCTTGTATAAAAGGAGCGGAGAGAGAGGGAGGGGTACGTGACGCTTTGCACACACAGTTCACAAGCATCCTGTAAACCACATTCCATTCAACCACAACAAGAAAAGAGCTAAGGCTCAGCAGGAGTAGGACTATTACCCGCAAGGGGGTCCGAACCTGGGTAATCCCCATGTGTTGCTCTTTCTTTGCGTCCCCACGCTCAATCGAATCGAGCACACCGATCGGCTAGCGTGTTAGAAATCTGACTAGGGGTGTGATCCGCAGTGGTTGAGCGGAGAACGCGCCGTCAGAACTATTACCCTTCGTCTACATAACCCACTAAACTACGAAACCAGGTATTCTTGCCCACAAAACCCAAAAACTGGTGGAAATAACCTGAAGGAACCTAAGGCCGAGAGGGGGGGTGAATCGGACTATTTCAATTTTTACTTTTGTTGCACTTAGTCACTTAGGCAAGTTAAGTCACACAGCCAGCGCGTGGAATCCTACACAAGTCTAGTAGGCGGGAGCAATCAAAACACAAGTGTAGGAGGCACGAAGGCACTCGCAGGAAGTGGATATCAAAATGCGGTAAGTAAATGAGACAGAGAGGCGCAAACCGATCTTTTTACCGAAGTTCGGTGCTCAACACATGAACACCTACGTCTCCGTTGAGGAAACTTCTCACACAGAAAAGTCGGGACTCTCTCGTCCCTAACCCTCAATCTACTCGTGGTAGCTCTTCACCAACACATGATAGGCGAGCTCCAAACTTTCACACGAATCGGCAGCCTCCACATGCGAAGGACCCCGAAACACCGACTTCACAAGCGAAGCCGACCTTGAGCACACCGAGGATTTAGCACATCTCCGACGCAATGGAGAAGAGCACCTTGGGAAGCAAGGTGGCCGCCGACGCGATGGCGAGCTTTGCACACCCCGACGAACGGAGAGGAAGCACCGTGGGAAGCACGGTGACCTTCACGGAGAAGGGTTTGCTTGTGGTATGCTTGATGGAGCTTGGCGATGACGACGTCTTCCGATGACAAGAATCCCAAGAGCACAAGACCGAAGACACCACAACTCACTCAACTCTCATCCCACCATGGAGGATGGCAAGACAACCATGGGAGAGGACACAAACCTTGGAGATGACAAGGAGGAGACTAGGGAGTGCTCTCTTCTTCTTCCTCACTCCTTCTCCCACTCAATCTCTCAAGAACATGGAACCCTAGGTGGAGGGGGAACCATGGGAGGAGCTTTCTCAGTTGGGGAAAGGTGGCTAGGATTGCAAATGAGCCTCTCCAACCTCACCCACGACCAGGAATCCCCTTATATACTCTCCTACTTCGAAACCCTAGAAAATAGATCTCAGATCTAAACTCAAACCCTAGGCCGGACAAGCCCCGGACAACTCTCGGATAGTCCGGACGAAGGGAAACGCTCCCTGTAGAAAATACAATTCGAGACAGAGGAGACACAACATGGTCCGGACAGTCCGGACTCCCAGGCCGGACAGTCCGGCCGAAGGCATGCGCTCGCTGGAAAAAGGAATTTGCAAGCTGGGGAGGAAAGCACTTGGACCGGACAGTCCGGCCTAAGGCATAATTTCGTCAGCTTCCCAGGGCCCCAGGCTGCTGAAGGCTTCCTGAATTTATATGATTTTTTCTGTTGCTCAAATGAAACAGTTGTCAACACAAAAAAGATGCGCCTCGAAATTCTCTACAACTTTCATGTTTTGATGTTTTTAATCCAAGCACGGGAAGACTCTCAAAAATACGAAATACGATAGATCTGTCACGGAGGCCGAGCCCAGCCACTTGGGCTGGACTGTCCGGGCCCATGGGCCGGACTGTCCGGGCCCAGCTGCCCCAGCTCGGCCAGCAGCCCACAAAATCCTCTGTTACTGTAGCATTGCCCGAACAAAGATATTTTTGAGGATTTAGAAATATTTGGCGTCAAAGCTTGAGCTCAAACGAGTGGGAAGGTTCGTAGGCTTAGGCGGGAAGTTTCGCACCCACAAAGGGTTTCGGTTTTTGGATGGCTAGTGGCTACGAAACCTCGGACACGTGGCTACCCTTTGGAATCCTCTGGACCTATCCCCAACTCTCTCGAAGACGAATGAGGATAAGAGGCCGGAGATGTGCTCTGTGGGACCATGCAGCCAGAGATTCGATGATCGGCAGGCATGATAACCGTAGACTACACACACGCAAGAAATCAAAAGAACTATGAAATAAATGTCCTTAATCTTGACGTGATGCATCTCTACAACCCAGTTGTCATCAATTACCAAAATCAAATAAGCCCCTCGGGAGCTTGCTCTTACATAACCCCCTAGAGCGGTTTTAGACATGGTATTGCCCACGTGGCAACCGACGTGGCAGTCCAATCACGTATAAACAAAAAAAAAAGTAGTCCTCTTGGGTGATGATGAATATATGTGATAAGGACGAATTTGAAGCGATTTTGAAGCCTTGTTGAGGCATTGTTGGATTTTATTAAGATTTTGGATTAGTCACGTACTGTCCAATCGTGCTAAGTGCGTTTTGGCACGATGTTTTTGGTTTTGAGAACGGGATTCAATGTTGATAATCATATGATGGACTAACCTTGTAGCAGAGGTAAGTTATGTTGTTTTTATATATGTTCACCTCTATGATGTAGATATCAGTGGGTACATGGCTGACGCTTGATAGGGACATCTGGAAGCTGGTGCGTCCGGATGAGTGCAGGCGACCAGGTTCGATGATCTAGCGGTCATATAAGGTGATATACATGAGAAGCTTCGCCATGGTAAAGAGTTCGGGACAGCTGGAGGATGGCATGTCAGTTACTTGGTGACGAAGTTGATTTGACCGGTGGATCCAGGCATGGGCTGGCAACCGAGGAAACTGCGAAAATATTTTTTGAAGGAATATGTGGAGAATATTTCTTTGTGGGAGTGTGTTGTCTAGTGCGTGAGTTGTGCACCACTAATCCTCAAATGAAGGGTGTAGATTGGCTCTAATGTTTAGGGCATTTCACCCTTGGGCTATAAATAGAGGGGGAGGAGAGCACCTCATCAACCCGATAGAGTTGAAAATTTCAGAAAGAGAGGATGAGTTGGGTGTGTTTTGGGTGGCACTTAGAGTACTTGTGGCCACAAGAAGTGTGACTTGTAATCCCCCATCTTATATGCAATGAAATCCTTCTTCTCCATTAACATCTTGTGTTGATTTACTTCCAATTCTTCTTGCTTTCGTTTACCTTTTTGGAGCTCCTTTTTGGAGATGAATCTTATTGATTTCTCGCTGTCTCTTAGTGGTCCATGATGTATTGATTGCCACACTCTTTGTAACCATATGAGAGATAAGAGATCAAGTTCTTGATTTGTTACAAATCTGTCCAGAAACGTTCCTCCGCGCAACAGTCTTTAAAAGATTTTTATAACAATCTAGAAACATCATTTTGGAATGATTCCAATTTGAAAAGATGCGTGACTCACATACCTATATGTGGTAAAAATTTGAAGTCCACTTGTTTCACTGTTTGGGAGCTATGAGGTGAATACTGAGCTCCAAACTTGCAGTCTCGAGTTCCTGACAGTTCTTGGTGCACAATTTTTCTTATTTTCTGTAAATGGAGTTTGATGCTAAAATTTGGGGGAGACCATCATAAATCACCCACATGGGTGTAGAAATTTTTTTGAAAAATTATGTAGTATTCAAACTTCAGGAACCACTCTCTCCTTGCAATACAAGTTTCTAGGAATCTGCCTTTTGCTTTTGATAAAGCAACTTTAGTGGTTTGAATGTTCTTTCTTGTCTCTAATTGTCCTGACTGGTTGAGTAGGTGGAAAGTGGTCATAAGGACCTAATTCTCATCCACTTTGTGCCATGGGCAGCACCAGTTTGCTGTGCACATGGTTTGGCATTTGAAATTTAAATTCTGTCACGGTTCGACTACCGACACGAAGCTATTTTGTGTGAAGTTAGAGGGGCTGCGTATTGCAAAAAGAAAGCATCACAATTGATTGGCGTCTATTCACCCCCTCTAGCCGCCTAGCTCGGGCCTTCAAAGTCTCTCTTTTCCTCTCCCTTCTCTTCTCTCTCTTCCTCTCCTCTCTCTGCCTCTACTCCCTACTCTACCCCACCACCTCGTCCTTTCTGATCCTCCCCGACACCTCCTCCTCCCCGCCCTCCCCACGCTAGCCCTCCTTGCGTGGCCCCACACCGGCCACTCGCTGCCCTTCCTTCTCATCCCCCTCACGCAGCCCCTCCTCCTCATCCCTCCCCGCGTCGACCCCTCCCTGCGTCGCCCGCGCTGGCCTCTCCCCGACCCACCTCCCCGCATCGGCCCCTCCC
This sequence comes from Raddia guianensis, assembly GCA_036346415.1. Taxonomy (NCBI): domain Eukaryota; kingdom Viridiplantae; phylum Streptophyta; class Magnoliopsida; order Poales; family Poaceae; genus Raddia; species Raddia guianensis. The sequence continues at coordinate 32,608,951 of CM070535.1, forward strand.
TGCGTCCTCATCACGCCGTTGCTACATCACTGCTAGGGGTGGAAGCAGCCTGGCCGGGCGGGCTCGGGCTCGGCCAGCTCGCAGCTCATGATTAGGCCGGCGCTCTGCTCAGCTTCGCCCGTCGACCGAGTGTGTGTTCTTGCTCGGCCCGGGCCATGTCGCTCATGAGCCACCCCGTGGCTTCAGCGGGCAGCCGACCAACAACCAGTGCCCAAGATGCACTGCGGCGGAGGTGGAAGCAGCCGCCGGAGGCCGGCGCGCGCCGAGGGGGCCGGGGCGGAGGCGGTCGCAGTGGAGATGGTGATGGCTTTGATGGAGAGGCGCTTCACCTCCGCCGCGGCGCCGCGCCCCTCTCCGGTCGTCGCCGGAGATGGAGATGGCCGCCTCCGCCCGGTCGCCGGAGAAGGAGATGGCGGCCGCCGCCGCATGGTCGCCTAAAGGCCAAAGCCCTTCCTAGCGGCCGCCTCCTCTTGTGGCTCGGCCTCGAGGCCTCTCCGACTCCCTCTCTCTCATGTTCTTGCCGCGGTCTTTGCCCTAGAGAGTCACGAAATGAGGCCAAAGGCCCAATTGAGGAGGAGCGGAGCTGCAGGCAATCGGCCATGGCCGAGCCGCTTCGAGTGGTGACGGGCCGAATTGGCTCGACGAGCCGCTCGCCATGCGGCCCGAGCCGGCCCGTTGGCCGAACAAGCTGCCTAACCAGGCTCGGCTCGGGCCAAAATATGGGAACGGGCCGGGTCGAGCCGGGCCGAGCCTGTACGAGCCCGAGCCGAGCTGCGAGCCGCGGGCTTTTCTTCCAGCCCTAATCACTACCCCCATGTGGGCCGTCGTTCGTCGCCCTCCGCTTCACCACACGTGGCCGCCTCCCTGCCACCTCCCTGCAGCCTCCCATACGCGCCTCCCCTATGCCACCTGGGCTCCGCCTTTCGCCGCTGGTCGGAGGAGAGAGGTTGGAGGAGGGGTGACCCGTAGAGGAGGGGCTGGAGGAGGGGCGGGCCGAAGAAGAGTGACGGAGAGGGAGGAGAGAGAGCATAGAAACAGAGAGAGAAGAGAAGAGAGAAGAAGAAAGAGAGTTACATTGGGGCTCCACTTTTTATTTTTTGTTTATTTATGATTGGATTGTCACATCGGTTGTCACGTGGTCAATACCATGTCTAAAACCAATACAGGGGTTATTTGCGGCGGTTTTTCGGTTTCGTGGGTTAGAATATCTGGTTTCGTTGTTCAAATGGGTATGTAGACATGGTTCAGTGTGTAATATAAACTTTTTTTAATAAAAAATAGAAACCGGCACTCTTTTCTAAGCATGCATGTCTCCAGGCTACAGGCTACAACCAAAAACAGCCAAAAATAAGGTCGTAATTGCTAGCACTGGTTGCCGTTGTGTGCCGGGACATGAGAATCCCCTCCGCTAGCGACGTGAACCCGAACGCGACATGCGTGTGGCCGCAGCCTTCTCCGGCGCCACATCCCGCAGCCTTCTCCGGCGCCACATCACCGCCTGATCCGTCCCGGCCGGTCGTCGTCGTCGTCGAGCAGTTGCGTCTTACTGGATTAAACCTCCAAAAATCAATCGAACTGCGCCAATATATATCCATGAAACCGGGGAGCAGCAGGAGCCAGGGAGAACTTTCTGGTTTTCAATTTTTCACCAGACACTGTCGGTGAAACTGGATTTCACGAAATTCGAAATTTCTTTTGATTTTTTGAATTATTTTTTATTTTAATGTTGAAATTTAATAAAAAAAAATATCACTTTTGCTCCCGTCTTGCAGCGCTTTGCACTCTCGCTGGCTCGCGCAAGTGCTACAGCGTAAGGTCCGCTTCTTGCTTCGCCGCCGCCGCCGCCGCCGCTCATCGCCGCCGCCGAGAGGACGCCGCTTTCATTCGCCGCCGACGTGGCCATTCTTCTGCGTCGCCGGCGTCATTGCTAGCATCCCTTATCTTCCTCGACAAGCGGCGCCTTGCACGACAAGTGCTTTCATGAACGCCAGTCCATACTTCTTTCGAGTCGCCTGCTCAAACTACCATCGATCTCTTTCTTCTCCTCCTCTAATTTGCTCGATTGGTAGCTTATAGAGTTTTTTTCATTTTTTTATATTGTTTTTTCAATACTTCTATATGGTAAAATTTCTGTACAATCGTATTGAATAAAGAACCGCCTATATGAAATGCAAAACGCGCAGGCGCCTGCGTTCTAGTCGGTTCCAAAAAATATTGGTTGTGCATCTATTGGTTGCATGGGAGGTATCTATCACCGGGACAAAGGTAGACTAATTAATACTAGTAGCGGTTCTACTGCCTCTGCAATTCTGCATCTATTTGTACATGCGTGACAGAGTTTGATTTGTTTAGAAACGAACTTCTGGGTGAGTACAAACTCCTAGGACCGGATTTCGCCGAAAAGAATTTCCCTGGCATCTGCACAAAAATACACCAGAATCCGTGAAATTCAGTCAAAAAATCCGATTTTGAATCTGACTCAGAGTTACTGGAGTTTGTGAAGTTTGGTCGAAAAAAAAAAATCATATCTCAAGCATGACTCATGACTGTTTGTCTGCGTCCCCCGCCCCCATACAAAAGAGTGTGAGTCGGCACGCACATTAGACGAGACCTCGAGTTGTTAGCATTTGCCTTCGTGACGTGGCGCCGCTCGGAGCCTAGCTAGCTGCTACCATGGACGCCGCCGTGTATGCCACCGCGTTCGCCACCCTCGTCCTCCTCGTCCTCCTCCTCCGGCCGCTGCTTCGCCAACCTCGCCGGAAGCTGCCGCCGGGGCCGGCGGCGCTGCCCTTCGTCGGCCACCTGCACCTCTTCCGGCGGCCGCTGCACCGCACCCTGGCGCGCCTCGCCGCCCGCCACGGCGGCGTCCTCGGCCTCCGCTTCGGCGCCCGCCGCGTCGTCGTCGTGTCGTCTGCGCCGGCCGCCGAGGAGTGCTTCACGGCTCTCGACGCCACCTTCGCCAGCCGGCCGCGGCTGCCGTCCGGCAAGATCCTCTTCTACGACTGGTCCACAATAGGCACCGCCGTCTACGGGCCCTACTGGCGCCACATCCGCCGCATCGCCGTCACCGAGATCCTCTCCACGCACCGCGTCCACCACTTCGCCGCCGTCCACCTCCGCGAGGTGCGCGCCCTCGCCCGCCGCCTCTACAGCCGCGCCGCCGCGCCGCCGGCCATGGCGAGGGTGGAGCTCAAGTCGCGCCTCTTCGAGCTGCTGATGAACATCATGATGGCCATGATGTGCGACAGGACGTTCTGCGGCGCGTAAGCTCAGCTCAGAACTCGGATAAATCCCATCGAATCCACCACGAATGAATATTCCGCCATGAATCCTCAATCGCTGTGGCTTGCGCTGTGCAGCGACGGGGAGGTGAGCGAGGAGTCGAGGTGGTTCAGGGAGGTGCTGCAGGAGACGATGGCGCTGAGCGGGGCGACGTCGCTGTGGGACTACCTGCCGGCGGCGGTGCGGTGGCTGGACGTCGGTGGGGTGGCGCGGCGGATGCGGCGGCTCAGCGACAGCCGGGCGAGGTTCATACAGGGGCTCATCGACGAGGAGAGGGAGAGGCCGGCGAGCCGGAGGACCATGATCGGGGTGCTGCTCGAGCTGCAGAGCAGGGACCCGGACGCCTGCCCGGACCAGCTCATCCGCTCCTTGTGCATCGTGAGTGATGATTAACTCATTATACGTTTGGTTCTATTATATGCTTTGATTAATGGGGATGCGCGCTACAGCCATGGGCGATCCATTCGAATTGATTGATTGATTACCAATTTTATATAGGTCATGTGATTTTATATATAATTTATCACGTTGTTTCACGTGGTTTCGTAGAGTTTCGTATAATTTTATAAATTTCCTGTAGTTTTTAAAATTTTACGTACTCCATCCGGTTTTTTATGCCTTTTACTTTTTGACACATCTTTGGCTATTCATCTTATTTAAAAAACTAGTGCAAAGATGAAAAAAAGTTATATTTAAAATACCTCTATTGATAAAACAAATCACAATAAAATAAATTAAATTTACAAAAAAATTGAATAAGATGAATGGTTAAAGACGTGTGTCTAAAAATCAAAGGCATCAAATAAAAAGAACGGAGGTAGCAGCTTGGAAAATTTACACGTAGTTTTACGTAGTTTTCACGTGGTTTCGTGCTGATGTTACTTTGATATCCGTCAACATCATCGATGATATTTTTGTGTATATTTATCTCACTAGATGGGAGTTCCCTTTCGGTTAATTAATTATAAACTGGGATAGCGCACAAGAAATTGTTTGCTAGCTGACGACTCATCTTGTACGCTATCTAGCACTAAACAATTGACCGGTATGTGAAAATCTAAACAAATTAATTAAACTGCTTATAATATAACCATTAATACAGGCGTCAATCACACGTAGTTCAAATAAAGTGCAACTTCTTTTTCATTATCTAAGCAGGGCTAGCAAGTAGCAGCTAGCAGCCTGTTGGCTACAATTTCGGTCCGCAAAGGCAGCTTATGTCCGCGGTCATTTCCTTTCCCTTAAAAGCCATCATTTTTATATGCTGTTACTTTATAACGTCTCTGATGATATAACCAACCACTGGTTAATAAAAAAACAGAGAAAATTGCACCATTAGTTCTCAAATTTATCCCACCTATACACATAAATCCGTAAATATTGAAACTGCTTATTTAGGTACCCAGACTTGTGAGACCATTGCAATCAGATCCATAAGCTGTTTTGATGATGTGGCCTGCCATGTCAGTGTCTACGTAGCATTTTTCTTTTTCTTTTTCTTACTATTAATGTGGGACCTGCTTATCGTGTCTCCTCCTCTCACCTCTCTGCCTCTCCTCGCATGCACGTACGGCAGAACTCCCACATTAAAAGAAAGAAAGAAAAATAAAAATACCACGTAGACGCTGACATGATAGTACACATCACCAAAACAGCCTAAAAAATGAGGCTATGGACCTGATTGCAATGGTTTCGTAAGTTTGGGTATCTAAATAAGCGGTTTCGATATTTACAGATTTATGTGCACATGCTGGATAAGTTTGGAGACTAATGGTGCAATTTTCTCAAAAAAGAACATATCATCTAGATAGCATATACAACCTCTTTGATTGACAACTATAACATAGTTTGTAGAACTTTTTGAAAGAGGAGTAGGAGAATTGCTGTCCTATCTCATTGATCAGCTGGAGAAAATAAAATAAAAAGCCTGTGCAAGCATGGAGTACAACCCCAGCGATCCGCTGCAATCCTGACCAAAACCAGACACAGCACAGGCCACCATCGGGAAACACCACCAACAAAGGAGAAGGAAAGAATGCAACATCACCGCTGCCATCTAGGCCAAAAACCCAACAGGAGAGAGAGATACAGGACAAAGAGAGAAGGGGAAACACTACCAACACCCACACAACGACGAACAACTCTTGAGCAGCAGACCCAACAAAAACCATAGCGCAAGATGGCAACAACGACGCCTCCAACAAGGTAGCGACGGGGAGAACCCGCCGCTGTCACAAAAATACTAGGATTTTCACCTAGAGCAGGGGAAGGTCGAAAGGTGATGCCTCCAATGAGGGAATGACATCAAAGGTGACGCTAACACCAACCAAATAGGGTAGGATTTTGCCCAACACCTACCCTACAAGCACACAAGGGAGAGGCAGCCGAAGGTCAAAAGCACCTGAAGAACCGAGATGTCGGGAAGACACAGAGCTAGAGAGTGTGCACGAACGCCTCCACCCAAGGCAGAAGATGCCACACGACACCTTAGAGAAAGTGAGGGTCAAGACGACGGGAATGGGACCAGGTTAAAAGGCAGAGAATGGGGACGCTGACGGAGATAGGTCGCAAGCCAATGCCACCAGAGAGGGGCCACCACGCCTGGTGGCTTTCGCATGGGAAGCGAAGGAGACCAGACGCCGCGCCACCCTGGCGACGCAAACCAAACCCCGCCACTAACCCGAAAAATGCCACCCTAAGCAACCAAGCACCTCATAGGGAGGGGAGCGCAAGAAGGCGAGGACGGGAAAGCTAGTTAGGGGCCGTCACTTCGTCGAAGAACGGGCAATGACGCACCATGCCACAACGGGAGGAGCTAAGGAGCCGTCAGACACGCCCCTGACCACCTGTTCCATCCACTCCGACTAGCTACCGAAGCGGACTCCCCAAAGCGGCCTTCACCGAGACAAGCTCGGGGTGGGGAAAGAAGGAGAACATGTCGGTACCAAGCTCCGCTTATATCCCTCCTCTTTTTCTTTCATCCATATAAAAATGTAATTTATTTAAAAAACCAAGGTCACGCCTCGCGACGATCGGATCCGCGCGCCACCGATAGGGCCGTGCACCCCACCTCTAGATCCATGTGACACCACAACCAAAGCCGCGGTGAGGTGGGGCCACCGCCTACGCCGCGCCGAGGTGGAGGATGGGGTGCCGCCGAGTGCGCCGTGTCGAGGTGCGGGTCGAGGAGCCGCTGTCAGCGCCGCGCCGAGGGGGAAGGAAGATGTCGCACGTCACCAGAACCAACAGAGGAGGAGCCCGGGGAGCTGCACTGGGCTGCCCCGCCGAGGAGCCAGCGATGCGGCCTGGCTGCCACGCCTTGGGGCCTGGAGAGAGAGGAAGGAGGCCAAGGGGGAGGAGGAAGGGCAAGGGAGGAAGATGGGCTGCCGCTGGCGGCACATGGTAGGGAGGATTTGTGGGCGGCGGCGACATTCACCCCCCATTTCGCCTCAAGTGAGACGACGCGGGTTCACCACACACACACACTTCACGTAGTTTGCAAGATTAATATAGATCTACATGTAAGTTAGTTAGTCTATATCTCTCCTCTTTTTCTTTACAGTTAGCTGACTAAGAACCATTAACAAAACCCTTAGAAAATATGTCCTAGCCTCTTTGTATCTCGCATTTACATGGAAACATGGAGTGCTAACTTTCTTTTGTTTATGTAATACTTCCTCCGTTGTTTTTATTTATCAATGTTGACTTTTTAACATGTCCTTTATCATTCATTTTATTAAAAAAAATAGTGTAAATATGCAAAACTATAAGTCATCTTTAAAGTACCTTTAATGATAAAACAAAACATAACAAAAATAAATGATACTTAAATAGTTTTTTAAGAAGATGATGGTCAAACGACATATCTAAAAGTCAACGGTGACAAATAAAAGGAACGGAGGGAGTAGCCGGTAATTAAGCTTGTTCCACTAGAGTTTTTCGAGTTTTTCTTACCGCTAAACAATTTATTAAGTTCATTGCAACATGGGTACCAATAAGAAGAATTGACTTTAATTAAAGGATTTTTTTTATCAATGACATTAGTAAGTTTCGATTATTCGATTTTACCATTACAAAACGCATATCGTTATTGATACCATTTTTTTTTGCAATCTACTTTCATCCATGCCATTCTCGGACGTTATCTGACATTTTCAGTATATACGAGATGCAAATATGGTAGAAATACGCACCTGACATCTAGGTCCCATATTTCATCCTCTACCTCCTCCTTCTTCCTCCTTTCCTCCTCCTCCTTCTCTTTTCTCCATGGTTGGCCGCGGGGGTCGGCGAGCTTGAAGAGCTTGAACAACCTTGGAGTAGCAGACCCAACAAAAACCATAGCGCAAGATGGCAACCACGATGCCTCCAACAAGGTATCGACGGGGAGAACCCGCCGCTGTCGCAAAAATACTAGGACTTCACCTAGAGCAGGGGAAGGTCGAAAGGTGATGCCTCCAATGAGGGAACGACATCAAAGGCGGAGCTAACACCAACCAAATAGGGTAGGATTTTGCTTAACACATACCCTACAAGCACACAAGGGAGAGGCAGCCGAAGGTCAAAAGCACCTGAAGAACCGAGATGTCGGGAAGACACAGAGCTGGAGAGTGTGCACGAACGCCTCCACCCGAGGCGGAAGATGCCACATGACACCTTAGAGAAAGGAAGGGTCAAGACGACGAGAACGGGACCAGGTCGACGAGAACGGGACCAGGTCAAAAGGCAGAGAATGGGGACGTTGCCGGAGACAGGTCGCAAGCCAATGCAACCAGAGAGGGGCCACCACGCCTGGTGGCTTGCGCATGGGAAGCGAAGGAGACCAGGCGCCGCGCCACCCAGTAGGGTTGGCAACGAGCCGAGCTTGAGCGAGCCAGGCCCTGGCTCGCTCAAGCTCGTTCACTGACGAGCCGAGCCGAGCCGAGCTCGGTCACCGAACGAGCTAGGAAAAAAGCTCGGCTCGGGCTCGTTGAAAGCTCGGTCCGGCTCGTGAGCGCTCGCGAGCCTGATGAACAGCCTAATATGTGCTCTTTGAGGTTTGAAGAAAGGGTGTTTCAGCGGTTTTGATGGAGGATCGCCTTTAGGATGAGATTTTGAGAGCTTTTTTGGACGTATATTAGGGGTATGTCCAGTCATAGACAAGTGGATGGGTCAATTACAAGAGGTATGAGCTGAACTAATACCTAGAAGCCCATGAATCCACGAGCCACAAGCGAGCCACGAGCTGCTCACGAGCTGGAAAAAAAGCTCGAGCTAATTGACCGAGCTAGAAAAAAAGCTCAAGCTCGGCTCGTTGGCCTACGAGCCGAGCCCGAGCCGAGCCAAAAACCGAGATGCTCACGAGCAGCTCGCGAGCTCCGAGCCAATGTGCCAGCCCTACCACCCAGTCGACGCAAACCGAACCCCGCCACTAACCCGGAAAACGCCACCCTAAGCAACCGAGCACCTCATAGGGAGGGGAGGGCAAAAAGGCGAGGATGGGAAAGCTAGATAGGGGTCGTCACTTCGTCGAAGAACGGGCAACGATCCACCATGCCACAACGGGAAGAGCTAAGGAGCCATCGGACACGCCCCTGACCACCTGTTCCATCCACTCCGACTAGCTACCGAAGCGGACTCCCCAAAGTGGCCTCCACCGAGACAGGCTCAGGGGGTGGGGAAAGAAGGAGAACATGTCGGTGCCGAGCTCCGCTTATATCCCTCCTCTTTTTCTTTCATCCATATAAAAAAATGTAATTTATTATTTTATTTAAAAAACCAAGGTCGTGCCTCGCGACGATCGAATCCACGCGCCACCGACAGGGCCGCGCACCCCACCTCTGGATCCATGTGACACCACAACCAAAGCCGCGGTGAGGTGGGGCCACCGCCTACGCCGCGCCGAGGTGGAGGACGGGGTGCCGCCGAGTTGCCCGGCCGAGGCTTGGGTCAAGGAGCATTATCGGCCCAAGGCCGAGGAGAAAGGACGATGTCGCACGTCACCGGAACCAACAGAGGAGGAGCCCGGGGAGCCTGCCACGCTTTGGGGGCTGGAGAGAGAGGAGGAAGGAGGCCAAGGGGGAAGGAGGAAGGGCGAGGGAGGAAGATGGGCCGCTGCTGGCGGCGCATGGTAAGGAGGATTTGCGGGCGGCGGCGGCATTCACCCCCATTTCACCTCAAGTGAGACGACACGGGGTCACCACACACACACACTTCACGTAGTTTGCAAGATTAATATTGATCTACATGTAAGTTTGCTAGTCTATATCTCTCTCTTTTTCTTTACAGTTAGCTGACTAAGAACCATTAACAAAACCCTTAGAAAATATGGCCTAGCCTCTTTGTGTCTCGCATTACATGGAAACATGGAGTGCTAACTTTCTTTTGTTTATTTAATACTCCCTCCGTTCTTTTTATTTATCGATGTTGACTTTTGAACATGTCCTTTATCATTCGTTTTATTTTAAAAAAATAGTGTAAATATGCAAAACTATAAGTCATCTTTAAAGTACCTTTAATGATAAAACAGAACATAACAAAAATAAATGATACTTAAATAGTTTTTTAATAAGACGAATGGTCAAACGAAATATCTAAAAGTCAACGGTGACAAATAAAATGAACGGAGGGAGTAGCCGGTAATTAAGCTTGTTCCACTAGAGTTTTTCTAGTTTTTCTTACCGCTAAACAATTTATTAAGTTCATTGCAACATGGGTACCAATCAGAAGAATTGACTTTAATTAAAGGATTTTTTTCATCAATGCCATTAGTAAGTTTTGATTATTCGATTTTACAATTACAAAACGCATATCGTTATACATACCAACTTTTTTGTGCAATCTACTTTCACCCATGCCATTCTCGGATGTTTTCTAACATTTTCAGTATATACGAGATGCAAATATGGTAGAAATATGCACCTGACAGCTAGGTCCCATATTTCATCCTCTACCTCCTTCTTCTTCCTCCTTTCCTCCTCCTCCTCCTTCTCTTTTCTCCATGGCTGGCCGTGGGGGTCGGCGAGCTTGAAGGCGACGTGGGCGGCGGCGAGCTTGGGTAAAGGAGGAGTCGGCATCGGCGTGGGTGTGGAGGAGGAGGACGAGGGGCCCACCAGCTCGCCTTCGTCGCTGCCCTTCGTCGTCGCCGCCCTTCGTCGTCGCCGCCGTCCTCTGCGAGTGAGCTCGTCGGTGAACTATGGAGGGAGGAGAGGAAGCGTTAGCGTAGGGGAGGAGGAGTCCACCGGGGAGATCGCTAGAGGGCCAGCAATCAGACCTAGATGAGAGGGAAGAGAGAGGAAGGGAGGAGGAGGAAGAAAAAGGTAGAGCAGTGGAGGAGGAATAAGGAAGAAGGGGTTGAGTGTATAACATGCGGGGCCCACATGTTAGGTTTTATTTTGATTTGGTATACATCATAAATGCTCCAAAACCCCCAGAATGGCAACCATGAAATATTGTTGCAAAAAGATTGGCAACCATAATAATAGAGAAAATTGCACTATTGCCCCCTGAACTTGCATTGATTCTCACGTAGCCCCCCTGAACTTGAGTTTACTTTTACGCTCTCCTAAACTTGTCTTTGTTTGCATGGTTGACTCAAAACTGTTAGGGCTTATTGTTAAACGTAGACGTGGCGCTTACGTGGCCGTTAGCCGTTAATGTGGCTGCCACATGACAGCTGAAGGATGACATGACAAGTTATGATGAAAAAATTATAAAAAATTATAAATTTTTTAAAAGGAAAAAAATGCAAAGAATCATAAGAAATTTTAAAAACATAAAATGCGAAAAATTCAAAGGAAACATAAAATTTTGAAAAAAATGGAAGAAACATTAAAAAAATAAAAAGCGTAAAAACCCGAACAAATTTGGGGAAATTCAAAAAATCATAAAAACTTTTAAAAAAGAAAAAACATTAAAAAATATAAATATTTTATGAACGGAGGAGTAAGAAATTTGACAAGAAGATAGATTCAAATGTCAAGACGAGCTCCACAACCCTTGATGAAGGCGTTGATTTGCACTGATATTTCAAAAATAAATAAAAAAAATCAAATTGTCTCACTTTATATTTTTTTATAATTTTTATATGACTTTTGAATTTTCCATTTTTCCCAAATTTGTATTTTTTTTGAATTCTTTGAATTTTTATATTTTTCCGAAGTTTTTCTAATTTTAATACTTGTTTCGATTCTTTTTTTTTTTGTGATTTTTTTGTTTTTTATGATTTGTTCTATTTTGTTTCAAATTGTATGATTTTTTTCGACTGTTTGCGATTTTTTCCTGTTTTCTTTTTTTACGAATTTTCTTCTTCTTTTTTTTTTCTAATTTCAAATTTTTTCATAAATAACTAGCCATGTGTGTTGTCATGTCATCCTTCAGCTGCTATATATGTGGTACCCACACATCAACGGTTAACGGCGACGTAAATGCCACGTCAGCACTTAACGGTTGGTCTGACGGTTTTGGGGCAACTGCTCAAAAAGAGTCCAGTTTAGCGGGGCAAGAAAGTAAAACTCAAGTTTAGGGGCCTACGTGAGAATCGCTGCAAGTTCAGGGGGCAACATTGCAATTTTCTCATAATAATATGCGTTTTGTAATGGCAAAATTAAAGAATCAAAACTTAATAATGGCACATTCTTAATTAAATTAAAATGTACATTTTAGGTAAGTGTAAAGACTTACAAAAGTGAAAATTTAGCTTATAAGAGTACAAATTCAGGTGATTGACATTAAATTTGATTTTTAATCGATGTTAAATAACTTTATTATGTTGTGTTCGTAGCACAAATCACGAATTCTTCAACAATATAGATATGAAGGAAAGAGAACCAATAAGAACCATAGCAGGATGGGAAGGAAGAAGACGAATCAATTGTTTTTAATTAGGGGGTGGTGGTAGGGGTTGGGATGAGAAAATCGGATGGATGACACTCAATTCGCGTGTCTGGCCGTACTAACATCAAAATTGGTATTTCATAGAATGATATTGGTTACTCGAATTTCTCGACACAAAACATTTTGAGCTTTTTTATATCGTTTCTCATATTTTCCCAACCTTTTTCCTGTTTCTGACAATGAAATGACCAATTTGGCCCTAGACTCTCTCTCCTTCCTCTTCCATTGACACCTGAGGCCCACCTAGCAGCCTATCACCCTTCTTCGTCTTCCTCCCTCTTCACGATGGAGGACGGCGCAACGGCTTAGGCTGGCCCCAAGCCTCCGGACAATGACATGGCAACAACGGCAACATCTTCAGCCGTTGCGCACCCGCGTCGTGACGTGCCTGCTGGCCATGGCCAAGTCAAGCTCGCGCTCGCCTCCTCCATTGTTGTTGCCGCCATGTCTGCCTCGAGCTTGCGACCACCTCCTCCATTGTTGTCGCCGCCATGACTGCCTCAATTCGGTGCTGCCATGGCCGTCTCGAGCTCGCACCCCATCCACCACTTTCGGGGACGCCATGGCTACCTTGAGCTCGCGCCCGCCTCCATTGTCGTCGTCATGACTTCCTTGTATTTGCATGCCTGCGCCTGCGCCTGCCTTCGTCGTCGCTGTCGCCGTTGTTGTCATGGCGTCCTTGAGCTTGCGACGGAGGTATGGGGAGATGGCAAGGTCGCCGAAGATAGAAGCAAAGGGAGATGGCGAGCTCGTCGGAGGTGGAGGTAGAGAGACATTGTGAACTCGTCGGAGATGGAGAGAGATGGCGCCAAAAAGATGAGTGAAGAATGAAGGGGAGAAAGGAAGAAGACAAAGACAAGGGCATAAAGGTCATTTCATCCGAAGAAATCAAGAAAAAGGAAGGAAAATGGGGGAGAATATGGGAAGGGTCGGAAAATGTCCAAAATATCATGTGTCGAAGAAATACGAGTGCTTGATGTCATTTCGCGAAAGACCAACCAATTTAATGTTAATTTGATCAAGACACACGATTCGAGTGTCATTCATCCGATTTTTCCAAGGAGATATATAGCAAATTCATTTGATTTCATCCTTGATTCTTAGTCACGTGCATATGTGCCTTTTAAAGCCATTCTCAAATGACCCAACAAGTGGACCAGCCCACTAATGTTTAGCCTTGGACACCTCACAGGATCTTTCACATATTGTATGCTTAAATTATTTAATTATTATATTAACAGCTTCAATTTTTTTTATCATTTTTAAAATTCCAAAGTCACAAGTGAAACATTCTCAAATCTAACATTAACTATGTTTTTCGATTTTGTAAAGCCATTGTGCCGGATAACTGTATGGTATGTAACCACGTGTTTGGATGGGAAATTTTGCGGCTACTTCATATTTTTTGGTTGCAAATGAATTTTAGATATGCCACTTAACCATTCGTCTTATTAAAAAAAATTTAAGTATCATTTATTTTGTTATGTTTTGTTTTATCATTAAAGATACTTTAAACATGATTTATATTTTTTCATTTTTGCACTAAATTTTAAAATATGGAAAATAGTCAAAGGACACGTTCAAAAGTAAACGACGACAAATAAGAAAAACAGAGAGAGTATATAACCTCGTCTGATGCCACCTCGTTCCAAGCGATAGATTGGACATAAAACCATGCTTAATCAATCTTTCCTATTAAGATTTGGATAAATGACACCCTCAATAAATGGCTTCAATAAAATGACACTCATCTTTTGTTGATAGCATTCCATCTCTTTGTAAAGAACATGTTAGCAGCAGCAAACCAATCGGGCCAGCAGGTAAAACTTGGAGCTGGCCTAGTCTTTGGCCTGATGGGCCTCATGTTGCTACAGATGCTAATGTCTCTATGTTGCTCAATTATCAATAAAGTATATTGAGCTCTATCTCAAAAAAAAAAAAGTCGTCTGTATCTATGACATGAAATCATATGAATGTCGATTTCAGTGAAGGCACCTCGCGTGACGGCATTTTTACGATTTTTCCTCCCACTGATTTCGACTTTTTTTCTCCCTTAAAGGGCTCCCTCCAAGCCGGGACGGACACCGCGGCGGCGACGATCGAGTGGGCGATGTCCCTGCTGCTGAACCACCCCGGCGCCATGGCGAGGGCCCGCGCGGAGATCGACGCGCTCGTCGGGGTCGGGGCGCGGCTGCTGGAGGTGGGCGACCTGCCGGGCCTCCGCCACCTCCGGTGCGTCGTGATGGAGGCGCTCCGGCTGTACCCGCCGGTGCCGCTCCTCGCGCCGCACGAGGCCTCCGCCGACTGCGCCGTCGCCGGCTTCCACGTCCCCCGGGGCACCATGCTCCTCGTCAACGCCTTCGCCATCCACAGGGACCCCGAGCTGTGGCATGACCCGGCCAGCTTCATCCCAGAGAGGTACGGGCACAGATACATGCATGTATGAAACTAACTCATCTACTCTGGATTACGTACTGGAAGGAGCATGGTTCAGAGCTAGTGAAAATGCAACTACAGAACGCTGCAATCAACCATGTTTATTGCGTCACGCATGATACTACGTGATCGATGCTCCCACCAGTTCTTTGAATGCATGACGTTTTAAACGTTGACACGGTTTTTAAAATTGCAATTGTAAACGCTAACAACCGATGCAACCTATTTATATGTTATGCAAAAATTATGTTATTACGAAAGTACTTTTGGAGATGAATCTACATGTATGGCTTTCATATACCCAATTAAAACAGTTAAATTTTTTTTTAAAAAAACCTTGACTTAGGACATTGCTAAACGACATGTTTTTAGGAGCAGGAGGGAGTATCAGGTAATACTCCCGGTATGGCAAGTATCAGCGAGACATTACTGAATACCCTATGTTCATATATGTACAGTCCTAGTCATACGGTGCAGCTGAAATACGATTTTGTTTCGACAGATTTGCAGATGAAAAGAATGAAGGCAAGATGGTCATTCCATTTGGCATGGGGAGGCGGCAGTGCCCTGGGGAGAACCTAGGAATGCAGATGGTTTGCCTTGCTCTCGGCACCTTGATCCAGTGCTTTGAGTGGGAGAGGGTAGGGGAAGAGCTGGTGGATATGGAGGAGAGCTCTGGCCTTACCATGCCCAAGGTGGCGCCGTTGGAGGCACTATATCAACCACGCGCCTGCATGCTTCACCTCCTCTCAGAGATCTAATTGGCATGCACCTTTGGTTGCACAACTCGTTCATTCTGCGCATGTATGATAATTCGAAGGGTTGAGACTTGAGAATGTATGCACCTGTAGGGGAGGCTATGCAGGTGTTTACTATCAAATAAAACTTTAAACATGTTTTTTTACGAAAGTTTTTAGAGTGCATCCCTATTATTATTATTAACATATTTTTGGAAATATGCGAAAATTGATTAAAATATTTTCATATGCAAGTCTGGATAGTTATTGTTTCTTCGTACCCGAGTATTTAATCATTCTAATATACTATTACATCTAGGAAGCATAAAGTCACACTAAACTATAAAATATTGGTTTCTTATATTTTTTACATCGCAAAGTTTAGTTTACCAAAAAGTCAATATAGCCATGTAATGTTCGTGATCAAATCTTATAGTGCATGTTCTCCCATCCAAAGTGCACCACTTAAGTTCTTCGGTCCGATTATCTTTTTCGATATCGTTTTTCAATTCCGAAGATGGATACCAATTTCATTGCCTGATACACAAACATTTAGATGCTCATTGAAAGCATTAGCACAGTTGTTGAGATGTACTTACTTAATGCCTGAAGATGTTCTTATGCCACTTGCATCAAAATTAGCCAAGTAGCATAGGATAAACGTGGACATTGCATTTGTCCAAACAAGACCGGCACTAACACCATTTATACCCTTCGTGTTATCTGCATGTTGCTCCGAGTCCATTGCCTACAAAATTACAAGGTTCAAAGGGAAATTGCAATTTCTGTCAACAATGGCACTACAGAATTTTGGTACTGCACCACCATAGGAATAGGCTAGCAAGCAATGCACTAATATATTCTCAATGGACAGTACGTGACATGGTTCAATTGGAAATGAAATTAAAAGAAAAATGACATTAGATATTTGTTGGGCTGCTGTGGAGGTAGGCGATGACACGTGCAGATGAACAGGGAAGGTGTAGGCGCCATCACTAGCTGATCACCGAAGAAGGCCGTGGTGGCTCTTGTGGTAGTCGAGGAAGGCAGAGGTGCTCCTGGTGGTCGCCGAGGAAGTTGCACTCCAAACAGGGAAGAAAGAAGCACGGGAAGGTACAGGGACGGCAAGAAGAGTACAGCGGCTTGGGAGGTATAAGAATGGTAAGAGAAGACGATACAGTGAGCATCGGTTAAAGGTGCCTTGCAGCGCGAAGGGTGACTTGATATACGCAACGGTATGATACGCCGAAAAAAACAAGGCCTCGATATAAATAAGAGGTGATCTCGGTATAAATAAGACGAGATGTGGGAGGTGCATAGGCGTGGTGGCGCATGCAAATAGGGGGGTTCCTTGTGGCGCGCAAATGGGGAGGAAGAGGAGCCAAGGTACTCGCTGCAGCAGTTGCACGCAACCAACGGTGAGCTTGTATCGCTCCGTTCGGTAGAATCCAATGAACAGGACGGTACATCAATTCTTGGAGGATATATCGCATGGTACAGGATGGTCTGGTTCCATTCAAACCAAACATGTGGATGATGCAAATCCTAAACCATCCTATGCTTCATGCTTGTAACCTAGCATTGATCTGCCACCAAGCAAAGCCCCACCCTCGCCCTTCTTTCCGCAAGGCTGTACCAAGTTCCACACTGATCCCTAGCCCGCCGGCCCACCTTTCCATGGCTCCAGAACCCATCCAGTATCCATCACACCCAGACGGCCAGACCTACCAGTACCACTGCACTCCTTCGTTCCCTCAGCTCCAGAGCACTGCCTATTTGCTGCCTCCTTGAAATGCAGCCAACTAGGTGACAGTCATAGCACACATGACATCATACCCTCCGTATTTTTGTTCAGCTTCCATCCAATGTTCAAACAGTACAAACAGGTGCGTACTAGCGCTATCAAAAAATACATCACGGAAAAACTACAAGGCAACCTTAGACCGACAAACGAGGATTGAGGAAACGGCCCACTAAATAGTGCAAATACCTACGAAATCATATCAATTCCGACACGTGGTTAACACGCCATTACTAAGTCAAACTAGACTGGCACTTAACAGAATTGGACCCTCAAGTCGTCCACAAGGAGCGTCCATGCATAATATGACATCAAAATATTAACCGATAGCCGGGCAAATAATTGTCCAGTATTGTGCAAAATATAACAATTCGTTTTCTTGACCTACGCCTTGATAGCATACTTCCTCGTGGGGAAGTATTTCTCCCTCTTCTTTTCCCTCTCGGTCTTCAGAGAAAGCTGTCAAATAAGAGGAAAAATTCAGATGAAAGACTCACGCTGACAACATACAATCAATCCATAAGGTCTAGAACCATAAATAATAGACTACATTTTTCTATAATAAATTCATTAAAATTTAATGGCATATCTAAGTAATGTGTACCTGTGCCATCTCTAGCTTAATGTGAACATGAAAAACATGTTTCATTTTTCACAAGGTCTGCCTTATATTTTGTTAGTTACTCCCTCCGTTCCAAATTATAGGTCGTTTGACTTTTTTGACACGTATTTTGACCACTCGTCTTATCCAATTAATTAGTGAAAATATGAAAAAACTCAAGTCATTATTAAAGTACCTTTCATGATAGACTAAATCATAACAAAAATAAATTATAATTATGAAATTTTTTGAATAAGACGAATGGTCAAAGTACATGTCAAAAAAATCAAACGACCTATAATTTGGAACGGAGGGAGTACCAATCAATATTGATGTGGACCATGTGGTATGCACAAATACAATGTTGCAAAAATATAACATGGGAAAATTGTAACCCCTGATTTCAGCCAGCTTACATTTACCTAAGATACTATGTCCACCAAAAATTTATTATTATCAGCTCTTCCTGACTTTAGAGGGTTATGTGCAAGGCACCTTCAAAGTTCAAAACTGTTAGATAAGTCCTGTGCATGCATTTTCAGCTTCAGAGTCAGTAATTGTCGTCAGTTTTTCCGTTTTTACTGCTTGTTCAGTTTCAGTCTTTATTTGGTTCGTTGCACATTACTGATCAATAGGATCATGCAAGTGCAGGTAGTGGGTGTTTATGGCCACGATCAGGAGTTATGAGGTTGTGGCTAAGTGAGTGTTGTGATAGTCTATATATGCTAATAAAGAGATATGAAAAAGCTGCCGCTTTGCAGCCCAAAACTTACCTCTATTCTTGAGTGTATCTTACAAAAACTGTTTTAAGCAAACAAGACTCATCTAGAAACTCATCCATTTTTTTTGCAAACACTATTGCATAACCATACAATCTGGCTTGTTTTACATACAAAGGGACTACTTTTATTCATGCCATATCAATCATGAGGACACATTACACACAATTAAGAATATATTATGTAATCACAATCCTGCCATGCAAAACAATAAGATTGCAAGCATCGCTAATTATTAATATCTTGAGTGTTCCATTGGAGACAATACATTATGAAGATAATATTAATATTAGCCGAATGGCATCACTAGAAACACCAACAATACAATATATGTCTACTCCTAAAAGGCTGTAGTGGTGGTTGGTGACTGCTGAATGCTGATTGTCCATCCCCACAATCCATTGACAGAGGCTTTCCCATCTTTCAGCCCACGTCCCTAGTCCACTGCCCTATTGCCCCATCCATGTGTCCAAGCCTACCACAGATCCACGCACCCCAGACCACCACCCTCCCCTTCACCTCCCTCCCTCCCCTTCACAGCACAACGGACCCTGCCATGATGTACTCCCAGAGGTACATCTAGGACCTGCCAAGGAAACCAAAGAGGAGTACGCGATGCTAGTGAGGAGGCCATCAAGAAGACGTGGTGTTGGTGAGGTTGTCTGGGATGAACCTGTCCCTGGCCTCCATTGAGGAAGCCAAGCTAGGAGGATGAGGATTCCACCACACTAGGGAGGATGATGCCATTGAAGACAACACTGGGAAGGACACCATCGCATCATGGCTGAGGAAGTCGTGCCGACTAGATGTACCTCTATGGTTACCCGGGTGCCCCTAGGAGGGGAAAACGAGTAGTTGCTACGGGCAAAAAGGGTGCCAGTATGATGCCGCTAAAAGAGGTCAAACCAGCAATGACCAAAACCCAATGGGTAGAGTACGGCAACAGAGGAAGAAATTCTGGATTATAGATAGGTCAAATCCATGCTTCAGGAGCATAGTAGTAACGTGAGAGCAATGGAGGATGTGAAATGCAGCGGCTCCATGCTGTCATGAGGATTGGCAATCAAGAGTTGACATCATGTGGTTAGGGTTTGGTGATCTGGGATGCGAGTTGGGCTGGGAGGTTAGTCACTTGGGCTTGGGCCACGACATGTGTTGAGTAATGTGTACTTGAGCCGAGGTAGCTAATTTCTAACAGTTGGACTGTACCACTAAATATTCCCTCCGTCGAAAAAAGAATGTCATTTTAGCATTCAAATTTTATCCCAAAATAATGTCATCCTAGACTGTGGGCTCCACTCCATTGATTAAATATGGAGTATTTTCTATTAGGCTTCTGCATGTGCTCCTCTTTTCATGCGCATTTATTAGGATTATTTTCCACTTGGGGTACATGCATCATTTGCCTTAGATTATATTCTCTCAGTTTGAATGCTAGAATGACATTCTTTTTGGGACGGACTGAGTAGGTACTATTGTCTTTTTAGTGTGCAATCAGCAAAAACCAAACCAGGATATAATAAAAAACCAAAATTAATAAAATTAATGAAGTCAGTTTCGTTAAGCTGTTTTTTAAACTAGGATTTTCGGCTTAAAAGTGTGGACTAACCCAAATACACATGAAAGGGTGTGCTATTATTAATCCTTTCCACGAATGTTATTTGCTACT
This sequence comes from Raddia guianensis, assembly GCA_036346415.1. Classification (NCBI taxonomy): domain Eukaryota; kingdom Viridiplantae; phylum Streptophyta; class Magnoliopsida; order Poales; family Poaceae; genus Raddia; species Raddia guianensis. Next base: position 32,629,130 of record CM070535.1, read on the forward strand.
GCTATGGCGACCTCCCTTTCTTCTCTGCTGCTCAATTTTAGTGTCAATCCATGATTTTCTAAGTTCACATTGTCAATAACATTGTCAATTCCTTGATTTCCTAACATTGTCAATAACATTGCTCAAGGTACAGGGCCTACGACAGTCGTACAAATTGAAATCTCACAGGTCTGGAACCAATTACACCAAAGTCTAGTGCCAGCTATTCCCCAGTTCATCTATACAGCTATATCAGATGACTTTCCAGGCTACGTCACGCCATACAGCAAAAAGCAAGAGACTTGTCGTTTGCAGTGGTTGCGGTGAGCGTGTGCGCTTTTACCTGGTGCTTGGTGAGGCGGCGGCGGATGGCGCGGGTCTTCTTGGGGCGGAGGTCGAGGGGCAGCAGCTTCTTCTTCTTGTAGGCCTCCCGCAGCGCCGCCTTCTGCTTCTGCGACATCACCGTCAGCACACGCGCAATCGAGGTGCGCACCACCTTGCTGTGAGCAACAGGAAAGCACCGGATTCAGCACGACTCGATTTTGATCCACGCGAGCAGAGGAAGATCACGCAATGCAACGCGGAGAAATGAGTACATCTTGGAGAGCTTGTTGGGCGCGCCGCCGGTGACCTTGGCGACGCGGAGGAGGGAGAGCTCCGACTTGAGCTCCTTGAGCCGCGCCTGCAGCTCCGTCTTGTTCTTGCCCCGCAGCTCGTGGACCTTGATCCGGGCTGCCATTAGCGTAGGTGCAGGAAGAAAACGTACACGGTTAGATCCGCGAGAAGATGGGGGAGGGGGTGTTAAAATCTTGGCGTTAAAGGCGGAGGCTTACCCATGGCGAATGCGGTGACGGAGCTGGGAAGCGGCGGCGGCGGCGGCGGCGGCGGCGGCGACGGTGAGATGGAGGCGTTGAGAGAATGGGGAACGGGTGGCGGCGGAAAAACTTATATAGGATGCGAAATGCTGCGAAGACAAAACCCTAGACTGAACCGCAATGGGCTTTGTGGGCCTCGTTGGGCTTTACGGCAGGAGGTGGCTGCTCGTCGTCGAATTATTTTTGTTTTTTTAAAACTCCATTGATAATTTGATATGAAGACAAACATAAAGGCACCCTTGGGGCTAGGGATGGCAACGGAGAATTCCATGTCGGGTATTGCTTCCCCATCCCCGTCCCCGCCGGGAGAAAAATATCCCCGTTCCCGTCCCTATTTCCTCCGTCGGGATAACGTTTCACTCCATCCCCGCTCCCGTGCGAGGAATCCATCCCCGCGGGGATCCCCATCCCCACTTCAAGACATAATCCATGGAGGAGACGAGAGGTAAGATGGCGAACCTGAGTTGCCGCTCCTCCCGTTCCTACCACCACCCATGGTCTCCGCTCCGCTCGTGACTACCACCGCCCATTGTCGCCGCGTCTCATTGTCGTCTCTCCCGTATACGCCGTCTCCATCGGAGGACAAGGATCTGCGACGTCTCGGTGTTAGGATTGGTCAGGGGCAAAGGGCGTAGGAGGGCCGGTGGGACGCTCGGTGTGTGTCTTGCCCTAGCGGCCACAAGTGGGAGGGTGGAGGATTGTGTTAGGGGCTTAGGGTTTGGATGGGCCTTGGTGGGCCTTGCACACAGTGCCGTGCATGCTGCGATTTTTTTTGCAGGGCAGGGATGCAGGGAACAGGGACGGGGTATGACTCCCCATCCCCGTCCCCGCAAGACCCAACGAGGATTGTTTTTCCCTGTTTAGTCCTTCGTCGGGACAAAATCGTCCCCATCCTCGTCCCCTAATGGGGGAGTTCCCCACGGGGAATCGGGGATCGGGTCCCATTGCCATCTCTACTTGTGGCCAACATTGGTTTCTTTCCTTCAAGGAAAAAAGATTGAACCGAAGAATTATTTGTACGGATTTTGTAACTTGGAAGTTGCCACCTTGGGCTTGACCATCCAATTTAACATACATTTTTTTCATAACTTTGGAAAGTTACATATTTAGATTATTAATAAAGATGCACTCTAAACAACCATCTCAGGGTTACAACATATGAAAAACTCGAAAATTGTCATTTTTACCGAACCTCTATGGCGCGGTTCGACAAAACGACGGTTTAAACTGGTTCAACTTTTTAAAATGTTTGGCATGATTTTTTAAAAAGAATACTACAATTTCAAGCGGTTTTTAAGAACATGCCTAACATGTTCCACAAAACACTATTGCGACCAATCCAGTCTTTATACTTCATCCGATAGAGCCTCTATATCAATATTTATATTAAAAGACTCATCCTCTCAGTCTCTATATTTAGAAACTCTCTCTACAATTTATTTTTTTTTAGGATGGTCACCCTACTAGAAATTATGTAGGTAATAAATAGTGATTTAGAGAAAAAAATATAGAATAAAATATGAGCATCTCGTTGACGATGCTCTTAGGCCCTGTTTGTTTGAGCTACAGCTTCTCTAAAAGCTGCTTCTGAGAAAAACCACAAAAAACTAGCTTCTAGGAAAAGCTCATATCACAGTACAAATTGTGTTTTCGGTGGCTTTTGGCTTCTTTGAAGGGGGTTCTAAAAACTGGCTGTTTGTTTACGCTTCTGGCTTCTCAGGCTAAATGGCTAGAAGCTCAAATAAATAGGGCCTTAATACGGATTTTTTAGAAAAGAGACCTATCATTAAAATATTAATGTCCATCTTACATACAAGCGCTAACACAAAAAGAAAATTACAATATGATCATGACAAGGGTCTATTGCTAACAATTCATCATAACTGAATTTCTCTTTGACTCCATCGTCTTCGTGAACTCTGGCAATCTCCGTAGTCAACCATAGTATCATATTCTTCATCCTCGTCCACTATGGAAAGCAGATTTGAAAGATCAATATCAAAAAGTAGTTGTGCCAGCTTGAATCTCTGACTTGAGGAACAATCTGAAGAAGGAATAACCATGGAAAAAACGCACTTGGCTGGCTCGACTCCACCAAGATCTCCGGCGCAAGAACCAATCAGAAATAACCAGATCTAGTAAATGAAAAAGAGCAAAACAGGTTCCCTTTTCCCCAACTGACAACTTTGTTTTGGTCCTCACTGGAAACCCGAAATAGAAGCCTTGCTTTCAACCCAAAACATCAAGCCGGCCACGATCGTCGCGTCGACTTAGGCCCAAGCCAAAGCTTTGCATCTTCCTCCGTCATGTCGACACAACGAGGTATTTTATTGACTAAAACGAAGAAAAATCACACCTTATTGCTTCGTCTGTTGACAAAGAAATCTCAGATCCTAAGTGCCCCACTCAGATCTGTGCTCCTACCCCGATGGCTGATCGGAGGTTGCTATCGACGCAAGGAGACCCCGAATCTGGGCGACGTAGAGCTCGTCCTTTTTTTCTCTTAAGCTGCCGCCGCTTTTTCTCCTAAGCCGCTTGCTACGGTTAATGTGCCACCTTGTGCGTTGGACGGCTGCTATAGCTTGCCAGCGCCGGGCCGTGTGCCTGCCAATGTGCTACACACGCTCTGACCCATCTGGCGTGCACAATCGTATTCCAGTGCGCGCGCTCTGCATCCGTTGCATTTTAAAAAGATGTGGCTAGTTTTGGGAGTTTTCAGTTTGTATCAATTTTTAAAATTCGTATTTTAGTTTTTGCCACCTCTGTCTATAACATGGGGATCATCTGAGCCCCTTATAATGGATCAGGTGGAAAAAATTGAAACATGAATTGTGAAAAAGGCAAAAACTAAAAATTCCAGATAGTTTTTCTCCCCAGGAAAAACCGCTCGGTTGTTTGGAGACACCAGCGGTAAATTAATAGCCAAATTCAATTTAGAGTTTTGATTTCATGTTTTTTGACGGGTTTTTCCTTCACCTATTTATAAAACAAAAACCTTGGGCAGGACACACGTAGTTATAAAAAAAGGACAACAAAGTCTTTTAAAAACGCCAAAATTGGCATGAGCACATCCATGGAAAAAAAAAAACAGAATAGCAAAACGAAACCAAGAACTCACAGCAGCAGGTCAAAAGAGATTCAGAATTAAGGAAAGAACAGCCGAACGAATCGACAGCATCCAACCGGCTGCCACTCTACGCCTGGACGGGCAGGTTACAAGAACAACTACTACCATTCGAGCCAGGAGCCACTACCATCTGCCAATTCAATCCATATTTTCTGCCATCGACCACTGCCACATAGGTTCGATCCCACGTGACAGTGGCTACTGCAACGACAGAGGATACCGATTGCTAACAATCCCCCCAAAACCAAAACTGTGGTGGTTTCTTACAGCCAAAAAGGAAAAAAAAAAAAAAAGCAATTCAATGCAATGCGATGCTCTGTTGAGCCTAGCTATCTCGTTTCTCATCCATATGTCACCACCGCAGCAGGTGCAAATGCAGGAAGCATGACAGCGCGAGAGAAAGGAGAGGCGCGGCGGCGGCGGCGACCCTGGGCTCGCCGTGGGAGTCGTTTGAGCCGAGGTCCGGCGGGCCGCCGCCGCTGTCACCGTTGTCGGTTCCCGGCGGCGACAGAGACGTTGGGGTGGAGCCTGGTGGTCCTGGTCGCCCGGCAGTGCTGCAAATACACGTGTGAAATCACCCATGATCAGCAATCTCCTACTGGATTCTTCCGGCTTAATCACACATAGTTCTGTTTTACCAGGCTCTCTTTGATTCGTGGTTAAAGTTTGGTTTTGCTTGTAGTTGGAAAAGTTGAGTATCTTTGAAAAGAGACTTGAAAAAGTTTAAAAACTATTTAAAAATATGTTTGAGATCTTTGAGAAAAACTCTACAAAGCGTAAAAAAATCATTACAAAATGTTATAGTGAATAGTATCTATAAAAAGTAAATTTTTTGCAAATCGAACCAGAACTGTATCAGATTTGTGAACAAGAGAGGGTCCTAATCAAATCTTTGTAACTCTTGCAGCAAATGATGTTTTATCATCACCGAGTTACTAAAAAACAAGATTATGGGCTCAGATTGAACCTCATTCTGCAACCTCTGTTTGCATGACATGTGTTTATTGCACTACGTTTCAAATTAGGAAATTTTGCAAATATTGTTGTATGCCTGGATGCGTGAGATTAAATAACCACCTTGAATTATTGTACAGTTTGCAGAAGAATTGGCTAGAGCAAAATCTAAATTTCCATGTTGGTGTTGGTGCCTCGATAGGAGTTGGCTCTTTCCCGGTAGTGTTTCCCCTCCGGAAGCCAGTATTGTTTCGCTTCTTGTAAAATGAATGAGAAAGCTTCTATCTTGTTTTTTTTTTAAAAAAAAAGAACTGAATATTATAAGAGCTCAAGAGCCACCTTGTGCAAAATGAGTGGCATCACTAATTACATTTTCTAGTTTCATATGCTAAAAAGCTACGTTTTTTGTTAACATATGGACTTGTAGAAAAAGACACAAAGCTTCTAACCGAATAGATGAAGTGATTATTGCTGAAGTCGTATGAATTGGAAACAAGAACTGTGTTATTCATATACCTTGGTGATGCAGGATAGGTACATGATCCATAACCTGAAATGCAAGAATAAATTGTAAACATAGAAATGTGTAAATAATCCGCATGCATACATATTTAAAACATATCTGCAGAAAATAACCCACATAAAGGGTTCATGAAGCAGAAAAAGTAGGGGCAATTAGATGCAAGTATGCACACAATGAAGAACTATAAAACAAATTAAGCTCTAACATCTCTGCGCCAACCTTCAAACAATGTCCAGCTCATTTTTGAAACTGTCAATCACAAGACTTTGGTATATATATACCTTAAAGTTTACAAACTCTTCACTATTTTCTGAGTTATTTAGTTTGGATGTAATTCTTGAACATAGCATGGAACTACATTATATTTAACGGATTATTAATACGCCTATGTAGCCCAAGTTCCCACTTAAATTCAGATTTCATTGTCCAAGTTCAATGTTAGAAAATATATCGTGTAGCTCCACTTACCTACACGGTTGTACCAAAAGGACGAAAGCTCCCTAACAAGTGAACTAGTAGAAAATTACTGTACATAATTCTTTTATCCTCTAACAAGCTGTAATATGTGTCTTCGGACTGATTTCTCTACTTATCCTAAATTGACCTTTTTTTAGATAATGCTTATTAAAAGCTTAAAACCAAAGCAAAATGACAATCCCCTAAACTGACCTAGTGCCAGTGATCATTGCACATAAATATGACGACCAGAACCTAAAACGAAGATTACCCAAAAATACATTGTGTGTTGCCGTGTCATTAAATATAACTAGTTATGTTTAGCATGTTGGCCTGCCAATCTTATAATTTCACAACTTTGACTTGTCTATATCTACAGTTACTTGACCACTCTATGGAATTTAAATGGTACCAAGAGGCAGTCATGCCCTGGCTTCTGAGATGAAAGATAAACGTAGGAGGCAAACTTGAAAGCACAAGTCGTACAACCTGACAAAATCACTAGTTAATGAAAACGAAGCTGAGGTATATCTATCGTCGTTGTAACCTTCTTCACAGAAGCAGTATGACAACTCCTTGTTACTGCTGCTTGGCAGAAAAAGAATCGCAAGTTGTACAATGCAGTCGTTGTTTATTAGCTAACTCGATCATGATTACTACACAAAGGACGGTAGGATCAACCAAACTGAAGGCAAAGTTACAAGAAAGAAACGAACCTAACGGTTAACAAAAAAAAAAGAAAGCAACGAAGCTGTAGTATAGTAGTAGTACTGATACTAGTACCGAAGCAGAAAAAAGCAAAAGAGACGGTGGCATTCTGCGACCAAGCAGAAAAGCAAAAGCAAAATGGATGGATGGATACGCAGAGACGGAGGGAGCTGAAAAGAAAGCATCACACAGTGCAGAGCAGAGCAGGAACAAGAACGAGAACGATGCTGGTTTAACAGTAGGAAGTGGTTGGTGTACTACGGACTGGGGTCGGTGAGCGTGATGGTGGCGGTGCCGGCGAAGTCGCAGGCGCCGGGGGCGGCGCGCTTGCGCTGGAAGACGGAGTTGAAGGCGTAGGAGGCGTGCGCGGCGAGGGTGTTGGGGAGGTAGCAGAGGCCGCTGGGCTGGACGGGCGCGCAGTCGGCGGCCCCCGCGGGGCCGCACGCGTAGTCCAGCGCCGCCTGCAGCGCCCTGTCCGCCGCCCCGCTCCGCGCGATGCACCAGGCGGCGCCTGCCGGCCGCGCCCCGCCGCCGCCATCAGCGCCCACACCACGGCGGCGAGCCACGGCGCCGCGGGGGAGCGCGGCCGCATGTGGTGTGGGGGGAGGGAGGGGAGGGGAGGCAGGGGCAGGAGAAAGGTGGTGGGAATGTGGGAGTGGGACGTGGGGAAAGCGGGAGGGAGAGGAGACGAGGAGGAATATGGGAGAGAAAGACGGCGGGTGGCGGGAGGAGGATCTCCTCCCCCTGCTTGGAGAAGCTGCTCTGCTCAGCTTTCTCTCCTTTTCTGGTTGCTTTGCTTGCTTGCTTCTTTTTTCCGCAATTTTTTTTTCTCTTTTTTTGGACGCTGTTCTTTTTTATTAAGGAGGGGCGATAAAACAGCCTCGTATTCCATTGAGCAGGAAGAAAAGAATGCAAAAACTCATACAACCATGGGATATAACCACAGTGCAACCCTTCAACTCTAGCCGAAGTCAGACTCCACAACGGCCACCATCGGGGTAGAACACCTATAGAGGGGAATGCAGCGCGATCATTACTACCAAGGCCAAGACCTAACAGGAGAGAGATAGGGAGGTAGGTGTTAGCGATTCTTATGCCTCTTAAAAATAATCCGCAAGTACATGGATATCGCAATAGCTTTCACCTGAAAGTATTCCAAAGGTTTTGATTTCTCACAAAGAACGAAAAGTGCCTAGTTTATAAATCTAGCTCAACCGGATGGTATGAGGATAATGACGGAAGTGGAATAAGATAATTTCGGACCAAGAGGTTATACAGATCAGATTTCACTTTGCTAATGTATAAACTTACCCTAACACGAAAGCACTCTGAATCGGAGTTCGGTCGATTCACTACCACCCACTATCAGTTAAGAACACCGGATGATTACGATCACCGCAAAAGCTAAAATAGGTAAAAATGAGGCCAGCAGGCTTTGAACCTGAGATCTAAGGCTTGTTTCCACCTCTGATAACTAATTGGACACTTGTTTGTTTATGTATATTCCATTATTGTTTGTTATAATATACATACTATTAAATGAAAATAAAACAAAAACTAATCGTGCCGTGCTCGTGCCCCCACGGGCCTAGCCTTCGGCCCAAGCAAGGCCCAGCCCTATCTATATCGTGCTGTGCCGTGCTTTGAGCCTGGCCAAAATGTCGTACCACGTGCCGGCCCTTTTAGCCCGGCCCATTTGGCCATCTATAGTCTAGAAACCATGTCTATACCTATCAGCACTACGCAACAAGTCATCATTTGATATGCACTCGAGCAAGATAACAAAACAAGATAATAAAAGTTATCAAGCACAAACCAAGTACCAATAAAGTAACTTAAGTATAGAATAATTTTGCTTTATAAAGTAAATAAATAGGTTAAGTTTTGCCCAACAGCAGAGCGAAGCTAAACTCACACTTGAGTTCGGCCCCGGAGCACGAAGTGGAAGAAAGACGACACACCGACTTCTCTCTAGAACTAACTCTCCTCTCTCTCGCTACTCTAATTTCGATCTGGGAAGCGTAACGCTGATTATTTCTTCTTTGTTTCACTTCTCCGTGCCTTGCAAATGAAAAGGGGAGCTTTATTTATAGAGCACTCGGGCCAACCGAAGCTTGCCACATTAGGGGACACTCAGTACTTTGTGGGAGCATCCAAGGCAAAGGAGGGGAGTCGGCCGATCGAGTGTAGGTCGGCTGGCCTAGGGTAGGTCGGTGGACCGATTCTGGTCTCCATTCGGCCGTCCATTTCTTTAGATCGACACATGTACATCCTTGATCTTCCCCCAACGATGGATACTGGCGAGTAAGTCCGTTTTGGGTGAGTTTAGTGCAAATAGGTGGGCCCATTGATCCTTGTGCATTTGTTCCCTGCCTTTAGATCAAACCGACGGTTCACCAATGGTGTAGATGGGGTCCTAGTGTGCTTTTGGAGACGAGGGAGAAAACCTATTCAGAGCCAGAAGTGGGTCGGACGGCTTAGGGTAGGTCGATTGACCAGGATTTTTCTTCGGTTTGGTCCCACTTTTCCTCAATTAATTTTTAAATACACAAAATCACCAAAACTTATGAAACTTTGTTAATTTGCACAAAATATGTCCATGTTCCTTTATTTTAGAGTTATGTTGACGGTCGAAACCATATAGAAAGTTGTAAATTGTGACCGTCAACAGTAGATATGAGGGGAAAACACTAGCCACAACCGACCACGCAGGACACCACCCAGCCAATGACTAATGGCTAGCCAGGGACCACCCTCAGCGGCAGAGTAGACCATGACGCCTCCACAAGGTGAACAACGAAGCGAGCCGCCGCTGACCGCACAACAGGGCACTCGCTCAACAGGAGAGCACCACAACAATTCCTCCAAAAGGGAACGAGGAAGCACCGTCACCGTTGGCCCAGTAGAAACTAGGCAGGGATTTTGTCTGATACTCTCAACCCTGACACCACACTGGGAGTAGAAACGGACGCGAACTACAAGAAAAGTGCTTATCTATGACAAAAATGTGGTGATGTTATGATTTGTCGTCATATCTGTGGACTTTTCTGGGACAAATTTTTATAAATCGTCATGGATCGTATCACGCCACCTCAATCGATGAAATTTAGTGACAAATCAATAAATTTCGTCATAAAACTATGAAATAAAACGTCACAAATATTCAATCGATGGAATTTAGTGACAAATCAGTAAATTTCGTCATAAAACTATGCAATAAAACGTCAGAAATATTCAATCGATGGAATTTAGTGACAAATCAGTAAATTTCGTCATAATACTATGAAATAAAACGTCAAAAATATTTAAACCGATGACTGACATATGGATATCCTTTTTTTTAAGGGGGGTGAGGGTTTGGTGGAGGGGTCGCCCTCGCCCAATTAGAGCGACGCAAGGGTTTCACTCACGAATGATTGAATATTTGCATCATCTTGGATCTGGGACGTTGTTCTACAGTTGAGTTCTTTTAACAAATCAAATAGCATCCATTGCTCAGAATTAAAAATTACTGGACAAATTTAGAAAATGAACCAACAAGTCAGCGAGAGACGTTCTCCAACAAGAAAAACAAATCTCAAAAAAGTTTATACGGCGTGCATATCACCTTACCCACCTCTCCTGGAAAACAAGCTAGATTACCATGAATTGTAACATTAATGGGCATGCGTGCGTGCTCAAATACGTAGGAGGAGCATGCACTTGTCTAAAACTTAACCATTATTGTTTAGTACCGATAAACACACAAAAACTTAAGTATATTGCTCTGCGTGGATATGTACTTCTTTTAATACTAGTATTTTACTTCTTTTAAGTATATTAATGTATGCACGCACAAAACATCATTTTCTTAAACCGAAAATAACAACCCTCGTCTTACCGAGACACACACACACATATATATATGCAACAGGCGCGTATCTTCGGTGCCACATGTACGGTCAACAATATTTTGAGCCATATATCCACTCATGATTGGCATCCATTATATAGGACCAAACTAAAATGTGGGCCTTCCTCGTCTCACTCCGGTCGTATTCGCGAAGAGACCAACCGGATAAACGAGGGCTCCATTATCTTTTCATCCCGACAATACTTTCGAAGAGACTAGCCAAACGAGGTCTTTATTATTTTTCTCACTCCGGCCATATCTGCAAAGACATGGGTGGACCCACCATGAGGTCTGGTGGGGCCTTGGCCCTACCTAAAATTTTAGAGCCTATTTATATTTAGCAATTTTTTGATATTTTGGCCCGTAGGTGGTACAGATGAGGCAAATTTTTACGTCATTTTGTTAGTAATTTGAATATCCAACAGATGTGAACATGAACTAGTGTGTATATTATTTTTGTGTTCCTATGGTTTAATTAATTTACAGCGTATTTGGTTAGCGGTAGACAAAGAAGATTTTAGACTTGCCCTATCTATATTTTTACCCTGTGTCCGCCACTACATGAAGAGACCGACCTGGTGAACGAGGGCTTCATTAGACCATGGTTTGTATCCATAGATAAGGACCAAAACAGGTGCTCAAACATAGAGAAGAAAGCGCTTTGGTTCGGCCGAGTGACCAAACCAAGGCTAGAGGGATCGAGATGGGAGCCGAGGCATGGAGGGGGTAGATCATGTTCCTCGCGTGTCTACCTTCGCTCACCAATGGCAATGCTTGTTGCCTTCTTCTTCCTTTTCTTCCCGGCGCTCAACACAGGAGCACTGCAAACCGACAGAGAGCTTCGACATTCTTTTCCTCTCCCGAGAGCGTCTCGCGTCGCGTCTCGGCCTCCCGCTCGGACGCAGAGCGCCCACGCATGAACGTGAGCTAATTCCTAATTAGCAGCATCGAATTGATCCCTAACAAGTGTACTAACCAGTCAGTAATTCATGTAACCTTGTGTATAGGCCGGCCAAACTTAGTGGGCCGTCCATTAAGCTAACCATTTTTCTTTTGGCCAATAAATCCATGCACGTATAGTATAAACTCATTTGTGATCCAGTGAATATACATGTACGTGTGAAGCCATGAGCTCTGAGGCTTTGCTTTCAGCTCGTAAGCTCAGGCTTATAATTAGCTAATGAAATGGTTAATTATTTTTCTAATTATCCGGCTAATTCAGGCACGTAACCATATACAACACCGTGACTACGTATGATTTTTTACAACACATGTTTATTTGATATATTTGGCCTATTATTATTTTTTTAGTTGCTTCCTATGTCTCGTGATTTTATTTTATAACGGAAATTTAATTGTTAGCATAATTTATTTATTTTAAATAAATCTAACAAAATTGGTGTCAACGGAGAGACGTACTCCTACAAAAAACAATATAAAAAGTATAGTCTTGCAGTCTTCGAAAACTTATATGGCGTGCATAGATAGCACCTTGCACTCTCCTCTTGTGAAACAACATTACCATGAATTTTAACAACGATGTCAGAGATAAACTTTCAAAGGATCAAAGAGTCTAGAAGGGAGGGGTTGAGTAGGGTCCTAAGAGCATCTCCAATGTAGTAGATAGTTGCTAGCTATAAACAAATGCCATGTCATCTATAGATAGCATATAGCCAGCCTCTTCAATGGACTAGCTATAACATTATCTATACGATTGAATATGGGTCCACATGAAATAGATACTAAGCGCATTAGAATCAGTTATAGACTAGCTGTAAGTTAGTAGCTTGCACAACCTCATTCTCTCCTCCACATAACCAAAAGTTGAGTTGAAATCCTTATAGCTAGCTGACATGGCACCATTGAAGATGCTCTAAGCATGTTTTCGACATTTTAGTTTTTTCTTAAATTTAGAGCAAGAATAAAGCTTACTACTAGTAGAACACGCAAGAACCGAGGACAAAGGCAACAATGTAAGGCAACAAATTGCAAGTAAGTAAAAAAAGTGGACAAGGATTTTTATCCCGAGGTTCGGATCAAGGTCTCCCTTTCTCCAACGTCCCCGTTGGACCACCCATCACAAAGGGGGTGTATATCCGATCCACTAGCGGTAGCCCGTCACCACTCCGGAAGGTGGTCTTCGGCCTTCACAATCACTTGGGTCTTCCACAAACTCCTACTTGAAAGGTCACCAAGCCACCATCCTTCAAGATTAAGGGCCAGTTCTTTTAGACTTAATAGCTTAATGGCTTATCATCTTGAAAAAAAAGCATATGCTTTAGTTTTTTTAATCTGTTTTTTCGCTGTATTGAAGGTACATCCTAAAACTTTAAAATGCAAGTCCAATGAGATGGATCCGAATCTCGAGTCCATCTCAAGAAGCTCTCAAAGTTCAGCCATTTCATCCGTTCAATCGTTCAGATCAGCCCAAAAGAATAGGCCCTAAGTCTCGAGTAATAGGTTTGAAAAGAACCGATCCCGCCGCATCAAGCTCCCAAGAAGCACCGCACACTACCTAGAACCCTAGTTGTCAAGCTTTTCTCATAAGCTCACCCAAACCCTATTTTTTAGAGCTCTCACTCAAATGATTCTATGTATGCTTAAGGAGTGAAGAAGCAACCAAAAAGAGAAACCACATCCACTTAAATAGAGCCCCTAAAAACTAACCATTTGGGCGTAGACACAACGGCATCGGACAGTCCGTCTTGTGCCGTACGGTCTGGCACAGCGAGACAATCTAGCCGGATCGGCTAAACTGGCCGTTAGGATAGCACGGACGCACCGAGCTAACAGCCCCCTACACAAGCACCGTCCGGCGGGACAAGCAACACATGAGCGGAGGGCGCCCAGGACGACGCTCCCTACCTGATGGTGTAACGGGATCGACTAATAGGAACAGAAATGTCCACACACTACAGGAAAACGAAGTTTTTTCGTCGACCGACTGTAATTTTGTCGGTCCATAAAAACCGATGAAAATAAGACCAAAATTTCGTCGGTTTCCTAAAACCGATGAAAATACATTAACAATTTCGTCGATTCAGATCAGGTTGATGAAATAGACAATAATTTCATCGGTTTGGACTGACAAAATTATGGTGTTGCCGCATCGCGGGCGCGGGTTGATGACGTGGCATTAATTTCGTCGTCCCGCCCAAACCGACAAAATTATGGTTCGGCCGTATCGTGGAAGATGATGTGGCATTATTTTCGTCGGTTCAGGCCAATGAAATTACAGTATGGTGCAGCGTGGAATGTTTGGGATGACGTGGAATTGTTTTCTTCGGCCATCTGTAATTTCGTCGGTTTTGGCCGACGAATGACGGCCCACTTTAACCCCGGTGACCCGTTTTACTGGGCCTCTTGACTTAGCTGCCCTCTCTACATAGTACCCCGCACCGCAGCCCGCTCGCCCACGCCGCAACACGCACGCCCAGCAACCCGCACCACCGCTTCGCCGCCACGCCACCGCTTCGCCACCACGCTGTCAAGACGCTGCATCAAGCAACTTCAGCGCCGCCTTTTGCGCCTCTGCATTCCCGCGGTTCTCTCCTTCCCCTACTCTCATCTCCCTTTTCCCCTCTCCTTTTGGTATGTTTCCCCCTATTTTGCGAGTTCGGTTTTGTTCACGAAGTAAGTACGATTGTTCTCTATTAAATGCCTTTCTTGTAATTGGATGACAATTTAGGATGAAAATTACATTATTTGCCTCCCTACCTCGATAATAGGAGAAGACAGGTTCATATGGCTTAAATTTGTGTGAAATGGCTCATTTGTCATTATTAAATGCTTCTCGTGCATTGGATGTCAACTTAGAACCAAGATTTCATTATTAGGCTAGGTAGATCGATAATTGGAGAAGACAAGTGCATATGGCCCAAATTTGTGTGAATTAGCTCATTTTTAGCTTTTAAATGCCTATATTGCATTGGATGTCAATTTAGTACCAAAGTTGCATTGTTAAGCTAGGTAGCTCGATAATTGGAGAAGAAAAGTGCATATGTCTCAATGTTGTGTAAATTACCTTATTTGTTGCTATTAAATGCTTGTCTTGCATTGAATAGCAATTTAGGAATAAAACTGCATTATTTTCCTTCCTAGCCCGATAATTGGATAATACACATATAGTTTAAAATTGTATGAATTAACTTAATGCATCTTCCATTTTCTGTTTACTACATGCAATGTTCTACTCTCAGTTTGGGCCAAACATTCAATTGCCTGCGATTCGGCCTCCGCCTCCTCCGCCTAGCTTTTTATTCCAAGAGTACAACAGGTAATAAATTTACACACTCCTAATACAATTTACTAACTTCCTTCTAGCTATGTGCGCTCTCACAAACCCTATCTTCAATTGATTAGAGCTTTGCGACACCACCTCCACCTGCTCAAGGTGGGCCTAGAGGCAACAACGACCCTTCTTTTTCAGATACGCCTTCGGTCAACCGGTTCATCAACTTGGGAGGCGGTGATGCCGCAGGTAGCGGTCATGGCTCCCACTCACCTAGGAGTTAGAAGCTCCCTTGTGTAACTTGTTGGATGACTTAATGATGCACTGTATAACGTCTATGTATAACTTGTATTGGATTACTTGATGTTGAACTTGTGCGCGCGTTGCGGTCATGTGATGCTGAATGGATTTAATTACATATTAATTCTATCTATGTGCTCTTATGCATCTTGTGTTGAATGGTCATGTGATGTTGGATACAAGTTTGTGATGATGTAAATATCCGTGAATTTTTTGTGAATTTTCTTTAAGTAATACAACACCCTTTTTTTCCAAAACAAAATGTAATTTCATTGGCCTTAGGCCGACGAAATTAATACCATTGGCCAACAAAATTCTGTGCCACGTCAACCCAATAACCCATCTCAATCGCTGACGTTCGGCTGACGTGGCACTTATTTTCATCGCACAAAGCCGACGAAATTAAGTGCCACATCATACCGACATGCCACCTCTCCATTTCTCCAATTTGGGCTAATGTGGCACATAATTTCGTCGGCCTCGGCCGACGAAATTAACTGCCACGTCAGCTCTCTGGCGCGACAGAGAGCCAACGGGATATTTATTCTGTCGGGTTGTAATACTGTCGAAAATAACGTAATTTCGTTGGCACCGGACGAAAAAGAGTTTATTTTCGTCTAGCACATTTCGTCGGGTTAATTTCGTCGGTTTCACCCCTATTTTTGTCGGTTGGTGGCCGATGAAATTAAGAGGGATTCCTGTAGTGACAGTGCAGGTGCACCCGTCAGCCCGAGCCTCAAACTGTTCGGCCGACGGACCGACACAACCAGCGACACCCGAACAGAAAACACCCATGCCGGCTACCCCTACCGGACAATATGGTGAGACCGGCTAGAAGGAACAGAGACGCACACACACAGAGATGATGCATTTGCTGGCCTGAGCCTCCGACGGCCTTGTAGACCATCCGACAGCAACAACAAGGCTGGAAACACCATGCACACAAACCAGGAACACTCCCACTCAAGACACACCATAAAACACACTGGCAAATAGAGACACACTCAACCTATTGCTTCATGTGGACCCCATGGCATGTGTATCCCACTTGCCAGTGGCTCGGCTCGCCGGCGACCTTGGCACCGACGAAGCCATGGCTGGCACAACAACAACTTGCCGGAGTTGGCCGATTTGGTGACTCATACCACCAAATCGCATGCGGATGGGCGCCATAGCTTGCTCTTGACTTTGCAAAACTTTTAGACAAAAACTCCTCACCGACGACTCACCGGTGGCGAGTTATGTTGTCCAAAGCGACAGAGCAACTACGGTAGCCCAAAAAAGTATCTACAACGCTTCCCTATCCGAACTAAGCACGAATTCAAACTCTATGGAATCTATGGGTGATTGCAGAGCCCAAGAGCAATCTTTTGTACCCTTGGTGAGCTCACACATGATCTCCAATGGCGGCGGTGCTTGGCTTCAACAACATAGGCACTCCGACGCTCCTTTTGCCAAACTACAGTGCGATTGCACAAAGGTTCTACAAACCAAGACCGACCTAGGAATAAATAATATCATTTTTATTCTTAGAATTTTCTATTTGAGTTCTATATTTATTAAAAATATCAAATGGCTTAAAAAATATGAGAAAATTCCCAGAATTCACTGATGCCATTAGGACCCTAGGAAAAATATATCAATAATTGTTCATAGAAAAGAAATATTATATAACAATTTTGTTGTCTTTAACAATGAGATAAATTTTTTTGGCTGTTTTTTAATTCAAGAAATTTCATATTAAATCATTTTGCAATTATCTAGGCTGAAATCAAAATTTGAAACTCATCAAATTTTTAGGATGTTACAGTGCGACAAGCTTAGGCTGCCATCCAAGCGTGCCGGCCCTACATCTCTCTCCTCGTTTTCCCTCATCCACATACTTGCACCATTGGAGGAGCTTTGAGCACATGATACATTCCCAAGAAATTAATATGTTAGATATATTATTTTTCCTTGGGAATGTACACCCTGCACTTTCGCAGATTAAATAACATGCAATCTTTGGGACTCTGCTGGTAATATTCTAAGGGTGACATTTGCAAATAGTAGCATATGTTTTAGTACAAAATTTCAGGAAATTAAAGTTCAAATTATAGATCAGTCGCACGCATATTTGGAGCCAATTTATATAGAGGACTGTTTACCAAGAGGTTTTCTTGACACAATGTACCAAGAGGTTCTCTCATCAATTATTTGCCATTAGTTGTCTAACCGAATAATTGGAAAAAAAATTACCACCAAAAGGAAAGATAGAAACTGTATGGTGGCAGATTTGTCATTGTTGTATTGTTAACCAATTTGTCAACCACTACAAACAATTGACTGAGATCAATCACACAAGAACACACAAATGTAATAATAACTGTCACAGAAATTAATGCTGAGATCAGTAATTGTTGAAGCCAATCAGCCAACTATTTATTAATCCATATACATCAATCGTACAATATGAGGGAGGTGCTATATGTTGGCCAAGCCTGTACATGTGTTTTTTTACAGCCCATACCCATGATGTTATCTACATAAAAGCAAAGGACAATTCTTTAACACAGTACCTATTAGCATAAATTAACCGGAGTTTTCGTGGAGATTTTACACAGCAATGGTTTTAATTGGGGTCGCCATGGTGGATACCAGTCCATGCAAGTTTTCTTCCATATCAACATCATCTTCGTTGGCTCCTTCAGGAAGTTTCCAATCAAAGTGATAGAGCAGTGACGCGAGAATTAGATGAACATTTCTAACCGCTAGTGTCATTCCAAGGCACATGCGTCGTCCAGCACTAAATGGAATTAGCTCAGGGTGCGAGCCAAAGAAGTTGATGTCTTTGCCCATGAACCTATCAGGAACAAACATAGCCGGATTAGCCCATACATCAGGTTGTCGATGAAGTGCCCACAAGTTCAGTATTACAGTGGTTCCTTCAAGGATAGTGTAACCCTGCACTTCTGTTGCAGCCTCTGCTCTATAGAATGTTAATGGAGCAGTTGGATGAAGCCGTAGCGTTTCTTTCACCACAGCTTGAAGATAGGGGAGTTGGTCAATGTCAGACTCATCCACATGGGTCTTAGCCCCAAGAACCCTCATGAGCTCTTCCTTGACTTTCTTCATTGATTTTGGAGAACGTAGTAGCTCAGCCATTGCCCACTCAACTGTAGCTGAGGTTGTTTCAGTTCCCGCTACAAACAAATCCTGTAAAGCATTGATCAAACGTTAGTAAAAAAGAGGTTGGTATCCTGGGAAAGAAAAGGTTCATTTTTTGTCGCTGAACTTTAACGACTCTATTTTAGGTCCCCAAGGTGTAATACCCTTATGTGGTTCTTTGATTACGTCAACCATGGCTTTGATTGAAGCGACGATATGTGTTTAACCTATATTTGTTTTCAAAGTACTAAATCATATATTCAAAATCTATTTTTTTGCTTGCTCATTACAATTCCCCTGCATTTTATAGCATATCTAATTTTACAAAGAATGTTTCTTGGTTGTTCTAAAGAAAACTTAAAAAATGCTAGAAATTTCTAATCATAAAAAGGGAAAAAGTTTACATGTGCTCAGAAAACTAAAGGAACTCGAATGTACAATTTAATTTCTATTTCATGAAACATTTAAGCATGTTAAAAATGAAGTCAAACATGTGCCACTAAGGTAAATATGGTTGCTGAGCCAGTTCTTTTACACAGTTGCTCACCCAGTTAAAGGGTCACCCGTATAACGGTTCTCAAAATTCGGGAGAATTTACGCAGATTGCAGCCACATGAATCCGAATGGTCATTATACATTTTGAACAACAAATGTATCACAAAAAGACTAGGAGCACCAACACTAGAAGAATGACAAATGACCACAAAATGGGTCTTGAAATATCATGTCATTTTAAGGCGCTCAATATAAATTTTTTTAATCTAGAGGCGATCATGCACATTATTGTATCACGTCTATGCTTATTTACCGTTGGATAAAATGGATCTTGGTTGTAAGACATATGGCTCGAACAGATCAATTTAAATGATATTTGGTTTTCTATCAATATATCACATTAATGGTAATGTTTCATATATGGTAGATGCAAAATCAATAATATATATAGATGTGTGTTAGAGGACATGATGTTGAATAGACCTAATGTGAGATACTACTGATATTGTTATGTGAGTCCTAACATGTATAACTGTATAATCCTTTGATGTAAAATCATCATTGAGTTCTAACGTGTATTTTTATACATGGGGATTATCGATCACTACCATGACTAGATAGTTATGAGGATAATTTTTGGGTATACTATAAAACATTGCATGAGGGTGTGAACAATAAAGATGAAAACTTCCTTTCCTCTATAATGCGACAAATATCTCTCATCTCCCTGATGTGGTTGGATTGGAAAGTGCCTTGTCATGCCAATGTGATTAAGGCCTAGTTCTTTTTCAGCTTAACGGCTTAACGGCTTAACAAATTATCTATGTTTTAAAAAGACATATGCTTTAAGTTTTTTAGTCCATTTTATAGCCCTAGCGTACGTGGAACGACGCTGACGTGTAAGGGTATGCAAATGTTGGGGGTATCATTGTTACCGTAATGAGTCCTTTGACGGCATCGCGGTTTAGCATAGAATTCCCCTCCTCCCGCTGCCATTCACGCTCCTTGTCAAGCACCACATCTAACAGGTCATCCTTGCGCGGCTCGCCGGCTTCCCGGCGAGACCTACGCCATGCAATCAGCTCGTCAATTATGCCGTACGCGTGCGCCACTATCTGCCCCATCCTGCGCCGGAGACCCTGGAGGTCGGCGGCGGCGACCGCCGGGAAGAAGTCTGAGACGTTGGCCGCTCCGGCGATGGACGACCCCTCCTTCAGCAGCTCCCCCAGCTCCAGGTCGAGGCGGCAGGAGAACATGGTGCGCCACAGGATGCTCAGGGACGCCGCGAACACGGCATTCCCGACCTCGAGCGCCTAGCCGCCGCGCGCCGCGCGCCCGGCGGCGACATGGCTCACCAGCCCCTGCACCTCCTCCCGCCGCACGCGCAGCGGCCGCAGCGCGTCGAGGCGCTTCGGCGCCAGGAGCTCGGACACGGCGAGCCTCCGCAGGGCGAGCCACTTGCCGCACGCCGGGAGCATGAGGACGGAGTTGGCGACGTGGGAGCCCCGCCACGCGTCGAGAACGGGGCGGCCGGCGAGGTCGGCGTCGCGCCGCCGGTGGATCTCGCGGGCGGCCGCCGGGGAGGAGACGACGACGGCCTGGACGGCGCCGAGCCGGACGGACATGAGCGGGACGTAGCGCTCGGCGAGGCGAGCGAGGGAATGGTGCGGTTTCCTTCGATCAATGGCGAGGAGGTTGCCGACGAGCGGGAGAGGCCACGGGCCGGGAGGGAGGCGGCGGCGGCGTGAGGTGGCTGCGCGCCGGGCGGCGTAGAGGAAGAGAGAGGTGAGGGCCAGAAGCCATGCCATAGGTGAGAGGAGGAGGAATGCCATGGTATTGGGTTACTCAAATCATGCACGTCCTCCTGCCTCTGTTTATATATATACTTCATAGTCCTGGACGCCTCGCTGGAGCAATATCTCCTGTCTGACCAGCGCATACACTATTCATTGCAATCGTATGCCCATATATACTAATTTATGTAACGTACATGAGTTCGGGATCAGGATCTATGCGGCTATGATTCAAGCAGCGTGCCCGCGTCAGATCGGCGCACGTGCTTTGCTTCTTTGTTCTCTCTCAATAAAATACTACCTCCGGTCATAAAAAGAAGTCGCCGTTGATTTTTGTACACGCCTTTAACCATTCGTCTTATTCAAAAATTAAATTCAAACATGTAAAAATATAAGTCATACTTAAAATACATTTAATAATAAACCAAATCATAACAAAATAAATAATATTTATATAGTTTCTTTGAATAAGACAAATGGTTAAAGGCGTGTCCAAAAGTTAACGGTGACTTCTTTTTGTGACCGGAAGGGAGTTGTACTCTAAAACAAGTGCCACACGATGGCTATATATTGAACAACCAATAAGACTATAGTGCACTGTCCTATTTTGAATGTAATTTATTCAATTTATTCTTTTTGAGTTGTATGTAATTGAACAAGGCTTCTATGATCAGCGTCATCTAAGGACACATTTGATATCTTCTGTAAATTCTCAATTCTGCTACGTAGACGGAAGAGTCATACCTCTGCTAGAGTTGTATGTGCATGAGCATGTGTAATCTTGTGAGTGGCGATCAAGATTGTAAGATGTTTTCAATGATTAATGAATGAAAGCTCTTCTTTTGAATTTAAGCAATTCAAATTGTATGAAATGTACTCCCTCCATGTTTTTTATTTAACGTCTTTAACTTTTAGTCATGTCTTTGACCATTCGTCTCATTCAAAAGTTTAGTGCAAACATGTAAAAATATAAGTCACTATTAAAGTAACTTTAATGATAAATTACAACAAAATAAATGATATTTACATAGTTTTTTTAATAAGATGAATGATTAATGCATGTCCAAAAGTTAAAGGCCTGTAACAAATTCTATTTTGTCTTGACTTATTTCCTTGTTGACATCAACTTGTAATATTTACATGAGACCAATAGTAGCAGCACAAAAGTTATTTCTATGTAGTCTTTTCAATTGTATCCAGGTTACCGAGAGTATGTACACTATCAGTTTCATACAAAATTTCCTTAATTGCTACAAAGAGTTCGCATATCCTAAAGCAACAGTACCTACATAGCTACAAATCCCTTGGCCAATTCCACAGCCACCGAATGCATATGTCTTGCCAGAAGTGCAAGCCGTTTATTTCAGCAAAAAGAGACGCCAAACATATGCGACAATTTGTGCAAGTTGTTTAACGTTTCATTCCTCATGCACCCTTGTATTCTTCCTGCTGTCCATTCTGAACGAGTAGTGGTTGACCACAAATAGCTACAAGTTTAATGTTTCCAGTCAAACAAAATACTCTCTCCGTTCTTTTTTATTTATCGCCGTTAACTTTTAGATATGCTCTTTGACCATTTATCTTAATCAAAAAATTGTTGAAGTATCATTTATTTTATTATGCTTTGTTTTATTTGCACTAAATTTTTAAATAAGATGAATGGTCAAATGGTATATTCAAAAGTCAATGGCGACAAATAAAAAAGAACCGAGGGAGTAGTACATTAAGGTGTAAACATTACTCTAACTGCATATTAAAAACATTAAGAGGCTGGAATGTCATCCTTCTCTTGTTGAGTACATTGTTTGCAGGAATGAGCATTCCCCCTTAACCTAATAAACTTGGGCTTATATCTCAATATGGACATTGATCAACAAGCAACAAACAAATTTGCTAGTATCCAGCATAAACTACCCAATTCTCACACTAAATTAAAGACATCCAATTTTCTATTTATTAATGAATGCTAAACAACACAAACGTGCAACTATAATCGGAACTAGGAAGATGCAATAAGGTACCAGGAATCCTTGGGCAATTCAGGTTGGCCAGAAACCTAGGGACACAATAATTTTGTGAGCTCTCCAAGTTAGGGAACATGGTGCGGCTGCGAGGCGACACGACTGGGGAGGCAGAGAGGATGGGGAGAGCATACAGGGCGAGGCCAAGAGGCAACGCAGATGTTGCGGCGAACGTTAGGGTTTAGGCGTGAAATAGGTGGGAGGAAGCGGAGGAGGAACATGGGCGTGCAAGTGCATCACTTGAGAAGGAACCGGAGGAGGGCGGCACCGTCACGAAGGAGGTCGGAGGAAGAGGGGATTGGGGAAGAGCAGAAGCAAATCCTCTGACGTACCGTTTCTCTGATTTTGAGTCACTGACATGTGACCCATGTCAGTGCTCTAAGTAAGTCAGAAGATACACTTCCCATGAAAGAGCATGCACATGGCTGGGGAGCTGGGCGTGATGGGTATGCTGGGCGAGCCGATGATGAGCCTCAGCCGACTGGAGCAGGAGAGCCGAATGGGAAGCCGGCACAGTTATGGACACCTAGTAGAGGCAAGCCAAACAAAATGAGATGTGTCAAGCCAAATCAATCTATCAGGTGTGAGTAGTGACCAGGAGTACTATGTGAACCGAATCATCATAATTGATTTCAGTGAGTTATTAAACATATACATTATTCATTGCAATCGTATATTTGTACTAGTTTACATGAAGCAACGAGTTTGGGAGGATTTTTATGCGTCTATATATGACTAAAGGAGCGTGTGTGCGCCCGGTCCGCATATCTGCTTATTTCTTTATTCCTTTATACAATACTTGAGATAACTGCGTATCTTCATCCATGATGCGTTGAAAAATTTTAGAGTTGAGAACCGGGCTCAGGATAACTGCGTATCTCTCACCTACGTGGTCCAGCTGCCTCCGGCGCACGACACACTAGACAAGGTCATGTACGGTAGTTTAGACCGCTGTCCGTAGCATGAGGCATAGATAATAGTAAGTACATCATATACGATGGCATCATGTTTTTTTACAGACCGCTTCAAACAACGTATTTCTTATTTCTTTTTGTAGAGTCAGCTCGTGTCCTGCATGGTAAATCTTATATAGATGGCTTATAGTTATCCGACGTGAACCATTGAATATGCTTTAAGATGCAATGCATGAAAGTTTAATTAACTATCGATGCTACGTTGGGCTCCATGTGACATTATATACTAAAAGAACTTCTAAACTAGCAATGTGGAATCATTGCCACACCTATCGACAAAGATGAGCCTCCCTTTTTTTGGGGAGGGGGTGTGTGTGTGTGTGTCTAGGAATTACACTCACTCCTTAAAAAGGCTAACACCTCAATATTTGCACAACATACACACGCTAAATATATAGAATCCCCCTCGGTATATAGTTGTGTCCAATGTTGTCCCATATGCCATGCCAGGTGACCACTCCGAGCCGCAAAACATGCCATGCATTATAGACTAGAACTACTAAGCACACACAACCATGGTTAATGCTTAGATACTTAACGTTCTGGCCCAATTCCTTAAAGCCCAGACCACCACCTCTTTTATGCTTTTGGTCTTGCTTCATCCAAAATGGTTAAAAATTGTGTGGAGTTTTTGGTACCATCTGATATATATTAGTAATGATCTCTTGTTTGGGAGATTTATGGATTTACTCCACCCAAAGATTGAAAATTGTGTATTTGCTCCCATCGTGTCATTGACATGTGGGGCCTGGACCTATATGTTAGTGAAACACAATGGGACCAAATACAGAAAGTACAATCTTTAGGAGGGTAAATAGATAATTATCCTTTTAGGACAATGACACATAAGGCAATACTAAAGTAATCGTGAAGAAAATTAAGGAAGTGACGATTGAGCGATGTCATATAAAAAAATGACCCAAAATATAATCGGCAATTAGGACGCCTATGTTAAAATATCGCGTGACTATCACTACTAGATAACTGGGCTTTAC
Organism: Raddia guianensis; assembly: GCA_036346415.1. NCBI lineage: Eukaryota > Viridiplantae > Streptophyta > Magnoliopsida > Poales > Poaceae > Raddia > Raddia guianensis. Next base: position 32,653,600 of record CM070535.1, read on the forward strand.
TACTGACCCATCACTATCTATTATATGCAAACCATAGTGATGGTTGCATCACTACCAATTCAACGGTTACAAGCTTTGAGTAGGCTTCCACTATCAGTTGGAGCCACAAACCGGTAGTAAATATCATCAGACATTATTTGAACAATCTTATTACTCCCCATGCTGCCACGCCCAGGAACAGAGGAGCTAGTCGGCAACGCCCAAGCTAGCACTCTTGGGGGAAGGTGTTGCCCAACTTTCTCAAACTTTGTGTTTTTATTTCAATTCAAGTGCTTCAAGGTTAGTAACATCATCCTCATTCTATTTAAAGTTAGATCTAGGTGCTTCTATGATTTAGATTTAGAGAAATCAATTTTTTTTCATAATGAAGGTGCTTCTTTGCTCAAGAATTTTGATTCTAGACCTCCATCATTTTTTGAATTAGATTACAATCATTTTTTTGTGTGTGCTTGATGTTTCCTTATATTTAGATGTAGCTCATTTAATGTGGGGATTTAGCTCAAATTTAGGTTATGGTTGGAAGATTCCTTAAGATTGGAAAATATTACTTGGTTTTTCATGCATGGTGAATAATCTATGAATGAAATAAGATGCCCAAGAAGAGGGGGATGAATTAGGCTTCTCAAGTTTTATAAATTCTAAGAAAGGTTTACACTTGTGTCCAAATCCTATTTTAAAAACGGAAGCTAAAGGTTATGATTTCAAACACAAGTAAATCTAGGTGATACCAATACTAAGGATGGAGCAAGCCTAATAGACAATAAGAGCTAAAAACACAATTTATCAAATTAATTAAACCTAGCAACGAATACAAGCATTGAATAAATGCACACAAGACACGACATTGGAGTAAATGGGTAAGAGAGGCAAACCGCAAGTGACAAAATCCCTTTTTTACCATGGTGATCAGAGACTTGCTGGCCTCCCCTAGTCAACGTTGTGGCAAGTCCCATGCAAGGACCGGTTACCACTTGAGCCTTCCGTCTCAAATCCACTACTGGTTGCTAGTTCCTTTCCTCTGGAGATGGCAAGCAACAACACCACTCACAATCCGCTCGGGCCTTCTCATAAGCTTTCTCAAGGAGATCACCAAATCATGAAGCCTCCACGCCGTCTAGGTTCCGACAAGCACCAAGAGTAGCAAGCATAAATTGGCTTGATCACACCAGATGAAATCTTGAGAGTGATGCACACAAGACACACTTGACCCCTCACTCTTCTCTCTCTAGGGCATCACCACACCTCACACAACCCTAGGTTTTCCTTTCCATGGATACCCTAACACATTGGAGAAATCCCAAGTGAAAAGCAGTAATGGCCCCAAGGCTGCATGGCTACCTGACGGTACGGCCCGCGTGGGACAAACTATCGGACAAACAAAAGCGCACCCCAACTCACTGTTCGCGCCAAATCACGTGCCGGACTGTTCGGTACACCCTTGCACTGGACAGTCTGCCATGCCGGACCAGCCTGCATAGCTTGCATAGAAACGGACATATCTTCGCACTCTGAACTTGGAATTGAGTGATCTTGGACTCTAATGATATCTAAGAACGAGGAAAATACAACAAACAAGGTCTCGCAACCTTAGATCTAAAGGATAAGTGCAGAAAACTCAAGGAATTCAAAGGAGAACAGTTTTCTAATACTATTTGACGCCTCCAACATCTCTCTCTCTCTCGCTTGTTCACCTCCAACACCCTAAGGAACCACACTAGGCACAACTACAGACAAGGAGACTCAATGTGCATCACACAAGAGCTTTGAAACGGTCCAATCAACACTTATTTGGGTCCGTCTTGATAGTACGGCGACTATCCTATCAATCCGGTCCTTTCTCCGACACCTAGATTAGTAAAGAACTAGGAAACATCCTAGGCCCTAAACTAGCCATACTTTCGCCTTGCGCATCCTTTTGTTGACGACATTCCATAAATGATGACACCTCCATATGGTCAACCTTGACTACCGCTAATCCATAATGATCCCTCCGTCTTGTCTATATTCACTTGACCATCCACCCGATGGTCCTCCTGTCCAATTGAGTCCGACTTGAACATCAACCTTTAGTGACTTTCCATCTTGTTTACCTTGACTTGACCGTCATCCCTTAACACCACTTAGTCGTCATTCACCTTCATCGGACCTAATTCTCTTCACATCACTTATGAAAGACATTAGTCCCAAATGCTCAATAATAATCCAACCTTAGGCCTAGTTTGTTTCGGTTGAAAGTTGTTGAAACTTTTAATCTAAAAAAATTTCTAACCTCTTGAAAGACGTCTTAAAATTTGAAAATTTATTTTACAAATATTAGGAAGAACTATTTAAAACCTCACAAAAATGAATACGAAATATTACATCATTTGGCTTATACAAAAATAATAATTTTTCTTTAATTAAATTAAATTTAAGCTGAAACAAACATGGACAAATATGATATCAAAATGCATAAATATGTTCATCATAACTTTGGAGCTCAACATACACTTTCATGAGGATGCAACATATAATAAATATGAGAGGCATACCTCAACTTTCAATCCATCCTATTTGCATATATGAGGCTAAAGTAGATCAACACTCAATTGTTAGTCTCAATGAGATGATTAACAAAGACATACTTTGTTAGGATGGATGGCTTATCCATTTGACATAAATAATTCCAATAGGAGAATGAGACTAAAATAGAGGTCAGCAATAAACTTGTTATCCTCACAAAAGATAAAGTACATATTAGAGGTTTGTCATTAGTGAATTACAAAATCAAACATTAACCGCAAAGCCATTTACATTGTTTTTTATATACCAATAATTCTAATTAAATGTATTTGTCATTAATCACCAAGGTCACTTGAACTTACAATCTAGAAGGAGCTAGAGTTCCAATTGAGCATGAGCAATTAATGTGAGTATCCCTCTTTTTTTTGTAATGTTCGGCATGCCCATTTTAAATGCTCATAAAAGATTTCTTCTCCATATTTTACAGTTGGTGAAAATCAATTGGCCTGTACGAAACGCGGCCCATCCTTCCACTCAAACCATGAAAGGTTCCGCTCAAGCTTCCACAGCTTGCAGGCGAGCTTCCTAACTCGCAGCTGAGGTGCCAAGCTCGGGACATGGGCTCCAAGGCACGCTATGCCACGTCACACATGCGATCACAACGGGAACCGCATACTGTTGCCCAAGTCAAATCCAGCTGTGGGACCATGGTACGCCGCCACCACCGTCCTATCGAAGGCCAGCCGTCCGTCGCCCGCAAAAAAAGGAGGTGGGACCCCACTACGAATTGACAGGCGCCCTCATTACCCAACGTCCCCGAACAACGTATTTGGCAGGCCAGAGGAAGATGCCTATTTATTCGGGAGGCAATAAAGCATACCCGCCCACCGGAAGGATACAACTACCAATGCGAGTGGCCTATTAAAGGAGGGGAGGCCAACCAAAGACAAGAGGGGCGGAAGGAAAACACCCGCGTAGCAAGAGGACTAGAACAAGGGAACAAGTACCATCATAGGAATTTGTAGTTTTGGAAGGTAGTTCTCCTCTCGATTAGCCACTTCAAAAACACGCATACTGTCCAGAGTGCTTATTGTACTAAAGCTTGAGCTTCCCTAAACTCGATCTTGTTAGATCTAATCTCATGATCTAATATTGAAATTACGCCTTAGCCTAACATGATCACTAGTTCTAATGCGGAATAGTGAACTGACCAGAGTTCATTGAAGCCATGAGCACCGTGTAGTCGATCGGTTGGTGACGAACGGAGGATATCGGCATCGCTCCGGTCGCCACCTGCATTGGGGAACACAGCCCTTTGGGTCTCTCCCAGCGCAATTAGGATCGATATGAAGTTTAGGGGTGAGTGAACCGGGAGAGAGATCGTCACCTCTCCCCCGGGGCGGTCATCCCTTTATATAGCGCTGAAGAGGCTCGGGGGCAGGTCCAAACGGGAAGGAAACGCCTCCGATCATGGCGAGAAATTAAGTGCAATTAACTGCGTTAATTAGGGCAATTAAATGCATTAATTAGGATACGATTTGGAATCCTGCATGGTGCTTGATTAGGCAGGTGTTTTATTAGGGGACGTGGTAGTTTAGGAAGGTGTTTAATGCATTGTCCCCTTGACCATGCCTAAGATCAACCAACAGATCTACCCCCCTTTGCACTCATTTCAACTCGGCAATGAAAGGAAGCTGGGCGTAGGGATGTTATCCCACAGCGGAGGCCTGAACCAGGGTAAAATATTCGTGTCATCATTTTTAAGCATAGCCTTGCCTCGAACGACCCTCAGCCAGACGAGGGGAAGGGGCATTGTTTCGCCTCACACCAACTCAAAAGCTCGACCCGTGGTGCCAGTCTTTGAGTCGCCGATAGTTGGCGCCCACTGCAGGGCCCGGATGCAGCCTTCCTCTAGGATGGCTTAAGCGCCGAACGACGACGAGGGTCTGTGCCTCAACTTCGACGACTGCAAACGTCTACAAGAAGTGGTTGGGGCGAGGCCACCCGGGGGGCTTTTCCTTGGTTCGGTCGGGCGGACCCTGGCGGGTATTCGCTGATGGCCGGCCGCAGCGACGCCTGTTGCTCCGGCGCAGCCAACAGGTCATGAGAGACGTACGTGGAGAACGACCCTCGTGGTTCACCATAGTTAACCTAGCTAGGCGTTGTGGTCGCGGATGACTTGGACGAGCTCGCTGTAGATCTGAACGGCCACCTGCAGGTTTGAGCCATCACCTACGCGAGCTAGTGGGCAGTGGCGTCTCGCGATGGAGCAGGCGCCCTATGACCACTCGCTCCATCCATGGCCAATATGCCTATGCAGGTCATGCCTTCTTTCGACCTCTGCGCGAGGCCCCATGGCCCTGGAAATTAATTCAAATTGGGGGCCGTTGAGAAGTTTGACAGAAGTAAAAAAAAAAAAACCTCGTCGTGTTATACTACTTACCCACCGTGCTGTACGGAATGTCCAGGAGCTGAAGGCCAAGTATTTATACACGGACACAACAGACAATTATGTTGGAGAATCACGCATTCATGCGTCATCTTTCTTGCATGTGGATTTTCATGTCGTTATGCCTACAATAGACGTCACTGATTTGGAAGGAAGGTTCCAAGGCGCTGCAGAAAGATCACCCTCGTTGTCAAGACGAGCGAACATTTCATAGTTTATGTCAACACCCCTTTTTTCAAACTATGTTGTTTGCTGTGAATATGCATGGTATATGAATTCTGCTACTTGTTATTTATGTTATAAACATGTACGTCCATTGTTGTCGATGATTACCCTATATAACTGCCTTTATTATCATATCCTTTCATTAACCAAAGTCTTAACTAGTAATAACTTTAACCCTACTTATGGATAAAACTTGCTTACACTTGTTGAGATTCAAAATTAACTTTTAGGCACAAATGCTATGGAGCGATGAACATAAATTCATCGGACATTCATTCATTCACTTAAACTGATGATATATAACAGATAGGGTTGGTACATGAGACTAGAATGATGTTGTATGGTTTGTTGTGGTTTGTGATGGAGTGTTTGGTGTAGGATGGTCGTTTGGTCAGTAATAAATATGGTTTGACGTGACGATGGAGTTTCTCTTTGATGATGGTTGGATTGGTTATGAATTTGTCCTGATAGAGGAAAATGCAGACGAGGTCTAGCTTGAGTGCTCTGCAGAGCTATTACTAAGAGGAAAAGTTAATCAGGGCAAGAAGGGCCCTTTTGCAGGGTAGAGCGCGGGCTTGCCTTGGAAGAACGCGGAGTAACACACATAGATGTGATGCTGCCATCAAGAGATGGTTCCAACATGTACAACGCGTGGCCATCGCGCGGTAGAACAAGTTTGGTGTACCAATAGTGTGTGCTCTATGAAGGCACCCTAGGTCCACTCTAGATTGAGGGACCAACATGAGACTAGCTTGAGTTAACAACCCTCCTTGGTCAAGACAAGGTACTTCTTGGTACTATGAGGCCATGAGACTAGTTTGGGTCGAAAACCCTCCTAGGTCAAGATCGGGCACCCATGGCTGCTTGGGACCGTGAGACTAGTTTGGACAGGCAACCCTCCTAGGTTAAGACCGAGCACCCCATGGCATGTGTGGCCCACAACAGGATTGTCAATTCTAGATAAGGTGACCATTGTCGAAACAAAGGTGGTTTGAATATCATTGGTTGTTATTATTAATATGGTTAAAGGCATGGTTGGTTATGTTTGGTTGGTTCGGATTGGTCGACTCATGGTTGGGTTGGTTATGATTGTTGGTCGTGTGGTCTGGTTGCTAAAGTTGTTTATTAAGACAATGTCGACCCCATTGCTTAATCGAGATAATCAATAAATAAATGAACAAGATAGGGTGATTTATAACCTCTTTAAAATTGGCTTTAGGCAACTAAAAAGAACCTCTCCCCTTCTCTTGAAACGTCTGTCACTAAATATATTAGGAAGGGTGTTAACCAGCTAATGTTTTCATGATACTAATCCCGCATACTCTTAGTCTTTGAGATGGAGATTATGAACTGGATCCCTACGAATGGCTCGATGATGAGAATCCGAGTTTTGATGGCCAGAACGAGGTTTAGGGTATTTCTCTAGTTGTTTGCATATTTGCATAGTCATTGGATACACTTTTAATTTTTTAAATTCCATTGTTATTCACAAAGTCTGATAAATCTATTATAATATGATATTTGGCCAGTCGTTCGTACTATTTAATGATCCCTTGGGTTGGAACTATGTCATGTAACATTTAGATACACACTATTTTTGCATGTACCAAATGATATCTGGCTATGTATTATAGGTACCAATGTAGTGATCTAGGAACTAGTGCATGTAAATCAGAGGTACTTAAGCAAAAATTGAGGGCTTACACCCAGCATTTCTCCTCTGGATTGAACATTGAGTTTGAAGAGGTTTCAGCACCAACAGTGATACTTTAACTTTAACGTTTCAAAGTGAACCGGCAGTGATGATGTGGTGCGGAAGGGGTGTTCTGTAGTAGTGTCCTCGTGCCAGTCAACCGGCATGCACTACTCGCACGCCTTCCACGCACTGTGGCGCAACTGCACGGCTATCCAACGCCCCCAATATGGTCGTCGGGGTATGGCCCAGCCACCCTGACATCAAAATCCCGTCCATGGCTTTAGAGACATTGGCTAACCTCAGTCGCCACCATTACCCATGGTCGACGAGACACTTGTCTACATGCCAGCCCGAGCCCGACCCGACCCGACGCACCGGGACACAAACCCAGGCCTGAACCCTACCCGAAACCCAAAAACCCGACCCGAAACCTGGAAACCTGAGCCCGCACGGCTGTTTTTGTAATTCTTTTGGGCCCGAACCCAACCCGACTTGACGTTCGGGTTTTAAATTGAGATCCGACCTGACCCGTTGTACTGGTCGGGCCACGGTCGGGTCGTATTTTTTTGGATCGGGTCGGGTACGTCGGGCTAGGCGATGGACAAAAGGCCTTGAAATTACAATGTTCTCAACCAGAATGATGCCGACGACACAAACTGCATTGGGTCCAGCTGCTAGCAAATGGCGATTTTTCTGAAGGGTGGGCCCCGATGAGGCTTCAGTCGTCAGTCAATATCTAGCTGACGACAAGACACCCAAATACTTCTGACTTTTGGAGCCCACCTTATTTGAACCATTAACGCACCGTATGGTAGGCCAACTTGTGTCGTCGGCATTTGTTGGCCGACTAGAAAAAGGCAACTTTGTGTCCTTGGCACTACTGGGCTGACTACAGAAGCCCTACTTGCTAGCGGATGAACAACATGCATGTATTTGTGTGGCCGGCTGTTAGTATGACTGGCGACACAAAGCCATGTATTGTCATCAGTTCCTTTGTCGATGATAAAAATTAAAATGGCCGACGAAAAAAGTTCGTTTCTTGTAGTGATGAGCAGGTCTACCGTACACACGAATTTCTACCCTTCATATGACATTTTAGCCACTTCTCCTATTTTTTAATTAATTAGCTTCGAGTCATGTGGCATGGAGGGGCAGCTTCTTTTCCTGGAGGGGCACCCAGGCCGCATGGCCTTGTTCTCACTATGTCGCCGCTGTTGGGGACATAACCCTAAACCCTAACCCAAACCCTAAACCCTAAACCCTAAATTCTAAACTTTGCTCCACGGATGAGCACCAGCCTCCGTTGGACGAGGGCCAGCAACCTCCGCAGGTATATCTCGGATGATCTTTCTGAATTGTTGGTTGCTAATCTTATGGGTAGGGTTTAGGGTCTGATGTTATGAGGAGGCTCTGATCTTGATCTTTCTGAATCTGTCGTGCGAATGGTTAGGGGTGGGGAGGAGGATTTAGGAAGGGTTCATCCTGCGCTAATGGGTAAATTTTTGTGATTTCAGTTTAGGTTCTTATGTTTTTCCCCCTCTTATGCAGGCTGCCGAGCACAAGCCTCCGCTGGACCCTCCGCCGCATCCATCATAGCAACCTCTCCAGCCTCCGCTGGACCCTCCGTTGCAGCCTCCTCAGAATCCTCAACCTCGGCAGGTGTATCTTGTTGGTTGCTGATCTCTTGTGCTAATGATTATGGGTAGGGGTAGAGCTAACCTTTATGTATCTGTTGTGCTATCCTGATCTTTCTAAATCTGTCGCGCTAATGGTTTGGTTAGGAGTGAGAGGAGGATTTACGAAGGGCTCATTCTACGCTAATGGGTAAGTTTTTGTGATTTCAATTTAGGTTCTTATGTTCTTCCCCTCTTACGCAAGCTGCTGAGCACCAGCCTCCGTTGGACCCTCCGTCGCATCCTCAGCAACCTCACCAGCCTCCGTTGGACCCTCCGCTGCATCCTCCTCGGCAACCTCAACCTCAGCAGGTATATCTTGTTTGTGCTAATTATTATGCGTAGGGGTGGAGAGGATCTTTTCAAATCTGTCGCCCTAGTGGTTCGAGGTGGGGAGGAGGGTGTAGGGAGGGGTTCGTCCTTGCCCTAATGGTTATGGATGGTGGGGAGGAGGTTGGGTCTGATTTGATCTAAATTTTGATCTACGATCTGTTTCATTTCGGCCTCTGCCCTTATTTTTGATCTACGATCTGTTTCGTTTCGCCCTCTGCCCTTATCTATGTTTTTTCCCTTTTATGCAGGTTGTTGATCTGCAAGATCTTTCATGCCATGGTTTCGTAACTCTGGGAGAACTTCAAAGTTCATTGATTGTTTGGTGGGATTTGACTACTGATCGTGTTTATGCAATGCCTGTAAACTCATGAGTTTCGGCACCCTGCAGGAGAGGCTATTTGACCAGATAGTCAAATCAAACAATTAAACAATGCTAAATACTACATGGTTATCACTCCAAATCAGTTTGAGCGAATGAGTCACAGCTGAGTCATACCGAGACCAGCCCACTGTGGTCTTTTAAAATATACTTTATTACTTGATTTTTCTTATTATGTTTCATTCATAATAACAAAATTATAATCAGCGAAAAATCATTTAAATATGAATCGAACAATACCATTTTTATATCTTAAAATATATATATCATTAAACAAATTATTAATCAAAAGTTATGAAGTTTTAATTTTAATTTGCATCGGTGTCTTATAAGAAAAATAGAGGAAGTAATTAATTAGTTGTAGTCTTGTAATTCGATCTTGGTGTTGTGAAGTTTCAAACCGAATACAAACCTCACCACTCACACTCTTTCTCACACTCTCACCTAGCACTATTACCACCATGATCTTTATTGAATGGCATGGCAAGGGGTGGTTGGCACGCTCCTTATATAGACAAACAAAGTCGTTAGATGGATGACACTTGGCAAGATCCTAGCCTTGTCTTGGTAGAAATATCTAGACCTAAAACCTTAATAATATTTGACTTTACCATACTAAAGTTTCTACACTATTCTGATTGTATCATGACAAAAATCTTCATGTATCATGATTTTTGTAGAATATTATAGAAGTTGCCTTGCTTTTATTGAGCACATTCAATTTGGCTTCTGAGTGCAGAATTCTTGGTAATTATATTTTCTCCATTTTACTTGGGCAAACAATGCATTCTAAATTTCACGTCCCTTTTACCAAACTAGTAAGCGTGCACGTGCAAAGCACGTCAGACGTTTTGACTAGCATAAATTAAGCCTAATACATAATTGAATAAATTTTGTTGCACCGTGTCTCAAACAAAGCTAGGTCACACAAGAATGTCGCAATTCACAAACAAAGCACGAACAACACCCAAGAGTGCTATTGAAGAAACACGGGATGATGGAGAGGAGGCGACATAAATAACAACAACATCCAAGGCAAAGTAGGGAAGAGTTTCGCCTTAAGTTTAGTTATTGACAGTCATGTTATCTTGCCGAAGGACAGGTTGACGTAGGTACAATGAAAACATCCAAATAAGCAGACTACGCTGCCAGCATGTAACACACTATTTGTTCCCAGAATTGTCATCCATGCTTATTTACAGTTGCTCTGGTAAATACACGACTCAAACAAAGGAATTGGGTTGAATTCCTCTAGTTTTGGCAATAGTGAGCTTTCATGCACAAGCTGACCCAACCAAAGCCTTCAGCTATTACATTTCCCCAAATTACCATATAAGAGTACTACAAGTTCTTACTTGTGTATTAACAATTTAATGCCATAAAGACTACTAGTAGTGTGTGAAAATTTCTACAAGAAATCCTCCAACGTCTCATCTGCCTCCAAAGCCCCACCCGTCTCCGGACCCTCAGCTAGGCCACTCCCTATAGCCTCATCGTCCATGATGCTATATTCTATCAAGGGATTAAGTATCAAGGGTGAGTACAAAAGTACTCATCAAGCAATAATAGCAAGATTTAAGCATTCTAAACAAATGGAGAGAAAACTCTTCTTAGACCGAACAATCCTACTCCAGTCACTTCTTTTGACTTTGCTAGAATAAAATACATTTTTATTTAAAAGAGTTGCCTAGTTTTAATTTAAGAAAAAACCACTAGCACTCGTATACGAGACGGACTTAGCCTCCGTAATCTCCATTCCAGGAGACTGGCATGACTTCTTGATTTTACCCTGCGCAGGTTTGTACCACATTACCCATAGTCGCTCCGAATAGATTCGGAACTCAGAGTGTTTATTCTATTCCGGCAAGTTACATCTCCAGCCCGGTCGTAGAATAAGTGATGGTGTTAACTTTAGACGTTCCTTACTCACAACCTCGTCCTCCATCACTTGTCCCCGTTTCCATTTTACCCATTCCTGACGCCGGTCAATGAGTAACCTCTAGGCATAGTATAGTGCCATCGGTCGGGGACACCATGGGTCCGCTCACCCACCCCTCCTAAGTATCTACTTACCCAATGTGGAGAATGTAACCATCGAATAGATAACCTTCTTTGTCCGCTACGCGAAACCAAGGTTGATATGAATTTATACGGCTCTGTATTCGAGTGATAGATAAGTGTCCTTATATGATACCTTGTGAAGAACCCCGCCTTACCTCTATACCTTTCCACGGCACCCTTCACCAACCATAATATTTCTACCGACTCGATCGCTCCATCAATCAAGCCGTCACTTTCATTATCCTTCATGCAATTAATTTCTAAATAAAACTTCAAATGCAATACATATATGTTAGGGATGCATATGTAAAATAAATAAATATATAAAATCAGAAATACCCTAACATCAAAGAAATGCTTGCCTTCTATCTCAAGCCAGTAACCGGTACCGTGCTCCGGTTGGTTGTTCTCAATCGAGTGATTTAGATTAAGTCCTGAAATGACACTAATCAGCCTTTAAGAGCGGGTAATTATTTAGATAATTGAACAAAAGCATGAGGCTTATGTAATTATTGTAATAATTAGTTAGTTCTTTATTATAGTTTCAAATTGTTTGATTTATTCTTTTATATACTTATATTTATATATACCTTTATTATTATTGATTTTGTTTTACTCATGTGTTAATGTTTTTAGCATTAAATTTACCCAAAAATAAAAATAAAAAATGAGGGGGAGGTCTTTGGGCTCACTGGCCGGCTTAACCCGGCCCATTAGTCCTAGCCGACACTCCCCTCTTTTGCTCACCCGATGGCAGCGGGGCCTGGGTGCGGCGGTGGCTCAGCCCATTGCTTCACCCGTGGCGCTCGGCTTCCCCTTCTCCTCTTCTTCCCATGACGCCTAGGGTAAGGGCAGAGGTGTGGGGTAGCGGCTTGCTGGTTGGCAGCGGCCCTCCTGGCCGGCGGCTGCCCTGCCAGCCCCTCTTTGGTGAGCTCCACCCGCCTCCTCTCTTTCGGATGCCTTCACTCCACGCACTTCTCCCTCTGCCCCTGCTCGTGCTTGTAGGGCGGTGGCCGCGGCGGCCTTATCCCGGGCGGCGGCCGCGACGGTGCCCCCGAGGCGGCTTCGCCGGCTTCTCCTTGGCTAGCTTCGCCTCTCCTTCGGCTACGATCTCCCCTCCTAAGCTACGCTACCTAAAACCCTAATTTTCCTTCTACTGATATATGCCCAAATTAGATGAGAAACAGCACCTTGTCTTGCATGCTTGATGCATTACTTTCTGAACCAAAGCTTGAGATGATTTTGGGATTTCTGGGTGGCTATGTACGGCTTGGTTATGTGCTACATTGGTACTGTGTTGCATTACTTGCTGGAAATCAATTTGGGAGAAATTAACTAAAGCTTCTAGTTAAGTACCTACTGGATGGTCTCGATTGTAGTTTTAATGGTCGAAACAGCGCCGAGGAGCTTGAGTAGATCACTAGAACTCCCGATCGGCAACCGTAGGTTAAAATGTTTAAGCTTTGGTTATCTGTTGCCTTCCATTGCATTTTCTACTGCATACATGAATAGTGCATGTACCTGCGAGCTTTGGTGATGCTCCATATCGCCGGAAGGCATCGGCACAGGCTACAACCTTATCGATGATTATTACTGCGGCTGATAAAGGGTGTGCATGTGAGCCTACTGTGGTACTTGCATCCTCTCCTTATGGGATGTTCATGATCTGGAAATGCATGTGTGTTATGTGGTTGATGTGCTGTTATTAAGTGTGACATGCACATCTAGAATCCTAAGAATGCTCATTCCTGTGCTAAATGATGCTGTGCATCAGTGCATGTATGTCTAGGTGGTGCATATGCATTTTACTGTTATGGCTAGCATGATCTGTATGTGCATGTGCTCTTACTGTGGTTGTCGCTAAGCTGAGATGGGGTTGGTGGTGAATCCAAGCCCCCTGCCTTCCCTTGGCCGATTTGCTTCCCTCTCCTCCTTGAGCTCCGGATGCTTGGGGGGCAGCAATGGGGCAGCCACTTCGGCTCTCTTCCTTGTTCAGCTCCTGGAAGCTTGGGGAGCAGCAAGGGGGCAGCAGCTTCGGCTCTCCTCCGTGCCCCTTTCAGCTCCCTCTCCTCTCTATCTTCTACCCATGGCTTAGCCAGTCTTACCTTTGCTGAAATGTGGCTCTAAGGCCTCTACAAGGCGCCTATGGCTGGTAAATATTCCCATTTGGGGTGGTTTCTTGTTTTGGAAACTATGGGCAAGTTTGCTGGTTTGTGGGAGGCAAGGATCCTCTGTGGCTGATCTGGTTTGGTTGAAAATGTGGCTCAATTTCTATTGGGTTGAGGGCTGCTACTGTACCAGCTGTCCTGAGGAGGGTTGGTGCTGTTGGGCCTTGATTAGTGGGCTGTTTAGGCTGTTTTGGACCATATGCCAGCAGGGATTTGGTATTTGTAGCTGTTTGTTAGTTTGCTTACCTTACTGTTGGGTTGTTTTCATTTGGCCCTATGCCAGCTTTGAATGCTCTTACTGTTGATACTATACTAGTGGAAATGTACCTCAGGTTTGTTTAATTCGTCGAGTGATGAAACTATAGCTATGAGGGAGACCGGCTGGCCTTGGACGGCCTGGTGTCCCGATGATCGCCTTGCTATAGGAATTCTGACGGCCTAGCCATTCTCCTTAATGCTAGATACATTTTTAGTTGGTTAAATTGCTGATCTCAGATTTGTTTATTTACTTGGTCATATAATAATTTATTTTGTGTGCTTGTGCTGTGCAGATGAATTGGGGAACGGTCAGAGTCCGGAGATGGTTTGCCAAACTTTGGACAGAATATAGCCCCGGAATATTAGATAGGAGAGATAAAGAGGAGAAAAGAAAAGAAGAAAGAAGAAATAATTTTGTAATTTGTAAATATGTGTGTATGTGTGTGTGTGTATATATATATATATATATATATATATATATATATATATTTGTATATGTACTTATTACTTGGTAATGTGTGTTGATGTTGATTAATGTAAAAGAATATTATTTGTAACTGAGACAGTTATTGAATAAAAAATTTATTATTCATGTTTTAAACCTATAGTTATGGAGTGATTGTGGTTTAATCATCTAAGAGTGATTCCATCTATGTGTTAATATGTGATTATTATAATGGGGTGTTTCATCCTCCCCTCCTTAAAAGGATTTCGTCCCCGAAATCACCTTCTTAAATAATGATGGGTATTGTTCCCATAGATCATCTTCCCTCTCCCACGTAGCTTCCCTTGCTGGGTGATTTTTCCATTGTACTTTGCAGTAGCAAATGGATTTATTTCGTAGCTTCTTCTCTTCTGTAGCTAAGATTTTTAGGGTAACTCTTCATATGTAAGATCCGGTTGGAGAGGAATGTCGATAGTGGGAAGTTGATGCGATTCTTCTTGAAGGCACTTTCGAAGTTGGGAGACGTGGAAAACATTATGGATTTGAGAGAGATAAGGAGGTAACTCGAGCTGGTATGCAGACGATCCTCTTTGTTTCAGTATGCAGAACGGTCCTACGTAGCGAGGACTCAGTTTTCCTTTGATACTGAAACAACAGACTCCTATGATCAGGGATACTCTCAAGTATACATAATCACCCTCTTGAAATTTGAGATCCCTCTGATGTTTCTTGGCGTAGCTCTTTTGCCTACTCTAGGCAATGCGAAGCCTCTCTTGAATAAGTTTCACCTTCTCTTCATTTTGTCGGACGGTCTCTGGCCCTAGTAGAGATTTTTCACCAACTTCATACAAACAGATTGGCGATCGACATCTCCTTCCATATAGAGCTTTGTAAGGGGCCATTTAGATGCTTGATTGATAGCTATTATTATAAGTGAATTTTGCTAAAGAAAGATGCTTGTCCCAAGAGCTTCCAAAATTCAAGTCACAACCTCTTAGCATATCTTCTAAAATTTGGTTTACCCGCTCGGTTTGGCCATCAGTTTGTGGATGGTAAGCTATACTAAAATTTAGTCCGGTCCCGAGCGATCTAGAGACTTTTCCAGAACTTGGAAGTAAACACCGAGCCATGATCAGATGTGATGGTTTTTGGAACCCCATGTAGGGCGACAATCCGATCTATGTAATTAAAGATCAGCTAATTTAGAAATGGAATATTTTTGGATAACCACGATAAAAGTGAGCGGATTTTGTTAATCTATCCACTATTACCCAGTTCGCATCCTTTTTAGTCTCCGTTAATGGTAATACGGTAATAAAATCCATACAGATATCGATGATTACCCTATATAACTGCCTTTATTATCATATCCTTTCATTAACCAAAGTCTAACTAGTAATAACTCTAACCCTACTTATGGATAAAACTTGCTTACACTTGTTTAGATTCAAAATTAACTTTTAGGCACAAATGCTATGGAGCGATGAACAAATATTCATCGGACATTCATTCATTCACTTAAATTGATGATATATAACAATTAGGGTTGGTACATGAGACTAGAATGATGTTGTATGGTTTGTTGTGGTCTGTGATGAAGTGTTTGGTGTAGGATGGTCATTTGGTCAGAAATGGTTATGGTTTTGACGTGATGATGTAGTTTCTCTTTGATGATGGTTGGATTGGTTATGAATTTGTCCTGATAGAGGAAACTGCAGACGAGGTCTAGCTTGAGTGCTCTGCAGAGCTATTACTAAGAGGAAAAGTTAATTAGGGCAAGAAGGGCCCTTTTGCAGGGTAGAGCGCGGGCTTGCCTTGGAAGAACGCGGGGTAACACACATAGATGTGACGCTGCCATCAAGAGATGGTTCCAACATGTACAACGCGTGGCCATCGCGCGGTAGAACAAGTTTGGTGTACCAATAGTGTGTGTTCTACGAAGGCACCCTAGGTCCACTCTAGATTGAGGGACCAACATGAGACTAGCTTGAGTTAGCAACCTCCTAGGTGAAGACTAGGTACTTCTTGGTACTATGAGGCCATGAGACTAGTTTGGGTCGAAAACCCTCCTAGGTCAAGATTGGGCACCCATGGCTGTTTGGCACCGTGAGACTAGTTTGGGCAGGCAATCCTCCTAGGTTAAGATTGGGCACCCCATGGCATGTGTGGCCCACAACGGGATTGTCAATTCTAGATAAGGTGACCATTGTTGAAACAAAGATGGTTTGAATATGATTGGTTGTTATTATTAATATGGTTAAAGGCATGGTTGGTTATGTTTGGTTGGTTCGTATTGGTCGACTCATGGTTGGGTTGGTTATGATTGTTGGTCATGTGGTCTGGTTGCTAAAGTTGTTTATTAAGACAATGTCGACCCCATTGCTTAATCGAGATAATCAATAAACAAATGAACAAGATAGTGTGATTTATAACCTCTTTAAAATTGGCTTTACGCAACTAAAAAGAACCTCTCCCCTTCTCTTGAAACCTCTATCACTAAATATATTAGGAAGGATGTTAACCAGCTAATGTTTGCATGATACTAACCCCCCATACTCCCACTCGAGATGGGGATTATGAAGTGGATCCCTACGAATGGCTCGACACTAAATGGGTCCTGATCGTTTTGGTTCACCACAAACCCTAGCTACCCACAAAATTCCCTACAGCCGCCGCTGTGTTCCGATCTACAGCAGTCGGGTGCTCTGTTCCTCACGACGTCGTCGTCCCCTCGAATCAGCCGTCCGCCGTCCGCCGCCCTGACGCGGGGCTCTCGGATCTGTCGCCACGCCGGCCGTTCCCCAGTCCCGCCCGTGTCTGCCTACCCTCGGCCGTCCAGCCTCAAGGTCGTCGTGGTGTGCGTCTACCGCTGCTAGCCCGGCATTGTTTTTCTCATGCCGTGCTAATCACCAAGCAATAGCACCGTTCAGCATGAAAGAAGAAATCATACGCAGTATTTACTAATTTATCCTTGGGCATATCTATATAAATTAAGGCCTCCTTTGTACCCTGTACATCTAGCACCATTATAGTGATTGTTTTCCCGTGGTTTTTTTCTCTCTCCACATTGGAGGGGTTTTCTCCACGTTAAATCATGTGTTTGTGTCTTCTATTCCCAGCAGAGGGAGTAGTTCGTTTAAGGTGTACTGTAACTGCATATAAAAACATTAAGAGGCTGGAATGTCATCCTTCTCTAGTTTAGCACATTGTTTGCAAGAATGAGCATTCCCCCTTATATCTGAATATGGACATTGATCAACAAGCAACAACCACATTTGCTAGTATCCAGCATAAACTACCCAATACTCACACTGAAAACATCCAATTTTCTATTTATTAATCAATGCTAAACAACACAAACGTGCAACTATAATCGGAACCAGGAAGATGCAATAACGTACTAGGAATCCTTGGGCAATTCAGGTTGGCAAGAAACCTAGGGACACAACAATTTTGTAAGCTCTCCAAGTTAGGGAACGCGGTGCGGCTGCGAGGCGACACGACTAGGGAGGCAGCGAGGATGGAGAGAGCATACAGGGCGAGGCCAAGAGGCAATGCAGATGTTGAGAGGAACGTTAGGGTTCAGGCGTGAAATTGGTGGGAGGGAGCGGAGGAGGAACACGGGCGTGCAAGTGCATCACTTGGGAAGGAACCGGATGAGGGCGGCACCGTCACGAAGGAGGTCGGAGGAAGAGGGGATTGGGGAAGAGCAGAAGCAAATCCTCTGACGTACCATTTCTGTGACTTTGAGTCACTGACATGTGGACCTATGCAGTGCTATGGCCCACACGTCAGTGCTCTAAATCAGAGGATACACTTCCCATGGAAGAGCATGCACAAGGCTGGGGAGCTGGGCGTGATGGGTATTCTGGGCGAGCCGACGATGAGCCTCAGCCGACTGGAGCAGGAGAGCCGAATGGGAAGCCGGCACAGTTCTGGACACCTTGCAGAGACAAGCCAAACAAAAAATGAGATGTGTCACGCCAAATCAATCTATCAGGTGTGACCAGGAGTACTATGTGAACCGAATCATCTTAATTGATTTCATTGAGTTATTAAACATATACATTATTCATTGCAATCGTATATTTGTACTAGTTTATATGAAGCAATGAGTTTGGGAGGATTTATGCTGCTATATATGACTAAAGGAGCGTGTGTGCGCCCGGTCCGCATATCTGCTTATTTCTTTATTCCTTTATATCAGTGTTTTAAATAGCGCGCTAAACACTTTAGCGAAGGCCTCCCAGAAACGCTAAGACGTGCTATAGCGACGCTAAGACATTTAGCGTTTTTCCAAAAAAAAATGCAAAATACAGGGAATCACAGCAGCTATTTAAATCCAACAAGCCAATATAAATTAGTTCTGCAGCTCTCCTGCATATTAGTCTAACAGCCTAACAACTTAAGTACTTAACAAGTCCAACAACAAGGAAACAGGTAATAGCAGTACAGGCGTATATGGTGTGGGATTTGGGATAGGGTTTCTGTTCCTAGTCAATTGAGTGGATTTGGGCCGTATATTGTGTGGATTTGGGCCGCCAGCCGCTGAATTTAGCTCTGCACCAAATTTTGGCCCAACGTGCTATAGCGATGCTAAATTGGCTTGTTCGCGACGCGGTTTAGCACTCTATTTCGTGCTATAGCGGTCTTAGCCTCAATATGGTCAAAAGCGTAGCACCAGTGTCTCCCAAACGCTATAGCGATACTATAGCGGCGCTATAGCGCACTATTTAAATCCATGCTTTATATAGTACTCCCTCCGGCAACAAAAAAAAGTCGCCATTGACTTTTGAACACGCTTTTAACCATTCGTCTTATTCAAGTGCTTCAAGGTTACTAACATCATCCTCATTCTACTTAAAGTTAGATCTAGGTGCTTCTTTGATTTAGATTTAGAGAAATCATGGTTTTCTCATAACGAAGGTGCTTCTTTGCTCAAGAATTTTGATTCTAGACCTCCATCATTTTTTGAAGTAGACTACAATCATTTTTTTTTGTGTGCGCTCGATGTTTCCTTATATTTAGATGTAGCTCATTGAATGTGGAGATTTAGCTCAATGGTTGGAAGATTCCTTAAGATTGGAAAATATTACTTGGTTTTTCGTGCATGGTGAATAATCTATGAAAGAAATAAGATGCCCAAGAAGAGGGGGATGAATTAGGCTTCTCAAGTTTTATAAATTCTAAGCAAGTTTTACACTTGTGTGCTAATCCTATTTTAAAAGCGGAAGCTTAAGGTTATGACTTCGAACACAAGTAAATCTAGGTGATACCAATACTAAGGATGGAGCAAGCCTAATAGACAATAAGAGCTAAAAACACAATTTATCAAATCAATTAAACCTAGCAACCAATACGAGCATAGAGATTAAATGCACACAAGACATGACATTGGAGTAAATGGGTAAGAGAGGAAAACCACAAGTGACAAGATTCCTTTTTTTACCATGGTGATCAGAGATTTGCAAGTTTCCCCTAGTCCATGTTGTGGCAAGTCCCATGCAAGGACCGGTTACCACTTGATCCTTCCGTCTCAAATCCACTAGTGGTTGCTAGTTCCTCTCCTCCGGAGATGGCAAGCAACAACAACACTCATAATCCGCTCGGGCCTTCTCATAAGCTTCCTCGAGAAGATCACCAAATCATGAAGCCTCCACGTCTTCTAGGTTTTGACGAGCACCAACAGTAGCAAGCATAAATCGGCTTGATCACACCAGATGAAATCCTGAGAGTGATGCACACAAGACACACTTGACCCCCTCACTCTTCTCTCTCTAGGGTATCACCACACCTCACACAACCCTAGGTTTTCCTTTCCATGGATACCCTAACACATTGGAGAAATCCCAAGTGAAAATAGTAAAAACTTTCCCAAATCCCTCATCCAAACCACTAGATCTGGGGCATAGATAGGGATAGACACAAAATAGCGGTTGGCCCCCAGGCCGCATGGCTATCGGATGGTATGGCCCACGTGGGACAAACTATCGGACAATCAAAAGGGCACCCCTACTCACTATTCGCGCCAAATCACGTGCCGGACTATTCGGTACACCCTTGCGATGGACAATCCACCATACCGGACCAGCCTACATAGCCTGCATAGAAACGGACATATCTCCGCACTCTGAACTTGGAATTGAGTAATCTTGGACTCTACGGAAATCTAAGAACGAGGAAAATACAACAAACAATGTCTCACAACCTCAAATCTAAAGGATAAGTGCAGAAAATTCAAGGAATTCAAAGGAGACCCATTTTCTAATACTATTTGACGCCTCCAACACCTCTCTCTCGCTTGCTCACCTCCAACACCCTATAGAACCACACTAGGCACAACTACAGACAAGGAGACTTAATGTGCATCACACAAGAGCTTTGAAACTGTCCGATCAACATTGATTTGGCTCCCTCTTGATAGTACGGCGACTATCCTACCAATTCGGTCATTTCTCCAACACCTAGATCAGTAAAGAAGTAGAAAACATCCTTGGCCCTACACTAGACATACTTTCGCCTTGCTCATCCTTTTGTTCACGACATTCCACAAATGATGACACCTCCATATTGTCAACCTTGACTACCACCAATCCATAATGATCCCTCCATCTCGTCTATTTTCACTTGACCATCCACCTGATGGTCCTCCTGTCCAATTGAGTCCGACTTGAACATCAACCTTTAGTGACTTTCCATCTTATTTACCTTGACTTGACCGTTATCCCTTAACACCACTTAGTCGTCATTCACCTTCATCGAACCTAATTCTCTTCACATCACTTATGAAAGTAATTAGTTCCAAATGCTCAATAATAATCCAACCTTAGGCCTAGTTTGTTTCGGCCGAAAGTTGTTGAAACTTTTAATCTGAAAAAGTTGTGACCTCTTGAAAGAAGTCTTAAAGATTTCAAAAAATTTTGAAAATTTATTTTACAAATACTTGGAAGAACTATTTAAAACTTCACAAAACTGACTACAAAATATTACATCATTTGGCTTATACAAAAATAACAAATTTTCTTTAATTAAATTTAATTTAAGCTGAAACAAACAAGGCCAAATATGATATCAAAATGCATAAATATGTTCATCATAACTTTAGAACTCAACATACACTTTCATGAGAATGCAACATATAATAAATATGAGAGGCATACCTCAACTTTCAATCCATCCTATTTGCATATATGAGACTAAAGTAGATCAACACTCGAGTGTTAGTCTCAATGAGATGATTAACAAAGACATACTTTGTTAGGATGGATGGCTTATCCATTTGACATAAATGATTCCAATAGTAGAATAAGACTAAAATAGATGTCAACAATAAACTTGTTAGCCTCATAAAGGATAAAATACATATTAGAGGTTTGTCATTAGTGAACTACAAAATCAAACATTAACTGCAAAGCCATTTACATTGTTTTTCATTTACCAATAATTGTAATTAAATGTATTTGTCATTAATCACCAAGGTCACTTGAACTTACAATCTAGAAGGAGCTAGAGTTCCAATTGAGCATGAGCAATTAATGTGAGTATCCCTCTTTTTTTGGAATGTCCGGCGTGCCCATTTTAAATGCTCATAAAAGATTTCTTCTCCATATTTTACGGTTTCTGAAAATCAATTGGCCTGAACGAAACGCGGCCAATCCTTCCACTCAAACCAAGAAAGGGTCCGCTCAAGCTTCCAAAGCTTGCGGGCGAGCTTCCTAACTCATAGCTGAGATGCCAAGCTCGGGGCATGGGCTCCATGGCACGCTGTGCCACGTCACACATGCGACCTCAATGGGAACCGCATACTGTCGCCCAAGTCAAACTCAGCCGTGGGACCAAGGTGCGCCTGCCACCCTCGTCCTATCGAAGGCCAGCCGTATCCACCGCTTGCCAAAAAAAGGAGGTGGGACCCCACTAGAGGCAATAAAGCATACCCGCCCACCGGAAGGATACAACTACCAATGTGAGCGGCCTATAAAAGGTGGGGAGCCCAACCAAAGACAAGAGGGACGGAAGGAAAACACCCGCGTAGCAAGAGGACTAGAACAAGGGCACAAGTACCAGCATAGGAATTTGTAGTTCTGGAAGGTAGTTCTCCTCTCGATTAGCCACTTGAGAAACACACATAGCGCCCAGAGTGCTTATTGTACTAAAGCTCGAGCTTCCCTAAGCTCGATCTGTCCCCCTTTGCACTCATTTCATCGAACCAGGGTAAAATATTCGTGTCATCATTTTTAAACCTAGCCTTGCCTCGAACGACCCTTAGCTAGGTGAGGGGAAGAGACATTGTTTCGCCTCACACCAACTCATAAGCTCGACCCGTGGTGCCTGTCTTTGAGTCGCCGACAGTTGGCGCCCACTATAGGGCCCGGTTGCAGCCTTCATCTAGGATATCTTAAGCGCCGAACGACGACGAGGGTCTGTGCCTCAGCTTCGACGAATGCAACGTCTACAAGAAGTGGCAGGCCAACGTCCTCGCAGAGTCCAAGGTTGACGAGATGGAGGTAGAGGCTCCACTTGCCTCCGGAGCAGCTATCCGCTCTGAGTTTCCGACCGATGCCCAGCGAAGGGGATGCCTCGCTGACCCATGTGAGCGATACCCTTATAGAGGTCGAGGGTGCCTACGGCACGACCTCCGTCGGTGACACTATACTAACATGTTACATGTCACTCTCGCGTCGCATCTTTGCAACCTCGGAAGAGAGGACCTCCGGAGCGGTAACAGAACAACATGTTGGTCGTTACTGTCACCGACCCCTTGCTGCGCAGCCAACAGCAGGTGCGGGCGATCGCCCAGGTCATGTGCGAGACGTGGAGATCGAACGACCCTCGTGGTTACCATAGTTAACCTAGGCGCTGTGGTCGCGAATGACTTGGAGCTCGCCGTAGATCTGAACGGCCACTTGCAGGTTTGAACCATCACGCGAGCTAGTGGCGTCTCGCGATGGAGCAGCCCGTATGACCAGTCGCGCCATCCATGGCTAGTATGCCTATGCGTAGTCGGGGCGTAGTATTTTTATGCTTCAGAGCGATCGCCCCCCCTCCCCCCCGGGTCGACGGTGAACGCACCACCCCGGGGTTCCTTCGAGCCCTGCGCGAGGCCCCATGGCCTTGGAAATTCAAATCGGGGGTCATCGAGAAGTTCGACGGAAGTAAAAAAAAAAACCCTCATCGTGTGTACTACCACCATTATGTTGTTGCAGTAATGAGGCCGTTATGGTCAACTACTTACCCACCGTGTTGTAGGGAATGGCCAGGTGCTCAGGGCCAAGAATTTATACACGGACACGCCAGACACATCTTGTCATGTCTGACACGAAAGTACAATGATTTGTTTCTATTTTACATATATTTTCGATATAAACTCCTTTATCTTGGGATCCACCTCGTGCTGGATAACACTGCCCAATCTTCTTATATTTCTTCGAAATAACGATACCAATGCAATTCCCTCTGGTGTCAACAGGGGCAATAATGTAATTTTTTTTAAAAAAATGTAGGTTTTCACTTAGTTACATATGTTTTCTAACCCTTCAACTTACATATGTTGACAAATGCAATGTCCATGTGTAGGTGACAAACCCATCAACTTACCTATGTGTTAAACCTTCAATTGACTGCCACATGTAAATTGCAATATAATTTTTAAGAGAACATATAAATTTAACACCAAATTAAAAGAAAAAATAAGATCGCATGGTTGCATATTTGCGGTTATTGCATTGATAACAAAGCGACTAATCATCACAAGTACACGTAACAGGGGCAAATCACATACGAAAACACTTCCGATCGAGCGTCCGGACCCGATCGGACGCTTCAGTCCTCACATGAGACTTGCGTGTGCGGCTCTGCCTTGCCTTATCGCTTCTAGCGATGCGCTTCTCGCCACACATTCACACTCCCTGCTCTCTCTCTCTCTCTCTCTCTCTCTCTCTCTCTCTTCGCACGATGTGCATTGATGGAAGCCGCCGCCGCCGTGGACTCGTTGTTGTCGGCTTGCCGCCTTGGGATCGCTCGCACCCGCACGCGCATCCCCGCTGCTGCTGCTGCTGCTGCTGCCGTGGGCTCTTGGTGTGTGTTGCCGCCGTCGTTGCCGCAGACTCGTGCTGGCCGCCGCCGGTTAGTCGCACGGAGGAGGTCCCCCCATGGCGAGGTATGGTCCCCCCTCCCCCCTCTTTCCCTCCCCTCCCCCTCTCTCCCTTCGATAATCCTCTAGATCTGGATCTGGGCAGTATTTTGTTCTTCGAAAAAACTTAGAAACATGACTAAACATGCGAGAACATGGCATTTTACGTTTATTTTTCGGCCATGTTTCGTCATTTTTTTACCCATGTTTCGACGTGTTTTATACATGTTACATTATGCTTTGCTGAACAAATCTTTCTTTTTTAAACGCTATTGACATCGATGTCATGTTTACATTTCAAAAATCACATGTCGGAAAAGCGTCCGCGTCCGATTTTTTATTACGGATCGGACGCCCGATTCATATCGCTTTCCAATCACATAAGAACAAAGTTTTTACAACACAAAACCATATATAAATTCAGTTATTAACTGATGCAAAGACGTCGGCTGAAATTCCTTCCATTTCTAGCCGACCGACAAGCATTGACGCCTATACTTATTACGGGGATTTCCGGCCATTTCCCATCTTATACACGAACATGATCACGCGACCGTAACCACGGATTTAAGCGGGGTGGCCATGGAGACCACCAGCCCAAACTTCTCCGTCATGTCAACGTCGTCCTCCCCGACCCCGTCCGGCAGCTTCCAGTCGAAGCGGTGCAGCAGCGACGCGAGGACCAGGTGCACGATCCTCACCGCCGGGAGCATCCCGGGGCACATCCGCCGCCCGGCGCTGAACGGGATGAGCTCGGGGCTGGACCCGGAGAAGCTCATCGCCTCCCCGCCGCCGCCCACGAACCTCTCCGGGACGAACCTGCCCGGCTCATCCCACGCGCCGGGCTGCCGGTGGAGCGCCCAGATGTTCACCATGATCGTCGTCCCCCGCGGGATCGCGTAGCCTTGGATCTCCGCCGCCGCCTGCGCCCTGTATATCGCCAGCGGCACCGCCGGGTGCAGCCTTAGGGTTTCCTTCACCACGGCCTGCAGGTAGGGGAGCCGGTCGACGTCGGATTCCTCGACGTGTGGTTTCGTGCCCAGGGCTGCCTTGAGCTCCTCTTTTGCCCTGCGCATTGCTCTCGGGCAGCGCAGTAGCTCGGCCATGGCGAACTCGACCGTGCTTGCGCTCGAGTCCGTCCCCGCGACGACGATGTCCTGGAAGAAATATGGTTGTTTTTTTTTATTTCGGTGGGCACAAAAAATTATTTTTCAGAGATAAATCCGAAATTCATGAAATTCAGAAATTTCGGTCAAAATATTGGACGAAATCTGTCAAATGAGAACATAAAAAGACCAGATTTGAATAAATTTTAGCCGAAATATGGCCAAAATTTTAGGTAGTAGTGATTATTGATAATTAACAGCAAATAATGAAAACCAAGATAGTGGAGGATGTAAGATTTCAATCTAGTAAACCAAACCGGTTCATATAAGATTTGAGGTAGTTTTGTATTCAAAGTTTCAAACTGTGCCGAAAATATTTGAGCGAAATGGGCTTTTTTCGTCCTTAGCCGCAAGACCCGGAATTTCCGATATTTCGACAAAATTTCGCTGATACAAAAAATCGCTGATGGATGGACGTACGTGATCGATCAACAAGTAGCTATCAAGTTTTTTTAGATAATGGAAGTGATTCCGACCTCTACATCATGAGATGTACACAGCCTAAGTAGCTATCAAGTTGATGAGGTGACACAAGATTGTTAATTAATGATTTGGGATGTTGTTCAGAATTGATCATTGATGTGATACGTACCGTCATGAGTCCTTTGATGGCGTCGCGGTCTAGCAAGGAATCGGCGTCTTGCTGCCATGCTTGCTCCTTGTCGAGCACAGCGTCCAGCAGGTCCCCGTTCCGCGCCTTGCCGGCTTCCAGGCGAACCTTGCGCTGCGCGAGGAGGTCGTCGATTATGGCGTAGGCGTGGGAGGTCAGCTTCGCCATCCTGCGCCGTAGCCCTTGGAGGTCGGCGGCGGCGATCGCCGGGAAGAAGTCGGAGACGTTGGGCGCCCCGGCGAGGACCGCCCCCTCCTTCACCAGCTCCGACAGGCCCGCGGGGGGGTCGCAGGAGAACATGGTGCGCCACAGGATCCTCAGCGACGCCTCCGTCACGGCCTCGCCGACGGCGAACGCCTCGCCGGCGGCGGCGGCTGCGCGGCGCGACACGTGGCGCACCAGCTCCTGCACCACCTCCTGGCGCAGCGGGCGGAGCTCGTCGAGGCGCTTCGGGGCCAGGAGCTCGGAGACGGCGAACCTGCGCAGGGCGCGCCACTTGGCGTCCGGCGGGAGGGCGATGAGGGAGTTGCTGCCGTGCGCGCTGCCGTGCCATGCGTCGACGGAGGGGCGGGCGGCGAGGTCGGCGTTGCGCCGCTGGTGGATGTCGCGGGCGACGGACGGGGAGGAGACGACGACGGCCTGGACGGAGCCGAGCCGGACGGACATGAGCGGGCCGTAGCGCTCGGCGAGGGCGGCGAGGGAGCGGTGCGGGTTGCTGGCGCCGATGTCGAGGAGGTTGCCGAGGAGTGGGAGAGGCCAGGGGCCGGGAGGGAGGCGGCGCCGCCGTGCGGCGGTTGTGAGCACAAGGGTGAGCAGAAAGGTGAAGAAGAGAGCAAGCAGCCATGCCATGGGTGGGATCACTGGGAGGGGGGATGCCATGGCGCTGTGTGCGAACAGTCCCATGCACCTTCCTCAATTTATAGAGGTGAACTATCAAGTTCTTTTTTTCCCTCCCTCCCCAAGCAATATACTCGTACACGTCATAAATGTGTTAAATACGCCGATATGTATATGTAGCTATAGCTATGAATCACATAACCCAACTAAACGTGAAGACGACGGAGGCACACAATACGTAGAGAGAGACGTTTCAACTCCAATCAATCTGAATGAGTTATGCCCAGAAGCCGATGATGTATAGGCTGTGCTTGTGCCTAGTAATTCTGGGTAAGAACTCGATTTGCTGATAAACATGTGCCCTTAATTAGTGCTATCTTTCAAAATATGAGGTAAAGATGATGGTTGATCCAACATGCAGTGCTACATAGAGCTATGGTTGATCCAATGGCGTTTGTAGTTGGTCTTAATGTTCTCAGCATCAGATCACAGGATTATAGATCCGATTATGGTGTGAATGATATGTCTAGTCTTAGAAAAGGTCGCGAGATGTGCGTATTATTTCCGATTC
The DNA here is from genome assembly GCA_036346415.1 of Raddia guianensis. Taxonomy (NCBI): domain Eukaryota; kingdom Viridiplantae; phylum Streptophyta; class Magnoliopsida; order Poales; family Poaceae; genus Raddia; species Raddia guianensis. Next base: position 32,681,102 of record CM070535.1, read on the forward strand.
TCCTCCTCATCCTTCCCTAGCTCTACCTCTATTGCTTGTTTCTGATCACTGGATAGGTCTTTTGTACGTGACAGGCTTCGCTGCATCTCCGCAAACTCTTGTCCTTCTTATTTAGTGGTCTTATTATTGTTCTTTCCCTTTCCACTTATGTTAACGAAGGCATCGTGTTGATGAGAGAAAGTGGACGTAGATTGCACCACACAGGTGGACCGAGTACATGGCTCCAGGCGGCACTAAATAGTCAGGTTCTAAGTGTGCCAGTCAAATTGATCTAAAATTGACAAGGAAACAATAAAATTCCCTAACCGGCTTATGAACTAATTAGATGTAAGTATCGACATATACGTCGATAAACAATACTAATCACGTTGAGATGACAACCAACGTAATAATCTACTAGCTATCAAATAAGCTGACAGAGCGATATAAAGAGCTAAAACGTATTAAAATGTAAACTACTTAATAACTTCTATATCAGTAAATACGAAGAATAATTATAGAAAGCCTGATTATTCAGTCACATGGTAACTACAAGTATTAGATCGAAATAACACAAGACAGTAAAACTTACAAAGGATAAACACAAACAAAGGATTAAAATGAATTTTTTTTTTTTGAGAATAAGGCCATCCATTAAAATATCAGAACATCAGAGTACATTCAACGACAGACCGATAGAGCTACCATACTCCAACAACCGGCAAGAGGAATACACCACAGACCAACTGTTGTCGCCATCGAACTCACTCCTAACGTCGTGGCCCTTTTTGGGTTGACAAACGGATACAGCTCAGGACACCAAGCTACCAGCCAGCATCGGAACTGTAATACCGTGGCTTGCGACGATGAGGAAACATCGCCGCCCAGGAGGCCCGCAAACGACAAGTCAGGGGTCCAAAGCAGTGCTCCCTCCGCCCGAAGCAAAGAAGCACCAGATAGCCGCGGTCGGGGATCTCCGACGACCCGACAAACAATCCTCTCCCGTAGCATCACACAAAAGTGGACATCCACAGGAAGGCCATTCAACCTCCAGCAAGCAAGATCTGAACACGCCGTGTGCTCCACATCTCCACCCACTCGAGAATCATACATTATTCTCACTGATCTGAGAAAGTGGCAGGCAGGCATCACACCAGATCTAGAGTTATCCCCTGACCTGGCGCTCACCGTTGGCCACCAGAGACAACCGCCGGCTTCGTGTATGACCGGTTGTGCAAGAACGCACCACCGACCATGGTCTCCACCGCAAGCACCTCTGACCACCATCCAGATCTGCACAAAATGGGAGAGAAAGAGCCAAAGCACCGCCAGAGAAGCCGGCGATGAAGACTCAAAAGCAACATCTACTTTATTTGGATCCTCCCCTCTCCAAAACCTTCGGAACCCTATCTCCTCCATCGGTCCCAAGGTCCTTCTAATCCTTTCTCACCGTCGGCGCCACCGCAGACGTTAGAACAGATCAGATCTGGACGGGACAGATAGGGGAGAGAAGGAGAAGGGGAAGGGAGAGAGGAGGAGAGGGAGAGAGAAGTAAGAGGAGATGGGTCCCCTCCCCCTCACCTCCGGCGAGGACGCCGGAGAGCACGAGGGAGGGGGCCAGCAGGCGGCGGCGATGGGACGCTAGGCGCTAGGACGCGAGAGAGAGAGGCGCGCGTATTGGGAACGATTTTAAAATGAATTAAGACAATATAGTCTGCAAGGTAAACACAAACAAAAGGATCAATACACACCAAGACAACCTTTACCCTTCCTTAGATTTTTAGTCTTATTTGATGAAGCTGATCGAAATTCGAGAAATTATAACTAAAACTAGTAAATGAAAAGTAGTCTTGTGCATTAGGTATCGAGAGATTACGTGTCTTGAATGGGATTATTTTATCGCTTTTGCTCGCCGGTAGGCACCTGCACTGCGCGATCTGGTGCAAGCGATTTTTTCGCAGTCCGTTGCTTCAATATGCGCTTGAACGATGTCGCACACTCGCATCCGAGTATGGTGCTACAGCGAGACTTTTTTTGTGGGCTTGCAGCCACAGGGCAAGGCATGCTTGCGCGTGCGTCGTCAACAGTAATAATCCTGCTACGAGTATCCAACAACAATTTTTTAAATTTTTTCATCGAGTATCCAACAACAACAACAACAATAATATTTACATGAAAAACGAGAATTGATGTAAACGAGATATACATTCATCAATGATAGATCATATTTAGTTGCTATGCCTATTTTACTTTGTTTAAATTTTTTCACATCTTTTGTACTATTTTTTCAGTTGTGCATGTCGCTGAAATTTCTATGTATTTTATTGAAAATTCAATCGCTTGCGATAAATGGTAAAACGCAGGCGCCTGCGTTGTAGCTGGTCCCTTATTTTATAGTGCTATAAAAGACCCACATCGGCACGAGCCGATTGCAAGATCAAATTGGAAACATCCAGAAAGCCAAACTAAACACGCCTAATTTATATATAGGTTCATAAGCCGATGAGTTGTAAAATCGATAATCTTCTTACATGGCCGATTGCATTTGCATACTTGAGCCGATTGCTGAGAACCTGGTTATCATTTTCTGATATCAACAATTATATAAGATGGGACCTATCGATTCATCTAGAGCTGACAACAAAAAAAAAATCAATATATATGTCAGCTCTCTAGCATGTACTCCATGCGCAGTTTCATGATTTGGGTCGTTGTGAAAAAGATTGAGGTCAAACTTTTAAAATCTTTGATTATCAATAACTTTTAAAATATTTAGTTTAAAGCTATGAATATTTAATATATAGATTACTCTTACAAAGTACTTTAATAAAATTATATATTTGTATATTTCGCGATTTACATTCTAATTAGAAATAATGATTAAAGTTGTGTTTTGAAGACCGTGCCATTGTTCGAAACTATTAGAATTATGGAACTTCAAGCTAGCTTACTAAGAGCTATAGAGTCCTTACATTAGGAGATGGAACTCTTGTCAAATCCACATCCAGCTTGGCAGGTCTTTTGAGTAAAAACTCCTGCGTCAGTTCACAAGCAATTGGTTGCCCGAGTGAGTAGCCACGTAGGCACCATCCACGCTCGTCGGTTTGAATAATCACACCGTCATTGATAAGGGTACGTTTAAACTCACAATGAAAATACCCGGTATCATTGCATGCTTACATATGGAGCCGAAGTGTTTCGTCTGCCACAAATTAACATACGCCAAATGGATGCCCGTCAATGTCAGCTTCATGCGATTGTGTTTTATTATTTATTTATTGAGCGTTAAAGATATACGCTCCCGGGTAGTTAACGGCCAATGTCAGCTTTAAAGTTTGGTTGGCAATGGAGATGCCAACAATAAATAATTTCACCTTAGGGCAAATGGCCGGCGTCGGAAAACCCACATCCACTCCTTGCTGAGCTTCTCCGGCGTCCACATTGAGTTCCTCGATAAGGCTAATGTCCTACATGGACACTTCAACTCTATTTTTTGGGATGCGGCAGCCCGCAACCTCGGCCCTACAAACAGCTCTTTCAGCTGGAGTTATCTTGTACTGCCTACTCTGGACCTCTTGTCCTTGAAGAAAACCTCACCCTCGTGGAACTCAAGCATGTGAATTTCAGCCTCCCGAGCGAGAAGGCCCCCGGTCTCGATGGGTTCTCCTAGAATTTCTATAAGGCCTGCTAGGATTTCATATCAGCAGATCTACTCGGCGCACTTGAAAGCCTCTTCAAACTTAAAAAGCTGCAACTAGCAAGGAGATCAGGAGCACGGAGGAGCAAGACACTAGTACATTTGCGGCGCCAAAGTCAAATATAAATAAATTTTCTGTAAATACACGGTTCAAATGTTAGTTTATATTTTTATAAAAAATGCAGCCTTAAAACATAGAGAAAAGTACCTTATATGCCATTGGTTTGAATTGTATTATCATTTGTATCATTGCAAAATCCTTGTTACCTTGTATACCATTGTATTTTACTTTTATTGTCTTCTATGTCATTTTATTAGTTATCACTATTAAAACCTACCATTTAATAAGTCTTAAAATGTTTTCAAAGTGTGAAACAGACTTATTTCTTTTTAGTACTAGGAAGAGTGAAATCAAAATTTTGTGCGCGAGAAAATATTGCTATACGAAATTATGAAGGTTTTATGCGGAATGATTATGCAATTCACTTAGTGAAAATAATGCGTGAATCATGCAGCGCCGTATCATTTCGTTGTTACACTCACCCCAATTTTAGAAAACATGACGTTTCAAAGTTGACATGAACACCGTGTTTAATATATAACTTTGACCATCAATTTTTCAATGCAATTTGTCTGTAAAATCTGAAACAATAATATTATGAAGGTTCCTTTTCTGATGAATCTGTATGAATGATTTTCATGTGCCAACATAAATGATTCAAAATATAAAATTTTAAATTTTGATTTAGAACATATCTAAAATGTCATTTTTTAAGAACTATAGCGAGTATAATTAGATCGGGCAAATGAGATAAACAAATCACAGTATTATATCTCCCTTTTATCTCAATAATCCAAAAACCTTAATTAATCGTGCATCCACGTGGCATTAATTATCAAGCTTCCTTTTCATGCAGTACCGACGTGTCGCAGTCCACTCGTTGTATCCTCCTTCCTGCTCATAGGGACTCCCTTAATCTTCTATCCTCCCATTTGCTTCCCACCAAACCAACACACTACCTAGATAATTAGTGGCTAGCTTAACAGAATATGACTAGACTAGGCAATGATAACGAGTAGCTAGCTTCCAACAGGATATGGATAGGACTAGACAATGATAATTAGTGGCTTGCTTCTAACAGGATCTGAATAGACTAGACAATTGCTACATCTATGTCATTATATCAGTTTTAGAAGCTTTAGGGTATGCCTAATGCCACTTCTTTTTTATCCCTATTTTGCCCTCGAATCACCGCGTCAGTATATAGGTAATAAAATATAAGAGAGAAAAATGTAAGGGTAGATAGGGTGATGATTGAAAAGTGGATAAATAGTGATAAGATAGGAGGAATTTAGAGATGATATTAGGCATGTTCTTTTTTTTACTATTGATTTTGCATATTGTTTTTTAGAAAAAAAAAACCTCCATGTACATAATCTCTGGTGCTTTATATTGGCTTCGATATTGGACATTGCATCAGCAGGAGGATGAAAGAGAGATGTTCCATCGAGTTGGCTGGCCATTAGAAATTGCTGCTATTATGCTCTTTCATTTTGGCCGAAGGTTTAATAAGAAAGAACGACTTTGTAATGAGGTCATTTTTTTTCAACTTTTGGTTTTGTTGTCCTTTGGTGAGCTCTTGTAATAATTTCATGACTATACGTGGGTCGTGTATTTCTTCGGACATAGAGACCGATGGGTTTTTTTCATTATTTTTTTAAAAAAGTCAATTTGCCATGATGAATTAATTTGACCTGTATGCTCTATAAATTAACCTGCAATAAGAAGCGCCCTTGCATGCATGCCTGTTTTTTCCTTTTTCTTTTTTTTGGAGAGAGAGAGAGAGAGAGATGTGTGCATTTTTGGGTCCCATGAAGTACGTAAATGGAAATCTCACGTACACTTCTACCGTGAAAATCTTCACGTACGTGGCTGCTAGCTAGCTGCCCTCACAACTGTTATTCATACACCTCATGCCGGTGTATGGGATATTTTAGGCTTATAGTATGCTCCATGATATTCTTTAATGATCGATGGCTAGTTATACAGGTTTATTAAGGTACAGTGGGACAGTTGATCATACCTGCCGTACTTAAAGCAAACATAAAACATCGAACAGTACGATCGACCACACGGGGAAAGTGATTGTGGACGAGGAGCAGCTGCTAGGTCATTAAAACCGTTACAAACAGTATGACTGAGATGAACTCATCTCCTAGCTAGGAAATTAATTAAGCGCGATAGCACGCAATTAAAGCTCCAAATTAGTGATTTACTGTAATTGTTACTATAGAGGGACAGTACTTCAATATGAGATCACGGCAAAAGGGTGGCATGTTGCCAGTGCCGGGAGAATGGGCCGGGCCGGTCGAGCTGGCATGGACAATGGGCCAAAAATAAGACATGAAACCCGACCCGATATGAATTCTGATGGGCAGTGCCGGCCCGACCCGATAGTCATGCTTGGGCCATGCCTCAAATCTGGGCATGCCGTGCAGCCAGGCACGACCCGATGCGCCATGTCGTGCTTGGGCCGGCCCGACGGCACGAAAATTTACCTGAGGTGTTTTATGTCACGGTGGCTGGGAGATGTGGGGGCCCCTCACATACCACCACCCCCTAGCAATGTTCGATGCGTCCACTGTCTCCCCTCCTCCCCATCCCCAATTCCCCAAAATCGACCACCCTCCTTCTAACCCTAGCGATGGCGGCGAGGGTGGTTTCCTCCAGATCCATGGCGAGGGAAACGACGAGGGCATAGGCGCGTCGTGCGGCGGTGCCTACCACCAGCAGGGCACGCCGAAGCCGGACGAGACGGCGACTACCACCAGGCGACGGCGCAGCCTTCTCGACGTTGACATCCTCTCCAACGCAAGTTACGCAATCGACTCCATCCACCTTTTTGACTTGTGAGTTATGATTTGTGTCGATTTGTTCCCAATGCATCGATTTCTCCCCTTCATACTCGTATGGAATTTGGTTGGCTCCTCCGGCTCCGTTGCTTGATATGCCTATTAAATGCATCTGCTACCGTGCTACGGACCCTACGGCTACCTGACCTGCTTGTTCTTCCCTCTTCTCTAAAACTCTTCATTCTTTCCTCTCCAGTCTCCACTACACTTCTCCTGTTCTCCAGTAGTCCACTGACTCCAACCCTAGCAATGATGAGCGTGAGTCGATGACTGTGAGTGTGCAATGAAAAGGGGGTGGGGGAAGCAAGCTTCAAGGGGCACAGGGCATACATCAAAACGATCTACATCCCGTCCCTACACTACTACAGATAGTAATTATCATCCTTTTTCTTGTGATGATGACCAAATCGATCCTCGCCAACTCTCCCCAGGCATGCGAGATATGGCATGGATGACCTTCATATGGACGACTTAGAGGGTGAGGAGGATGTTGTAATCACACAAGGTAGTGGTAATGCGAATGGAGATCAATCGCCATGTGATGGTAATGGTAGTTGGAGGATTGCGGATTCGCAAGGTGATGATAGTATGTCTCCAATTGCGCCACCTTCATCTGGTGCATCTAGTGGTGGTAGTAAGCGTAGGGATAAATGTTGGAATCATATGCAATATCGCATTTTTGTTACTGAAGGTATACCACAAGAAGTTGCGGTGTGTAGCTAATGTAAAGATGAGTTGAGTGCAGGTTCTGGTGGAGGCACTGGACATTTGAATCGAAACTACAAAAGTTGTTTGATCAAGTTAGGAAAGACTCGAGGTGTGTAGACTCAGTCGAACTTCACTGCCGACGGGTCTGTAAGTACATGGGTTTACAACCCACAGGTAGCGCGTGACAAAATAGCAAGGTATATTGTTTCTAAAGATTTACTTATTATGATGGGTGAAATTTGTAACTTTGCTAGAATGATTCAGCGTGCTCTCTGTCCGCAATATCGTCCTGTTAGTAGAAGAACCACAAAATCTGTTTTGATAGCATTGTACAAGAATGAACTTGTTGTGTTAAAAGAAATTTTTAAAAAGGTTCATATCCATTTTCTTTAACCTTTGATATTTGGACTTCATTGCACCAAAGAACATGCTACCTTAGTGTAGTTGCTCACTATATAGATGATTCGTACAATCTATATAAGACAATCATTGGGTTTTGATTGATGGATGAATCACATAGTGGAGATGCATTGCTAGAGCTATTCTTGAGGTAATTAATGATTTTGAAATAGCAGATAAAATCCTTTATGTTACTCTTGATAATACCTCATCTAATTCAACTGCCATGAATATTCTTAGTTCTCATCTTCAGTCATATATTAATGCATATGTTATTCATCAAAGATGTGTATGCCATATTATTAATTTGGTTGTTCAAGATGGTATATCTGTTATCATATATTACTTAAACAATATTCGTGGTGCTATTCAGTACATATCGAGTATCACATAAGTTGCTTCTAAATTTGTATATATAATATTGCAGGACTAATGATATTAGACCAACGAAATTTGGTGTTGACATGAAGGTAAGATGGAATTCTACTTACCTTATGCTTAAAAAGCTAGAGAGGGATATGAAAAAATAATCACTGTTTTTGTGAATGCTATTGCTCAAGATCTAGAGTTGGTACATACTGATTATGATGAGTGTTGCAAGTCGTTTCCGAGATTTCTTAAATAATTTATATGCAGCAACTAATGTTTTGTCCAATGTTTATTATCCTAAATCATGCTTAGTGATGGAGTACATTTGGTTAATTGCTGAATCATTTGCTAAGCATAGAGCTCATCCAGTTCTTGCCTCTATTGTTTCACTAATGAAGGATACGTTTCTGAAATACTTTACTTCTATGTCACATGTATATTGCTTTGCTACCATTTTTTATCCTCGCAAAAAAAAAGATGGATTGCAATGTGCTATGGAAGGTATCGATGAGGCATTTGATATGGATTACTCAGATTTTTTAATCATGTTAAAGATGACCTATTTAGAGTTTTTAACCTGTACTATAAGAAGTATGGTGAAAGCGAGGTCGATTCTCATGCTGCTGAGGAGGAAACAGAAGTTGACCATTGACTTCACCCTTATGGAAGAGGCAAAGGGCAAAGATAATGCTGCTTCTACCTCCTCTCAAAGGTGGAATCCTAATGTTGAATTGAACCATTATCTAAGTACTAACTTTGCAGGCACTGATTGTACTTTGAGGGCTAAGGTAAATCTACTTGAGTTGTGGAGGGAACACAAATATAGTTTTCATGTTTTAAGTCATTTTTCTAGACATATTCTACTTGTTCCGGTCTCAATTGTTTCTTCTAAAGCAACATTTAGCACAGTTGGAAGAATTATCAACAACGGAGGTCTTCTCTGGCACCTGAGACGGTGGAGGTAATAACTTGTTAGTTTCTATTTTGCATTTTAAACTGCTTGTATCTTTGAACTGTTATGTATGAATTGGACTGTACTCTGCACATTGGACATTTGGACATGGTTTGTACTCTTTTCCCTACGGAGGGAGCCCCATAATGGAGTGTAAGGTTTTAAATGAGGCAAACAATTAATAAAATTTTTCTTTTCCCTCAAGATTTGTGATTTTGTGACTTGAATGAATCCAAGATTGTTGTCTGTTGTGTTTGTACTTCTGTTGTTGGCTGCAAGTTTGAAATCTGGAAGGAATTGCAATCCTCGAGCCTTGAATGTCTGATGGTGTATTGATTTAATGTATGACTTCCAATTTTTGTAGCTGTTTTGGCCTTTAATCTGAAAGCCGACTGTGCTTGGGACGGCCTGGCACAAGAGTACTTTGGGCCAGGCCGTGCCCTGAAATTCGATGTTTGGACCATCCCAGCACGGCCCAAAAATTTAACCCTCTCGTGCCAGCCCAATGCTATTAGACACAAGGCACGACGTTAGCCCAACTCCAAGCACTACATATTGCTCCGCATGCTTTCCTATACTAGATGTCGTAAACATCTTGTGGAATCCATAAATGCACGGACGAGATAGGTAGAGGACTATTTCAAAGACCACGTACTACGACATCCATATAGAAGTGACATTTACTACCGGTTGGTAAGGGCCGCAAATGCATCACCCCAGGTCTCCTAGTTGTCCTCACTACTATACAAGTGACATTTACCACTGGTTGGTAAAGGCCAACCGTATCGATTTTTGAACCGGTAATGGCAATTCGGGACTGATGCCTAGGAGGCATCAGTACCGGTTGGTTGAACCAGTACTAAAGGGGTCTAGATTTTAGAAATTTGGGAGTAATGCCTAGGAGGCATCAGTACCGGTTGGTTGAACCGGTACTAAAGGGGTCTAAACTTTGGAAAAAAGTTACAAAAAATAGGAAGAATCAGGACTCGGACCAGCACCTCTTGTTCCCTTGTGACCCACACCTATCTTTTCTAGCCAACTCACCAATCCACGACCTTTGATATAACTAGCACATGCATACCTTTTAGCCTACTCTGAAACGAGGCATCAGTACTGGGCCTACTAGTTCGTAATACGAACAGGTATTGATGAGTCCGCATGCCAACTGGCCTATATCCGTCTGCAAAAAGAATATTTAGTGCTGCTTCCAACCGGTACTAAAACTCCGAATCGCTACTGTTGCTACAAACCGGTACGGATGCCGCTGTCAGTACCGGTTCCAATCCAACCGGTACTAATGGGCCAGTGTATTAGCCCAGTTTTCTAGTAGTGCCTACTAGCGTCATCCCCGACCATCTTCTCACCGGCGCTGCCCCTTACCACCTCCCTCGATGGTGCCATCCTAGGTCTCCTCCCCATCTAGATCTACCCCACCATCATTGTTCCCAGCCATCTCTCAACAGGTGCCGCCCCCAGCCAACTGCCACGACCGGTGTCGCCCTAAGCTCCCCCAATGGCCACCTTACCCGATGACGCCTCCGCTGACGGAGGCATCCTAGGTCTCTCCCTCCATATCTTCCCCACTAGCATCGTCTCCGACCATTTCCTCACCGACGTCGTCCTTGAATAGCGGTGATAATTATTTCTTTGTCTAAAAAATCGTATCACCGGTAGGTCAGTATGAGAACTATCAATGTTAAGTAAGTATTACTGGTGCTTTCAGAAATATCAGTGGTAGTCTCTTATTATCACTGTCACTTAACCGTTGGCGATTAAAAAGCCGCCAGTGATAAGCTTCCAAACCGTCAGTAATGTGATTTTCGGTAGTAGTGTGAATTGGTGATTCAAAAATGAATTTATACGGTGAAAAATAGAAAATCAACTTTAAATTTTAAGCAGGGTCCTTTATCCAGAATCCGCTCTGCAATTAATTTGGAAAATTATCGAATTTCTACTTCGGGTTCGCAACGCATTGTTTTTCGCAATCAACCAAAATATATTACATGATTCATTGCGCAGAGCTGCTGAACGTACGTACAAATTAATCCATTTACTAGATGCAGAAATGACATTTATAAATCGTAGAAAATGAGTTCGTAACAGTTAGTATCTAAAATATAAATCTAACATCAATGGATTTTCTACCTCTTATATTCAATCGCCCTGTATCATATTTGACGAGCTTTATAAATATGGCTTACATGCACACACAAACTCACACTACACGCACGCAGCGTGTATATGAACACACACGTTAGTAGAAGAAAAAGAGGCTACTAGCTCCGTTCTAAGCAAGTGTAATCCAGGTGAGGAAACCCTGGAACGATGCAAGGATTGAACCCGAATTGTCAGCGCGAGCAGCCTCGCCGCTGGCCAACGGCGCTACGTGCAGTCCTCATCTTTCCGCTGACATGCATGCATGGAGTACTGTTGCACGATAATGATTGAAAACTGTTGCTATAACCAATCAATAATTCGGTAGCTCATATGTCGAAGTTCATGGTCCGGGTGTCATTAATGCTGAAGTGCACCGCAACTCCGGCCATTCACTGCAGGAAAGCGAAGTTTTTTCGTCGGCCAAACATAATTTCGTCGGTCTAAGAAAACCGACGAAAATAAGCTTGTAATTTCGTCGGTTTTGGAAAACCGATGAAAATAAAATGGTAATTTCGTCGGTTTGGCCTGGGCCGACGAAATAAATTATAAGTTCGTCGGTTCCGACCGACAAAATTATGGGGCCGATGATTCTCTCGCGGTCTGGATGACGTGGCTGTATTTTCGTCGGTCTGAACCGACGAAATTATAGTGCGCCTGGACGACGTGTCCCGAAAAAATAGGACGGAGGCCGACGTGGCAGTAGTTTCGTCGGTTTCGGCCGACGAAATTGCCGCCCACTTCGATTTAGCCAGGCTGGCCCATTAACTGCTCTCTCTTTGACCTAGCCCCACGCCGCCGCCTTGCTCCCTGCTCCCTCTTCCCGCCGCTCACGCCGCCGCCCGCTCACTCTGCGCCGCCGCGTCCCACCGCTACCCTCGCCGCCGCGCTTTCCCCCTCTGGTCCGCCGCTTTCTCCTCCCGACGCCGCCAAGACTTCTCTGGTTCGCCAAGCGGCGGAAGGGCGCCGGGGACGCGGGGCCCTCGTCCTCCCCCGCCTCGAGAAGCGTCGCCGCCGCAAAGGCGTGCTCTAGTTCTTCGACGACATCGCTGGCATCGCCGACGAGTACGAGGAAGAGCAGGAGGCGGAGGAAGAGCCCGGCGACGAGGACGACCTCGACGACGGTATGGATCGGCGTCGATTCCCTAGCGCCACCCGCAGGTCGATTGCCTCGCGCGCGGATCGGTTGGTTGGTGAGGTTTTGGTTAGGGTTCCGAGCAATGCGGCCTGTGCGGGTCCAGAAATTTTCATTTTTGTGCTGTCGCGATGCATATCGAAGTGCTTGGTTGAGGAACTGAGTACTGACTAATCGGTAGTAGCAATAGCTGTGCGTCTTTCGAATGGAAACAAAGTTCACAGGTGATTCGGCATGCTTATTGATATGATTCGGATGTTAGCCGAAATGATCGGGAGTACGTCATGGTGGTGAATGCTTGGTCGTGCTTAGGGGCTAATTAGAAGCTTCGTGCCTCACTCAAATTAATCCACATTTATGCGTGAGTTTGATCCAAATTTTGCCCTCTTAGCATGGCATAATCCTGTACCTGAGTCAAGGATCCTTCCTTCCCTGGTTCTTCCACTCTCATGGTAGCAATAAGTCATGAGTAAAGCTAAACACGCTGAAGTCAGATGTGCTGCCCTCAAATTCTACTTTTAATGGGGACCGGGGAGCAACCCATGTGTGTTGTAAAAAAACATCTACCATGCTAGCATGAACTAATCACTGATTATTCCAATGATTATGCTCTCATCCTTCGTCTATCAATCATAAGCAGTTTTGTAGCATGTACTCATCATGTTGTGTTCTCCTGTCTTTTCTTAGGCAAACATTTGAATACATTGTATTTATTCTTTTTGAGCTGGTCAATTTCTTCCTTTTTTAAAAAAAAATACTTATTGCTAGCCAATTGATTTAATGCAGTCCGTACCACTTAAGTAATACACAAGTTAATCGCATGATTGCATTGTATGCATGTAAACAGGCAAAGGTGGACAGACAGATTTGAAACCCATCTCTAGGACAAGAACTGCCTCAATTCACTGTAGAACAAGAAGAAAGGGAGGCAAGGTAAGTCTGACACATATTTATATGAAATAATTCATCTCAATTACTTATAGGTTCTTTTAAATAGTTGGTTTTCTCCACACATATGATTTGTTCTAAGTGACTACATAGTAATTTTCCTCTTTTTGGTTAGTTGTGTGCTACATAGTAAATAGTCTGACACATAGTTGCTTTTTCATTGTGATATATATGACTTAAAATGATCTTTATTTGTATATATCCTATATGTCACCTGTCAAATATCACATATTTTCACAACACAAGTCACCGGTCACCGGTCACCTATCCCATACGTCACCCGTTCGGGAGTGACACGGGTCATATTTATTTGTGATCCATGTCACTCCGGAATTGTCCACGTTTTTGGACAGCCTTGGAATGGTCAGAGATAGCGTATTATGTATGACATGTCGTAGCATATGAACGAAATTTCGACACCATAATCCTGTTGTTCTCCGATGCACTGCAACAGGACGTGCATTTGGAGAACAGCGGGGTTATGCTGCCGAAATTTCGTTTGGATGCTACGACATGTCATACATAATACGCTATCACGGCCATTTCTGGGTGGGTTTAGGACCTATCATTGCCTAGAACCTTTGGTAGGACTTTAAACACACGTTCACACTAATCTATTCATATAGTACCATTAAATGGAAGAAGATCGAAGATGGATGTATGAGGGTTGGAGAAGCAATGAGGCGCCGACAAGTGAATGGAGGGTGAAGACTCAGGATTTTGTCAACCTTGTTTATGCCTCGAACCCTGGTGGTGGCTTGGCCAAGTGTCCTTGCTCGATGTGTCGAAACTTCTCACGACAGCTGAAAGTTAACATGGCGCATCATCTTTGCAAGTACGGCTTCATGCCAAACTATCATACGTGGTACGAGCATGGAGAGTTAAGGCAAGATAATACGTCATCAGTTCCAGTGGGATCCGTGGATGATGATGATGATGATGATGATGATGATAGGATGGGAGAAATGATGGAGGATTTCATGGACCAGTTTGAAGATGCCGCAGGTCCAGAAGTGGAGAATTTCTTTAGTCTCTTCTCGGCGTCGCAAGATCTGTTGCATGAAACCACGGATGTTACCCAACTTGCAGCTGTCACAAGGTTGATGGCAATAAGGTCTAAGTACAACTTCTCTGTACCTTGCTTCAATGATATTGTCGAATTAATATCCGACATCTTGCCGAAACCCAATAAGTTTCCGAAAAACTTCTACCAATCCCGAAAACTGTTAAGCAACTTAGGGATGCGATACGAAAAGATTGATGTTTGTGTGAAGAATTGTATGTTATTTTGGAAGGAAAATACGAAGGAGGACCATTGCTTAATTTGTGGCAAGTCAAGATACATGGAGTTTACCCATAAAGATTGTAGTATGCAGCGAACGAAAGTGCCGATGAAGGTGCTACGATTCTTGCCTTTAACAGAAAGGTTGAAAAGGATGTATCTATCAAAATCGACTGCGAAGCATATGAGGTGGCATAAGGAAGGTATCCGTTTTAATAAGGAAATGATGTGTCATCCTTCGGATAGTGATGCATGGAAGGCATTGGATCGATGTGACGAAGATTTCGCTAGAGATCCTAGAAATGTGCGCATTGGGCTGGCAACTGATGGCTTCTCGCCATTCAATGCAAATGCGTCGCCATACTCATGCTGGCCAGTTTTTTCGATCCCATACAATCTTCCTCCGACGTTATGCATGAAAGATGAGTATATTTTCCTCACCCTTGTCATACCGGGACCTGAACATCCTGGAAAACATCTAAATATGTTCCTCCAACCATTGATAGAAGAATTAAAACAGTTGTGGGATGGTGTCAGGACATATGACATCAACAAAAAGTGTACTTCAATATGCGTGCAGCATATCTTTGGTCCATCCATGACTTTCCAACATATGGGATGTTTTCGGGATGGAGTACACACGGTCGACTATGTTGTCCGTTGTGCATGGGTGATTCAGATGCATTTCGACTGAACCACGGTGGCAAATTCTGCTTCTTTGATTGTCATCGGCGTTTCACCGCCGCCAATCATCCATTCAGGACACAGAGCGATGCATTTCAAAAAGGCACGATCATAACTAAAGGTCCACCTAAGATTTTGACGGCAAGTGAAATTATTGAATGGCACAGCAAGTTAGTCATCACAGAGGATGGATACAAAGATTTTAAAGAAACTCATAATTGGACTCACATATCCTCCATTTGGAGCCTCCCTTATGCTATCCACCTAATCCACCGGCATAATATCGATGTTATGCATCAAGAACGTAATGTTGCGGAAACTATTGTGAGCACAGTTTTCGACTACAAAGACAAAACAAAAGACAACATGAAGGTTCGTAAAGATATGGCTAACATCTGTGCTCAACCTACCCTTGAATTACTACAGGATCAAGATGGACGTACAGGAAAGCCACGAGCTGCATACTGTCTTAAACCGGCTGAAAAAAAGAAGGTACTCTTATGACTAAAGAATATTAAATTTCCTGATGGTCATGCTGCCAATCTGAGACGTGTGGTGAACATAAACACCGGAAAGATTAGTGGTCTTAAAAGTCATGATTATCACATTATCATGAAAAGACTGCTTCCTGTAATGCTTCGTGGTTACTTTAAAGATGAAATCTGGACAATGTTAGCCGAGCTGAGTTATTTCTATAGGCAACTGTGTTCTAAGGAGATTAGTAAAAACATGATGAAAAAATTAAAGAAAGATATACCTGTGCTTGTTTGTAAGTTGGAGAAAGTATTTCCACCAGGCTTTATGAATGTGATGCTACATCTTTTAGTGCATCTGCCTTATGAAGTGGAGGTTGCCGGACCCGTGCAATATCGATGGATGTATCCAATAGAAAGAAGTCTTAAAAAGCTTAGAGCAACTGTGCGTAACAAAGCAAGAGTTGAAGGATGCATTGCCGAAGCATATTATCTAAAGGAGATATCGTACTACGTAAGTACATATTTTGCCGATGAACACAATATTAACGTATACTTGCCACGGTACCACACAAGTGATGAAACGCCTATGTGTGATCTCAAATTATTCCAGTGGAATGGGAAAGTTGTTGGAGCTAGTTCAAACTATGAGTTGTCACTTGAAGACTAGAATCTTGCATTGCTGTATATCTTCACAAATATGGAAGAAATGGATGACTATTTTGAGTAAGTGTTTCCTTTTTATCCGGTAAAAGAAAATGTGTCCATATATAACCTTTCTATGAATTATATATAGGCTATTCGATCAACAATATTTGAGATCCGGACAACAACCTACTGCTGCTACTCTTGAGAGATTACGACGCCATGGTATACGTGGTGGTGAGGAAGGAGAGGATGGTGAGGACGGAGAGGATGGTGAAGAGGAAGAGAATGTTCCTGCACCTTCTTTCAGGTAATTAGTGATGTCTTTTGTCTTTTTACATAATAAGAAATGATTGTTCAGATATTTTACTAACTAATTTGTGTCTGTCCTTTTCAGGTATAGGTCTACTAACCTACTGAGCACATCACTTAGTAACACTCAATTAAGGAGAGTGGTTATTCCCCATGGAGATTGGTAAGTGATGTAACGACAAGAGAATATTGAATGAATTTTATATCTTTTCATTTCTATATTTTCATTTTGTGAATTTAAATTTTGCAGGCAATGGGAGGATCTTGCTTGGACAGGAAAGAACAGGCTGACGCCTGTAAATGGTCAGTTGGGGAATCTTCTTCGGTACCACTATCCAGGGATGGTAGTGGTGCAAGGTATTTCTCAGCCGGCGACAAAGTGGGCACACTATAAGCTGGCTATTGATGGCCAACATGGCACAGTTTCACACAGGGTCTGGATCGACGTTTGGGTAAAACAATTATACCTTCCATCAAAATGAACTAATGCACTTCTTATTTGTATTCTTTATTGATTCAAAATCAGGGTTTTAACTTATCGTATGATAATTATTAGAGAGATATCGTTTGCGGAAGGGCGAGAGAGGGCATTGGAGGCCAAGGCAAAATATGTGTTTGAGAAGGCTGCTACGAAGGTGGTAACTTGCCATTTTTCCTTGTACTTCTGCACTGTTAACAAAATGTATACATGTATTAACTTCGTATTTTTCTATGCATTATTGTGAAGGTGGTGAAGGACATGATGTCAAATGCGTGTATCTCGGCTGTATGCTTATACTATAAGCGGGTCAAGAATGAAAACATGAATAAAAAGTTAGGCGCTTCAACAATATACCTTCGAGCTGATGAATACCTTCAGGTGGATATCCCTTGGCTTAGAAAGTGTCCTGATGCTTGGCAGGCACTTTGTGCATACTGGGCGTCCCCTGTCTTTGTGGAGCAGTCAGGAAAGAAAAGGAGCAATAGGAATGCTGACCCGAGAACAACACATCGATACGGCGCCGACGGACACCTTCGTCTAGCCAAAAGGATGGTATGCATGTTCTTGTTGATTTTATATTTATAATTAATCTTTATTCTACTCATTAAAATATATATCATGGTGTGTAATTCAGGAAGCTGAAAGTGGGAGCGCACCAAGTGAGATCGATACTTATATCCGAGGTCACTTTGGAGGCAACGCAGAACAGCCAGATGTACTATGCAGTCAGACAGCGACACAAAACCTGGTAATATAGAACTACACGCATTCAAATAATTTTTTCCAAATTGTCCACTAATGTTTGCAATTTTTTGCAGGCTCGATATGGAGAGGAAATGGTGGCCCGTCATGGAGAAGACTACAATTGGAGGCAACGACCAAGGATCCAAATGCGTTGTACTCGAGCGGTGGTGGGAGAAAGCATGGGAGGTTTCCCATGTTTAATGGGATAGTGGATTCAAGCCAAGCTGTTGCCGAGGCAAGGTCGTCTCATTCCTCACAAGACAGCTGGGGTAGTTCTCGTACCATGCGAGAGGTACAGCTGGAGCAGCAGTTGAACCAGCAGCAGGAGTATCTGAAGTATGTGATGGAGTATCAGACATATCAGCGAGAGCATTTCGAAGTAAGTAATATTGATCTCTATGAAATACTTCATTTGCAATCGTATGACAATTTAATATGAAAATTGCATTATTTGCCTTCATATCTCAATAATTAAGTGCATATGGCCCAAATTTGAATAGATTACCTCATTTGTCGCTATTAAACGTCTCTGTTGCATTGAATATTAATTTTGCACCAAAGTTGCATAGTTAAGTGCCGCCGCTTGATAATTGGAGTAGAAAAGTGCATATGGCTCAAATTTGTGTGAATTAGCTGAAAATTAATACACTTTGCATATTCTTTTTACTATAGGCAATGTTCTACTCTCAGTTTGGGCCAAATATTCAATTGCCTGCATTTCGGCCTCCGCCTCCTCCGCCTGGCTTTTTATTTTCAGAGACACAACAGGTAATAAGATTACATCTTTATAAGCAAATATACTTTCATCCATTTGCGCACTCATAAATGCTCCTTCAATTGATTAGGGATTTGCGACACCGCCTCCACCTGCTCAAGGTGCGACTAGAGGCAACGATGCTACTTCTTCGGATACGCCTTCGGTCAACTTGGGAGGCACCGATGCGGCAGGCAGCGGACATGGATCATACTCACCTGCGAGTTAGAAGATCCATTGTTTACCTTGTTGAATAACTTAATGATGCACTATATTATGTCGTTGTAGGAGTTTGAGTTCAAAGACTTGATATTAAACTTGTGCATTGCCCTATGTGATATATGGACTTAATTATCTATTATTTGTATGTATGTGCTGGATGCTATTTGATGTTGAATGTAAGTTTGTGATGATATGAATATCTGTGATTTTTCTGTGATTTTTGTGAATTTTCTGTGATTTTTTATGAATTTTCTGTGATTTTTGGGAATAAAACAGCAACATGTTTTTTTTTAAAAAAAATTAATTTCGTCGGCTTTGGCCAACGAAATTAACGCCACGTCACCCAAAAGCCACCTAGCCGCATCCATTTCACGCTGACGTGTCATTTAATTTCGTCGGCTAAAGCCGACGAAATTATGCTACCTTCGACTCATTTCGCTTCGCTTCTTCGTGACGTGGCTTTTAATTTCGTCGGTTTTGGGCCGACGAAATTATCTGACACGTCAGCAATTCGAGCTGGTTGCGGGCTGTCGGATTTTAATTCCGTCGGCCTCAAACCGATTTAAAATACTTTAATTTAAATGGCAACCGATTTAAAAGTTGTGTAATTTCGTCTGGAATATTTCGTCGGCCTAATTTCGTCGGCAAAATTACATCAATTTCGTCGGTTTTGTTATTATTTTCGTCGGTTTGAGGCCGACGAAATTACGTCGTTTTACTGTAGTGATTTCCTAACATTTTCATGCTAGACAAGCCGGTCTGGAGGTGACGTGCATCCTGGCATGTTAATTGCTAACTCTAACTACAGCACTTATTATAGACGGGCATAACAAGTAACAATAGAATTAAAAGTAAAATAGAAAAATACAAAGAACTAGAGATTGTATAGAAAAAATAGGATAAGATTTAAATAGCAAGTGAATATTGCTGCGATAGGGGTAGGATATATAGGACCGGTTATGAACATGCCGTTCATGAGAAGATAAGAACAGAGGAGAAAGAAGAGTGGATTGTTACGAAACCTTACCTAGGCCGCTGCTGGCTTTCAGTCTGGTGCATGCCTAGGATAGGGTCCACTCGATGGACCAGCCAAAACACTAAATAGTTGAGAATAAATAGAAGAAAAATCAATCTATTATGTATGCCTGAAAAGCAATAAAGAATCATCATCCCCTCCTATATATCCTGTGTTATGATTTATTGTGTGTAATTATTTTTCGTCGTCTACGAAACGTGCTCATATAAAACAACCTCGTACTGCACCCAATAGAATGGTTAATTGTTTAACAAGTTATCAGCGCAAATTGCTCTACGAACCGGGTATGTCGTTCCATATATGTGAAAAAAGATTGATCTATTTCTTGGTACTAATCATAGATTGATGTATTATATACCTGCATGCAATGAACATGGGAGACAAACATAGGGAAGAACCATGTCGACAACCGGCTACCTCACCATCTGCATCGATCCATCGTCGAGCCGGCAGGTCTCATGGCTTAGCCAAACGACAGACTTTGAATCCCTAGCACAAGGAAAGTAATTAATACTAGGCCGGTAATAAATTATCGATTTATCTCTAAATTTACCAACAGATTAAATCTTGTGAATCGAATACTCCTAGAATGCATCGATCGATCGGATTGTTATGGTCACCGGCATGAAGCCGCGACATTAGGGACATTATGTCGTCGACATATATATGAAACGCCGCAACCGCAACGCACTGCCAACAGTGTCATGCATGGTCTCCAAACACCAGCATATGCAACGCCAAGGCATGCAAGCGCCAGTACCACGCTGCACGAAGCATCCGCTCGGCCCCACGCTGCACGTGCCACGCCTGGCGTGCGTACAGTTATCTTGCCTTGCCTCCATGTGGCCGAGTCGTCGCCACAGGAGAGGCCATCAAGGTCAAGGCTGACCAGAAAATAAATGGAGGAGCAATGGGCCGTGGCATTAATATAAAAGAAAATACGGCCATGAGCCACGTAAGAAATATCTCTTCTCTACTATATTAAAGCACCTTGTAGTCATGGTGATGGTGGTAGTTCGAACTTTCAATCTAGACCATCTAACAAAGACGGACCATTCTACACCGTTCGATCTTCAAACCCCCATCACACCAAGCCGCCGCCCCTAGGTTTCCCCTCCCCTCCCACGATCCCGCCGCCCCGTCACCCCACCTCCCTCTACCCCCCGCGGGTCGTTCCCCTCCCTCTCGCTCACCCAAGCCGCCGCCCCGGCGTCCTCCGCCGCGCCCGCGCCGCCCCGGTCCCGGCCTCGCACCGCCCCAGCCTTGCGCCGCCGCGCCTCCGCCGCGCCCGCGCCGTCCCGGTCCCGGTCTCGCGCTGCCCTAGCCTCGCGTCGCCACGACTCCGCGCTCGCCTCCGTCCTCACCCTGATGGGGCCGCCTCAGGCCGGCGCCGTCATCCGCCGCACCCGCGCTGCCACAGTCCCTGCCTCGCGCCACCCCGTCCTCGCGCCGCCACGATCCCGGCTCCTCAAGGACAAGTACTTTGATCCCGGTAGGTGCCACTGCCGTCCTCCGTCCGCCGCCGCCGCTGATTCCTTGCTGTCATGCTGTTTCATTATGGATCCTCGCCATCCACGACACCGAGATGAGCAGGTGACTAGCTGAGGCTAGGTTTCTAAATTTCCTTTTTTCCTCATCAGCTCACTGAATGAGAGATTCCTGTCCTTTGATCCTTGACGCTCCATGAATTCCTAGCCGCCGCTGGCCGCCGCAGCTCCTCTTCCCCTGGAGCTCCTCTCCAGCTCTCCCCGACCCCTCCATCGATCCAGGCCTCCACAGGTTTGGTTTTTTTTTTTTATACAGGCTGGGCACCTATCTGATTTCTATGAAAATTGCCAGGGTCTACAACTTGCGAGGAATTTCCAATTTCACACTGAGGGAGGTGAGAATTTGTACTGGTTGTCTAACTGTTCATTATTTATAGATTTTCTTTTGCCCAACATCTTATTTAATAAATTTTCCTCAGCCACCACAAACATTTCTTGTAAATATATGGAAGAATACGCGAGGGAAGCTCCACGCATGGTTCCTGTTCGAGAACCATCGGTTACTTGGTTAGTACTTGAGTTATTCCATTTAACTTGTTATTTCTGTTTTTGGTGTATCTACACATTTTTTTTCCCTGTCTACCATGTTTTCTCAACTTGTAGTGTTGGGAACATTGCTTATCATTTGGGGGGCCGTAAAGCACATTGCAGTTGTTCGGTTTGTTATTTTCAGTGAATGAGCTGCTTAATCTAAATATTAGATCATGAATAGTGTAAACTTTTTTCCATGAATGCTATAGGCTTTCTGCTTCCTTTCCATGTATTCTATTGAATATAAAAGATTAGGCAGTTGAGATGTTTTTATTCTAGAATGGTAATCTGAATTGTGAGATAGCTCGATCGTGCTTCTTAAAGTCTATCATGTTTTGATTTCAACTGTGTGCACATACACCTTTTCAAATTATTTAGAGGAAATAAGTAAACTTTATGCAAGTTCCAACATGATCCGTTATGCAGTAGATGTCACAGCATGAGTGAATTACAAAGCTCATACAGTTTGAGATGTGACCAAATTGTGGATTGGGTGTGTTTGAAATGTGACCAAATTGTGAATTGAGCGACCAAATGTTACCAACAGAAGAAGGTCACGAGGAAGAGGAGATGGCAGCTAGGTAGTATATAGGGCATTTACCAAATTCCATGATGTGTTTATATTCTCTTGATATTATGTTGTAACTAGAACAAATTCCAAATGGAAACTCATGTAATTTGACTGTCCAGTTAGCGAATTTCTTGTCAAAGTTCATGTGATTGACCGTCCATTTTGCAATTGTATGTACCTTTTGCAATTGCTGCAGTGAACTGAAAAAATAGAGAACTAAAATTATTTGTCCAGTGTATTGCTGGAGAACACTGAAAAAATAGAAAACTGAAATGAACTTAAGGCACTACAATCTACATCTGGCATGCCTTACATCTGATCATGGCTGCATAATACAAAAGCTTCAACTGATAAAATGCAACACTAGCACTCGCCTTGTTTTAGTGAAGACCAGGCTGCTGAAGCAACATTGTTTTCAGCTTGATTCTTATTCTTAGCAGGATCACCTGTAAATATTATACCAGCTAGCTCTACATACATGTGAAAACCGGGAGGTGGCCAAGGCCAGATTGCTAAGTTGTATATATGAAGGCAAAGGTGTAATTGACATAAAGTTCATGTAATGCCTTAATTCTTTTTAGTTTTTTTGTTTTTCAGTGCTCTTCACAGAAAAAGTATGCATTTTAGTTCTCTGTTTTTTTTTCAGTTCTGTGCAAGTGACGATGAGGAGGAAGAATGAGTCTCCAATGCAAGTTTAATTTCAGAATGTTAACACCTTGTATTTGAAGCAAATATAAAGTTTTTGCTACTAAATCTGAGAGCGGAGAGATAGAGCTCGCCATGATATGTACGTAGCTGGCAGCTAAGCATGATTTGTAATTAGCTTGATTAATTTTGTACTTCATGTTGTACCTAGCTCGCTGGCTTTGTTTGTGCTCTGATTTATTTGACTTTGATAATTGCTGCCATGAGGTTACAACCATGTCAAATACAGAGCATCAGCTTCAGGGATATCATATACATAGCAACATCTTCAGATCTGTAAATTAATGAAGTTTGAAAACACCCCTGTATGAGTGTTATGCTCTTTTAATCATTTCACATTTGGAAATGGCAGCACTAATGTCTCTGTGCACTTGAGTGGCATCATATTAAACTGTTGCTTATTTTAGCAATTAAACATTTTACATCTGGCAGTGCTCTGAATGTGCAAGGATCAATCCAAGTTCAGCAAACAATACATGGTCAGGAAATTCAGGCAGCAAAAAGGTCAGTTGACATTTTAGGCAATATGATGCTGGTTCCATGAATCTGAAAATTACAGTTTCATGCCATGATCTGATAGGCAGAGAATTAAAAAACCACCATCAGGTGCCCACATGAGAAATACAAGGTGTTCACATCACATAATAGAAGTACAGAAAGAGAATTAAAACACCTGTAATGTCCCATTTTGGGAGATATTTAAAACCTTGTCAAACACACGAAATTTCGTAAGCTGCGAAAGATAGGGAAGACCATGGTCGACCTACTAGGAGTGGAGTATGGCATGCTTGATGACCTTTTTATATGTGATTGGTATTCACAGCCACATGCTTGCATTTTGTGACTATCATATCATAATGCTTACGTGATTTACTATTTTTATTATTTCTTCCGATGGTTCCTAAATTTTGTCATAGTGTTAGGTGATTTAATATTTTTATTTCTTTAGTTGGTTCCTAAATTTGGTTACTGTGGTGGTTGGTGACAGATATTTTTTATGTCAGTTATAACATGTCACGTGCTACACTCTCGATCTTTTCTGCAAATCATCTTTCATTCTTATATTTTTGTCTACGAATTATATTTTTCTTTCATCCCTTTATGGTCCGTGACAGAGCACGGGCATTTTACTAGTAAGAGGAATGTGTCGTTAGGGTACTAAAACTGTGGGGCCAAAAGAGTGAAGAAGGGGGATCGGCTTTCCTAATAGGCCTGGCAAGCCTTAAGCCCAATGAAAAAGGAATGAAGAAGAAAACCCACGGGCCTTCAATTTCGAAGAAAACCCTCGACATTTTGGAATTCGCATGAACCCCTAAAAATTATAGAAATTGTGCACATCTTTTTCTAAGCTTCAAAAATTTTATAAAGACGCTTGGAATTAGTAGAAATCAAAGAAAACATATATTTATGGATGAAATCATTTTGAGAGTTCAATTTTAGACATCAGTTTTTAAATTTCAAGGCTTATTTTGTTGTTGTTAATTATTTGTGTGTAATTATCTCATGAATTTGCTATTTTATTTATCAGTTTTTGACTGTTTATTATATGAATTGGTAATGTCATATATGTAGAAATATTGAATATACATGAGAATTTATGAATTGAAATCTACTTAGCACCAATCTCTCTACTAGATTACACAGTACTCTTATGAATGAATTTTGAAATATAAAGTCATCGGGTATCACGAGTTATTTTTTTCAAAAAAAGGGCCTCTTGTGGCCTACATTATCTCACTTGGACATAGAACGTGAAGATTGTATTCAGTCACAAGAAATTCAACATTGTCAATCGATTTAGGTCTTTGTAAGGGAAAGAGACCTACAAATAAGCAGAACGAAAACATTGTACTTCCTTAAACACCACTTTCTTACCAAGTTTTCTATTCATGATTGAGGGAGAGCACACTAGAGGTATGGGCATGAAACTCAAGTACGCTATCTTGCCATAAGCACGACAGGATTCGTTGCACACGACGTTTGCAGACTATAAAATTATGACTAAATACAACTCCATTTGCATAGAATTTGAACGAATCCAATTACATTAGAATGCATTTAGAAGCTCTAACTAACATCGTGGAATTGCCATCTCAACTATAAAAATGATGAGGTGCAATCAACTCGCAGAGACATGGCGTAAGAAATTTCTGAATCATGATCTGGACAATCTCCTATTAAAGTACAAGTTGAGAATTTTCCTAACCTATAATACATAAAGGAGATATTCGGGCCGTATGTAACCCTTGTTAAGAGCACTTAAATAACATTCTAGTGCTCATATGTGCTTCCTTGAAGCGGTAAGGCATGAGTTTACTCTCTACAAAAAAAAAAACCACACATTCTTGAAGCTGATCTCGTAGGTCATAATAATTAAATAATATATTATCTGATCATCACCATGCAGTCCAATAAAGAAGTACATATGCTAGCTAAGCCACCTTGAAAGAATTTGATGATCATTGTATTGCATTGAAAACTAAAGAAGGGCGCTATGTATCTCATGTCCGAACATAATGGAGAAGAGATATTCAGTCGTACTTGTCGAGTTGTAGTATATTAAATAAAGAAAGAAAAAGAAGTCCCACAAGCAGCCCTCATCAATTAGTGTAAAGGGGACATATAGTCGCACAACATCTGACTAGTGCAAAGAAAAGAGATTCTCCAGTGGCCATCTCTCTTGCTCCTCTCTCTCCCATGAATATCTCTCACCCTCTCCATGGATCTCCAAAGCCGGCGGCCCCTAAGGGGAGGGGTGGTGGATGGGAGGTCGAACCTTGACCGCCCCTCACCTCTCTCTCCCTGCACTCTCTCACGGTGGAGCTCCCTCTGGTCTCCCTCCCGATTCCTCTCTCTCTCAATCGAGCACACGCCGACGGCTGCCAAGGGAGGGGTGGCGGCTAGGAGGAGGAACCCTAGCCGCCCCTCAGTCTCCCCCTTTTTCCTTTTTCTATTCTTCTCTCTATCTCTCTAGTTTTCCAGATACAAAAACATGCTAAATAGTACACAAATAATTGGAGAAATAATTCTGATATTTTCTGGATATTTGTTCCACCTTACAACCATGGGGAGACCCCTCTCTCCCCTCTCCCCTCTCACCTCTCACCTAGGGCTACATGGTGGCGGAGTTACTTCCCAAGCCTCCACCCCCTCTCCTTATATAGCCACCCTAGGTAATATTCTTCCGAATATTCCGGCATCCCGGAAATATTCGGTACCGAGCCACGCAGGGCCATCATCGGGTTTTCTCACAGAGGCTAACCCGTAACCTCCAGGGTTTTAACCACATCGGCTAACCCAGAACCGAACCAGGGTTTTCCAAGGGCTAACCCAGAACCTGATAGGGTTTCTCACACACCGGATAACCCAGAACCGAGCAGGTTTTACCACCGGTAACCCGAACCGAACCGGGTTTTGATACTGGCTAACCCGAACCTACCGCGCAACATCCTCGGCCGCCACCCATACACAGGCCCACCGGACTGACCAGCTTCGCCACCATGGTTACCGACGCCACAGCCTCCAGCTGCCTCGGATCCCTTGCCATGGCGAAGCTTCTCGAGTACACTACCCAATGTGACCGCCAGGTCATCGAACCCCGTCGCCTACACGCCTTCGGACGCACCACCTTGGTGTCCCGCTGACGTCGCCACCACGCACTACCGATACCTCCATCACATAGGTGAAGCTTCCCGAGTACACCACCTCATGTGACCTCCAGGTCACCGAATCTCGTCGCTCAGACGTCTCCGGATGCACCGACCTCCAAATTGTCCCATAAGCGTCGACCATGTATCCATCGGTACCTGCATCACAGAGGTGAACACATATCAAAACCATACAATTTACCTCTCCTACAAGGTTAGCACATCACAAGATCATCCAAAACCAAGCTCAACAACAACACAAGCATACAACGATGCACACGTGTCACCTTTGACACGACCCACCGAACACCGTTTGATCACGCTCAAGAACACGAAAACCCGTCACAACTCGATGTGTCCGGTCGGCATCGGACACCGTCCGCCAGTACTCAACTCATGCCCGTTCCACCAAATGCAACTCAAAGCACTTCAAAATGACATCAAAATCAAACCCGTCACATATATTCATCACAACAGAAGGGAACACATCACATGGGTCTCAACACTCCCCCTTGATGAATATATTGACAAACCTCTCAAAAAGGATTTTGAAGTTTTTAAAAATGAAAAACAAGAAGCATTTGTGAAATGCCGATCATGCTTGGATCAAATGAAAGAAACAACTTTTCGCCATATCCAAGACATGAGAATCATAGTCTCCCAAAAAATGATTCTCCCCTATTTCGCAAGAAAACCAGTTGATGCCTTTTTCAAACAATTCTCCCCCTTTTGTCAATATAGGCATCAAGAAATTTCGAGGGCAAGCAAATATGCAAAATGCAATGCACATGCAATCCTATGGAGCTTTAAAAATTATCCATTTGAACGTGAAGCACATGATAAAGATGTTCGAAGCAATGCAATTTCAGTTCGATGCTCACAAGTTCAAGAGATGCTAGTAAATAGATTTTTCATATTGGAAAACGTGGCTTAGAAAATCACGATCAAATGCCGTGGCCTAACAAGGCATCAAGACGGCTTCGATAGAACACCACATGCATCCAGTTGAAAACAAAGTAGTTACAAATCGACAGCTCAACTAACTAGCATTTTTCAATTTTTTTGGTTTTTCTTGCAAACATTTTGTTGAATTTAGGCGGAAGAGCCTCTAGCCTCATACCAATGGTCGACGGTGCCCAGCATTACACTGAAGGATTCACTCGTCTTGACAATCCGATGTCCTTACAAGTTCATGCCTCTTGTCTTGGCTATCTCGTGAAGCATGACCGGTGAGAGCTCTTCAAAACTTGAAATTACATATTTTTGGTTTTCAATTTACAAGAGTAAGATTTGGCCTACAAAGATTTCATCAAGTTGCAAAGATGACTGAAGGAAGACCGCAAGGGCCTCATCAAGCAACAACATTCGAAAAGTGAAAATCTTATGCCACATCGAAATTTTGGAAAACAAAAGACAATGCCATTTTTGGACTAGACGCCAATTAAACGAGTTAGCACAAGCTGAAATGCGAATAGTCTCGACATCTTGCAAAGCCTAAATTCAAAAGCATAATAGACAAAGCTCAGAATGAAAACAATCTATATGCCATGCACAATGACCAAAAACTCTCCCTCAACAAGTGAGTCAATTTTTTTGCTCAAAATTTGGTTCGAAAATACCAGTTGAAAAACTGATACCAAATGAAGCACCAAAAGAACTCCATGAAAACCAATCGCAACTGAAAGGAGTTAAAGACCACAAAGCACAAATGGGCATCCTGAAAATCAATTGAGATTTTGCCCACGAGTGCAAAAAGAAAGGAAATCTCCAAAAGTCCCCCTCAACCAAAGATTTATCCAGAGAACACAGAAGAAGGGATAAGAAAATGGAGATCCTCACATGGACAGCCTAAAAGCAAAGATGAGAGACAGGTTGTTCTAAGGCTCAAATACTCTCTCATCTACCCCAAGCTACAGAAATAGGAAAGCAAGCCTACAACTCGACTACTAGAGAGACTTAAACATAGATCCTGTCTACCTAGGGTGCCCAACACTTATTAGACCTAAAACCTATGGGTACACATCTAGCTAGAGCAGAGGACATTGCTAATCACGCATGATAGCAACCTATGGGGTAAGAAGCAATGTCTAAAGAAGTGCTGACTCTCTATCCTGCCTGAGAACTAAGCCCACAATGCAAATACAAATGCAAGAGAAGAGAACAAAAGCACAAATATACAAGACTAGCTCCCCCTCAACTAGTGAGTCACATTTTAGCACAAATTTCATTGAAGTTCAGTTATGTCAATATTAAACACAGAAATTATTATTTGAACTACACAAGAATCAAATGAAGTAATACCAGTTCAAAAGGAGGAAGTTAGAAAACACTGCTCAAGCTGAGGGAAAAAACGCTAAGCTACTAGAAAGCAACTAAGTCCCTAAAACACAGAAAATTTCGACAGCATCTCCCCTGTAAACTGGACATCCACTCAGCAGACAAAAGAGTACAGAACATATATACAATCACAATATGATCACAAGGGATCTCCACATACATCATATAAACATGATCCACATCACTATCAGCACTACGAACATGAAAGCAGTCCCACCACATGGGATCCAACGTCATCACACAAGAAAGTATGGCTAGAGATGAACCGAAGCATCCTAGGCCAAGAAGAAGCAGCACTTGCCTTGTGCGATGTAGGCGAAGTAGTGGTAGCTGACTTGCATTGGATCCAGGAAGTAGAGGAAGAAGACCAAGTTGATCCTCGTTCAGCCAGAAATTGAAAGACACTCTGCATCTCGCTGCCTAGGCCGAAGTCATGGTCTTATGCGTCCTACAGAGGTCTTCCTCTTCCTTGCTTACTTGAGGTCGCTCTAGCCGCATCCGCTCAGCTTAGAAAGGAATGCCTCCCTACCTTTTGCTGCCTAGGCCGAGGTCATGGTCTTATGCATCCAGCAGGTATCTTCTATTTTCTTTGCTGCATCGCCACGGTCAGAACTTGAAAACACGTGGCCTTCTCGCCAAAGCCTACACACATGCATAAAGGAAACTATGCTTTTGAAACTGGGGTTAGGCAAATCCAGTTTCTAGGCATAGCAGAACTAGGAAACAGGCACGGTGTGGCAAAAACATCTATAGCATGAATAGATCGTAATATAAGTAATCATGCAACAGAACCATGGCAGAAAATAGCAACAAGATCCACGTTTCCCTAAACTAGTGAAACCATATCCAAGTGAAAAACAACAGCAAGGTGCATCAAAACAACTTCATGCTGACAAAAGAGCTAAGAAAGATGCATCACACCAACTTCTTGCGGCTGGGATCATATGATAGTCTAGGAAGAAATGGATCAATTTACTACCCTAAGCATGGCAATGAGCATATACATGAAGATATGCCACAGTGAAAAACATGTTCTAGATACAAACAAGGCATGAGCAATATACATGAATTATGGCAATAATGGAAGTATTGATACTACAGGCTTAGAATGAGTGCACATATCCACTTGGTCTTAGACACAATAACCACACAAGTAAGCAAGAAGGCAGATACCCATGCCTAGGGGAAGACACAATCCGTGCCCAAGGAAGACATACATCCAAGCCCAGGGAGAACTTACAAGGACATATGACATCTAAGAGTACATGAGATAAGACATTCATCTAGGCGAAGTAATAAACAATGCAGAAGCACGTGCCAACAGTTGAAACAGGTGCTCATACCAAAAGGAAGCATGGACAGGATATACCATGAAGAGCATATGCTAGACAAAGCTCATGAATACAGGGTATATACGATAAACACAATACATGAGCAGGGAAATGCACTTGCCAGAACACACAAAAAGAAATAAAAACTAACAAGTCCTAGCAATATACATATAATACACATGGAGCTCAGGACCAACCACAACATATCCAGAAGGTGATAAATGAGGCGCAAACATGAGGGTAAATGATATAACTCACCATGGATGTGGAGATGCCCAAGTGCCATACACATGAAGCTAACACCTGTGGAGAGAAACAAAAGGGAGTCGAAAGTGAAAGCACGTGCAGGTTAGCATGATGCACATGATGGTTATGCAATAAAATCCAAACTTCTAGAAGCAAGTCACAAAGGCCAACTCGAAAACCACATCGAGTGCCAACACTGAGAAGCGACGAAACAATCCTCGAGGAATTAAGAAAGCACCAAACATGCCAACACGATTACCTGCAAATCCTACCGTGAGTGAGCACCTTGATGAAGAACAAGGCTCACTACTTTCCAACGGCAAAGATGACGCCTCATGAGAGCTCATGGACTAAGAATAAAACTTAAATAAACACAAGTCTATAAGTCAATCCAAATCCACTCCACTATGTGAAAATCAAAACCATATGCTAGCCTTTAGTGAATCATACCATGAGAGAGGCAATGAACACTGACAGACATCATCGCATAAGCTTGAAATACAAGCTAGGCACAAGAAGGGCAAACTACCACAAAGTGTCCATCTTCCCACCAAAGAGAAATATCACAATGCGCATAGCCTACATATTTTGCTCCAAAAGGGAAATCATCTGGACACAAGAAAGATACACTTGAAGTGTCCCAAGTCGGCACAAGGCACACACATGCCACGAGAAGAGGCAATGTGTGTAACCGGGCACGACAGAGAGCATCTAACCTACCAAGCAAAGACACCCTCGAGAGAAATTCCACTCTAAGCGCAAAAGGGCAATGCAAGGCAAAAGATGCAATAATTAAGGAAGTGCACATGAGAATGATGCTAACAGGATAATCAGGATAAACAAAGCATCAATTAGACATTATTAAACAAGCACGACCTTAAGTACCACCACCAGGAGCAGATATCAGCAGTCAAGCATATACTAAGGCACATGACATGAAAAACGACAAGATATGGCCCTAGTCAAAAGAACTACACAGGATAACCCTAGAACAAAACAATTACCACAATCCTAGGCAATTAATATCAATGATGCACAACCTAGAGCATAATTATGATAAATAACACAATGTAGCTCTAGTCAGGTAAATTGCCTAAGATAGAGAGAGATCAATGCAATCATTTACAAACAAGTATATCTAGAGCAAATGGCATGAAAACAACAAGAATATAGCTCTAGCAAATATAATTTGCACACAGTGAGAGAGAACTAGCAATCATCAACAATTAGGCACGTACTTTAGCATTGGCAAGAAATTAACACAATTTAGCTCAAATCAAAGATAATTGCGTAATAGAGAGAGATCAACCAAAATCTAGGAAATTATTATCCAATTGTGGATCCTAAACTTACACACCCCTAATAAACTCTCGGACCAATACATCAGACTTTCTCCCAGACACTTGGCATGCATACTCACATATAACCAATGTGACAAAACAATAAACACCTTGACTACATCTAATTTGGATAGCCACCGAATCAGAAGGCCTCAAGCCAGTTCCTGGATCAAGGATGATGGGACCATACTGCAGGCTGAAAGACGCAGCCACCAGAGAAGCTTGTGGCCACACGTCGACCTGGTATCTTGCATCACCGCCTCTAGCACAGCCGCCTCCCATGCCGCCGCAGTACCAGGGCAGCGTCGCCAGGCCGATGCCGTGGCCGGCGCCCCTCTGAGTCGCCAGCTGCTTGCTGCCCAGCAGGCCCTGCCGTGGCCGCGCCCGAGGCCGTCACTTCCAGCCGGACTGCTGCCTTGCCCACACCTCGCCTTCGCCGTCGCCTGAGCCGAGGCTGGCCGTGGCCGTGCTGCTCCTTGGCCGCTGTGGCCAGTCGCCGGGGCGCCGCCCAGGGCTCCTGCCGGCCTCCTCCATGGACGCCTCCTCTCTCACTCACCCCGTGGCCATCTCTCTTGCTCCTCTCTCTCCCATGAATATCTCTCTCACCCTCTCCATGGATCTCCAAAGCCGGCGGCCCCCAAGGGGAGGGGTGGCGGATGGGAGGTCGAACCCTGACCGCCCCTCACCTCTCTCTCCCTGCACTCTCTCACGGTGGAGCTCCCTCTGGTCTCCCTCCCGATTCCTCTCTCTCTCTCAATCGAGCACACGCCGACGGCTGCCATGGGAGGGGTGGCGGCTGGGAGGAGGAACCCTAGCCGCCCCTCAGTCTCCCCCTTTTTCCTTTTTCTATATTTACTATTCTTCTCTCTATCTCTCTAGTTTTCCAGATACAAAAACATGCTAAATAGTACACAAATAATTGGAGAAATAATTTTGATATTTTCTGGATATTTGTTCCACCTTACAACCATGGGGAGACACCTCTCTCCCCTCTCCCCTCTCACCTAGGGCTACATGGTGGTGGAGTTACTTCCCGAGCCTCCACCCCCTCTCCTTATATAGCCACCCTACGGAATATTCTCCGAATATTCTGGCATCCCGGGAATATTCGGTACCGAGCCACGTAGGGCCTGCACCGGGTTTTCTCGCAGAGGCTAACCCAGAACCGAACCAGAGTTTTCCATAGGCTAACCCAGAACCTGACAGGGTTTCTCACACACCGAATAACCCAGAACCGAACAGGGTTTTACCACCGGGTAACCCAGAACCGAACCAGGGTTTTGATACCGCTAACCCAGAACCTACCGCGCAACATCCTCGGTCGTCAGCCCATGCCTGGGCCCACCGGACTGACCAGCTTCGCCACCATGGTTACCGACGCCACAGCCTCCAGCTGCCTCGGATCCCTTGCCATGGCGAAGCTTCTCGAGTACACTACCCAATGTGGCCGCCAGGTCATCGAACCCGGTCGCCTGCACGCCTCCGAACGCACCAGCCTCCAGCTGTCCCCGCGAAGCGTCAGCCACGTACCCGCCGATACCTCCATCACATAGGTGAAGCTTCCCGAGTACACCACCTCATGTGACCTCCAGGTCATCGAATCCGGTCTCCTGCACGCCTCCGGACACACCAGCCTCCAGCTGTCCCCGCGAAGCGTCAGCCACGTACCTACCGGTACCTGCATCACAGAGGTGAACACATACCAAAACCATACAACTTACCTCTCCTACAAGGTTAGCACATCACAAGATCATCCAAAACCAAGCTCAATAACAACACAAGCATACAACGATGCTCACGTGTCACCTTGACACGACCCACCGATCACCGTTCGATCACGCTCAAGAACACGAAAACCCGTCACAACTCGACGTGTCCGGTCGGCATCGGACACCATCCGCCAAGCACTCAACTCGTGCCCGTTCCTCCAAATGCAACTCAAAGCACTTCAAAATGACATCAAAATCAAACCCATCACATATATTCATCACAACACAAGGGAACCTATCACATGGGTCTCAACATCTTATCACTGCATGCCCAAATGTTATTGGAATACGCTTGGGCAAGTTTTGCTACAGAGTAACATGAAGCAACCAAATCTTCAGGAGGCAGCCTCTCATGTCTAAGACATGGTATTGCATGACAGCATGGGATGCCTGTCAGATTCCATCTCCTACAATCACATTGCTTTGCATTGATGTCAACAATGTGTTGTCTATCCTTATACTGAACTTGAAAGACACCCATACCAGCAGGCAATGCATAACATATGTTGGAGAACTCTGCATTCTTCTCCAATTTAGGATAGATGGTTCCTTTCCAATTGATCATTTCTTCTTGTTTGTTGTGGATTCTTGTCATCAACTGTGTCTTGATCCTCTCCATCATACTTAAGATAGGCAGCTCCCTTGCTTCCAATATGTACCTATGATTTAGAAGCATGAGTAAAGCATAATGATATTAGCATGAGTAATAGTGATTCAGAAGCATGAGTAAACAGTTTCTTACTTGTTGAAGACTTCACAATTATTGTTCAGCAGCATGTCACATTTGGAAAAATCTGAGAAGAAAGCTCTAACCCAAGTATTGGGTGGTAGTTGTTCCAACCAGTCATGGGCATTAGGGTTCAAAAGCTTCATCTTCTCCATATTTTCAGCCCACTGTGGGTTGTTAATGTCATCCTCTGTCCTAAACTCCTTAAATTGCACTCTCTTGTTTCCTTCCTCATCTTAGCTGTCTGGGAGCTCCAGAACCTCATCATCACTGCTTTGCTCATCCTCTTCATTACCCTCCTCTTTCCAGTCCTTGTCCTCCTCATCAGTGATTTGATCATAGTTCAGCAGATCATCATCCCCAACATCAACCTCATAATCACTGTCCATAAGGTCTGTCCAATCATCCTTATCCTGCACCTTGTCATCTCTCTTAGGGCTGAAAATGTCATTGTAAAAATCAGGAAGCCTCTCTTCCACTTTTTGTTGGACAACAACAGTTTTTCTTGGGCTCATATACTTGGGCAGTTGGCTAACAGGCTGGAGAACAATGTCATCCCACTCACAAGCAGCATATGACTCATCATGGTCTAAATATAACACTAAGTACTTGTGCACCTTGGTAGCTTCCACCATGCTGTTAGAGTCAGCATCACAGTGCACTAATCTAAGACCATCACTGACTTCCTTCCCTGGACAGCACCAATACACCCTGACATTGCTTTGTTGTTTATAGCTCAGCTGTTCTGTGAAGTCCTCAATCCATAAGAGAGACCAAGTGTCTGCATCACAGCTATCAAACCAAGTAGATTTTCCTCCCACATAAGCCCTATGTTTCCCTTGTCCACAAAAGAATCCACCATGCCAGATCTCTACCGAGAACTCATCGCAATCGGACCCTACCATACATTAAAAACTACGATTAAAACTCATATCATCAATTAAACAAAACATAAAAAACCAATGCCAAAGAACAAGCCACAATCTCATCGCAATCGGATCTATGATTGTTAGTTCAAAACCTAAAAAACCAATGCCATCTGAAGCTGATCTTGGGCAGCATAATGCCCAGCTGCTTGCAGAAGCCGGAGTGCGATGGTGGCATACCAGCAGGAGCCTCCTACGGCCACGCACGACGGTCACTCGGGCCATCTACGGACTCAAATCCAGAGAACATGGGAGAAGCAGGTTCACTGGGAAGGAGCAGGCTGAGACGAGGGAAGAGGATGCGGCGAGGATCCTACCGAAGGGGAGGAAGAAAGTGTGCAGGAGAACCTAAGAACAAGCCACAAACCAATTCCCCCAATCTAGCACAAACCCTAATCTTGGATCCCAAC
Organism: Raddia guianensis; assembly: GCA_036346415.1. Lineage (NCBI taxonomy): Eukaryota > Viridiplantae > Streptophyta > Magnoliopsida > Poales > Poaceae > Raddia > Raddia guianensis. The sequence goes on from CM070535.1 coordinate 32,717,076, forward strand.
TGCCTTGGCCCAAATCGCGCCCGATAATGCCAACATCGACATAAAAAAATCAATTTCACCAATACCAAATCAAAAGAACACACCTACAAGGGCACACATACCATACACAGGGGTCCTCTTCTTCTCCGCGCAGCCGTGGCGCCATTCTTCGCCCAAATGCGGTGACGCCAAGCCCACCGCGCCACCTATCGTTGTCAGCGCCTTCGTCGCCGTCATCATCTCGTCGTCTCCCTCCCTCCCGCCGGCCACCGTGGGGCTGCAGTTCGCCCTAGCCCCGTCGTCTCCCTCACTCCAGCGCAAACTCACGGTCATGGAGGTGGAGCCAAACAGGCAAAAGGAGGGCACGAGGAAGTTAAAAGAGAGTAGGGGCCTCTTGCAATTAAATAACAAACTCTAGGGGTCAAAATACAAAAAAAATGACACGCGTATACCACGAGTACGCTGAGTTGACTGCCAAAACCACCTCGCATGCCTCTTTGGACCAGCGGTGCAACAGTGCCCCAACATGATGTGCAAGAATACCTGGTTTTCCTTTTTTTGGACCTGGACAGAAAACCGTGCCAACTTCATGTATCTGCCATGCAATTTACTCTTTCTAAAATATGGGCACGATATTAGTAAAACGTGGAACGTATATGACTAGTATATGGATGATGTACTGATAAAACATGGTTACAGCATCGATGAAACATGGTCGAGCACTGATAAAACATTATGGAGCACATGCAACGTACTGATGAAAAACATCGCACAAACTAATAAAACACCATCAAAATAACGTTACATACAGTTTTTAAAAGGTGTTTCACCTCATACAAGCAAAGTGTTTCACAAGAGAATGGAACATATTATTCACAGGAACAAAAGCGATATTTCATCCAACAAGCCAAAATGTTTTCAAATAACAAAACATGGCAATGCTCCGTAAGATCAAATCAAATGTTCTACACATGAGGATGCATTTTCTCTTAGTCGTGTTCTCGAAATTCGGTGAGTCCCTACATTGTGCTCACCAAGAAAAAAGCACGGTAATGTTCCATAAAAGCAAACCAAACGCCCATGCATTTGCTATTGATATTCCATACATACATGGGTGATGTACGTTTTTCGGAGAAAATAAGGATACACCTCGTCTTAAAAAGCCCTGCATTGTGTTCGTTGGATTTGGCTGCCACGCTCGCACACCGTCCATCGAGCTTGACCACAAATCAACGGGTTATTGCGCGTTTCATGTTACGGTCCCTCCGGTGATGAGCTATGTCACCAAAGCTCTTGCTCGAACATGCACTGGTAGCCCGCTTTGACGGTAATTAAACCTACAGACACTGTTTGCACGAAGAATTCCACACGAGTTCATACATAAGAAATGAGTACATTATTAGAGAGAGAGACAGTGGATGAATGGAGAATAATTAATAGGGATGGATAAGGCACACTACAGGAATCGTGCAAAATCTTGACGGCCAAAATTATTCTCGACGGCCACAATAGAACCGTCGACAAAGGCTAAGTAATCTCGACGGCCACGCTAAGGCCGTCGTTATATTAAGTTATTCTCGACGGCCAAAACAAAGCCATCAAGATAAGGTCGTCCAGAGCAAGGCGCTTGTTTTTTTTCGCGATGGCGGGAATTGCCTATCTCGATGGCTAGGACCAAGCCATCGAGAATAGTCTCATGGGCTGGCCCATTAACATGCCTAAATCTCGACGGCCAGATGTTGGCCGTCGATAATTGTTGACGTCAAATAAACACCAACTTTGTACATCAACATATTCCGGAATTTCGGCATTTCGGAGGAAAAATCAAGGTTTATACTAACATTTTATTTATTCTAATAAAGTTCCATAAGTTTTGATGAGTTTTGGTCTACAGGTATAAAATGGGAAGAAACGGACCCGAACCGGGCAAAAGGCCAAGCCGGCCGACCCACCCTAGGCCGGCCGACCTAGCCACGTCACCGATCCGGCCCCAACTTCTCCCAAGTGGGTTAGAAGCACAAATTGAAGACATCTACACCCTCCATTGCAGTCGGTTTGATGAAATGGACACGATTGCTTCACTAATGACCATAGGATTCCCTTGGATTCCTTACTTGCGAATGTCAACTTGATCAACCGGCCTAAGGGGTTAATCTACACCGTCAAAGAAGCATCCTAGCAAAATTAGACGGCCAGATGGCATAAGAGTGGGTCGGCCGACCCACTAGGCCGGCCGCCGCCGCCCTGATGCCCTTTGGATTATCCTTTGGAGGGGGATTAGTTGACAAGTGTCCCTACATGTGGAGCACCCCGGTTGGCTGCGGATCACTATAAATAGACCACTCTCCTCACTTGTATTATAACACACAACACATCATAACACTATTCATTCCACTTTGTGGAGTAGTTCTTAGTTAGTAGAAGTTGGGAGTTAGAGTCAAGTCGAGCTACGCTCGGAGTTCCGGAAGTGTCTTCAGAAATTCGGGTAATTGCTCTTGTACCCTTTCCTAATTGTTTCAATTAGTGAGACTACTTCATTCATTGCTATAGTGTTGAACTTTATTTGAGCTGAGTATATCTGCATAAATGAGTTGTGTAGATTTGCTTTACCGTAGCTTATATTAAATGCGGAATCGGTTTAGGTTCTTACTCATATCTTTGTTAGAGCAGGGCATTGAACCTAGATCAATTTCTTTTAGTACTGAGGAAGATTGATTAGGATTAGTCGCAGACGTGGTGTCTGAGATTAAGACTAACTCGGTTTACACCCGGGCCCACATATATGTGGTAGGTGGTAGGTGGTGACAGCCCTATCCATCCGTAGATACTTAGTATCTCGTGCGTAACCCACAGCGTCGGCATTAGACCAGTAGAGCCAAATCGGAACGATCATAACCATTCGAGATTCCAATTCAGGATAGCGGGTGGTAGTGAGTATCCGAACTCCGACGACGGATATCAAGTGGACCACTAGTTGATTATCTTAAGCTCACTCAATTAAACTGAATCACACTACTTTGTGAACTTATTAAAACTTGTCTCGTTGTCCTTCCAACTATCTATCTAGCTAGTGTAGCTTTCTCTTTGTGTGAATATTTATCGTGTGTGTGTGTGTCCTGGTCTTTTCATTTATCCTAACCCCGTTACCTAGACTGGCTGGTATTTTAAATAATTAAGATATAGAGGATTGTCTCTTTAACCCTCGTTCTTTGTGGATTCGATAACTCTAGGAATACTCCTGGTGAAAACTACAAGCGATATCCGTCCGCTTGCTGATTAATTTCTTTGAGCGTAACTATCGCCAACAATAATGTATCATCTGCTCTACTGGCGGGCTGGCCCATAGATTTTTTTCATTGTTTACAAAATTTTTCATAATTTGTAGAGATTCATGTTTATTTACCAATTTAATTGAAAATGTATGTAACATAAAAACAAAGTATGAAACTGTCTCAAATTTTTGAAAAAATATATAATGGTACAAGATGTTATCATGTTGCATATTAATTTTTCAAACTGTCGACTGGTGACTAATTAGGGGTTACCGTCGGCAATGATTATATATGGGGCGATGCACAAGATCCAAACTCGATGGTAGCACAAGACAAGAATTTATACGGGTTCAGGCCCTCATAGCGGAGGTAATACCCTACGTCCTGTGCTCTGGGATTATATGGTGATATGATGAACAATGTGGAGATGATGATCAACCTGGGAGATGATCAATATGCTCTGCCGAACTATGGCCCCTACCCCCTTTATATAGTGGAGGGAGTGGGGCTACAAGGATGAGTCCTAGTCGGTTACGAGGTAGAATTCCTATCTCTATCCTCTAACTAAATACATAGTTATCCGGGATTACATGTATATCTTTCCTATTAATTAGGGATGACTTCTATCTTTATGTCTTTCCTTACCGAGCAAGCCTTCTACAATCCGAGTGGTACACGTCCTTGTCCACCCGACTTGGTCCATCCCCTGTCGGGTGGTCTCTTAGGCCCGCCGTGTGGGTACCCGGGGTCTATGTTATCCACAGTAGCCCCCGAGTGCTTCATAGTCGAGTTGCTGCTCTTCTTTGTCGCACCTTGGATGAGTAAAGCTTCATGCCGAGTGCTTGTAGATTATTGCTGCTCCTTCCCGACTGGCTTCTGCTTGTTATCGGCGAGGAGACTGTGAAGGACTCATAGAGAGTTGTTAGTGATACTCAGCCCGGGATTGCCGGAGTTCTGACGATTGGCCCGTTGTAAGGCGCATCACCTTGATTTTGATGAAGTGGTGCCTGTACTCGTCTTGCGATGTACAGCTGGCGACCCAACATGGGGCGTATCAGTGGTTTTGGCTGAAAAGCCGAGTGGTACCTGTACTCGTCTTGCGATGTACAGCTTGCGACCCAACATGGGGCGTACCACTGGTTTTGACTGAAAAGACGAGTGATACCTGTACTCATCATGTGATGTACAGTTGGCGATCCGACATGGGGCGCACCACTAGTTTTGGCTGAAAAGCCGAGTGATACCTGTACTCGTCTTACGATGTTTAGCCGACGACCCAACATGGGGTGTACCACTGGTTTTGACTGAAATGCCGAGTGATACCTGTACTCGTCTTGCGATGTACAGCTGGCGACCCAACATGGGGCGTACCACTGGTTTTGGCTGAAAAGCCGAGTGATACCTGTACTCGTCTTGCGATGTACAGCCGGCGACCCAACATGGGGCGTACCACTGGTTTTGGCTGAAAAGCCGAGTGATACCTGTACTCGTCTTGCGATGTATAGCTGGCGACCCAACATGGGGCGTACCACTGGTTTTGGCTGAAAAACCGAGCGGTACCTGTACCCGACTGGAGTAGAATACAGCTGGTGGTCCCAGAGGGCATACCTTGGTTTTTAACCATCTGGTACCTGTACTCAATCGGAGTAGAATACAGCTGGTGGCCCCAGAGGGCATACCGTGGTTTTTAACCATCTGGTACCTGTACTCGTAGAATACAACGATTGGCCCAACATGGAGCATACCATCTGGATAGGGTTTGGCCCAATGATACCTGTATCCGACTAGTGCGGTAACACAGCTAGTGTCCCAACATGGGGCATATCATTGTTGTCGACCAAAGTGATACCAGTATCCTCTTGTGGCGGAATCTGTGGCGACCCACCACGGGCGTACCTTAAGAAAAGAGTTTAGCCGTATGGTATCCATACCGAGTAGCGGTGTCTGACATAGGCCCCAATCGGGCGTACCATCGAAACTCAATCCCGATATCACTGGTATCTGATCCTGACATGCAGCGACCAACTAGTGACCCAACATAGGGTATATCAAGAGATGGGTAATTTTTTGTAGCTCTGCCGGTGATATACCCTCAAAGGGTTGCACCGAGGCTGGATTTGGCTTAGCCCGGCTGCGCTTGTAGCCACTGGTTGTGACGCGCAGCTGGAAGGCCGTAGGTAGCGCTCAGGGCACAGGATGGCCTATGGCCAAAGGCGTAAGCGTATTAGGTGTACGCAAGTGCACCTATTAGGTGTAGCCCGCGACTTACTGCTTACTTGGAGACCGACTAAGTAGCAAGTCAAGAAACAACTTAGATTTATATGAAAAGATTATGGTAAAGAGAACTTAGCTCTGGTGTAGGCGTAGGCGTGTAGCCGAGTGGCTTGTCGCTGAGCCGTAGATTTGTAGGCGCAGGCGTGTAGCCGTACCGGGCACTCGTGGCGTGCGATGGCATACAGCCGCGCTGAATACTTGGGCGCTCGTGGCGCGGCCGTAGGCGTGTCGCCGAGTGGCGTATCGCCGAGCCGTAAATTTGAAGCTACAGACGTGCAGCCGTACCGGGCGCTCGTGGCGCGCGATTGCATACAGCCGAGCTAAAAACTTGGACGCTCGTGGCGCGGACGTAGACGTGTCGCCGAGCCGTAGACTTGGGTGCTCGTGGAGCTGGCGTAGGCGTGTAGCCGAGTGGCTTGTCGCCGAGCCGTAGATTAGAAGTGTAGGCGTGCAGCCGTATCGGGCGCTCGTGGCACGCGATGGCGTACAGCCGAGCTGAATACTTGGACGCTCGTGGCACGGGCGTAGGCGTGTCGCCGAGTAGCGTGTCGCCGAGCCTTAGACTTGAAGGCGCTCGTGGCGCTGGCGTAGCCGTGTAGCCGAGTGGCTTGTCGCCGAGCCGCAGATTTGAAGCTACAGGCGTGCAGCCGTACCGGGCGCTCGTGGCGCGTGATGGCGTATAGCCGAGCTGTAGACTTGGACGCTCGTGGCGCTGGCGCAGGCGTGTAGCCGAGTGGCTTGTCGCCGAGCCGTAAATTTGAAGTTCTGAGCGTCTGCGGCCGTGCGGGCGCTAAATGGCGGCGATGGCGTCATACCGAGCTGAATACTTCGACGCTCGTGGCGTGGGCGTAGGCGTGTCGCTGAGTAGCGTGTCGCCGAGCCGTAGATATGGGCGCTCGTGGCGCTGGCTTAGGCATGTAGCCAAGTGGCTTGTCGCCGAGCCGTAGATTTGAAGTTACAGGCGTGCAGCCGTACCGGGCGCTTGTAGCGCGCGATGGCGTACAGCCGAGCTATAGACCTTGGAGGCGTAGACGCGTAGCCGAGTAGAGGAATTAGTCGTTCAGATCTCGATCAACACTGAGTGGCACACGTCATGGTCGCGCGATGAACAGCACGTGCTCGCCGAGGTCTCGCCCGTGGTCGACGGAGTTGGCCGTAGTCGTAAATGATCTCCGTGCGGTTAGTGTAACTTGACGAAAGTCGATGAAAGTCCTCGCTGGTCTTCAACGTCCCTTGAGATGTAGCACAATCAATCCTCACGCCGTGGTCGGCACCGACGAGCTTTACGAGCTCGCTGAAATTCGCGACCTCTCTGTGCAGACTGCCTTGAAAAAGGCGTCATGGTCGCATCCAAAGTCGGATTCAGGCGTTCTTAGATTCGTTGGAAATATAACGAGATAAGCTTTCCAACGCATCTTATATCACCCTGAAACTCCTTCTGAGTCAACGGGAAATCACGATACAAGTTCCATCCAGAATCTGAATAGGAACAGATTGCATCTTCTTCACATGTTCGTGTCACGGTTGATGAAGCCGGCGTCGCACGATGGACGCCGTGGTCGTCGTGTCCGAGTGATTTGCTGCTGATGACGGTCACCACCCGAGATTCGTTCTCCATCGGGACCTCACCGTATCCGAGTCGGAAATTAAGCCCCCGGCGCACTACTCGTCGGTAGGCCACGGTGGCGTTCCCAACACGACCGGGAGTCCGAGTGAAACGCTGTTGAATTCCTCCCACGGATTGGATCATGACCGAACCCGCGAAAGTGTTGTAGAAGTCCTTGCCTGAGTTCTCATCATATCCGAGTCGGGAATTGAGCCCCCGACACACCACTCGGGAGTAGTTGACGGTGGCGTTTCTCGACCCGAACGAGAGTCCAGACGAAGCGATGTCGATGTTCTCCTCGAACTAGATTGGATCCGAATCCGGAAGAAGTGTTGGTCGTCGATTGTTTGGAGAATCTCCTTGCTGATCCTCGATGTCCTTGGAGGTGTGTCACTGCCTATCCGCATGCCACAGCCTCCGCCGATGGGTTTTACGAGCCGGCCGAGATTCGCGACCTTCCCGCATAGCCTGCCTTCAAACGGATGTCTCGGACACATCCGGACTCCGTTTTGGGCGTTCTTAGGCTTCACAGAAAGATGACGAAATTATCTTTCCAACGCATCCAGTCTCATCCCGAAATTCCTTCTGGATCAACGGAAATTGAAGAAACAATATGACATCCAGAATCTGTCTTCGAGCCGTCGCCGTATCCGAGTCGGGAATTGAGCCGTTGGCGTACTACTCATGAGTAGATGGCCGTGGCCTTCCCCAACCCGAGCAGGAGGCGTTTTTGTAGTTCCCCCAGATTGGATCTAATCCAAATCCGAGAGGTGCAGTTTCCGAAGTCGTTGATGACGCAGTTGGCTCCGAGGGCGGAGACGACGGCGACACCGTTGATTGATGCCATCGAGCTTGACGAAGACGATCTTGACGCTGCCACTACCTGGCGCGCCAACTGTCAAATGGTGACTAACTGGGGGTTACCGTCGACAATGATTATATATGGGGCGATGCACAAGATCCAAACTCGATGGTAGCACAAGATAAGGATTTATACAGGTTCAGGCCCTCATAGCGGAGGTAATACCCTACGTCCTGTGCTCTGGGATTATATGGTGATATGATGAACAATGTGGAGATGATGATCAACCTGGGAGATGATCAATATGCTCTGCCGAACTATGGCCCCTACCCCCTTTATATAGTGGAGGGGGTGGGGTTACAAGGAGGAGTCCTAGTCGGTTACGAGGTAGGATTCCTATCTCTATCCTCTAACTAAATACATAGTTATCCGGAATTACAAGTATATCTTCCCTATTAATTAGGGATGACTTCTATCTTTATGTCTTTCCTTGCCGAGCAAGCCTTCTAGAATTTGAGTGGTACACATCCTTGTCCACCCGACTTGGTCCATCCCCTGTCGGGTGGTCTCTTAGGCCCACCGTGTGGATACCCGGGGTCAATGTTATCCACACAAACATTTTTATTTATAAATTAATGTTACATATAATATATGTATATATTTAAAAATAATAAATTGTAATAAATTTTTTAAAAACAAAATATTATGTTACATTCCAATGCAATGATCTATGTACAATGGTTTTTCGATTGAATGATGAAAACATGAAAATTATAATATCCCTGTTACCCGTATTTCATAAAACTATATAGAACGCTAACTAATACTCTGTCCGATATAACCCCATACATAGGCAACTCCGTTTGCGTACATAATTTGAGCATACGAATTTTCTCGATGGTAAATTTTCATGTCATAAACAATATTAGCCATTACGAAGCACCAAAGAATTTTTTAAAAATATTTTGAAAATTAAATAAGCTATGTTGACCACCGAAGGGGGGTGCTGTACTAGCCGTCGAGAGAGACATCAGTCTCGACGGCATATGTAAAGGCCGTCGAGAAAGGACACAATTGATGACGGTAGTTAATGCAAACCGTCAAAATAGGTTTTTCTCGACAGCTGGAGATAATGAGCCGTCGAGATCTTGTCAGCCAGCACCCGACAGATAGGGGTCTCTCTCGACGGCCAGTGGCCGTCGAGACAAACCACTCCACTGGGCCATGTCATCCTTACGATTTATCTCGACGGCCTAAAGCCGTTGAGACAAGTTCTAAGCGTGCAGGCGAAGTCGCGACGGTTCATATCGGTTTATCTCGGCGGCTTATGGCGTCCGAGATAGAATCTTGACTTTATCCGCGATTTGACTAAGCGAAGGATCGAGAAATCTCTCGGCGGCTGAAGCCGTTGAGACAGTGCTGACCTAACGGTCGCGCGTGCAGTCCTGTTATCTCGGATCACGTGTGACACGTGGCATGCTTTGGTTGGGTGATGGACTGGTCACTGTCTATCTCGACGGCTTGTGGCCGTCGAGAATGATGTATATAATGAAACCGCGCTGAGACTTAGGCAATTTTCGCCTCAGTTCCACTCGCGCCGTCCCGCCGTCCGCGCCGCCCGAGCTGCCGCGCTTCGCTCCTCCGCCGCCTCGCGCCGCCCGCCGCCCCCGCGCCACCGCCGCGCCGCCCGGCGCCTCCGCGCCCTACGCCCTGCGCGCCAAGGCCGCCGAGTTTTTGCATAGTTGGCGTCCCGTCTAGCCCTAGCTTCCGTCCCGCCGCCTCGTCATCTGAGGTATGTGTTGATTCTTCGCGCCTTTTTTTTAAATCACTATTGTGTAATCTCATCTGAGGTATGCACTAGGAGAACTATAGGGTTATGCTGCCGAAATTTTGTCTCGTCCCTACTGATGCCACAGCGGGACACGCCAAAGCGGCTATTTGTGGGTGGGTTTAGAAGCCTTCCTAAGCTTATTCTGAAACCCTAACGTGTAGCTTCCCATGTCAAGAGAGATGGATGAAGAGAGGAGGTGGATGTACGATGGATGAAGATCGAACGGACAACATTCAGATGAATGGTATGAGAAGGCCAATGCATTTGTCGATAATGCTTTCAAGGCGACCCCAAACCCTGACACAGCGTACGTTCATTGCCCTTGTACGGAGTGTGGAAATTGTAGAAAGAGAACACGGTATGACATGGGAATGCATTTATACAAAAATGGGTTTAAGGCCGGTTATCATCGTTGGGTTTATCACGGCGAGTGTGGTTGTGCTCATGCCGTCCCTACTCCTCCCGATGAAGGATTTGATGAAATTGACAGAATGCAAGATATGATGGATGACTTTGGCTATGATTTTGATGATGAGCAGACAACTACCACTATGACCGAAATCTTAACCCTGTCAGAGTCTTCCAAACAGCCTTTACACTATCAAACCACCGTGACCCTGCTCTCTATGGTAACACAGATGATGGCTATGAAATGCAAGTATAGCTTCTCTATCAATTGTTTTGATGAGTTGTTAGGATGTTTAAGCAATGCCCTTCCAGAAGGACACAAGATGCCCCAAGTTGGTACGAGTGTAGAAAACTGCATGCTGGTCTTGTAATGCCTTACGAGAAAATAGATTATTGTACAAACCATTGTATGTTATATTACAAAAATGAGGCTGCCAAAAATGTGTGTGACCATTGCGGAGACTCCAGATATATTGAGATCGTCGACGGTTATGGAGAAAAGAAACAGACGAAGGTGACGAAAAAAGTATTGCGGTACTTTCCGTTAAAGAAACGACTCCAACGGTTTTTCATTACGAGGGAGACCACGCAGCAGATGAGGTAGCATAAGGGGGTAAACGTGTAAGACCCGGAGGGGGTAAACGTGTAAGACCCGGTATGATGGTTCATCCGGCTGATGGAGAAGCGTGGCAACACTTTGATAGGTGTATCCGGAGTTCGCAGCAGATCCAAGGAACGTGTGGCTCACACTTGCTACTGATGGCTTTACGCCTTTCAATATGATGGCTGCATCATACTCATGTTGGCCAGTTTTTAGCATCGCTCTGAACTCCCCGTCTTCAATTCTGATGAAAGAAGAGTTTATGTTTCTTTCTTTAATCGTGCCTGGGCTAAATAATCCTAGAAAAAATCTAGATTTATTTATGAGTCCATTGATTGACGAGCTGAAGGAGTTATGGGAAGAGGGTGCCCCGACATACGACAGAAAAATAAGTAAATCTTTCTATATGAGGGCTGTCTACATGTACTCAATACATGATTTTTCCGCTTACGGTATATTCTTCGGATGGAGTACACATGGGCGGCATAGTTGTCCTGTGTGTTTGGATGACACAGAGGCATTCCCGTTACGATTTGGTGGCAAACCGAGTTGGTTCGACTGTCATCGAGCATTTTTGAAACCGGGACATCCATTTTGGAAGCAGAAAAATACATTCCGTAAGAACATAATAGTAAAAATAAGAAAACGTGGTCGTGTGGGTATTGTGTTCATAAAGGAATAGCATGCCAAATTGGTTCATAGTCAGAATGGAGGTTATGAAGATTACGGTATCTCACATAATTGGACACACAAGTATTGCATATACTCTCTTCCATATGCAAATGATCTTATTTTGCCGCACAACATTGATGTGATGCATCAAGAGAAAAACGTAGCAGTGGCCATCTATGGTACAAACTTTGATATAGCTGAAAAAAGCAAAGATAATGCGAAAGCGTGACGAGATTTTCAGATATGTGATCGACCGTCAATGAATATGGCTGAGGGAGAAAAGAAGAAGTCAAAAGCTGTGTATTGCTTAACAGTCTCGCAAAAGAAGTAGGTATTACTTTGGTTTCAGAATAGTCTAAAGTTTTCCGATGCGTATGCATCAAACTTTGGGCGTGGCGTGAACATCACTCAAGGAAAGATAAATGGAATGAAAAACCACGACTTTCACATATTCATGCGAGATCTCGTACCCGTCGTGTTACGACATTACGTACATGAAGATGTCTGGAGAGCGCTCAGTGAACTGGGTTTATTTTACAGAAAGTTATGTGCTTTGGAGATCAATAAGGATGTTATGATGAAGCTTGAGGATGATATCGCCGTGCTCGTATGCAAGTTTGAAAAGATTTATGTTCCCGGGTTTTTTAATCCAATGCAACATCTGCTCGTGCATCTACCTTATGAAGCTCGACTTGGGGACCAGTACAATATAGGTGGATGTATCCTATAGAACGACGACTAAAAAATGTAAGAGCAAGTGTGAAAAAAAAGCACGAGTTGAAGGCTCAATAGCCGAGGCATACCATGTCCAGAAGATCACTAATTTCACCAATAAATACTTGGCAATAGAGAAAAATATGAATATTCAGATACCAGTGTTAGCCTAAACGGTAAACGCTAAACAGTCGGCCACTCTTCGTTTAGCGAATAGTCGGACTACACGGCCGATTAAACGGGCCAAAAAACGGATTAAACGGGATTATACGGATTAAACGGCCTACACGGCCTACACAGTTGACTACTGAGTAGCGTTTAAACGGTGTGTAAACGGTCTAAACGGCCGTGTAGGCGAACAGTGTCAGATATCGAAGTACCGCTCAGTCGAGCGAAGAGTTCAGTCTGAGTTAAGAATTTATCAGGTGCAAGGCCGGGCGGTAGGTAAGCATTTAACCCGAGACTTATCTGGAGATGAACGAGTTGTCGCATTGTTATATATATTCGACAACATCGAAGAGTAGGCAGCTGTACGAGACGAATTTGTCCGAGCCGAATGGAAAGGAAGTCGACAGCCAATAGCTGGTGAAAAAATCCAACTCTTTAGAACGGGTGCTGGACATGGGCGGCCGAATTTCTTAGCATGGTTTTGAAAACAAGCTGCTATTGATGCTAGTTTACATAATGATCTTCGTCAAATGTCACGTGGATGCCTAAGATCTATGAAAGTTCATAACCGATAAGATATAAACGGTTTTAGATTTCGTTCCTCCACACATGAGCAGTCAAAACCTGATTTGCGGTTGGTAAACAGCTATGTCTTATGCCAAGGGCAGGATGGGGTTGACTATTACGGTATAATCGAAGAGATAATCGAACTGGTATTCGAAGGAAGTAAAGAGCTCTCATTAGTTCTATTTCGTTGCCTGTGGTTTGATCCATATGATGGCGTCCGATGTAAACATAACATTGGCTTAGTTGAGGTAAAGCACACTTCCAGATTCAAAGGATACGATCCATTCATTCTCGCAAACCAGGCAAAGCAGGTGTATTATCTCCCCTATCCATACCAAAAACCTATAAAAGGCAGTGTTAAGGAAGATTTGAAGTCGTGGTGGGTTGTGTTTAAGGTTCGTCGGCCAGACAGATTGGTAGACCCAACAATCGATGATTACGAGGGTCCAACATAGGATCACCGACTGAACACCACAATGGTAGTCGATATTGGGTTAGGACTTGACGAACTAAAAGCAATTGAAGACCCGGATGTCGAAGAAGAAGAAGAAGAAGAACATGAGGTTCAAGAAGACCCGGATGTCGTGGGATCGTTAAATGAAGATATTATGGATGTCGACGATAATTACCGCTAGATATTATAAATATTCGAAGTTACATGTGCGTACTAAAATATCTTACTTTCAATTTTTATCTAGATTTGCTTTATTTGTTCGACTAACTATTCTTTAATTTTCAAATGCAGGATATGCCACCGCGCAGGTTAGTCAACCCCCCGCGGCATGCACAGGAGGAGGAGGAGGAGGCCTCTGAGCCTGGGCAGGAGCTAGCTCTGACTCAGGAGAGTGGAGCTAGTGCGTCCGAGGCAGGAGATAGCCAGGGAGGGTCGTCCTCTCATGCTAGTAGGAGGAAAAGGGGCCCAAACAGGGTGAGGGCCGCACCGCCTCAGCAGTCTGGACGACAGGCGGTCCAGATTGACGGTGACAGGTACATATTTTTGTAGCAAATTACTTTTGTGATATTTTCAATTTTAATTATATAAACTTGTCACATCTTTTGTTTAATGTGCAACAACATGTCCACCGTGGATGTCAACGAGAGGCATCAGCCTGGGACATCGCTTGGCACCCTGGCGCGGCAGTACTATCTTAGGCTAATAACCCAGGACGGGACAGCAAGATCAGCGTACAGCTGGGACGACTACAGGCTAGCCCCGCATGGGGATAGCACTGTCGCGGATCAGGTCATCCACAAGTTTTGGGTAAGATAAACAATAACACAAACATTTATTTATTTTAACTTCTAACCATATCTGTTGTTATATTCTACTTCAACTTAGGTTCGCTCCGCAGGAGGGACTTCAACAGACTGATTTCGCTCCCGTCATCGAGATGATGGCGAAGCAGAGGGTACAGGACATGATGTCCAATGCCCGTGTCTCAACCATTCAGGAGTATCACAGGTGAGTAGCCTAACCTCACAATACATTTAAGTTTCATGTGTTCATTTCTAATTTCCACCTTTCCCTGTTTTTGTAGGAGGCAGGAGCAGCAAAACCTCACGGCCTAGGCTGCTCGTTAGTTGTACTTGACTGCCAGTCAATACAACCAGGTCTGTCCTGAGTGGGGTCAGGAGGTAGGTAGGAAGTGGGACAGCCCCGAGTGGAAGGAGAAGTCGGAGAAGGCAAAGAAGAACAGCGGCGTTAAGGACTACAAATCAAACACCGGAAGATGGTCGATCGCACAGTTGGGGAAGAAACTGGTAATAAGAAAGTTTTTACTTGTCATCACTTTAGATTTTCGTACTAGCACATGTCTGTCATATTACAATTTAGTTGGCGAAGACGGGGGTTAGGCCCAGCCCGATGGACGTGTGGAAGCAGGCCCACACGAAAAAGGCTCCGCCTGGTGGACAACCGACCTTGGATCCCCATGCATATATCCGTTTGGTAAGTGTCGACAAGATTGGTCAATACAACTATCTTATATTCATTTATTTGTTTGATTTTGACTATCACAACGACATGTAGGAGCGTTATAAGGACGCTTATAGAGAGGAGCACGGGGAGGAGAGCAATCCAGAGGAGGCTCCCCTCGATCCTCATGTGATTCATAAGCACATGGGGGGCAAGGCTCACGGGATCCTGGCGATCGGTGGCGACCACCTACGGTAAGATCTCTTTCGTACACTTGTATATTATGATTGCAAAACTGACTGCTATATTATACATGTTGCTGGTCTTCAGAGTATATGCCCGAGGTTCGAGCTAGCCAAAGCGGCGGTGAGACCCGTCGCCAGTTCGAGGAGCGTCTGCAGAGGGAGAGGTAGCAGCAGCAGAAGAGGCACGAGGAGGAGAGGGCCCATGATAGAGAAATGCTAAGGGCCATGCAGGAGAGCCATGAGAGCCGCGCAGGAGGACTACGACAGAAGGCTTCGACAGCTTGAGGCATTCGTCGCTGGGGTAACGCATTCGCACTTCAATTCTTTTTTATAGATGCATATCTTATCATGTGTACTAACAGAATCAAATATATGTGCAAGCCGGTCCAAGTGGTCACGTGGGGCTTGTGGACAGCTCCTCGAACCAGGTGGGGAGTGCAGGTCCCTACACAGGTGGCCCGGCCGTGTACGGTAGCCACCCAGCCCCTCCAGGCACCTATGTTGCGTAGGGCGGCTACCCTGTACAGACGGCACCACCGAGCACCTACGGGACCCAGCCGACCTATGTCCCCACGCTCAACTACCCGAACGTCGAGCGTCCCTGGTTCCATGATCCAGCGGTAAGTCTCCTATGCCAAATCAATACACTATCGCATAGTACATATATGTCAACTTACTAATTGAAAAATCTCGCAGGGTTCAGGTTCTGTCATGTCTACGCCTCCGTCCTTTGTGCCACCTCCTCAGAACGACGCGCAGTAGGGCGACAATGCCTCCGGGAACATGGCCGCCAACCTCACGGAGCAACTCTTCGGGACGCCACCACGACAGCCTTGATGTTTGTTCTATTGTGTTTATGATGTTGATATTGCCATTGCGATGTTTGTCGTGACCATATATTGTGAATGTGGATTTGATGTTTGTGATTTATATACTGTGATGTTTGTGATATATTGAAATTGTCGGAGATATATGCGTATTTGTGAAATTGTGAAAAATTTGAATGCGGTGGCTATTTTGGGCGTCAGGTTGCAGCTGCTGCTGCTGGTGGATGCAGTAGTGGCAGCAAAATTATTATGATTTTTCAAATTTAATTTTTTTTTTCTGTTTTTCAATTATTCTCGACGGCTAGAACCTGGCCGTCGAGACAACAATCATGGCCCACCTGCAAGCGCTGTCATTGCCGGGACGTCGGCTCCGGGCGGACAAGCTATCTCAATGGCCGACATGCCATCGTGAAAAATAGTGGGCTGGGCCGCCGGCGGCCTGCAAATGAGCAATCTCGATGGCTGGCGGCCGTCGAGTAAGACTCAACCATCACGTCGTGCTGCCCTGTGCGTATGTCTCGACGGCTATACAGAAGCCGTCGATACAAGTAATCTCGACGACCGAGCCGTCGAGAAAGACTCTCTCTCTCGACCGTGCAGTCTCGACAGCCAAATCTCGATGACCGGCCATTGAGATTAATCTTTTTCGATGGTTTTGGTATCTATCTTTGAGTGATCCGCGTGGTGGCACTCGGGAGCGGCGCTACAAGAAAACGTAGGGAATCTAATTTACATATGCGATGCATTAGAGATACATAACGAAGCAATTCCTTTTATTTTACCTTTTGAAATAGCTACTATCATTGCATATGGACTTTTTTTTCATTCACGTCGGTACTATATTAATTGTGTTTTCTAGAATCTAGATGCTCTCAAATGATTTGCTCCATAACGAATAATATGGTTAGATCGATTGTATTTGTGTCCTATCTTTCTATTATTACTTGGGATGCCCATTTTTTATATTTGCACTTAAGTTTTACTGTATTGGATTTTATGCTTGCAAGTACGTACGTGGATCTACCACTGTGGGAAGTACAGTATCAAATACCATAACTAATCAAGCATTGTGTATCCTCAAGCACTGTTGTTGTTGAGCAACTGCTACCATCGAGGATTCGATATCATTCAACATTGAGCATAGTCAAGGTTCGGATAAGAGCACCAGGTAATGATACCTTCCAGATGAAGTATTATTAACCATTGATATCACGATATCAGGCATCGTATCAAGTATTGGTATCATCGGCATTTAGGTATCGAAGTATTAGGCATGTTGAGTTTCGAGTATCTTGTATCATCGATTTAGACATCATCAAGTTTTAAGGATCATGTACCATTGAGGGACATGTATCAATTTTCATTGTCATTGCATATCATCGAGTGCCGAGTACCATTTAGTGTTAGGTATCAATGAATATCCAGTATCAACTTGGTATCATTGAGTTTTAGATATCATCAGGTGTTAGCAAGATATCATGGAGCATAAGATGTCATCATGTATCAAGAATTATCATCGATATCATGTATTGTTGAATATTGGTTTGTCGTTGGTATCATATCGTTTGGTTAGGCTAAAATTTATTATTTTTATATAGACTATCCCATAACATTTTAAAATAGTTTTTTTGGAACCGTGTAGGATTTTATTCAAAGATCTCAAAAATATTTTTTAAAATATTTTTTAATCCTTTTACCTTTTTTTGAAACCTTTTAATTTTTACCTCAATCGAATAAAACTGAACCCAACCGTGAACAAAAAAGGACCTTAGGGAAGCAGATCATTGACCAGTCGAGCGGGTAATTTTAGTGCACTGGACATGACTGTCCTAACTAAACAGAAACCGAATGGAGAAGATGTAATGAAAATAATCATGCACAACCGAATGGAGAAGATGTAATGAAAATAATCATATGCACGCATTATATATGAAACATGACCTTTTACGCGCACCGATCTCTTCGAAAAGCACAATCAAATCTGGCCGATAGCACTTTCACGAGCTGTTCTGTTTAAATCATAATCCACCGATGATTGCTAGTCTTCTTTTGTGATCTCAACTTTTTTTTCAGATTAAATTGCAACTGCATGCGTTACGTATTGTTTAATTAACGTGAATATAACATGTCGATCTGCTGCAACCGAGATCATATCTCAGGTCGCATGTATGGGATCCCAGAGATCGGTGTCGTCTGAATTTCCAATTGGTATTCTCGTATCTCAAAAAACATTATAAAGAAAAACACACATTGGTGTGCTGCAAATTTCAATCCATTGATAATATATATAATATGAGGAACCAAGTAGCATTACAAATAGACAATAAAACAGTGCAAACTTGAAGGAAATTAATAAAAACATGCGCGAATCACACGCAAACTAATCTTATTTATTGGTAATATTAGGGATCATGGAGGAGGACTTCATGGTTGGCATATATAGTAGCGAATTGTAGGCAAACTTAAATTAAACTTAAATATATTTTATTGGCCGGTTATACTGGAGACCGACGATGATATGCATGCATGGCTGGGAACTTGGTAATGGGATAGCACGTACCGGCAGCTATCCCGGTTAAATGAAAGGAGAAGGGCAGCGAGGCGGCGCGAAAGGAGCTTTCCCAACGTACGGCGGGTAGCCGTGCGGCGGCGGCGGTGCATAGTGATACGGCGGCGGCGGCGGTGGATAGTGAGGCGGGGCAAAGTGCATGTGGCCAACATAAGGCGGGTAGCACGGAGGCAGTGAGGCCGGCGGGGACGGTGGGGCATAGTGGCGAGGTGGGGAGAAATGCATGGTCGGGACGCAAGGCGGGAGGCGGCGACGCGGCGGTGGCGGCGGCGCGTAGTGGGGCGGCGGCGGCGACAGATGCGCCCCGCCGCCGAAGCACGGCGGCGGGGAGTGGTCATCCATGGCGCAGACAGGCCGCGGCGGCGGCCCAAAGCTTGCGCGCCCGCCGTAAGGCGGCGGCAGGAAGCAACGCGGCGGAGGCGGCGCCATCCAGCAAGGGTGCTCCGGCTCCGGCTCCGGCGACTCGTACTCCTCATCGTCGTCGCTCTTGAGGGTGACAGGCATCCCCGTCTTCGACTCGAGCCGCCTCCGGAGCTTCTCTGGGTGGGGCGTCCCTGCGACCAGAACAATCCTGTCCTTGCGCAGCACCCACACTTTCTCCACCCCTGCACGCGCACAAACGTTAATTAGATCGAGCATCCGAACCTGATCGAGCACACACTCACGTATATATGCACGCACGCACCTTCAAATTTCATGGCGACCTTGCGGATCCTCTCCTCGCACTCGTCGCAGCACACGTCCATCTGCAGGACGACGGGCGGCGCCATGGCTAAAACCTCTCCTCCTCTCCTATCGATCGGATTTTCTTGGTGGTTTTTGCTCGGCTTGTGTTGGGACTTGGGACGAAGGCATGGTCGGGGGGCACTCCTTTTATAGGGGGGTTGGGGAAGGAGAAGGGGCAGATCAACGCGCGCGGTCGAGGGAGAATTAACGCGCCAAATCATCGATGCCCTGATCCGCTCTGATCCGCCGCCTCACGAATGTCCAAACCTGGCGACGCGCTCTGATCCGTAGATTGCGCTTCGTTTCCATATGCCCAAACCTGGGGACGCGCGAGACGGCAGGTCACGACCCTTCCCAAACGTGCCGCCGCCGCCGTTGGATCGAGATCATGTGGATGGCAGATGCATTGATTTTCGCTCGGATCCGCCGGCTCACAAATGTTCGTTTCCATATGCCAAAACCGTGTCTTTTCTAGCGAGATGGCAAATCTCGATCCTTCCCAAACGTGCTGCCGCCGTTGAATCATGATCTTGTGGTTGGTAGATGCACTAATTCTCGCTTTGATCGGCCGACTCACAAATGTTCGTTTCCATATGCCAAACGGTGTGTCTTCCCTAGCGTGATGGCTGATCTCGATCCTTCCCAAACGTGCTGCCACCGTTGGATCGAGATCGTGTGGATGGTAGATGCACTGATTCTCGTTCTGATCCGCCAGCTCACAAATTTTCGTTTCCATATGCCAAAACCGTGTGTATTCCCTGACGAGATGGCAGATCTATCACCGGGTCAGGTGGGGCAAACGCTATCTATAATAGTGGAGCCATCTATAACATGCAGCCCCACCTTAGACTCATCTATAATCTATAATTTTAATTAAAATAGAAGGCACTAAGGGGTTAAACTTCAGACTAGTTCCTTGATCTAAACTTCAGCCCCTCATATTATTTTTGACCGCGTCCACCCCTACCGCCCATCGAGCTTGACCACGTCATCAGTGGGCTATGGTGCGCTTCATGTTACGGTGCCTTCGGTGATGAGCTATGTCACCAAAGCTCTTCCTCGAGCATGCACTGATAGCCTTCTTCGACGGTAATTAAGCCTATTGACACTGTATGCACGAAGAATTCCACATGAGTTCATGCGTAAGAAATGAGTACATTATTAGATAGAGAGAGAGTGTGTGTGGATGAATGGAGAATGATTACTAGGAAGATGGATAAGGCACTCGGGAGCGGCGCTACAAGAAAACGTAGGTTGTGAGGACACAGGGGTTAGGGATTTGGGGTGTGGAGGCTGGGGGAGTAAGCCACGCTAGGGTTGTGGGGACTGTATAGTGATATCTCTCTCACACACATATATACATATGACCCATCTGTCAGAATTCTTTCGGGTACCCATGGGTACAAAATTGAGCCCATACCTGAACCCGAACTATTCGGGTACCGAACCTGAAAAACCCATGGGTATAGGTTGTGACCCATACCTATGCACGTCGGGTCGAATACCCATGGATGCCCATACCCATGGGTTTTTTTCTATCATCCCTACACCCGCCTGCCGAAGGGCTTCTTAGTACCGGTTCATATTACGAACCGGTATTGATGGTAGCACATCAGTACCGGTTGTGCCTCCAACTGGTACGGAGTTGCCCCTATGGCCAGATAGCCATTGAACTATGAGTGTTGTAACTCTCAGTCCCAGTTTATGCTCAACCAATACGGCCAATACGGATGGACCGGTATGAAAGGTCAGTTGTGGTAGTGCTCTAGTTGTAAGATAGTAAATATATAGTTACCTTCTTCCTTCTCCACATAAGCAAAATATGTAGTTGCATCTTTAATTTAGAGCTAGCTGACTAACCATCATTAGAGATGCTCTCAAGGATGAAACCACTAGTTTTTTTTTTTTACTAGCCAATCACTTTGATGTTTTGCAGCCGCCACGTAAGATTCAAGCGTTTCAATTTTTTCTCCCACTATAGGTCGTAGGCCCCCTAACGAACTTCTATAGCTACCCTTTAATTTTAGATTATAATCCACCACAATTACTATGCTAGCTTTTGAGTTGAATCATACAGGTTAATTTACCTGTGTACGATATCAGTCACAGAAGTTGAGATGCGGCCCATCTTGTTCTTCCCAGACAGCCGACAAAGTGGTTAAGAGGATCTTTAATAGTCTCATAGTCTATACTATTTGAAATCTTTGAAAGGAAAGAAATAGACGTATTTTTTAGCATAAGAATCTTTCTTATAAGACGCTGGTTGATAGAATTTTGCAGGAGGTGAGAGGATGGAGCATGGGGCTCCTTGCTGCCTTCCTTTTTGTTTTCCTATCCGTGGCTAGGTCTTTGTACATGGTATAATTCTTTTCTTCTGAATAAAATGGCGGAGCGCCTATCCTGTTTGTTCAAAAAAAATAGCCCAGTAGAACTTCCTATATGGAGTATATATTGGACACTGGGTAGGACTAAAATTGCATTCGTTATTGATTAAGTATAAGTTACGATTTTAGTATATACATAATAACACTTCAGTCCTTGGGTTTCTTTTATTTTACATCCGTTCGATCATCAAATTAAACTAAATCTTTTCTACACTGTATTTTGTTTTTACTTTGTGTAAGTTTTAATTTTTTACTCCAAATTCTGAATGGGCTAATGTTGCTTCCTAGGCACAAAACATTCTCACGAGCGCGGAGCGCTAGCTATAGACCGGAAACGCCGCACCATCCTCGTTACTGGCATGCATAAACATGCAATCAAGCAAAAGATATTGTTTTCGATAGGTCACCTAAATTGCTCTCTTCTTAAATGTGCTGTTTTAGTGTGTTATGTTGTGAGTTTTAGTTTGTGTATTATTTTTTTTTTGCATTTTATATGGGGTTTGTCAAAATTAAATCGTTTGCATAAATTGTTGTTCTCCCTATATTTTTTTTTTATTTTTGAATGTGCATACTATTCTACAAATGACTTCCACCTCCGGCTGCACGTGTAGATCTACGTACATGCATGCAGGCTAATGGGATTGGATGAGAAGCAATGATTATAATTTTTATTATTTTTTTAAAGTCAAATGATTTACTACGTATTACTTTATAGTTATTTTTATGAGATTATAAATTAATAGTTTTAAAAATTACTAAAACATTTTATATATATTTTTTGGAACCCTCCAAAGCCTCTTTCGAGGGATCACAATTTTTTCACATTAAAACCTTCAACAATTTTAAACTGAAACAAACAAGGCCATAGATGATTGGACAGGAGATTTTGTTGGTTGATGATCATCATAGCTTGCGAAGCATCGGGTGGTTGCCACTAGCCAAACATGCAAGAGGCTACGGTAGGGTAGCAGATCATTGACGCTAGGGGCGGAGCCAGGATTTCATCATAGGGGGGCCGACACATAACAAACTAATTTGCAGTATGGTCCTATCATTATATTGAAAGCGAGCTATTTGTAAAAAAATGTTTCGTATAAATATTGTTATGTCATGTAATAAATCAAGTCAAATATGTCACAGTAGTATAAAAAGCAATAATAATAGTATCGCATCTAACGGAGGTTATCATATGTGGGACGGTTAAAAGTTAACCGTGATCAAATGGCACCTTTTTTCTTGCATATTCACATGACATTGAGTCAAGCTGTAGGTAGTGTGGCAAAAACTAAATAAATAGATTATATTTTATATATGTGTATATGTATAGCAAGTGTTACATAGTTCTTTAGAATAAAGGAAGATTACACACTAGTAATACAATTTTATTAATGTTGGACACAGTGATAACTAGCTCATAAAAATATTTGAAGTGTTTGAAAAGTAATATGAGTTACAATTAGTCAAGCCCTAAATGTGTATAAGTGAATGTCAAGAAGCGGTCTGCGAATTTTTGGTAAACTTATCAAAATATTCTGCACTAACAATATTATTGAATATATAGTACATACCTTAGTATATTTTCTATAATATGTAATGTGCTTGGAAAATATATTAATTCATCATAAATTAAAATCTTTTTTTTTAAAGAAAACTTCAAAGAACTATGCTAGTCTTATAAAATAATATAGTTGGGAGAGTATGTTTAATCAATCCTAATAGCATACTTCTTATAGTTGAAATTAGTCATGTAAATTAATTAGATGGGCTTAAGTTTGATACAACATCCTATATAATACTTAGTATTGCACTAGACATATGACTGTCCCAACTATAAAAACCTGAATGGAGAAGTTGCAATGAAAATAATCATATCCACTCATTATATACGAAACATGACCTTTTACGCTCACCGATCTCTTCGAAATTAAAAGCGCAATCAAATCTGGCCGATTGAAACCACGCACACTTTCAAGAGCTGTTCTGTTTAAATCATAATCCACCGATAATTGCTAATCTTCTTTTGAGATCTCAACTTTGTTTCCAGATTAAATTGCAACTGCATGCGTTGAAGTACTGATTAATTATGGTAAATATAACATGTCTGATGCAACCGCGATCAGATCTCAGGTCGCATGTATGGGATCCCAGAGATCGATGTGGCGTGAATTTCTATTGGTTTTCACGTATCTCAACAAACATTATAACGAAAAACACACATTGGTATGCTGCAAATTTCATTCCATTGATAATATATATAATACGGCGAACCAAGTAGCATTACAAATAGAGACTCAATCACTCAAACACTGCAAACTTGAAGGAAATTAACAAAAAAACATGCGCGAATCGCATGCGAAGTAATCTCTTATTATTCGTAATATTAGGGAAAATGGAGGAGGACTTCATGGTTGGCATATATAGTAGCGAATAGTAAATAAATTTTATTGGCCGGTTATACTGGAGACCGACGACATGCATGCATGGCTGGAAACTTGGTAATGGGATAGCACATACCAGTAGCTATACTGGTCATATGAAAGGAGAAGAGCAGCGAGGCGGCACGAAAGGAGCCTTCCCAACGTACGGCGGGTAGCTGTGATGCGGCGGCGGTGGATACTGAGGCGGGGCAAAGTGCATGTGGCCAACATAAGGTGGGTAGCGCGGCGGCGGCGGTGGCGGTGAGGCAGGCGGGGACGGCGGGGCATAGTGACGAGGTGGGGAGAAATGCATGGTCCGGACGCAAGGCGGGTGGCGGCGACGCGGCGGCGGCGGCGGCGGCGACAGACGCGCCCTGCCGCCGAAGCTGCCGAAGCACGGCGGCGGGGAGTCGTCGTCCATGGCGCAGACACGCCGCGGCGGCGGCGCAAAGCGCGCGCACCATCCGTAAGGCGGCGGCAGGAAGCAGCGCAGCGGAGGCGGCGCCATCCAGCACGGGTGCTCCGGCTCCGGCGACTCGTCCTCCTCGCCGTCGTCGCTCTTGAGGGTGACGGGCATCCCCGTCTTGGCCTCGAGCCGCCTCCGGCCGGAGCTTGTCCGGGTGGGGCGTCCCGGCGACGAGAACAATCCTGTCCTGGCGCAGCACCCACACCTTCTCCACCCCTGCACGCGCACAAACGTTAATTAGATCGAGCATCCGAACCAGATCGAGCACACACTCACGTATATACGCACGCACGTACCTTCAAACTTCATGGCGACCTTGCGGATCCTCTCCTCGCACTCGTCGCAGCACACGTCCACATGCAGGACGACGGGCGGCGCCATTGCTGGCCTCTCCTCTCCTCTCCTCTCCTATTGATCTGGTTTCTTGATGGTTTCTTGGTGGTTTTTGCTCGGCTTGTGTTGGGACGAAGGCATGGCCGGGTGGCTCCTTTTATAGGGGGGTTGGGGAAGGAGAAGGGGCAGATCGACGCGCGCGATGGAGGGGGAATTAACGCGCCAAATCGTCGATGCCCTGATCCGCTCTGATGCTTCGTTTCCATATGCCCAAACCTGCAGGCGACGCGCGAGACGGCAGGTCTGGATCCTTCCCAAACGTGCTGCCGCCGTTGGATCGAGATCGTGCGGATGGTAAATACGGCAGCCGAATGGGCTATATACGGGTGCCTCAATGCAGGTGCCAAGTATAGCGGTGGCACATTCCATGAATGTCACGATACGATACGATTGATTAGGAGGAGCCTGGTGGGCTACAGCTGGACGCTCTATCCTGCCCAGGCCGGGCCAGGTCCTTACCTAATATATGGATCCAGCGTCAAGTCCAGCCGGATATAATGGGCGCGCCGGGTGCAACTGCAATCGCGTGTTTAATCCTTCGAGTATGGTTATTTTCGGGGTACCTAGTACTATGTACAAGACATCCCATCCTAATTTCTAAAATATGGGCACAATATTAGTAAAATGTGGAATGTGCATTACTAATACATGGATGATGTACTCATAAAACATGGTTACAACATCGATGAAACATGGTCGAGCACCGGTAAACAGGGATTACATAACCGAGCCGAGCCCAAAAACCGAGGGAGGCCCGGCTCGGCTAACCGACCGGTTTTCGCGGTTAACCAGAAATTTCGTTGGGAAACCTGTCAGATTCAAATTCATATTCAAAAAACGGCTCGGTCGGTTAACACACCAGTTTTTCCGGCTAGCCGACCGATTAGCTCGGCAAACCGGTCTGTATTAGCTGAAAATAGAAAAATTAGAGAAAAAAAGAAAAATCAATTTAAAAATAGGAAAAATTATAGGGACATACAAATGTCAATTTGTCTATAATTTGGAACTAATTTTACTGTCGAAAAAATTATAGGGACAAACAAATGTCAATTTAGCACTAATTTGGCACTAGGGACATACAAAAATTATAGGAAAAATAGAAAAATTGCTACTAAGTCCTTTATTTCTATAAAATTTCGACAGCACCTCCCCTATAATTTGGTTATCCACTCAGCAGACAAAAAAACATAATTTACATATTTCATAACATATATTATATATCCACCATCTTATTATTTCATCCATAGTTCACAACTCAAGCTGTCATACCGCTGAATTTTTACCAAAAGCTTACCTCAAGCGTGCTAATCAGTAACGATGAATGGAGGGAGGCAGTGGCACGCTGGCACCTACAAATGAGACATAAAAAAAATTACACATGCATGTTATAAAGAAATATATGTAACTATGCAACAGGAACAGAATATTATCATTGTAAGTTCTATCTAATATCTATAATACTAAAGTCCATATTCAGGGTATGCCCCGCAGTACTCCTCCGTAGACATGACTAATAGACCATGGTTGTTCATTAAGTCTGCTTTAAATTCTTCCCAACTTAATCCTATGGTCCAGGCATTGTTTTGCCAATTTTGATATAGAGCTGCATAATAATCTGGCATTTCCCATTCATATACCTTTCTGATATGTGGATTAATTGGTTGAGGATATGGGGGAGGACAAAAATTATAACCCATATAAGTACCACTCGTAGAGCTTGAGCTCTCCTGGTCTTGCGGGTTGTCTTGCTTGCCCCTTCTAGACGTGGAGGACCTGAGCCTAGTGGCCCCCTGTGAGATAGGGTGTGAACCTTGCGAGACAGGATGGAAGCTTGGTTCGTTACCACCCTTGTCATCACCCCCGTCATCAGCGCCACCCTCACCATCACCGCCCTCATCACCGCCATCCCGTCATCATCCCGTCATCATCCTCCCCATCATCTGAGGATGAACTGTCGTTTGATTCTTGGTACGGATGACTTTTTGCATTTTATTTCTCGTTTGCATCACTATCCTCTTCATCATCATCTTTCGTGGGCAGCCTCTTCCCCTTCGTCCTCTTCGATAAACGCTTGATACGAGGAGGCAAGCGAGTCTTTCTCTTACCAATGTGGGTGTCTCCCATATTCTCCTCAGCCCACTCGTCTATGCTTTTGCCCTTGGTCTTTTTCTGGATAGTGCCGGAATCTTCTAGGTTTACGACAAATGTTGATGGCAGTGTGTTGTCAGTGTCAGTGCTGTCCTCATCTAAAACTGGAGTAGAATTTGACCTACAACAAAAGTAACAAACATACCATGCAAATTAGATTTTCATGACCTATGTTAGAATTTAGACAGCATGTTTGGCATATGTTAGAATTTATGCTAGAATAATTTAACATATGTCCGTACCTTCCGTTCTTCAACCAATCGAACATTGGGTTGTTCGTGCCTGCAATTGAAAGGTGTAAGAGTTGGTCTACAGGATCATATTCTACCTCCCTCGTCTGAGTTTTGACCCGCTCAAGACGAAGTTTTGAGTTGTAACAAACGAAAACAAGCTTGTGCAGCTTGTTATATCCAAGTTTGTTGCGGGGCCTCGTGTGAATGAAGGCGAAGATACTCCAATTTCTCTCACATCCACTAGAGGACGTGCACTGGCTCACAATCTTTTTTGGCAAGCATTTGAAGTGTTGGTGTGTCCGTGCCAAACATGCTCCACCATTGTCCTACACGTAACAACATACATTGGTAAACAGTCTGCTCCACCACTATTGTATAATGGTAGATCGCAAATCATAATTACCTGGGTTAATTTTTTTATGTATTGCCATTTGATACGCAGTCTGCCCACCGAAGGAACCACCCTTTCTCCTCCACACATCTGCTTTCACCAATGCTTGGGTAGCGGTAACACTGTCTGTCATTCTATCAAATGCCTATTGCAGATCTGCTAGCATGGTTTCAGTAGTGCCCCTACTGTAGTGGAGGGATGGGCTCAAAGCTGCATCTACATGAAAAAATACACAATTCACTTAAACAATTCAATAAAAACAATTCAGTATTAACCTGCCCCAATATAAGTGTCGTACACCACATCTCTAAACCTGGTATCAACAACCGTTAAGTAGTGAGTAAGATCGGGCTCTTGGATGTCTCTGTACATCTATCCACGGACATCATGGTACAGTGGTAGCACGTTGCATATGGTTGGAATCTTGTCTTGGTCATCCATACGAAGAAAAGCATACAAGTATTCCACTGAATCGACGCACTCTTTAACCCTAGCCCACCAAAGTAGATCTGACAAATTTTGATGTGTATATTGTCCGTCCGCAAACTGATAGTAAGAGGTACATTGGAACTCTGTATTTACCATCCATCTCATGAAGGCACTATTATGCTTCAAAAAGCTCGCTAAGAAAGTGTAGTTGGTGCCAAATCTAGTTGCGTTCCATTTCGCTAACTCTTCGTCAATGGCTTGTTTCATCATAGCATGAAGCTTTCTAAAGTTATATAGCCATCGGCATATCCTCTTTGTACTATCAATGATTGCTTTATTTTTGGAGAATTCTCCAATATCCTTTAGCATCAGATTGATAGTGTGTGCCAAACAGGGCTGCCAAATAATATATATGTATTTCTTACATAGTTTTAAGCACGCTGCATTGTAGTTGGCACCGTTGTCCGTGATAATCTGGACAACATTCTCCACCCCTACCTTCTGCACCACCTTATGTATTGTCTGCATAAAAAATGTTCACCATAAATAGACGGTAATAGAGCGTAAAACAACAACAAAATAGACGAAGTATACCTCGACGAGGAATTTAGTGTCCTGCGTCTGGTTCGTTGCATCTACTGATTTGTAGAAGTAAGTTGTGCCATTGCAGTACAGCATGAAGTTTATGATACTCATATCAGTCGGCCCCGTCCAAGAATAACACATTACAGTCACTCCATAGTGACCCCAATTTTGTTTCCACGCCTCCATCTCTCTTTTGATCTCTGCCTCCTCGTCATCTAAGTATATTCCATCAATATCCTGACCGGACGGTGATTTCACCGCCTCTCCTACAAAAGCAACATATGGCAAAGTATGATTAGTTGGCAACAAAGTAGTATATAAAGTAAGGAAAAACAATTTTAACTTTTTTACCTAGTTTTTGTGTCTCCCTTACGACAGCGACAAAGTAAGGATTATCGGCTTTCCTTCCAAGAATGCCGGACGCGTGAAACCATCTGGCCCACCCCATGCCAAGCAAACGTTTCGCCTTTTTGTCTTCCTGTGAGACTGAGAACCTGCCTCTGTCAATTCTTGGCTGAACCGTGGTTGAGGCATCGATAGGTCGAGTTTCCTTTTGTGAGCTCAATCGCGAGAACATTCGCCGCAGCTTCCCTTGTTTAGGTTCAGGTTCAGGAGCACCACCCCCACTTTCACCGCCATGCTCATACTCCTGCTCGCACCCTAAAGTCTGACTCCATCCTCGACGCAGCCATGGCCCGCTCATATTGCTCTTGCTCATTGTAACCCCCCGTGTACTGCTGTTGCCATCCTTGTCTACCACTCCCAAAAGCACCAAGATCAGCTGTCCCGAAACCCCCGGTCATTGGGTGTGACCTGGGGCGTGGTGCACCACTGTTATCACCCGGTGTGTCCTGCCAACCGCCTGCACCACTGCCATAACCCCCGTAGTGGTGCCCCTGCTCTTGCCAACCACCTGCACCACTACCATAACCCCCATGTGGTGCCCCTACTCCTGCCAAGCCCCTCCACCTCTCCCTGCCGATGCTGCGGCTTCTTCCAATCTAAGCCGCTCTCTAGCTTTCTCGGTCTTTTTTTCGGCGGTTCTATCCAGGTACCGTTGAAAGAAGTCCCTCACCTTAAGAGGGACTGATTTACAAGGTTTCACATTGCTGCCACGACCAGCCAAGTGGCGTTTAAATCTGCTTGCGCCGCCTCCCGCTTTGGTTTCTTTGCAGAAATTGCATTTGAATCCCGCTTTCACTTTCAGACCATACTCCCAAAACCGGATCGCTAGGTTCATCTGCCATTCGTTCAGCGTCTCACTGCATGGCAACACAAAATCTTTTCGTAATAACCCTAAAATAACACTAACCCTAACCCGAACACTAACAGTGCATTTATCAAATAAAAAAATGCAAAAATCCTAATCTTTACCTAACCCTAACACTAGCAATGCATTTATCAAATTAAAAAAAATCACGCGGGGGAGGGGGGGCGCCAGCCGGCCACGGCCAAGCAGAGGGCTAGCCTACCGGCTAGCCCGACTAGCCGCTGGCCAACTCCAGCTAGCCGCTGGCACCTCACCGGCCAGCCGCTGGGCGTGCGCCAGGTGCCGTCGCTCACCTCGGTTAGCCGCTAAACCGCGCCGATTAGCCGCCTGGAAGTCTGGCTAACCGCCCGAATCGATCGGTCCGCATCAGCTAGCCCCTGGATCTGCCGGCTAGCCGTGCGGTTTCATCGGCTAGCCGCTCGATTTCTCCTGCTAGCCGTGTGGCTGGAGCGCTCAGAAGGGGAGGAGCAGAGGGGGCTAGGGGCTAGGGAAAGTGGAGAGGCTGGGGCGCTCGGTCTGTGGGAAGTGTCGGTCACGGGTAGGGAAAGAATCCAAGGAGGCAGGTCAGGTCATATATATGGCATATTGGCATATTCTTCCTTTATTTAATTATTTTTATTCATATCCAACAAAAAAAATAAAAATTTTGAATTTTCAAATTCTATTTCAGCCAATAGTCATATAATAATGTTTACTATATTTTGGAATTTTTCAGATTTTTTAATGAATTTTCAAATTTGAACCAAATTTGGAATTAATTCAAACCTAGCCGACCGGTTTTTCAAAAACCGGCCCGCACCGGTTCACCAGTTAACCACGGTTTTTGTCTGGTTAACCGCGTTTTCGTAATCCCTGTTGGTAAAACATTATGGAGCACATGCAACGTACTGATGAAAAACATCGCATAAACTAATAAAACACCATCGAAACAAATGTTACATAGTTTTCAAAAGATGTTTCACCTCATACAAGCAAAACGTTTCACAAGAGAATGCAACATATTATTCATAGGAA
Organism: Raddia guianensis; assembly: GCA_036346415.1. Lineage (NCBI taxonomy): Eukaryota > Viridiplantae > Streptophyta > Magnoliopsida > Poales > Poaceae > Raddia > Raddia guianensis. The sequence continues at coordinate 32,747,982 of CM070535.1, forward strand.
CAAAAGCGATATTTCATCCAATAAACCAAAATGTTTTCAAATAACAAAACATGGTAATGCTCCGTAAGATCAAATCAAATGTTCTACACATGAGGATGCATTTTCCCTTAGTCGTGTTCTCGAAATTAAATTCGGTGAGTCCCCTACATTGTGCTCGCCAAGAACAAAGCACAGTAATGTTCCGTAAAAGCAAGCCAAACGTCCCATGCATTTGCTATTGATATTCCATACATACATGGGTGATGTACGTTTTCCGGAGAAAATGAGGATACATCTTGTCTTATCAAGCCCTGCGTTGTGTTCGTTGAATTTGGCTGCCATGCCCGCACACCGTCCATCGAGCTTGACCACGTCATCAGCGGGCTATGGTGTGCTTCATGTTACAATGCCTCCGGTGATGAGCTACGTCACCGAAGCTCTTCCTCGAGCATGCACTGCCAACCCTCTTAGACGGTAAGCCTACGAACACTGTCTGCATGAAGAATTCCACACGAGTTCATGCATAAGAAAAGAGTACATTAGAGAGAGAGAGAGAGAGAGAGAGAGAGAGGATGAATGGAGAAGAATTACTAGGAAGATGGATAAGCACTCCGGAGCGGCGCTAAAAAAACCATAGGGAATCAAGTTTACGTCTGTGATGCAATAGACATACGTAACGAAGCAATTCCTTTTATTTTACCTTTTGAAATAGCTATTAATTATCATTGCATATGGACCTTTTTTTCATTCACGTCGGTACTATATTAATTGTGTTTTCTAGAATCTAGATGCTCTCAAATGATTTGCTCCATAACGAATAATATGGTTAATTAGATCGAGTCTCATCTCAATTGTATTTGTGTCCTGCCTTTTTATTATTACTTGGGATGCCCATTTTTTATTTTTGCACTTAAGTTTTACTGTATTTGATTTTATGCTTGCAAGCACGTGGATCAACCGCTGTGGGAAGTATCAAATACCATAACTATCTAGTACTGTAATATAATCAAGCATTGTGTATCCTCAAGCACTGTTGTTGTTGAGCAACTGCTACCATCGAGGATTCAATATCATTCAACATTCAGCATCATCAAGGTTCGGATAAGAGCATCAGGTAAGATTAGGGCTGGCAATCTGGCTTGAAGCTCGTGAGCTGCTCGTAGCTCGCTCGGTTTTGGCTCGGCTCGGGTTCAGCTCGTAGGCCAATGAGCCCGAGCTCAAGCATTTTTTGTAGCTCGGTCAAAAAACGAGCCAAGCTGAGGCCTAGGGCTGGCTCGCTCATGGCTCGCTCGTAGCTCATGGATTTCCTTCTTTGGTGTCTCCGTCTTTATTTTTCCACGGCCAATTTTTTGTTATCCCTATATGTCTCTAGGGAGGATCCATGCATGCCCGAGTTCCATTCGAATGCCGACGTAGTCTAGGCGCAACACTAGCAGTGGAGGGTATTTGTTACGTCTATCGTTTCCAGGTCACCGACGCAAAGGCCACATACAAGACAGTTACTTCACCGCTTATGGCCAGATTCACTAGGTTCACGACGGTCACACCCATCGCGCCGTCGCCCCAAGATTTCCCATTCTATGTATGGACACTCCATCCCTTTGAGGAGCTCTCATCGAACAAAGACAATTTCACCTTCTTATCAGGTTTGTTTCTTTCGTATATCGTCGCTATGTACATTCTGCAAATTGTCCATTGTGAATTCGAATACTAGGGCGATATTGAAAGAAAGAGTTTAAGCTATTTATATGGACATCTAGATGTTTTAGGGACAGTAAGCTATGTCCGACCGGGCAGAATTACAGAAGCAAGGGGCGCTGATACCGATGTTCGCGATATAGAAATCATAGACGGCAGGTTTGTTATGTTGTTGCCTCCTAGATTAATCTTTTTTGGTTGTATGTCTCATGTGTTAATGCTGTGTCTTTCAGTTTTTCATACGTGCAACGATAGGGAAACTTTTCAATTCACCTTATGGGGAGCCGCTGCTAATGAATCCAGCGACGTTGTTCTTCCCATGCTTGAACAGAATGACCACGCGCCCATTGTCGTTGTTGGCGTAGTGGTCAAAACACATACTTCTAGTAGTCTGATTATGGGCGCAATCATAATGAGCACTCCTACTCACTGTCGTAATCATCACCCAGAGAACCATCGGCACACTCGGTGGTACTTCTTCGTGAGATCGCCTTTCTTCCAACCGGTTGTTGACACAAAAAGTGAGCTTTTCGCGAACGCACGTGCGGAAGCGTCAAGCTTGTACTTGCGTCGCAACCAAGAGCCAAGCTTGCCAGTCAATTTGACCTGAAAATTGACAAGGAATAAATTGTCAGCGACTAGCCCTAATCGGCTTTTTAAAAGTAGCCAGATCAGGTTATTTATATCGGCTTTAAATAATCCGATTGCAAAGTCTATCGGCTTAATGCCTGATAGAGCAGTTAAATATAAATAAGCATTCAATCATAAATCTTTTACTTCTTTTACTTTTGTTCTCTCTATATATATATTTTAAAATTTTTGATTGTGCATACTATTCTACGAATGACTTCCACCACCGGCTGCTAGGGGTGGAAACGAGCCGAGTTCGAGCGAGCTCGTTCTGGCTCGTTCATGGTGATGGAACCTAAGGCCGAGAGAGGGGTGAATCGGACTATTTCAATTTTTACTTTTGTTGCATTTAGTCACTTAGGCAAGTTAAGGTACACAGTTAGCGCGTGGAATCCTACATAAGTCTAGTAGGCGGAAGCAATCAAAACACAAGTGTAGGAGGCACGAAGGCACACGCAGGCAGTGGATATCAAGATGCGGTAAGTAAATGAGACAGAGAGGCGCAAACCGATCTTTTTACCGTGTTCGGTGCAAGCACCTACTCACGTTGAGGAAACTTCCGGTCAAGGAAGCCGGGACTCTATTGTCCCTAGCCCTCAATCCACTCAGTGGTAACTCTTCACCAACACATGGTAGGCGAGCTCCAAACCTTCACACGAATCGGCAGCCTCCACACATAAAAGACCCCGAAACACCGACTTCACAAGCGAAGCCGACCTCGAGCACACCGAGGATTTAGCACATCTCCGACGCAATGGAGAAGAGCACCTTGGGAAGTAAGGTGGCCGTCGACGCGATGGCGGGCTTTGCACACCCTGACGAACGGAGAGGAAGCACCGTGTGAAGCACGATGACCTTCACGAAGAAGGGTTTGCTTGTGGTATGCTTGATGGAGCTTGTCGATGACGACGTCTTCCGGTGGTAAGAATCCCAAGAGCACAAGACCGGAGACACCACAACCCACTCAACCCCTCATCCCACCATGGAGGATGGCAAGACAACCATGGGAGAGGGCACGAACCTTGGGGATGACGAGGAGGAGACTAGGGGATACTCTCTTCTTCTTCCTCACTCCTTCCTCACTCTCTCTCACTTAATCTTTCAAGAACATGGAACCCTAGAGCAAGGATCCATGGGAGAGAGCTCTCACACTTGGGGAATGGTGGCTAGGGTTGCAAATGAGTCTCTCCAATCTCTCCCACGACCAAGAATCCCCTTATATACTCCCCACTTCGAAACCCTAGAAAATAGATCTCAGATCCAAACTCAAGCCCTAGGCCGGACAACCCCCGGACAACTCCCGGACAGTCCGGACGAAGGCAAGCGCTCCCTGTAGAAAATACAATTCGAGACAGAAGAGACACAACAGGGTCCGGACAGTCCGGCCGAAGGCAGGGGCTTACTGGAAATTAAATTTGCAAGTTGGAGAGGAAAACACTTGGTCCGGACAGTGCGGCCGAAGGCATAATTTCAACAGCTTCCCAGGTCCCCAGGCTGCTGAAAGCTTCCCGAATTTATATGATTTTTTCTGTTGCTCAAATGAAAAGGTTGTCAACACAAAAAAAGATGCGCCTAGAAATTCTCTACAACTTTCATGTTTTGATGTGTTTAATCCGAGCATGGAAAGACTCTCAAAAATGCTAAATACGACAGATCTGTCACGGAGGCCGAGCCCAGCCACTTGGGCCGAACTGTCCGGGCCCAGCTGCCCCAGCTCGGCCAGCAGCCCGCAAAATCCTCCAAATTTGTAGCATTGTCCGAACAAAGATATTTTTGAATATTTAGAAATATTTGGCGCCAAACTTAAGCTCAACGGGCGCGAAGGTTCGTAGGCTTAGGCGGAAAGTTTCACGCCCACAAAGGATTTAGGTTTTTGGATGGCTTAGTGGCTACGAAACCTCGGACAAGTGACTACCCCTTGGAATCCCCTGGACCTATCCCAAACTCTCTCGAAGACGAATGAGGATAAGAGACCGGAGATGTGCTCTGTGGGACCCTACAGCCAGAGATTCGACAATCGATAGGCATAATGGCACTAGGCTACACACACGCAAGAAATCAAAGGAATTAAGAAACAAATATCCTTAATCTTGGCGTGATCCAGCTCTACAGCCCAGTTGCCATCAATTATCAAAACCAAATAAGCCCCTCGGGAGCTTGCTCTTACACATGGCTCGTGAAACATCCGAGCTCGAGAAGAGGCATGGCTCGTGTTCGTGAAATGTTGCGAGCTAGAAACTTAGCTCGGCTCGGGCTCGTGAAAAGCTCGAGCTAGCTCATGACCGCTCGCGAGCTTTTACCTGCAGTGAGACGTCGTCGCGCTGTCGCCATAGGGGAGTAGATGACGCCACCACCACCTCTCGGAGAGTAGCCACCGTCGCCGCAACAAGCCACCGCCGTACGCCCTCCCTCTAGACCTGGAAGCCGCCGTCGCCACACTCCTCCCTCTGGAAGCGGCCGCCGCATGCCCTTCCTCCAGATCTGGAAGCCGTCGCCGCACGCCCCCGCCGCTGTCGCCTCATGCCTCTGCGTCGTCGCTGCCACGGCAGGCCTCCATGCCACTGCCGCCACTGGCTCGGGGGCTCGCAGGAGAGATGTGGGGGGTGAGAGAGTCGGAGAGAGAGAGAGAGAGAGAGAGAGAGAGAGAGAGAGAGATGAGGGGCGAGAGAGACGCGGAGAGAGAGAGACAGATGGTGAGGGACTGAGAGGAGGGTGTCGCAGGAGAAGAGAGACAGAGGGTGAGGGGCGAGGGGAGGGAGCGGGCGGTCTGGGCTGGGAGGGAGAGAGACTGAGGGTGGGGCCGTGGGGGCATCAGGCTACTACCGAGCTACGAGCGAGATATGAGCGAGCCAAGCCTGGCCTGGCTCATGTTCGTTTTCTGACCGAGCTACAAAAACGTGTTCGGCTCGTGCTCGGTTAATGTAAATGAGCCGAGCCCGAGCTTTTTTCGAGTCGAGCCCGAGCTGCTCGCGAAGCCACGAGCTAAAGTTCCAGCCCTACCGGCTGCACGTGAGCTAGCACGTGTAGATCTACGTTCATGCATGCAGGCTAATGGGATTGGATGAGAAGCAATGGTTGTAATTTTTATTATTTTTTTACAAGTCAAATGATGTATTACTTTATAGTTATTTTTATAAGATTATAAATTAATTGTTATTTTTAAAATTACTAAAATATTTTTTATAATTTTTTGGGACCCTCCAAAGACTCTTTTGAGTTTTGAGGGATCACAATTTTTTCACTTTAAAACTTTCAATAATTTTAAGCTGAAACAAAACAAGGCCATAGATGATTGGACATGAGATTTTGTTGGTTGATGATCATCGTAGCTTGCGAAGCATCGGGTGGTGGCCAAACATGCAGGAGGCTACGGATGATTTAAGGGCAACAGATCATTGACGCGTGGAGCGGATAATTACAGTAGTGCATTAGACATATGACTGTCCCAACTACAAAAAACCTGAATGGAGAAGTTGCAATGAAAATAATCATATCCACGCATTATATATGAAACATGACCTTTTACGCGAAAAGCGCAATCAAATCTGGCCGATTGAAACCCACGCACACTTTCAAGAGCTGTTCTGTTTAAATCATAATCCACCGATGATTGCTAGTCTTCTTTTGAGATCTCAACTTTGTTTCTAGATTAAATTACAACTGCATGCGTTGAAGTACTGATTAATTATCGTAAATATAACATGTCTGCTGCAACCACGATCAGATCTCAGGTCGCATGAATGGGATCCTAGAGATCGATGTGGCCTGAATCTCTAATTGGTATTCTCGTATCTCAACAAACATTACAAAGAAAAACACACATTGGTATGCTGCAAATTTCATTCCATTGATAATATAATATAGCGAACCAAGTAGCATATTACAAATAGAGACTCAAAAACTGCAAACTTGAAGGAAATTAATAAAAAAAACATGCGCGAATCGCACGTGAAGTAATCTTATTTATTTGTAATATTACGGAAAATGGAGGAGGACTTCATGGTTGGCATATATAGTAGCGAATTGTAGGCAAACTTAAATAAGAGTAAATTTTATTGGCCGGTTATACTGGAGACCGACGATATGCATGCATGGCTGGGAACTTGGTAATGGGATAGCACGTACCGGCAGCTATACCGGTTAAATGAAAGGAGAAGGGCAGCGAGGCGGCGCGAAAGGAGCCTTCCCAACGTACGGCAGGTAGCCGTGCGGCGGCGGCGGTGCATAGTGATACGGCGGCGGCGGCGGTGGATAGTGAGGCTGGGCAAAGTGCATGTGGCCAACATCAGGCGGGTAGCGCAGCGGCGGTGAGGCCGGCGGGGACGGCGGGGCATAGTGGCGAGGTGGGGAGAAATGCATGGTCGGGACGCAAGGCGGGTGGCGGCGCCGAGGCGGCGGCGGGGCGTAGTGGTGCGGCGGCGGTGACAGATGCGCCCTGCCGCCGAAGCACGGCGGCGGGGAGTCGTCGTCCATGGTTTGATCGATCTCCCATGGCGCTAGGAAGATCAAGAAAAGGAAGTTTAAGCGCCAAATCGTCGATGCCCTGATCCGCTCTGATCCGCCGCCTCACGCGTAGATTGCGCTGAAGCGGCGGGAGCTAGGAAGTTTAAGAAAACGGTGGAGCGCTTCGCCTAACTCCCGGCCCGTTGTGCATCTGTTCGAAACCCGAGTTTGCGAACCCAACAGTGCACAAGAGAAAGAGCGACACCCTTTCCCCTGATTTAACGATGCTCGAGAACCTAAGCTTGCGAACTCGAGCACGCAAGTGAGAGACAGAGCGACACCCGCATTTTGCTCGATTTGTTCCGTAGTCTCCGCTTAACGTAGTTAGGCGATTCGATAGTAACCGAACAAGGAAAGTGCCGCCGCAGGGGGCTTACGAGAGCATTTTTACCGAGTGGTCGTGCCAGCGAAGAAGTGCCTCATGGAGGTACGAGAGCAGATTTAGCCGCAAGGTGGAAAGGCCGTGTTACGCAACCCCGAAGTTCGTGAATTTGTCGAAACTCGATACGGCAGGAAAGATCCCGAAAAGCGCGGAGCCAAGAGTTCGCAAGGCCGGCACCATCAAGTGTTACCAGAAAAAAGTAGTCTGAGAAGACAAGCAGTGAAAAGGGGCACAGAGGCCGCGAGGATTCACTAAGAATTGAATTGAACTTTACATGGTGCCCGAGGGACTTGGAAGAACTAAGGCGCGAAGTTTACAAAAAGCGCAGGGCTAAGAAAACAGAAAAGACCTACACAAAGAACTTACGGTTGGTCGATGTTCCAAGTGCTTGGTCGGCTCTCTCCGCCCTCCATAGCAGCGCGAATGCCCGGGCGAGGAGAAGAAACGACCGTGAATGGGCCCTCCCAGCGTGGAGTTAGCTTGTTGGCATTGGACAAGTTCTGGATTCGGCGCAGAACGAGGTCGCCCGCCTTCAAAGCCCTTGATCGAATCCGACTTGGCAACGGTTTGCGAAGATCTTGGCCGGTAGCGTGCATTCTCGACTTGTGCCCGGTCGCGTGTGCCTTCGAGGAGATCGAGATCGAGGAGGCGCTCTTGCTCATCGTCAACTAAGTTGACCGAGCTCATGCGAGGCGAACCGAGTACGATTTCGGCGGGCAGGATGGCTTCTACACCATAGACCAATTGGAAGGGAGTTTCCCCGCCTACCGTCAGAAAAGCGAATCGCCCAGAGGACGGAAGGACTTCGCCAACCTGTGCCTTGTTGTGATCGGCGAGAGCAGCAAATACCCGCCGCTTAATACCCTGGACTATCTCGTCGTTAGCTCGCCGATCGCTTCCATTGCTCGTGGATGTGCCACGAGGCGAAAACAGACCTTGTGCCCAAATTGCTCGCAGATTCCGGAATAGCTCGCCGAATCGGGTACCGCTTGTCCGTGATCGCTTTATGGGGAATCCCAAAGCACGTGACCACGTTGCTTTTGAAGAAGCGCATACCGCTTTGGCGTGAAGAGACGACACAGTGCTCGCCAATCCACTTTGTAAAAGTGTCTATGGCGACGAGCGGTGTGTATAGCCCTTGTACCCCTTAGGAATGGGCCAAGCAGATCCGCACCCCATGTGGAAAAAGGCCAAGATGGGGGGATTGTTTGGAGCTCTTGGGCGGGCTTGTGTGCCTTCCGGGCGTGAAATTGGCAAGCCTTGCACTTAGTCACGATGTCCCGGACATCTTGTAACGCAAAGCCAATAATAGCCCATGCGAAACGCTTTGTTCACCGTAGTCCCGAAGGAGGCGTGGTTGCCAGCGCCTCGTATGTCCCTAAGAAGGAACACACCTCTGTTGCGAGATGCACTTGGAGAGAACTCCCAGAGCACCTTGACGGTAAAGGTGCCATCCACAAGCTTGTATGGAGCAAAGACGCCTTGTAAGTCGGGAACGCTTCGGCCGTCATCGGGCGAGGTCCCATCTGCAAGGTACCGGACAAATGGCGTTGTCCATCCGCGGCACTGCTCGATAATGAGACAAAGACCACCGCCTCGCTGTTGCCTCGTCCGGAGACGGATTGAGGGCTTGTAAAGGTGCTCGACGAGCACCCTGCGAAAGCAGATTCTCGTGAGGATCCATACTTGGATAGCTGGTCGGCCAGAAGTTGTCCTTTCGACACGAAGAGCACTTCAAAAATCGAAAATGACGCCCAACTTCCTCACTTCAACCGTATCGCGCCATTGAGTCATCGCAAGACCGACTCCTTGTTAATCGATTGATGACCACCGTGAATCTCCTTCACAGCTAGCCGTTGGACACCAAGCGACTTTGCACGCTTAGTCCCGCGAGAGGGCTCGACTCTGCAGCGCTGTTAGTCGCCGCAAAGTGTAGTTGGATAGAATATCGAGTTGCTCTCCTTGAGGAGATGAGAACAAAACCAGCCCCGAGTTTCCAAAGGCGCGAGCCATCGAAAAACATGGTCCAAGAGGGTTCATCAAAGTTGCTCGGGAGCTTCACAGGATTTGGGCGGGCAAGTCCATTCAATGACAAAGTCAGCTAGGACCGTGACTTAATAGCGATTCGGGCAACAAATAATGTATCAAACTCGCTAGTTCCATTGCCCACTTAGCTATACGTCCGCTAGATTCCTTGTTCCAGAGGATTTCTCCCAGGGGAACGTGGTCGACCAGATTTGATGCTTTGAAAGTAGTGGCGAAGCTTCCGGAGGACATGAGCAAGGCGTGAGTAGCTTCGGACCTCGTGGTAACGCTACTTTGATCCGTGAAGTACCTCGCCACGTAATAGATTGGTCGCCAGATGCCTTCCTTTCGACCGTCAAGACCGCGCCACCGCTTGTGGCGTGCAACCTAGGTACAAGCAGAGCCGCCGCCATGCCGCTGGGTAGTCAAGACGGAGGATTGGACATGTATCGCTCAGATCCCGGAAGGATCTATCGCTTCTTCCGCCCACTCGAAACCATTGTGCTTGGCGCAGGCCTTAAAGAAGGGCAGCCGCGTTCACTTTGACGGAAATAAATCTGCTTAGAGCAGCCATTCCGCCCGTGAGACTCTGACTTCCTTTACGGTAGTTGAGCTCAGATATTTTCAATGGCCTCGATTTTTTCGGGGTTGGCGTAAATACCTTGCGAACCAATAACATAACCGAGCAACATTCCGGATCGAACACCAAAGGTACACTTCTCTGGATTTAATTTTATTCGATGCCCGTGAGATTACGAAAGGTCTCGCCGTGTCTTTTACATGATCCGAGCAAACTTGTTTTTACAACTATGTCGTCGACATAGACCTCCGTGTTTTTTCCGCTACTGCTCGGGAAGGTCTTCTCCATTGCTACCGAACGCGGCACCGCCATGGCGCAGACCGAAAGACATGGTCGATAGCGTAAAGTGCGAAGGGGTGATGAAGGCGCCTTCTCTTCATCCTCGGGGAGATGCTTATTTGGTGATACCCGAGTAAGCATCCAAAAACTCGTGAGTCAAGATCCGCAATGATCGACCACCGGGTCAATACGAGGCAAAGGGAAGTTGTCCTTAGGACAAGCAATGCTCAGATCCGTGTGATCGACACACATCCTCCACTTGCCGCTTTCTTCTTTACAATGACAGGTTGGCTAACCACTCGGTGTGATCAACCTCGCGATGAACCCGGTGAGTAGTTTGCCAAGTCGATCTTTGATGATCCTGCTTGAATTCGTAAAAGCGACGAAGCTTCCGCGAACAGGCTTTTGTCCCACGGACAGCCGGTTTGTGCTCGATGACCTCCTTGGGACTCCGGCATGTCGATGGCTCCTGTGCAAACACATCTCGCATTAGCTCGGAGGAAGGCAATGAGCTCGCTTTCCTATTTGGGGTCCAAATTGGCCCCAAGTGAACTGCCTTGGAAGTATCATCAAGGGACAATGAACTTCCTTGGTTTCTCCCCCCGGTGAAGGGAGACCCTAGGGCGCATGTGACTTGGTCTCATGAACTTCCGATCACATGCGAAGTTGGTCGACGAGGCGAGGGACCGCCGTCACAATCTAGAGCAGCTTTGTAGTTGCCCTTGACCGTGATCACACCGTTAGGACCTTGGTATCTTCACGCAATGGTAAGCGTAGGGACACGCCATAAACTTACCGAGAGATGGCTCGCCAAGATCGCGTTGTCGCGGATGGGAAGTCGACCACGCCGAAAGTGATCAACTCGTCCGAAGTTGCTTGGGTTGCCGAAGGTAATCGGCAGACAACCCGCCTAACGGCTTGACGGCTTCTCCGGAACAATCCCGTAGAAGGGCATTGCGATTTCCTTCACTTAGAACGAGGAATCGCATCTCGCCCAAGACCTTAGCGAAAGCAAGTCCAAAGCGCTCCCGCCGCCTCACGAGTACACGGCCAACTCTTGCGTTGTCGATGGTCGGGCGACTACCGAGGGAGTCACGAGGCTTGGTCATCCCAAAGGGGGCAATCCTCCCGAGAGAAAGAGATGGGGACCTCGGTCCACTTCATCGACTCAGCCGAGGTTTTGCCTTTTCAGCGTTAGGACCTCTCGAGCAGCTTCCTTGAGGTCATGTCGAGAGGTATAAGCCGAGGATGACGGCGATATGGTTCACGGTTCTTGGTATTCATCATCATCTTCCCGATCACCATCGCCGGTTTACGCTATTCACCGCAAGATCACCTTGTTCGGGCAGGTGGGCATTGGGCCCTTGCCGTGGTAGAAATCTTCGAGCTTTATGCCCAAGTTCTGCAATGGCGTATTTCATGCCCGTAGTGTTTGGTGGAACTTGCAAAATCACCGCTTGACCTTTCTTGCCTTGTCCGCCTCCCCTGAGCGTGCTTTTTGCCCTTGTATTTATTGTTGGGCTTCTTCGCCCATCCTTGGGAGAAGGTGCGCGATCCATACCGCGACGGTATTGTTCGTGATCACCTTTATTCTTCTTCTTCCGGGACTCCTTATCACCGTGGTTGTCACTTTGCTCTTCTTCTTCTCATCCACACCAGTCAAGGGACATCTCGCCTTGTCGAACGCCTTTTTAGATCAACGCGCTCGCAGCGTTGGCATAGCGGCCACCGCCTTTGATAGGTCGTTGGTGGTCCGTGTCTCATTGATCTCGAGATCTTGGGTGAGCGCTCGTCGCGGACTCCGCTTTTGAAGGCGCGACAATGATTCATCCGAGATGTTCGGGATCGTGTTATGGATCTTAATGAAACGCTTCACGGTTGCGGAGGGTCTCCCGCTCATCTGGATCATCTGGTGCAGATCATCCTCCTTGCCCGACGCATGTAACAGCTCTCGGAAATTAGCGATCGAGCGCCACAAAGCCGGTTCCATGAGCTGATGGAACCCTCCTGGCGATTGAACAACCACGTCCGAGCAAAGACCTCAAGGACGATTGGGAGATAATTAGCCATAACGAAGCTCATCACCCCGGCCACCATGATGGCCGAAGCGAGATGGAAAGGAATTCCTCTGGGTTCTGAGTCCCATTGTACCTCTCCATGTGACCGGGCTTGAATTTTGAGGGCCACCGGACAGCCCGAAGCTCGTCGGAGAAAGCCCTGCAGCCCAAAGCATACAACCGGCCACCTTCCCCGGCAGAACCTAGTCTTGAGAAGACGTTGGTCCTGTTGCGCGGAGGAACTCCTGCTGAACGGGATGATTCGGCCTGGAGAAACTCTCTCCGGGACAATCCACCACGCTCCTTCCTCGTGGTCGCGACGATGCGCTCCTCACGAGGAGACCGTCCGTGATCATCACGTGCGCGCTTGCCCCTGTTGTCGCGATGACTACGAGGACTTGACGAGCGACGGCGACCACGGGTAGCCTGCTCATGGACAGTGACCCTTCGATGGTGACGAGGGTCACGCGATCGACGGAGTCGTCCGAACCATTCCGCGCTTTGGCTGCTACCGTCTCGAGGAGTTGTTGACTTCTCCTAGAGACTTTAGGCCTTGACCGCTGTTTCTAGGTTAGACGCACAAAGACGCCTATGCGGGCGAGGTCGGCCTGGTTGGTAGATCTAATCACCGAAGACATGGCCGCGAGTCGTTCCCGACTCTGCTCTAGGGGTTCAGGGACCCCTGAGGCATCCGCGTTCTGCCCGACCGGAGTCCGGTTACGCGGGGAACTAATCTGGACAGGAGAAAATTCTGCCGGGAGACTTGGCGAGGACACGCGAGGTGGGTCGCGACGCGGTCGCTTGCACCGATCGCGGAATCGTGCCACAGTCTGATTGATGGAATCGTCGAGGTTGCGGCGAATGACGCCTTGCTCGCGAAAGCGGCCAAGCAGCGACCTCGCCTTGATGCCGAGCGAGTTAATCCGCCCGACCGCCAGCCGCCACGTACCGTCAGATCCTCGAGAGGTTCCTACATCGCCATGTTAATGCCGCGGGGCCATGCGAAGGTATGCTAGACGGTGTCATCGCTGTGTCTCCACAGTAGAATCTACCGACATAGCCTTGAATCCGATAAATCTAAACCGTCAGAAAGATCATCGGTTCGTAGTCATCGCCAATGACGGAGTGCGATTCGCGGCTATCTCTCGCCATATAGGCGAGACCTCCGCCCCAGATACGGAAAGTGTTCGAGACCGAACAGATCGATCCGAATCGACAGGATGAAACGCCCGCCTCTTCCGAGTCGTAGCCCTCGTGAAGTATCTCAGATCGGCGACGGAGTTCGACATGTTCGATCTGCGTATCCCCACGGACGGCGCCAGCTGTCGACGGTTGAGATAACGATCTCAAGTCAACCAAGGTTCTTCAAGAAGGAGATAGGAGACACACCAAACAACCACGAACAAAGAACGAACAAGAGATGGGGTTTTATCCCGGTTCAGCCTCTCGAGAGATAATAGCCCTCGCCCAAATTTTCTTTATATCAAAGAGGATTACAAGGTGGAACTCGGCGAGATCAGCAGGTCTCGGCGAGTAGTATGCGAAAATCTATCTGCTAAGGGTTCTCTAAACGCCGTAGGGGCCCTGTTTATATAGTATAGAACAAACCGACCTACCGAGGAATATCGGGCCGGGCTAACTACGAGATCGTAACGAACTCAGTACATGCCAAATATAACCTATGGTAGATAAGGTAAGCTCCTAGTCTTGGGGATCACGACTCCTAATCCAATCCGGGAAACCACGTCCGGGTCTTCTCGTAGCCGTGCATAACTCCTGTTCGAGACGGACTCAAACACGATTCCTTGACCGTTATGCACCATGCCACCAGATGCTGTGTCGGGCAGATGCATATGGGCTGATAGAACCTTCCAGGAGCCGGGCCTGGTAGGTCATTTCGATTGGGCCGTCGGGGAGTGGGCCATGGCAATGGGCCGTAATCTAATCCCCGACAGCAACATATTATTCACAGGAACAAAAGCGATATTTCATCCGACAAACCAAAATGTTTTCAAATAACAAAGCATGGTAATGCTCCGTAAGATCAAAAAAATGCTCTACACATGATGATGCATTTTCTCTTAGTCGTGTTCTCGAAATTCGGTGAGTCCCCTACATTGTGCTCGCCAAGAACAAAGCACTGTAATGTTTCGTAAAAGCACACCAAACATCCCATGCATTTGCTATTGATATTCCATACATACATGGGTGATGTACGTTTTCCGGAGAAAATGAGGATACATCTTGTCTTATCAAGCCCTGCGTTGTGTTCGCTGGATTTGGTTGCCACGCTCGCACACCGTCCATCGAGCTTGACCACGTCATAAGCGGGCTATTGCGCGCTTCATGTTTCGGTGCCTCCGGTGATGAGCTACGTCACCGAAGCTCTTCCTCGAGCATGCACTGGCAGCCCTCTTCGATGGTATGCCTACTGACACTGTCTGCACGAAGAATTCCACACAAGTTCATACATAAGAAATGGGTACGTTATTAGAGAGAGAGAAAGAGGGAGACAGAGAGAGAGGGGGGGAGAGAGAGAGAGAGAGGATGGATGGAAAAGAATTACTAGGAAGATGGATAAGGCACTCGGGAGCGGCGCTGCAAGAAAACGTAGGGAATCAAGTTTACATCTGCGATGCATTAGACATACGTAACGAAGCAATTCCTTTTATTTCACCTTTTGAAATAGCTATTATCATTGCATATGGACCTTTTTTTTCATTCACGCCGGTAGTATATTAATTGTGTTTTCCAGAATCTAGATGCTCTCAAATGATTTGCTCCATAACGAATAATATGGTTAATTAGATCGAGTCTCATCTCAATTGTATTTGTGTCCTGCCTTTTTATTATTACTTGGGTTGCCCATTTTTTATATTTGCACTTAAGTTTTACCATATTTGATTCTATGCTTGCAAGTACGTGGATCTACCGCTGTGGGAAGTATCAGATACCATAACTATCTAGTAATATAATCAAGCATTGTGTATCCTCAAGCACTGTTGTTGTTGAGCAACTGCTACCATCGAGGATTCAATATCATTCAACATTGAGCATCGTCAAGGTTCGGATAAGGGCATCATGTATGATTAGGGCTGGCAATCAGGCTTGAGGCTCGCGAGCTGCTCGTTGCTCGCTCGGTTTTGGCTCGGCTCGAGTTTGGCTCGTAGGCCAATGAGCCCGAGCTCAAGCATTTTTGGCAGCTCGGTCAAAAAACGAGTCGAACTGAGGCCTAGGGCTGGCTCGCCAATGGCTCGCTGGTAGCTCGTGGATTCATAGATTTGTAGGTATATTTTCAGCCCATATAACTAATAATTGGCCTACTTGCTCAACAAAGGTCCTAAAAGGCTCAAATTAAAGGCCTTCTTGACATATCCCCCAAACCCCCTATTTTTCAAAACCAAAATCGCTTATCAACATATTAATCAGGCTCACAAGCCCTCACAAGCTAGACCGAGCCTCAAATGAATCCAAGTCAAGCTTTTTCTCCAGCTCGTGTGGTGAACGAGTCGAGCCGAGCCAGCCCTTGGCTCGCTCAAGCTCAGCTCGTTGCCACCCCTAGGTATGATACCTTTCAGATAAAGTATTATTATCCATTGATATCACGATCTCAGGCATCATATCAAGTATTGGTATCGTTGACATTTAGGTATCAGGCATGCTGAGTTTCGAGTATCTTGTATCATTGAGCTAGATATCATCATGTTTTAAGGACCATGTACCATTGAGGGACATGTATCAATTTTCATTATCGTTGCATATCATTGAGTGCCGATCGAGTACCATTTAGTGTTAGGTATCAATGAATATCCGGTATCAACTTGGTATCATTAAGTTTTACATATCATTAGGTGATATCATTAGGTATCAATGAATATTTTTTTACCCTCCAAAAACACTTTCGAGGGATCACAACTTTTTCATATTAAAACTTTCAGCAACTTTATGTTGAAACAAACAAGGGTATAAACGATTGGACAGGGAGATTTTGTTGATCGATGATCATCGTAGCTTGCGAAGCATCGGGTCGTTGCCAAACATGCAGGAGGCTTCGGATGATTTAGGGCATCAGATCATTGACGCGTTGAGCGGATAATTTCAGTAGTGCACTGGACATGATTATCCCGACAACAAAAACCGAATGGAGAAGTTGTAATGAAAATAATCATCCACGCATTATATATGAAACATGACCTTTTCTTCGAAAAGCAAAATCAAATCTGGCCGATAGAAATCCACGCACACTTTCAAGACCTGTTCTGTTTAAATCATAAGGGAACGACTGAGCGGGTAGTCGCCTGCCCGCATCGCTCGGGCCCAGCAGTCGGCGAGCCGGCCCAGGCGACCGCTGACGAGCAAAACCGAAATCATAATCCACCGATGATAGCTTCTCTTGTGATCTCAACTTTGTTTCCGGATTAGATTGCAACTGCATGCGTTGAAGTACTGATTAATTGTCGTAAATATAACATGTCTGCTGCAACCGCGATCAGATCTCAAGTCGCATATGTATGCAGGGATCCCAGAGATCCAAGTGGTCTGAATTTCCAATTGGTATTCTCGTGTCTCAACAAACATTATAAACAAAAACACACATCGATATTCTGCAAATTTCATTCCATTGATAATAAATATAATATGGCGAACCATGTAGCATTACAAATAGAGACTCAAACACTGCAAACTTGAAGGAAATTAATAAAAAAACCATGCGCGAATCGCATGCAAACTAATCTTATTTATTGGCAATATTAGGGATGGATCACGGAGGCGGACTTCATGGTTGGCATATATAGTACTCCCTCAGTTCCAAATTATAAGTCGTTTGACTTTTTTGACACGTGCTTTGACCACTCATCTTATTCAAATAATTAGTGAAAATATGAAAAAACTCAAGTCATTATTAAAGTACCTTTTATGATAGACTAAATCATAATAAAAATAAATTATAATTATAAATTTTTTTGAATAAGACGAATGATCAAAATACGTATCAAAAAAGCAAACGACCAATAATTTGGAATGGAGGGAGTACCGAATTGTAGGGAAGCATAAATAAATTTTATTGGCCGGTTATACTGGAGACCGACGATATGCATGCATGGCTGGGAACTTGGTACGTAATGGGATAGCATGTACCAGTAACTGTACCGGTTACATGAAAGGAGACGGGCAGCGAGGCGGCGCGAAAGGAGCCTTCCCAGCGTACGGCGGGTAGCCGTGCGGCGGCGGCGGTGGATAGTGATGCGGCGGCGGCGGCGGCGGTGGATAGTGAGGCGGGGCAAACTGCATGTGGCCAACATAAGGCGGGTAGCGCGGCGGCGGTGAGGCCGGCGGGGACGGCGGGGCATAATGGCGAGGTGGGGAGAAATGCATGGTCGGGACGCAAGGCGGGAGGCGGCGACGCGGTGGCGGCGGCGCGTAGTGGGGCGGCGGCGGTGACAGATGTGCCCTGCTGCCGAAGCACGGCGGCGGGTAGTCGTCGTCCATGCCGCAGTCATGCCGCGGCGGCGGCGCAAAGCGTGCGCGCCCGACGTAAGGCGGCGGCAGGAAGCAGCGCGGCGGAGGCGGCGCCATCCAGCAGCGGCGCTCCGGCTCCGGCGACTCGTCCTCCTCGCCGTCGTCGCTCTTGAGGGTGACGGGCATCCCCGTCTTGGCCTCGAGCCGCCTCCGGAGCTTCTCCGGGTGGGGCGTCCCGGCGACGAGAACAATCCTGTCCTTGCGCAGCACCCAGACCGTCTCCACCCCTGCACGCGCACAAACGTTAGTTAGATCGAGTATGCGACGGCGAGCCGGATCAAGCACGCACGCACCTTCAAACTTCATGGCGACCTTGCGGATCCTCTCCTCGCACTCGTCGCAGCACACGTCCATCTGCAGGACGACGGGCGGCGCCATTGCTGGCCTCTCCTCTCCTATTGATCTGGCTTCTTGGTGGTTTCTTGGTGGTTTTTGCTCGGCTTGTGTTGGGACGAAGGCATGGCCGGCGGCACTCCTTTTACAGGTGGGGAAGGAGAAGGGGCAGATCAACGCATGCGATCGAGGGGGTATTCACGATGCCCTGATCCGCCGCATCACGAATGTTCGTAGATTGCGCTTCGTTTCCATATGCACGCACCTTCCCTGGCGACGCGTGAGACGGCAGGTCTCGATCCTTCCCAAACGTGCTGCCGCCGTTGGATCGAGATCGTGTGGATGGTGGGTAGGGCAGCCGAATGGGCTATATATGTACCAAGTATTGCAGCGACACATTCTATGAATGGCATAATACGATACGATTGATTCTGGCGTTAATCGTGATTAGGAGGAGCCTGTTGGGCTACAGCTGGACGGCCGGGCCGGGTCCTTACCAAATGAATCGAGCGTGCCCGGCGCTTCTGGTGACGCTGCCCCAGCTGTACCCGTGTCAAGTCCGCGTGGATATATAGATTGCGGGCGCCGCGCCGGTGCACGGGGTGGTGCAACTGCAATCGCGTGTTTCAGCCTTTGAGTACGGCTATTTTAGGGGTACGCAGTATTATGTACGAGACATCCCATCCTACAAAAATGTATCTTGTTTGTTTCAGATTAATTTAAATTAAATTGCATGAAAATTTGTTATTTTTTGTACAAGTCAAATGGTGTAATATTTTGTAGTCGTTTTTATGAGATTTTAAATAGTTATTCTTAGAGTTTGTAAAATAAATTTTTCATAATTTTTTGAAATCTTTAAAACGTCTTTCGAGAGGGTCACAAATTTGTTACTGTAAAACTCAGCTCAACTTTAAACTGAAACAAACAAGACCTTTTTTTTAAATATGCGCACAATATTATTGAAACGTGGATAGTGTGTTACTAATATACATGGACAATGTGGTGATGAAAAACGTGGCTTTTTCGATCCCTAGGGAGTTCCCGGCTTTTACGTACTCTCTCCTCCTCCTTCCCCTAAGCGAACCACCACACGCCGTAGCCGCAGCTAGCTACCACTGCGACGACCAAGCTATGTATCGACATCCCATCCTAGAAAAAATGTACATTTTTTTCTAAAATATGGGCACAGTGTTTAGTAAAACATGGAAGGTGTATTACTAATACATGGATGATGTGCTGATAAAACATGATTACAATATCGATGAAACATGGTCGAGCACTGGTAAAACATTATGGAGCACATGCAACGTACTAATGAAACATCGCAAAAACTAATAAAACACCATCCAAACAATGTTACATACTTTTTAAAAGATGTTTCACCTCATACAAGCAAAACGTTTCGCAAGAGAATGCAACATATTATTCACAGGAACAAAGCGATATTTCATCCAACAAACCAAAATGTTTTCAAATAACAAAACATGGTAATGCTCCGTAAGATCAAATCAAATGTTCTACACATGAGGATGCATTTTCTCTTAGCCGTGTTCTCGAAATTCGGTGAGCCCCCTACATTGTGCTCGCCAAGAACAAAGCACCGTAATGTTCCATAAAAGCACACCAAACGTCCCATGAATTTGCTATTGATATTCCATGCATACATGGGTGATGTACGTTTTTCGGAGAAAATGAGGATACATCTTGTTTTATCAAGCCCTGCGTTGTGTTCGCTGGATTTGGCTGCCACGCTCGCACACCGTCCATCGAGCTTGACACGTCATCAGCGGGCTATGGCGCGTTTCATGTTACGGTGCCTCCGGTCATGAGCTACGTCACCGAAGCTCTTCCTCGAGCATGCACTGGCAGCCCTCTTCGACGGTAAGCCCTACTGACACTGTTTGCACGAAGAATTCCACACGAGTTCATGCATAAAAAATGAGTGCATTATTAGAGTGTGTGTGGATGAGCGGAGAAAAATTACTAGGAAGATGGGTAAGACACTCGGGAGTGGCGCTACAAGAAAACGTAGGGAATCAAGTTTACATTTGCGATGCATTAGACATACGTAACGAAGCAATTCCTTTTATTTTATTTACCTTTTGAAATAGCTATTATCATTGCATATGGACCTTTTTTTCATTCACGTCGGTACTATATTAATTGTGTTTTCTAGAATCTAGATGCTCTCAAATGATTTGCTCCATAACGAATAATATGGTTAATTAGATCGAGTCTCATCTCAATTGTATTTGTGTCCTGCCTTTTTATTATTACTTGCGATGCCCATTTTTTATATTTGCACTTAAGTTTTACTGTATTTGATTTTATGCTTGCAAGTACGTGGATCTACCGCTATGGGAAGTATCAAATACCATAACTATCTAGTAATATAATCAAGCATTGTATATCCTCAAGCACTGTTGTTGTTGAGCAACTGCTACCATCGAGGATTCAATATCATTCATCATTGAGCATCATCAAGGTTCGGATAAGAGCATCAGGTATGTTTAGGGTTGGCAATCTGGCTCGAAGCTTGTGAGCTACTCGTAGCTCGCTCGGTTTTGGCTCGGCTCGGGTTCAGCTCGTAGGCCAACGAGCCCGAGCTCGAGCAATTTTTGCAGCTCGGTCAAAAAAAGAGTCGAGTTGAGGCCTAGGGATGGCTCGCTCATAGCTCGTGGATTCGTAGATTTGTAGGTATATTTTCAGCCCATATAACTAATAATTGGCCTACTTTCTCAACGAAGGTCCTAAAAGGCTCAAATTAAAGGCCTTCTTGACATATCCCCCAAACCCCCTATTTTTCAAAACAAAAATTGCTTATCAACATATTAATCTGGCTCACAAGCCCTCATGAGCTGGACCGAGCCTCAAACGAACCCGAGTCAAGCTTTTTCTCCAGCTCATGTGGTGAACGAGTGGAGCCGAGCCAGCCCTTGGCTCGCTCAAGCTCAGCTCGTTGCCACCCCTAGGTATGATACCTTTCAGATAAAGTATTATTAACCATTGATATCACGATCTCAAGCATCATATCAAGTATTGGTATCGTCGACATTTAGGTATCGAAGTATCAGGCATGTTGAGTTTCGAGTATCTTGTATCATCGAGTTAGATATCATCAAGTTTTAAGGATCATGTACCATTGAGGGGCATGTATCAATTTTCATTATCATTGCATATCATTGAGTGCTGAGTACCATTTAGTGTTAGGTATCAATGAATATCCGGTATCAACTTGGTATCATGGAGTTTTAGATATCATTAGGTGATAGCAAGATGTCATCGAGCATAAGATGGCATCATGTATCAAGAATTATCATCGATATCATGTATTGTTGAATATTGGGTAGGTATCATAGAATATCATGTGTCATTGAATATTAGATATTAGTGAGTATCATATCTAGATTCTCCTAAATATTTTAAATTTTAGAATTTTTTCAAATATTTGTATGAGTAATCTATAGTTTTCTGCATTTATTTCTTACCATTGGAACCAAGGATATAAGTGTTATCTACCAAAATCTTTAGCCCAATGGGATGGTCAAAGCCCTTTTGATTTACATGTAGAAACCAAATGGACCTAAAAAATTAGAATAAAAAAGAAAAAAGCATATATTACACACTGAACTATGCCCTTCGTCCACTTAACACCCTAAACTACGAAACTAGGTAATCTAGCCCACGAAACAAGAAAAAAGTTGCATATAACCCCCTGAAGGCGGTTTTGACTGTGGATTTGTGCATGTGGAGAGTGATGTGGCATTTTGGTGACAAATAAATAAGAAATACATACGTGGGCCCTAGTTGTAAGATACTAATCCATCTTCCTCCCTCTCTTCCTCCTTCTCACTGCCCCCCTCTCTCTATCACCACCGGCGCCATGTTTCACCACACAACGGATCGTGCTGTTGCCGGACGAAGCGGCGCTAGAGGCAATCGCCCCGAGCACCCGCGGCGGTTGTCAATAGGGAAGCCGTACCGGCCGCCCTGCACGCGCTCCCGGCAGCCGCTCCTTCGCTGCGGCGGCGGCTCGTCCTAAGGCGAGGCGGCAGTGCGACCCAGGGCGAGGCGTGCGCAACCGAGGCGGCGTGCCTCATCTTTGCCGTCTTGGCCCCGCGCCTTGGCCTCGTCAATGATTTTTGGCATGGAGACATCGATTTGGGCACTGGAGAGGTGCCGATTTGGGCATGCTAACATCGATTCTAGCCTTGTAGAGGTCAATCTTCTTTGATGCAGATATTGGAAGGCGGTGGCGAGCAGAGGAGACAGGGAGATTGGGAGCAGCTTCGTCATGCGCCACCTCTCCACTCAACGCGCGCCTCCTCGCCCCTCGTTGTGCGCAGCCTCCTTCTTCCCCTCGTGCGGCCACGGATGCTGGCTCCACCTCGCCGCGAGCCGCCACGGGCGCCACCCTCACCCTTGCCGTGCGCTGCCACGAGAGCCTCCTCCTCCCTCCCATTGCGGCGTGGACCCAAGGAGGGAGCCGCAGCGTGTAGGCAGGGGCGGCCCTCGAGGGCGCGCAGCGCATGGGGGCGGCGGCAGGGCGCTGGAGGCGGGTGGCGGCAGGGTACAGCTGGATGCGAGCGGCAGCACGATGTACATGTGGGTACAGAGATGTGAAAGAGAGATGGGAGATGTGGAAAAGGGTAGAAGATAAGGAGGGGTGAGAATGACACGTGGGCCTATGATGATACTTGTCGGTACAGTAAATACCGAGGTGTTAAGAGTCCAAAAGAAGACCAGGCGAGGGCCCCACGCGTCAGGCGGACGATAAGGCCCTAACGCGTGGGCGAGCCCCACAATAAGGCCACGCGAGAGCCCTATGCGCAAAGCGGCGATCGTGCCCCAACACGTGGATTTAGCGCGAGAGGCCCCATTGGCAAAGGGGCCCGCATGGCGTGAAGCGCCCGTAGGGAGTCTTCGGGCGAAGGCTCTCCCCGCAAAAGGGCGACAGATGCATTAAATGCGACATCACGCGGATGGACCGAGAAAGAGATGATTATCGCATGCGGTGACCCTACGGTCTGTTTCACCACATCGTGGCTCGCGGAATTGACCGGCAGAGAGAAAAGTTCCGCTATCGTCAAGTCCGTCTGCCAAGCGGTGCAAGTTGGGCCCCGCTTACTCCTCACCAACGTGTTCACACGAGTCGAGGCTATTTGCGGCACGCTTGGCGCTGCCACAAGACAAGATAAAGACGTTGCCTCTCCCGCTTTGTCTCTCAAATCTTATCGATAGACGGTACGCCCACCCTTTGTTTCTCCGCCAACCCGCAGCTTGTATAAAAGGAGAAGAGAGAGAAAGGAGAGGAGGAGAAAGCATTCTGTAACAATTCCCACATAACCACAACACGAAAAGAGTTAAGGCTCGGCAGGAGTAGGACTATTACCCGTGAGGGTCCAACTGGTAATCTCACAGTGCTCGCTCGCCGCCTAACACTCGAATCGGATCGAGCCCGGGCTGATCGGCTAGTAGAAGTAGGAAATCTGATAGGGGTGTGATTCGCAGTGGTTGAGCGAAGAACACGCCGCCGATGGCGCGCGGTAGGGGCGCTAGCATCGCCGGCCCGAGGGTCGATATCCTAGGCCCGTTCCGCGGTGACCGGGCTACACATCCGCTCGCCGCCATCGACAAGTTCACCAAGTGGGTGGAAGCCTCGCCGGTCCCGGCGATCACCTCCGCTGCAGCCGTAAGGTTCATGAGAAGCATCTTCGTCCGGTTTGACGTCGCCAGCAGGATCATCACCGACAATGGTGCTCAGTTCAAAAGCGCTGATTTTCAAGATTGATGTGAAGAGCTGGGTACCAAGTCAGGTTTCGCCTCCGCCACGCATTACACGAAGAGCAATGGGTAGGTGGAGCGGCGAACGCAGAGGTACTCGAGGACTCAAGACAAGGGCGCT
Organism: Raddia guianensis; assembly: GCA_036346415.1. Lineage (NCBI taxonomy): Eukaryota > Viridiplantae > Streptophyta > Magnoliopsida > Poales > Poaceae > Raddia > Raddia guianensis. Next base: position 32,771,873 of record CM070535.1, read on the forward strand.
CGATCGTCTGGAGAAGCGTGGTTACCGGGCGAAGAAGTCCCCATTGTGCTTTGGGCGCCGCGACAACCCCAACAGAGCTACCGGCGAGACCCCTTTCTTCTTGGTGTATGGTTCGAGGCAAGACTCTGCCGAGCTCGCTTCGGATCCCTGGGTGGCGGCGACAAATGAGGATGGTGACTCGACCGCGCCGGGATGAAGTAAATCCACGAGGAGATCGAGAGACAGAGCGGCGATCCGCCGCCAGATATCGCAATCCTGCGCCGCTTATCAAGCAAGAAGGGTGTGCGAGAGACACGGTAGTGGGTGACCTCGTCTGCCGCAGAGTCCAGTGCAGACAGTCGCAATAAGCCGTCTCCCCATAGGAGGGCCCCTTTAAGGTGGTCTCAATATCTGCCCAGCTCGGCCAGGCTCGCCGAGGATGGTCAATTAGCGAACACCGAACGTTGAGCGGTGAGGAAGTTCTACCGTAGGTAGTCAAGCTTGCTTGTTGGTTTTCCTTGGAGCCGAAGCGGCGAGGTTTTCTCCTTCACCGCCGCTAAGGGCTACGATGTACAAAGCCATCTCGCAATATAAAGATAAGTTCTGCTCTCTGTGAGCATCCGCTTTTCGCCTTAAAAAGTCTGTTAGAAAATATTTTGTTGAAAACTGGTAGCGAGGAAGTACTTAAGGCTGATGGCCCCTTAGTTGCAAAAGCGAACGCTTAAACTTGCGCTGGGCGAGGTGAGGCGGATGGAAGGCGTGTTCTAGCCTGATGTGTCTACTCGGTCTGGGCTCTGCACCAACGACGGCACCAGAGTCTACACCACTTTCGGAAGCTAAGTGCTCGCCACGCAACGTTTAAGGTCGGTTTGCGGAGAGGCCATAAGGGTTGAAGTAACCAGATGCCTCAAGAAAAAGCGGTCGCTTTCAGCAGAACGTTCTGTCTAAAGCTTTTGGCGGTCGGTTGCCTAAGTTCTTCTTTTCGCAAGTAAGAAGTCACAAAGGATTAACAAGACTTGTGGGTGAAAAGCGTAGGTTGTATTGAAAGGTCTCAGATACAAAAGACGAGCGGCAAAGGAACCGATCATTCTCGTCGTCATCGTTCTCCGCCGATGCAGCTCCACCCATCATGGACACTCGATCCATGGCGATTTCGACGCGAGATCGCTGTTCTGGCCCACCGGGCGCGGAGGCTCCCGATGGCGGCGTCCTGTGTCGAACACGGCGTTTTGGGCAAGGCGATTGCTCAAGACGAACAAGCAGCTTCAAAGGCGCCGTGGCGACCATCTTCGACGCTCACGTCCGCATCACCACCGCAGATTACTCGAGCCTCGGGCGGCGCGCTTCGCATACGGGCGATCATCAAGGGCGGTCTCCTCCAATGGGGTACAGGTAACCCCTGCAGGTCCAGATTCTCCGCCACCCGCGTAAGCGGTCCGCAGATGGCGTGAGGGCCTCAAGGTGTTCGAAATCGCGCCTTGGAGGTTCAAGTTTTGGTGGCGAGGTGGCGGTGGCTTGCGCCGCAGCGGCCTCGCTGTCGCCGCCTCCTTGCAGAATCTCCGATCAAGGACTCGCCAGCCTCGCCGACGGCCGAGTGGCTGAAGCGAGGGCGCCTTCTCGACCGCCAGATGCGAGTGGAGGGCGCGAAGGCCAAGAGCGCCGACGCCGCCGTGATAGTAGAGACGGCGTCGGTGTCGGCCGCGGCGGCGGTCGGGTGGTGCTCCAGCCTCGACGTCGACGCGCTCTCCGCCGCAGGAGGCATCGTCTCCGTCGAAGGGATTGGGAGCAAGCCGGGAGCAGGTGGAGAGCGCGGACGGGAGCTTTAAGCCCCAGGGTCCGGCCTGTCCCACGAAGAAAAACCAGAAAATGGTTCAGGTACGCGAAAAAAACGCGTAGCATGCTAACCCTAATGCGAAAATACATGCATACAGAAAGCTACCTGAAGCGGCGCCCCCCAAAGGCAAAGGAAGAGGAGATGGCCAGAGGCCGCTTCGGCATGCACCGCTTGACGGACATCGCCACGGGCGGCACCGCCAAGAACGGACGCCGGGCGCAGAAGCGCCGACGCGACGAAGCCGACGCAGCGCATCAGCCCGGCGAGTCACCGTGTTTCGCCAGTGGCGAGCGGCGGCGTCACGGGCAACGCTTCCCCACCGGAGGGGGCTAAGGACAACGGAGGCAGCCACAGGCTCGCGGGCGAGGCCTCTTCGCTTGTTCCTCCTCCTCGCGTCGCCTTCGTAGAGATGAGGCGGCGCTTCCTAAGCGCGATCGCGCCGATCGGACAGGAAGCGCGACGTTACGAAAAGACCGGCGGCCGCAGAGCTCTCGCGTCGCCGAAGGTGGATCGCGATTTGCAGGGTCGTTGGACCACCAACCGCGGACCGTAAACATCCGTGGGCAGCGCCGCAGTACGGGTTGCGCCCCGTGATCCCAATCGCAGGGGGCGGACGCTAGCGACAAAGGAGCGCCGCCGGTTGGCACGGCGAAGGCCCGCTAGCCATTGGCGAGCACCTCCTCGACACGCTTCCTGCGCGGGCAGACGTAAAAAAAAAAAAGGAAAAGAGGTTCCTCCAAAGGTCAAGATCCAAAAGAAAGCAAGAGCACGATTCGGGACGGCGCAGTCCCATCGCTGTCGCTATAGTATCGCCAGCGGGCGCGCCTCATCTGGCGGGCAGAGGCGGTGCCGCAAGAAGTCCGCCACCACATGGGTTCCGTGAGCCCATTGTGGCGAGGTCAACAATGCGCCAAAACGGAGAAGTTCTATCAACCTCTGTCCGCCCGAGTCCCAAAGCGCCGATCGAGGCGGGAGCTTGACGGCGCTTCCCTTTTTCGGCGTCGCGGCCGAAATTGAATCGTCCCTCTGGGCGCGTCGATCTCGGTAACCTTCGGAGGCTCAACAATTTTGAGCGAAGATGCTCGAATTCGAGGTAGGTGACTTGACCTCCCGTCTAGCGCCATCTTGGATCGGCGGTGACCAAGTTCATGGCGGCTGCCACTATCTTACATGGTGGTCAAGATCCGGGGCCACCGCCCCATCATCATCATGGTGGACCGCTGGGCGCTCCATTTGTGACAGAGGACGCTCTCGTCCGGGCGAAGCGACTGCGCCCGGAAAATTTGAGGCCTCGACTCGGAAGCTCCTCGGCTGGTCCGTGCTTCCTCCGGCTCGTCCGCGAAGGTTAAACGGTCTCCTGGCGAGTAAGACCAGCGAGGACCGTTTAGGTGGCGCATCCCTCGGCGCCAAATAGGAAAACGCTCGTCTCCTTCCTCGATCTATGAGCGTGTTTGCTTGGCAAGCTATCCGACATGGTGGGGTCCCCGAGGTGATTGAGCATAAGTTGTAGCGTTCCCGGCGTGCGACGGTCATCGGAAAGGTCCGAGCGATCGGTGGAGCGCCAGCCGTCATCCGCCAGAGGTGGACAAGCTTCGAGGCGAGGTCGTTTGGGCGTCGCCCACCCTAGGTGGTGGCGAACCCGTCCTCGTCAAGAAATCAGCAGGCGATGGAGGATGTGCGTGAACTTCACCGACCTCAACAAAGGCGTGCCGAAGGATCCGTACCATTGCCCGCGTCGATCTCATCGTCGACTCTGGCGGGATGTGAGCAGTTTGTGCTTTACGGATCGTACTCGGTACCATCAGTTAGCATGGTTGAAGAAGACGAAGACAAGACTGCCTTTGTGATGCCCATGGACGTCTACTGCTACACAAGGATGGCGTTTGGGTTGAAGAATGCAGGCCCAACCTATCAGAGGGCCATGCACAATGCTCACCGCCCCCAGATCGGGCGGAATCAGGAGGTGTACGTCGACGACCTGGTGGTAAAGTCTAAGAAGGCGGAGGAGTTGATCTGCGACCTAGAGAAAACCTTCGCCAACCTAAGAAAGTACTGCATCAAGCTCAACCCCGAGAAGTGTGTGTTCGCCGTTCCGTCGGGCAAGCTGTTGGGTTTCCTCGTCTCCCAGCGGGGGATTGAGGCGAACCCCAACAAGATCGCGGCAATCGAAAATATGAAGCCACCGACGCGACTTGGCGGATCATGAGTGCTGGTGGGGTCGCTTGACTTCTTCTCGGCGCTTTATCTACGCGCAGGGGATAAGAGTCCCTCTGTTCAAGCTCCTGAAGAAGACCAATCAATTCGAGTGGACCACGGAGGCGCAGGAGGCGTTCAACGGGCTGAAGAAGTACCTCACCTCTCCACCGTGCTGGTCGCCCCAGATCTAGGCGAACCGCTGATCCTCTATGTCGCGGCGAACCCGGAGGTCAGCGCGGTGCTGGTGGCGGAAAGAGAAGGAGTTCAACGCCCGATCTACTACATCAACAAGGTCCTCCATGATGCACAAACAAGGTACTCGCAGCACCAAAAGATGTTGTATGTCGTGCTGACGGCATCCAGGAGGTTGCGTCACTACTTCCAGGACGAGGAATCACTGTGTTGACCAAGTACCCCTTGCGGGAGATTCTCTTCAACCGCAAGGCGACGGGCCACATCGCCAAGTGGGCAATGGAGTTGGCCGAGTTCGACCTCAAGTTCGCCCCCTGAACGGCGGTCAAAGGGCAAGCGCTGGCGGAGTTTGTCAATGAATGGACTCCGGCGGCGGCAGAAGTTGAAGACACCCCAGCGCCCTCGCCGTGGACTCTCTTCTTCGACGGTTCGTTCCGGCTGGAGGGGGCTGCGGCCGGCGTCGTTCTGGTGTCTCCCACTGGCAACATCATTCGGCACCTGGTGGTGCTGGATTTCCGCGCCACTAACAATGTTGTGGAATACGAAGGACTCCTCGCTGGGCTCAGGGTGGCCTCAACCCTGGGCATCCGGCGGCTACAAGTCAAAGGCGACTCTCTCCTGGTCATCAACCAAGCGAGGAAGGAATTCACCTGTTCAGATCCCGTCATGGCGGCCTACCTGGCGAAGGTGCTTCCTCGGCACCACAACTATATGGCGGATGAGCTGTCCCAGATTGCCAAGTCAAGAGCACCTGTCCCGGCTGGGGTCTTTGAGAAAAGACTCACTGTGACCGTCTGTCATGACCCGATTCTCAGTGGGGCGGCATGATTCTTGATCAGCTCCACATCTGGCGGAGGCGTCGACATTCCCACAGCAGCCTCCGATCGGAGGAGGATCACGGAAGAAGCTGCTGCGGCGGTTGAGGCGGAATCTGCTAGGCGAGCGAGTATCGTCGGCAGCCATTCTAGCGATCGCACTCGTCCGGGAAGGTCGATGGATGGATCTAGCCTAGCCTACTGCGGGACGAGTGATCCCAGCGATGGCGCTTGAGAAGATAGCGCGCAGGCCAAGTGCTACATACGGTAGGTGGGGACCTATATCGCCAGGGCGCTAACGGAGTTCTACTAAAGTGCGTCACTCGAGAAGCGGGGAGCAAAATCCTCTCTGAGATCCATGGAGGCATGTGCGAAAGCCACTCAGGGAGCCGGGCGTTGGTCGGAAAGGTCTTCCGTCATGGCTTCTATTGGCCTACTGCCCTCCAGGATACTTTCGAACTGGTGAGGAGATGTGAAGCGTGCCAGTTTCATGCTAAGCAGATCCACCGACCAGCCCAGACGCTGCAAACCATTCCTCTTTCTGGCGTTCGCGATGCAGAAATTGAACATCTGGGCCGTTCAGCGGGCGACAAGGGCTACACACATCTGTTCGTCGCCATCGACAAGTTCACCAAGTGGGTGGAAGCCTCGCCGGTCCCGGCGATCACCTCCGCTGCAGCCGTAAGGTTCATGAGAAGCATCTTCGTCCGGTTTGACGTCGCCAGCATGATCATCACCGACAATGGTGCTCAGTTCAAAAGCGCTGATTTTCAAGATTGATGTGAAGAGCTGGGTACCAAGCTGTGCTTCGCCTCCGTCACGCACACGAAGAGCAATGGGTAGGTGGAGCGGGCGAACGCAGAGGTACTCAGAGGACTCAAGACAAGGGCGTTCGATCGTCTGGAGAAGCGTGGCAAGCGCTGGGCGGAAGAAGTCCCCATTGTGCTTTGGGCGCTGCGGACAACCCCCAACAGAGCTACCGGCGAGACCCCTTTCTTCTTGGTGTATGGTTCTGAGGCAGTACTCCTGTCGGAGCTCGCTTTCGGATCCCCAAGGGTGGCGGCGTACAGCGAGGATGGTGACCCTGACCGGCGTCAGGATGAAGTAAATCTCCTGGAGGAGATCAGAGACAGAGCGGTGATCCGGGCCGCCAGATATCAGCAATCCCTGCGCCGTTATCAAGCAAGAAGGGTGTGCGAGAGAACACTGGTAGTGGGTGACCTCGTCCTGCGCAGAGTCCAGGTGCAGACAGGTCGCAATAAGCTGTCTCCCCATAGGAGGGCCCCTTTAAGGTGGTCTCAATATCTCGTCCAGGCTCAGTCAGGCTCGCCTTCGAGGATGGTCGCGAATTAGCGAACACCTGGAACGTTGAGCAGCTGAGGAAGTTCTACCCGTAGGTAGCTATTTCAGAAGCTTGTTGGCCTTCCCTTGGAGCCGAGCGGCGAGGTTTTCTCCCTTCACCGCTCGCCTCGGGGGCTACGATGTACAAAGCCATCTGCAATATAAAGATAAGTTCTGTCTCTCTGTGAGCATCTGTCTTTCGCCTTAAAAAGTCTGTTAGAAAATATTTTGTTGAAAACTGGTAGCGAGGAAGTACTTAAGGCTGATGGCCCCTTAGTTGCAAAAGCGAACGCTTAAACTTGCGCTGGGCGAGGTGAGGCGGATGGAAGGCGTGTTCTAGCCTGATGTGTCTACTCGGTCTGGGCTCTGCACCAACGACGGCACCAGAGTCTACACCACTTTCGGAAGCTAAGTGCTCGCCACGCAACGTTTAAGGTCGGTTTGCGGAGAAGCCATAAGGGTTGAAGTAACCAGATGCCTCAAGAAAAAGCGGTCGCTTTCAGCAGAACGTTCTGTCTAAAGCTTTTGGCGGTCGGTTGCCTAAGTTCTTCTTTTCGCAAGTAAGAAGCTGCGTAAAGGATTAACAAGACTTGTGGCAGGAAAAGCAGAAGGTTGTATTGAAAGGTCCTGTATACAAAAGACGAGCGGCAAAAGGAACCGATCATTCCTCGTCGTCATCGTTCTCCGCCGATGCAGCTCCACCCATCATGGACACTCGATCCGCGGCGACTTCGACGCGAGACTGCTCGTCCCGGTCCAGCTGGCGCGGAGGCTCCCCGGTGGCGGCGTCCAGGTCGAACACGGCGTTTTGGGCAAGGCAGTTGCCCAAGACGAACCGCGCAGCTTCAAAGGCGCCGTGGCGACCATCTTCGATCGCCCGCGTCCGCATCACCACCGGCAGATTACTCAGAGCCTCGGCGGGCGCGCCCGCACACCGGCGTCGCGTCATGCGGGTCTCCTCCAATGAAGTGCAGAGGTAACCCCGGTCGTCCAGACCTCCGCCACCATGCGATAGCGGTCTGCAGCATGGCGGTGAGGGCCTGAAGGTGTTCAGAATGCGCCGCGCGGAGGTTCGAAGTTTCCTTGGTGGCAGAGGTGGCGGTGGCTTGCGCCGCAGCAGCCTCGCGTGTCGCCGCCTCCTTTGCAGCAATCTCCCGATCAAGGACTCGCCGCAGCTCGCCGACGGCTGAGTGGCTGAAGCGAGGGCGCCTTCTCGCACTGCCCAGATGCGAGTGAGGGCGCGAGCGCTTCGAAGGAGCGCCCGACGTCAGCGGTGATAGTATAGACGGCGTCGGTGTCGGCCGCGGCGGCGGTCGGGTGGTGCTCCAGCCTCGACGTCGACGCGCTCTCCGCCGCAGGAGGCATCGTCTCCGTCGAAGGGATTGGGAGCAAGCCGGGAGCAGGTGGAGAGCGCGGACGGGAGCTTTAAGCCCTGTGGTCCGCCCGTCCCACGAAGAAAACCGAAAATGGTTCAGGTACGCGAAAAAAACGCGTAGCATGCTAACCCTAATGCGAAAATACATGCATACAGAAAGCTACCTGAAGCGGCGCCCCCCAAAGGCAAAGGAAGAGGGAGACAGCCGTAGGCCGCTCGGCCGCGGCACCGGCTTGACGGACATCGCCGCGGGCGGCACCGGCAGAACGGACGCCGGGCGCAGAAGCGCCGACGCGACGGAAGCCGACGCAGGCGGCATCAGCTCCGAAGGAGTCACCGTGCTCTCGCCAGGTGGCAGAGCGGCGGCGTCTGCTGCAGCGCCCCCACTGGAGGGGGCCAAGGACAACGGAGGCAGCCCTGGGCTCGCGGGGCGAGGCCTCTTCGGGCTTGTTCCCTCCTCCTCGTCGTCGTCTTCAGAGAGGATGAGGCGGCGCTTCCCAAGCGCGCGATCGGCGTCGATCGGGACAGGAAGCGCGACGGCCACAGAAAGACCGGCGGCCGCAGGAGCTCTCGCGGTCGTCGAAGGTGGATCGCGGATTTGCAGGGGTCGTTGGACCACCTGAACCGCGGGACCAGAAACTTCCGTGGGGCAGCGCCTGCAAGTACGGGTTGCGCTCCCGTGGATCCCAATCGCAAAGGGGGCGGACGCTAGCGGACAAAGGAGCGTCGCCGGTTGGCACGGGCAGAAGGCCCGCTAGCCATTGGCGGAGCACCTCTTCTGACATGTTCCCTGCGGCTGGACAGCAGAAAAAAAAAAAAGGAAAAGGAGGTTCCTCCAAAGGTCAGAAGATCCAAAAGAAAGCAAGAGCACGTACCTCCGGGGACGATGCAGGTCCCATCGTCGTCGCCATAGTACTGCCAGGCGGGGCGCACCCTCATACGAAGTGGGCAGAGGCGGTGCCGCAAGAAGTCCGCCACCACATGGGTTCCGGTGAGCCCATTGTGGCGGAGGTCAACAATGCGCGCCAGCATCGCCTCCGTCTCCGCCGCATCGTCGGGCAGAGACCCCCAGCAGACGAGGGATTCCGCGGAGCCCTCAGGGAAGATAAGTTCATCGCAGCCGCTGTAATCCTCCACATACAGTCATTGCCGCGCCCAGTCCTTCCAGCTGGAGTCTTGGAGCGAGAAGTAGCAGCTCCCCATGGCCCGCTTCGGCGCAAGCTCGCGTGCAGCGTGAAGAGCCAGCGCCAGAGCGGGAGATTCGGCATCACCCCCACGAACATTTCGCAGAGGTGAGCAAAGATAGCCAGCATCACAATGGAGTTGGGGGGAGGTGTACCGCCTGGATCTCGTAGAAGGCAAGCACCCCCAAGAAGAACTCTGAGTACGGCGGGACGAGCCCCGCCAGGATGGCCCAAGTGAAGGTGATGATCTCCCCGTCGTGGGGGCTGGGCACCATGGTGTCGGCGCGGAACTGGGCGGAGGACGGCGGCACGTGCCGCTGGAGCCGCGCCACCGTCTCCTCATCGGCAACAGAGACGGGTAAAACTGAATCAGGCGGCGGCGCTACTGGCGTCGAGGTGGCGGCCGGAGCGGCATTCCCGCGGCGACCCTTGCTGCGCTTTGGGGCCATAGGAAGATGGCGGAAGCGCGGTGGCGAAAAAGCTAAGTGCGCGCTGGCGAAGGAGCTCTGCAACGGCGGCGAGAAAGCAGATGGTGGTTTGAGGCTCTTTGGCGCGCGAAAGGATTCATCGCGGCGCCAAGGAGTGAAGCATTTATAGGCGAGAGAAGCGAGAGCGACGGTTTTGATTCTATCCCCACTCACGCGTGCGGCGCCATCATGTCCCATGCGCCTCGGCTTCCCGCGAAAAGCGGCACGGTTCCCCAAGGAAGATCGTGCGCGGTGGAGAATCAGGCGTGCGGCCGCCACAGATGGTGGGCCCTCCACGATTCATCTCCCATCGCGCGAGAAATGGCGAAATATTGGCGCAACGGCTCGCGTATTATGGTGGACCTGGGGGCTACTGTCGACAGTAAATACCGGGGTGTTAAGAGTCCTAAAGAAGACCAGACGAGGGCCCCACGCGTCGACGGGGAGATCAGGCCCTAGCGCGTGGGCGAGCCCCTCAACGCGCCAGGAGAAGGCCCCACGCGTCAGGCGGACGATCAGGCCCTAGCGCCTGGGCGAGCCCCTCAGCTCACTAGGCGAGGGCCCCACGCTTCAGGCGGGCGATCAGGCCCTATCGCGTGGGCGAGCCCCTCAGCGCGCCACGCAAGGGCCCCACGCGTCAGGCGGACGATCGGGCCCTAGCGCGTGGGCGAGCCCCACAGCGCGCCAGGCGGGGGCCCCACATGTCAGGCGGTTGACCAGGCCCCAATGCGCGGGGCTAGCGCGAGAGGCCCCCCATTGGCAGGTGGGGCCCGCGCAGCAGGTAGCATCCTGAGGGGAGTCTTCTGGGCGAAGGCTCTCCCCCGCAGCGAAGGACAGGTGCATTGAATGCGACATCACGCGCGGATGGATCAAGGAAGAGATGATTACCGCCATAGTGACCCCTGCGGGTCTGTTCAGCTGTCACTGTGGCTCTGCGGAATTGACCGGCAGAGAGAGAGAGTTCCGTCATCAGGCTGGCCGCCCGCGTCAGGCGGGGCAAGTTGGGCCCCGCCTACTCCCTCACCGGTGTGTTCACACGAGTCAGATGCTACTTGCGAAGTACGCTTGGGCGGCGCCGCTCGGCACAGTAGCACCACGTTTTCGTCTCTCCTGTCTTGTCTGTCAAATCTTATCAGTGTACTCAGTGTACTGTACGTCCACCCCTTTGCTCTCTCCGCCAACCCGCAGCTTGTATAAAGGAGAAGAGAGAGAAAGGAGAGGAGGAGGAAGCATTCTGTAACAATTTCCACATAACCACAACACGAAAAGAGTTAAGGCTCGGCAGGAGTAGGACTATTACCCGTGAGGGGATCCGAACCTGGGTAATCTTTGCGTGTCGCTCCTCGCCGCGCCCGACACTCGAATCGGATCGAGCCCGGGCTGATCGGCTAGCAGAAGTAGGAAATCTGATAGGGGTGTGATTTGCAGTGGTTGAGCGAAGAACACGCCGTCAATACTTTTTTTTACATATTTGACGGCTGGATTGCCACGTCACTTGTCGCATGCACAAAACCACCGTCAAAACCGCCTGCAGGGGGTAATATGCAACTTTTTTTTGGTTTCGCGGGCTAGAATAGCTGGTTTCGTAGTTCAGGGGATTAAGTGGACAAAGAGCTATAGTTCAGGGTGTTTTATAGACTTTTTCCAATAAAAAATGATGTTTGCTTTTATAGTGGCACAACTAAAATTGAACAGTTTTTTTAGTGGTGCAATCAAAACTTCCCCAAACAACAAGCAATATACATATTTTAACTAGTTGATACCGGGAGATGTGATGCAAAGAATAAGTGGACATTAGAACTTTTTGTTCTTTATGTATCCTATCTGCGGCCTCCGGGATGGAGTACATTGTCATTAGTGAAAGAGAACGCGTATTCTACGCTAGACGAAAATAAAATTATTTACCTAATCATTCAAGAAATATAGTCGAAGAAGCGTAGCCGTCGCATGCTGGATCCACAAAACTAAGGAAGGCGACCTAAAAGTAATGTCCTCACATGGTCTTCTCCTTTCCACAAAAGCCTAGTAGATGTCTTCGAACAGGGTTTACTCAAGACATGCAAGTCTAGTTTCTCAACACAAAAGAATAGACAAAAAAGTAAACCTGATGTAGCTACATAACATTCAGAGCGTGAGCATGAACATAATGGCAATTATAAGATCATACACAACAATTATACTTAGAAATAACAACATGATTCATACATCCTTATACGACAATGAGGGCATATCCACAAAAGCCAAGCAGGGAGCATGACAGAAAAATCATGGCAACGACATGCTAGCAGGGATAAAAGGATGTCAAAAAAGACATGAATCAAAATACTACTCTAGGCATGATAATAAGGCAACAAAAATTCACATACTCATGCTAAATAGATAATACATATATGACAAGAGCAAGACGTAATGATTACAACAAATGATGGTCATGCATATATATGACATGCCGGAAACATAATATTAAGCTCCATGTATCTATGGTCTCAAGGGAACCAATCACATGCGGCGAAAACCAGACAATCAAAAGTTATGGTGAGAAAGCCACATGTATATATATGATGACCATAGACATATAGACTAGAGATTACATATGGCATGACAATATACATGAAGATCAATACATGCTATGAATGAATGACACAAGCTCTTGACTAAACTAATATAAAGCAAACATGAAAGACAAAGTATGATAATCAAGAGCAATATCCACTCACAATCTATGTTTTGCATGATGCTTAAAATCCTTTTATCGTACCTGTGATGAGTTGTCTCATCTTTGTTGTTTTGATCATAATTTTAAAGGACAAATGTTGTCGTCATGTTTCTAATAGTTAGTCAATAGGGGAACTATCGGGCTAAACATGTGTTGTAAAATCTGATTGAAGTGGCTGCTTGCAAGACAGGTGTAGCAACACAAGACTTGAGCCTAGTGTGGGACCCATCCTGTTTCTCTATGGATCGATTTCTTGAGGTAGTCGAGCTAAGTACTATATTGCGACCATGTTTGTTGGAATGGGACAACCTTTACTGAGTACCCATCGAACTCTTGATTTGGTCATCCCGTGTGATAGAGAATGTGCAGAAGCTTCCGGACGAGAAACCTTAGAGGATGTCGCGAAGAGCTAGATGGTTAAAGATCTCGTTACAAGGCTCTCCGACAGGAGTGCATTCTATTATATGGGTAAAGCATGCAACTTCTGCAAAGTATACAACTATTATGATAGCCGTACCCAAGGTCAGGGGTGAACGACATGGTTCTTTGGTAGTTTTAACTCTTTATTTTCAAAATGTGTGAAATGAAAACCATGGCAGTAGTTGTGTGTTTTTTGTTTGTTTGTCACAGGTGCACTATGAGCATAAGGATGTTAAATGCATGGTGGATATCCATGATTAGCCACTTGAGACAGAACCGGCAGCAGCCAAAGATTTTAAAATAAATTATTCAAGATTTGTTTTACAAAAATTTTCACATATTTCAAAAAATTATTAAAAAATTTATAAAACTGCATTTATGCAAATTTAACCTGACTTCTTATAAGCCTTAGTTTCATACAGGCAGCTTTACTTGTTAAGTATTCGCGCACTCACCCTCCTTTCATGCGGGTGCTCATTCGAACCAGAAGGTTGCTAGGAAAGGAACCCCTACCCTAATGAAGAAATGTACGAGGATGAAGACTTCGTGGACGAAGTCTAAGATGAAGACTTTTGAGATGTCTAGAAGCGCGTACATGCATTTCGCTTGTAGGGATTTAAATCTTTACTTGGCTTTTATTGAATGATGTTATTCCGCTGCTTAAAGGCCTGCTTGTCGTAAATCTATGTAATAAATATTGTGTTGGAAGATACTTTAATGTATGAATGTTTAATTGTGCTTGCTATGATCCAAAAGATGTGATATGTGTGTTATATCTAGTTAATTCAGGGACTAGAACATGTAAAAGAACATAAGGGATTCAACTACATTTTTGGGTCCTACCTCCCGCGCTTATGATCCAAGAGTTGAAAACAAATCAAAATAAAATAATAGATATTCCATTTTGATCAAATCACTTTAGTCCAATCAAAAACCATGGTTGACTCGGTCAAAGGACTGTTTGTTTTCGGTTTTGATAATTTGAGGGCCGAGTTAATCCGGTTTGAAATTTAGGGACCAAAATAAGTTATCTGCCATAACTCGGGGGAATAAAACAATACTTCTCCGAAAAGCACTAAACAACACTTTTTGCCCCCAAAAAATAGACTGAGAAACTGATTAAAGAATATAAATAGGAATCAAACAGGGAAGGGGCAACAGGGAAATGTTTTGACTTTCATACGTCTAAGATTTCGACATAGAAATACCAAAATACTCTCTTAAATGAATGATTAGGTCAGCTCAACGTAATAGGCTAATAGCTCGCGGACATGGCAAAATGCAATGTAGTACTCTCTCCGGTCACAAAAAGAAGTCGCCGTTGACTTTTACACACAACTTTGACCATTCGTCTTATTCAAAAAATTTATGTAAGTTTCATTTATTTTGTTGTCATTTAGTTTACTGTTAAATATATTTTAAGTATGACTTGTATTTTTATATATTTATATTTTTTGAATAAGACGAATGGTCAAAGTTGTGTGTAAAAGTCAACGGCGACTTCTTTTTTTGACCGGAGGGAGTACTACGCATAGTAACTGCTCCGGTGTCCGATTCCTACCTCTATCTCGTCATAGCTGTAGCTGGTGAGCGCAATGGTGTCTAGGCAGTTTAGCTAGCAAACTCTTATGTCTCAAAACAGCCATGCATTCAAAACTTCGAATGAGGCGCGGAGGTAGCTGGAGTTGGCGTGTCAACACCAACAGGTGACAAGGCCCAGGAAGTTCGATTGGAACTTACTTTAAGTTTTCACAGGCCAAATTTTTTATTTTTGAAGGAGAGGCAAGCTTGGAATTTATTACCCAACTCTTTTGAATGCATACCTAGTTCCATTGCAGACCCCAATCGACAAAACTCATGGACAAATGAATGCTTGAATACATCCTCAGATATGTTCCTTGCTCCATCAGAAAAGTTTCTACAAGATTATTACCTTCTTTTATATTTGTACACATGCCCTGTTCAGGTCAACAAAAAGTACTGGTTCCAATAGGAAAAAAATATGTGCTTTCTTCCAATGCTTAAATCCCAATTATGTATTGATTAAGGATAAAGGTATCAAAAACGAAAAGGTATCCTTTAGAATAAAGATATGTGAACTAGTTACATGTTGGGTAATTTGCAGTAAACCTATCGACAGATATACACAGTTATGAAATTGGTATACATGGTTGCTTATAGAAATTTTTTCCTATAATGGACCATCTCCAAATTTATTTGAGATGGCAAGATTTCTCTAATCTTTAACAGACCACCAGGGCCTTATGCACATGAAATTAATTATTGATAAAACAAAATCCTAAATGGAAATTATATCTTCATCGAATTGAATCTGTTGGAGGACTGCACTCCAATGTCGTAACCCCTGGCAGCGATCTAAGATGGCGATGTATCAACATCTCCATCCTCAGAGTGTGAGGAACCACCACCATTGCCCATCTCAGTATCACCATCACTCTGTCCTGTGAACAAGTCTGTCTTGTTTCGCCTTAGCAATCCAACCTTCCTTTGTTCTGGAAAGAAGAATGAAAGAAAAGAAATGTACATAGATTGTGTTATTTCAGTCATTGCCAAGCTAGTTTTAGTGTAACTATCAAAATACTTTAAAATCAAAATACTTCAAAACTCGGGACTTACTTTTGCTGGTTATGGTGTTGCGAGTCATCGCCAAGAAGTCCTCCCACGTGTACTTCTGCAGCTCGTTCTTCTCTTCCTCAGAAAGCTCAAAGTTTGGCTCCCTTCCACACATAAAAGCAGCCCTGTGCGTATTTGACATATCAAACATTGTTGACTCACGAGAACATTAACAGGTAGGCAAAAGATCAGGCTCACTTGGGGTGTTTTTTATAGTACCAAACCATTATTAGGGAGGCTTAAGCATTTAACAATCCTAAAATAAGGGATTTCATTTGGTTCATTAAAAAAAATTGACATGAAAACCAACAACATAGGCGATTTAAATGTTTGCAAAAATGTTCAACAAATTGGTGTTCTGGAAGTATTAACTAAAAAATACAACAAATGACACCCAAAAACATTAGAAAGCATGACTAACCATTGGGTTGTCTTGTCAAAAGCATCTAGCAGCATTGATACTTGCTTTTGTGTAGATGGAACTTACAGTGCATCTATGCATAATTGTGGACTTGTGCGTCTATATGCCAAGCAACAATGAAGTTATTAACATTTGTGGATTGGGGCATGTCTAGTGGTGTTATCAAAAGTTGCCCATTTTTATATAACAGTGAGCACCTTGCCTACTTTTTTTGCTCAAAAAATTACCCATTTGGGGTTCCCAACACTGGCGCAATAGGGTAGGGATTAAAATATAAGAGAGAAGTAGAGAGAAGTAGGGTAATGATTGAAAAGTGGATGGATAGTGATATGATAGTTCACAAATAGGGTCAGCACTGGTTATGCCCTTATTACCAATCTTCAACAATAAGGGAGATATTTGGAGTCCTACCAACTAGCGTGGAATTAAGGTGATGAGCCACACAATGAAATTATGGGAGAGGATTATTGAACATTGTTTAGGAAGGATGATGTGTTACTAAAAACTAGTTTTGTTTTAAACCTCAGAGATCAACCACAAAAGCAGTCTTCTTGATAAGACAACTTATAAGAGATGAAGGGAGCAGAAGAAGGATTTGCATATGGTTTTCATTGACTTGGATAAGACATGACAAAATGCCAAGAAATGTCATCTGGTGATTGTTAGAGAAACTCAAAGTCCCAACAAAGTATGTTAGAGAAACACAAAGTCCCAACAAAGAGAAACATAAAGATAAAAGGTGGTTTGGACACGTTCAACATGAGGCATCGAGAGGCACCAATGCATAATGGAATTCCTATGCATACTTAATGTAAGAAGAGGAAGGGGGTCAGCAGGAAGATTAAAAGATCAGAACATATCCAAAGACTTAACCTTAGCAAGGGGTGCATGGAAATATGCAACCACGCCCAAGCCATGGCCTAGCTATTGATCCTCTTTTTTTTTAAAAAAAAAGAATAATACTAAAAGTTGGTGATCTCTTATTGGCTTTCATTTCTAGCCTACCGCAACTTACTTGGAACTAAAAGGCTTAGTTGTATTGATCTTCATGTTACGTACAATAGTTTGTTTTCGATAATGTTGAAGAGAAACTATTTGAGAATAGTGATTAGTAACTATCCAGGTAATGAAAATTTTCATGAAAATACAGACACAAGGAATAACAGAATGGCAATCAAGCAGAAAACGCTCTATTATATGTAAGATGGAAACTCATGATCACACATAGGTATGTTTTGAGTACTGCAGGGATCCGGCGATTCGGTCCCACGGCTGTATTAACACACCCTCAAAGTGAGACCCGACTTATTGTACTCGTGGGGATTTGAACCCAGGTGGTGGCCTTCACAACCAAGCACCTTTACCACCTGCTCTAGGAGCAGTTCTCATCACACACAGGCACAAAGGTATGTTGATGGAAATTAATCATGATCACACATAGGTATGCAAAAGTAACCAAGTAAAGCTTAGTCCAGCTAATACCTGTCATATAACCGAGCAGCTTCATCCTGTGTTCCAACAGTACCCAAGTGAATTTGTTTCTTATCGACCTTTATAGCAGCTTGCCATTTCATGTTTTTGAAATAAACACCTCTCATTATGCATGGTTCTTGGTCCTCATACTGCTTTCTTCTATGTCTTTTTCTGCGCTTGATTTCCTTGCCTAAAATCATAAGGAAAAGTAGAATGCTCTGATCAGCTATAGAGTAATTTGTCATGTTCAATTCACATGCTAACAATTTTAAGCAAGGATGGAAGTAAAGGTGAGCTATGCCAATCTGAAATGAAGATGTTTTATAGTTCAAGAAGTAAATGGAAAAAACAGGGATAATCCTTTTGAAGACAGGAAAAAATTTATAAAAAAAAAACAAAGAAAAGTAGCAGCAGCAGCAAGCACGTTCATCAAATCGAGTGCCTTCAGCGGCACAAATTCGAGAACAACAAACAAACTCAGAGGGGACAAGAATAGGAGGAGCCTACTGCTGGAGCCAGAGGGGACTAGAAGAACAGAGCACATGTAAAAGGGGGAGAGAAATAGAGAGTGCGGGTGGGTGCGCGGGTGAGGGTAATAGAAAGGAGAATATGGATTAAGGGGGCAAGTGGTTAGAAGGGTCTGGACGGATAGGATGCCTGACATAGAGCATAAAAAAGAGAGAAAGAAAAGGTAATTAATTAGTTTTTACCTAGGATACCCAGATACTTCTGAAAACTGACGTATATGTATCTTGATACGTATTAGATACGGATACGTGTCAGATACGGCCGGATATAGAGCATAAAAAAGAGAAAAAGAAAAGGTAATTAATTTGTTTTTACCCAGGATACCCGGATACTTCTAAAAACTAACGTACCTATATCCTGACACGTATCGGATACGGATACGTGTCAGATACGACCGGATATGTCCCGGATACGTATTCAGATTTTTGATGATTTTCAAATAATTAATATAATCCGGATACTTGTGGAATACCTTCCTAATACCTGAGGGATACTTCTCAGCCTATTATTTAGCTCTCTAGGTCTCTAGCCGATGCCTCCCCTCAATATCCTAAACCTAAACTCCACACCATCCCCGCTGCCCTAGCGTCCCCACTGTCCACACCACCCACCGGGTGCGCCACCTGCCATCTGCTTCATTGCCGTCCCTGCAGTCCGCGCCTTCCGCGCCATCGGCCGTCCATGCTGCCCATTGTCCCCGCGCCTAGCGGTCCTTGTCATCTACGCTGTTGCCTTGCCCGAGGTCCCCGCCGTCCTCGCTGTTCGCGCCGCTCGCCGTACCCGCCGAGCCAAGGCCGGACGCCACCACGCCTGGATCTGGAGGAGGGCAAGCGCCGTCGGCTGGCCGCGTGGGAAAAGGGGGTGCCGCCAGGCATGCTGAACTGAGGTTGGAGCCTCAGAGGACGCCGCCGCCGATGCATCGTGCCGACTGCCGAGGACGAGGAAGATTAGGCAGGTAGTGGTACAGTGGTACTACTACTCCCTTTTTACAATTAGCATTTTTGTATTTACTGATATTTAATTATTTATATATATATATATATATATATATATATATATATATATATATATATATATATATATATATATATATATATATATATATGTATCCCTGTATCGGTGTTTTAGAGAAATTGTTGTATCGCAGTATCGACGTATGCGTATCCATATCCGTATCCTCGTATCTGGGTAACATAGGTTTTTACCTCTCCGTTACTATTGAGATAAAGATAAAGATTGTCAAACATGAATTTGCTTTTCACTGAAGCTAACAAATCTCCCTTATATTGCAATTTTTTTGTGGCGATGAGATTAACTTTTCCCCAACTTAAGATCTATGTAAAATATAGAGCTTAAAAATTGATACAATTTATATTAATGAAAGGCTATTTTGATGAGGAACTTTATATGTATTTCAAAAACACCATCTGTCATAAAAGTTACCACAGGTAATCTGAATTTTATAATATATATAACTAGAAAATATACTATGTTAGAATAAAGTATCAACCTGGATAGTACTGGTTCTTCTCTTCCTTCAAAGTGTCAGAACCATTTGAGGATTCAGGCAGTGCATCAGAAATCTGGGCCTGCAGCAAAAAAATCATCTTATCAAACAAAACCATCTTTGCCCTGGTAAACAACAAGTTTTCAACAGCATCAAAAGCACAATGTGGTTTCTGAGATGAATCACTACAATACACATGAAAATATGTAGAGAACAATAACAAGAGAGCAGATACCATAAGAAGCTGCTTCTAAAAATTGGTGTCCATAACAAATACAAGAAACAGCCAAGCACAATCATGTAAAAGAACTAATGCTCCCCTTGTGTAAAGCCACAAGTTGCAACATGTACTGTCAACAAGCCCAGAACAACTGAAAATAATCTCCGAGACGTTTAAAGCCTAGAGTAAAATCAGAGTTCCAAGTGGTTTTTACTTTCTACAAACCCAGCAATTTCTGGATGATGGCGGTCTATCAAATGGTTTGAACCCAACAACAAAGGTAGCATATCAATTATTTCAAAATTTATTCAACCAGAAGGTATAGTTATATACATCATGGGCACCAAGACAAAAGCACCATGCCAAAGATACCAGCACGTAAAATGAAGCATTAAGTGAATAAATATTGTGATCCTAGAGCTCATTGATTTCAAAATAGACGGACAAAGCTGCATAATCTGTTCCATCTCCCGAAATTAAATTTTTTGTACTATGGTTTTGTGAATCTTAAAGGTACCCAGTGCAGAAAGCTTCCACGCAAGGTGGGGTCTGGGGAAGAGAATTTCTAGACAGCCTTACCCTTGTAAAATTTGCAAAGAGGCTGGTTCGAACCCAGGAGTCCAGGACACAAGTGGAGAGACTCTACCACTGCACCAGACCCACCCTTCATGGTTTTGTAAATCTTAGAAATCATGAAATGAGATTTACACGATGTATTTTATTTTGTAATGCTATTTTGTGGTCTATGATAGGTTTACAGTCTTGCCATGTCCACTATTGTCAAATAAAGTTGATACCAAAATATACAAAACAAGCACCAAAATGAAACTAAAATTAGCTTGCAGAGATACTCATTATTCTGTTCGCTTAAACTTCAATTGTACCCTTCAGAACCCATAATTTAAACTAGAAAACAATTAAAAATAGAAATGATTATAGCATGGCTTCCATAGATATCAAACACAAGGTGGAAAATGTAATTTTGCAACAGCATATGATAAATGCAAAGTTGTACTAGCGTTTAAATGTAGAACTTACTATTGGCAACGGGTGCACACTGAATGGCTTGACGTTGGAGTGAGCAACTTCCACAGTTTTTTCACCCTCAATAGGCTTAGGAAGATCAACTGGCAATGAATCTTTCCCTGAAACAAAAGCTAAACTGGTGTAATTCTTCAAAAAATATAAGGCATAATTAATCTAGAGAGATGCTTGTTACATAAATGATCCCAAATAGTAATGATCCTATCTTAGGTTCTAACTATGGGAAGAAAAATAATAAGAACGTAACATAATGATGTTTCGAAAATATATTATTTCCAACGGTACCTTACTTTGATCATTAGACAAATCAACAGTTAACACTAAAAGCATGTAAAGATATATAGATATAAATCTGGTCGTTTTACAGGAATGTGTAATGTGTAATTGTACAAATCTGGTTGTTTAACAGGAATGTATCCTGTCTATTTGGCTATATAACTACGAAAGTTTGTACCCGTCTATTTCTTATCAAAATTCTAAAAGAGTTGCATATCGACGAGACCACACTCCTCGTGGAGTCGCTCGTACGAACGGGGTAGATTGAAAGCACGCCGCTCCTCGTCGATCCGCCGATGGTAGCGGTCAATTGGCCACTCTTCTTAGTGGCATCGATCGAAGGAACGCTGGTCATCGTTGTCGTAGTACCCGGAGCGGAACATCCCGAGGGATCATCCTGCTCTGATACCAATTGTTACGTGCAAGCACGCAACAGGGGATACAGCCCTTGACGCAGGCGAGACGAGCTGTTGTCGAAGCTAATGCCTAGGCTGTTATCGGAGCCACCGTCTATGAGATCTAGATCTCAAATTACTTCATTGCTTGAATGATAGTAAAGGATATATGACCATCCCTTTTATAGGAAGGGCGGACTTAAGCCTTAGGAAAAAAACCGACTTGATCTCTAAGAAAAGAGTTGACTTGTCATAAGAATATATCTAAACTACTCTATAATTAAGCAGTTGGCCTAGATCCAACTACAAATCACATCCATCTATTTCCTCAATCCATCATCCAACAGTCATAATTTTTCAGAAGTTTGCTATCAAATATAGACCACGGACTCCTCGATACGTATAGACCACGGACTCTTGCCCATAACTCGATACATATAAACCATGGACTCTTACCCATATATACATATACATAGAGACCACGGACTCTTGATTCAATACGTATATATCACGGACCCTTGACTCGATACATATAGACCACAGACGTTTACGCATAACTCGATACGTATAGACTACCGACTCTTGCCCATATATACACATACGTAGAGACCACGGACTCTTGGCTCGATACTTATAGACCACGGACTCTTGATTCGATACGTATAGACCACAAACTCTTACGCATAACACAATACGTATAGACCACAGACTCTTGCCCATATATACATATACGTAGAGACCACAGACTCTTGACTCGATACGTATGACCACGGACTCTTGACTCGATACATATAGACCACGGGCTCTTGCCCACAACTCGATACGTATAGACCACGGACTCTTGCCCTTGCCCATATATACATATACGTAGAGACCACGGACTCTTTAACTCGATACGTATAGGCCACTGACTCTTGACTCGATACGTATAGACCATTGACTCTTGCCTTTAACTCGATAGGTATAGACCATGGACTCTTGTCCATATATACATATACATGGAATTAATTTTTATTCTCCCATTATAAATCTTCCTAATTTTTTCGAATTCTTCCTAGACTAGAACTAACAGACTAGCACCCGTAAAGACCATGCATGGACTCTTGCCCATATATACAAGGGACTAATTTTTATTCTCCCATTATAAATCTTTCTAATTATTTTTCCAATTCTTCCTAGACTAGAACTAACAGACTAGCACAGTACACTATAAATAGGGCGGGGGCGGGCACGTACGCCCCAATCATACATACTCATACATATAAAATGTCTGCCCAGGCCGCACGGTGCAATAAATTCAGAACTCTGTATAGAAGTAGGAGTATTGCGTAACTCTCTTAAAAATATGCTCCAATATCCTCCCCTCCATGTCAATGCGTGCAGACATATACAACCTGTTAATTAAGCTTACAGCACGATAAATAACAATTGTGATGCACATATATAATTACAATTTACAACCTGACCGGCCCATCGAGAGAACGCATCGCTACTTTTAATTAAATGAGTAAGTATCACATGAATTTATGCGTACATCCATGTACAAAATTGATCTATTAATAAAAAACAATTATTTGCATATTATTGCACTCGTTAATTAATCTATATCTATATCTTGATTATTTAATTTTGCTTGTTCAGATGTTTCATGAGATGAGCCACGTTAATATCAACCGAATGAGACAACCAATGCAATAAAGAATGCTCCTACACCTGCTCCACATAAATATAGACATATAGAAAAAATTGCACGTGTCCTAAATGTTTATTTTTTCTACAAATTGTTGATATCAGCATTGCTCCGACGTGCTTTGCACATGCACGCTTGCTAGTTCTTAATAAAGAGGAACTAATAAGGTAATATTTATAACACTAATAGCAGCGGGCCGTGTGCTACAGAACCCGCATGCACTGTTCACGCATCTGTTCATGGGCCTAGCCCTTGTTGGGCCTGCCCATATCAGAATGTATAATTGTAATTGTACAAATCTGGTCGTTTTTCAGGAATGTATCCTGTCTATTTGGCTATATAAGTACGAAAGTTTGTACCTTTCTGTTTCTTATCAAAATTCTAAAAGAGTTGCATGTCACTTAACCAAATAAAATAATAGAAGGTAGCAACCTATACAACCATTTTTTAAAAGAGATGTCCCAATATGTAATCAACTGCATTTTAAATTTTTATTCAAGCAAAGGAAATTTCCAATTTTTACAATATGTTTGTGAAAAGTAAGCAGCCTGCACCACTCGAAAACAACAAATCCATCTTCCACCATGTAATTTGGACAAACAGAATGCTCTGCACCAGGTTTAACAGGATGGTTCTGTTCTCAAAGGTTGGGCCCACTCGAGGTGACAATATCATGTTGCCATGCAGGACGCCATGCACGGCACAGCAGGCCTTTCAGTCCATATGAGAGGCAGGTTTTTTTGTGCCAGGTGTGTCCAAAATGACCTATAAGGGCATAAGCAGGCAGCCAAATGGAAGGCAAGGTGGCTCAGCTGCCATCATATGCCCATGCAAGGCCAGATCAGAGACACATGTGAAAATTCACCACCTGTGTTGACTACTCTAATGCCCGTAGCAAGTCCCAAGCGATGCAGCAAATAAAATATAAGAGACCGAAATATGGATGAACAGTGAAAATGGGTGTGAACAGTAGATAGGATTCCCAATTTAGGGCTAGCATCAGCTCAGACATGCTCATTAGAAATACTATCCTAACAAATGATCCCTAACCATAGCTATATCTGTGCTAGGGTGGGCCCCACATACTTGACAGCATGGATTCGATGTGGCATCCTAGCAGTCTCCGGTCAAAACTCTTTGCACTGAAAATTCTGGCACTAGAAGAAACTATAATTCACAATCAAACTTGCAGGTCATGGAAACCCACTGTCTCCTAATGTTCTATGACTCATTTGACTATTCATAACTCCCTCTTTAATCTTAACATAATTGTGTGGTCCTCCTATGTGCAAGCGGCGTAGCAATCAACTACATGTACATGTTAGGGAGTTGTGATTTTTTTCATACAAAAGTTTGACTACAAGAACAATTTGAGAGATATACCTCTTTTTAGTAAATTATGCATTGAGATAAGGTGACTCATGTCCAAACCTACTGGGATTTACGGTATACTATAAAGATTCCTCAACTAATCCTGATTGTACTCGGTATCATACTTCTCTTTAGGTTAAAATTCCTACTTTATTTCCAAGAAATAGAGGATAATTTAAAGCCATAATGTGTGGCTATGGAGAACGCAAGCAACAAAACAGCCCAACCAGAGCAAGAAGTATGCAAGAGGACTAGAGAATTTTACATTGTGGCCTTTGTACATAATGTAACTAATCTTCTTAATATATAATTACAGTAGGAGTCTCCCTTACTGTTAAATATTTTAAAAAACAATCCAAGAGTTCTAAGTTCTAACACAAGCTTGAGATGGTTGGGAGAGAAGCAATTGTTAACTCTTTTGATATTGTGACTAAGAATTGTTGTTGGCTCTGCCAAAATTCTCTCCCTTTGCAATTATTTCACCATCAATACTTCAGTTCTCTACTAGAATTCTTGACTTTGTTATCGATGTCTTACATGCTTGTGTTTTATTTGCATCTTTGATCTGATATAGGGGCTGCTGTGTGTACCAATTTATACACCCAAAAAAAAAAAGATTTTACATGTTTACACAACATAGCTTCTCTGGACAATTCTTTACAACATCTCAGCAATATTTTCCAAGTATTAAAATAAATTTCTCTTACCAGAACAAAGCCCCAATAGTCGACGTCTCCTCAAGCTAACCATGTTTGCAATGCCACCTGCAATTGGGTCAGAAATATGAGGATACAAAAAAAATTAGAATTCAATACTACAAAGTTGGTTAAGCAAAAAGTATCAGCATCAAAATTAGAAACTTTCATAAAGTAATTGGTGTCATGCAAGTACTCAGGGGCTTTAGTTGTAACACTTCCATCACTAATATGTTGGAACTTGGAAATTGTAAGCGGTATTTATCATTTTAATGGCCATAACATTTTCTTGTCCATGAATAATAATGTCACATGTGTTGTTCAAAGAAGCTACACAATAATATTTGACTTTTAAAGCAATACTCCGTACTCTGTAGAAATCAAAAATATGTTTTTTTTATATTTCATATAACCCAATTTCCATTGAAACGGTTCAACATACAAGGGAAGTGAAGATAAGTGCAGTCCTAAGAACCAAAATATAGTAAGTTAAGCATAAAAACAGTTCTAATAATTTTCACCATCCTAAATCTTTATAACTACGCATGCATGTTAAGGATAGGAGGGACGAAATAAGGCCAAACTCACAAAGAAAATAAAGTGTCTTATTCAACTGAGACAGAAACAAAACCAACAAGGCCGCAAAATAGAGTAGCTGCAATTTATGAATCAATTATGTTCCAGGAATAGCTCTTACAGCGTATTTCACCAATCATCCAATAAAAATAAACAACATTAACAGATCTTTTAATCACCTCAAACAAATGAACGCGGAAAACACCACACTGATATCAAATTACTACTAAAATAGAATCCACAAAGGCTATATCGCACTACTGACGATATCACAATAGCAGGAATAATCCAGTGAGGTCATATGAACTATCTTCAATCCCTCGTCACAAAAAACACACCACTGCCACCTCCAATCAAGTATCCACTGTCACAAGGCCCACAATTTTCATTGGGAACTCTGGAACTATTAGAACACAACAAATTGAGGCTTCAAAGGGGAACAAATGAACAAGAATGCTAGATCAATTTTCCCAGACAATCTCCAACCACACAGCATTAATTGACGAAACACCCACTTCAATCATGTGGAGACACAAGTCGCCCATTGTGGGAGCAACAGAAATGTGATAGCATCCAGTGACTAAATGATACCCTAAAAATAGAAACCAAATTAAGGTAGTGCACATGTGACCACTAACAGTTAGCACAACAGGTCAGGCACACTGCAGGGACTACAGAACCTTGGTAAGCTTCGCCAAATTAACTCTTCTAGACAGAGACATCATCACTAATAGTGAAGTGTTCGGAAAAAACGTATTTGATAGTATATCACCTTAGCCTGCAATGAGACTCGAAATAAGGAAGTACGGCTAATGAAAGATATTTACAGAATCAACCATGTACGGCTCAAGCCGAATACAAAATCAATACTCAATCCCCAAAACCCAATTTGTACGCATAATTATCATCATAACAACCAACACAATTCTACCTGATTCCTTTCCACAATTCGTTTTACACCCAGCGCCATCAACCCAACGAGAAGCAGCAGAGCAAACAGTCCCAAGCACAAACCAGTGGGTGGCAATAAACCCCGCCCAACCACTCTTCAGCCACCCACCCCAGAAACCAATCGAGCAATCCAAAGAAACCCTCAGGAACACAAGAATTCGCCGCGAGTCCACGCCCACCCGACACGCCCCCCAACCACCGCCACCTTCCAATCCAAACGCGCAGGGGCGGGACTCAATCAGCAAGACCACACCGCGGCACGGAGGAGGCAAAGACATCACCGCCGCCGCCGCCATGAACGGGCTGAATTCAAGGGGCAGTAAAAACGCCGGCCAATAATCATCCCACGCCGCGCGCAGGCCGCAATTCAAGAAACCGCGAGGGCGCGCGCGCGCCGCCGGGGAGCGGACGTCCTCAATGCATCGCGACGTCCAAGAGGGGGGGAAACGACGGAGGAGAGCACGTACCGGCGGCGGTGGCGGCGGCGGCGAGAGGAGGAGGGAGCGCGGGGCCGAGGCGGGCAGGCGGCAGCCGCGGCCGCGGGGTGAAGAAAAAAGAAGTTGGTAGGGGAAGTTGGCGAGGGATACAAGGAGGGTGGCTCACATCTACTACCACCACCACCTTTGTTTCTCTCTCCTGCGACGACTCTACTCTTCTTATCTTTCTTCTCCTCCCCGTTAATCTTTTCAGGGTATTTTTTTCCTCTGTGGAATTTAATTTTTTGTGATGCGTATTGGTGACGTACCGGGCTCGCGGGCCGTATCCGGGTCGCCTTGATGGGCTCCCCTTCGTTCCGGCTCAGGAGAAAATGACGGGGTTGCCCCTGGATGTGCAACGGCCCACTTGCTCGTCTGCGGGTAGGAGTTGGGCGTGGACTTTTCCAGGTTGATGGCTCCATGCAGCGGGGGCGAAGCCGACGGGCGGCGGCGCCTCCTGGTCCGGCGTTGGCGGCGCTGCCGCAGGGGTTAGTGCCGAGCAGGGCTTTTATAACCGTTTTAGCCCTCGTGCGGATGTTAACCAACTGCTAGGTTAACCGTTGGCTAAAATGGTGACGGTGTGAAAACGCCGTCGAAACTCCGGTTAACCACGGCTAACAGATTCAGTTTGGTAACAATGGGTGCCAAATTGTCCGTCCGCGGGCGGAAGCTGGAAACGCAAGAGCAAAGGCGGCTAAGAGGGAGGAGGATCGGTGGCGCAGAGACAAGAAGGAGGGGTGGCACGGCTATAGAGGCGACGCTTCCGTCCGTCACATGGACTTGCGCCCACCATGGTTGGATGTGACGCGGACAAAAGGTATTAAGGTATATAGATACAGTGGGGGGTATAAAATGGCATTTTACAAATGGGTTCTTAGCTAAAAAGAGATAGATAAGACCTCTTTAAACCAGTGGAACTTGACGGGATGACAAATTTTTGTTTTTCTAACTTAAGTGATATTATTTTCAACTATTAAGATCGAGTAAACGAAAATTATTTCTTGGATTTGTTTTGTAAAATATATTTATATTATTATGATTAAGAGAATTCTAAGATATTTAGTTCGTGCCCCAAGCTTAGGCTTTGTTATCTTAAAGGGTCAAATTTTGACTTAATCGGCTATTCAGATGTTGATTATGCTAGTTGCAAAGTGGATAGGAAGAATACCTTCGACATTTGCCAATTCTTGGAAAGATCGCTAGTTTCGTGGTCATCTAAAAAGCAAAATTTCGTTGTCCTATCCACCGCCAAAGCCGAGTATATTGTAGTGAAAAGTTGTTGTGCCCAATTATTTTGGATGAGGCAAATCTTGAGAGGACTATGGATATTACCTAAACCATCTCCCACTCTCGTGTGACAACAAGAGTGTCATAAAAATAGCCAACAACCCATTCAAAATAACCATGAACTGTCTCTAATAATATACACATCAGAGACGGTTTACGTAATAACCATCTCTAATAATATACACATCAGACTATTTTTAATATCAGAGACGGTTTTCATGAACCGTATCTGATAGTTTGGATTATCACTGTCAGAAGAGAGATGGTTTCTAGACCGTCTCTAATGACTCTGATGAGGTGATCAGCAGCAATGTTTCTTCATTCAACTATATCAATACCTAGATCAATACTCAAATACATGTCCATCTCTGAAGCATCGGCTCTCGTCTCTCTTGTCTCTCTCTTAGCACCAGCTCTTCATCCTCCCCATCTCTCTCCCTCTCTCATTCCTATTGCTCCATCTCTCTCTCTCTCTCTCTCTCTCTCTCTCTCTCTCGTGCAACAACTCTTTCAACTCCCCCATCTCTATTTCTCATGCAACAACTCTTCCTCCTCCCCACCTCTTCTCGCATGCAGCAGTCTCCATCCCTCTCTCATCTTGCACCACCACTCTCTCTCCTTCATTGATCCACCTCTCTCTTTCTTCGATCTACCTCCTCCATCATCTCCCTCTTGCTCCATCCCCTCTCCTCATGCAATGGTTTCCTCCCCCCATCTCCTTCTTGCTCTCTCCCATCCCCATCCCCCTCTTGCTCTCTCCCCTCTTCTTATGAAATGACTTAATGGAGAAGAATATGGCCATGATTTATATAAGATAGCCAGATTTAAGTCCAGATTTTGGGAGGAGATGGTCGGAATTGGAGAATATTACCCTCAACTTTGGCTTGAAACATCTATTGTGAGTACTAAAATATTTTGTTTGCTCTTGTGCGACATCTTATTTGCCTTTATAAAACTTTATTATCTTTCCCCTAAACGATGTTGTAGTGTTTTCATTCAATTGTTGCAATTGTTTTATTTAAAACTTGCGGTGCTCAAATTCAAATGTCGTAACGGCTATTTTTTTTGATATTTTATTGCTCTAATTCAAAATATTGCAGCGTTTTAAGTCAAATGCAGCAGAGCTCTAATTCAAATATTGCAGCCGCTATTTTTTGATGTTTCAATGCTCTTATTCAAATGTTGCAGTGTTTTTTATCAAGCTATTGCAGTGCTCTTATTTGAATGTTGTGATGCTTGATTCAAATGTAGCAGCAACTATTTTTGGCATTTCAGTGCTCTATTTCAAATGTTGTAGCAGGTACTTTTCAATGTTTTAGTGTTTACTATCTAGTGTTTCAGTGTTTACTTTTCAATGCTGCAGTGCTTTTACTTTTCAATGTTGTGACATTTTGTTTAATTTATTGCAATAACGTTTGATTTAGTGCAACATATGGTTCAAAATTACTGCAACATTTTGATGAAAGTACTGCTACATTCTTCCGAACTAAGTGTAACAGCATCCAATTTTTAGCTTTTGATCAGACGTCCGATCTGTAATCGGCTCCCAAAAAAATTGTTGTTATTGTAATTATGTTCACACCGAAGTGTCGGTCAAATACAAGTAGAGTTTAGGGTTCGGAACCCCCATCGACAAGAAAAATGAGTTCTAGATGTGCCAGTCGATTTGATCCTGCAACCGGTAAGAAAAAAACTTGATCAATTTTAAATAGCCGATTGGATCTATAAATTTGAGACATAAGAAAACAAATCTGAACCAAGGTGACAATAATGAAACTGTCGACTTAGGTCAAATCCAAACTGATAGATTTAAATGATAAATCTACTACCAAGACGATAAGATCAAGTAGATAATAGAGCAGAAAGTGAACAATTTGCGGCTAGTTGATAGAATCAACGAAGTGGCATAAAGAGGGTAAACCGACTACAAAGTAGCCGGTAGAATCGACTAACAAGTATGATGTGACCATGCCCATCATTAGTATGACTAACTCTATGACAAAGAATTTTGACAACTACTTCTTTAGCATGGTCGTCGCCGAGCTTTCCCTCAGCATGGTCTCTACATCACATTGGCGATGAACTAAGTCATCCACTACGGTATCTTCAAATTCTACGATGTCTATAGAGGCAAGGTTTCATCGACCCCACATAGGGATGGATATCGGGTGGGTATTACCGGGTACGCCTGAACCATACCCATACCTGATAACCAAAGATATTACCCAAACCCATACCCAGTTCTATCTACGGGTACATATGCATACCTATACCCAAACCCGACGGCTACCCGATATCCAACGGGTACCCATACCCGCGCGCTCCAGAGTTACTGAAGGCAGAACATTGAATCACATAGCAGCCAGTTAGCCAAGTATATTTTCATTTAACACGTGTTTTTGCTAGCATTCAGAGAGAGAGAGAGAGAGGCACACAGATAAACTGAAAATTTGAAGTTACAGCTATTAATTACAAAATCACAATGAACAATATATATATAAGCACACATGTCATGAGCTATTTTCAATTATTTCGGGTATCCATTGGCTACCCGTGGGTACAGAACAATACCCATTCCCATACTTGCTGATTTATCCGGACCCATTGGGTCGGGTACATGGACTCGTGGGTATTGTTGCCATCCCTACCCCCCACATTGGTCAGGTTGCATGTAGTCGACAAGCTCGTCATGCTAATATTGCGCCGATATCGACACAAGTTCAACCTTCAGCATAGCAACCTCCACTTCATGAAGGCATACTCAAGAAAGACCCATATCCACCTCATCGATGTCCTCATGCCCAACTACTCACGTTGCTCAAGTCCCGGTCCAAGATCAAGCCCAATTCATAGCCTACAAACCCAGTTCGGCCACCATGAGCAGTTCAACTTTAAACTACCATAACTTGGTCATACGAAATTCGTATTGGACGTTCTTGGTATGCACGGACAAGCCCACTATGAGATATTTCCAATGGATCTAGTTTGAGGCCCAAAGGACATCAGAACCAACGGGAACCGCAAAAATAAGAGGACATCTAAAATCTGTTGGGTGTTGCACCACCTTACTTAGGCCTGTAGATCTTGTATGACCTAGGGTCAGTCGGCCACCCCTAACCTATCTCCCACCTATAAATTCAGTAGTCATTGCTAGTTTAGACTAGGGTTTTGTTTTGATTAATTTGTCGTTGCAGTTTAGCGGTCTATTGATTTAAGAAACCCCACCTTGTGAACTTCATCGGCAATTAATTTTCTGATTGCGTCTACCATATTCATACTTGAGTTCTCAATTCGCATGTAGGGATAAACCTTCATGCCTAGGTCAACCGCATACTGGCTTGGTTGGTAATGAATAGATGAGTGGTGTAGCGATTGTTGGTTTTAGATCTGTTCTGATTAAAACTGGATCATCAACGTCGAGTCTCCACAAATCGGCTTACCCATACATGTCGGAAGATCGGACACCCCTTATCTCATCAAAGTAGAACAAAGAATAAACGATCAAATGTTTGGTCCTAATGCGACTAGTTGGTAGCAAGTGAAACATGGTAAGAGTATCGAACTAAATCGAAACAACGTTTACCCGGGGTGTACTGAAAACTGATCGGAAAACGATGCACAATAAGTCGATCGAGATCTAGAGTACGACGAGATCACTCTAACCAGATCTAATGTAAAGGAAAATAGACTTGTATTTGATTGATATCGATTAATGCCTATTACACGGCCAAAGACCATCTATTTATACAAGAAGTAATGCATTTTTCGTGTATACTGTTCGACACGAACTCAAACTAATACTTCCTATCTTTACATTTAATCTGACTCAAACTCTTCTTTGTTCCCTTATTTAAGTTGATATCTTCGTCCTTTCTGTCATACCCCAACCGATTTTGAACTATTTCCATATCTTAGCCGACCTAACCCATATTTTCATATTTTCTTAGCCGACCTAACCCATATTTTCATATTTTCTTAGCCAACTCATATTTTCTAAAGCTGATTCTAGAACCTAAGCATCAACTATATTGTAAATTTTGTTGTTAGCACATCGCATGACAGAACCGAAAGTGTCAGAGCTCAACAATTTCCAATAAACGGAACTAGAACTAATAGCAAAGTAGGAAGTTGAAACTCTAAAGTGTTCATCTAAAGTGTGTTTCTAACAATATAGAAGTTTTTATGATTTAAAGTTGCTATTGTATCGAAAGAAAAAGGCAGTATTACAACAATTTTGTTCTTCCAAATTGTGAGTTGTCACATCCTTGCATGTGGTTTGCAATAGCAAAATTAATGTTTTAGTTTTCCATGCCATATGGCCACCATACTAAAGGATCCAATTTTATATTAGAATTTGAAAGGTTATGATCCCTCTGGATCACATAGGCCAAGTGGCTCGTGGTTTTACCGATTCAAAAATAGTTTAGGAGCTGTGTAAGATCTTTCGTTCTCTATTTCAATGTAAGATCTTTGGTTTTTTATTTCAGTAACCGACTGCCCTATATTGAAATGAACTTTCTAAACATCCATAGCAAAAAGTTGGGCTAATGGCATGCGAGGTTTTTTATTTCTCTCGTTGCAGCGCATGGGCATATTTGCTAGTACTTTCTAAAGCCGATTCTAGAACCTACTCCCTCCATTCCAAAAAGAATGTCATTTTAGCATTCAAACTGAGAGAATAATACCCAAGCCAAATGACGCATATACCCCTAGGTGGTTGGATTAAAGTTGGCTGATTGAGGAAAATAATTATAATAAATGTGCATGAAAAGAGGAGTACATGCATGAGCCTAACAAAAAATACTCCATATTTAATCAATGGGGTGGGACCCACAGTCTAGTATGACATTATTTTTAGGACAAAATTTGAAAACTAAAATGACATTTTTTTTGAAACGGAGGGAGTAAGCATCAACTATATCGTAAATTTTGGTGTTAACACATCGCACGACACAACCCAAAGTGTCAGAGCTGAACAATCTCCAAGACACGGAACTAATAGCAGAGTAGGAAGTTGAAACTCAGTGATACTCCGTGATGCTCAACTAGAACGAACATAAAGCTCGCCGAGATTCAACGATTACGAACATCAAACTCAGTACCCTATTGTTGAAACTCAACTATACTCACCGGGAATGAACTTGATACTCGTCGGAAGTTGATAAAAGTCAATGATACCAATTTGGTTAAAACTCATGATACTCATTGGAACATATTTTACTGCTAGCGTGGGCTAGTTGCACACATAAACAGTAACAAAAAATCAGATTATAACTTGGAGATAAGTCTATATTTTTAGTCCTTAACTTAAAAATCATCATATATACACATTAAACTATAAAATAGATTATTTAACACATCATGTATGAAAGACGAATTATTTTACATCCTTGGTGGCTTAGGAGCTGATTTATGCATTAGGTATCATCCTAGTCGCCTGCATACATGACCAAATTAATGATTTTCAGACTCCAAAAATCTAGAAAAATCTAAAAGTATTTTAGTGCATAAGAGTCCAGCAAAAAATAACTTTAGAAACATTTAATGTTAAAATATAAAAAAATTGGTATTTTTTAAGCTAATTCAACCAGCAAATTTTCAAATTAAAATGTTTTAAACTTTCAAATGTTCGAAAAATATTTTGCCCTATCACTACTACAGAACACCACTTCCATACCGCTACCAGTTCATAAGCATAAAAGCACAAAAAAATCATTTAATGTTTACGAACCAGTAATGGTATTCCAAGATGTCGGGGGAGCAGCCGTCATAGGCTGAGTTGGCCAACAGGAGGAGCCGACACCGCAACCAATGCTGCAATTGCGGCATCCCAAGCAGGGGTCTTCACCGGGGGACTCGACATCGGAGAAGTCAAAGGAGGAAGAGAAAGATGACGGCACTGTGGAGGAAGAGAAAGATGACGGCAGTGCAATGGCCAAAGGAGTAGGAAGAGGAGAAATTGGAGAGAACTGGTAGTGATATGGCTGCTATCTAACAAGATGGGTGATACGTCGACGGTTGTGCAACTTCCAATTTCAATCGGTGTGTCTATATACGGCGAGACTTTGCAACTTTTGAGGCTAATGGGTCATGCCAAAAGACAACGAGGCTTTGCAACTTTTGCCAGTCAATGAAGTCAATCAGATGAAAAAATGCGCTAATCTGCTACTATGAATATAAACTCTTAGATGCTTATTTTTAAATGATGAAAAATCAATCTAACTTGCATATAGGATGTTGGCCGGATGAAGTACGAATCAATGATGTTATGTCAACGATTGAACCATGGCAATGATTTGTATCTGTTTGTACTTCGATTTGTTACTCCATGTTCAAAATGAATTTTGATGTATATATGGAAGTTTTATTGGTTCATATGAATTTCGATTTGTCACCATGAGTTTATATAAAATGATGTTGTATTTGTGCTTGAAACGAGCAACGAAATGATGTTATGCTATTCTGCATCTAAATTTTGTTGTGTGGGTTCATGGCGCGAAACGGAAGTGATATAATATGATCATTATTAGTGGGTGCTATGAACAGGTAATGACATACATATGATCACTATCAGTTCAAGCCATGCGCTGGTAGTGATATAGGTACTAAATATTGGTTTGTGTCATGAACCGGTAGTGATAGGTATATATCACAACCGATTCCCTAACCTGTAGTGGCAAGGTGCCTCATCATTGTCGCTTATTCACTGTCGTTGACATACCCGGCCAGATAATGAACCCCGTTGTAAGTTGGCGGTGAAGAGGTGTTTTGTAATAGTGTATTATCCCTATGCAACAAAGCATTGATCAGATTTTTTATAAACTGTAGACCACATGAATCACTAATCAATCCATATAGGCCAGCGACATGGATAAAACACTCTCTTAACTCCGTCAAAGGTGAAAAATGACCTGATTTTAATAGATGGTTGTCTTAATAGCCGGTTTTGTACTTTTGTGTGTAGTATGATAGTTAAGAAGCATAGCATATAGACTAATTTCTATAATCTAGGGCAAAATATGCTGTTCCTTTGAAAAAATAATCTCGGTGTTTCATCTCGAGACCCTCTAAACTAGTTTTTACAAATTTTCCGTCTCTCCAAATTCCACGCACATAAATTTTGGGATTATGATCCGTCACCGGAGAGGCGGAGATGGCGGCAGGGAGGGCGGGTGGGGCTGGTTGGGACCTGGGAAAGGGCTGAAACGACACAGCCGTGGACTGGTGGTGGCGATGGCTGGACGGCGGACGGCGGGACGCGCCGATTCCGATGGGGGCTTCCGTTGGCGCCGCCCGCCGTAGGCCGTAGTCGCCGCGAGCGCCGACGCCGACAGCGTCGTCCGGTCTCGTTTGTTCGGGAGCCCCCGCATCGGCGTCTCCCGGCCCCTGTCCACCCATGGTTTGGATTGACTGGGGATGGGAGAGGTGGAGCAGTGGCTTGGTTCGCCATGATGGTTCGGTTGATTTGCCAGGAGAGCCGTGCGTAGAACTGGGCTGCATGGGCCTGGGTCACCGGGCCAGAACGAACAATTTTCTCAGGCCCACTTCGGTGAGCCCAATCGATAGCGTGCTTTTGTTTCCTGGGACGCATCGCGCCTCATGTTTGCACCATTTTATAGGTTACTAGCGCGGTAAACGGGCCCGTGTCGCGCCGTCCGATTAATCTTAGTGTTGAAGAATTAGCCTAAACAAATGCCTAACGTTTTATTTCGATCAGGTTCAAATCAGTAACCCATTAAAGTGCAAAGTCTAAAATTTGAGACGTATAGAATGATGCAATCAATTTTGTGAAACTCATTTATTTTCAACTCCTAAATATTTTGATGGACCCTCACCATGCAATCATGGTTATAGTTCAAGATTTAAGCCTTGTTTTTTATGTTTTATTTCATGGACCGTTGACTTTAAACTATAATTATGTTTTTTTCGAAGTCTTTTTTATCCTTCATCCCATTATTTATTAATTATTTATTACGCTTTTTAAATAATTAAATCTTTTGTTTTGGTCCAGAAGAATTTTTTAAAGCAAGCACAAAAGTTAAAACGAGTGGTTTTTATTTCATAATTCAAAAGTACTATATGGTATAGGGTTTATATACAAAACCCTTCATTCTTTTTTCTTTCACTCGAAACCCTAAACAGATAGAGCGATGTAATAAAATTATTTAGTGCTCACCAAAAGGACAAAAGATAGAGCGATGTAATAAAGCATTTGCTAACTTTTTTTTGAATCCTAAAAATTTTAGAAATGGATAAATATTTTTATATATTCACAACGAAATTTATTTCATTTTCATTATTCATAATTTTTTTACTCAAACCTATTTATCTCTAACATCTAAATCCTTTTATAGCCCCTTACCATGAAACTATGGTTGAGATTCCATATTTTAAAGCCTTTTTTAGTTTTTATTTTAATTCCTAGATATTTTTTATGACCCTCACCATGAAACTATTGTTTTATTTTGTAATGTTTTGGCAATAAAATATTTTTTAGTTGGCCATAAAAAGGTACAATGAAAGAAAAAATATGTTATTCTTAAATTCATCCGTAAAAATTTGTACTATTTTTTTGTTGGCCACAAAAGGTAAAAATTTGTCCTAATTTTTTTTGTTGGCCATAAAAAGATAGAACGAAAGGAAAGAATGATTTATTTCTTAACTCATTTCACAACTAAATCTATAATTATTAGAAATAGCTAACCTTTTTGTGTTCCCTCACCATGATATTGTGAACGTTCTTTTTGTCTTTACTGCGCCTAAAAAAAATTGAAAACGCTTACAAACCTAGTACGACCTATTTTAAATTTTTTCCCTTTTTTTGCTCCAAAAATCTTGGGAGTTGGGATTCGAACCCACCACCTACAGGTAAGTGTGGGAATAGGAGAACCAACTGAGCTACATGCACTTGATGCCATCTCTGAAGAAGAACACTAGAAAAGAAAAGGGAAGGTAGAAACAAAAAATCTACGCAAAAAACCCAAGGGAAAAGTTGGGGAGGTTGGATTCGAACACGCCACCTACAACCTACAGGTGGGTATGGGTTGAGGTGAACCAACTGAGCTACGCGAACTGGTGGTGTGGGTTGAGGTGAACCAACTGAGCTACGCGCACTTAATGCGTGGTCCAGAGAAGAACACTAGTAAAGGAGGGTAGAAGAGGGAAGGGAAAAAACCCAGGAAAATGGGCATCGACTGGGGGGGGGGGCTGGGATTCAAACCGTGGCCATCTAGCTGAAGTGTAACGCTGAAAACCAATCGAGCAAGCGCCCCGCATTGTTGATAATCTGTCGAAGGAAATCGTTTTATATATAATTATATATGAACGGCTGGATTTAACTGCTAGTTCACGATCCAAAGGTCACGACTATTCGGATGATGTGGCGGCGCGGGGAACCTGTATGTGGAGGCACCGGAAGGCAGAGACGTTCGCTGGTCAGGCCCTTTGTTATATAGAATTGATTGAGAAGACTTCGGCTCTTTATTAAAAAAAGAAGAAGACTTCGGCTCCATGTGAGACGAAATTATGAAATTGGGAGTGGTTTGATTTACCACTAAAGCTTAATCCTAACTAAACTAAAAATACAAACACTTTAATCTTTTAGTTTAGTTTTCTAATCACAAAGCCACCTCTAAATGCCATTAGAAATAACATAAACAAAGATAATCAATTTTCACAAGCAGATTTAAGAACCCTTTAAAGTCCCGTTTATGGCTACTCGAAACATGCTAAAAAACAAAGAGTTTGCATATGCGAAACGGTGGTGGTAGAAAACTGGAAATTAAGGCCTTGTTTTCCTCCTTAATCTATGTGTACATTCAAAGTCTAAAAAATTGTGAATCCTTGATAGTGAGCTTGAAGAGAAAAAATGAGTAAAATTATAACTCTAGAAACTTTGGGAAGAACCACTTAAAACTTCATAAAAATGACCACAAAATGCTATAAGCAATTAATCTTTCTTGAAGACGTCTCTAAAAACAAGTAAAACAGTGCATCCCGACTCTTGAGTACATCTCGAAGTTACCAGATAAGTCAGATAAGTAAATAATTCATATAAGATAAGCTATAGAGAACTAAACCTAAAAGTGGGTCATAAACAGCCAATTGGATGTCATTTGTTGTGAATAATTGGCTAGACTCCAAGGGACATTTGAATATGTTTCTCAAAAATTGTTCTCTTGTGTTTATGTATTTCAAAGAGTTTTTGCGATAGCTTTCATGATGAAAAACTATACTGAGAATCTCATATGGTTTTCTCGATAAATAAACCTAAACATGCGCTAAGAGCATTTACAATGGTTGAGAAAGTAGTTGTCTCTAATTATTGCCATGTCACGTAAAGACAACACTAGAGATATCATATACAATGGTAGAGATAGCTGCACGTTTTTATAGGTAATTTGCTATCAAACAAAGTTTTTAATTCTCGTGTAGAGTCAACTCTTACTCAAGAGACGTCTCAAATACCTATGCACACTCTCTCCTACACATCATCAATTAGATGACATGGCACTGCTTAGAGATGGCTTAGGTGGTCTGTTATACATGCCATAAGTTGCTCTAAAAAATCTCGCTTTAGGCGGCGAAAAGGGTTATGGCCCAATGCCAGAATTCCTTTGGCTAGGCCACCTTGCACAAAATCCCCGCTTGACCGCCACCGCCGCATGATTTAACTAACCAACATTCCCATCACATTCGTGATTACCACCTAAAAGCAATCCCCGAACGCCACCGACATTGCGGTTCTCGGCCGAAAAAGAACAACCATGCCGCTACCACGTCAATCTGGTACACGCCCACGAACCCGAACTCCCCACCGCCATCGCGCATCCCAACATTCCCAAATTCCCACCAAAGCAATCCTCGGCGCGCGGGCCGCCCACCTCGCCAAACTGTCCCGCATCCCGCCGAACCCACCAAAGCTGCCCAACTGTCGGCGAAGCCCAATCGTCGGCGCGCTTATTAGCCCCTGTTATCACTCTCTGCCATTACCATTAATCCTCTCGCTGCTGTCCCAAATCGGTGAGATTTGACAATTTGCCACTCTCAACATTGGCGTTCGCTAAAATGCCACTCTGACCCACGTGTAATACACACAGATGATCCCATATGTAATACACAGGAGTGGCAAATCATCAATTTTCCCCAATCTCCACTAAATCTAATCCCCTCCCAGCTAATTATAATCCCCGTCTCCCCTCACAGTGCGCACGAGTACGCGACTACACTGTGTCTCCAATGCGACGAGCTCCCGAAGCTTGCGAGCTCTGAAGCCATGGCCGCCGCAGCCGCAAACGCTGGCCCTAGGGCTAACCGCCTTGCCGCCCTCGTAGTTGTGCTCCTGGTGGCGGCCGTGCCCGCCGCCTCCGGCGGCGGTGGCGGCGCCGCGGCGGTGAATGGTGACCGCCTGCGGGCGGAGCAGATCCGGAAGCAGGCGTCCGACGCGGCCGCTTCCGCTGCGGCGCTCGCCGCGGCCTCCCGCCGCCTGCATCTCGACCGCGCGCGCCACCTCCGCCTCCTTTCCTCGCTCCACCGCAACCTCACCGCCACGCTCCGGGACCTCGGCGCCGCCTCCGCGTCAGAGCCGGCGGCGCCGGCCGACGAGGTGCGCCGGCTCGACCTCCAGGCCAAAGAACTGATCCGCGCCGCGCGCGCCGCCATTGCCGACGCGAAGCCGCTCTTCGACCCGCAGCTCAAGATCCAGCGCCTCAAGGACGCCATCTTCGCGCAGAACGAGCTGCTCGCGCGCGCCAAGAAGCGCGGCGCCTTCGCCTCCCTCATCGCTGCCAAGTCCATCCCCAAGCCACTCCACTGCCTCGCCGTCCACCTCACCGCCGAGCGGATCGCACGGCCCGAGAAGTACGCGGACCCGGTGCCACTGCCGCCGGCGCTCGAAGACCCCTCGCTGTTCCACTACGCCATCTTCTCGGACAACGTACTTGCCGCCTCCGTCGTGGTGCGCTCCGCCGTGGCCAACTCGCTGGACCCTTCCAAGCACGTCTTCCACGTTGTCACCGATCGAATGAATCTTGGAGCCATGCAGGTTTGCCCAATTCTGTTTCTCCATCATGTATACATGTTATGCCATTTTTATTCTTCACATTATTTTGTGATTGAGCCCCAATGATTGTGTATTATCTGCTACTGCCATGTCTAAGATGAAATTTATAGTTCTTCTCAACGGAAAAGGCACGGGAGATCAGTATGAGAAACTTTCATACGGGTTGAGATCATATCTAGTGAATATCTAAGAAATCTGGTATGCTGGAAGTAATGTGTTCTTTGAATCTTTCATTCTTGGGCCATGCCTAGTAAAACCACTCGAGCCTGAATTGTTTTCTGAATTTTATTATTCATTATCCCAAATAATATAATGCAATGACATGTACAAGCAGGAATATTGTCAGATTTTGCAACAATTAGCATGCATGGCCCCAAAGGAAATCTTAATTCTGTGCAATACCATTTTAACATATAAAACTTTAGTTTTTTTCCTGATAAATCTTGCCCTGGTAGATCAAACCAGTTGACATTGGTAACTGGCCAGTTCACTTTCACTCATTTTTTGCCCTTGAGAGTTTTAGACAGCAATTGCATATTATAGTGAAATAGAAAAGGCATTTGCATTCATAGACCCAAAGGAAGTCTTAACTCCAGTATATTATCATATAACATATAAAAATCTGTTTTTCCCCGATAAATCACAATCAATTTGATTGCAAAAGAAAACTTTTCAAAACAAAAGCTCTCTTTCTCTGATCGGCGCAGAAGGAAACCTACAATTCATTTGACAGAAAAACCATCATCACCGCTGCAATTTCTGAAACCCTAGGAAAGTCCGAAGCTGTTCTGGCCTCCTAGCTAGCCATACCTGTGCACCGTGCACTAATGGGCCACCCTCAACTTTTTATTATTAATTTTTTTTGTTGCTGTAAATAGTTACTGCTTGTTAGGCGGATTACCTGATACTGGTCTGATTGTTGATTTCGAGTGCTCCAGGAGAGAAGTAGTTATATATTTTTTAAATATACTTGATTAATAACATGAATCGTGGCAGATGGATGAGAAGAGGACGAAGAGCCAATGACAATGACGTCAATAATGGGTAGTGCTTTTTTTGTTGTACATCAGTGCCTAAGCAATGAGCCAATGATCGAGCTATATTGTTGTTTACTCAGCCACACTATCAGCGAAAGAAAAGGCTACTTTATAAACATTTTTTTGTAGACTAAAGAAAAATTGAATCTGAATTTCTGTGTAAATTGATTTGGGCATTCATAATAGATTTTGCTTTGCTGTCACCACAGTGAAATGCTACTTTGCTAACATGTACCATAAAAAAAACTCATAATCAGAATACTGACTCTAGAAACATGCAATGCTGTTGCTAGTTTGTCTAGATCATCTTTGAGACATTGAGATTGTGTGTGCCTAAGCTTTTAAATGTTGTAGTTTTGATACCAGTGTGTTATACATTCTATGGTTCCGTTATTAGTTTTTTATTTATAGTGAATTGATAGTTCTATGGCATGTGACTGCAGGTGATAATCCACCTAATGGACTTAAAAGGTGCACGCTATGAAGTCAAAGCATTTGAAGACTACAAATTTCTCAACTCCTCATATGTCCCTGTACTCCGGCAACTGGAGTCAGCAAACCTCCAGAAGTTTTATTTTGAAAACAAGCTTGAGAATGCAACCAAAGATGCTAGCAATATGAAGTTTAGGAATCCCAAGTATCTCTCCATGCTCAATCACTTGCGATTCTATTTGCCTGAGATGTACCCAAAGCTACATCGGATTCTTTTCTTGGATGATGATGTTGTGGTACAGCGGGATCTTACAGGATTGTGGAAGATTGATATGGATGGAAAGGTGAATGGAGCCGTTGAAACTTGTTTTGGTTCGTTTCATCGGTATTGGCAGTATATGAACTTTTCACACCCCCTGATCAAAGAGAAGTTTAACCCTAATGCATGTGGATGGGCATATGGCATGAACTTCTTTGATCTTGATTCTTGGAGGAGGGAGAAATCTACTGAGCAGTACCATTACTGGCAGAATCAGGTATTCTTTTTTCCTTGGATCATCCTAATACAGATTATTATTTGAAAATTTTATGAATTTCTATTTGTAATATTAAATTGGCACCAAACTGTTATGTTTTTGGTCCGAGAAAACTGATTCCGGTGAAAATTGGTTTCCTCGGGGTGGACCGATTTTTACTAACTTGGTTAAAAAATTTCGGTTTTGGATAAAATTTGCACAAACATATAAAAAAGAGTTAAAATCTACATTGTATAGCAAAGTATGTATAACTTAGTGGCTAGTTTCAAAGATTAGAAGTCTATAGGTTGTAGAATTGATCCTTGATTGGGTTCTTTTTGCTGATTTTTTTTGTTCGCATTAAAATTTTGAAAATGAAAAATTGGACCCAAAAATGACCAAAATTGTCTGATTTTCGGTCAAATCAGTTTTCTCGGCCCCCACCGAGTTTTTTTGCAAACCAAAAAACAAAACCCTGGTTCGGAGTGGCTGGGTTGAATGTTAAGCTGCTACTTCCATCTTGTCATAATATGGATATGACTTTTAAAAGACTTAGGTCAATGGTTATAGCCTAGCAGGGCATCAAGATAAAATTATTGAAGTTAGCATTCCTATTTCCTCTGAAATGTTTTAGCTTTTGAAGTCAATCTATTTATGAATCTAGAAACAAGAACTCAATGTTGTGGGGGAATATTTTTCTGTCAGCACTCAGTTTTGTTCTGTTGAATATGACATGTCTGATTCATGTATATGACTTCCTTGCTGGTTGTGTTGTTGTCAGAATGAGAACAGGACATTATGGAAGCTAGGAACACTGCCCCCAGGTTTAATCACATTCTACTCCACTACAAAGCCTCTTGAAAAATCTTGGCATGTTCTTGGGCTGGGGTACAATCCAAGCATCAGTATGGAGGAGATTAGAAACGCTGCTGTTGTGCATTTCAATGGTAACATGAAGCCATGGCTGGATATCGGCATGAACCAGTTCAGGCACCTCTGGACAAAATATGTGGATTATGATGACTCATTCATTCGGCAATGCAATTTTGCACCACCATAAAAGAATTCCTTGGCCACCCTACTGTGGAAAATCAGACAAAATTTGGCAATTAGAGCTAGAGCCACTGCAGCAGGAGTACGCATGCACTTGTGCTGCCACATATTTTCAGCAGAAAATCAAGGAGTTTGGCAAAAAGAATGTGGAGTAACAATTCTTTCTAGGTCATTTTGTACGTTATTATGTTGCGGTGAGAATATTGTTCACAACATGAACATTATTTTCGCCCTGTCTGTAATAATTTTGCGTGTATGCCTAAATCATGATAATACGAATGGATGCTAAAACCAAATTGTCTATACCGTGCTCATTCTTCATTGGTATAAGCATTCCCCGGATGTTCTAAATATAGTCAGGTTAAACATATTAATATTGCTAAAGCGCCTAGCATGATAGTGCTAAGTGTATCATAATTATGCTATGTCAAGCAAAATTGGTTGTGTACTTTTTATTCGAACATAATTCCTAGTGGGTTTGTCTTGTCGCACGTTTGAGTCCTTGTACTTATTTGGAAAAAGTCCACTTTGCTCCCTTTAACTATTGCAAAAATTTGGTTTTGACCCCTCAACTCTAAACACGGGCATCCAACCTTCCTCAGTTATCAATTCCGGTCAAAATACCCCTCCAACGAAAACCACTATGGTTTTATATGACATGACATCCAATTTTTTCAAAAAATAAAATCAAATAAATGGTAGAAAATAATATAAATATGAAAATAGAATAAAAATATTTAAAAATTGGAAAAATGTGTAGAATCCAAATACTATAATTTTATGTGCATAATTATATGAAAAATATATTTGTCCTATAATATCTTTTATTAATTAAATACCTTGCGCTTTTAGGGAAAATAAGTCTGTCTTATAGGAAAAGGAGAAAACTAAGAGAAATAT
This sequence comes from Raddia guianensis, assembly GCA_036346415.1. Classification (NCBI taxonomy): domain Eukaryota; kingdom Viridiplantae; phylum Streptophyta; class Magnoliopsida; order Poales; family Poaceae; genus Raddia; species Raddia guianensis. The sequence continues at coordinate 32,815,934 of CM070535.1, forward strand.
AGGGACGATAGCTTTACCTTTTAATTTGCATTTTAAAATTCAAATTCAAAGTTAGTCTAACCTTTTAATTGTAATTTTAAAAAATTAAATTCAACATTCAAAATAGCATACCTACCTTTTGGATTTTTGTTATTTTCTACGAATGAAATTTTCCTAAATTCTTAATTTTTAATCAATAAAAGACACTCTTCAACAAAAAAAAATGCATATAAGTACATATACAAACATTATACTTTTATTGAATATTTGGATTCTACATATTTTTTAAATTTTTGGTCATTTTATATGATTTTATCGAGCTTTCTGTGATTTTCTACAATTTATTAATTTTTGTGAATTTATTTTGTAGAAAAATGCTGACTACGATGACATGTCATTCAAAACCATGGTGTGGTCTTGGTTGAAGGGGGCAATTTGACCAGTTTTAATAGTTGAGGAGGTTGAATGTCCGGTTTTATAGTTGAGGGGGCAAAACTGGACTTCTGCAATAGTTCAGTTGAGGGGGCAAAACTGGACTTCTGCAATAGTTGAGGGAGGTTGAATGTCCGGTTTTATAGTTGAAGGGGGATAAAGTGGCCTTCTTCCTACTTATTTGAAGGTAGGGGGAGACGGTCCCGATCATCGTCACTACTCACTTGGGTTTTACTCGCAGGTCGTAGATGCGAAGGATCCCTATCCAATTGCAGTTTCTTTGTTGACACGGAGTGTTCTTTGCAGCTTATTTACTCTGTTTTTTTGTTTGACGCTTTTGACTTTTGAACATAACTTTGATCATTCGTTTTATTCAAAATTTTAGCGCAAACATGAAAAAAAGTCATCTTTAAAGTACCTTTATTGATAAAACAAATCATAACAAAATACATGATATTTATATAATTTTTTTGAATAATACGAATGGTCAAATACTATCCAAAAGTCAAAATCGTCAAACAAAAAAAACGGAGGGAGAAGTTCTATCAACTTCTTATCTCCATTTTCAATAAGGTAGACTCTTTGTTAGTCTTGAAGTCGCGCCTCAAAATGTAAGAAACAAGTCAAATAAAATGGGCTGAACTCTTAGAAACAATTTTAGAAAGCACTTGACATTCAAATTTGGAAGGATAAAAGAATAAGCGTGCAATTTGTTGTGGCTGTTGCAAGTATCTCTATGTACTTTGGAAGTTTTTTCAGAACTCTAGAATGGAAGAAGAAAATGGAAAGGCAGGTGACACAAATTATCGTTCCATCAGACGACGGACGCCTGCATAAAAAATTAGAAAATTACTACGGAACCTTATGAAATATACGTATGAATCTTGATAAATATACATATGAAACATGCGCGAACTCTGATGAACCTTAAAAAAACAACCGCTAAAACTTAGGAAAACTATTCATAAACCTTCAAAAAAAGATTGATGAACCTTTGCTAAGTGCATGAACCTTGAGAGTGCAGTGAAACTTGGTTACTACTAATGAAATCTAAGAAAAGTACCGGTGAAACTTGCAAAATATACTGATGAATCTTGATAAAATAACCAATGAAACTTGGCTACGTAATCATGTAATTTGATGACCAAAAAGTTCACAAGAATAATACAAAAAATCAACAGGTAAAAAACCAAGTTTTACCAGGAAAACACAAAGTTCCACACAACATTGTCTAGGGTTTTGTGCGAAAATGAGGATAGACCTCTAAGAACAAATAAGAAAGGTTCACGACCACAAAAAACACGAAAATACTACGGGCAAAAACCAAGTAGTGCACGTACATGTTTGAGGTCCCATGTTGAAAAAGAGGATGGACCTCCTCTTTGTCCTCTTCTTCTCTAGATCCGGGGAGCTCCTATGTTGAGCGCGATGGATCAGATCGCCAAAAGCTCACCAACGCCACATTTTATTGGAGAGAGAAGAGATGGGATAGTGAGAGAAAGAGAGATGAAATAGGATGCACAAGGAGGAGAACATAGTGGTGACGGTACCAGCCACATAGAGGCTGTAGCACAAGCAGTGAGAGGTGATCGTCGACGGCACAGCCCACGAGCCTCGCTTGGTTGCTCAGGCGAAATGATAAACGAGGTGAGAACTACGCGCATGCTGGGGAGAGAAAAGTAGGGATGTGATCGGATCGGATAATGTCGGATATCGTTCTATCCGACATTAAGAATGTGTCGAATATAGATACAAATTCGAATAATACTTGATAATATCGGTTACGAATACGGAGCGAATACAGATCGGTTTTATTGGTGATTGATAAGCGGCCCATCCCGAGACGGGCCTTGGGCCGATTCCGTACCGGCCCACCGCACGTACAAGAGGTCCAAAAGGCCACCCCTGGCCGTACTAAAGGAAGCGTCTAGCCCGCCAGGGTCTCTCCCGGGCTTGACCAGGTCAACCACGCCTCCCTGGGTCCCAGCCAGGAGCGTGGCGCACCTCCCGGGCTATCCTTAGCCCGGGAGAGGGTCCCGCGGACAGTTCGCCTGTCCATAAGCAGGTGGCGACAAACTGCCATGCCCCCACATCACTTTCCCCGGCCTTGACCGGGAAGAACTGTGTCTCCCCGGGGATCCGCAGCCCGGGGAGAAGCACGCGGGCAGCTCGGTTTGTCGTTTTCCCCTTTGCCAGGCGACGATGGTTGTTACGCAACGCAACGCCCCCAACGGGTGACGCAAGGCTGGTTGGGTCCAGTCAATGCTATTTCGGGGATAAAGGGAAAGTGCTTTTCTCCCTACGCAGCTGGCTTCCCCGTATCGGCATCCCAAGACAAACACGTGTCCAATACTAACCTGATCAGCTTCTCTTTGCAGGCCTCAGACAGGGCGGAGCTCTGGAATGAGACAAGGGCACTGCCGCTAAAGCAAAGATGGGCGCGGGCCCCGCCGCATCAGGCAACTACCGCTAAAGCAAAGATGGACGCGGGCCCGTCGCATCAGCTCCGGGCGACCCGCCGCACCTATAAAAGGAGGACCTGCCCAACGAGAAGGAAAAAATCCGGGGACACACCATCCGATCCTCTCGTGCAATACATCTCTAGCGACACACGTATCCGAAGCTTCCTTAGCAGTAACCGTAGTCCTTAACCGCCAAAGTGTCCGAAACTCCCTTGTAAGCTCGGGATCGGTGCCTTCAAGCCCGGTCCCGGCACCTCTTGTACTGTTTTCCACCATATAATCAACAAGGCTGTAGTAGAGTTATTACCCGCAGTGGGGGCTCGAATCAGGGTAAATCGCTTGTGTCTTCACGGTTTGTATTGCTTTCTCTCTGTCTCCCTCTCTTCCTCACCGTACGACGGATCTGTACCCGGATCGCCAAGTCGCACCGGGCTCTATCCGGGAAGACCGCGTGGCCTGAGCCCCCGTAGGCTCGGCTGCCGCCCAGTGCTGCTGAGAAGGGTGGTCGTTGGGCCTCACTCCAACTACAAATTCGTCTGCCAGTCCATGGACCCGCTGCTCTTCCGAGGCGCGTTTCCCAGACACCAACAGGTTTAGACAATGATACAGATATTGTTAGTCGAATAGTAAAAATTCAATTTCAAAAACCATTCCAAATTTTAACAAAAAGTCAAAATTTAAATTTAAAAGTGGGAATGTATAATATTATAAAAAATAAAACATTAGAAAGTATGTACACAAATATTATTAAATTAGTCTAGATTTAAAAATTCAAAAAGTATAAAAGTTGGGAAATTATCAATAAAAAATTCTAAAAATACATTTAAAAAATTGCATAAATACATTCGGATGATATCCATATTTTATATCTGGATATTATCGAAACAAAAATTGGATATTCCATATCCACCGAATAATCAGTGTTCCGTATTCGTATCCACATCCGTGTCAAATTATTTATATCCATATCCTTATTCGTAAAAATAGTCAAATATCCGTAAAACTATCCAAATCACTATTCGATCAATTCGGTCGGTCGGATAATATCAGTACCATTTCCACCCCTAGAGAAAAGAGAAGAAAAGGTGGGGGCACTGCTGCATGCGATATGCGCATGACCCCCTAATGTGAGCTTGGATGGCGTGCACGCGTTTTGTTCGTTGGATACTATTGTGCTTTGATGGAGTCGATGTCCGATTGATTGGATGTATGAAGCGAGCTATTTGACAGTTGCCTTTTAGAGCTATCTTAGAGTATCTCCAACAGCCTCTCTATACCTCCTTCAAAACACTATTCATTGAGATATGAACATACAGTGCCCTCTATACCCTCTATAAAACACTATTTATTGAGACATGAATAGTAGTTTAGAGGGGAATAAAGGGGCTGTTGAGATGCTCTTAACACGCCTTTCAATTAATTCACCTGTTTGCTGGGTAGTGTTGTCGCACTGCCACCCTCCCGCGCTACCCTTCTTTACTCCTATCATTGATGGTCGCCCCCAAGCATTGCCTGCCTGCCTGCCGGTCGCCCCCAAGCGGAAGCAAATTTGCTCGCACCCCCTGCCACCGAACAAGCGTCGCACCCTTGCTGAGATGGCGACGCGTGGCTGCATCAATCTTGAAGCAGAAAAATCCCCAAAACAGTCCCCAAATCCCTAGCTCCCCAAATCCTACACAGTCGCACAGAGAGACACCAGCGAGTTCCCACTGTGATTTCAGAGCTTCATCAGGCGCCGCCGCCTCCCTCCGCCGGAGCTTCGCCGGGCGCCGCCGCCGCCCTTTGGAGCAGCTTCGTCTGGCGCCACCGCCTCCCTCCGCCGGAGCTTCGCCGGGCGCCGCCGCCTCCCTCCTCCTCCGCCGCCGCCGCCTTCAGATGCTGGATGCTGCGACCTGCGAGCCGAATAGGAGAGGGCAAGCCGCGTTTTTGGGATTTCTTGCTTCAAGATTGGTGCAGCCCACGTGTCAGTCATCAGGCATGGGTGCCACGGCTTGTTCGGTGGCAGGGGGTGCCAGCAAATTTCTTTCCCCCCCAAGCACCACCAACCAAGTTGGCCGCAACCCTAGGTGCTCTACCCCTTGTGAATGAAACGCGAGGATGGCATGCTAACACAGTAAAAAATCTATTACGAGAACCCTAGGATTTTTATTATATTATATTTTAAATTTTAAAATAAATAAATAATATTTCTTTAATGAAAATTAAATAAATAGACAGCTATTGCCATTCCATCCGGGGTGGGATATAAATATCGCCAATTCAATTGGTGGGATTTACATTTTTCGTCAAACGATCAAGTGGAATGGGCATCAAGGCAACCGCGGTATAGACGGAGACAAATTCCGTCACCTGATTTGACAAGATTTTAATTCTGCCAAATGAAACAAATGGATTTAAATCCCGCCAAACCAAATGAAGGGATTTGACCAAACATACTAAGTGTCCACCCGATTTACAAGATCGGATTCCACCTGCGTAAACCCGTACTAGTCCCAAGGATCATGGCTAGTACACACAGATATACGTAAACGAACGATTACTAACGATATTATTATTACAAACGGAACATAGTCCAGTACAAACAACATACAACGGCTCGCAGGCCGCAAATCAGAGTACACAACGATACAAGCCCAATACAACATCTAGAATTTTATCATCCCACAGGCACGGAGGCTGTAGGAACGCGTAACCCTAATCTTCATACTCTTCGTCGGAGAACGCCTCGACGTAATCCGGTCCTCCTCTTGGACGGCGGGCCATACTCGGATGGACCAATTGTTGAAATTTTGAAAAGAGAGGGAGAAAAGGATGGTGAGTACAAATTGTACTGCAAGTCCGAATTATGCAAATGCGGTTCCGCACAAGGAAGGCTTAGGTTATTTTATGGAAATGCATTTATTAGCCTAGTTTTGACAAAGCAATTTATAAACAAGAAATCTTAATCACCTTCTTTGGGCTCTTCTCAAACGGTTCTCGCCACTTGGCCTCGGTGCCATAGCGAGAACAAAATCCTTTCTTCTTTTCTTTTCTCAAAACGGCTAGGTCCATTCCATGCGACACTTTCCGGTGAGAGGTCCGTCACCCAATCCGGAATATCGCGGTGGCACCTAGCTCAAACGAAATCCTTCTCAAATCCTTACTCATCTCAAATCCTTTCTTTAAAATCCCTTTTCTAAATTTGTTTTAAAATGAAGCAACTACCATATAATCACCCCCTCAGATGCTCATAATCATGAAAGCACGGCTATCATGACAGCTTTTAACTCTGCAGAGTGGGTACGCCTTACCTCGAGAGGCTACGCACCAGACGGTGTTTCGCCATAAGACCATCAACCACGAGGGCCAACGATCGGGCCCGTCCCATTCCGGGGCTCGAGGTCGTACTGTAATGGCTCAGTTCATAGGATCATAGGATGAGCAGTCCTTAGACTAGGGGAGATTTGATATTTTAGCCTGGGCCAAACATGGTGCCCTCTGCACCAACCGACAAAACATCTCCCTAGTCGGAAAGATTTTGGGGTAAGAGAAAAATCATTTCCTACTTAGCATCACCCTTGATGCGCTATCTTTAAATCACCCTTTTCCAACCATTTCTCAAAACATTCACCTTTCACACAAATGATTGAATCATTCCGCATAAATGATTTTAAGCATTTATCCTACCACAATCAAAGCATATAAATAAGAGCAATTCATATTTTAGCCTTAGGTTTAATCCTACCATATTTCTTACCCTTCTATTCGGTCATGCTAACTAAGTCTAGGAAATACGAAATTTATCTTTTAAACTAGCATGCATATTTTCAAGTCTAATAAATATTTTCTAAATAACCGAAAATGGCTTCTCAATATGATCAAAGGGGGACTTGCCTTGATCGGTTCCGGGGAAAGTGAAGGGGACGTCGTCGATCGGGTCTTCGGGAGCTTGACCTCCTAAACGCGCACACGCATGCAAAGCAATACAACACACATAAGCAAAATATTTCATGTCATGCTGTTTTTAGGTAATGGGACATACAACAACTTTTAATGCATTCTGTTAAAAGAGAGATCATGCCAAATGACTTATGCGCGAATGCAATGATGCCATTATTAATCCAAGAATACTTCTAACAAATGCATGCTGCATGAATGGCATGACAACAATTATTTCTTAAGGTCCAGGGACTTGTAAAGTATTTTATTTTCATTTAAAAGGGATAATATGACCATTTCTCACATGCACATGAAATGATGCACCTAGAACTTATCTATTTAGCTAAAAAAAAGGATTCCACATGCAAGACATGTAAATGCATATTTTTCTAGGGTCTAGGAGTGGTTAAAGCATTTGTCCTAATTTTATAGAATTTTCACAAAGACAAAAAGCAAATTTTAACTAAAGGTTTTAAGATACTACACAATGGTTTAACCGAAATTAGAAAAGAATTAAAAGAAAAAGGGGGTCTCGATCTTGGTAGCCGGCGTGACGGGCTTAAAAGCGCAAAGGCCTTCAAGCACCACATGTGGCGAGCGTTAGGTCGCGATTGATGATCAAGGGTCCCACCGTCAGTGGCACCGCGATGGCAAAGGGAAAACAGAGGAGACTCCGTGGCGGCGACGAAGCACGCGGCGGCGATTTACGCTGGCCACCGGGTTCAAATGGGTCTTGCTGAGTGACATTTGGGCGAGGCGAACACTAAGGTCGTCTCGGCAATACCGAAATGCACGGAGGCGTCGGCGCAACAGAGCACGGCGGCGGAATCCTCACGGTACCCGCGGCGCCGGCGAGGAAGGGGATCAAACCCGATTCTCTCGACTTCAAGCAACGATGGAGAGGGGCGAAACGCTTGGTGAGCTCACCGGGACGGAAGGGATGGCCAGGCGGCGGGACCACGACGGTGGCAACGGTGCGAGCTCCGGGATGCGCGCGGATCACACGGCGTCGATCCTCCTGGCGCAAGCTTTGCTGGGCGACCTGCGGATCACCCAAGGAGGGCATGGATTAGGAGGAAAGAGGCGAGGCAAAAGGGGAAGAGGAACAGCGGCAAGGCGATGACGATCGACAACGCACCGGCTCGGGACTGCGACAGTGCGGTGGCGCGAAGCAGCGGTCAATAGGGTAGCAGTACCCCATTTATAGGCGAGCTCCGCCCGGAACGTATTCAATGCGACGCGCGGGGTTGGCAGTCGCCGGTGTGATTCCGGCCAGTGCCGTGAAGGGGAATGCATTGAACGCGATGGCGCCGAGGTGGTTTGGCCGGCGATAAGACAAGAAGGGTAGGGGACGGAGAGGGGTCCGGCGGAGGAGTGTAGGGGCGGCAATGCGTGGGAAAAAGGAGCCATGGCGGCCCCGGGAAGGAGGAGAGAGGGTACAGCGGCGCCGAAGCGAACAGAGGAGGGGAACAGGGGAGAAGAGAGGAGGAAGGGGATGACAAGGCGGGGCCCACATGGCGGTGGTACCAGCGCCTCATGGCGCAAGGCTGCTGCATTGGGTCAAATGGGTCAAGCTGCGTCAATGGAATGGGCATGCTGCTCTCGGCCCAACCAGAGGGAAGAGAGGAGCGGGGGAAAAGAAAAGGAAAGGGAAAGATGGGCCGAGACTTGGGCTGAGAGGGGAAATAAGATGTTTTGAAATTTTTGATTTCCAAAGAACCTATATTCTCCAAAACCTTTTTAACATATTAATTATTTTGGGAAATATTATTTTGTTTCCCCAAAATTTATAATACATTTTCGAATAACCTCACAAGGGTATTGGTTTTAAGAAAATATTATTTTAAACCAATTACCAAAATTTTCCACCAAAGGGCATAGACTTGGAAAATTTAAATTATTTTTCTAATCTAAATGCAATGCATGAAGTGATGATGTCATGATGCAATAATGGATGATTTAACATTTTTAAATCATGCATTTAAGAAATTATTAACGTGCCAAGTTGGGTTTAAAAATTTGGGATGTTACACTAAGTGTCCAAAGGAAGCCAAAAAAAGCCCTAAAAATTAAATTGGCAAGAGCATGAAAACACAACGAATCATCAATCCCAAAATGTTTAAAACGCCTTAGACCACATTTAAATGTCCGAGGAAGGTTTTTGTGTGCTCTCTCCTATAGTTTGGCGTGTTCTAGGTCTTTTGAAATCATTTGTTATTCTTTTCTCAACATTGGTCTAAAATATTTTTTTACTTTTGGGATTGATGATTCATTGTGTTTGAATGTTTTTGGTATTTTTTGGAACATTTCTCGGCTTTCTATGAACACTTCGTTTGTTTGAAAAATCCCTCTGTTTGGTTTGGCGGGATTTAAATCCCTCCATTTCATTTGGCGAGATTTAAATCATGCCAAACCAAATGACAAGATTTGTCTCCATATATCCTTGGTTGCCTTGATGTCCATTCTACCTGATCGCTTGGCAAAAAATGTAAATCCCACTGTTGAGCAGGATTTATATCGCTACCGGTGGAACGATTTATAAACGATGTTTTAAATTGTAATAAAAAGAATAATATTTATTATTAGAAAAATGTTAAATATAAATGTTAAAAAAAATCCCACACATAGCGCCTAGCGTAGCGATTGGACTCGGCCTAGTGCACAAGGCAGCCCAATTGTTTCCCACACTCACGGGCATAAAAAAAATCTGGATGCTGGACTGATGACTGTTGTTGTATGCAAACTCGGCATAAGGCAACTGCTTGTCCCAGCTGGTAGGCGCAGCCAGAGCACAAGCTCTCAACATATCTTCCAAAATCTGATTTACTCTTTCAGTCTGCCCATCAGTCTGAGGGTGAAAAGCTGTGCTAAAATTCAGACGAGTCCCAAGCGACTCGTGGAGCTTGTCCCAAAACTTTGAAGTGAACTGCGTACCCCGATCCGACACGATCTTTTTAGGTACACCATGCAGACACACAATTCTGCTCATGTATAACTCAGCGAGCTTGCCTCTAGTATAGGTGGTGCGAACTGGAACAAAATGCGCCACTTTGGTCAGTCTGTCAACGATGACCCAAATAGAGTCGTGGCCCGCTTGGGTCCTTGGAAGACCAACAATGAAGTCCATCCCGATTTCTTCCCACTTCCACTCTGGAATTTTCAAAGGCTGCAACAGACCTGCAGGACGCTGGTGCTCTGCCTTCACTCTTTGGCAAATATCACAACGGGCCACAAATTCTGCGACCTCTCTTTTCATGCCTGTCCACCAATATGAACTTTTCAAATCCGAATACATCTTGGTGCTACCAGGGTGTATGGAGATGGGGCTGTCATGAGCTTCCTTAAGGATGAGCTCTCTTAGAGCGCTGACACCAGGCACAAAGATCCTTTTCTTAAACCAAAGCACACCTTCATTATCAACAGAAAAATTTGGTGCTTTATCTTTCAGCATTCTGCCTTTGATCTCTTGAACTTCTTCATCACCCTTTTGGGCTTCCTTGATTTGATTCAACAAGGTGGGTTGCAATTCCATCGAATTCAAATGACCGACTTTTACCATTCTAAGATTTAGCTTAAGAAATTCTTCACACAGATCCGTCGACATCTCCTCACTCCGGAGGTGATTACAAGCGGGACGGCGGCTTAGAGCATCAGCCACCACATTGGCTTTGCCAGGGTGATAGTGAATTCCACATCATAATCCTTGATTAACTCCAACCAACGCCTTTGCCTTAGATTCGTGTCAGTGGGTGAAAATGTACTTAAGACTCTTATGGTCGGTGAATATCTCAAGGCGATTTCCATGAGATAATGCCTCCAAATTTTCGTGGCATGCACAATGACTAATTTCAAATCATGGGTAGGGTAATTTTGCTCATGTGGCTTAAGTCGACGAGATGCATAAGCCACCACTCTTCCTTCTTGCATAAGGACACAACCAAGACCTTGACGAGATGCATCACGTAAAATCTCAAAGTCTTTGCGAATATCGAGCAAAATTAGCACAGGGTGAAGTCGACGCTTTTTCAACTCTTGAAAACTGTCTTCACAAACGGCGATCCATTCAAACTTCTTTTCTTTCTTCAACAAATTGGTCATCGGTCGGGCTATTTTGGAGAACCTTCGATGAATCGGCGGTAATACCCCGCCAAACCAAGGAAACTTCGACTTGAGTCACGACTTGGTTGCTTCCAACAACCACGATGCTACTTTCTCGGATCCACAAAGAACACCTTCAAAGCAGAAATGAAGTGACCAAGGAAAGACACTTCTTTCATCCAAAATTCACACTTACTCGACTTGGCGAACAATTGATGCTCCCTTAACCTTTCTAGAACCATCCTCAAGTGGATCTCATGCTCTTCTTCGGACTTGGAATAGATCGAATGTCATCAATGAACACAACCACAAATTTATCAAGGAAATCCATGAATACTTTGTTCATCAAGTTCATGAAATAAGCGTGAGCATTGGTAAGACCAAAAGACATGACAAAGAACTCATACGCACCATACCGAGTAGTGAAAGTCGACTTAGGAATATCGCACTCCTTGATTCTCGATTTGGTGGTACCTGCACCTTAGATCAATCTTTGAGAAAATAGAGGTCCTTTCAACCGATCAAATAGATCATCAATGCGAGGCGAGGGTATTTGTTTTTAATGGTCACCTCATTAAGTGACCTATAGTCCACACACATCCTTAGGGATCCATCCTTCTTTTTCACAAAAATAACTGGAGCACCCCAAGGTGACGCACTAGGGCGTATAAATCCTTTCTCTTTCAACTCTTCGATCTGCTTCTTTAACTCACCATTAGGTTGGCGGAAAGACAGTCGCCTTTGGGAGATAGGCGCGATGCAGAGCTAAGTCAATAACAAACTCAACATCTCTCTCGAGCGGCATGCACGCAACTCTTCGAAACACATCAGAAATTCCCGCAAGATAGGCATATTCTTCAGATCAGACCCTTCCAACTTATTTAGGGCAATCAGATTCTCAGAACCGGAGTTAGCAACAAATTGAACTTCCTTACCATCACCACTAGTCAACTTGACTGCTTTAGAGGCACAAATCAATATGACCCTTATATTTGGCTAACCAATCCATGCCTAGTATCACTTCTATCCTTTTGAATCAATGACCACTAGGTCGCTAAAAATCCCACACCTCAATTTCAATGCAAACATCGGGGCACATCAATATGGTACGAATGACTTTTCCAGGATTTAATCAAGATAGGTTTCTTTAGTGCACTTATTTCAAGACCATGATTTTTAGCAAATGATGCAAAGAATAAATGAATGCGTTGCACCAGAATCAAATAATGCAGTAGCGGGATTGAGTTGATGTGAAACTTACCCATCACTGCATGGGGGTCAGCGTGGGCGTCCTCAGCACTGACGTGGTTCACCCGACCACGTCCAACAGAAGCAGCATTCCTGGCCTGCGGAAAATTCCCACGAGCTGGCACGGAATTCGCGGGCCTTGGCAACACAACTTTGGCTTGACCTTGTGCGGACACGGCACCTTTATTGGGACAAGAACTGGCGTAGTGTCCCATCTGGCGACATCGCGGCACTTGATGCTCGACAGTCCTTCTTGGAGAGAGCCGACATCCGGTGCGGACCGGTGGAGCTGACTGCGGCACTGGGCGAGGCATCACCCACTGAGAACGTGGGCGAGGAGAAACAGCAGGCGACCACGGGTGCGGTGTCCCTTGGGACGAGAGCTAGGATGACCATCCTGCTGGGCTCTCTTTCTCTTCCTAGCAGCCAAACACTGACGACGGTTCTCTTCTTGCTTCACAGCACTGGCAAACAACTGCTTGAAGGTGGTGAACTCAGTGGAATCGATCAAGGCTCGGATCTCAGGGTCCATACCCTTCTTGAAGAAGTAGATCTTGTCAAGATCATTCCTCACATCACGGGCACATAACGAGCCAAACAGAGTAAACCGAGTGAGATACTCATGCATCGTCATGTTCCTCGAACCAAGGCATGAAACTCACGCCTCTTAGCCTCCTTTGAGTCCGTCGGGGACATAATTTTCTCAAATGCCTCAACAAACTCATCCTGGTGATAGTCTCAGAGCATCATGAGACTCACAAAATGTGTCCCACCAGTGGACGCAACTCCAATGAAGTCGATAGGTCATGAAATGAACACTCTCCGTGTCTCCGCATTGGAACATAATCAAACATTTCTCAATCGCCATCAACCAATCACCGCTTCCATGGCATCCGCAGAATCCACCGAACTTGGGAGGGTTTGCTCTCGTGAAGTCATTGACACGGTGCGGATAGGAGGTGGGTGGTGTGGCACGGTGGAGGAGTAGGAGCATTATTTCTTTCTCTCATAAGCTCTCGGAACATCTCGAATCGCATCTCCAAGATCTCTCTTGCAAAGGGATCTCTAGGTGGGGCGGTGGAAGGTGGGGAGACTCGGCTTGGTTCTCTTGGGGGTTCTCTCGGGGCTTTTCTTGTGGGTTCTCTCGTGGATTCTCTTGGGGGTTTTGGGGGAGTATTTGTGGCGCTGGAGAGGGAAAAAGGTTGAGCTCACGGGGTGGCCCTCCAACGGAAGATCGAGCTGAGCAGGGGTCGTCTGGCTAACCTCCTGTCGGCGGGGCCCACTAGCTCGCTAAGCGGCACCACCACGGGCTCGACCACGGATAATATCACCACGCCCAGCACGGCGCGAAATCACCATCTGCTTGCCAAGAGGACGAGAGACAATAAGGGGAAAGAGCTAAAACCCAGATTTTTCCAAAACATGAGTTAAAACATGCAAACTTGGCACGATGCACACTCACATACATAAAATAATAGTTTTCAGAGTACAATAGGGGCGCGGTACCACAAGCCGGTACGTCAGCCCAAATCGCGAGCTAACTACCTACGGGTTACAGGGACGATTAGTAGGACTGGATACACAGGGCCCACCAGGTAAGCACCAACCAAAGTAGGATGGTTACCACGGTGATCCAAAGCGGGAAGTGCCTCATCTCCTCGAGGAATAACCGGAACTCGCTCGGCTCGGGCCGAGGGCGAGGACTCGGGGAACAACGAGGGCTTGGAACACGGCGAGGAGGACTCAGAGAACGGCGAGGGCTCACCGAGCGGCGAGGCTCATGAACAGCGGGGACTCATGAGCAGCGGCGAGGGGACTCATGAGCGGGCGCGAGGAGGATCAAGGCGGAGCGGCGAGGAGGAGGACTGGCGGAGCGGATCTCCGATCTCCTCCTCATCGCGGCTGGAGAAGCAGCGCGGCACGACAAGGAGACGCGGCGGCGGCACAAAGAATGGCAGCAGCTGGGTGGCAACACAAAGCAATGGGCGGCAACACAAGAAGCGGCGGTCCTCTTATAGAGACGGCCCGGTTATTGAAGTGGGGGGGGACCGGCGGCAAAGCGGCGGACAAGACGCAAAGCAAAAGAAAAAGAAAAGAAAGGATGACGGCGACTCTTGCAAAGGGTAGGGAGAGCTACGAGCTAAACCTGCTCGTAGTCGGACTCGGAAACCAACTCGACGGGGTCTTCTTCTTCTTCATCATCGATGTCGACGGCGGGCTGCCAACCAGGCGGCGAATCTAACCATCGTGGGAATGCCACAAGCACGACAAGGGTAGGAGGCGGCGCCACTCCGCTTGGACCCAGATCCAATCAAGATTCTTGGGGTGAGCTCGAAGGAGCACGGGGAAGATCAGCAGGATCCTTGGGCTCGAGCTTGAGCCGAGCCGACATCCTTCTCCTTGGGCGCGAGGACGGCGGCAGGAGTAGGAGTCCCGAGGAAGAAGCGGCATTCCCGGAGACGCCGGTTCTCGCGAACCAACTCACGGAGCCTCTTGCGAAGGTGGATCTTCTCCACCAAGTGATGGGAGTCGCGCTTTTAAGGTCGCGACACTCCTTCTTGATCAGTCCACCGGCGGTTGGCGTCGAGGCGGAATTCAACTCCGCAGGCGATGGTGTCTGCGTCGTCCGTGGATTGACGAGCTCAACAAGGTGGTACACCGTCGGGTCACTCACCTCGGCCGTCGAGCGTGATCGAATGTACTCGTCTGGCAAAGAGAGGAAAGAAGCGAAGCGGGAGACGGCAACTCACGCGTGAACAGCATCATGGAGTCGGTGTAGAGCAAGTCCGACACGCCCCGGATGGTTTCGAAAGCAATGACGCGAGTGGCGGAGTAGCGGAACGGACCCGGGTAGGTGGGGACCGGCAAAGATGGTGACGACACCACCCAAAGATGTGCGTCCCTTGCGTGGAGCAAGGGCACCATGGTACATGGGGTCACCAAAGCCAGCGTGCTCAACATCGGTGAAGAATGGCGACGAAACCTCTCGTAGCTAATACCAAGGCCGAAGCGAACGCCAGATCTACAAGTTTCCAAAAGATCATCAACAAAGATAGATTATGAAGAATAAGAATATATTTAACAATTATTTCTTTTAAAAATTATATGGTCTCTAATTTCTAGGGCTACGCCCTAGGGCCAATAAGAGCACGGCTCGATACCAATTGCTTCGGCACCGATTTACAAGATCGGATTCCACTGCAGAACCCGCATTAGTCCCAAGGATCATGGCTAGTACACACGATATACGTAAACGAATAAAGGCAACGATATTATTATTACAAACGGAACATAGTCCAGTACAAACAACATACAACGGCTCGCAGGCCGCAAATCAGAGTACACAACGATACAAGCCTAATACAACATCTAGAATTTTATCATCCCACAGGCACGGAGGCTGTAGGAACGCGTAACCCTAATCTTCATACTCTTCGTCGGAGAACGCCTCCTCGACGTAATCCGGGTCCTCCTCTTCGGACGGCGGGCCATACTCGGATGGACCAGCTGTTGAAATTTTGAAAAGAGAGGGAGAAAGGATGGTGAGTACAAATTGTACTGCAAGTCCGAATTATGCAAATGCGGTTCCGCACAAGGAAGGCTTAGGTTATTTTATGGAAATGCATTTATTAGCCTAGTTTTGACAAAGCAATTTATAAACAAGAAATCTTAATCACCTTCTTTGGGCTCTTTCAAACGGTTCTCGCCACTTGGCCTCAAAGTGCCATAGCGAGAACAAAATCCTTTCTTCTTTTCTTTTCTCAAAACGGCTAGGTCCATTCCACGCGACACTTTCCTAGAGGCCGTCACCCAATCCGGAATATCGCGGTGGCACCTAGCTCAAACGAAATCCTTCTCAAATCCTTACTCATCTCAAATCCTTTCTTTAAAATCCCTTTTCTAAATTTGTTTTAAAATGAAGCAACTACCATATAATCACCCTTCAGATGCTCATAAATCATGAAAGCACGGCTATCATGATAGTTTTAACTCTGCAGAGCGGGTACGCCTTACCTCGAGAGGCTACGCACCTGACGGTGTTTCGCCACAAGACCATCAACCACGAGGGCCAACGATCGGGCCCGTCCCCATTCCGGCTCTCGAGGTCGCACTATAATGGCTCAGTTCATAGGATCATAGGATGAGCAGGTCCTTAGACTAGGGAGATTTGATATTTTAGCCTTTGAAACATGGTGCCCTCTGCACCAATCGACAAAACATCTCCCTAGTCGGAAAGATTTTGGGGTAAGAGAAAATCATTTCCTACTTAGCATCACCCTTGATGCGCTATCTTTAAATCACCCTTTTCCAACCATTTCTCAAAACATTCACCTTTCACACAAATGATTGAATCATTCCGCATAAATGATTTTAAGCATTTATCCTACCACAATCAAAGCATATAAATAAGAGCAATTCATATTTTAGCCTTAGGTTTAATCCTACCATATTTCTTACCCTTCTATTCGGTCATGCTAACTAAGTCTAGGAAATACGACATTTATCTTTTAAACTAGCATGCATATTTTCAAGTCTAATAAATATTTTCTAAATAACCAAAATGGCTTCTCAATATGATCAAAGGGGGACTTGCCTTGATCGGTTCCGGAAAGTGAAGGGGCGTCGTCGATCGGGTCTTCGGAGCTTGACCTCCTAAACGCAGCACACGCATGCAAAGCAATACAACACACATAAGCAAAATATTTCATGTCATGTTTGTTTTTAGGTAATGGGACATACAACAACTTTTAATGCATTCTGTTAAAAGAGAGATCATGCCAAATGACTTATGCGCGAATGCAATGATGCCATTATTAATCCAAGAATACTTCTAACAAATGCATGCTGCATGAATGGCATGACAACAATTATTTCTTAAGGTCCAGGGACTTGTAAAGTATTTTATTTTCATTTAAAAGGGATAATATGACCATTTCTCACATGCACATGAAATGATGCACCTAGAACTTATCTATTTAGCTAAAAAGGATTCCACATGCAAGACATGTAAATGCATATTTTCTAGGGTCCAGAGTGGTTAAAGCATTTGTCCGAATTTTTATAGAATTTTCACAAAGACAAAAAGCAAATTTTAACTAAAGGTTTTAAGATACTACACAATGGTTTAACCGAAATTAGAAAAGAATTAAAAGAAAAAAGGGGTCTCAGATCGGTTGGTAGCTCGTGAACGGCTAAAAGCGCTTGCCTACGGGCTTCAGATCACATGCATGAGAGCGTTAGGTCATTGATCGATCAAGGGTCCCACCTGCCAGTGGTACCATGATGGCAAAGGGAAAAGAGGAGACTCTCGTGGCGCGGCGACGAAGCACGCGGCGGCGACGACGCTGGCCACCGGGGTTCAAATGGGTGCGCTGGGAGTGACATTTGGGCGAGGCGAACACTAAGGTCGTCTCGGCAGCCCCGGAAATGCACGGAGGCGTCGGCGCAGAATGAGCACGGCGGCGGAATCCTCACGGTACCACGGCGCGCGGCGAGGAAGGGGATCAAACCCGATTCTCTCGACTTCAAGCAACGATGGAGAGGGGCGAAACGCTTGGTGAGCTCACCGGGACGGAAGGGATGGCCAGGCGGCGGGACCACGACGGTGGCAACGCAGTCGAGCTCCGGATGCGCGCGATCACACGGCGTCGATCCTCCCGGCGCAAGCTTTGTTTGGGCGACCATGGATCACCCAAGGAGGGCATGGATTAGGAGGAAAGAGGCGAGGCAAAAGGGGAAGAGGAACAGCGGCAAGGCGATGACGATCGACAACGCACCGGCTCGGGATCGCGACAAACAGTCTGGTGGCGTGGCGTGATCAATAGGGTAGCAGACCCATTTATAAGCGTAGCTCGCCGAACGTATTCAATGCGACGCGCTGGGTTGGCGATCGCCGGTGTGATTCCGCCAAGCCGTGAAGGGAATGCATTGAACGCGATGGCGCCGAGGTGGTTTGGCGGCGATAAGACAAGAAGGGTAGGGGACGGAGAGGGTCCGACGGAGGAGTGTAGGGCGGCAATGCGTGGGAAAAAGGAGCCATGGCGGCCCGGGAAGGAGGAGAGAGGGTACAGCGGCATGCGGTTTAACAGAGGAGGGAACAGTGAGAAGAGAGGAGGAAGGGATGACAAGGCGGGGCCCACATGGCGGTGGTACAGCCTCATGGGCGCAAAGGCGCTGGTCATGGTCATGGGGTCAAGGCCAAGGCTGTCATGGAATGGGCTTGTGCTGCTCAATGCCCAACCAGAGGGAAGAGAGGAGGGGAAAAGAAAAGGAAAGGGAAAGATGGGCCGAGACTTGGGGTGAGAGGGAAATAAGATGTTTTGAAATTTTGATTTCCAAAGAACCTATATTCTCCAAAACCTTTTAACATATTAATTATTTTGGGAAATATTATTTTGTTTCCCCAAAATTTATAATACATTTTCGAATAACCTCACAAGGGTATTGGTTTTAAGAAAATATTATTTTAAACCAATTACCAAAATTTTCCACCAAAGGGCATAGACTTGGAAAATTTAAATTATTTTTCTAATCTAAATGCAATGCATGAAGTGATGATGTCATGATGCAATAATGGATGATTTAACATTTTTAAATCATGCATTTAAGAAATTATTAACGTGCCAAGTTGGGTTTAAAAATTTGGGATGTTACACTAAGTGTCCAAAGGAAGCCAAAAAAAGCCCTAAAAATTAAATTGGCAAGAGCATGAAAACACAACGAATCATCAATCCCAAAAAGTTTAAAAACGTCTTAGACCACATTTAAATGTCCGAGGAAGGTTTTTGGTGCGCTCTCTCCTATAGTTTGGCGTGTTCTAGGTCTTTTGAAATCATTTGTTATTCTTTTTCTCAACATTGGTCTAAAATATTTTTTTACTTTTGGGATTGATGATTCATTGTGTTTGAATGTTTTTGGTATTTTTTGGAACATTTCTCGGCTTTCTATGAACACTTCGTTTGTTTGAAAAATCCCTCTGTTTGGTTTGGCGGGATTTAAATCCCTCCATTTCATTTGGCGAGATTTAAATCCTGCCAAACCAAATGACAAGATTTGTCTCCATATATCCTTGGTTGCCTTGATGTCCATTCTACCTGATCGCTTGGCAAAAAATGTAAATCCCACTGTTGAGCGGGATTTATATCCCGCCTGGTGGAACGACGATAAACGTATGTTTTAAATTGTAATAAAAAGAATAATATTTATTATTAAAAAAATGTTAAATATAAATGTTAAAAAAAATCCCACACATAGCGCCTAGCGTAGCGATTGGACTCGGCCTAGTGCACAAGGCAGCCCAATTGTTTCCCACACTCACGGGCATAGGACGTCGGCTTGGCCTAGAGCCTGGCTAGCATTCGAGACCCACATGTTAATAATTGTGCTCAAGAAAGGTGGTGCAGTGGCTTGAGGTGAGCTTCCCGAGACAGTGAAGTTCCGGTGCACGACAAGGTCAGTAAATGGTAGAGGGAAATGCGGTGAAGGGGATTGATGAAGGATGAGCCTCTACCCTGAAGCAACATAATACGACTGAGACGTTGTAGTGCTAGAGTGATTGAAGTGAAGATCGATAAAGGAGGGGCTATACGGGAATGGACACAACTGTGGTGTGGAGGGAGGGTGATATTTAATGGGTACTCAGGGATGGTCTCCTACATAAGGAGATAAGACCAACAATAAGGCGAAGAAGTGGCTATCAATTTCCATCCATAAGAGCATCCCCATCACACCCTCCAAAATGGCCTCTATTTTAAAATTTTTCAAAAGCATTAGGAGGAAATTTGGTCCATGTGAGTAGAAGCATTCTTGTGGACATCTTGTAGTGATCTTGAGAAAAATTTGAAGGCCTCTCACGGATGCTCTAAGGATGCTTCAGAGGAAGGGCCAAAGGAAAGATGCAATTGTAGCTAGAAAAGGAAAAATGAGGGGGGAGGGGGCAACACAACATGAGATTTGAGCGAGTCATGATAGTGTGGTGACACAATATGACAGGGTATGCCGAGAATAAAAGAATGGGAGAAAGAAAGAAAAGGAAAAGTCACGAGAAGTGAGAGAGTGAAAAGAAGGAAAAAAATAGAGGGATGGTAATTTTGAAAATGTAAGATTTTTCGTACATAAATTTCCAATTTTATTTCCCTTGACACCCAAATCATTTGTTACCAAATTAGTTGTTTGCGAACAATTAAGATAGCATTTTTATTTACATACAAAAATAGATTTTTAGGTTTTATTTATTTTTAATCCAGATTCTTTTAAAAAATGTCTTGGTTCAAATAAAGTTCTTTCTGAAAGTTTTCTGAAATCGCAAATTACATGCCGGCGGCTGAAGGCGGCGTGAGCAAAAAGTAAGGCGAAGGAAGGGGGATCGATGGCGGCGGTGGCATCCCTGTACCGGCGGGTCCTCCCGTCGCCGCCGGCGGTGGATTTCGCGTCATCGGAGGGCAAGCGGCTCTTCGCGGAGGCCCTCCAGGGCGGCACCATGCAGGGGTTCTTCGACCTCATCTCCTGCTTCCAGACGCAGTCGGAGCCGGCCTTTTGCGGCCTGGCCTCCCTCTCCGTCGTCCTCAACGCCCTCGCCATCGACCCCGGCAGGCAGTGGAAAGGCCCATGGAGGTGGTTCGACGAGTCCATGCTCGACTGCTGCGAGCCCCTCCACAAGGTCAAGGCGCAGGGCATCACCTTCGGCAAGGTCGCCTGCCTCGCCCGCTGCGCCGGCGCCAAGGTCCAGGCTTTTCGCGCCGACCAGGCCTCCATCGATGACCTCCGCGACCTCGTCCTCCGCTGCGCTTCCTCCCAGGGCTGCCATCTCATCGCATCCTACCACAGGAAGCCCTTCAAGCAGGTGCGCATCAGCATCGCTTCCTTTCTAGTATCCCCCCCGCTGCTAACCAAATCCCAACGCATTGCAGACTGGAACCGGCCATTTCTCCCCGATCGGTGGCTACCATGCTGGGCAAGACATGGCGCTCATCTTGGATGTCGCTCGTTTCAAGTACCCTCCTCATTGGGTTCCACTGACACTTCTTTGGGAAGCTGTCAATACAATTGATGAAGCAACTGGGCTTCTCAGAGGGTCCGTTTCCGTCCTTTAATTTACCCTTTCAATCCTCTTTTCTTTTTTTGCTGCCTGCATGCACTAGCTAGCTGAATGCTCTTGCTTTGCATCAAAACACAAAAATGATAAATCTGTAATAATCTCCATATAAACATTCATTTCACAAAAAAAATTATGTTTTCTTGGATTTCATTAAGGCTGAGATGCCATAAGTATGAAATGCGTTGCTGAGAATTCATGAGTTCTCCGCATTGCATCCTGTTTATTGAGGGTGCATTGTGATTCCACATGAACTACTGTATATTACTCTATCGCATATAATATATTGCTCGATTTATTTCCTGTTTGGCTACACCATACATAGAAGTGCCCCTGACAGTTTTAACAAACTCAAAAACAAATGGTGTTTTTTCAAATAACTCAGGACCAACTCAAACTCCTATCGGTAAGTAACCATCTTGAACTAATCAGCGAGCAGTTAGACTTATCTTTCAACATAGCAAACCACTGCAATTCATAAGTCAAACCAGCTTGCTGGCAATCATGGTTCTGCTGCCATGCATCGTCGTGGCATGCTTTAGCTTGATTCTCCTGTGTTGTGCCAGATGTTGCCACCGACTCTTGTGCCGCTTCATTCATCAAAACCAATTTAAAATCCTTTTGTAGCCAACTCAAATTAATCTGCAAGCAAAACCAATTTCTATGGTACTCCTCTGATCTTTCTGTGCAAGGCAGAAATAACATATCTCCAAATATAAAAGGCAACTAAAATATTTGCGCAAAATGAAAATCAAATGGTGAAAACAAAATACAAAGGAAGTACTCGCATTAGGATATGCACATGAGGTCCTCAAGAGGAACTGGAGCTTGTACTTCGGAAAGGGTGACTAATTGCATGGCATAAGAATGTAAGTAATGTTCTCCCTCAGTCTTGTCTCTATATTAGCAAGTTAGACACTTGGGCCTGTTTGTTTCACTACTAATATTGCCACACCTAACATGAGGCAAGTGTGGAAAGCCACAAATTCCATTGCCAAGAATTTTAGCACCACACTTGTGGCAAAGTGTGACAAAAAAATCAGTCTATGACGCATGGGTCCAGGGGCTAAGAAAGTGTGGCAAGCCACATTTGTGCCAGGAACCAAACTCCCACCGAAGAAACTATGGCATGACTAATGTTAAGCGTGGCAATGTTAGGCTGCAAACCAAACAGGCCTTGTCTTTTGAGCCCTTTTTCATCTCGAAACCACTTGTCGCCATCGGCTCTAAAAAATAAGTCAAATGAAGCAGATTAGACTCTCCAAGTTGCTTTAAGAAGCTCTCCCAGTTTAGCTTATGAGCAAATGAGCACATTGGATCAGCTCAAGAGCAAAACAAATTACATTATTCAAGAAATCGTGATCGGAATGGAATTAAAATATCTTCTAGCTCAAGAACTGCGATCAATTTAGCAGAAAATCAACTAATCAAAAGCGGAAAGAAAGCACAAAACATTAGAAGTTTAGCAAGTTATAAGTGCCAGTTTGTCGTATACATTTTCGGTTATGGTGGAGCCATGGAGTGGTGGAGGTGCTGCGTTGGCGGCAATGGGCCAGGATCTTTTAAGGATACAGTTGTTGGGAATTAATCTTGTTGTCATGCATATTTAGTTGTTTTTCATTCACGTAGCTAGATTAGAGTGTATTAGCTTGCAGCGTCATTAGCGTCATTAGTTTGCAAGGAGTCGTTAGCCAGGATGTGTGTGTGATGGAGGTATTGGCATGCATGCAGTCCGAGTCCTCAGGAGTGTAGATCAGGCGCGTGGCCGTGAGCCGTTGGCAGGCTGAGTCCTCGGATACCGGCATGACGCGGAGGACGTGAGTGTGTGGACTGAAGATGCGGCATGTTAGCCCTGCAGATCGTGGTAGTATGCGTGTGTGTGAGAGTTTATTATTTAAGCCATGTACCTGTGTTCATTTCAGTTAAGAAGACAGAAAGAAAAGGCACTAGTTGTGTTGTGCCACAAAGCTCTACATGTTCATCTTCTTCCTGTGTTGGCTCTACGTGAGTGTGTGTGCGTATACACTTGTGAGCTGTGCGTTGATTCTTTGAGCATTTGTGAGCTCAGTTCCAACAACAGTGGAGCTGTGGGTTGCACTGGCGGTGGGGATGCACATGGTCAAGCGTGGGTTGCACAGTGAGGGGATGAGCGGTGGAGTTCTAGAGGTGATGCGTCTGGATTCTGGATCCCGGTTTGTCTGCATTCACAACAGAGGTGGAAGAGCGTTGATCTGAGCCGTTGGGATAGATTGGATGGTGGTAGGTAAAAGTAGGGTGTACCACCATCACTAGATACTTTTCATTGTAGAAATATACATTATTATATATATACAGTTGGGATTGTTATTCTTGGATTAAGAAACTGTATTTGATCTACACTATGCTGGAAGCAGCAGTCAGAATTAATGAATCAACATGGGGATCTGTTATATTTCCTCCTGTCCTTTTAGCACTAAAACTCATGTTTCATGTAGGGACACCTCTTTGTATAGTTTGTATTTTATTTCTTTGTCCTAGCAACTGTTGCATTAGCATTGAGCCTGTGGTCTACAGTACCATTTATGAGCTCTTTAGATCAGGAGTTATTGCAGGGAGAATCATACATGATTTCTTCGGTTTGAATTCGTTATCTCTTTCCCCTTTATATTGGTTTGGCGTGTTTATTGGGAAATACTGAGTATTGTTTCTAGCACGATGATACTTTGAGAAAACTGCTCACTTTTGTGTGGATTCACTTTCTTTAGATAAATTATTAGAACACTTGTAGTTCTGTAGTTGTACCAACTAGCTCTATTTTACTGTGTTAGAGTTGTCAATCTAAGCACTGCACATTCAGAAAATTGCAGTTTTATTACAATTGCAACCTCTGTGGTGAAATTAGCTTCTAGTTAGCCTTGGCTTTAATCATGCCATTTTATGATGCTGATCTTGATATGTGATAGGTTCATGGTTATCGCAAGGCATACTTCAGCTCCTTCGTTGCTCTACACAGTGGTAAACATGCCAATGCTTGGTGTATTGGATGTAATCAATGGTATATTGACTCCTTTGATGTGTTCTCATTCTTTCTTCAAATTTTCTGCAGAGTTGCAGGGATGAAAGCTGGAAAAGCATGTCAAAGTATTGCGTGGAAGATGTACCAAATCTTTTAAAGGATGAGAGTCTGGACAATGTTCCAGCACTTTTGTCCCAATTAGTGGAATCTCTTCCAGCCAATGCTGGAGATTTGATCAAATGGGTTGTTGAAGTTAGGAGGAAAGAGGAAGATGGACAGAGCTTAAGCAAAGAGGAGAAAGAAAGACTTATTTTGAAGGTCATTTTCTGTTGCTGCATCAATTTTTTACCCCTTTGTGGAACATGCCTTATGCTGGTTCCTTACTTGCAGGAAATGGTACTACAGCAAGTCCGGAATACTAAGCTTTTTAGAGTAGTCAACGAACTGCAACATGCTAAGAAGCTATGTTGTGGCTGCCCCTCTTCAAGTGATGAAGATGGCCTTGCACGGATTGCAGCCTCTGTGTGCTGTGAAGGAGCCGCGTTTCTAACAGGGAACCTTTCATCAAGAGATGGGTTCTGCTGCAGGGAAACATGTTTAAAATGTGTACAAGTGGATGGTGATGGGTTTAAGACTGTTATATCAGGCACCGTGGTATCTAAAGGCAACGAACAGGGTGTTGATATGCTCTTACCAATATCCGCACAGGGAACAAGTTCGTGCAATTCAAACTTGAGCAACGACATTGTCAAATATCCATCAAGCACAGATATTGTAACTGTCCTACTGCTGGCTTTACATCCCAGCACATGGGTGGGCATAAAAAATGAGAGGCTGAAAGCTGAATTGCAGGATTTTGTTTCAACAGACTATCTCCCAGATGTTCTTAAACAGGAGGTGTGTTGTCTCAGCCAAAACATCTTACCTATTTGTTTAACTTTGTTCCTTACCAACATGTTCTTCGGATAAAAAATATGCATAATTTATTCTCTTGTGGAAACCATGCCAGGTTTTAGCATAGAACCTACTTTATAGGGAACTTGACAATGCCATCACTAGGCATGTATACAAGGGAAAACAACAATAGAAACAAGAAAAAGGCATGCTTTACATGAATGTCAGTGAGTTTTTTGTATTGTCTACATAGGGCATGGGAGTCTGGGATATTGAAGTTTTTAACTTGTTAAACTGTAAAATCTTAGGCAGTGATTGTTGTAGATTTATTCTTGTTACATAGTAACTTGTACACCTCGCACTCCTTGTTCTTTCTTCCCTTTTCCTGACATAAGTTGGTTTTCTTTAAAATTTCCGCCAAATGGCCTTTTACTAACATTTGGCATGTCAACAAAAGGTTAGATTTTTGGCAACCAATTGTTTGTCCAAACATTAGCAAGAAAATGAAGTAGAACTGATAAGGTGGAGATAATCAATCTTGCTAAAGTTTGGTAATACACCAAACGTTTGCCAAATTTGATCAACTATTCGAATTTTTGGTGAAGCGAACAATGCAACCAAACCAAACCTATTAAGCATAGACATGCCCTCTTGTAACATGGATATTCTGACTTGTAGCATGTTCACATATAAATGAAACAGAATTATTTGGTCAAACTTTTGTGGCACGAGTGTGAAGTGTAAAAAGAACGCAGGAAACATAACAGCGAAAAGCATCTCTCTCCATAAGCAGTGTTATTTTCATTAATCTTTCTCCATTGTTTTGCCCTCATTCTTTGGGTTCTGTATGGATTCCCTCGTAAAGAAATAATTTATTTGTTATGCATTGGTGTCTCATCTTCTTACAAACAGATTCCAAAATCATTGGGAGTGCGCGGAGTAAATACTAATTCTTTATTTGTCGACAGATATTGCATCTAAGGCGTCAGCTCCATTATTTGAAGGCTTGTAGAGAAGACGAGACATATGAAGATCCATTGCCACCATCCCCCTAACACCAATGCTGAATTGACAACCTGCTCGCTTGATTATTGAATTTTAGTGGAAATCGGTAGCAAAAGAGAAGTTAATATGTTAGGAAAGAAACTATTTCCCTGTAAATAATAAGTCCGCGACTATCTTTCACACAACCGACTACAAAGACATGTTATTGACAACTCGTCGTGGTACCAACCATGTTCTTTTATGAAAAAATCCCTTCTAGGCCACTGCACCTGTTGTTGCCATCACTTTAATATCTCACCCATACGTGCCATCGCGGTTGTTCTTTTCTGTGCCATTGATGATAGCTTGTCTTGTGCAACCAACGATGATGTGGCCACCGCGCTGTCATCATCTACCTCCTCTCAGTCTTTCCATCATGGGGAGCAACATGGTGTCGCGCCAATTGAGATCCGACAAAGCACCACATTATGTCTTTGGTAGGGGAGATCATCGTGGTGTGGAGGTTGATGCGCTCACATGGACAAATATGAGTACCAATGACAGCGACATGGTTGGTGTAGTGGCTGGTACAGTTGACGATGAGGGGGTTGGTGGCACAACCGACGGAGGAGAGGCGATCGGTGAGGCGACGGCAGAGTCGAGTGTGTCAATCCAAGGGTTGTAGTGAGACGCCACCATCTGAGGGAGGTAGGCAAGAGGCGTACCCCCACCACTTGTGGAAGCCGGATGTTCGCCACCCCCACCTCCACCACCACCACCACAATTGCTGTTTTTATTGATGTACGACCACCGTCAAAAGACGTGGTGGCAATGAAGGTGGAGGAGAAGGTGCCCGACGTGGAGCTCTAGGTGATTTCTTTAAGGAGTAGTTGAGACCACACTTTCACGAAGGTCGGGAAGGACTTCTAAGCCCGGAGAATGGCCTTCACTGTGTCGAACATGAAGGAGATACCGCGAAGCACATTGACAACGTATGATTGTTTATCGACTTGCTAAGATCGTCGAGCATGTCAACCATGCTTATCTTGTAAGAATTATGTATAGTGCTCATTTGTCTCATTTGAACTTTATGTGTGGTCTAGGCATCCATTTGAGTGCAAACTGGCCACAGACGGCCGAACCAAGCCTCTGGAGGAGTTGGGCTTGCAATTGGGCATGCTTGGCCATGGGAGAGGGTCTTGGGCCTTGCTTGTGGCATGCCCAACCTTCTCCATCGATGGCATGAACGATGTGGCCAAAGGATTCAAGACCATTGGTTGTTCTTCTTGTTTTTCCAGCAATGTAGTCGACATAGTGGATGTGGTCGATGTAGTGGTCGTAGTCGTGATCGACGTAGCGACCATAGTGAAAGTAGGAGGCATGCTCGTGTTCTTAATTGTGATGTCCTCATAAGCGAGGAAGCCAGATTGGACCGCAATGAGGCTAGTGGGGAAGCGCAGTTGAAGCCCGGCTCAAGGTCATGACCGACCGCCGCACCAAGGCCAAGGTAGTCCACGCGGTGATCAGCTAGGAACACGCCAGCAATGGCGTCGAGGCTAGCGGGAAGGTGCACCAATAGTACACTAGATGGTTTGCCACCAGATATCAAAGTCTATTGAAAAGAAACTCTGAAGATTGAAGTCTCGGATGCCATGGTGAAAAGGGGAATTGGTTGTAGTGATAGCCAACAGAGCGTCGACTTCATTTTTGAGAGGTGTCCTCGACTTTAAAATTGGTAATGGATATAACTAAGGAGAGACGCGGCAAAAACCCTGTTGTCTGGCATAGATAAAGGGAAGATACAGCTCAAAAGAAGGGCTAATGGTGGCACAGCGACAGCTTAATCTCACTAAAGAGCACAATTGGAGAGATCAAGTGTTTGAAAACCTCTTTAGTGGCGGCTAATTTAGGAGATTATAATATAAGGAATGAAGGATGAACAAAAGAATTGACATTGTGAAAAAAGACCTTGAGTAAACCAAGGCCGTCATGGTTTGGGAACTGGTCACGGGGACAATTGGGCGTGGAATGGATCGGCTAATTTGGAGGTTTGAGCCAGAGTTGAATAAACCAGAAAGAGCCTCTTAAATTGGCTACAATACCATGGCTAGAGATTGATTTCCTCTTGATGTGGTGCATCATGTGGTAAGTTTCACCTAATAGCAGTTTGCCAAGGGCGAAGTGATCACCTACTACTAGACGTTCAGTTGAGGCTTGGTAAAGTTGGGTTGGGATGAGAAAGGAACAAACGACAAAGCGATCAAGCCACATATTAAGAAATGCAGCATGCTCGTCAGTTTCCTATGGGACCGGTTTTGATAGTTGACTGCATGTAAGAATCCCAGCCAATGCCTTTGTTAGCAATGAGTTTGTACTAAGGAGTAGGGTTGTATGCAGTCTATTGTGGACCATCTTGTCTAAGTGAAAGGACCGAGATGACGCCTAGAGGGGGGTGAATAGGCGTGACACCAAATTCAATCTTCAACTGCGCTGCGGAAATAGGTTCGGACTGTCCGTGACACCCCTCGGACAGTCCGAGGTCAACTGTGAAGAAACCTCCCCAAAATCTCCGAAAATATCCTGCACAACTCAAACAACAAGAATACCAAGAGCAATATCACAGAAACACAGGAGAGGTCTCCCTCAAGCACAAGATAGTAAATAGAGAAGATCTAGCAAGAGAGAAACTTAAACCAAATGTGAAGCTTGACACAAGGAGTTTTATCCCGAAGTTCGGATCTTTGAGGAGATCCTACTCTCCGTTGAGGTAGGCTCAACACCGTAGAGCCCGAGTCCTACTTGACTCTAATTCTCTCGGATTTGTGCCAAAGCACTCACCAAATTTCACCTTGATTCCTTTCCTTGCGGAGGTGGAATCACACCTTCACAACCAATCCGAGGCCAACCACACACTTCGGTGGCTCACGGCGACACCTAGCCGTCTAGGAGTCCTCAACCTCCAAGAGTAACAAATCTGCTGAGAAATCGCTTATTTGGAGGTGACCAAGGTGCTCACAAGATGGATCTAGCTTAGATCTAGCACCAACCTAGCTTCTCCACCCTCAAATCAATCTCACAAGAGGCACTAGGAGGGGAGATGCTTTTAGGGTTCTTGGATGAGAGAGAGTATGAAATGAATCTGAGTGATGCGCACAGTTACCGTTTGCTGGGAGCAATGGAAAGGGTATATATAGCTTCCCCCAGATCTAGCCGTTAAGGTACAGCAAGTGAGATTCAGACTGTCCGTGACACCCCTCGGTCAGTCCGAGGTCGGCTGTGAATAGTGACCCAAACAAAAATCGTATTTGAGATCTAGAAGGTATGTGGATCACAGATATGGGCTCAAAATCTTCAGATGTGACTAAGTGGTTCGGACTGTCCGAGGGGTCCCACGGACAGTCCGGTAAATCGAATAAATCAAGACAGAGAGCTCAACTGGAGGGTACCTCGGACAGTCCGAACCTTCGGACAGTCCGATAGTTCCGATTATTCAAGACAGAGAGCACGACTGGAGGGTGCCTCAGACTGTCCTACCAGTCCGACCCTTCGGACAGTCCGAGCCAGGGCACGAACAGTCCGGACACAGAGAAGTGTTTTGGGCTTAGAAATAGTGGGGAATTTAATGGGTGACTAAGATTTGATCTAGAACCATCTTTTGAGCACCAGAGTCACCTCATACTAGATTTCTCGTCGAATCCCTCTTTATAGTACGGCCGTCCTTAGACTCAATAAAATAAAGATTACACAAAAATAATAATTGAGCCTCCAAATGAATAATACTCCAAGTTCTTCGATAATTCTTCATACAAATGATTTCCAATCTATTTATCTGTCCACAACTCAGCTAAACGATTAGTAAGAGTCTTTAGTAGTTGGCATCAATCACCAAAACAAAATTAGGGGCCTAGATGCCTTTTCAATCTCCCCCCTTTTGATGATTGATGACAACCACTAAAGTTTCAAATAAATAAAACCGAAGGTGATATATAGAGAGCTCCCCCTAAAGATATGCATGGAATGAAACCAAAGAGCTCCCCCCCTATGTCGTCTAGCAATTATAGCACAAATCCCAAATTTAAGCAAAAATGCATATGACATGTTAAACACTCAAATTTTACGAAATACCACGAAGATAGATAGGTTCTAAGCAAGTTAACAACAACAACAGTTCAACCACAGGACATCACACACATCACAAGAGTTATTACAAACACAAAGATTCAAATAGTTCAACAATAAGCACAAACATAAGATAGATTTTGAAGCTTCTCCTTCTCCCCCTTTGTCATCAAGCACAAAAAGAGATATGGGGAGAAAAGAGATATGGGGAGAGATGCCGACTGAATCATCTTCATCTTCATTGATGCCTTCCTCGCTTTCCTCTTCTTCTTCTTCTTCGTCGTCGCCTTCGGCCTCCTCTTCGATGACGGGCGCTTTGCCCCTGGGGTCAAGATGGCCGAAGATAGCCTGCTCGTTGAACTCTTCGTCTTCCCCGCTTGACTCCACCTCGGACCCGTCGGGAGAGCACTCAAAGTCCATGCGGCGCTTGATGTCCTTCACATGTCGAAGAGTCTTCTTGGAGCGACGCGCGATCTTCTTGTAGTTCTTCTGCCCAAGACAGAAGATGGCTCGAAGGGCATTGAGAATGCCGGAGGAGCTAGAAGGAGGAGTGGTGGAGGTGGAAACTGGCTTATGAGGAATTTTGCGGCCAGTGGTGATGGTCCTGATTCTCAACCCAGTGTGCTTTTCTTCCTTCACAAACTGCAGCTTTGTCACCGATTCAATCATCTTCATAATGAGTGGCGCATAGGGACAACTTCTGATCGGCGAGATAGTAGTGATACGAATCTCTTCCTAAATGAAGTTGAAGACATTGAATGGCTTTCCACCAGACCTGACCTTAAGCATAAGGTTCCTTTGATGCCCTGAGATATTGCTTACATCTCCACCCCTTGGAGTCATGGTTTTTCTGAATAGCCTGTTCAAGTAGTTGTAGTAGGGCTTCATGCCCACAGTGGTGCCATACTTGATGTTCATCTGATCATCATACATGATCTCCATCCTCTCAGGAGCTAAGACCTCCTCATTATGAAGCTTGTATCCAATGTCCAGTTCTTCTCTTGTGAAACCCAGAATAGCTCCAAATCTTTTGTAGGTCACCGAGTACCATTCTCTGTCAGTCATCCAACTGACAGTCCTGGCTTCATCGCCTTTGCAATAGTAAGTGGCATAGAATTATGCGATGATTTCTTTGCACCAATCATACTTAAGACCCATGATGTCTCTCAGTCCAAGCTCCTCACAAGCATCAATGACTTTGTCGAAAATGGGGTCATTAACCTTAAACATGTGACTCCAATCAACCCACTGCATGTCAGTGATCGGAGTCTTCTTCGCTAGGATTACTGTGGCATAGAAGTCAGAGTGGAACTCAGACCAAAAACGCTTATCCACACCGGCTTGAGTATACTTTGCTGGGTCCTCCATACGCATCTTCCTCACCCTCTCTCCAGCCTTAGAATAGTCTATTGCCCTTCTTGGAGCATCTTGGAATTGAAGAGGAGGGTGCATTGTGAGAGGTCCAATAAGCCCTCCTGCTGTGCAGCTGGATCCTCCTCTGAAGTGCTGCTTGCTGGGCCCCGAGGGGCTAGATATTTTTCTCTTTCGAATAACTGCTCTCTTTCGACCCACATTTGTCTCATCGAGGGTGTACTCCTCATCTTTCTCTTCTTCCTCAATCTCATGCCGTGTGCTGCTCCTTGGCATAGTGTCATGACACTGCTTGGTTCGCCTCTCTGGCTGAATAGATATACGCCCTCTTGACAAATCTCTTGAATCAGAACCATCGCCTTGGCCAGCGGATTCCCTGCCTCTGAATATAGAAGACAAGAAAGCAAATAAGGGTATAGCATAGGAGATATGATTCTAGAATTTAGAGTTGACGCTAAGTTTCTGCAGGTTTCGGACAGTCCGAACCTCCCAGAAATAGGGTTTCAACCTAAATCTTTCAAATTAACCAATAGAGCTTTATGCCATTTGAAGGAGATGAAATAGATAAGCAGTGGACTTATTCTACCTAGGCATTTCAACAAATATTGCTCTATTTGACAGATCGGGCACCAAACCCTAAAAACAAGAGGAAATAGAGCAATGCCTCGAAGAATATACCTTCTTTTCCTAGCCATGGAGGGGAAGCACGAGGAGAAGAGAGATCCGGCCTTCAGAGCTCAAATCTGTAGCCAAATCGAGGAGGAATCCGGGGCTTGGGGTCACTAGGTTGAGGAACCCGTGGGAGAGGAGAGGAGAGAGGAGGAGAGAGCCCGTGGAGAGTGAGGGAGTGAGAGAGAGTCACGGGCTACCCTCAGACATATGTATCGGATTAAGTGAGATTCGGACTGTCCGGTAAATAGGTCCGGACAGTCCAAAACCCGGACAGAGAGCTGCTCTGGGAGGGGTCTGACAATCGAATCTGGACAGTCAGTGGATCGCTCAGACAATCAAAACCCCAGACAACAAAGTGCTAGGAATTGAATGGACTTTAGAGAGGGAGGCACCGGAAGGGGTTTAGAGAGATATCTTATAAAATCCTTTTATCCGTGGCTAGTAAGCAATCAATCAATCAAACTATAGCCATGAATAAAAAGATGAAAATCCAAATCACATATTTGAGCATAATTTGAACTAAAAATAGGATAGATATATTTAGCTTTTCAATTCATTTTTCAATCACCAATCAGTGTGCACACTAGATCAAGCCATGTTTCGAGGGTCAAGGATATTGAGCTCATTCCTCAACTCACAAAAGCTTCTCTCATCCAAAGGCTTGGTAAAAATGTCGGCTCCTTCCCCTTTCTTTCCTTCGCTCTCAAGTCTCGATCTACTCTCTCTCCCCGTCTCCCGCATCTTTGCTCTCAATCTCTCGCACTCTCTCTTTCTCTCTCTCTCTCTCACGATCTCTCGCACTCTCTCTGACTCTCTCACTCTCTCGCACTCTCTCTGTCTCTCTCTCATGGTCTCTCGCACTCTCTCTGACTCTCTGACTCTCTGTTTCTCTCATTCTCAGTCTCGCACTCACTCTGTCTCTCTCACTCTCAGTCTCTCTCACTCTCTATCTCTCATTCTCTGTTTACAGATGGCTAGTGACGGCACCGGCGATCAGAATACCATCGAAAGCATATCCTCTTAGGCAGATGGATATAACCCTTTGAACGATCCAAAACGAAAGCCAAAGTCCAATGATTCAGGTTGGAAATATGGATATTGGGCGACAATCGGCAACTGGGATTGTGTCAAATGTTCCTTGTGCAATAAAACGGTTTCTGGGGGGATCAAGAGGTACAAGGAGCATCTTGCAGGAGGATTTGGTGATGTGAAGAAATGTGAGGCGACCAATTCCGCCATTTCAAAAGAAATGAGGAATGCTTTGTTGGGTAACAGGAGGGGTCGACCTTTGCCTACAGATGATGATGATCTTGATGATGTTAATGTGGTCAATGTGGAGGGGGCTCATCAGAGGGCACCATGCAGTCGCAAGGCTCGCAACCAAGTTCAAGGACGGCTGCCAAAAGAAAGAGAGCGGCTTTCCAATTCAAGGTTCTGACAGCACCTCCAAAGAAGACAGTTAGTTCCATAGTCCACATGACACCACAAGAGGTTGTGGAGCGAAGGCATGCTAAGGGACCATCTCAAATAAGCATTCAAGCAAGCATGAGGACAAAGGAAGAAAGAGAAGCTGTTAACCTAGAGATAGCCAAGCTGTTCTATGAATGTGGCATGCCTTTCAATATTGCAAACTCACGGCAGTTTGAGATAGCTATGGAAGATGCATGGAAGATGTATGGTTGCACCCTTATGTCCGATGGATGGACAGATAGGAGGGGACGCTACTTGATCAACTTCCTTGTTAATAGTCCTGAGGGGACTTTCTTCTTGGAGTCAGTTGATGCTTCACACCAGGTGCATGATCCGCCAATGCTTGCCAAACTTCTTGAGGGGAAAATTGAGATGATTGGCAAAGAACATGTTGTTCAAGTTGTCACTGATAATGGTGCTAACTACAAGGCTGCAGGCAGACTTCTCATGGAGAGGATCCCCACATTGTATTGGACTCTTTGTGCCGCTCATTGCTTGGACCTTATGTTGGAAGATATAGGGAAGTTGAAATAATTCAAGAAACCTATTGCACAAGCTCGACATCGCATCACTTTCATTTATATGCATTCGAGACTTCTAAGTGCGATGAGGGTGAAGACAGATGGGATGGATATTGTGCGACCCGCAGCTACTAGGTTTGCTACTGCATTTCTCACCATGACAAGTTTGAACAAGCATAAAGATGCATTGAGAAATCTATTTGGATGTCTGGATTGGACTTCAACCAAGTTAGCTAAGACAGAAGCAGGAAAAAAGTGTCAGAATCTTGTCATGACGGTATCCTTTTGGAACCAAGTAGAGGACTGCATTAGAGCATCCCTACCACTACTTAAAGTGTTAAGGGTGGTTGATGGAGATGAGAGGCCAGCAATGCCGGAGGTTATGGCATTAATGTCTATGGCAAAACAAAGGATTATGCAATCTTTCTCCACTCAAAACAAGAAGTCTTTACTCACTGGCTTGTTGAATATCATGGATGAGCATTGGGGCAATCAAATGGCCACACCATTGTATGGCGCCGCTCTCTTTTTGAATCCAGGGAAGTTCTATCCCCTCCTAGAAAAGAGTTCTGAAAATGAAGAAAACCTTGCACAAATAAGGAGTGATTTCAATGATTGCCTTGCAAAAATGGTGGAAGATCCGGCTCTAGTGGAGAAGATTGATAGCTAAGCTATTCTATATGAGAAGAGAAGAGAAGTGTTTGCTAATAGACTGGCGACACAACATGCGGGAACAAGAAGTCCTAGTAAGTGTTTATAAATAAATTCGAGCAAGTTTCTTTTAGTTTTTATGTTTTAGCATACTAAATTCTATTTATTTGTCATTCATAGTTGATTAGTGGCGTGCATATGGTGCAAAATGCATAGAGTTACATAGGTTTGCAAGGAGGATCATTAGTCTTTGTGCTTCATCATCCGGTTGTGATCGTAACTGGAGCATCTTTGAATTTGTAAGTAGTAACTATAACTAGTAAGTACAACTAAATTTAACTCTTATTTGGTTGATCTCATTATCTTTCAATGTCACTTCTCATTTTAGATGCATACTAAGAAAAGGAACCGATTGGAGCACAAGAGGTTGAATAATTTGGTCTATGTTTCATACAATAGAAAAATGATGGCTAGATTTCAGAAAAGGCGTGAGGAAGGGAGAAAAAATTATGATCCACTTGTTTTGGAAGAGTTCGATTGGGACGATGAGTGGGTAGATGCATCGTCCAATAAAGTGCAAGGCCATGATGGTCTTACTTGGGATCATGTTGATGAGCCTATGGGTGAAAAGGATGGTGGAAGTAGAGGACGAAGACATAGAAGAGCACTATTCTGACTCGGACAATGTAGATGAAGATGAGAATGAGATAATACTAGATGATGAGGATGATTTGACTATGGTGAAGATCCAACTAATGATGAAGAGGATGAAGGAGAAGATTCAACTAATGATGAAGCCAATGACTTGACCGATGATTTTATCTAGATAAGAGGGTTGGAGAGTTGAAAGTTGTTTGTTATGTACTAATGTGCGACTTCTATGTTATTTTGTGACCTATGGTGGTGCAAAACTATGTTATTTTATGACCTATGGAATCATCCATGGTGGTGAAAACTATCTTATTTTGTGATAATTTATTTGCTTTTAGTCGCCATATCTATATGTCTATGGCGTCGCCTCGCCATGCGCCTTAAGCGCTTAAAAGGTAAAAAAGTCCGAATGACCGCCGCGCACCTTAAGCGCCGTAATAACCATGATCTGGTCTAATGCTAATAGATATAGACCGATACTTGTCAATAAAATAAAATTTATATAATATTCATCAAATTATTTTTGTCCGATTCAAAATATAATTGAGGCCGATAATTCTGATTATCGCTAATTTAATGAACATTTGTAGCAAAACTTAATCGTAGAGCTAATTAAAGGCTAAATCCAATTTCAAATTTAACATGGTTGTGGCAGGGGAGTTAATGTGCCATTGCAACAATCCAATTTGCAACTTGGACCATTAGATCAAACGTGACAAACGGTTGAGATTTTGATGTGTCAAACAAACGACTCCATTATATAGTATAAGTATAGTTAGATTGACCTTTTTATCAAATCGATAGGATTTAACCCACATGCATTCTCAAGGGACTTTCTTTTCTGACTAGAATGAGAATAGACTTTGACCTGAAGATATGAGAAAAATATAAGAGAAACAAGATCCTAGAAGACTATATATGCAATGTTCAAAGGAAATCAGGAAATCTATCTTGTACGTGCTTCGTTTCGTTAATGGAATGGCAAATCCCCTACCCATTTGCTTAAAAAGGGAAATTGGAAAATGATGTAATAACATAAAATCTATTGAACAAAGGATAATCATCCATTTGCATATATATCAAATCCTGTGTTGTTAAGCTTTCTATTTTCATACACCTCTGCCGTACAAAAAATATCAATGTGCATATCTACAACTGCTGCTTGGGGGGACCATTAAAACAACCACATAAACCTCTCAATAAATTAACTTGTATGCTCTAGAAAGGGAAAAAGTCTCTCATGAGAAACTTAATTTGCTAAATGATAATGTAGCTGCCAAGATCACCAGACAGCACAAGCTCTACCTGCATCTGTTTCCCAATTTTCCTAAATGATACGGTTAACTACCAAGATCACCAAAACGCACAAAACTCTGCCTGCATCTCTAGTCTCTAGATGTGTGGTTCTAGGTTAGTACATAATTTTACTCAGATCCCACCACAAAACTCAGCCTTGATTAGTCAATGTTTTTTATTACATGTTAGATGTTCGGCGAGAATTGGTAATGACTTGAGAGCACTGTTCTCCTTCCAGACAAATTTGGTCAGGTGGTGGTGGAGGCGCATTCCCCATATCCCCAGTCTTGTGAAGAAGAAAAGTCCCTGCAACAATGGTCACAAACCCACATAACTGTGTTGCTATCTGTGTTGCATTCTGCGAATCCCAGTCCTGGAATGGAAAATAACCACGATCAATTACAGATGATGGATTGAATAACGTGTGCAACTAGCCAAAATGGTTCAGTTATTACAAGAGCACATCAAACTGAAATGACACACTCTTTCTTAGAAACAGTCTTTTAATGTAAAAGTTTTTTTTTCTTGCATTAGGAAGCTGCAACAGCAGCACGAGCTAAAATATATCACCAGTTCATTTTGAAATTAAAGAATCTATTCAAGTTAGAATTGGCCAATCCCAGCCCATGATGAACAACATAGTGGCCCTCTAACAGCTTGTGGTTTTCCGCATGTGCTTATCAAAATAACCAAATTAGCAAGAAATTAGGGATTTGCTCATCCTAGAAGAGAAAAATAAAAATGCCTAGCGCCCAATAAAACAATCACTTGCTATTCAATTATTACAGGAACTACTTCCAATTCAAAAAAAAGAAAAATGGGAGCCACCCATATGTTTCCACTAACCAAATATCGCAAACTTCCACTATCTATGTCCTATGTAGAGAAATAATTGATTTATCATAATGCAACTCAAAAATATGGTTTAAAGTAATTGTAATTCTTTAATATACAAAAACGAAAAAAATCAAAATTAGAACATGCTTATTATATTCATTGTAAGAAAGCTTTTTGCACATATAACATCTTATAGATGGTTACATCTAATCTGCGATGCTGCCCACCATCATTACTGCAGTGTGTGAATTCCCACGGGGAGGTAAGAAATTGTAAAAAAAGCACAATGACAGGAACAAGTAAAGATATTTGCAAGTAAACAAGAAACTTACCTTGTACATAATCATGTTTGCAAGTATAGTAAGAATAGTGAACATCACATAATATACAGGAGAGACCACAGCTGTATTGAATGAATCCAAAGCCTACAAAAGTTCCATAAGATGGTGAGGATCATGATGAGAATGTTAGGACAAGTATTATCCCTTTTTGCA
The DNA here is from genome assembly GCA_036346415.1 of Raddia guianensis. NCBI lineage: Eukaryota > Viridiplantae > Streptophyta > Magnoliopsida > Poales > Poaceae > Raddia > Raddia guianensis. Next base: position 32,854,120 of record CM070535.1, read on the forward strand.
GCCCTTAATGTTGTGCAACTATCGTTAAACATTCTATAGAAAGAGGTCACTGTTTAGAATTATTACTTGATAATCTTCCATCATTTTTATTTAAAATGCACTATTAACTTGTGCTGGTTATGGTTGGATGACTAATTGCAATGATAACAACAAAGGTTAAATTTACTCTCAGTTGTTGCACGCCCACTTACAAGTAACAATTGGACAACCTACCAAACAAAGCCTCTGCAACACTTTCATTTGAATTAATGACATGGCCACCAAGATATGTCAGATTGAAAATGAGCTTATTCAGATAAACAATTCAAACAAAAAATAAACAAATAACTATGTTTGAGAATTTGAAGCGTAAAACATGTCAGATATCATCTAGTGGTCCTTTGATCAGCTAATTGTTTTTGTTTTATGGAGCAACAATTGAATTGGACAATTAAGGTTCAAAGAATGATGCAGAATAATCAATTATAGATCAAGCATAGCAAGTGAACTTATAGAGAACATACACACAATAACATTCTCACAATATCATCAGGTGTCGGTAGGTCCAGGATAGAATTACTCGATTGAAGATGAAAGTTCTATAGAGCCAATTTCTACAGAAGGAAAATCTACACTAAAGGACTTGACATTAGGATGGTTACCTTGTTTAAGTAGTTCAGCTGCACCAAACAACAAATAATAACAACAACTATGAAGAACCACGTCTGGACATAGATGAATTGATTTGATCCACTAAATGACAGCTTTAAGGCAATGGCAACTGCTTTTACACTGATAACCTGTCCCCATCATAAGATTATGTTAGCCAATATCACTAACCAGCCAATATCACTAACCTAATCAATTGAACAATTTAATTTGAAGGTGATGTGTTTCTAACGTACCGTGAGAGATCCCATCAGTGAACAAATTGCAATGTAAACAAGCATTTTTCTGTGTCCAGACCGTTCAACAATCCAGAAAATCAAAAAAAGAACACCAACCACAGCCACACATGAATAAACAATGAAACCTGTAGAAATTATCCTTACATGTCAAAATGAAGTTTGTCAACTACTCAAAATAAGATAGAACTACTGCTCAAAAAATTAGATAGAACTGATTCGCACAGGAAGAAGACAAAAGATCGGCGTAAAAATACTTCTTCCTGAGGAAAAACGTTCATGAAGTTCAAGTGTTGTTTTCAGATATTAACATTCACGAGAAGTTTTATGCCCTTCATAAAAAAATGATTTCCCATCATTAAGTAAATAACGGGAACAAGTGAGAGCATAATCAAGTGCTGAAGAAAAAAAATTAGAAATAAATAAATCCTAGATTTTTTATATTTCTTTACCAACACTTTCCAAATTCAGATGTCTGGCAGTTCTCAAGCATCAGGAGTGATGGTCAAATAATGAAATACCAATCACATTGAATACATCATCCTAATATTAGCTGGATTGAAGCAATGAAGCATGAAGTACTATGTTTTGACAGGAGTAGGTACTAGGTAATCAATTACCTGGCTGAGTTGCAAGATGCCATATTTCCTTCACTGATTCAATCTTTCTCTCCTTTGGGGCGTGCAAAACTATACCAACAGAACCAACAACACACAAGATGCAACCAACGACACCAAACATATGCAGTTTCTCTTTCAGAATGAAGTGTGCGAGCACTGCGCTGCATGAGCGAAAGATTAAACAGAAATATATACAGTCATACATAAGGGAAGTAAGGAAGTGGTATGGGTGCTACCTAAATATAATGCTAAGAGCTCCTAGAGGAGTAACAAGTATGGCAGGGGCAAATGCATATGCTGCAAAGTTAGCCACCTCTCCCAGAATCACTGCAAAGTAAATCAAAATGAGCGTGAGTGTTGAGCTTCCATTTCATCATTACAAATTTTATCACGTAAGTATAACTATCAGAAATGCTCATTTGGGCTTAATGACTGGCATTTGTCAGATGGTATCTCTACCTTTTTAAAGTTAAAAGTTTAAGTAATGAAGGCAAACAAAGACTATTTAGTAAAAACATTGCAATGATCTAACTTGCAGTATGTATGGGTCAGATGTCATTTTAATCAGCGGTTTGTCAGACTGTATAAACTCATTTCATTGCAATTACTCGTAGATAGATTCTTAACACATATTTTGAGTTTTAATAGAACACCAAGATACAAATTCAGTTATTGAAATTCTACATAATAACGTGTTTTTAAACACGAATTCTACATAGTAACTTGTAAGTTCAAACCGATAAGAATTTCTAGGAAAGAGGTCAGAAGTTCTTAAAAAGATAACATTCGCACCATAAACTGACCAACATACTTCTACTGGTTTGTTTTCCACCTGAACAGAATGAAGGTGCCAGCTGTGAGTTTCACTGCTATTTTGTGTCTGGTATCAGAACTATAATGTGCAGAACTGAGTTTTACAAGTCCTATAAATTGAGATAATGAGATACTCCTGAACCTTCTGATAACAACATTACTAATATTAAGTGATCCTAGGATTGTTTTATTTCAGGTGGGGATACACAAAACTTCGATGCTACCCATAGCATGTGAATGATGATACTTCAGTTTAACCCAACATCCAACATTCCTGTTGTTTCCAATAAGTTACATTTAAAATAAGCAAGTGGGCCAAAAATACCCCATATTCAACTTTGACTTGATCAAGTTGTGCGACATATCTTAGTAGGTTAGAAATCGATAATTTTATACAAAACATATATATGTTGAATACAAAATTTACAAAAGCACATGAAAATAATGGGTAGAACTATAGTGTGCTATTAACTGGCAGAACAACTAACTTGCATTATTATGAGGATATTAAACTGCTTGAAACCATGATTACCATCCACACTTACTAGTTATCATTCCAAGCCACCATAACGGCTCGTACAAGTATGAGAAACCTCCTGAACCTACAGTACATTGTACAACGAAACAAAATATATCAACAATGATACTATATAAAAGACCAAAAGACTTCTTATGGAGTGCAACGTTTTTTTCAACTACATATGGAGAACATTATCAGTACTCAATAAGAGAGTACTCAATAAGAGTCGAGGGCTGTTTGGTTCGTGGCCTTGGATGGCCATGCCAATTAATTGGTCATGCCATTCCAGGGCATGACCAATTAGTTGGCAAATTTTGGTCGTTTGGATTGTAGCCAACAAAACATGCCAAATCTAATAAGAGTTGATAGTTGTTTAGTTTGTTGCAAATGAAATGTGCTATTAGTTTATTAAAATATAAAAAAATGGATTTATTATGATTCTATATGAACTATGAAGCTTGTTTCATGCAATTTATACACCGTTTGAAATATAAAAATTATTAAAAATCTAAAAATTATAAAAACAGGTTGATTATGATTTTATATGAACTATAAAATTTGTTTGATGCAATTTGGACACCATTTGAAATATAAAAAGTATTTAAAATTTAAATTACAAAAATATTAAAAATTTAAAAATTATAAAATGGTTGATTATGATTTTATATTAATTATAAAATTTGTTTTATGAAATTTATGCGCTGTTTGAAATATATACAAAAATAGGAAAATAAAATCAATCAATACGAATCGTTGCTTGTCGGTGCTAACTAGTCGCTGCTTGTTGTGTCCCTGTCAGTGGGGCCGTGCGTGTTGGCGCGCCGAAGAAAGGCGAGGGCGGCCGATTCTGGCGCCCTCGCCAACGCTGTCTCCCATGTACAAACTTTGATGGCGAGCCAATAATTTGGCAGGGCAAGCCGAACGACAGCTACTAACCAAACGACCACCAAATATTATGGCGTGCCAGTTTTTTTGGCATGGCAGGTGACGGTTATGAACCAAACAGCCCCTCAGTTCGCTTATACACGCTATGTAGCTTCAAGGTTACATTATGAATAAATAGCTACTGGGAAGAGGCACAACCTGCTCTCACCCCAGAATCCCCGGCCTTCTTCAGTCCAACTTTCTTGATCACAAAGCTTGATCCAATGAATGCACTGGATGACATGGCCAAACTCAAGCCTCTGACATTGTCAATAGACACCACCATTTCTGGTAGGGTATTTCCTCACAAACTATTAGAGTCCAGGAACAGATTCCTACAATCCAAAAGAGAAGATAAAGTAAGAAGGAATGAAAATTTCATATAGTGCACTAGCAAATAATTGTTTCAAAATAAAGTACAACCTGGGGATGCTTTTGCTTGAACTCCAAGAATCGATCATTTCACTAAGAGACAAGGTGAAAACCATCAGATAATTGTTGATTTCAAACGATTCAAGGTTTTTGAACTTTTGAAGATGTCATAGATGAAAGAAGCAACCTTAGAATGATTGGGTGTCAATGCTAGGGTGCGAATCCAGTGCAAGAAGAAACTGGTTTGGAATCACGATGAATGCTCAGGAATGATACTTTTCTTCATTTGCTTGCCAAAGCCAATAAGAAAAACTGAAAAGGACGGCAGGCTCCAGAATCTCCAGTTCATAGCCTACATGCAAGATAAAAGAAAGCATTTCAACCTAATACCAAGCAAAAGTCAAAACGTGAAATCTTGATATATATGGAAAATAATCTAGAAGATAGCATAAATCCAAGTATTACAAGAAACAGTAGTAGTACTTCATTTCTTAGAAAACCACGAGAGCTCGACTTGTCTGAGATGTTTCTCACTGAAGAGGAATGAAGCGAGGATTACAAGGCACTGTAGAAGAACAGGGGAAGAGGGACCACCACAGGCAAAGCTCCCCCCAAACCCACGTAGATTGATGCTAATTAAAAACTATCTACCGTGGACATTTATAAATTTAAAAAACAATTAAAAAAAGAGCATGTACCGTGGACATACAGATTTTTTTTTAAAAAAAAACAAAATACCCTTTTCGCATGAAAGAGATTCGGATTTCTTCAACTACATGTATAGTAGACGTAAGAAGGATGATCAAAGGATTTTAGATGCCCAGCCCAGGAAAACGAACATGACTTGGTTCACCACAAGAAAGAACGCATATATTCTGATTCCAAAAAGACGCGAATTCAACGAGAGAACCATGCCCGACGAACTCGACAGTTCATAATTCCAATCCAGGGAAGCAAAGTAAAAGAACATGAATCGTATCCACCGCATAAGGCAATGAAAGACGCAAACCAAAGAATGCCACTAACCTATTTGATTGCCTGAATCATGCACCACCACACCCCAAAGCTGAGCAAGAGAGGATCCCCGTTGCCACGATTCACCCGTCAAAGAGAACTAAAGAGACAGAATAGATAAGATCACGAGAGAAGGGAAGCACCCAATCCACGGCCGCAAGAATCGTCTGATAGTTCTTGCCACCGCTGCGCTTTTGAGCTCTGACTCGTGAACAACGAGGGGGGGGGGGTTGACGACGCCACATGAAAGGAAAGAAGAAGAGGGTACCTTATATGCGGCCAAGAACCTGCCCTGCTGCTCTGCACGGCGGGGCAAACGCAACCAAACGCGTGGAGCAACGGGGAAGAACAGGTAGGAATTAACTGGCCAGGACAGCAACCGCGTGCCAGATCATTCTGGTTAGATTCAGATCAAAAAGGGGGAAGAGGAACACTGCATTGCGTGGTTATCGGCATCACAACAAGTATCAGCAAAGTATCAGGCCGCGATCACGGAGCAAGGAGAAGAACGAAACTGCATTGAACAGAAACGCGCGCGGTTTGCGGAACAGCCCGATAAGCAAGGCACAAACCTCGCAGAAAAAAAAAAAACCACGCTTTCAGGGTACTTATCATTACCTCCTCGAAGCGAGCTGGCCGGAGGTGCCCTGGAGGGCGGCTGCGGAGGAACGGCCGACACGAGCACCGTGAGGAGCGGCGGCGGCGGCGAGCAGGTAAGACGAGACGACGCCGTGGGGAAGGGAACGTGGCACGGGAGCGGAGCGGCGGGGGCACTTGTGGCGGGGGAGGAAGCCACAGCGACACCACACGGGGACATGGGGGAAACGGACGTGAGGGACCCGGGTCGGGGAAGCAAGTGGAAGTGGAACACGTGGCACGGCATGGGGAGCGGGTTGAGCCGACTAGGCACGGGTTGCCCAATCAGACCTGGCCAACAGGATGGCCGGTTTGATTTAGGTCCGGTTGCTATACAAACTGGATCAAACGAACAGACGGTCAGTCTTCAATTTTCATCAAGCTCTAAGCCGACTAGGCACGGGTTGCCTAATCAAACTTTATTATTAAGGTGGATTTACATGATTGCCTCGTTAAAACTTTGCCAAGTAAAAACTCAAAGTTGAGAAAATCTTGGCAAAGAAAAAATAGTACAACCTAAAGCTCTATAGTACAATCATAAAGTATTTTAGGGCATTCTTCAATCTTCATCAAGCTCTAAAGCCCTCCAATGCAGCCGCCAACTCTTAATTTTGTCTCTCAGTAACGAGGTTTTGCTCTCGTCTTTTGGCTAATTCCCAAACCTTCGTACCCAATAGTATTTCAATCATCTCACTATGGAGGGAAGTCCATCTGTCCTCAAGTATTATCTCAGCAAAGCTGAAAGCAGACTCAAAGAAAACTATGGAGACCAAAACAATTTGTTATAAATCGGTCGTCGCACACACGCAAACACAATCACAATAGACATGAGACACAGATCTAGAGAGAAACAAAGTCAGGCACAATGATCTTTATTGATTCATCTCTCTTGTATACAATGGGGTTCATATATATGGCCTAGCCTATATTTGGTTTTGCCCATAATACCCCTAGGGTTTGGGATGGGCTTCCGGCCCATAAATCACCTAGGGTTATAACACTCCCCCTTGGGCTAAACCGCGATATGACAACGCCTCATCAAAAACTCCATCCAAAAACCCAGTGGGAAAAAAGGATTGGAGAAAAGAGTACATTGCACACGCATGCTGTATTGTAATATTGCTTCGTTAAAAACCTTGCTATGAGAAAACCCAATGGGAAAAACTCATATAAGGAAAAAAGAGTACAATATATAACCTTCAGGGACTAATGTTCAGGATCAATACGATCTACTGGACCTTTGCGTTTTAAATCTTCTGGATCTATTTTGTGGTGTGGTAAAATATTTTAATTGATCATCATGTCAACCAACTGGGTTAGACAAAGTGAAATCTCCAGGGTTTCATATGAACCGAATCAATATTTAGCTTATACTCCCCTCAAGATGACATTTCAGATGCCTTCCGACGTTCGATGTCTTCCGAACATCCATCACACTATGCTTCTAAAAAGTATGAATAAAATAATTTGGGAACAGTATAGCTTGATCATTAAGTACCACTATCCACTTCTGCAATACAAGCAATATTATCCTAATGGATAATTATGAGGTATGGATGGTACTCGTGCCACATAACTTCTGGATGTAGTCACCATCCTTTCTAGCCAAACACACATGTGAGGATTTATTTAAAGCATTAATCTCAAAACAAAATATAAGATTTAGCGATATGCGGATTACACATGAATCCCGCATTTATATGACCCAACATGGTTCTCGGTTAACAGGTAACCTGAGGCCCTGCATATCAAGCAGGACCCTAAAGACAATTTAGTGCCGAAAACTTCTGATTGCTGCCGCACTAAGCGCTAACAGAGGCAAGGAACTTCTGGTCCTCAAACCTCATATTGTCTTAAGTTTAAACAAGTATGTTTCACTTCAGGGAATCACATTAACATGTGGGTAAAGTTAATTGCAACATCATATATCTTTTAGATACAACCTATCAGACCAACTGGGTTTAAATATAGCAATTATTCTCAAGTGGCTCAACACAATCAATTAGCCTATTCAGCAGGTCTTACACATATGATTGTACTACAATAACCAGTCTTACTTTGGCATTTAGGGGATCAATCAATTTGCCTTTATCACCAATTTACATTACACCTTCAGGGTAATAAAGAACACCATCACTCTCTCAACTACTGGCAGGAGATGCACAAAACCAGTGATCATGTGGCGAACTTCCAGTATCGGGTATCAATGGGTCATCGTCCCCTATCAGGGCCATTGGTGTAAAACAAATATCGACTGGTAATTAATCTTCCTTCAGAGAAGTGCTTATGTTTCTTCAGGAAACTCATTTTTCTTCAGGAAAGAAACCTTACTTCTGAAAGAGGTTATCAGGTATGAGATTTATTAATGTCGTAATTTTGACATCTTGTGTCACAAGGAACAATGAGTCCTACTAGAATCTTAATAAGGATATTCACAATCCAACAACTGCATATTTATTTATATCATCTGCCAGAGTTACTATTTAGCAGAACATTTATTACACATAGGAGAGTACGGGTCACATCAGGGACCTTTGAACCAGGGCTTTCACCACCTCATTATTTATAATGACCCAAAGTTAGAGCTATTGGCCCTCAAACTTCGATTAACCTTATGGTTCATCCTCAGTTGCTTGCCATATAACCCGATACAGACGCAACATGCGCCATGCCATGGACTTAGTTCAGGATCATTATCATAGCAACTTAAGAGGAATAATATGTGTCGATAATTTTCTCTCCATGTCTCATAAATGAGCACTTTCAAATATTAACCAGAATTTCGCTATTTCCCAAAATGATAATTCTTTGTCGTCCCGCTTTCCCAGCACTATAACATGCGCGCATTAACTTACCAGGTGTTCATCTTCAGGATGATCCTCTCCAGGAGGCTCATTACCATCATGGTAATTTCTCTTTAGGAGAATTTCAGAAGTGATGAGCACTTGTTTGACGAGTGTGATTGGATCTAAGACCCGCAGGCGTCCCACAGACTTTTGACCAAGACTCAACAAGTCAATTTTCGCAAAGGTGGATACTATTCAACCCGGGGTATTCCACTCTTAGCGACTCATTTACAACAGGTAAATGATTTCCAATCCCTTTAAATATCTGGCAGTCTCCTCGCTTCTAGCGAACAGGAGCATTAACTAGTGCGTGAATCTTAAAATCAAGATCTCGTAGGCATTTAACACGAAATATGGGCATTTCTCTCCCCCTAATGCCGAGATCCGATTTTGACTACAGCATACTTACACAATCCCCTTTCGTGAGCACAAGATTAATGGAACAACAGGTCCAAATTTCCCAACTACAGGTGGGAGTTCACAAGTGTATGCTTGGTGGTGATAATATTTGAAAAATATCTTGATTCCACGCGTTACCATTGGGGGTTAACAATATATGCAGTGAGCTTAGACTTATATTTATTTGCCACGCGCTTGCTATGGGCTATCATCTGCCCGCGCTAGGTGGCATGCCCGTGCTACGTTGCCGCACGCCCTCTTCATGGCGGCACCCGCAAGGGGTCACTGATCATCCAACAAAATATGGGTTGCAAAGTGTAGCTTCTTTACTATTGCCCAATTACTCATACCATATATCTAATTAAACATCAGGTTTAATATAAATGCGACAATATCAATAATTTGCATAGAAACTTTACTGTTCTATAGGAACACTATAAATACTATATGTACGCCAAATAATAGTCACCTTCATGTGACAATAACATTACGGAGGTGTGATTATATTTTAAAGACGCATGGCTTCAGGTATGTTGTGGCAACTTCAGGCGCTAGTAACAATATTTGGGATTATTCTGCTTCAGGCAAACTAATGTGACTTTCAGTCATAATGCAATTGCAAAACTAATATGACTACTGATCATAATTTGCATGCTCACATCGGATCGCTCATGTCCGTCGGAGCCAAATATGTCCCAAATTTAACACAATTTACAATCACCAACCTATCCGTTCGCACTTCTGGTGCATAATCTTGCCTTTACATACACAAGGCCCAATTCTCTCCCCCTTTTTCACGTCAACCGAAAACATACAAGTGATAGCATGTGCTACAGGCATCTGCTTAAATCACTTTATAACTATACTGCTACAGGAGTATAAATTTTGTTGTCGTGAAACCAATATATAGTCTGTAACATCAGGTTACATCTTAGACATCTGGAACAACCGGTTGATAACACCACACCGAAGGAGACTGTAGACTGCTGGTCCAGGCTAAGTTAATTCTTTGGGGATAAACATATAGGCAGAAAATTTTCGCTAGTGCAAATAATGGAAAACATTTGTCTCCGGGACATATGCCAACTATTCATGTCTGCAGGACATATTTTCACAATTCATGTCTTCAGGACCTCTATGCACTTGAGACGGTGTTGAGTAGAAACACTCTTCACCAAGGCAAGTTTAACTATATATCTAGTTTTGGCATACGTTAATCCGATTTTATTCCACGCAAGATCACTTACGACAGGTAAGGTATATGTTTCAGGCATCATGTTCTATTTAGTATTTACTCAGATAATTAACTCTACTACGGGAGAAAAGTTAGAAATAGAACAACTCAGACCATCATTATGGCATAAGGGAAATAAGCATCTAATGCGAAACAATCAAGCAAAAGATGTAAATTACTCAGCATGAGTAAAAACCAAACTCTACAGGAGTCATTAAATTTCCCATGAATTTCCAAGCTATGTCAGGAGTTTCTAATAATTTAGGGACTGCAGGTCAATAAATTATACTCCAACATACAGTGCCAGCCTGCCAGGAAAACAAGCCATAAAGAGCATAATCGTGCCCACAAAGTTTCTACCATTTTCATGAATCTCTACTAATTATTTCTGGTCTACAGGCCATATTATAATTATAGCAATGCAGAAAAATAATAATAACTCTTTGCTATAAAATAAAACCATTAATATGCAGCTTTCAAAGGTGGCCAAGGTCTAAGATTTTGCATATTATGGAAGCTCAAATATTATAATCCAAATCTGAAAGAGAGGATTTTGGTGGTTACCTGGAATTGTAAGTACTATAAGAAAAATGTGCAACGAGAACCACTCGTGCAAATATTGTCCTTCGAGGACTGAAACATTGATTCCAGGCATCATCTCAGGATGAATCACCGAGTCCATCCAAAATAGTACTGACGAGGGCAGCGACGCCTACAGGGCGGCAGAGCCGAACCCGGCAGTGGCGCCACGCCTCCCGTGATACGACGGCGCACGGGAGGCGTGGCGCAGACCGGCACGGCGTGGCGAGGGGCACGGCCACCGAAGGGCGGCGGCGAGGCGATCGGCGAACGGACAACTTTCAAGGCTACGGCCCACTACGCGTCGGCGCGGGCGGCATGGCTGCGTACGGCGTGGGACGTGGCTGACGCACAGCAGCGCGGGTAATAATTCACCAATTTGTAATATGAAATAAGACTACGGGTCTAAACAGAAAATTGCATAAAGACGAATAAATATGTCGGGGATAAAATTACGGCCCATTGCTATGGCCCACTCCCTGACGGTCCAATTGAACAGCCTACCAGGGCCCAGCTCCCTGGAAGGTTCTATCTGGCCCATATGCATCTTGCCGAACAGCTCCCTGGCTGGCGTGATGCGTAACGACCAAGGAATCATGTTTGAGTCCGACTCGAACAGGAGTCCTGCACGGCTACGTGAAGACCCGGACGTTGGTTTCTCGGATTGGATTAGGAGTCGTGATCCCCAAGACTAGGAGTATGCCTTATCTGCCTCGGGATATATTTGGCATGTCGAGTTCGTTGCGATCTCGTAGTTAGCCCGGCCCGATATTCCCTCGGTAGGTCGGTTTGCTCTGCACTATATAAACAAGGCCTCTACGACGTGTAGAGGGCACGAGTTTTACGACTTGATCTGGCTTTTACATCTCATAAACACCTGATCGTAGCACATTGCTTCTTGTACACCGTAATCTCGCCGAGACTTGTTCGTCTCGTCGAGCCATCTCTTGTAATCATCTCTGATATATAAAAAAGGCTGGACGTAGGGCTATATCTCTCCCGAGAGGCCCGAATCAGGATAAAAACCCCTGTCTCCTGTTCGTTGCTGTTCGTGTTGTTCGGCGTGTCTCCTATCTCACTTCTAAAGAACCTTAGCGACTTGAGATCGTTATCTCAACCGTCGACAGTTGGCGCCGTCCGTGGGGATAAGCAGATCGAGCATGTCGAACTCTATCAGCGACCAGGAGATTCTTCCTGAGGACTACCACTCAGAAGGGCAAGATGTCTCTTCCCCTGCTAGATCAGATCGATCCCTTCGATCTTGATTGCCTTCCAGATCTGGTTCCCAGCTCGGGGACTGGATCAAAACTCCTTCTGGATCCCGAGGGCTGTTCGCCTGACAGTGGGTGACGGGAGAGAGCTGACCAGCACTTGGAACATCGACCAGCTTTGTAAGTTCCTCGTGTGGGTCTTTCGTTTCCTAACCGGCGCTTTTCTCAAATTTCGCGCCTTAGTTCGTCCAAGTCTCTCGGTACGCCATGTAAAGTTCAACCCATTGAACGGTGAATGTTCGCGCCCCCGCGCCCTTCTCACCACTCGCCTTCTCGCACTACCTTACTCTCGGTAACACTTGATGGTCATCCGGTCTTGCGAACTCTTGGCTCCAATCTTAAGGTTTTCCCTGCCGTATCTAGCTTCAACAAGTTCCTAAACTCGAGTTGCGTAACACGGCATCCAAATTTGCGGCTAAGCTCGCTCGTAAGCCCTCCGCTGCAGAGGCACTTACCGCCACGGCACAACCACTTGGCAAAGCTCGCTCGTAAGCCCTCTGCGGCGAGGCACTTTCCTTGTTCGGTTACCTCCGAATCGCCTAACTTACGTTAATGAGCGCTTCTTGGAGTACGCCGATCGAGATACGGTGTCGCTCTAACTCTCTACGCACGTCCTCGAATTCGCGAACTCGGTTTTCGAGCACCGTCCGCATCGGGGCTAGGGCGCGCTCTTTCTCTTGTGCACTGATCGGGTTCGCAAACTCGAGTTTCCGGCGCAACTGCACAACGGGCCGAGTTAGGCTAAGCGTTCTACCGGTTTTCTTAAACTTTCTAGCGCTTTAGTGCTCGCTCTTGGTTTCTGTTCGTTCTTGTCTTTTCTTTGCTCTTTTTGCGGGAAAAAGGTAAGTTCTTTATTAACAAAATTTGCGGTACAAAAGTCCTTTCGGTTATTGCCTACTGTTTACTTAGAAGCGAAGTTGCTCCTTGAGCTCCTCGACCACTTCCTTGAGGCGCAGGACTTCCCCACAGGCTTTGAAACCCTCTCGGCCTCACTTTCGGAGATGATCGGCTTTCTCCTTGCTGACCCTGGGTTGTTCCGTTGCCTTCACACGGAGAGCTTCGACCTCTTCGGTCTTGGTCCGAAGCTGCTCGGTCGATCCTCGCCTCTGGTGGCGCTCTGTTCGCAGCCTTGAGCCGTTAAATCCACTCTTTGACTCTTTTCTCCGCGGTGATCGCCAGACCGCCATCCCATCGCATCTCCTCGATCTCTTCGTGAAGCCCACAGAGTAGAGATCTTCGCTGAGACCATGAGGTCTGCTTTTCCTTGGCGAGCCGGGCCTTGAGCTCCTTGATGTCCGCCAGAGCGGCTTCCGCCACTGGACACATCGTCGAGTTGCTCCTCCACCACTTCGTGGCGGCCGGCTCCCTTCCGCGACGCTTGCCTCTCGGCTCACATGGAAGCTCCTCGGCCTCTTCCGAAGAGCGCGGAGGATCGCTTCTCCTGGCCGGTGAGCTTTCAGCTTCTTTACCTTCGCCGCCACTGCCTCGGCTCTGCCGGCAGAAGTCCCGCCTCGGCTTCCCGTCCGGAGATGCTCCCGAGGGGCGCCAAGACGGCGCTTCCGCTGTGGTAACGCCTTCTTGAGCTCCTCCATGGTGTCCTTGAAGACCTGGGGAAGAAGGACATTTTAGCCACTTAGCGATGATATAGCACGATCAGGGTTAGGCTTGATTTCAAGCTTACCTTGCCGAGCCGGCGCCTTAGTCCCCGGCGCAGGCGATCTTCGAGATCATGCGTCACGAAGCCTCGCTCGTGCGGGATGCGACGGGCGCATTGCTCTTGCCGCCATCCTCTGGGCTCCTTCGTCTTGCGGGAGCGCGCTTCCTCTGGGGCGGGAGCGACGGGCGAAGAACTTTCGTCCTCGCGCTCCTGCCCTTCTTCCTCTTCCGCCCGGACACCTTCGGGCGAAATCGGTGTCGCCCCACCGAACAACATTGGGGTTTCCACTGGCAGGGCAGCTTGTGTGCCCTGCTCGTGGCCTTCTTTTTGCTCCTTGGAAGCAGGGCTTTCGCTCTGCTCGTCAATCATCTCCGTCGCCTCAGGGATGGGTTGCCCCTGCAACGAAGTGCCCGGTAGGACCGCCTGCTCGGTCCCACCTCGGGCAGCTTGCGGAGCCATCGCTTTGGCCCCGCTTTCCGTGGTGCTGTCCGCCGCCTCTTCCGCTTCAGTACCGCTTCCATCGCACCCTTCAACAGACGAGCTAGTCGCTGGAACTTGGCGGGAGCAGGCTCCATGCCGCCAGCTTGTCCTTGAGGCTGGCCAACCTCACTGCCCGCGACGCACCGTGCAGGTGCTATGGTAGCAGAGATCGCTCGATCGCCTCGTCGACGTCGTCCGTGGCAATCTCCTCTTGGGCAGCTGATGAAAAAGAGAATGGTTGAGCCCAGTGCAGTTAGGAAAATTGTGAAAGACGAAATTTCCATTACAACGTACCTGTCGTGGAGGGCTTGATCTTAATCTTCCTTGCCAAAATTTTCCGCCTCTTCCTCGGGGGCTCTTTAGCGGCTTGTTCGCCTTGGCCCCTGGGTGTTCGCGGCGATGAACTCAGCTCCCTGGTGAGCTGAGCGCTCCTCTCGCGCAGCGCAAGAAACTTTTCCTTGCGCGCGACTTCTTCCTCGAGCCTCCTCTGCTCGGCGACCTGCTGTAGCCACGCCATATGGCCCGGGTGAGCCCGCGTGTAACGCCTAAGCCAAAGGGTCATGCTCTTTACCTCTTCGTCGCTTTGCTCGATGAGGAGGGAGGGCTTGGTCTCTTCCCATTGGGCTGACCATGCTACCGCTTGGTCGCTTCGGCGCTCTCGTCACCGCGGGTGGTTCTTCGCTAGTCGCGGCGCCGCAGTGTCGTGGCGAAGCCAGGTCTCCGCTCAGCCGCCACCTTGGGCTTTGTGGCCACTTTGGCCTTGCCCTTCTTCGTCTTCTCCTTCTCCGACCCGGAGAGCTCTTCCACGATCCCTCCGAGGATCAGTTGGTCCTCCTGCGCATTGAAGAAGCGGATGTTAGCATTTAACGACGGTGCGGATCCTGTAACACGGACCAGAGTTCAAGCAATTACCTCGGCCGTGCGGACGAGCACATTCCACGGACAGGTATAGGCCACCTCGCCGGTGACCTCGCCGTCCTTCTTCGCTGCCTTCAGCATGGCGTCGACCCGCTCAGTCACCCATGCGTCGGTTGGCTTGTCTGCCCGAGCAGGAGAGTCTGTTAGTCCCTGTTCGGATGAGTTATCAAGTAAAGGTTGAGTCTTAAAGGCACTTACATGCTTTCCTCGAGATGTCTTCCCATCCTCTATCTTATAGAAGGGATAGGGTCTTCTCCGCAGGACACTGTTATTGTGAAGTCGAGATGATCTCCTACCCGTGAGCCCGAGGCTCACGAGGAGGCGATCTTCCTCGTCAAATATCGATCCTCGGCGGTCATCTCCGGCCGAGGCATTGGCGTTCCTTCGCCGACGCCTTCCTGTGAAGACGAGCTTGTTTGTCATCGCTCCGTCGTGTAGAACCACCTCGTCCACCACGCCCCATCGAGTCGAAAGCAATGGTGGGCGGGGTACGGCGTCGTCGGCGGTGGCGAGCTTGAGGTTGTAGCACCCATGGCCGAAGCGGCGGAGCTGCTCCTCGTCATCAGATAGTAGTGGAGGAACAATTTCACCGTGGATCGATGCTCAGATAGCCCTCGACAGGTGTGCGAAGACGGCCATCTGGAGGATCTTGTTCGGATTGAGGTTCGCCACCTCCAATCCGCTGATGTTCAAGAAGGCCTCGGCGGTTGCTCTCGGGAGACCTCAACCCAACAAAGGCGAATCGCTGGAGTCGACGAACTCTCCTCGAGCGGCTCGGAGTTTCTCCTCCCGGACAAATTTCCTCCGGCCATCGGCGTCGATGTGACCCTCCTCCTCCCAAACTCTCAAGTCCTCCTGGATGCGTTAGAGCTTACGAACTTGGCCATAGCGGTTCCCAGAGTTGGACGAACAGGCTGGAGGGTGGAGTTCGGTTCTTTGATGCTGAGCGTGGTTGGAGTTAGGGCTTGGAGAGGAAAGGCGTGAGAGCAGAAGTGGCTGGCCGCGGGCGGCTTAGGTGCTTTTATAGTCCCGTGTGAGCAGCTCTGCAACGGTTTTGTCACAAAACGGCTAGTTTTTACCACAACAGCTAGGTAAAACGGTCGCCTGTTTTCACTGCGCAGCGACGAGAAGTTACCGTTGAAATCTGCCAACGGCTATTTTTTCCAGTGTATGCACTGAAGGCTGAGTGCTCTGGTCGGGCAGATGTGATTCCCTGTTCGACGCAACGGAGTTGCTCGGTACTGATCGGGTCTGTCCGGTCCCGAACAAGTCTTGTTCGGTTGAACCATAATCTGGTCGGTCGCTTGTTACACGTTTTTGTAGCAACAAAATTTTCCTCTTCGTGACTTGGAGTCTCAAGAGGAAGACCCCACTCTAGTGAGTCCTTCCACTTGAGTCTCGGGGGCTAGCTGTCGGGGATAAAATTACGGCCCATTGCTATGGCCCACTCCCTGACGGTCCAATTGAACAGCCTACCAGGGCCCAGCTCCCTGGAAGGTTCTATCTGGCCCATATGCATCTTGCCGAACAGCTCCCTGGCTGGCGTGATGCGTAACGGCCAAGGAATCATGTTTGAGTCCGACTCGAACAGGAGTCCTGCACGGCTACGTGAAGACCCGGACGTTGGTTTCTCGATTGGATTAGGAGTCGTGATCCCCAAGACTAGGAGTATGCCTTATCTGCCTCGGGATATATTTGGCATGTCGAGTTCGTTGCGATCTCGTAGTTAGCCCGGCCCGATATTCCCTCGGTAGGTCGGTTTGCTCTGCACTATATAAACAAGGCCCCTACGGCGTGTAGAGGGCACGAGTTTTACGACTTGATCTGGCTTTTACATCTCATAAACACCTGATCGTAGCACATTGCTTCTTGTACACCGTAATCTCGCCGAGACTTGTTCGTCTCGTCGAGCCATCTCTTGTAATCATCTCTGATATATAAGAAAGGCTGGACGTAGGGCTATTATCTCTCCCGAGAGGCCCGAATCAGGATAAAACCACTGCTCTCTGCTCGTTCTTTGTTCGTGTTGTTCGGCGTGTCTCCTATCTCACTTCTAAAGAACCTTAGCGACTTGAGATCGTTATCTCAACCGTCGACAAAATAATTCACAATTAATTTGCATAATTAAATGACTACAGGCTTTAATTACAGATTTATGCAAAAACAGTGAATTAAAATTTAATTAATCAGGGTACTAAGAATTACTGAAAATAAATCTATAGGATTTAATTATCAGGAAATTAAAATTCTGAAAACTGCGGAATTCCTTTAAAGTGGACCAACAGGGCCCAAAATGCCCCTTTTATTTTTCTTATTTTATTTTCTATAAATATTTCAGCCCATATATGGGCCGGCCCAACCAGCCATCATGCCCCAATGTGGTGGCTAGGGTTTCCCCTAGCCAAACCCTAGCCACCCATGGCCATGCAGGTGGCGGCGGCACCAACAACGGCGGTGTCGGCCGTGTGAGCGTGTGGGGCCGGTGGGCGTCCTGGCCACAAAGTGGTGCGGGCGCGATGGCGCGAGACGCCGGCTGGCCTCGAGCGAGCGGCGTGCTACGAGGCGCCGCCGGCCGGGCGTGGTGGGCGCGGTTGACAGCATACAGCGGCAACCGGCGACCGGCGGGACGGCCGATCGCCCGGCGTGGCGGGCACAGGCGGCGCCAAAAGCGGCGGCGCTGGCCGGCGCGTCGAAGCTGCCGCGGCCAACGGCACGCACCGGCAGTCGAGCGGCGGCGTGGCGGCGCGGTCGCGAACCTGGCCGTGCGCGAGCGCGGCACGCCGACGGCGCGTAGATGCCGAGGCCGAGGTCGAGGCAGCCGGCCGTAGGTCGGCAGCTGCACGGCGAGGTCGACGGGCGCGCTGGCGGCCGATGGCATGGCGGCCGGCCGATGGCGGCGCGGTGGTGGCGCTGTTCAGCGCTGAAGCGCGGTGGCACTACTGCAAGGCGGCGTGGCGGTATGCGCCATGACGCTGCAATGCAATAAGCATGGCCGCTGCTCTCCGGCGACAATATGGTCTTCTATGGCGCTTTCTTTGGCGCGGCGGTGCTGACAGCGCAAGACACGTGCGGTGGTGTGAGCACGGTGATGCCAGGTTTGGCTACAAGCCTTGTATCAATCTACTAGCAACTAAGAAAACTAATAGATTGAAAACACCAACACCAATCTACTAGATCGACGAACGAAAGCAGTAGATTGGAAATAATAGATCTGTTGCGGGTAGCGACATACCGATAATCACAAACCTGAGAGCAGATTATGCTGGTAACGTGTTATAAATCGGTCGTCGCACACACGCAAACACAATCACAATAGACAGGAGACACAGATCTAGAGAGAAACAAAGTCAGGCACAATGATCTTTATTGATTCATCTCTTTTGTATACAATGGGGTTCATATATCACTACAAGGAACTAGCCTATAGCAACATGCTCATATGGTGCTATATATGCACGATATGTGTTCGAGCATCGCAAAGATCACATAACGTGGAAGTGTTGTTATAGGTGGTGTTCTAGCTCTATTCTCGCATCACAAACTATATATGGTGCAATATGTTCATATATGTGTTGCTAGCTAGCAACATGCATTTAGCATCACATGTATGTATTAAATTGATAGTATCTGACAGCATCACTTAAACGGTCTATTGCAACATCATTAAATGCATGTTTATAATTATATTATTTTTAGATAATATAATTGTCACACATAATTTACTAAAATTGATCTTATACAACTTTAAAAATGGGCAATAATCAAAAAATAAATTTTATTAGTTTAAGTATAATGTAATGTACATCACTTCACATAGAAATGAAAACAACTCCATTGTTCATACATATAGAAGCTAACAAGTAATAATGGACTTGAAAATATGAAATACAACAAAGATGACTACTTAATTCCTATTTTCTTCGGCCTAAACTTCCAGTCTCTCATCATGGATTAACACAATATGCTCTTGGAAGTCTCTCATCATGGATTAACACAATATGCTCTTTCTCCTTCTTCTCACGGCCCTACAAGATCACCCATCTTTTTATCGGTCTCAACATGGAAGCAACGCTTAGTTGATATCCTCCAAAAGCATTTTATACGAGTTGAGCCTGCAGGAAGGACAATTTACATAAGCTACAACAAATGATTTTAACAATGAACTTTAAAAATTATGCCAATCATGGCGCAAAGAGACTTCGATGCAATCTTAGAAAGTTAATCTATATTTTTAACTAAAGTTAAGAGAGAAAAGCAAAGGCCAAATAGTCTTCGTAAATGTATTTCGGCAACTACATTCATCAACTCAATAACCCGAAGAATATAGTTTCAGACATTAAATAAACCAATTGCTACAGAAGAAAGAATCAACATTCATGTTTATTACTATTGGCATTTTCACTGTATATATACATGATAGATAAAGAACTATGAACTGAGGACCAAAAAAAAAAGACTAGTAAGCCATAACTTTGCCTTTTTCCTAGTCAATATTTTCAAACTTATGAGTGGAATATGAAGTAATTCATCGTATGTTTTTGTCTGTAGACTAATTGAAACTAAACCATAACTCTATCAACTAGCTAGTGAATTAAAGTTCAACTGCAATCACCCTTGCCTATATATATGCATCCTAAAGCTAAAATAATTTAATAAGAATGTTTAAGTACTAAAAAGGTACCATGTTAAATATTTGGAAGATAATAGGACATTGTTAATAAATTTACATGATTGATATCGTAAAGGTATGAACCCTGCATATGCATACTTATACAAGGTAAGCTGACAAATCTAACTTTTTCAAGTATATAAATCTAAATTTCATGAGGCGTAAAGTGATATATGATGGCAGAGTTAAAGAATCGCAACCTCAGATCTCTCAATAACGAGTGGATGCAAATCGCTGCTCTGCCAGTCAGCTGTGAATGGTGCCAATATGCCATGCCCTTAAACCTGAAAAGATCATCATACAAATTAATAGTAGCTATTAAAACATAAAAAATCCTACCCTGTATATCTAAATGAATAGCAGAGTCAAACTTTGTTAAAATTCTATACATGACAATATGACATAAATTTGTACACCGGTTTTCTTCATTTGAGTTAGACAGAGGATTCCTCTTTGTGAAAGCTAGCTGTTGCATGTATTCAGAGAGAATATTGCATATCGATGCTGGTATTGCCTTTCATCTGCAATGATATAATATAAAGAGAACGCACACATAATCCAAATTAATGGTGGAACAAAGAACAAAGGATACCTGCATGCGAGTTCTCGTCAGAGTGTTAGCATATGCATCAGCTAACCACTATGTATACAAGAAACAAAACAAACAGAAGGGGAGAGAGGGAGAGGGGGAGAGAGTGATTAATCAATTATTTATAGAGTTCTTTAATTAATTATGACCTGCAGGTTAGACTTGACATGAGCCAGCGTGAGATCCTTCACATCCATCAGCTCCAGCACTGATTTGGGCGTCGCCCCTGCATGATTCGTCGTAGAAACATAAACAAATAATTCATCAATTGATTTACTCACATCTCATGCATATGGATATATGGACATGATCCTATTCCGATCTAGCTACTGTGGCTGCTTACTCTCGTGGCCACCGAGGAGCTCGACGGCGTGGACGAAGCGCGCGTGGAGCGTCGTCGTCCACCGCATCCTGGGAGCGCGCACCGTCCTCCTCCCGCCGGGAGTCTCGCCAAGAACTTCGACCTCGTCGTCTCCGCCGTTGTCGTCGTCCTGCTTGGACTAAATCCAGCTCCCAAACCCATATGATGGGAGCTGAAGAACCGACCGCCGCCGCCGCTTCCTCCGGCTATCGCCGTGTACGGATGCAGCAGCTGCTGCTGGTACACCGGGATTCCGTGTATCGGCTGCAGCTGTGTGGTGCGCGGCGACGGTTGCTCCAGGATGCGGTGACGGTTGATTCGGGCGCTCGGTGGAGGGGCGGTGTGGGACTCGGCGGAGGGGCGGCGACGGCGGAGAGGGCGGCACTGGGCACTCGGCGGAGGGGCAGCGCTGGGCTCCTGGGGGGACAGCGGAGGATGGGTAGCGCCGGGAGCTCGGCGGACGGTGGCGCTCGACGGAGGAACGGCACCGAGTGACGGCGGAGGCAGCGGCTAGGGTTGGGGGCGGCTAGGTCGGGCGTGGAGACCCAAGTCAATCTGTTGCTTGGCTAAGTGGTTGAGCAGGTCGTGGGCCTCTAAAAAAAAAACGAAGTACATAATTGTTATTTTCTCAAATTAGATTATGGTCTAGTTTTTATATTTTATTAACTAAATATGATAGTTTGTCTTATGTTAAACACGTCACACATACCTAATGCATAGTAACAGATTTATTAACGCCTTGTTCTTTTTAGATTAAATTAAATTAAATGAAAATTTGTTATTTTTGTACAACCTATATGATGTACTTTGTAGTCATTTTTATGGGAGTTTATAATTCTATAATAATTTTTCGAATAATTTTTTGAACTCTCCAAAACCACTTTCACAACATTTTTAGATTAAAACTTTCAACAACTTCCAACTAAAACAAATAAGGCATAAGTGACACTAGGCTGTGAAACAAGAAAGGTTTTCACGAGTAAAATTAATAATTCAACACATATGTGTCAGCAACACATATTATGTGATGTAGGGTTGTTTCTTAGCATCATAACTTATATGTGTTGCTAGCGTGTGTTGGAGTAGACATATCCTCTGAGTTTTCTGCATCACAAGCAATATATGATGCTAAGTATGTGTTTGAATAGGCTAGTTATGTTGTAGTGTATATAGCCTAGCCTATATTTGGTTTTGCCCATAATACCCCTAGGGTTTGGGATGGGCTTCCGGCCCATAAATCACCTAGGGTTATAACACAATTAACACATCTCGTGCTAGGATGGATAGCACGGGATATGTTCCTGCCACTATGGCATCCCGAATAACTTGAAGATAAGGTTGCAATATTTTTAAACCACATTTAATAATTAAATTAATGATATGAGAAGCATAGTGTTGATGCATTAAAAAAGATTCAACATATGTAGATAACATGGGTGTCAAAATATTAATGGCACTAATATTATAAGATGCATAATCCATGGTAATAGCAAAAATCTTGTCGGTTATTTTAAATTCTTAAACAACATTTGTAATACAATCAACTAAATTCTCACTTGTGTGATTAGCATCATTAAGTCGAAGAGCAATTTGTTTTGTTCTATCTACCAATCTTGGTTAACATAATGAGCAACAAGACTTAAATAATCTTCTCTAACCCTACCATCCCAGATGTCCGAGGTTAACAAAACAGAAAATGTGAATGTTTTAAATTGTTCCTTTTGACTTGTTGGTGTTATACAATTTTTTAAATCTCTAGGCGTTGTTTGATGAGAAACACCAGTATACCTAGGATTATGAGCGGTTTTAATATATTCTTCGAAAGCAGGAGAATCACCAAATCCTAAAAGTAAATCTTCAGAAGCAATTGGCCGACACAATGCCTCCCTAGCTACCACGGGATTATACTCCCAGTTACTTACTGAATCATTAGCCTTGTAGCTCAACTGTTGCTGTCTCATTTTAACACCTTTCTTCTTCTTACACACCGTAGCGTTTCTCTTCAGATGTCCTGTACCTGAGCCCGTCACCGCTGATAACTCCTGTACACAAATTTTACATTTAGCTGCATACTTCACTAGCCTCAAATGAGACAACGGTTGAGCTACAAGGCAATTTTGTCACTTCATGTCTTAAATGAGTGGAAAAGAAGGGAAAAGCCAGGAAAAATAGACAAAATGTCTTAAAATCCGGTGTTATTCATTACAAGGCACATTAATGGCAATTTGGTCACTTCATGTCTCAAATGAATGGAAAAGAAAAGGAAAAGAAGAGAAAAGTTAGGAAAATAGCCAAAATGTCTTCAATAAAAGGAATATGTGTGCCCAATGTTATTCATTAAAAGGCACATCAACTGAGTGTTAGATTATGTGAGACACATCAACTGAATGTCATATAACCAATTTTCCGCCCATTCATGCTAAGTCTGTACAGGCAAGTTGAGTCGTAGCAAGTTTTTTGTGGATGCAAGTTATCGTGCCATCAAAAGATAGATATTTTTTGGTACCAAACGCTTTGCTAGCAAACTCAAGGTTTGTTTTACTACTAGTACCGAATGTTTGTCCTTGTTTAGCAAGACTAGGACTGCCCGTACTCTACATCTAAACGTTCCCGTATTCTTGCTCACTTACCTTGTTAGGGTTTCCTAATATAATAGGTAGTCGCCAATTCACTGTATAATGTCCACTCCCCACTCCATTTGAGATTGGTTTTTCTTCATTTTGTGCTTCTCCTTGTGAAGAACACTTCTCCTTCCTAAAAAGATCAAGGAGTCCAAGAAGGGGTTTGGATAGAGTCCTAAGCAAGTTTAAATTTTTTGAAGTTTTTCTTGAATTTAGAATAAGATTAAAACTTTCTAACAACTAGACAACTTAAACAAACAAGAACATGATGAACAATAAGACATGTATAAGAAACAATAATTGCATAAAAGTAAAAGGGAGAAGACAACAAACTTTTTATCCAAAGGTTCGCAGAAAGATTTCCCATTTCCTACATCCCCTTGGAGCACCTTTTTTTTAAAAAAAGGGTATAACTCTGATCCGCTCATGGTGGCCCCTTCAACACGTCAGTAGGTAGACTCCGACCTTCACAACCACTTAAATCTCTCACAATCTCCTCGTTAAACAAGCTCGAATCTAAATAACTGAGCGGCAGATAATTTGATCTTGTCGTATTAAGCCTACATGGAGTACCAAGGGTGGCCTACCACACACTATGTCTCAAGTTCTTCTCCCGCTCTCTCCCAAACCCTAGTTCTCAAAGGCTAAATTTGAAATGAAATCTAGGAGGCTAAAACTAAAACAACAAAGTAGCCTATGGATAGCCATAGGCCTTAAATAGGTCGACTCATGTTTATCATCAGATGGTCCGCCACGACAAACTGCCTGCGAACACAGCCGCTGCCAGATGGTCCGCTGCTACTGATAGGGACAGGGGTCCCGATCTTTCGATGAGGCGGCGACCAAGAAGTCCGACCGTGTGATCGACCCGGCCAAGGTGCGGGTTGATGAAGGCATGTTGATGAAAGGTAGTAGGTGTAGCGTTGGTTATATCTGTGCCGAACATGGTCTCATTAGCTACGAACCATCCGACAATCAAGTCATAAACCAGAGGAGACATCTATAGACGCAACCCTCTACCATATCGAGGAGTCCACTGAACCATCCGTCGCGCAAAGGCCAACCAAAGGGCCACCTAACCCTTACTAGACCCAATGGTTCGCTCGCCTGTCCATCATGCATGGAGAACATAGACAACAACCCCAGCATCAGCATGCTATTGGACTCAAAGATCAGCCACCCCAGAAGTTTTGCGTTCCACAAACAAGGGTGCTGGATCCACCACTCAAAAAACCTTCTAAAGCCAACGCAAAGAGGTGTGTTTGGGCATTCGTGTTGCAAACTCTCCAATGTCCAAAAAGAAAAATGAAAATAATGAAGTGGTACGATAAAAAAATGGCTGGTCACTCAAGGTTTCACTTATGCATTAAACATATTCGCTAATCACAAGTTGAATTACCTTTAGGCATTTAATCCCATTGGCAGCTGAAAACAGACTTGGATTTAGACTTGTATATGATGATACGTTAATACATTTGTCCTAAACCAAGATAGAGAAAATAGAAATCTGTGTAGTGTAACTTTGAGAGTTACTGTACGAGCTAAAGAAAATGAAGAAACAATCACATACTTTAAGTATGAGAAAGGTTATTGCAGCTTATCCTTATAGCTTGAGCATGTGCTTGAATAAATTTAGGTAAACCAGCTAGTCTACACCTAAATTAAAGGTGTTGGAAAGGTTTTGAGAAGTCGTATATATAAAACCCCAATAGTGAGTAGGTCACTACTTGCAGAGCTAGAACAATATAGATGGGATGAGGGTGAGAAAGCCCTAGGCTTAAAGCCCCTATATTTAAGTGCACTTAGAATGCTCATGGACCTCACAAACAACATATGAACAAACATTACATCGTCATTAATTTGATCGCTCATATAATGTATAGAACAAGAAGAGAATATGAAAGGAATCAAGGACATCCTCCAATTACTCCAAAAAGTATAAATCTTGAAAAGAAAAATCAAGATATGAATATAAATATGTTTTCTTATATGGTGGAATTCATAGAAGTCACCAAAGCTGACACTTATGTATATGACAACAAACCACTCGGGATCATAAAATTAAATAAAGTCTCTAATGAATATGCATAATTTTAAAGAAGGGCATTCCACGTTTTCCAATCATGTGGATTGCATGTTGAGTAAACCCCCTATAATTATATATGAAAATAATACAACATGTGTAGCACAAGAACATACTAGATATGTGAAGATTAATTTGACTATCATACAAACATTAAATTTCTTTATGCTCATGAGATGCATAAGAGAATAAATTAATTTTTAGAACATTAAGTCACGTCAGAATCTCGTGGATTTATTCACTATAAGTCACTGCATCTACTTTTGGAAGATGTGTTAAGAGCACATGAATGATGAGACTTAGAAAAGTGCATAATTTAGGGGGAGAATCTTCGCATATTCTGAATTGATATTTAAACAAAATTTTTTAGAGGAACTTCACTATAATGTAGAAGAATAAAGCAATGTTGGATGGATTTGTACTATTTTTTTCTTAGTGAGTTTTCAATGAAGTTGCTCGCATGAGGTTTTTTATGAGGCATATCTTTACACACAACAAGCGTATGTTATGTACTTTTCGTCGAGTAAATTTAACTACTAGATTTTTATGGAGTATTGATGACACATATATATCATGTAAGGTTCAAGAGTGAGATACCACCACTGGGGTGGCCTTGGGCCACATGCCATGCGCATGTGGGGCCATATGTGTGCCTATAGAACCCTAAGCATTGCAATATATAAAGGAGATGGATATCCCATGGTAACATATATGATCATGATGATAAAGCAATATCTCTCTGTCCATCTTTGTATTCAATATATTGTGTTCTTCATTTTTATCTAAAACATGCACATGAATTGGTAGCCTCCGACTACACTGGTAGTGAGATCATTCAACAGGTTCATCATATACCGGTGGAACACTTTAACGAAAAACAAGCCAAATCTACAAAACACATCTTCGAGGATATGAACCTTCCTAAAATACATATTCACGTAATAGGAAAAAAATGATTTTGATATGATTTTTGTGCATTTGCATGCGCAGACTAGGAAAGAAATGATCTTCCTTTGTTTTCACTCACACCGAGAAGTATGGTTGATATGAGACATTTATCAGAGATCCGATAGTGAAAGATGAATGATGTTAGACCTGATCACCGGCCAGGCCAGGTTTTCAGGCTGGGCTTGAAAAAGTCCAGTCCCGTGGGACTAAGCCCGAGTCCGGCCTGACCCGATGTGTTGGGCCTCGTTTTTGGTTCTGAACTTGGCCCAAAGCCCAAAAGCCCGATCCCATGGGACTAACCCTGACCTCGGCCTAGCCCAATGCGTCGGACCTCAGTTTTAGGCCCGAGGCTCGAAAATCGACCAAACATGGAAGCCCTACCGGCCATCGCCATCAGCGTTGTTTCTTGGTCTGGCCAGACTCTGAATCGAATCCCGTCGGGCAGGTTGTCCATGAGTAGGTCTAAATGACATACCATTTGACCGTCGTCATTCACCACGATAGACTTTTTATTACTAGAGGTTATTGCATATTTTCTCTCGTGGGAAGAAAGAGCTATATGAACGTTGACTTGAAAGAATATATACACCTTTTTATGCTCAGAATGTAACTAGTTTATCATATCATATAAATGTTATTGTTTTAGATGTTCAACATCATTGGTAAGAACCAACATCCTATTCATTGTTCTCTATTTTCTCTTTGATAGAAAGAATTTTATGTTAGCTATCTTTTTTTATGAATTTTATGTTCGCTATCTTTTTTATGCCCACGGTGACTATTATCATGTCATATCACGATGATGCTAGGTATTTGGTTCAAAATTAGTATACATAATCAATAGTAAGAACTAACACTATCTAGTATTTCTACTGTTATCATAGCTTATCTTGATGAACGAATATTTTTTAGTAGTGTACCAGGATAAAAAAAAGATTTAATTGTTATGGTAGGATATGATACATTAATATTAATTGATTGATTGTAATCCCTCCGATGTGATTTGAATTTAATCTCTGCAATTGCTTGCAATCCAATCCATAATGTCCTGAAAAATATAAATGCCAGAAGCTCAATATAATCCATCGATTATTCGGCTATTCCATGGATCTTCAGTTATTCCATCATCGTAGAATACTTGAAATTCAACATATCCCCGCTTTCTTGTTGAACAGAATCAAATTTATTCTTTTTCTTCTTGTAAGATGCTGGAGCGGCTGAACATTTGATAAATTGGATTTAGCATAGCGTGTGTTTCTATAACCTATAGAGTACATCTCTATCTCTGCTCCTTTAAAAGCATCAGTTCTCTAATTGCCTGGCAGACACACTTCATCTCAACCACACATCTATTACATCCAACAGTTCAATTTTGCGATTGGATCCTTGCGCCCGTAATCGCGATCCGCTGCGATGCTGCCTCAGCCCCCAACCGCAACCCCACTCACGTTGCCTCCCATCTCCCACCTCCTCCCACAGTCCCACTCCCTCGCCTCGCCTCGCCTCGACCTGCCGCATCCGTCGTCGTCGCCCGCACGCCTCCATCCCGCACCACCGCCTCCTACCGCATCGGTCTCCTCCTGGCGCCGCTCCCCTTCCCCGTCGCGGCGGCTCCTCCCTGCACCGCGCCCTCTCCGCCGCCACGCCACTCAGGCCACCAGGGCACTACTCCGATCCGCGCCGGCCGCCGCCGCCGTTGAGGAGGCGCCCTGGTCAGTCCTCTCTCCACAGCGCCTTAGCCAGCCCCCCCAACACCCTGATGCCAGTGCCGGCCCGGTTTTTCATCTGTCCAGTGCTGACTCTCCCTTCTCTGTTTTCCTTCTGCTCAGCCAGGAAGAAGAGGATGAAGAGGGACGACCAGAGGAGGAGGAGGAGGAAGGGAACCGGCCAGTAAAGTAGAGGGAGAAGGAAGGATGAAGAGATGAAGAGAAAGGGAGAATCCTAGGGTTTGACCTCCACTCCATATAGGTAACGAACTGATGATTTTCCCCTGTAATTTGATGTTCTATCTTCTATTAGCAGTTTATGATGGGATTTGCGGGGAATTAGGGATCCTATCATTTTTATTGAAAGGCTTACAGGGAGTATGCTATGAAAAGTAGCTTTTAACCAAAAATTGATATGGTTATGTTAGGAATTGTGTGTGCAGTATGGTAAACTTTTATAATGCATTCTCTTGATTTTGTGTATTGTCCTAACAACATGATTAATTGCTTCACAGATGCATGCTACACATATACATACCTACAGGTTGGGTTGATTAGTGTGTAGGAGCAGTATGCCATATTATCGTATTATCATTTCATATTTCATATCTGGGCTAATTGGATCACTAATTTAATTATAGCATTTATGATAGATGAATTTAAAATTGTTTGCCCGCACACTCAAAGTTCACAACAAAACCTCCGGTGACTGAACAAAATTCTTTTGTGTAAAATGCATTGATGCCCCTTACTGGACCTCGCCAGTTTAGTTGGCTGCAATGGACATGTCAAAAGCACTGGGCTGCTGCCTGCTGGACTGATTCAACCAACCCATCTGCCTCCTGGCTCACTTCATTTTTTCGTACTTTTTTCCTTGAAAAGAAAATTCAAGAAAAAGTATGTGATAAGCAGAATGAGAAAGGAAATATAATGGAGAGAAAATGATTGAAAATGGTCTTATGACTGTGTTACTATGCTGTTCACTTTACCTGCCATTTTTTTCCCTCAACTCCTTTCGCTGCTTAGCTTATGGCTTAGATATCAGGTCATGTAATTTAATTGGTAGTTTGCAAATGGCATGTTCCTTGTGTGCAAGTTGGAAATCTAGCTTGATTCTCACGATGTCCTAATCCAATCGATGGGAAGACTTCAATGTTTCAATTTTTGACTTTGCGCAAAGTATGCGATGAATTGTTTTTCTATGTCAGTCTAGAACTCTGGGTGCATGTGTGCTCATTCTTGGCATTCGGGTTATCTGAAGTTTAATTTGCTCAATGCCTGAACTTCTCAGACCATTACTCTTTATTCGAGACGAATTTGTTGCAAGAGATTGTTAGAAATTGCTGCTGTTGTGTTCAGGGGGGGGATCTTTTTTTTTTCTGTGCGCGGCGCAAACTTTGCAATAAAAGTTGCATGAACTTTTTCTTAATCCAGCTTCAGTTTGCTGCATGAGTACGTGAGCTTTGGTTGATCTTGGTGCATCGCAATTTCTTTATTTTTCTGCATTTTCTCTGCAACCAAGGCTGATTCTCTTGTGCAGGAATTAACATCTTCACCGCTTCAACCTCTGCAGCCACTTCTATGCTACCATTAACATTGGGGACCCAGCGAAACCGTACTTCCTGGACAACGACACCAATAGTGACCTCACATGGCTGCATTGCGACGCACCATGCTAGAGCTGCAACAAGGTAAAACTCGATGTTGTATTATATCCATTCCATTTAATAAAAGACCCCGTGCATGCAAAAATCCTTTTTTCTCCAGCATGCCATAATTTTGGCGATTAATGATGAAAAAAATATAGATATGAAGAGTAAATAACATATCAATGTAAAATTACCATAGAATAAAGCAAATGGATAACATTTTGGTCATTAGTTATTAGTTAGTGATGAAAAAAAATACAAATATGGAGGAGTAAATAGCACATCAATGTGAAACTACCATAGAATGAATCAAGTGAGGCAACATTTTGAGATATGCTAGAAGAAATCCTTTCACCGAGTTCGCTCCAGACACCACCACCAGATATGTCACCAAAAGTATATTAAAAAGTATGTATTAAAATAAGGCCTTCTGCTTGAAGATGCTCAGTACAATTAATGGTTAGTGGCAAAAAGAGCTGTAAAAATGCACAATATATGCACAGCCATTGAATCACAAGTTAGCATATCTATTGGTAGCTTATGGTAACCCAAGAAGTCTAGATCCCCAAATGGATCCTCATTGAGAACATCTATATGTACAGGTGCAATAAAGTCAAGTGATTACCACTGTTATATGCTACAAACTACATAAAACTCTGCACATAACGTCAAAATGTAAGATTATAATATTTTCACAATCAGGGGACAAATCAGAAATAATTCTGCATGAACATACCCACAAACATAGAATAAGAATGTTGCCTGATTAGCACTAACATATGAAACTATAACCGTAAAAAGCTAAAACAGTGTGTATTTATTATGAATCACAAATGTAAAAACATTCGATTAGGATTTCAATTTCTTTGCATTTTTCAAACAACATTGATGAATTGAGTCAGGTAGGAAGTAATTGTTTTCCATTTATGCAGCTTACTGATCGAATTAAGGATGACCTCATTGCCCTTTTGCTTAATGTTGTGCTCCTGAAACTCTAGCTCATAGGTAAAATTACTTGTTTCATATTGCCCTGCTTATTTTTCCCCATGTCTATGTAGAAATATTTTGGTGCTCCATTTGTCATGGTCATCTTGTGCAGCTCAAGTGAGCAGTTGACTAGCTAACTTTTGGTTGTAAAATAGACCGAGTTTAGTGATCTTGTAGCACAGGTTTGGAATGTGTAATATCTTGCTCACTTACTCGCTGCATTGGTTCTCAATCTAGAGGCATGAAGATTGGTATTTCTATTACATTTGCACTAGCAAGGCTAATAATAGAACCTATCTAACAATGTTTTTGTCTTGAGCCAATTATCTAACATAACTTATCTAACAATATGGTTCAGGTTTCAGACAAAATGCTTTAGTCCTTTTGGAAAAAGAAGTGAAGGTGAAGGACCTACTGTGCCCAAATAATTGTTGAGGTCCTTTTTTAAGATTAAGTCCTGTCTGATTCAACCGTCGAGATTTGCTTGTCTCAGTCTATCTGTCGTAATCTGTAAATTGGACTCTATATGTTTTCCAATTTATCTGGTGAAACTGGGTTGCAAATCTGACTTGCTTAGCTTATATGGTCAGATGGTATAGATTTGGTTAGTTGTAGGGAAGGTAATACGAGGATCTGTAACGTGTAGCATATAAATGGACCAAGTTTACTTTAGAATTCGATACGATATAAATGAGCTTGACTATGGTTATTATTTTATTTTATCTTTTGACATTTCATATTGCTGATAATTCCATCAGTAATTAATTATTTTTTATTATTATCAATCCATTTACCCGAGTTCCTTTTATGTACACGCTTAAAAATTTTATTGTACGATATATTATCCGACGTGCTTTGCACGTGCACGCTAACTAGTAGAAGCAATCCTAAAGATAAGACCGAAACCGTAAGGAAAATTACAATCAATCAACACCGACAAATCATATCCTACCATAACAATTGGATCCTGCCATGTACAATAATTTTTTTTATGTCAAATTGGCTTAAGGAAAAATGTCTACCAAACAATGGAAATGGTTTGCCATTGCCACATCGTACCGATGCTATAATTCCAGAAAACCGAATCAATTAAAAACAATTCAAAATTTCTGCACCCAAAAATCCAGCCGCGTCGCATGTCAGCTCCAGATCAGACCGTACGTTTATATGCCCGTGTCGCTCTGCGGGCGTCGCCTCCATCTTTTGCCACGAGACCCGCATCGCTGCTGTTCCGCACGCACGCACGCGCCGCCGCCGCCGCCGCCGCCGCCGCCGCACGGGAGCCGCGCGCCTCGCCAGCACGCGCCTCCCCAAAACCCTAGCAGTCCCCGCTCCTCCTCGCCCGATCCAGCTCCCATGGCCGCCCCGCCGCCGCCGCCGCCCGCCGCCGCTGGACCGCCGCCCTCGGCACAAGTGGTAAGCTTCGTCCTCTCGGGTCCAGATTGGTGGGGGTCCTCGCCGTGGTTCGGGGCTGATCTAGCGCCGGGGTCTGACCCCGCGCTGCGTGCGCTCGTGCTTCTGCTCTGCTGTGCAGGTGGGCAACGCGTTCGTGCAGCAGTACTACCTCGTCCTGCACCAGTCGCCGGATCTGGTCCACCGCTTCTACCAGGACGCCAGCCGCCTCGGCCGCCCCTCCTCCGGCGCCGCCGGCGATATGGACTCCATCACCACCATGGAGGTGAGCCCGCGCCTCCAGATCTGGCGCTACGAGAGGCTAGCGGCCTCGAGGAAGGCCTCCTTTTGTCATTTTGTGTTTCATTGTTTTGTATGCTAACAAGGCGATTTGGTGAGGTTCCGCAGGCGATCAACGAGAGGATAATGGCGACGGACATGACGCGGGCGGAGATCAAGACGGTCGACTCCCAGGAGTCGCTCGGCGGCGGCGTCACCGTGCTCGTGACGGGTCATCTCACTAGTGGCGACGGCGTGCGCCGCGAGTTCTCGCAATCCTTCTTCCTCGCCCCGCAGGAGAAGGGCTACTTTGTGCTCAACGACATGTTCCGCTATGTCGGGGAGGACCCTGTCCCCGCTGCCACTGCCGAGGGGCAGACCGAGGCAGACGCAGTAGTCCCACCTGCAGCGGCACCCTTGGCCAATGGCACAGCTCGTGCTGTTGTTGAGACTTCCCCACCCGAACATGGTGTGTTTGGTGCGATCCTAAAATTCGTTTAGTTTTTATGTGGTGGAAAAAGTATAGATTACCCCCTGAACTACAAAGGTATAAAATTCATCCTTTTAACTCCAGAAATTAAAATTCATCCTTTTAACTCCAGAAATTTTATGCATCCTTCGACTGTCAATATTGGATATCATTCCCCTTCATTGCAAAGCGCTTTTGGTCTAGTTTTTCTCACCCCACTTGCCCCCTCACATCTGGACCAGATTTAGAAAAGAAGTTGTGATGTTATTTAGGTGCTGTATTTCATCCAGTAAACTTGGTTATGACACCCACTTTTCCAGGGTGATGCAGATATCTTTTTCTTAACTGATTTTGGTTTTTGGAGAAGATGGACCATCACTGTTCTGTTCTTTCAAAAGAGCAGAAGAATCCTGGTGCATTAACGCAGTGAAGAGGGGGAGAACAATTGTAGTAGGTTTAGTCTACTCATGGCAATTTTCTTGCGAGGCCTTGCAGGAACATTTGTTCTCATTTTTTAGATGACGCAAAAGTCTTATGCTGATTGCAGATATTGTCTCTACTTTTTACTGACCGTGAAACGCCAGTCTTCTGATATGTATGCTTGCCTTTCTTGGCCTGGCTGGATGATAAGAGTGAATATATTGTACCATACTGAATTTAATTCAAAATAATGCCTAAAACCACTTTTACATGGGCCAAGGAGGTATTTTATCCAGCATTGATAGTTGAAGGATGTATAAAATCTGTTTCGGAGTTAAGGAATGAATTTTATACCTTTGTCGTAGTTTTGGGTGTGTGTGTGGGTAGGTGGGAGGGGGTTTACTTTTTTCCTGCGTGGCAGATGATTGAATTGCTTGTTTTTCTCTGTTTGTAGATGCTGTGCCACAGCAAGAGCAGCAAGCTGTGGAACATACACCAGTGCAGCCTGAGGAGGAGGAGGAGGTTTACAACCCACCTCCAGAGGATGCACAGGTGGCTGCAGTTGATGAGGAACAACCAGTTCCTGAGGTGATAGATGAAATTCCAAATAATGTGGCACCTGTAATGGCAATCACGACTGCCCCGGTCTCTCATGAAGAGGCACCAAAGAAGTCATATGCTTCAATTGTAGGTTTCTAAAAGAAACTTTCTGTCTTGAACTGCTTTTGCTTCTTATGCAATCACATCTGATCATGGGCAGGCATTTTTTTTGTTTATTTATTCCACATGTTTTGCAGTTTTAGAATGAACAGCTTTGTAAACATATTTCGATTTCTTTTGTTGCACCCTCCCTTGTACCCTGGAGTCACATGTCTCTTCTTGCTAATGCGTGATGTATTTATTTAGTGCCTGATATTTGTGGTCATTAATCTGTTGCCCATTAAACGGCACTACTGATATTGAGCCTCTTTGATAGCTTGTTTTAGTTTAGTTTTTGTTGGGATTGCAACTTTTTTTATTTTTATATACACCATTCACTTTATTTTTTGAAAATAATTTTTTTATAACTTTGTAGGGTTTTTCGCAAAGATCTTAAAAATATTTTTTTAATAATTTATTTAGCCTTTTAATACCACTTTCAAAGGTGGTCAAATTTTCCCAACAAAAACTAAACTAAAACTAAACAAGCTATCAAAGAGGGCCATTGTCTTGTTGTCTCATTTGTAATGATTCCCAAAGATGATAATGTTTGCTTTGAAAAATCATCAAGTCCTCTTGCTCATGTTGCCAATGATTGACTAAATCTTTTACTTTTGTAGGTCAAAGTCATGAGAGAAACTCCACTGCCAGCTCCTGCACCTCTTGTTAGGTCTGCACCACCCAAACCAGAGAAACATCATCCTGCTCCTGCTGCGGATGTTCCACCGTTCAGTTCAAACCATGAAAGCAGCAATATCCAAGAGCCGGAAGGTGTTTGTTAAATCAAGGTTGCAGTCAGAATTTGTTAATTTTGTTAGCCTGTCTGAACTGTACAATCTTCTTTTTTTTGAAGTTGACGCACATGCAATATATGTGCGAAATTTACCTTTAAATGCCACTCCTGCGCAACTGGCTGATGAGTTCAAGAAGTTTGGCACCATCAAGCACGACGGCATTCAAGTTAGAAGCCATAAGGTACTTGTTATGCTCTCCAGTCACACAAGAATGACATTTTGTGATACGTGCAATCAAACTTTACACTCTATATACTCAGGGTATCTGTATAGTAATAAATATTTATGTTAGACTAGTGAAAGTGACACTGTTAGATTTATTTCTAAAAGTGCTATCATAGTATTATAATTTTGATTGATTTTATATTACAGTAGAAATTAGTGGTGAAATCTGTGTACGAGGACTATGTTGATGACTTCATATCCAAAATGCCACTTTTTCATGCCAGGAATATTTCATATGCATTGGGCCTGGAAAAATTCTTTTAGCAATCATGACTACAGTAGCTGACATTAACATAATAACATGTGCTTATTTAAATGCAGCTTCAAGGGTTCTGTTATGGGTTTGTTGAATTTGAGGAGCCTACTGCTGTCCAGACTGCAATCGAGGTATTTTAAAAAATTGTGACCAATCAATTGATCAGTTTGTTCTGTGATTTATTTTTAATCATATGTAAACATCCATTAATTAAGTTATGATGAGCAATTGAGCATTAATAAACTACTTTTTAGCGGACATCAATTGATGCTCGTTACATGATGTACTCATTCTCCAAGCTTGATTTCAATTGGTCTATATTTTTGGTTTTTTTCCGGTTTGCTTAGTGTGATCAACTGATCACCTTACATTACATATTTTTGGTGGTTTATTTTCCAAGCTTGATTTCCATTTTTTTAACAATTCCTCATAGTTCATGGGATCAAATCATGGAAATAATAGTAGAAAGTCAAAGTCTACACATAATCCACCCTACCCATTTATGGTGGGAATTAAACACTGTTATCTAGAACATGAGGTGCCACATCCATTGGGCTAGTGGCTATTCACAGTTGGCATTTTGGGGTGCTTATGGGGAACTGCGTCCTGTACTAACATCGTTGATTTGTTTTCTATGTAGTAAATCTATGTTAATTGAATTAGTGTATGTGCCCTGTACATGGTTGAAGGAGGCAGTTCTGAGAGTTTGTGATGTAGCGTATATTGCTCATTGTAATATTAAGTAACAAGATTCCCTTGTTTTGGGCCAAATCCAAATGAGAAGAATAGAGGAAGGGCTGATGTGTTAAAACATTTTGAAGTTCATTTCATTTTAATTCTTCCTTTTTGCTCTTAGTTCCTTTTGGCGAGCCCTTTTTGTATTGCCTGCTTCAATGATCCTTAGTTTTTTTGAGCTATATGGATGATTATGATTTGTGATATTCAAATATGAGTGAGTTCAAATTACTACTGATAGCCTGAAATCTTAAAAGCAAACTGAATTATATGTGGTACTGTGGTGCCTTGAGGTGTTTTGTTTTTCAAAAGAAGTGTTCACAATTGGTTTTTACGGAGTAGAGGCACCATAAATTGCAGGTGAGGCTTGTCGATTTCTAACTACCTTTCAATTTTCAGGCTGTTTCTGTAATGATTGGTGGGCGCCAATGCTACATAGAGGAAAAGAGGACACCTGGTTCACGAGGTTAGTTCATAATATAATACTGCTTGCTTCTTTTATTTATGCCAATTATTGTATTAGAGCAATATGAATGGTGTAAGCATTAATGTCTTGAATCTTGTTCTTAAAACAGATGGATCATAAAAAAAGATGAATGCATGTCACATGGTTTGAATTGTATTTGTAGGTGTTGAGTTTTTTTTTAAAAAAATGTCTTTGCGATCGCTGAGAGATTACCTTGATCAATCCTGTTTTCTCTGTAAGAGCTATGACTAATGAGTAATTGCCATTCAAATGTCCAATATACACATATGTTTAGCTTAAGGTAGAGTATTTGAGAACGTAGTCCAAATGAGTAGTCACAAGTGACAGCCATGTGGGCTGTGTTGGATATGACTTGTCTGGCTATATTTAATTCAGCATCTAAAAAAGTTTGTGCGTGAGTAATTTTGCACAAGATGGTTAGTTATTTATGAGCTGTTAGCATCAAGTTACTTTAAATATTGTCCATCTATAGTACTAATGAATGATTCACATGGGAGCTAGAAACTTGGAATGTTGTCATCCGAAGATTGTTTTCCACAAGATATGCTCCTGTTTTGTTTATAGTTTTTAAGATGAAATATTGTAAATTTTCCCATTTCAGTTGATGTATATTATCCTTTTCTCTTCAGGCTCCAGCAGGGGAAGGTTTGCACCAGGTAGGGGTAATAACTTCAGAACTGAAGGGATGAGAGGCCGTGGTAACTACAGTGGAGGAAGGAACTTTGGAAGGGGTGATTTTGGTTATAGATCTGATTATGGGGGCAGAAATGGTAGAGTTGGCTCAGGCCGTGGAGCTGATGCCAACTACCATAGGGTTGACCATTCTGCTGGTGGTGGTCGCGGCGGTCGCACATCAGCTGGCACTGGTTCTCCCACAAAATGATGGGGTAGCCAGGCAGAACGGCTCCATAATTGGTTGCATGTGGGATTATCGGAAGCCCGCCTGCGAATTATGAGGATTCTCTTGTGTTCTTGACCACTATTTTTGCGGGCAACAAAAGGGATGGGGTGGGGGGAATCGGTTACTAATGGTAGAATATACACCTGTTCACATGTAGTCTAGCTTGGTCTTTGATGAACAGCTGATCTGTTATTTTTGTGTTAATTTTTGTTTTCTTTCGTCGGAGCATTGATTAGTTGTGTCCGTCTGAGTCAATAGTTTTTTACGGATTAGTGAAATAAGTGATAACTTAAGAGTAGTTAGTAACTAGGGTTACATTGTCTTTTTTTGTGTGTGTGTGTGTGTTGCGGCGGACAGTATTCCTTATTGAAATTAGTTTTTTAAGAACTCGATAATAGTTATTGTTCGTTATTTGCACCCTGTTGATCTAGAATGTTCGCTTTCCTTATGAACAGCTCGAGCTACCAATGAATTCGCTATGGCCAATTAGAGCTTGGCCAAAAAAACTGGTAAATTTATTGTGTTCTGTTTGCAGTCAATGTTTGGTAGAATATAATTAGATAGTGTTGGTTGGAAGCTAAGTGATGCAACCAAACAATTGAGGCCAGGCATGAATTCATCCAGCTGGAGAATATTTAAGTCGGATATGAATGCATACACTTTATGCATGTGCGTGGTCAATCTAAGCAAGGCTACATCTGGAAAACTATACAAGTGAATATGAATCAAGTGTTGAGGCACTATTAGCACAGTGGTAGAATTCAAGAGAGATTTGAGATAGTGAATGCTTTATCGATTTATCACTTGTGATTACAAGATATAGCCTCATTATATAGAGAATGAAATCTTTATATAGAGAATGAAAAGGTGTTTTGACGAGAGACTTCTCTAACTAGTGAAATTGTCACTCTTTGGTTAATAGGTGTCATTATTAGTAATTAATTAAGAATAATTCCTTGGGTAGATGTCTTTAAAAACTTCTTTTGGAAAAACCCTATGGGAAAAAGGATAAAGAAACGTAACATTATCTAATATACAATAATAATTTTCTTTAATTTTTTGGCGTATGCTCCTCTGTTGTGCATTTGTACGCTGTACTAAAAATACCTCAAAAAATTCACTGGTAGTGGGAAAAATGAATGGAAAAAAAAATTTACCTCCAAAAATTCAGTGGGAGTGGGAAAAATGAATGGAGAAAAATTTACGTTTCATGCATAGTTGTTGTGAACAACACAATATTGACAAAATATTAACTTAGTCAGTATAAGGTCCTCTTCGATAACTTGTTTAGTTTAGTTTTGTTTTGTTTAGTTTAGTTTTGTTATTTTTGTGTACACCATGCACAGTACATACAACTGCAATTTCTCTTTCCGCGCATACAACTGCTCCCCGCTATCCGTAAAAGAGACAAGCATCCCTAGAGTGTCGAGCATTTTTTTCCCACCAAGCAAAATGATAAGTTTCTCGGAGGTAATCTCCTCCTAGCTGACATTGAGATCTAACTTATCGCAAGAATTATTTAATATGGTTCTCGCATGCTCTTTAGCTATAGCGGCATTGAACAAATTTTGAATTCGTGGAATGCCTAACAAGATTGTGTGTGTGTGTATTAATGGGCATTGCCATTGCACATGTGCCTGTTCAAAAGGCAATAGAGAGAATTTTCTATTTTTACTCTCTCTCCACTCAGTTCTCACTTCACTAAGCAATTCTTCTGCAATACGTTATCCGCACTGCCCCAGTGAGAACTGGTGTCACACTTTTGGTTCCATCATTAGAGTTAATGGAGAGAAACAATTAGAGGAGTGGTTTTGTGCGTTCATGGTGGAGAAATAATATAGAAATCCCTGCAAACACACCATGGTGGTGGATTAGGGAGGCAATTTGGATGGGCATTATTGCCTCCACATTGGAGATAAGCACCACTCCACTGGATGTCCTGGAAAGGCATCATGGTGACGATGGGGGGTAGGTCTCCTCATCGATCACACATTTAGGAGATTGAGAAGAGGGAGGAGTACTAGACTTGTGGGTAGAAGGGTGATGATGCCAAGATCACTAGACACATCGGTAGCGGTACCACTCTATGTCGCTGGACTTTTGCCAAGGGGGTCGAAGGTTCCCTCACTGGTCATCTTGCCATAGGTGCCCGACAGATTGGGTTTCTTCACTACTATTCACCAGGAAGAAGACATAGAAGCAGTGGTTGTCCTTGAGGATTCACATCAGCGTCCATGGCACGAAAGGCATCGTGCCTTGGAGACATTGGAATACAGGTTTTTTTACAATTTTCTAAAAATCCCATGGGCTCATATGCAAATTTTCCTTAAAAATAAACCGTTTTTTCTGCTTTAGCTGGTCTCATCTTCGATTCTTTTATGTCCTGAGGACTAAAATGCAACGTGTTATTCATTTATCTTGCCAAATAGGGCTCTTCCAACTCATTCTTCTTTGTCGGTAGCTAGGGTCCCAACCTTAGTCGTCACTTCCTTCAAATGGTCGAGTCACCGTCGGCTAGCCAACTTTCGACGACGACCACCGACAACCGATTCAACGGCGCGTCGCCAGGATTCACCACCCTAGCCTGTCTTGCGCCCTATTGCAAGTCCAGACATCGCCGCTTGGTTGTGCCGCCGTCGGCTAAAGCACCATTGACCACCTCCGGCCACCGCCAACGATGGATTCTCTCCATCGAGATCCGGTCGTATAGAACTAGATTAAGGCACCACGGCTGGCCGCTTCCGCCTCGTCCTCAGTTTTGGGCCAATCGCCATTCAGGCTACCTTTTCCTCGGTTGTTCCTAGGTTGGATCTGATGTTGATGCCTCGGCTTTGTCTAGACCAGAGCTGAGCATCGCTGCCTCGACCATCGTCGTGCCGAGACAGGCCAAAGCCGCAACCCTGACTTAGAGCATCACTGATTTGGCTAGGCCGCCCCAACCAGAGTGCCACTGACAATCACTGTCGATAGATTCTACAAGACCTTGCTAGGATTCACCACCCTAAGCTTGTCTTGCACCCTATTGCAAGTCCAGACGTCACCGCTTGGTTGTGCCGGCGCCGGCTAAAGCACCATTGACCACCTCCGGCCACCGCCAATGATGGATTCTCTCCAGCGAGATCCGACCGTATAGAACTAGATTGAGGCACCACGGCTGGCCGCTTCCGCCTCGTCCTTAGTTTCGGGCCAATCGCCATCCAGACTGCCTTTTCCTCGGTTGTTCCTAGGTTGGATCCGACGTTGATGCCTCGACTTCGTCTAGACCAGAGTCGAGCACCGCTGTCCCGACCGTTGTTGTGCTGTGATGGGCCAAAGCCACAACCCTGACTTGGAGCACTGCTGATTTGGTTAGGCCACCCCAACCAGAGTGCCACTGACAATCGTCGTCGATGGATTTTATAAGGCCTCGCTAGGATTCATAGTACCCCACCTTCTCCTAGGTCGACGCCTGCCAGCCATTGCCCAAGCTGTTTTCGGATCTAGGCTGGTCACAACCACCTCTACCTCACCCGAGTTGGGGCCGAAATCCGTGCCCTGAGGCAGTGCGCCACTACCAAGCGATGTAGGAGGTCAAGTGCCAATACACTTGGCGAAAATTCGGCCAATGCCGCCTTCTCTACACTATGGGCGTGTTTGGTTGGTGTCCCGCATCCGCCGTGCCTTCCTAGGGCGCGCCAGCATCCACGGCTTGCCCTCGCGTCCGTTGGCGACGGCACGCCAAGGATGGCAAGGCGCACGGCGGCTACCATCCAAAAACGCCCTATATTTGTCCGGATCGGGATCGGGCGCCACTGTTCCGTCTTCGCCATGGACTGCCAACGCGAGGTTGTGAAGCAACCTACGGGCGACGCTGAGACAGTTTCGGTGGCTAGCTGACGCAGAGACCGTGTCGGGGCCTAACCAGTGCCATAAATTTCAAGGTCGTGCCACCTTGGGCCGATTGTAGGGAGAGCAAGCTTCACCATCACCGACATCATGCGATGACAAGCCACGATTGATGGTTGTCAAATTTGCTCTAAAGTACTCCCCTTTCACTCTCCGTCTCTGATCACGTTGTGGATTGGGTGGAGTGATGGCTTCAAGAATTGCTTGTGCGAAGGTGACCAATCTTAATACTAATTTTGCCATCATGGACGAATGTTGAGAGGAACCCACTGGTTCCATTTTCCATCACGCATTCTTTCTTTTTTTTGCATTGTATTTATGTATGGCTTTTTATACAACATATCCTAGTTTCATTGATATTGCTGACCAAATAGAAGCCGGTGTTGACTATGGAGATAAAGACAAGTCCAATATTGACTATTTTACTCATGCCTTATATTTTACTTGTTTCATTAGATTTTAACAAATGGTCTGCTATATTAAAAATCCAAATATATATATAAGTTGGCTTGAGTAATCCTATGACATATAACATGCCATAGCTTTGAAAACCCTAGGATTAATACTTTATTTATTATTGCCATGATCCATTATTAAGTTAAAATTTTATTGCTTAGCCATACTATTAGCTTTAGGTTTTTTTGTCCTTGTTGTGACTATGGTATCAATGATTATTTTTGGTTGCGTTTCGAAAAGAGGACAGTTTGTGTTGTCGTTTTATGAAATGAAAATCTTGTGTAGCTAAGGCTACCTACGGGTTGGGCTATTTCAAAAAAACCGATTAGGGTGGCTGGTTGGTTGGTTGGTGTGGCTTAGCATGAGATCCGGGCCCAGCATGGGAACCATCCTAGCCCAGCATGAGATCCTTGTCTTATGCCCTATATTTTAGTTGCTTATGTTTTCCTTACTATTATTCATTTATTTAAATGATTTATTAATCTTATCTTGTTCAAAAACTAGTAGATGTCTGGACCTCAAACCTTTAGTCATGACTTGGGCGAATATGTGGAGGTACTTGCCCAAATTGTGGAATTTCTAGGCTATCACAGGAAGCCTGAATACACATGCCATAATAGTGAAGGATTAAGTTGTACAAGTTATTACCCTCTAAAAAAAGTTGTACAAGTTATTTGGAGAGTTGTTATGTTGGCCTCTACATTCCTAATCAAGAAGAATGAAAAGTCGGAGATCGCTCAACAGAGAAGCTGGGGTTTCAGAGTCAACAAGAAGACGGCAATGCTCTACCTTGCCGCTCACTTTCCTATGGATGTCGCCAACTCCCCTTATCGCTGGATTCCGATCAATGGAGATGGGAATAGGCATAACGAGTATTCAGACAGCTCCACGTACAAACCAGACAGCTCCAAGTACAAACCAGTGGGGTTTACCATTACTGATTTGCTTAGGTTGTTGGATATGAATAACACAAATCTCAAGGGGAAATGGATCTCTACCGTCTCAATCTTGCTTTGGTAGTGGACAAGATTGAAGAATTGGAGAAGTTTGCACCGCACTCTCCTTTGCCTTTGCCTCATGTTTGTGCATCGTCTAATGCACCTGGTCCACTCTATCTAGACATTCCTCCAGGTTTCGATTCTCTGCCACCTCGGGGTCTCACCCCAAACATCTACACTAGCAAGTGAGTGTCCACCCATGCTTCGTCCTTATCCTTTCTTTGTGCGCGTCCTTACCGTGATGCTTGGCGAAGTATTGCCAGGGCTTCTAAGTCAATAAGGTGGAGAGTGAAGAAGAAAAAGAAGAGGAGAAAGAGGAGCCCGTGGAAGAAGTGATGGTTAATGACACCAACAACGACACCATCATCGAGTAGTTGTCGAGACTTACGTCCCCAAACAAGTTATCGAGTTGAACAATATCCATATGTAATAAATACTTGTTGTTTTCTATGTTTTGTTTACATCATTTGCATGTGATGTAGTTGCTCTTTGATGATAGTTTATGATAGTTGAATGTTTCTTAATAATTTTTTGTTGTTTTTTCCTATGTTAATTAGTTGTCATTATGCATAGATGTTATACCTCCTTATTACTTTAGTGATATTCCCTCTTGTCTTATTTAAAAAATTTCTAGTCATATGGTGAACACAAGAGGAAATGCTTCGGATGCTACTACTCTAGCTGGCCATGGTCATGGAAGGGGACAAGCTCCACTGAATCATCAGAACAAACATAATGGCCAAACTAACCCACCAACCGGTGGAGCCCAAGGCAATGCAAATGAAAACCCTCAACTTTCCACTCAAGAGAACTTTCCACCCCCACCAGCTCAGGCACCCCAACTTTAACAAGTTCTTGACATGCACCTACAAGAGTTTCAAGCCATTCCTCAAAACCTTAACAATTTGGTTGCACCAGCTCAACCCAAAATCATTACATGACCATCATCACTCCAGATTTAGTTATGGAACCTCTAATCCTCTATACACTAAACACTGGCCTGAGCCGTGGTCCCTCTTGACCCTTTGCCTCCCGAGTTACACCAAGCACTCCTGTTTCACTCTTTGGATCCTTCCCTTTCGGAGGCGAATCCAACTTTCACAAATGGTCCCCGACCACCAGTAACAAATCCGACGAAAAATCAACTTGGAGATGGGTCCAAGTGCTTAAGGATGAAGCTTGATCAACACAATATACTCAGATCTAGCTTCTCCATTCTCACAAGGATGCAATCA
Source organism: Raddia guianensis (assembly GCA_036346415.1). Lineage (NCBI taxonomy): Eukaryota > Viridiplantae > Streptophyta > Magnoliopsida > Poales > Poaceae > Raddia > Raddia guianensis. The sequence continues at coordinate 32,898,131 of CM070535.1, forward strand.
ATGAGATTTGAAGTAAAGGAGAGAGGGAAGGTGGGAACTAGGGTTTGCAATAAGTGCTCAGCTCAATTGAAGTGTAAAAAGCAATCCTAGCCATGGGGTAGAGGGGTATAAATACCTCCCACCCACCAATTAGCCGTTTGATGCGGACAAATATCGGACAGTCTGATGTTACATATCGGATAGTCCGATATGAAAGTGAGAGAAACTCGAAGCAATGGCTATTTTTGTGGTTCTAGAGTAGTTCTGGAGATGTTCAAATAACAATCAAACAATAAGAAGTCAGAACATATCGAATAGTCCAATAATATTATCGGATAGTCTGATATTTTTGGGATATGGAGACAAAGAGGGGTCGATTGGACCAAGCATCGGAAGATTCTGATATACATAAGATATTCTAGAGAAAATATTGGATAGTCCGATATTTTTTACGAGTTCGAGACGGAGAGGGGCCAATCGGAGCAGGGATCGGAACATTTCGATATACATCGGATATTCTGAGATCAACATCGGATAGTCCGATATGTTTTTCAGTAGAATACCCTCAAATTTGATTGGTGGATAGAATATGTCTAGATTTATCTACCATGAGCACTTAGACCATGTAGAAATGGTTTTCCGTCACATCCCTCTTAATAGTACAGCGTGTCCTTAGACTCAAATTAAAATAAAAAAACTCTAGGTCTAAGTCTATACACCATCTTCTCCTTTTTACCGACTCCGTTAGCATCTCATATTCTTTTTTTTTCATAAGATTAAAATCTGTCCATAAACTTATTAAACATTTAGTTCCTTAATTGCTCGTCATTGATCACCAAAACCACATAGGGCCTAGATGCACTTTTAGGTCGTCCCTGAGGGGCTTTACGGAGCCACCCGAATGTACTTAGTGGACCGCAAAGGATAGATAGAGCTGTCGCCACTTGCTACCTACCACAGATCGTGGGGGTTAGGCGTAAGCCAAGGTAATTTATAGTCTAGACACCATGTCTACACTACACACGACAACTTTTACCGGTGCACTTAGTAAAAGCACAACGAAAGACAAGACCTTTCTTATTCTAGTGTCAACGAGGCAATTAGTAGATGAACAGAGTAGACCAATTGATAGTTGATAAATAAAAGAGTAGAGTTATAGTGTTGTCTGATGAAGAGGAGAATTTCACTCGAAGGTGAGTTCCATCCCAAAGCACAAGTGATCGAGCGTCAGCAGCTCCAGCACCTACCTGACACTCCTACCTCTCCTCTCTTCCTATATCTACTAATTTACAGTGGTCAAGCTTTGCTTCTCCTTTTCTTCACTTCACAGTGCTCATAATTGAGGTGTCTTGGGGGCTACTCGAACTGACAGCGACGGTTTGGCTGATAAGTGGGTTGGTCGGGCAAGGAGAGGCCGCCCGACCCTTGGATCCACCATCTTTGCTCCGAACGGCCTAGATTTGATCCAAGAGACGGTTATCCAGACATCCGAGGCAATGTGGCGTGGGGGTTAAGCCTGCCGGGCTAGGGTGGGGCTAGCCGGCCCAAAGACCGTGTCCCTGGCCCTTTGATGCACCATCTTTTTCCTTTGGATGGCTTGGATTAACTCCTTAGGTCGGTTTTTCAGTGCATATGTGTCACTCATACAGGATGTGGGCCCATTGATCCAAGTGACATCCCCATCCAACCATTTGTTCCAGCCGATGTTGATCCAATGCTTCACATGCATCAATTTGTGTTTTCTTGCATGTAGATGTAGTTTCCGGCTCAGGGCTAACACGTGGGGTCGGCCTGCCTAGGGTGGGGCCAGTCGGTTCACTACTTTAGTGAATTTCACCAAAATTTGCTTACTTTGGACTCTGCGTTTAAATTTCACCAAATCTCGTGGAACTCTGTTAGTTTAAAATAAATTACTCTTGTGGATATCCTAGGATCATAATTTTATGTGAAATGTTGGTGGAAAAATGGGTACAAAATAGCCGCTAACAGAAACTAGCAGTCGGTAGAGGCCACGTCAATCACGTGTCTGTTCATGAAGTTTAGAATGCACCTGATGTGGTAAAGGGTAAGTTCTCTGTCAATTCAGTACCTACAACTTTTTTATTTGATTCGAGCGCATCTCGTTCTTTGATAGCAAAGCATTTTGTGGAATTGCATGGTTGGGGTACAGCAAATTTAAGGAATCCCATGATTATTCAATCACCGGGAAAGGGAAAGGCTATTTAGAACTAGTAAAATATTTCCTAAGTTGACCATAGAGATAAATGGGGTGAAGTTTGCAGCGAATTTCATTGTTTTAGAATCACAAGGAGTTGAAGTAATCCAAGGCATGGATTGGATGACTAAATTCAAAGGTCAAATTGATTATGCCAATAAAGCAGTCTCACTAGTGAACAACGAAGGAAGCCCGATGAGGTTTGTCTCAAATGTCACTGTGAGGGTAAGGAGTACCCTTAGTGAGCTAAAAGGAGTAGAGCTAGACTCAGTTTTAGGAGCAAGGGAGTTTCCTGTTGTATTCCTTGATAACATACTTGGCATGCCATCGGATCGTGAATTCGTGATATTGACTTCATCATTGATTTGGCTAATAGTACTGCTCCAATTGCTCAAAGACCTTATGGGTTGTCTGCAAATCTTTTAACTAAAATGAAGAAGCAATTAGAAGATTTGGAGTCTAAAAGGTTTTATCCGACCTAGTTCATCACCTTTGTGGAGCTTCGGTGATATTTGTTAAGAAGTAGGATAAGACCTGTCGAAGATCAAGACTTACCCCTAACAATGAGTGTTTTCTACCCCTATTAAGAAGGAACTCATCTTATCTGACGTTGGTCGAAGGTCCCGAGCTTCCCCTGGTAAGGATTCATCACCTCGAGCTACTCACAGCTCAGGTGTCATGCCTCCTTGGTTCGACGTTCTTAGGGCCCTTCCCAAGCTTAACCGAGCTTACCTCACTCAGGTTGCCTAGATGGCGGCTTGGTAAATAAAGCAGTCGCTGGCTAGTAGGCCAGACAACATGTTTTAGAAGTCAAACAGATTGACAACGAGATGCTTCCCATGTAGTGATGACATACCACCCTAGCAAGCATTAAATGGGTTGACACAAGCCATGCGGACTCCAACACCGATCATTCCACCAACTCACATGCGCAGTGTAAAGACGATGATCAATCAAAGAACTAGGAGCCAAGCAAGGAGAACATTCCTGTCGGGGATAAAATTACGGCCCATTGCCATGGCCCTGTCCCTGACGGCCCAATCGAACAGCCTGCCAGGGCCCAGCTCCCTGGAAGGTTCTATTTGGCCCGTATGCATCCTGCCGAACAGCCTCCTGGCTGGCACGGTGCATAACGGCCAAGGAATCATGTTTGAGTCCGTCTCGAACAGGAGTTCTGCACGACTACGTGAAGACCCGGACGTTGGTTTTCCAGATTGGAGTAGGAGTCGTGATCCCCAAGACTAGGAGTATGCCTTATCTGCCTCGGGATATATTTGGCATGTATGAGTTCGTTACGATCTGGTAGTTAGCCCGGCCCGATATTCCTCCAGTAGGTCGGTTTGCTCTGCACTATATAAACAGGGCCCCTACGGCGTGTTGAGGGGTCAATCCTACAGGAGTTTACGTATCTAGTATCTCGTAGACACCTGATCATTGCATTGTCGCTCTTGTACACCATAATCTCGTCGAGACTTGTTTGTCTCGTCGAGCCATCTCTTGTAATCATCTCTGATATATAAGAAAGGCTGGACGTAGGGCTATTATCTCTCCCGAGAGGCCCGAACTAGGATAAAAACCCCTGTCTCCTGTTCGTTGTTGTTCGTGGTTGTTCGGCGTGTCTCCTATCTCACTTTTAAAGAACCTTAGCGACTTGAGATCGATATCTCAACCGTCGACAATTCCCTGTATTATTACCTCTAGTCATTGTTCCTCCCACTTAGCCATTTTCGGACTCTCTGGTAGTCCTTAGAGCATTTACTCTCTGCTCTTGTATTCTCTCCTATATTCACTCTCTTTCATCAGTAAGAAGCTAGATGTAGGGCTATTATCCCACAACGGAGACATGAAGAAGGGTAAAATCCCCATGCCTCTCCTTCTCGCGGTTGTATCCTGAACGCCACCTTTTGGTGTAGAGAAGGGTTCTAGTTGAGTCTCATACCTACTAAATAAGCTTAGCTCAGAGCTCGAACCCAAACACTGACAAGACCTTAAGAATGTATGTGGATTATAAATCTTTGAATAAAGTAATCATCAAGAATAAGTATTCATTCCCAAGGATTGATGATTTATTTGATCAAACTTAAAGGAGCTTGAGTATTCTCTAAAACTGACTTAAGGTCGGGTCATCATCAACTCAAGATAAGGAAGCAATCCATACCTAGGATAACTTTCACTATATGTTATGTACTGTATGAGTTTACCATGATGTCTTTTGGTTTCATGAATGCTCTACCGTATGTTATGAATTTGATGAACAATGTTTTAATGGAATATCTGGGCAAGTTTGCGGTTCTCTTTATTGATGACATTCTGATATGTTCCAAAAGTGAAAAAGAGATGAAGAACATTCGATATTAGTGTTGGAGAAGCTTTATGAACATCAACTCTTTGCCAAGTTTAGCAAATGTGAGTTTTTGTTGAAGGAAGTCGTATTTCTTGGCCATATCATCAATGCCGTAGGTGTGGCAGTTGACCCTAGCAAGGTTAAGGATGTGTTGGATTGGGCACCTTCTAAGACAGTAACCAAAGTTTGAGATTTCTTGGTATGGTCAGATATTATAGAAGATTCATTGAAGACTTTTCAAGAATAGCTAAGACGCTTACTCAATTATTGAAGAAGGACCACAAGTTCATTTGGACCCAAGTTTGTGAGGATAGTTTCCAAAAACTCAAAAAGAGGTTGACAACTCCAACGATGCTCATTTGCCAAATATTCACAAGAATTTCATGGTTTTATTGCGATGCATCCAAACAAAGCATAGGTTATGTTTTAATTAAGGAAGAGAAGGTGGTTGCTTATGCTTCAAGGCAATTGAAACCTCATGAGATGAATTATCCAACTCATGATTTGGAATTAGCTAAAGTTGGTGAGGGTGTGGACCACTGTTGCACCAACACATATCAGTTTATCCACAATGGGTGGCCCGATCCGCACGACATAGGATAGACAAACAGTCGAGTAACCAGCTTTATACTTGCCAAAGGTTGGATGCAACCCATATGATGGGGAGAACAATTAAACAAGAACTTCAACCCGCATAACCATAAACCTGAACTAACACACACAAAAGGGCTGAAACCATAGAGCACAAACTAGGGGCAACCTAAAGGGATCCTTCTCATAACCCATTCTCTCATATATATTGATGAGTATGTAGCAAGACTGCTAGTAGTCCTTTTAACCTTTGTTCTTGAGAGTATGGATCCCTTTAGAGAATGGGTTGCCCGAATACTCTGTACTCCCGACGAGTTTATACAATTCGAGAATTTATCGACCGATCCGAACAGTTGACCTTGTTTATTTCATTGATACGTAGCTACCGATCAAATTTCATAATTATTTAAATTTGTTTACAACTTGCTTCGTATTTTTGAAAATAAGCCTTTTTAACAGCTCTGCGAGTAATTAGAAGGTTGATTTCCCAAAATACAACACAAATAATAAATAGATTTAAAAAATTACGAAATTTGGTCCGTAGTTACATTTTGATGAGACGAAAAAGATCAACAGTTCAGAATGGTCGATAATTTATCAGATTGTGTAAATTCTCGTACTCTCAAACGTAAGCTAGCCATTCTCTATATATGAATTGTTTGATCAAAAGTACCTAAACACATAAATACTTGGGATATTTATACTAGGAACAACCCTCCTAGTTAGGTGTGAAAGAAAATCGCTGGCTGAAGTGGTCTTTTTGGAGGTTTTTTTTTGAGAGGGTACAAAGAAGGCGCACACAACTAATTTTCTAACTCCTAACCCTCAAATTAACACGCACGCACGATTCCGACAATACAAAAAAAATAGGTCTTACAAAAATAGATGACGGAGGGCGTATTATTTATGGAAAAACGCTCAGGTGTACTAGCGCCGTCAACTGGTAAGAGCACCCACATCAGGCCCTCCATAGTCCTGTGCACCCCATATACACAATGAAATGGAGGGGGAGAGGCTGTACACCAGGCACTTCAAAATGAAATTAGGGAAGCACAGTGATGCGGACAGCCTCTATCTTTGGAGGGTTGGAGGGCGGCTACTGTGGCGATTGGCGTTCGCACGACAACAACGAACTTGTCCCTCGCACGCCCGAGCGAATCGAGGGTGGCGACCGCTGCCGAGAGGTCGGCGACCACCTTGCGGAGGGCCAAAGGGAGGAGCTGGTCCAGCCGGGCCACCGGAGCTGCTTGATTCGGCTCCCATGCAGGGAGCGTTGGGATCTCCGATTGGCGAACGGTGCTTTGAGTCCGGCGGATCCGACGAATCAACCTCAAGGTATGCCATAGGTCTTGCTCTCCTTTTGTTCATGGCGGCGACCTGTGGTGCTTCATTCCCCCTCCTCCGTTCTTGGCCACGACCGATGCTTGCTGTGCGTATGCCCAGATCTAGGACATTTGACCGTTGTACGTACGACGACATTTCATTTGGAAGGTGTATGACATGGATTTACCCCATTTCGAAGGATTTTCGGATTCGGATTAGGGATTTTTCATTTGTGGGTGGCGATTCCACATATTTTAGGGTTTGCGGTCAATGATTTAGGGTTTAGGGATGTGCAGGAGGTTTGTTCAGATTTATGCATTTACGGTTTATGCAATTCGTTTGGCCATGGAGTTCAGATTTGCGGTCATGTGCTTGATTTCTTTAAGGATGACAGTATGCATTGCAATACTCCCTGGTTGCCACTACTCGTTTTCTGCTCAAGGCCTCAATCTAGTAAATAAACCAATCTACTTCTTCCAATTAAACTTGGATCGATTATTACTGAACTGCACATGTTCGGGATGGGGGTTGAATTGCAGGGTTCAGGCTAGAATAATTTTTTATTTTTAACCCTTTTGAAATAGATATTTTATTTTTAACCCCGGGTCAAAAGTTTTTTCAAATCTAACCCTTTTGGCCGCGCCACCCCGCCGTGCCAACAAATTCATCTTCTTGGCGCTAAAGCATGGGATGGCGCTGCAAGACCGTCCCACTGTCATTCTATCGGTAGCCGCCGGGCTACCAACAACCTCTCTCTGCGCAGGTGAAGGGCATCCGCATGCGGCAAGCATGAATTTTCGCGCCAGCGGTGGCGCGGCCAAAAGGGTTAGATTTGCAAATTCTTCAGCTCGGGGATTAAAATTAAAATAATTTTTTAAAAAAGGTTAAAAAATAAATTTTTTTCTTCAGGCTAGTGTTGACCTCCCACTGTAATGGCTAGGAATACGCATTGGATTAGCTGCATATAGTTTAAATTGCAGGGTTCAGGCTAGTCTTGACCTGCAGTTTTAAAAATTGGATATTGTCCTGTGTGCATTACAATTTCATAAAGCGAGTTTCATCCAATTGTAGTGCCTATATTAAGTACAAGCTTCGAATTCCATAAATCAAGTTTCATCCATTTGAACCTAAACATTCGCTGTAGATGATCAACTCTGAGATGACATCGCGTGAGGTTCTCGCTGCCCTAATCGATCGGGTTGAGGAGGCTGCAACCAAGATGAAGAAACTTGCAGAGCACCATTTCGATCCATCTTGTACTGATTCTGCCATGAGGGTCAATGCGGTTGTACTGGACATGGAGGAACTAGCTGAGCAACTAGACAAACTATCACTCATAGCAAGAGACCATGCTAGTACAATTGGCAGCCCTCGTCGTGTGGACAAAGTACAACCCGTGCAGCCTGAAGTGGCCACCGACGTTGATGAGCACAATCCATGGGATGACATTGATCCCTATGACATCGTCGACTCTGAGGGGAACTCGTACAACAATTTCTTTGACGAACCTAGTCTGCAGAGTGTGCTCGAAGATAATGGTGTCAACTATGATAGTGATCAGTCTCGTGGTGTCTAATTAGCTTTACTTTCCTTATGTTTGTAAGACTTGTTAAGATGCAATATGGTTGTATGACTTCCGTATGTCTAATTACCTTTACTTTCCGTATGTTTGTAAGACGTGATATTTTGAATATGTAGTATTGTGACTTTTAATAATAAGAGTATGTAACTGTCATGCATATGTGTGTATCTTTATTAATAATTGATTTTATGTGCAATCGATCTAAGTTGCATGCTGTCATTACAATGGCTTTCACATGTGTAATTCAATATTCGTAGTTGCAATATGGATGACGAGTGTTTCAACCGCCTCATGAGCGTCGAAGGGGGCCGCCCTCAATTCCCGTCGACGCCTATAGAAGATTCGGGGAGAGCACAACGCAAGAACACATTTGCTGCGTCACCTTATCCGCACTTGAACATGTCGGGTGGACCTCACTGTATGACAGGTACCTCTCATTCCCAATGGACGCTCGCTGCCACTAGAAAATCATTTTCATTTTGCTAAAGAATAAGATTGTACTATGCAAACTTATTTGTTGCTTCATCGAAATGTGTCAAAGATTATAGCATATTCTTTTGATTTTTCCATTCATATAGGGGCTAGTTGTATAGTAATTTTATATGATTGGTCTCTGTTCTGACATATATAATATGATTGGTCTCTGTTAAGTGCTATTGTGATCCATTACTTGAAGAAAAGAAGCTTGTGATCGAAAATATTTCACTATGTTTGTAAGACTTGTTAATATGCAATATGGTTGTAAGACTTCCGTATGTGTAATTACCTTTACAGGTGCATACGAAGGCATGCCAACAGAGATGTACATGCCGCAGCCAATACGACCCAACGTGGTGCAGGGGGTTCCTTTTGCTTATCCTCGAGGGTCGCAACCCACGTTCGGTACCCCTATGCCATCTTGGAGTGGTAGTGGATCCACCAACGCAGTTTTGTCGAACAACAGCCATCCCACGACCAAACAGCAGCAAAGATTGATGTCGATGAGGTTGTTGAGTTGGTACCAAACGTTCAGAGGGGAGGGAGAGGAAGGTCTAGGAGGAGAGGCAGGCAACAATACATTGTTGGTTCTGTAGTAGGGAGGACTGGTAACTATTCAGTTCAAGAGGATAAAATTCTAATGTTCGTATGGTTGAATGTTTCCTATGATCCCATTGTCGGAAACAACCAAACGGCTGCATGTTTCTGGGGAACTATTTGGAAGGAGTTCGATCGGCTTAACAACCGATCGGAACCACGTGATCAAAAGTCCCTAGAATGCAGGTGGGGTAAGATTAACAAGAATGTGGGTGTATTTGTGGGTTGTCATCATAGAATCGAGAGTCGCAACGAGAGCGGAAAGACGGAAGAAGACAAGGTAACTTGTATATTGCTTTAGTCATATACACTGCTGTTTCATTAATGTATGGTAACTCTTCATATGTCGATGTATTATAGGTTCGAGATGCAATGTTGCTGTTCAAGCAAGAGACCGGGGAAGCGTTCACAATGAGGCACTGCTGGGAGGTGTTACGCAAAGAGCCAAAGTGGTTAATACTACACGACCTTCTCCCTCCAAACAAAAAACATAAGTCAGACTCGACCGATGGCCCAGAACAACCAGGTGCTCCTCTTGATGACTCTCCATCCCTTTCAAACAAGCTTCGGCGACCAATAGGTAGGAAGGTTGCAAAATCTGCTGCACACTCCGGAGGCACATCTAGTTCGGACATGTTTGATAAGTGGCACGATACTAGAACAGAGGGCACTGAGGTTAGAAGGGTGTACTATGACCGCATTGCGACGGCACGCGAAAAGGAGGTTGACACAAAGGTGTGGCAGCAGCACAGTGCAGAAAAGAGGAAAGACCGTGAGTTCAAGCATAGGCGCGTAATTGAGGAACGTCAATTGGAGTGTAGGCGCGTCGTTGAGGACTGTGAGTGGCGCAAGATGATCATTGATGCGGACTTAAGCAAGATGTCCATGGTGCAGCGTAGGTACTATGAAAAGGAACAAAAAAAGATCCTGGACGAGGAGGCCGAAGATAATGACGACGATGGTTACGTTGGCCAGGATGGTTATGATGGCCAAGATGACTACTGATCGAGGAGGACAGCACAATGAAGTTATGTTTAATTACTTCTGTTTGCGTGACTGATCTAATGTTTAATTACTGAATGTTCACTGATTGTTCAGCTAGCTCTGCCCGTTGATGAGTCATTGTTGACTGTTTATTTAGTTCAAACAATTGTATGTTCATTGTGTTTATTCTGTTGAATGTTCAATTTTTGTTCAGTGAATCTGGCCGCTGGCACATGGTCTGTGAATGTTGCTGATCTGCTATGATTTCCACCACATGGTGCTGGGTTTTTTTTCTTCTTTTACATTCTTCCTATATAGTTTGCAGCTGTGACAACCAAGGGTGAATCTTTATGCAGTGTACATGTGCATGTTTCGTACCTTGGCAATGGGCAGCAGCAAAATGATGCAGGGGCCTTTGATGCGTTTGATTTAATTGATTCCGAGGGCAGCTCTCTTTGATGCAAGGGTGAATGTGTAGTTTATTCAGTTCTGGACTGTGTTTGCTGGTTTGACCATTCCAAGTGTGATTGTTCAAGGGTGAATGTTCAGACAACATGTGAATAGATAAGAGTATATGATCGGCTGCCTGCATTTTCATGCTATGTGTAAAGGCCGATCGGCTGCCTGCATTTTGATGCTATGTGTAAAGGCCGATTGTTCAGTGAATGTTCAGAGAACATGTCAAATTTTTGGCTGGCACCTCATCGGGTGCTTTTAAACAAACGGTAGGCACGAAGCTTCTTAATGTATGTTTTGTTGGGCTGATTTCTTTCGTTTTTTTTTTGGAAAAAAGGTTTTCCCCCAATGAAGAATCATACATCGATACCAACTCATAAAAACAAGTAATGTAGTACGCAAACATAACTCTTTATTTCAATAAACCATTGGATACATGACAGTAGACACGAACATAAACATAGATTAACGGTGAAATACGTACTGACAATAACTAAACACCACCTAATTATTTCCAAGTCTCGCCCACTGATGAGCGATAAGGTCGGCCTTCAATTGCTTGTGCGCTGCACTATCACGTATCATGCGATGTGCCACCATGAAATCATTTAGGAGCTGGCTCTCGTCCCTCTCGGACTGCATAACCTGGCCCATACCTTCGAACTCAGGAGGATCATCGGACAAGCCTCCCTCGTCCTCAACTATCATGTTATGTAATATAATGCATGCTGTCATTATGTATCTCAGAGTAGGGATGTCCCACATTCGGGCTGGCTCGCATAGAATGTGCCAACGGCCCTGTAGCTGACCGAAAGCCCGCTCGATGTCCTTCCTAGCAGCTCCCACAGTATTAGTAAAGTTAATATCTTTGTTCTCAATTGGCAAGGTAACATGCTTCATTATAGTGGCCCACTCCGGATATATACCGTCAGCTAGGTAATACCCCATTTTGTACTCCCTCCCGTTGACAGTGTACCTAACCCGTGGTGCATCCCCCTTCGCAAGCCTATCGAACAGGGGTGATCGATGCAATACATTAATGTCGTTATTGGACCCAGGCACTCCGAAAAAAGAATGCCATATCCAACCATCGTACCCCGCGACAGCCTCTAGAATCAGTGTGGAACCGTCAACATGACCAGTGAAGGATCCTGCCCATGCAGCTGGATAGTTCTTCCACCTCCAATGCATGCAATCAACACTACCTAGCATATCGGGAAACCCACGGCTCTCACCTACTGCAAGAAGGTGAGCAGTGTCAGCGGCGGTAGGTTCACGGAGGTACTCGCCACCGAATATGTCGACAACGGCCTTGACAAATGCTCGGGTGCTTTTAAGCACAGTGGTCTCCCCGATGCGAAGGTACTCATCCATGCTATCGGCGGACTTGCCGTAGGCAATCATGCATAGAGCTGCAGTCATCTTCACGAGGGGGTGGATCCCAAGCTTTTTAGCATTATTCCTCGTCTGGTGGAAGTACGGCTCGCGAGCATGTACCGCACTGGCCACACGGAGGAATAACCTCTTGCTCATTCGGAACCTACGCCATTTTTGTAAGTTCAAACTGTGAAATACAATCTAACAAGCAGTACACAAAGTGGTGAAATAAATGAAGTAAAAATTACCTTCTTCGAAAAAACCCTTCGTGATAAATTGGAGGATCTGCGAAATAGTCGCGCATAAGTCGAGCATGGCCTTCATGACAGCGTCGATCGAGATATCGACGTCGACCCCTAGGACCAGTACTACCTCCGCTCTCTTCCACATTTTTCGTGTGGATCAGTGCTAAAACCAATTCGTCGTCATCCTCGGAGGAGTCCGACACTATATCTTCATACTCCCCCAACTCATCGCATGACTCAGAATTTGACGTACTCATTTTTTTTTCCCGTATTCGAGCAGCTAGACAACAAATGGCTTGAGTTCCAAAGGATGACAACCTCTGGTGCTATTTATATACTTGTGTCCATCCTTGCCATGACTCATGCTTGCCATGGAAGGCATTGCTCATCCTTGCCATGAAAGCCATTTGTCATGCTTGCTATGGATGCCACCGATTGCTCATGAGAACGTTCCTTCTCTTGGAAGCCATGTTCTATGTGCTAGCACGTGGTGCCTTTCGGTGCAACATATCAACAACAGTGTGCACTGCATTACTCATGACACATGATCTAGGACATGAGCAATGAAATTATGTTTTATGATGTACAGAAAATAACAAAATTATTTTTAAATATTGTATAATTTTATGCGCCTACGAAATTTATGTTCACCGCAATAAAGCTGTACGAAAATAATGTCCCTACGAACACACATGTTGGAATAATTTAATAATTTGCTTGAATTTGTGAAGTAAAGGTACAACACAACGTATATGCAACATGATGTGATAGTTGGATTAATTGATAATTTTGAAAATTACATGGCATGATTTTATGTTGACACCAATAAAGTTATACGGAATTAATTTCCATACGAACATTAATTTATTAATAAATTAATATATTGCGTAAATTTATCAATAACGCTATAGCACACCACACATAGCGTAATCGTATTTCAAATAATATGTACGTACAAGTATGCATGGCGGTTGAAGTTAGTTGAAAGAAAATAATATATTATGTTGGAGAGAGAAGATATAGGGTGAGATATGGAGTGTCTGATGTGTGGTCCGATGATTAATGTAGGAGAGAGAAGGAGCAAAAGTATTTTAATATAGAAATGGAGGGTGAGATATGAAGTGGGTGATGTGGATGCTCTAAGCCGAGGACTCCCGCCCGCCCAGTGCGGGCCGCGGTGGTGTGGGTGCCCACTGCCCCTAAGGCTGCATACCCAAAACCCACTCAGCCCACAACTTCCAAACCCAAAACCCGGCACGTCCGGACGTCCCCTGTTCCGCTTCCGCCGCCTTCCCTTCCCTTCCCTTCTCCTCCACCTTCCTTGGCACGCTTCCTGCATCCATGGCGGAGCAATAGATGGGTAGCGACTAGCGAGTAGTCAGTCAGCCATCGTCTAGGTTGCAGTTGCAACTAGCGAACCTCTGGCCGAGGAGGGGGAGAACCCCGCGGGACCGAAGCCCAGAGAGCGTGGGGCGAGGGGGCGCCAGGAAGGGCGGCGGCGGCGGCGGCGGCCAAGATGAGCACGGTGGACAAGATGCTGATCAAGGGGATCCGGAGCTTCGACCCGGACAACAAGAACGTCATCACCTTCTTCAGGCCCCTCACCCTCATTGTCGGCCCCAACGGCGCCGGCAAAACCGTCCGCACCAATCCAATCCCTCCCTTTCATCCATTCCGTGCCTCGTAGGGTTGTTGATGCTGAAAATAAAAAAATGCGTTTTTGGATTTTGCAGACGATCATTGAATGCCTGAAGCTGTCCTGCACGGGCGAGCTGCCTCCCAACTCTCGCTCCGGCCACACCTTCGTCCACGACCCCAAGGTGATACACGGTTTCTTGGCCCTTGCCCAGGGCCTTTGTGCTGTTTGGTGGTCAGTAAGGTCTTGTTGCCGGTGAACTGGATTAGGAGGATTTTGCTGGATGTGGGGATGGTTGCCACGGTGGATTTATACCGACGCTTGCGTTCCGCAAGGGGTTGTTTGTTGTTTTTTTTGGGTATGATGCATTTTATCTAGGAAGGTGCCTAGTTGAATTTCAGAACGGCGGGTGTGTGTTGAAGTTGGACTTGTTTGTTTTATTTTTACAGGATTTCTTTTACACTACTTGGTTGTGTGGGATGTAGGTGGCAGGTGAGACAGAGACTAAAGGGCAGATTAAATTGCGGTTTAAGACAGCAGCAGGAAAGGATGTGGTGTGCATTCGTTCTTTCCAGCTTACCCAGAAGGCATCGAAGATGGAGTTTAAGGCTATTGAGAGTGTCCTCCAGACTATAAACCCACACACGGGCGAGGTCCTCATTTCTTTTAACTTTGGCTTTGAAGTTGTTTCATGTGAACGTGTTATTTCAGATTTATTAGTTCTATCATATCAATATGTGGGGCTATTTCTGTATTTCCTTGGTTATGGTAAAACTAGGGGTCAAAAGATTCTTGAACCTACAATTCCGAATGAAAGAGAAATAGTATGTCATGCCTAATTTGGCTTTTGGTGCTAAATGTAATCCAAAAATGTTTTTTGTATTGATTGCTCTTTCAAACTTGAGTACCATTAAAATGCTACATATCAATCACCTCTTGTAGTTTCTATTGCCATATTTATCTATGTTCTAGGGCTGTCTTGGTATAATGCATTCCTCCATGGGTAAATATAGAGGTTCCCGTAAATTACCTGATGATTACACAATTTGTTCTTGAGGGCAGCATTCCAATTTTGACCTTATGGGGTACGTAGATATTAGCTGTGATTATATGGTGGCTTTCATGCACTTTTATAAATTAGGATTGTTGGAAGTGCACAGTACCGTGGCAAGCTTTCAATCTCCATTTATGCATATCAAATGGGCTTGTACCTCTGTCATATTAAAGTATATCATAAGATTTGAACTGAGAGAGAAAAAAATTCAAATATCATGTGATCCATGTAAAAATTTTCTAGTATCTATAAGGGCATCACCAACACAAGCCTAACAACTACCAACATTTTCTCTCTCTGTTTTATTTGCTACAGTACTAGACCCCCATTGGTCATGCCCTCTAAGGGCATATGATCTGTTTATTCCTTGGTTTGTTTGTCTTTCCATAGCAAATCTTCTCTATTCTCTGTTTTTTTTTCAATCAGAGTGGTATCCTTACAACAACAACAACAAAGCCTTTAGGTCTCAAACAAGGTGGGGTAGGCCATAAATGAAACCCAATAGAAGTCACCAACCAGAGCGTTATCCTTGCACAAAGAAAATATGAAATCCACATGAATCTAGATACAAGTTTTTACACCTGTTGCTTGGTTGAGTCTAATGATTCTCTATAAAGGAAATGCATTTGTATCACTAAAATGGTACGAGTTTTTCTGGAATACTTCAGTCTGAAATGTTATATGTACTTGTAGCCTCACTGGTATTTTGTTATTGTTGAGTTCAGAAGGTCTGCCTTAGCTACAGATGTGCTGACATGGATAGGGAAATTCCAGCTCTAATGGGTGTTTCAAAGGCTATATTGGAGAATGTTATATTTGTGCACCAAGATGAGTCTAATTGGCCATTGCAGGACCCCTCAACACTTAAGAAGAAATTTGATGACATATTTTCTGCCACTCGGTACTTTATTCTACTATTTTTTGATTTCTGAAGCAACATTGAGCAAGACATAGTTTTTTGGGTTGAAATGCTGTAATGTTTTTAAGATACAATACTATTTACTTCTGGACATTAATGCCTTTTATTGTCCTTCATCTGATATCATAAGTTCATAGCTACTTAACTAACATCTGGCTACCTTGATTTCTGCATGGAATGTACAGCTATACCAAAGCCCTTGAAGTCCTAAAGAAACTTCACAAGGATCAAGCACAAGAAATTAAAACTTTCAGGTTAAAGCTGGAGAACCTTCAAACTCTGAAAGACCAAGCTTATAGGGTACTATAATCTTCTGTTCATTTTTGACTGCCATATATGATTCTTTTATTTATTCTACTAAACTGAAGTTGTCTTTTGAGTTGTGATGGACTGGTGGTACTGTAACGTCTATAGTTTCTTATTTGCAATCGTAAAGTTTCTGATTTTCTAATTGACTGTGCCACTGAGATTTTGCCACTAATTTGCCTGGTGATCTTTGTTTTATCAGTGATTTTTCTGTGCTTGTAGGATTGAATTCTTCTTTTTAATACTAATATTGACAATGATTTGTTTGCAAAGAGCCAAAGATGAATGATGAATGATTATGCAACATTAACATAATTATGAAGTGGTTTGTGCAGTGCTACACAGCTGCTAAGTTCTTTGACCACCAAATATGCACAATATTGATGCCCTGTAGTATTTAGGTTTTTTTTTGAGTTATTTATTTATTGGCTTATTGCTGATATACTTTTCCTTAGCAATGAATTGAGGGGAAAAAGTTCTTTGAGCATTCTCTGCTGATAGCTTATGTGGTTTCCGCACCTTTTTGTGTCTTGTTGCTATGCTGAGCTAGTCCTTTTGGAGTTATTGCATTGTCAGCTCATATCAATATTCATATACAGCTTAATGAAACACCTTTGGCTCTGCTCGGCAAGCTATCTGTTTTGCACATTTCACGCAGAGTTCAGTTTAAGCTTTAAACTACTTTGTGTTTGTCTAGTTCTACTATAATTCTCATTACTTTCACAGGTCCGTGATAATATTGCTCAAGATCAAGAGAAGTCAGATGCCATAAAAACTCAAATGGAGGAATTGAAAACAATCACTCAAGGTGTTGAAAATAAAATCCAGCATACAGAAAAAAGTTTGGTTGAACTAAGGATACTTCAGGAGCAAATTAGCACCAAGGATGCCAGTAGAAGTACGCACTATACACTTCAGCAGCAACAATATCTTGCTCTTTCTGAAGAAAATGAAGGTAGGCAATTCCTCATGATGCCTTTAAGCCCAATAGTTTTCCCAAATATAATGAAGTTGACCTGTGCTTTGTTTAGATACCGATGAGGAGCTACAGGAGTGGCAAGCAAAATTTAAAGAAAGAATTGCATTACTGGAAACTAAAATAAAAAAACTAGAAAGAGATGAGCATGATGAAGAAACAAATATCTCCACACTGTCCACGACCATCAACAATTTTACACTTGAAATCGGAAAGCTCCAGGGAGAAGCTGATGTAATGCTGTCAACTTGTAATCTTTTATATCTTCTTTTGATTTATTCTACCTTTTTTTCATAATTAAATAGTGGACATTGTAGCATGAGTTTAAGTCCAAGTATGTTGCTTTCAGGCTCACGTGTCTTTGAAGCATGAACGGGACTCCTCCATCAGAAAGATATGCACCAAGCATAATCTCGGGCCAATTCCAGACGCTCCTTTTACTAATGATGTTGCCTTGAGCCTTACAAACAGAATTGAAACAAGACGGTCGAATCTTGAGAAGGATTTAGAGAATAAAAAGGTTACAATACAGAATTACAGATTATTTATTTTCTGGAATTTAGTTGCAGAACTGAGTACTTCTACTTGAAATTGTTCCTGTTCTGTATCATCAAAATCTTTCCAATTTTTCTCCCCTTTGGTTTGCTATCTCAGTTGATGAATTATGCATGAGTGTATGCCATCATATATATATTTTATTTTTTGGCAGTTTTTTTTTGTGTGTTCATGCTGAGACCCTGCATTCTTATTAAGTATGTGCCATAGAAATCAAATTTCTTTTTTTTGAGCAGAAATCTAACAAGGAGCAGTTAGAGTCACTGTGGGAACACTATCTCGAAGTAAATACTCGCTGCTCTGAAGTTGCTGGGCAAATACAATCTAAGATTGAATCTAAGGTTAGCAATGAAAGGAATACTGGACCTACACAAGAATGATCTTCTGTAACTGTTATATTGGATACCGTCTCTTAATGTGTCAAAACCCTTTTCAGTCGGGTATTTCAAAGCGCGAGAAAGATAAAAAGGATGAACGTGATACTGCAGAAAAGGAGCTATCAGAGCATAATCTGTCCCGCATTGATGAAAGGGAGCGAAATCTGGTATTTGAACCGTCCTCAATGTAGCTGCACTTGTTAGGTCTATAAGGTTTATTTGTTTGCACATTTTTATCACACATACATAAATAAATCACTGCACATACCCAAAAACTGTACAGTTAAAGGCCGTTGCATCACTGGTTACTGTTTTACTAGTCACTATTTAATTTTTCAATTGCATCTCATTCTTTATTTGAAGTAACTAAGTTGTCCATCTTAATTTTGAATAGCAAATTGAAGTTGAGAGGAAGACACTTGCCTTGGGAGAAAGAAACTATGATTCAATCATAAACCGGAAGCGCACAGATATATTTGACTTGGATCAGCAGATAAAAGCACTTCAGCGGGACGAAAAAAACATATCTCGTGATGTCGAGGACAGGGTTAAACTAGGCTTGAAAAAGGATGAGCTGGAAGAAAGAAAGAATAAACTTAAGAAGATGCATGTTTCTTTCTTTTCTCCTTTTAATCCTTTATGCTTTGTTATATTCCAATATCATAAACTCTTTTGCTAAAAATAATCCTAAGCTCTTGTATTGTAAAAATTTAAATAACATATGCTGCAAACTGCAGAATCGATGAGCATAAGGACAAAATCAGAAGTGTTCTTAAAGGGAGGCTTCCTTCTGAGGAGGATTTCAAGAAGGAGATTACTCAAGCCTTTGGGTTTGTGCTACATTGCATTGTTTAATATACTTAAAAGTTTTGCTCAATGATTTTCTAGTGCATAGTAACTCCTGTTTTGGGTCATAATATCAATCTTAATTTACCAATGTGGTAGTAGTATCTGTACTTTGTGCAGATCGATTCATTAAAAAGTTTTGCCCAATGATGTCCTAGTGCACAGTAAGTCCTGTTTTAGGTCATATTATTAATCTTAATTCACCTATGTGATAGTAGCATCTGTAGTTTTGTACAATTCGACCGATCATGTGCATCTTGAGTATGAATTCAATGTAAGTAGCTGTAAACATAAACATGCATTTGAGTATGATCAAATTGATGCTTGGACGAACCCCACCCAACTTGTTCTTAAGGTATTATGCTTCCACTCTGTTGTAACAGATGTAAGAACTTATGAGTTTTGATACTTCTATATTTTATTGCTGCATTTATTAATGACACCACAATACCACATAGGCCTGTAAACACGGAATACAATGATTTGAACTCAAAATCTGGGGAAGCAGAACAAGAACTGAAACTGGTCAAGATGAAAGTTGATGATGCTAGAAGCCACTTGTCAAAGCTTCAAAAAGAGTTGGATGGTAAAGTTAGATTTTAGCACTGCGCATTTTTTTTTATATCTAAAGCTCCATTGTAGTTTGTAATTTGAGAAATGAAAATAGGAGAGGTGTGGGCTTTATGTTTCATTGTCTCCTTTTCTTTTCAAGTGTAGCATCATCCTTCTGAAATTATAGGTGGAAAGAAAAATGATAGATTTGTTGCCAATTGGTATATGCAATTGAAAACCACAACATATTTGTAAGCTTACCAAGAGAGTTCATTTTGATTGTCTTGTTCAAGAATCGCTCTCGGGTAACTTTCCACATTGCGTTGTTAAACATGCTTGATTTGGTTTCATGGTGTGGTATAGACCTGAAGTGGTTCTTATTGTGTGTGTGGTTCTGATCTTCGCTACACAGGAATCAAGAAACTAGTCTGGAAATTTGATAAACTCAGTAGGCAACCAACAATATTTAACATAAACAGTCACTAATAAATCAATTTGACTAGACTGAACTGAACCACAGATCTGGACTGTGCACCTAGGTCGTCATCCAACGGTCTGGCCAAGAAATCATCATCATCATCATACCCCAATGTTTTCAAGGAAACTCCAGCAAAAGCGGGGTGGGGGGTCGTTGTATGCAACCTTACCCGTGAGATTAAAAATCACAGAGGTTGTTTGTGTTTGACCCTTGATGATACTAGAGAACTCTCTATAACTTCATGAAAGAAGTATAGATAGTTTGATACGCCATTTTACTTTAGCCCATAATAATCTAAAGCCAGAAAGTAAAAGATCATTTGGTTCCATTTGATTAAAAACGGACATAACGGTCTGGCCAAGAAAAAGATATTAAATTGACGTGGTTCTGAAATTTGGGCTAAACTTTCCTGTGAAGCTAAAAAATGGAGTAAACACTTTTATCTTGTAAACACTGTGCTATTTTATTGACTTGTGTGGAATGCTATACATCTGTGCTGTTTTTCATACAGCAAAGAGAAGGTTTCTGGACTCAAAGCTTCAATCAATGATTGAGATTTCTGTTGATATTCATACGTTTCCTAAAGTTCTGCAAGATGCCATGGAGGATAGAGAAAAACAAAAAAGGTTGATATCATAATTACACTATTGTTCAAGCTGTTCTTGAGTTGCTAAAGTTTAATGCATTATCTCTTTATGTAGACAGTACAATTACGCAAGCGGAATGAGGCAAATGTATGATCCTTTTCAAAGAGTGGCTCGTGAGCTCCACATGTGCCCTTGCTGTGAGCGTCCCTTCACACCTGATGAAGAGGATCAGTTTGTAAAGAAGGTGGGTGATCCTAAAATAATAACATGCTGCATTTTTGTTTTGTTTGAACTTAGAGTTTGTGCATAAATATTGCTGATGTTGCTATGTGTTATACCTTTCAGCAAAGGACAACGAGTGCTAGTACTGCAGAGCACATGAAAGCACTGGCTATGGGAATGTCAAATGCTGAAACCTTTTTCCAGCAGCTGGATAAACTTCGCACTACTTACGATGATTTTATGAAGCTCGGAGAAGAGACTATTCCTTTAGCAGAGAAAAATTTGAAACAACTTTTGGCAGATGAAAGTGAGAAGACACAAAGATTGGATAATGTTAGTATTGTGCTATTGACACTGGTCCAATTTTTATTCTCAATACACAAATAGCAGACAGTAGAACATGATGACCTATGTTTCTCTGGACCAAAATAGCTCCAAACTGGATTATCTCTGGGTTGTACCATGTGCTCTGGGAAATTCGTATTGATTCCCAACTTCTGAGACAATACTTCTTTTGATCTTTTCTCTATGTCAAGTAGTACTAGATCACCTGTGGACATCGAGGAGCTTGCTATTTGTTAAGATCTCATGCTCTGAGACTAGGCTATAGAACAATTCATCCTCTTCAGAGGGTCTGTATTGTTCATGCATCTCTTAGGTCACATCAGGGGGAGTCTTGTTTTGGTGTTTTTAAGCTTAAAAATGCCATAAGCTAAAGCCCTTCTACATTGGGGGTGCTGTAGGAGTGGTTTTCTTTATATAACTAAGAAAAATTTCTGTAGTTTGGGTTTAGCTGATAGCATAGTCTCGTATGTTTGATAGCACTATCAATTTGGGAAAACATGAGGTTAACCTTTTGCAACCAAAGACCAAAGTACAGGTGCATCGTGTCCTGAGAAATCATAACTTCTTTTAAATAGCCACTAGTAAATGTACCATTGTTAATTATGATCATCTTTTATTGTTCATTTATATTTTTCTTGTTTTTATCTGAAGGTTTTCATTTTTGGAGAGATGCAGTTTTGTTTACAACTTGTATAATTGATGCTTGTGTGCAGCTTGTGAGTGTTCTTGCCCAAGTTAAAATGGACAGGGATGCAGTGGAAGTCTTGTTACAACCAATTGATAATATTGATAGACTCGTACAAGAAATACAGGAGTTAGCATCACAAGTTAATTCTCTTGAATATGAGCTTGATTCTCATGGACAAGGCGTTAAATCTTTGGAAGAAATTCAGTTGGAACTGAACTCTATGCAGAGGACAAGGTATCTGATTATCAGTGTGGGGACAGACTTACTGATACTAAAAAGGGACTACATTGATTTTAAAACAGGAAAACAAAAGAAAATAAACTATACCCTGTTTGGGAATTGAGGAAGGAATTTTTCAAGGAGCTAAATTCACTAGGACCTTTGATGTACAAGTAATCGTTCGGGATATAGAAATGATTTTCTTGACCAACATTTTTTTTTGGGTTGGGGGTGTTTTTTTATTTGGCTATTATTGATAGGGAAAATGCCTTGCCTATTTTGTAGTAACTGCATCCTATTAATTTTAAGTTTGTAACACTTGGTAATTCTCTGTCTCTCTCGATAACATCAACTATCCTTGATCTGCACAATCCAACCAAAATTTTCACATACAAACAGTTCTTGTTTGGTTAACTTTTTTTTTCATGTTTGGTATTTTGGTCACATAGTATATATGCATGTGGGATTCAATCTTGATTTAATTTAATTATATCTCAATTATTTGGCTGTGGTGCTATGAAAGGGAATTAAATAAAACATGTTCTCACATATCTGAAAACATTTTCAGTAGATGGTTATATTATGTTAAAATAACAATTCCTTTCATTGACGCTGCAAAAAAAAACCCTAGTGCTTAAGCTTTTCAGAGTGGAAAATGGAGGAGCAAATTATTTTGTGAAAAATATAATTTTATGATGCAATCCCTTTATGCAGGTCAGTTGGTTTGTGTAACTATCAATATAGATTTGGCAAATGATGCACCCTGCCTTATCATTGATAGTGCCTTTTCTGTTTCACAAAGATGACACCCTTCATTGTTTACCTTAAGAAAAAAGCACACAAACTGTTTGTTACAAATGTGCAAGTACTTTGGCTTGTATGTGTTGCAAAATATGTGTGCATACGGCATGTTAATTTTTCAAAATATCAACAATGAAATTATTGATTTGATTATTCCTCTACTTCTTTCAGAACTTATGCTTGGACATTCCACTGACCACTATATTTTATGTTTCCATCTGTCTGACAGGAACACATTGAGTAGTGAAGTGGATGATCTCAGGGATCAGCAAAGAATGCTTTGTGATGATCTATCAAATGCTCAGGTGCGATGGCATGAACATAGGACTAAGAAGCTAGAAGCGTTAGGTATATTGAGAAGGTTTAAAAAAGCTGAAGAGGAATTGGTGGATCTAGCTCAGGAAAAAGAGCAACTGATCCTAGAAGAGAAGGTACTCAACTTCCATTTCTCTGCACTGTCGATTGATTTTTTTTTTTTGAGATAATTCCTTCATTATTGTTTTTGAGATCTGTACTTTTGTGAGTTCCATGATATGATAAATCTGCATGAAGTTAACAGGGAGCACATCTTATCTACGCTAGCTACACTAGGAGTAGGTGCTATGGGGCTGTTTGGTTAGGTTCATATGCCCAATTAGATTTGGTTGCCTGCATATGCCTGGGAGCCTGGCCCATTAGATGCAAAACGCTGTTTGAATTAGAGCCAGACTTGCAGGATACACACAGGAGACTGGCCTATCTAATGTTTGTAATTGTACTTATGTATGATAGTAATACATGTTATTTCCCCTCAATGATGCAGCATTTAGAAGAGGTTCATGGTCCCTTGTCAAAAGAGAAAGAGCGCTTGTTGCAAGAGTATAATGACTTGAAGGGCAGGCTTGATCTTGAGTATGATCAGCTGCAAAACAGGAAAAGGGAATTCCAGCAAGAAATTGATGCACTTCTATCATCTAACGCACGGATCAAAAAGTATATACACCTTTTTTTCGCTCCTGAATTTTCAAATCATCCACCTTTTGTTGCTTAGTTTTACCACCAAAATATTTTCTTAGGTACCTGGATTCGAAGAAAGCAGAGGAGCTCAATGATTTGCAACAAAAACGTACTTTATCCCAGTCTGAAATACAGACATGTGAGTCAAGAAAAAAATATGTATTGGCTGAGTTAAATAAGAGCAAAGAGCTGTTGCGGAGCCAAGATCAGTTGAAAAGAAACATTGATGACAACCTGAACTACAGAAAAACAAAGGCTGAAGTGGATCGCCTTACACATGATATAGAGTCACTTGAAGACAACGTGCTTTCCATTGGCAGCCTATCTACTATAGAAGCTGATCACAAGCGTCTTTCTCAGGAAAAAGAAAGGCTTCTTTCAGAGGTATGATATTTCTCTCGTTCAGAATAATTGAAAATTTTGTTCTAATAGGTGTCGCTATCTTCTTCCACTCTGTTTGTGCATAAATTTGGTGAAATAATGCATATATTTCTTTGGGGCAATCTTAATATGTGTGTTCATAACTTTAAATTCAAATGAGCTTCTACTCATATGACATGATATTGATTTTGTGGCAATGCTTGCAGTATAATAGGTGTCAAATATTGATTTTGTGGCAATGCTTGCAGTATAATAGGTGTCAAGGAACACTTTCTGTCTATCAAAATAATATTTCGAAGCACAAACTTGAACTTAAACAGACACAATACAAGGATATTGAGAAGCGATATTTTAATCAACTTCTTCAACTCAAGGTAGATGTCATAAACTTTACTGGTTTGTTTCCATGACTTAGTGATTTTATTGCTTGATCTTGATTCCAATGTTGTTGGTTTGTTGCAGACAACTGAGATGGCTAATAAGGACTTGGACCGATATTATGCTGCTTTGGATAAGTGAGTACCTTGCATCATCATTTTGTGCTATCAATAGCCAAATGCCTGTGTGTTGCAACATAATACTTGAGGCAAGCGATGGAGGATCGGCTCGAGCCGATTGAACCGCAGACGGCAGGAGGCAAACTGCTTCTCACGAAGGATTAGTGGCTGGCACGCTGGAAAGAGCGCCAAGTAGAGGATGGTGCCTCTAGGTCGGCCAAGACCGGCGGTAGCAGCAGTTGGCGTCCTCCTGCCTATGACATCACCCGCGATAAGTGTCATAACTGTGGTCGCTATGGCCATTGGGCCAGAGATTGCCGCCAACCGAAGGAGCAAACGCATCTGGAGAAGGTTGAGGAGAATGACAACGAGCCAACACTTCTAATGGCCTAGACATGCGCACTGCAGTGTGCACCTGAGCCTTGTCCTGGGCAAATCCATTTAGATGAGCCGCGTGCGTAGGCATAAGATCATAAGGAATGGTACCTCAACACCGGCGCAACGAATCCCATGATGGGCCACAACAATGTCTTTGCTGAGCTTGACTGTGTTGTGGTTGCTGTCAAATTCGGTGATGGGTCGGTCGTCAACATCCATGGTTGTGGAACCACCCTATTCACTGACAAGCACAATGAGCACCTTGTGCTCACTGGTGTCTACTACATCCCACAGCTGAAAAATAACATCATAAGCGTGGCACATTTGGACGAGAATGGCTCGAAGGTGCTGATTGAGGATGGTGTACTGAAGACCTGGGATCGTCAGCGTCGTCTTCTTGCTAGGGTGAGTAGGGGCCGCAACAGGCCCTACGTGCTATGGCTGGAGGTTTCCCGCCTGGTCTGCCTCACCACACAGTGACAAGTCCTGATTTTGGCATGCCCGCTTTGGCCATATTAGCTTTGATGCTCTCTGTTAGATGGCTCGGCAAGGCATGGTTAGTGGACTGCCACAGATTGAGCATGTTGAGCAGCTTTGCGACACGTGTCATTACCAAGCATCGTCGTGCACCATTCCCTCGTTAAGCCAAGCATAGAGCAGAGGAGCTACTCGACCTCATCCATGGCGACCTTTGTGGTCCAATCTCGCCTCCAACACCTGGTGGTCGTCTCTGCTTCGTATTCGTAGATGATGCCAGCCGCTACATGTGTCTGGAGTTCCTAGCAGTCAAAAGCGACGCGACAACAGCAATAAGGAAGATCCAGATGGCGACAGAGGTCAGGAAGCTGAAGATCCTTTGCATTGATAATGGCGGCAAATTCACCTCAGTTGAGTTTACGCGCCACTGCAAGGCTCAAGGAATGGATCATCAGTTTACTGCCCCTTATGCACCACAATAAAATGGTGTGGTTGAGCGGCGGAATTAGACGATAATTGCCACCGCACGTGCATTGTTGAAGCAGAGGAAGATGCCGCCAGATTTTTAGGGGAAGGCATTAAGCACAACTGTTTTCCTTCTCAACTGTGCCCCGACAAAAGCACTCCAAGGCATGATGCCATATGAGGCTTGGCACAAACAAAAGCCGGTGGTGAGCTTTTTGCGTACCTTCGGTTGTTTGGCATATGTTAAGGACGTACGGCCGAACCTACGCAAGCTTGATGACTAGAGCACCCCAATGGTGTTCATCGGGTACGAACCCAACACGGTGGCATATTGAGTGCTGGACCCAAGTACCAGCCGCATCCATGTCTCTTTCGACGTGATCTTTGATGAGGCCGCCGGTTGAAATTGGGAGGAAGAAGCGGTTGGACACGCCACACCTTGACTTCACAGTGGAGTACATGGTGTATCATGTCCACCTCCCAGCAAAACAAGGATCCGCTGGAGATGCCTCACCTGCGGCGAGCCCAACAACACCTACGAGCGGTGGGCATTCCCCAACCCACGTGACAGAGTTCGTGACGCCGCCGTCCAATAACAGCTCCCGCCTTGACGCACACCATGGAGACTCCAGTGCGCTATCGCACCATTGACAATCTCCTAGGCGACACTGCTGCCCCTGCCAGATTTGCATCGTGTGATCTGTAGGATGTCGAGTTGCCCGAGCTACACCTTTCCTTCAGTAGTGAGCCAACCTCCTTTGCTGACATAGAACGCGATGAGGCGTGGCAGCCAACTATGAGGGGGGAGATGAAGTTCATAGAAGAGAATAGGACATGGAAGCTGGTCGATTTGCCACATGGACAACGACTAATTGGGCTCAAATGGGTGTTCAAGCTGAAGAACGAAGCAGGGGAGGTGATCAAACACAAGGCCCACCTCATTGCCAAAGGATTTGTCTAACAGCCCGGGATTGACTTTGAATAGTTATTCACACCTGTTACGCGAATGGACTCTGTCCTGCTGATGTTGGCGTTGGCCGCTCAAGAGGGGCGTCCCGTCCACCACATGGATGTAAAATCAGCCTTTCTTAACAGCGATCTTCGGGAGGAAGTCTATGTCCGGCAATCGCCAGGCTTCATCTCATCGTTACAGGGGCAGAGGTGGTGTTGCGGCTACAAAAGGCTCTCTATGGCTTGCGGCAAGCATTGTGCGTCTGTAATACCAAACTGGATAACACATTAAAGGCTCTTGCCCTCTTGCTAGTCGGAGTCTATGTGGATGACTTGATCATCACAGGATCATCTACTAGTGAACTTGGACGATTCAAGGAGGGAATGAAAGCGAGATTCAAGATGAGCGACCTTGGTCTGCTCTCCCTCTACCTTGGGCTCGAAATGCAGCAAGATGCCGATGGCATCTCACTCTGCCAGGCGCACTACGCCAAGCACATTTTGGAGCTGAGTGGAATGCAGGCTTGCAAGTCTGCAACCACTCCAATGGAGGAACGGCTCAAACTCGGCCACAATAGCACTGCACCGGAGGTCAACGACACATACTACGATGACTCATCAGAAGCCTGCGGTAACTCGTCCACACACGGCAAGACCTAGCGTTCGCGGTTGGCTACTTTGAGTCGATTCGTGGAGCGACCCACTGAGGAGCACATGGTGGCAGTGAAGCGCATTCTCCACTACATCGACAGAACAATTGACTATGGCATGCATTATGAGCGGAAATCAGGGAAGCGCAACTGGTTGGCTATAGCGACGGCGACCTCGCTGCGCTGGTGACATAGACACAAGGAAGAGCACAAAGGGATGGTACTCTTCTACGACTCAAGCTTGGTATGTTGGCAGTCAATCAAGCAAACAGGTTGTGGCTCTGTTATCCTGTGAAGCAGAATATGTCGCCGTCTCAGCCACTGCCACACAAGGAATATGGTTGGCTCGACTGCTCGGTGAATTCCAAGGGAAGGAAGCCGACACTGTCGAACTAAAGGTAGACAATAACTCTGCCTTGGCTTTAATCCAAAATACCGTCTTCCATGAAGGAGCAAACACATTGACATTCGCTACCACTACATCCGAGAGCACATGGAAGATGGAAGTTGTGAAATGAGCAGCTTACTATTTCCATAGGCCAAATGGGCCAAAATATACAAGATACAGGCAAAGGGAAAAAAGCAAATAAGCCCCTATACATATACTATTAACAACCCCCTCAAAACTCGAGGCGGATCCACTACATTGAGTTTGGAGAGATGGAAATCATGGATAGCTCTAGTTTGCGCCTTGGTGAAGAAATCTACAAGCTGAAGCTTGGAAGGCACAAACTCGAGATCAACAACCTGCTGCTGCACCTGTGACCGTATATATGATGCATCGACACCAATATGCTTCGTAAGCTCATGCTTCATTGGATCACGAGCAATACTAATGGCGCCGGTGCTGTCAGAGCTCATTGTCGTAGGGGAGGAGATAGTGACCCCAAAATCTGCCACAAGCCACCTCAGCCGTCACAGAAGCCAAAGCCCGCAACTCAGCCTTAGTACCAGAGCGGGAAACAGCCTTCTGCTTCTTGGTCTTCAAGACAATCAAGGAAAAACCAAGGAAGACACAATAGGAAGAGATGGACTTGCGATCATAGCGATCACTAGCCTAGGAAGAATCTGAGTAGGCCAAAAGTTTCAAAGAGCTAGAGCGAGAGAAGAATAGACGGCGAGCAATAGTATCACGAAGGTACCATAGGACACGAAGGTGACTGTAGTGTTGCTGAGTGGGAGCAGACATGAACTGACTTAGAATGTGAACATGGGAGATGTCGGGACGAGTAATACCAAGATAAACAAGACTCCCAACTAGGTGGCGGTAGCAAGTAGGATCAGCAAGAGGGTCACCATCTGTGGAGCAGAGTTGAAGGTGAAGCTCCATGGGAGTGTCAACTGTGCGCTGATCAGTGAGACATGCACGATCAAGAAGGTCATGAATGTATTTTCACTGCGAGAGATAGTGGCCCTCAGGAGTGGAACTGATCTCTATGCCAAGAAAGTACCGAAGAGGACCCAGATCGGACATCTGAAACTGCTCCCCGAGGCGTGCCTTAACAAAGGCAACAAACTGAGGATCATCACCTGTGATAAGCATATCATCGACATAAAGAAGACGTGTCTGACCACGAGGAGATTGGTGAATAAAGAGAGCAGGATCATGCCAACTCGCAACAAAGCCAGCAGCGGTAACAACAGAGGTGAAGCGCTCATACCAGGCATGGGGGGCCTGCTTCAGACCATAAAGAGAGCGCGAAGACGGCATATGTGACCATCAGGAACAGAGTAGCTAGGAGGTGAGTGCTTGTAGACCACGCGTAGCTCACCGTGAAGAAAGGCGTTTTGCATGTCAAGCTGAGAAATGGTCCACTGACGCACAGAAGCAACGGCCACAAGAGTGTGAACAGTGGTCCGATGGGCAACAGGGGCAAAAGTCTCACCAAAGTCAACACCAGGCTCTTGCTGAAAACCACGGGCAACAAGGCGAGCCATGTAGCGCGCAAGAGAACCATCAGAGCGAGTCTTGATCTTGTATACCCACTTGTAGGTGATGGGTGTCACAGAAGCAGGAAGGGGAACAAGATCCCAAGTGTGGGTACGCTCTAGGGCCGCAAGCTCCTCAGCCATAGCGAATTGCCACTCAGGGTGATCGACGGCATCACGAAAGGAAGTGGGCTTCGAAGGCGAGCTAGCTGAAGCAGCAAAGCCATAGCGATCAGGACGGGAAGTCGTGTGCCGATCACGAAGAGCGTACCGAGGTGGAGCTGGGGAAGACTCCAAAACAAGTACAAGAGAGTCCTCAGAAGGAGAGACTGACGAAGGCAAAGAAGATGTGGAAGGGTCAGGAGTAGACTCGGGAATCAAAAGTGGAGCTGGTCCTAGAATGGAGTGAGCTGGAAGTAAGAAGTGGACGACGAGAGTAATGGACATGAATAGGTGGATGAGAAAAAATAGAGGGATGAGGTAATGGTGGACAGGGGGAGGGTGGTGGCGGTCGGGGTGGTGTAGAAAGCGGTGTCGGCAAAGGTGGTGGTAGAGGAGAGGAAGGTGGTGGCAGTGGTGTCGGGGTAGACAAAGGTGGTGAGACACGAGACTTAGAAAAAATGACGGTCACGAGATACCTTGATCCGACGAGCAGCGGGATCCCAACAACGAGCACCTTTACGCTCAGAGTCATAGCTAAGAAAAACACACTTTGTTGATTGAGTAGTCAGCTTTGTGCGCTCACGAGGCTCAAGGGTTGTGGTATAACTAAGCGAGGCTGAGTGGCTAGGCTGGCGGTGTCAAGAGTGAGACTGAACGAGCATCACGGCGCTCGATACGTTCCAGGCGCTGACTGATGTTGTGAAGTAGACAAACATAGTCAGGCGGTGAAGGAAGTCGCACCACCGGTAGGAGCAACACCAAGATCGGTACTCGCCCCAAGGCCTTCACCCTCCCCGCGGTTTTGAGGTCGTTGCACAGAAGCGCCAATGGTGTGGCGGATCGCTGCGATGAGTTGCGAGATAAAGCAACAGATTGGGACCAAGCAGCAGCAGCTCCTGCAGGTGTTGAGGAAGAAGGGGCAGCGCCAGCCGAGGGTGTAGTAGAGACTGGCGCCGTCGGAGCTGCAGGAGCGGCGAGGACGGATGGGGTGGACGAGAGACCGCCACGAAGGCGAGTCTCCTCAGCCCGATCCAGGGTAAGAGCCTCAACCAGGGGAGGTTGTGGCGAGCGAGCCAAGAGCTGAGCACGAAGCTGCTCAAACTCAGGCCTAAGGCGCCGAAAGAACTCGTGCAGACGACGTCGTCGCTCAGCAGCCTAACGTAGAAGACAACAGCGACAAACACGACAATAGCCTAGATCATGTGAGTCAAGCTGACGCCACGCATTCGTGGTTTGTTGATAGAAGTCGTCTGCGGTATTGTCCTGCTGAGTGAGCGAGCTAGTGAGGTCCAGCAAAGAGGTGTAGAGTGCATCACTACTCGGCTCGTACAGAGATTGCACATGTGTTCACATCTCATGCGAGGAGGGCAAGCTGACAAGATCCAATCTAAGCTCGACCTTCATGTTGCCTATGAGGATAGCAATAGCACGAGCCTTGTTCTCCTGCCAGGCCTCCAACGCTTCAACATCTGCAACATACTGCTCCACAGTCTTGCCATAGGATTTCTTAGCACCATCAGATCAGGGGTGCCATCTGCAGTGGGCAAGGGCTCCTCTCGAATAGACGGAGTAGGAGGACGCGGAGTGGATCCGGTGAGATTGCCCCAAAGACGATGATTGTCGAGACACACACGAAGCATGGGGGCCCAAGATCGGTAATTTGTCCCATTAAAAACCACTTGTGGGAGCTACATCAAACCAGGGAGGCGAGTAGCCGGGGAAACGGCGCCTGCAGAGTTTGCCATGAAAAATGCTCGGGGCTGGACGACCTGCGGCGGCGTGCGACGTCACGTGACGTCGCGGTGCAGGACGGCACGCAGCGGCGCGGGCGCTTGACTGCGTGGGACGGCGTGGCGCGGCACAAGACTGGAGAAAGGAGAGAGGAGAACGAGGTGCCACCGGTGCTGGCACCGCCGCCGTTGAGGGACCTGACGGCGGCGGCGGCTGGTGGAGGGAAACCCTAAGGGGAGAGCTAGGGTTAGGATTCTTGCTCTGATACCATGTGAAATGAGCAGCCCACTATTCCCCTAGGCCAAATGGGCAAAATATACAAGCTACAGGCAAAGGGAAAAAAAGCAAATAAGCCCCTGTACAATATACTATTAACAGAAGCATCAGTGCCAACTTCATCAGCACTGAGGATTAACTCGCTGACATTCAAACAAAGGTACATAGGACGAGTCAGATTCCAAGATCTTCATGCGAAAATCGGAATGATCAAGATAAGCACAAGATTGACACTCAAGGATTAGGGGGAGATTTGTTAGCAAAACAAATAATCCTTTGTGTGTGAACACATAGTGTGAATGCTTGTCCAATATTGTGGGCTGTAAAGAGGCTACAGTTTCTACTTTTGTTGGCTGTCAGGAGCTGTTTGACAGGAGCTGTTTGACATCTTGCTGCTGCCCTCTTTACTTGCTGTACAAGGCTTAGCTAGATAGTAGAAAAGTTAAACTTGTATACTTCTACTCCTAAGTCGGTTCAGCTTGCCCTATAATTATGTACTAGCCTTGGAAATCTTGTAACTCTTTTTCAGCAGCAATACACTATTGAGTTTAGTACCAAAACCTGGGCTGTCACTTCCAACAGTGTTGCTGAAGGAGCTTCAGTATTGTGCATACCAGAGATCATTCACCAAAGGGGCATTGTAAACCAAGATGGAATAATAAATTTAAGAACAATGCATCTTTAGGAATAGCTGCAATATTCCG
Source organism: Raddia guianensis (assembly GCA_036346415.1). Lineage (NCBI taxonomy): Eukaryota > Viridiplantae > Streptophyta > Magnoliopsida > Poales > Poaceae > Raddia > Raddia guianensis. Next base: position 32,930,459 of record CM070535.1, read on the forward strand.
TTCATCAAAGCTTTGAAGAACGTATGTGTTCTTGTGAAATTGAAGAAAATATCCAGGAACTTGAAAAACCCTTTTCGGGTTTGAAAAATTGTCTTTTACATATCAGGTGGGTGCTTTAGGGTATACCAATGTGCAGGGGGATTAGGGCTGTTTTTCTTTTTGGATCTCTGTGTGTCAAGAAGGGAAAGAGAGGAGGTCTGTATATATCTTCTTTCCTTGCTTATTCCATAATTCTTTGTCCACTTATTGGTGATGGACCAACCTTAAAACTTGATAACAAACCATATCATAAGTTCATTTAAGGACAAATTAACCAAACAAAATTAACAAACCTTGGCGACACCGTCAACTGCAACATTTAAATTTTACTCTAGTTTCAAAATATAGGGCTTTACTTCACTTTTTCAGATAGATCTGCAGATTGAAAGCCAAGAAACAATAAAGAAAATTGGGCATGTCTACTGCAGCAATTAATAGATTTAGCAGTTACTAGTAGGGGCACAAGTAGGGAAACTTAATAATAGATGCACCTTTGAGTTTTTGGATGGCTTTTATTTTTTGAAACAGGTGAGTTGAAGAGGGTGTTATATTTTGAAATAATAGCAGTAGAATATACGGATGTTTGTTTTTGCTAGTAAATCCACGTTCAGAAGCTCCTCTTAAATATTTCCCTTTACTTGTATTCTCTGTTAGGGCTCTTATGCGGTTTCACACAATGAAAATGGAGGAGATAAACAAAATAATAAAGGAATTGTGGCAGCAGACATACAGAGGCCAAGACATCGATTACATTAGCATCAACTCTGATTCTGAGGGTGCTGGTACTCGATCTTACAGTTATCGTGTAAGTTTATTAGCTACACCTTGATTAATTAACTCACCTTGATTTCTATAATGATATTGCATTTACCTGTTTGCACATTTTCATAGGTTGTCATGCAAACAGGTGATGCTGAGCTGGAAATGCGAGGGCGGTGCAGTGCTGGTCAGAAGGTAATTTTTATTGTGTTTCTCGTCTTTATGTTAATACTCTAGCCCAAATTCGCTTATATCTTAGCCTACCTATGGGGTTATCCCACATATGCATAGCACTTCGCTTGGGCTTGCAACCTTAGCTTTGTCTAAAAGGGTTAACCTAGGTTGCGATGTTTGGGTCCATGTGGTGTTATATGCAACTAAAATTCATCCTAGACTAGTAAGTTGGTACTATACCTAGAGATCTAGATGTCATCCTAGACTAGTAAGTTGGTACTATACCTAGAGATCTAGATGGGGGAGGGTCAGTACTCAGTTCAATCCATGTGCTGCCTAGGTCTAACCTGACTTGGCATCGGGGATATGTTTTGCCTGTCTCGTCTTGTCCTAATCGTTAGCCTTGCCCGGGTTCGACTTGACTTGGCATCGAGTATCAGTTTTGTCTGCCTTGGCTTGACCGTCAAACGTAGAGAAGATGAGTAAGGCGTTGTCATCTACTAGAAAGGAGTGAGGGTGCCACCATGGAGATCTCCTAGGAGAAGCCATGGGAGAGTGCCACCATGAGAGTGCTTTCACTGGGCTGTTGTGGGAGAAGCTAGCTGAGGACGGACGCTTACATCCTTGGTTGGAGGGTGTCCACTCACGGAGGTTGGCTTCCTAGCTAGGAGGCTGTGATTACTGATGGTTAGGCACGAAGGAGAGACATTTGGGAGTCGGGAACTGGGACTTGATGAGGGCAAGATCTAGATTTGGGGTGTAGGGTGGAGGCTCTGGTGGTACTGATAGACATGAGAGATTGCATGTGGTAGCGATGGAGTACTAGGGCTAGAGGTGGAAGGGCCGTATGGTAGAGTTGGCTGTGGTAGGCTCATGGTTGTGTCACGACATCAGGAGAGAGGCGAGGCGAGGTGGCCATGAGGGAGGGAGAACTAAGAAGCTGAAGTCTAGGGTTTAGCTGTTTAGGTGGATATTGCATCTCAGGGTAGTCAGCCCTTGGATTTCCTAAGATTACATGCAGCTGACTGGCGGATAATTCTCGGACCTAGGCAGTGGTTAACTTGGACTTGATCTCACATAAATCGAGGAGCCAACCTGGTTTCATCCCCATGGAAAAAAAAAACTGACTTGACCGGATTGAGTTGGGACCTGTGGATCAGGTCGGAATATAGGTCTAACTATACCCACCACAACAAATCTACATGGGATACACAAGTCTCAACAAGAGGCCGAGTATTACGCTCACCCACCTTAACAAGATGACACCCTTGGCACAACATATGCATGGCGGGTGTCTAGAATATGACCTCGGTACACAAACATGTGTTTAGTGTCAGCCTATGTGCCAAGCCGTGTGTACCCCATATGCATATAATTAAGCGCACACATGGCTGTATTGTGAAGCTTGATGCATCTAATGCTTTGATACGGCTGTAGCACTCCTAAGTGCACACATGGCTGCACTTGTGAAGCTTGACGCATCTGATGCTTTGCACCTAACCCAAATTCTTAGAGCCTAGCCCACCTAGGGGGCTGGCCCACTCATGTATAGCACCTCCTTTTGGATTTCAGCCTCACTTTGCTTCAAAGATTTAACACGGGGTGCTATGTTTGGATCCATCTAGCATTATACGTTAGTACAACTTTCTCTAGACCAGCAAGATTGTAATATTCCCACCACAACCAATCAGGGAAATGAAATTTTGGTACATTTTGGATGTTTTTTAGCCCAAAACAGAAAACAATGGAAATATTGCTATGAGTGAGACTTTATAACCCACTACTAGAGTTTGCAAAACTGGCGGTTAAGCGCGGTTAACCAAGCTCCCCGGGCGGGCGGCTGGGAAAACCATGGAGGCTAACTGTTTGAAATTCATGCAAATAAAATTTGAAATGAAAACTTGTATAAAATTTGTAAAAATACTATTAGTTATTCTAAGCACTTTGGCTTAAACAGAATTTAAAAATTCAAAATTTTATTATCATTTCATGTGTTTTTGTGTTAAAAAATACAAAACCGACAAAAAACATGGCTAATTGTCTGAAACCACCGTCTAACCGACCCAAATTTGGCAAATTTCAAAAATCCATTTGGTCACTGAACCGTGACAAACCCTGTTAACCGGCTCCGTGGAATGGCTGGCTAGAAGAAGAAAAACGGTTTTGCAAAACCCTGCCCATGACCTCACGTTGCAAGGCTTAGATCCTTCCCATTGGGCTAGAAGGTTGCAAGGGTTGGAACCTTCCCATTGTGCTAGGTTAAGTTGTCATTTTTTTATACATATAAGTTTTACCTAAATTTTATACACGGGCCTCAACAAAACAATGTCCCAGGTATTATATGTTATAAACTGTATTAGATAAATGCTAGCATGAGTATGTGAACATATTCAGCACGTGGAGAATCTTACAGAATGGCACTGGTGCTCAGGTGCTTGCTTCCCTTATAATCAGACTGGCACTGGCAGAAACATTCTGTCTGAACTGCGGCATATTAGCTTTAGATGAGCCGACCACCAACCTAGATGGGCCAAATGCAGAGAGCCTTGCTACTGCCCTGTTGAGGTAATCTTTTAGGCTGGCACTTTTATCATTATTTTCCGGAGTTTCCCTTAACTCTGCCCCATTTGTGTGCGCGTCACAGAATAATGGAGAGCAGGAAAGGCCAGGAGAATTTTCAGTTGATTGTAATCACCCATGATGAGAGGTTTGCCCAGCTTATTGGTCAGAGGCAGCTTGCAGAGAAGTACTACCGAGTCTCCAAGGATGAACAGTAAGTAATTGCTCTTTTACGTGAACACATGGTTTGTGTGTATGCACGCTCTGAATTTTGCCATTTTTTCTGCCGTCCCATGGGTTTTCTTACTAAGTTATCGACGTTAGTACCTAAATAATATTCATATATATCGCATACTGTATTAGATGTAAAGGACTAGAGTGGGGTTACAAATATTTAAATATCATATTCGATCTGTGTTCCTGACTTAAAATTTCACCTGACCCTGCAGCCAGCACAGCAAAATTGAAGCCCAAGAGATATTTGACTAATGGTGGATGGAACGGATTCAAGTCTGTTCCTCGTCCTACCAGTTAGGGATGGTGCCAAAACAAGTGTAGAAGAGAGGAACCGGTATAGTATGTCTTATCATTGAAAGTCGATTCGCATCCGGTATAGTTTTTAACAAGTCATTGAAAGTCCGTTCGCATCCCTTCCCTTGTATCTAAATTGTGCATGTAAGCGCCCATTTCTGTATATATAATAAAGACGAAGACTGCATACATTGCATGCTGTTGATCAAAATACCGAATTATGGTAATGTAGCATTGTTTTTAGTACACCTTGTTGAGTAAAAACCACGAAATACATCCTCGGTGCCAAGCGGAAATAGCGGCCGCCACGCAAATCCTAGATGCTAGAATTTGCTGGTTGCCACGATGATCTTGACAACATCGTAGAGTCCTTCCTGGCCTCTCTGGGTTCCATCTCCACGAGTACGAGTAGAGACGCAAATGGGTCGGATACGATTGATAGCGGCCAACACATCAGTATCTATATTTTTTATTGGACATGTATTGAATATGAATATGAAACTGCATTTTACCGTAATACCTCAATTGGAAACCTACCTCATTGTTGTTCATTCACAAAATCACAATACAAGAATTTAAATGACATGCAATGCAGGTAGGTGGAGTAGCAGTTGGCATGACTCACACATAGCAATATCTAGACCAAGCCACATATTAACACCAATCCCCAGGATTGAATCATCATAGAGTGAGTCAGTCTAAACCCATCCCCTTTCCATATACAGATAATATCTAGATAACAAGTCATCGAATACGAAAATATCCATCGAATAGCAATATGTGTCGGATAACCCAAACACGTATCATTTTTGTTCGGATCGGAAAATGGGTTTGAAAATAATAAAATCGGATATGGATTTGGATATCTGACCACTTTTCACCCCTATCCACAAGCCCTCACAACAATAGTGAACTAAGTTGGGCCCACTTGTTGTCGGGCCATCCTCATTATGTCTACAACTATCCATTCACGTTTCCCTCTCATATAGTTTATTATATTGGGTCTGGGCTATCTATCCATACTTTCTTTTCTTATATTATATTTGATATAGTGTACTGGGATCATCAACAATGCTCATCGAGAAGTTGCATGTGGTCACTGCCTTTTGCTGCAAGAAAATACAAGGCTCGCAGCGTGCTCTCCTCAAAGTAGCGGAAGACTAGGGTTCCCACCTGCCGGCGGCGGGCGGGCGCCGCCCCTGCCTGCCCGGCGGGGCCTCTCCGAGCGTTCCTCGTCGGCGTCCCTCCACGCTGGTGGATCTGCTAAGCGAGGGTTCACCTCCTGCTTCTCTCTCTTCCTCTAGTGCTCCAGATCTGGATCTTGGTGGTCTCCGGCGAAGGCTTTGAGGCGGTGCTCCGCTGGCGGAGAGGGGAGGATGGGATGGCTTGGGGTGTCGTCCCCTCCTTGTCCTCCCTCTTCCAGTTCCGGCACGCCGGGCGTTGTCGCCGACGGCTTGGCGGGCTCTGCCGGGCGGCCGTGGGGACGGCGAGGGCCAGCAACGGGGGTGGGCGGCGTCCCTCTCAGCGTGGTGGCTGGCCGGTCGACGTTCTTCTCCTAGGCTTCGACGGCTCCGGCGGCGTTCAGAGATGGTGGCTGTGGTGGGGGAGGTCGTTAGTAGGTGTTCCCTGTGTTTCTTTTCTTTCTTCCTCTTTGTTGTGCAGTCCGTCCTAGCTTTGGGTCTAGGTGGAGGCTCTTCGGCATGGCCGGTGCTGGGGGCAACGGCCGCTGGGCGTGGGGTTTCTTCCCCCATCTGCCCTGGTGGCTGCTGGCCCTCCGGTGCGGTGCGGTGGAGGGGTCCTGCCCTTCCCCCCTCCTGCTCTAGCTCCGACGGATGGCCCCTGGTTCGGTGGCCGGCGGGGGTCAAGGACCTGCTTGCAGGTAATCCAGCTTTGGCGCCTTGGGGTGGCGCAGGCCCCTTGGAGAGGCTAGTTGCTGTCTTGCCCCCCTTGCGTCTTCGTCGGCGCCCTTTCTTTGGGTCCCGTCTGGTTGGTGGTTGTAGGTGGTTGCCGAGCTTTCGTCGGGGCCATGACCTGGGGGTCGACGTGCTTGCGTCGGGGCCTTGGTTCACCGGATTGTCTTTTGCATGGTGGTCTGCAGATGGATGGTGGATGGTGCAACCGCATGCGGTGTTGGGGCTACGGGTCGATTTGGTTGGGGGAGCGTTTCGCTCGCTCCGGGTTGTGTTTGTGGTTTTAGGTTTGGCGGTGTCAGAAGTTAGTCACATGCTTTGTTATGAGTGTGTGCAGCAACGGGGTTGGATGTACTAGAGTCCTGTAAGTTGTAACCCTGCAATTGGATGGAATGAATGTCCAGTTTCCTCAAAAAAAAAAAAAAAAAAAAGAGAAGTTGCATGTTTGCCTCCTGTGCTAGATGAGAAATTTCTCTCTGATGCAAGCACTCCTCTCCGCACTTCCATCACTCCCTTGTTACCTAGGATAATGTTTATCACCCAAAATGACTAGGGGATTTAGGAGTCTCTTGCAAAAATTTAGTAGGCCCAGACGCCCTGCGGCACGAATAGCTAGCGGGTTTACGAATCTCTGACTTGCGCAAATTCAGTAGGGCCATGCTTCTATGTTGGCTGTGGCATCAGAGAAAAATTATATGGCACCCGGTGCCATATATCTCTCTATGGCACCCTCTTTTCTCTCTATCTTTCTCATCCTCTCCCTCCTCCTCTTTCTCTCTCTAGCGCCTTTCCTCCCTCTCTCTATCTCTCTCTAGGTGCCATGGTGGCACCGGGTGCCACAAAATTTCTTTCCGTGGCATCAGTGCAAGTCTTAGAGAAAGCTCTGAATAGGAACAACCTACAATGTGAAAAGACATGCGTCTCTCTTTGGGCTGGCCATTATGATCACCTTTTAGGGGCGATAACAAAATTGACTTCTGCCAGGACCGTTGGTTGTATGGCTTAGCACAGTGTGACATAGCCCCAAACTTGTATCAGATAGCCAAAACTCTTATTATCACTTGGATGTTTCCTAAAGATAGATGGATTCACTCGGTACACCAGCTTACAATCCCCTGTCGCTTTAGGAATTTGTCAAATTTGCTTGATTGTAGTGGCTCCTACAAGTTCAGCTTGACCCCATTAATGGTGAGGTTATCACTTGGTCGATATCAAGTTTTGGATCGTACTATACCTATCTTCTTCAATTTTCTAGCGGTGCTCATACTTCGCCTTCTGCACACTCATTTGGAAGGCCTGAACCAAGCATAAGTACACATTATTCTCTTTGACCCTTGTACATGATACGATTCACATGATAAACGTACTAGTTAGGTGTAAGTTCAAGGTACACCTTGTGTGATTTTGGTGATTAATGACAAACACACTTAATGACAATGCTTGATTTAGTGATTGATTATATTGCTATGAGACTAACGTGTTTATTGCCAAGTTGAACATTAGTCTCATCTATTTAGTGGAGAATTAAATATAACAAGTGGACAAGCTCTCCATCCTAAAAAGGTATGCTCATGTTTTATGTTGAGGCTAACACACTTCATTGTAGATTTTTCTTAGTCCCATATATGCAAATAGGATGGATGACTAATTGAGGTATACAATCTCGGTATGCTTGATCTACATTTGTTATTGCATTTCTCATGTGCAAGTGCTCTTTATCTTATCTAGAATTAAACTTCATATTGCTATAAATGGAATTGGTACATGCATGCCTTGTTTGTATATATCCTCATGCATCTCGCTTAGTGAAGTTTAATATTGTTTAGTCCACATCTTCACTCTTGCTCTAAATATGGTTCGCACATATTCAATTCTTATATATCCTTTCTTGTGCATCATTTAAGTGAAGATTGTGTTCTTTGCCATGATTTAATTGTTTCATCATGTTGGCAATCATCTCTCTAGTGCATATAGATTAATTATATATGTCATGATGCACTTAATGAACAATATTGTGTCAAGTGTTTTTATTCATATTGTGTCTCCTTATATGAAACATTCGACGCACTTAATTGCTCACGAACATAACCTTATTCATATGTGTTGAGCTTTGGGACTAATGGATTTATTGAGTGATTAGAAAAAGAATTAGGTCTCGTGCATGTGTGTGATGACTAAGGTATGTCAAGAGGATGACGGCTAAGCCGTAGTCAACAAGACGACGGTGTCACCAAAAGTTGATGACCAAGTCGAGATCGATTTGACGTGGAGATCGTCGGGGGATGATCAAGTCAAAGTCGATAAGACAAGAGTCTCATGAGGTGAACCAAGTCAAGGTTGGCAAGGTGAAGACGTTATCAATCATTTGGTGAAGGTCATCATGCACATTGCTTCAAGTTTGCGTCGGCATCAAGAAAAGAAGACGGCAAGTGCTTTTCCTAGACTTGTACTATCTTGCTTTCATTTGAGTCTAAGGATTGCCGTTCTATTAAGGGGGATGCCATGGAGAATGGTTTTGATATGTCTCAGGTGCTCAAATGATCAATCCTTGTGAGGAGACAAAGAGAAGTGATTGGTGGGGTTAGAGAGTGCAAAGAAGTGGAGTTGGCTTTGATTTCCTTGATCTATGCATCACTCACTTGGGTTTGAGGTGGTGATACCTTGTGGATTAGATAGCCCTTGTTCTCGCTTTCCGTAGAGCCCAAGATCACCTAAAACGGAGTTCGAGTAAAAGTTATCCTGTTTTCGAGGTCAGTGTTGCAGCCTCGGACCGTCTGAAACGATCCACGGACCGTCCAAGGTTCAGACTGCCCAAGGCATCCTCCAGCTTGAGCTCTCTGTTTCAATTTATCGATTTACGGACTGTCCAACAAAGGTCCGGACTGTCCAACTCGCGAGATCTCAACTCCAACGGCTAGTTTTCCAAGCCATCTATTTAAAGCCCTCACTCCCACTTGCACATTACGGCTAGATCACAAGTTTATTGACCTATCCTCTTGTTCTTGAGCCTCCCACACCTCCTAAACCCTAGATCTTAGTGATCCTCTTTGAAAGAAGAGTTGGGAAGGGATTAGGGTTAAATCTTAGTGATTCCCTTGTGAGGAGTGTTGGGAAGAAGGATTGAATCTTTGTGATTCATCTAGTGGGAGAAGATTGGTGAAGAAAGTGTGAATCCAAGCAAGCAAGCAAGCAAGATTTGATTGTTGAGCACTTGAGTACATCTCCGGTTCGTTCTTCGTTGAGCATCTATTACCCTTGGAGGTTGAGGACTCCTAGACGGCTAGGCGCCACCGGTGAGCCACCGACGAGGTGTGGTTGGCCACCGCAAGTTTGTGAAGGTACGATTCCGCCTCCGCAAGGAAAGGAATCAAGAAGCAAAGTCGGTGCGTGCGCTGGCACAAATCCGAGAGGAAAGAGTCAAGTGGGACTCGGGCTCAAAGGTGTTGGAGCCTACCTCAACGGAGAGTAGGATCCTCAAGGATCCGAACTTCGGAAAACAAATCTCCGAGCCTCCATCTTCTTACCGGTTTTATCTACTCTCACTCTCAAGCTTGATTTATTTGATTATTGCGCTATTGGCTTGATTGTCTTGTGAGATACTTTTGCACGATACTTGCTTGTGAATCATATTGTGTCCTTGTGATATTGCTTGTGGTATTTGAGTGGTGCAGACGCCCCGAGGAGATTTGGGGACAAAATCTTCTCGTTGACCTCTGACCGTCAGGGGTGTCACTGACAATCCAACCTACTTCGCATGTTGCAGATTGAAGATTGAATTTGGTGTCACGCCTATTCACCCCCCTCTAGGCGCCATCTCGGTCCTTTCAATTGGTATCGAGCAAGGCTCTCTCAAATTAGGCTTAACCGCTTGGAGGGTTTTGGATGTCGCTAGACGGGATGGATGAATTAGGAACTATTATTTCGCTTGATCCTACTAATGTGCTTGGTCCTCATGCTTTTGCTAGTATTCGTATTTCTCCGGTTGGGCACCTTATTTTAATGGTCATTATTATGGCCCATGGAAGAACAAAATGAAGATTTTCTTCAAAGCCTACCATCGCTCTATTTGGCCTATTGTTGAAAATGGCTATAGTGTGAAGGACAAAGATAACCTCACCGCCAAGAGGAAGAAATTGAGCACAAGAACACTCAAGCATTGGATATTCTACTTAGTGTTTTGAGCGTGGATGAGCGAAAGAAGCTATGCCATCTCAAGTATGCTCATGATGTGTGGATGCTCATTCAAGCAAATTATGAGAAGTCAAAAGTTGATCAAGTGGACAATTCACAAGTATGCACTTCAAGTGATGATTGCTCCACACCAAGCTCCATTGATGATGACTCTCTTACACCTCCCACTTCACCTCATTGCTTCATGGCTCAAGGTAATGATGAGGTAAATGACAATGAGCCATCTCGTGATCAATTGAAATGCTTGCTTATAAAGTTTCATCATCATCTTGAGAAGGAGATTAGGAAATCATATGATTTGATCCAAAAGTATGATTTACTTCAAAATTCATATGATGCTTTAAAGATAGAACATGAAAATCTTCTTTCCAAGAATATTACTTCTAGTAAGGTAGATGTTGGATTAACTTGTGATATTCTTGATGATGTGCCATGCTTAGATTCAATTTCTTGCATGTCATCTAGAATTATAAATCCCACTCCTTGCAATGAAATTCTTGACATGCCTACTCGCTCTAATGCAAATGCTTCTATTTCTATCATGTCTTGCAATGATAAAAATATTGTGCCTAATTGCTCAAATGCAATTGCTTCTATTTTCTCTAGTGCTTGCATTACTAACAATCTTGTAGAGAAAAATAAAGACCTAAAGGCACAAGTGGAGAAATTGAAAAAGGACTGGGAGAAGTGCTTTAAAGGGAAAGCCACCCTAAACGGCACCTTGGGCAAACAAAGATCCATCAAGAAGAAGAAGGGAATTGGCTGCATCCCCAAGAAGACAACATACAATACAAGACTCTCCAAGTCAATTAAGAACCAAGAGAGTGAGCTCAAGTGCAATTCAAAGCACCAAGTCAGAAGATGAACACTATCAAATGCTTTGGATGCAATAAATTAGGGCACTTTGTCTCTAAATGTCCTAACATAGTGAAGACCAAGGCTATATCTATCATGAGGCAAATCGACAAGGAGCAAGTCAACAAGAAGAAACGCTCAAAGCCAACTTGCTACAATTGTCGGGAAAAGGGACATATCGGTAAGGATTGTCTCAAGGTAACACTCCTAAGCCTTCTCTTGTTCATGAACACTATATGCTTAGGAAAAATAAAATAGCAATTTGTTTGCTAAAAGTGTTGCCCCATCTAAATCAATGGCTAATTCTTCTCTTCTTAGATGCCCAATGATAAAATCTAATAATACTAAGTCTTATTGTTCTCATGCTTATTCAAACAACAAGTCATCTACTAGTGCACCAAAATGGATTGTGACTAATTCTCCGGACCCAACAAGATTTGGGTACCAAAACTTGTTTGAAGTGCTTAATAGGACTCAAGAGGCATTGAAGGCTTGGCATATGCATAAAGAGGTGTATTCATTCATCAATTACTTAAGGCCAAGTAAGAAGATATTCAAGTCACCATCATAAACCAATGCCGCTTCGTAAATTTCAAGTACATTGCCTTGTGTAGGCGGTTGCATTGCATTGCATAAAAAAATATATTAGTCACTCATCTTGCTCTTGTTCAACTCTCTAATGTTGATTTATGAGCTTGATGAGTGTTGTGGCACATCTAGAGTAAGTGCTAATTCATATCCATGTGTATCACATTTTCTAAGTGTGCCACAATTTTAAGTGCTAGTGTTAAATTTTAAAATGAGCCATTATAGCCAAAATATGGATTTCATGAAAACATTTAAAAATTTGTTTGGAAAATGTTACTAAATGTTTCTCAAATCTTTTCAAATTGTTTTGACCGAAGGAAAATATATTTTCCTCAAAAACAAGTTTCCAACCAAAATTCTAGTTACTAGGATCTTGTTTTTGTCACTTTTGTATTTTCTATAGAATTAATTCTAAACTGAATTTGTGAAAAGTTTTATTACTGAAATCATATAGTTGGTTATTAAAACATTTTCATATTCAAAGGATTTTCAAATAATCAACACAACTCAAGCTATGATGTTTTGAAACTTGCGAAAAACAAGTTTTGACCAAAATTGTCCATATCTAGCACTTAAGTGAGTTTTGCCACATGAGCCAAATTCTTTGATGCAAATTGGTTCAAATGGGTATTAAATACTCATATAGATCATTTGGAAACTAAGATTCTTTTCTTATATTCTTTTGGCAAAATTGAAGAGATTTATAAAAATAGATTTTTCTTCCAAGTGAAAAAGACTTATTTTGCAAAATCTAGTTTCAATGCTATTGTTTAATCTCTCCTAGTTGGAAATGCTCCAAATAAGTTTTTGTTTGTTTGTTGCTCTTTATTTAAATATGTGGAGTTATCAACAACTTCTCTAGATATCACTTTTGTCTCTTTTGCTAAATACCACTATTATCTCACTTGGTCTAAATTCTTCATATGGTATTTTCTTTCAAGGTGATATCTTTCTACTACCTTGTCTTTCATTTATAATGCCATTTGTTTTGTACAATTGGTATCTTTAAGGTAGCTTATGTCTTGATCTCGATCTCGACATTTCGTCACTCGAATTTAATTCCTTCTAGTCGACCTAAGGCCTTGTTGCTTCTTATTTATTTGTTGCTCCAATTGGTATATTCTCTCTTTGTTTATCTCAATAGTCTTGGAGAGGAAGATGGCATTTTCAAAGAAGCTCTCAAGCAAGAACCATAAAGATTAAGGTTTTTAGGAAGACAATTCGAGGAGTGATCTTTAGAGGACCCTTTGTGTAAGGGGGAGCTCATAATATGAAATATTTAGCTCTATATGTAAAGAGCATTGATTCTTTATTTGATATTTCAAATTGATGTCAATTTCTTGCAAATATCTCTTTTGACCTCATTTGACATATTCTTGCATAGAGTTGGATTCTTGCAACTTAAATGGATCTAAATATGCATAGTGGCTTATAAACGTCTCTCTAACTTATTTGAAGCCATAAAAGTGCAAATATCCATTGGTAACTCATTTGGTTGCATTTTGATGATTTGGTAAAAATCTTATGTGCCTCTTTGTATGAAATGACTATTTCACCATTTCACTAAAAACAAATTTATTTTATTGCAAATTCTTTTTGGAAAACCTTGTTTTGCATCTTAAAGTTCAGATCTGGACATTTTCAAATATATTTGAACTTATTTGCAAGATTGTTGACTTTGCTTGACTTTGTGTCAAAGGTTCACCTCCGATGCTCTATTGTCCTAAAATCTAGTTTGAGTTTGATAATCAAGAAATTCCACTTGGATTAGTTCCTTGTATGTCCATGGAATGTTTGTGAAAAATTTCATAATATATGGACTCCGTTTGATTAAGGTTTGACCCATATTCGAAATGTGCAACTTGCTGAAATTTTCAGTTTTAGGCAGATTTTGTGCCGGTTTGTGATTTTTGTATCTTGATATGGGTTCATAATCTGAGCAAGACATAATAACGAGTTTTGATACTCTATAGTTGGTCTACGATGAAAAATTTTCTCAGATTCTTTGAACCATGTTTACATATTGTCTCGGCCTTGTTTTGAACCCTTCGTTGGAATGTCAAAGTCTGAATTTTTCAGATTGTTGGAACTTTAAATCTATTGCATATCTTCGAGTTGGTTGCAATTTTGTGAGCCATTCAAGATGATAATGAGTTAGTATATAATGGCATAGCTCCATGATTCATCTCACTTTATTTTGGAGCTTATTTATTAAAATCTCATTTGATTGAATATGCTCAAATGCAATGGTCTATTGGGAATCCTTTCACAACCAATTATTTGACTTCTATGTGTTTTCCCTCTAGTGCTTATTGTATTTTACCCTCTTGAGGTGAAAACTTCCATTGTAAAGCTCAAGAGCCTACTCGGATGATTTTTATCTATTGCCTCTTTCTCTCAATTGGTATTCATTTGGTATCCGAAGCTCTTACTTGAAAATTGATTTCTTGTTTTAATCATAAACTCTAGGAGAATTCTCTTGTGATCTTATTGGACTTATCTCTATGAGAGGAAACCACCTTAGTCATTGTTGAAAAGCATCTTTGTGCAACTCGACATTCGCACACTAACATGGGTCAAGTTGAAAGATAATTGTTCTCGGAGATTGCTTCTTCGTCTATGCATGTGTAGGGAATTGGAAGACGATCAATGCCGATGGTGAGGCCATGTGAGTTGATCAAGACCATTCCAAGCATGTGATGGATGAGAAATGATGAAGGGATGAATTTCTCTCAATTCCATATCTCTCAATGTCGTTGCACTTCCATGTTAAATGAATCATCAATTTATGGTTTGCATAGTTTTAGGGGGAGCCTTTGCATGATAGACTATATTTTAAAGCTCCTCCACATTCATGTGTTATTTAATGATTATTGGTATCTTTATTGCTCTCGACTCCATTGGTATCTTTTATTGTTGGTTAATGATCAAATTCTAAATTCATTGTAAGTTCAAGAGCTTGTTGGAATGTGTTTCAAATGCTTACTTCCTACAAGTGATGCCATACATGCCTTCTCGAGAGAATCATTTAAATTGGCATCTAGTACTAATTTTTCCAATTGATATTTCACATGTCATACATTCTCTTCTATTGGTTTAATCGATTTATGTCTTTCAAGTGGTATCCTCTAATCCTAAACTGCTTTGAAGTGTCATCTAATTTGCATTTGACTCAAGAATTAAAAGGTACATATGGGTGGCACAATGAAGAGAGGTATGCCTTTGATAAGCTTATCAAACTTTTAATCATGAAAATGCACTTCATTCATAACTTTTTTTTCGTGATCTTGGATACATCTTGTGATCATATAAGCAATTTATTCATGTTATATCTTCTCTATATGATCTTTATTCTTGGGAATCGATTTCCTATGTGGAACCATGTTTATTTGTCATGTTTAAGCTTTATTTCTATACTATTAATCATGACTACATTTAATTGGTATTATTGGATTCATCCTTTGCCTATATCTAGGTTTCTCTATATTTGATATCAATGCTCTCAAATTGGTATCTTGTCATATTGGGTGATCTTACCATGCCATATTCATTTTTACCTTGTCATATATTTGGTATCATGTAATGCCTAAATGTAGGGGAGCTTAACATCATTGCCTTATCACTAGCTAGCTCCTTGATTTTATATTGTTCTCCCTAATATTTTTCATGAGTGTGCTATCAAGGGGGAGACAAGAATTTTTCTTGGTATCGAAGGTGGACCCACGAATGATTGATGACAAATAGAAAGCTCAAACCCCAAATGGATAACAAAAATTTTTTATGACCTTTTTGGGATTAATGACAAAAGGGGGAGAATTTATGGATTTATCAATTGCCCTCTAATTGGTTCACAAAAAGGAGAGAATTTGGGGACAATGTTTGTAAGTGTAATCTCTCCTTGTTTGTTTTCGTGCTAAATAGATTCATATTGTCATTCGTTGCAATTGTTAAAAGGTTTGTCATAAATCACCAAAAAGGGGGAGATTGTAAGTTCAAGGTACACCTTGTGTGATTTTGGTGATTAATGACAAACACACTTAATGACAATGCTTGATTTAGTGATTGATTATATTGCTATGAGACTAACGTGTTTATTGCCAAGTTGAACATTAGTCTCATCTATTTAGTGGAGAATTAAATATAACAAGTGGACAAGCTCTCCATCCTAAAAAGGTATGCTCATGTTTTATGTTGAGGCTAACACACTTCATTGTAGATTTTTCTTAGTCCCATATATGCAAATAGGATGGATGACTAATTGAGGTATACAATCTCGGTATGCTTGATCTACATTTGTTATTGCATTTCTCATGTGCAAGTGCTCTTTATCTTATCTAGAATTAAACTTCATATTGCTATAAATGGAATTGGTACATGCATGCCTTGTTTGTATATATCCTCATGCATCTCAGTTAGTGAAGTTTAATATTATTTAGTCCACATCTTCACTCTTGCTCTAAATATGGTTCGCACATATTCAATTCTTATATATCCTTTCTTGTGCATCATTTAAGTGAAGATTGTGTTCTTTGCCATGATTTAATTGTTTTATCATGTTGGCAATCATCTCTAGTGCATATAGATTAATTATATATGTCATGATGCACTTAATGAACAATATTGTGTCAAGTGTTTTTATTCATATTGTGTCTCCTTATATGAAACACTCGACACACTTAATTGCTCACGAACATAACCTTATTCATATGTGTTGAGCTTTCGGGACTAATGGATTTATTGAGTGATTAGAAAAAGAATTAGGTCCCGTGCATGTGTGTGATGACTAAGGTATGTCAAGAGGATGACGGCTAAGCCGTAGTCAACAAGACGACGGTGTCACCAAAAGTTGATGACTGAAGTCGAGATCGATTTGACGTGGAGATCGTCGGGGGATGATCAAGTCAAAGTCGATAAGACAAGAGTCTCATGAGGTGAACCAAGTCAAGGTTGGCAAGGTGAAGACGTTATCAATCATTTGGTGAAGGTCATCATGCACATTGCTTCAAGTTTGCGTCAAGATCAAGAAAAGAAGACGGCAAGTGCTTTTCCTAGACTTGTACTATCTTGCTTTCATTTGAGTCTAAGGATTGCCGTTCTATTAAGGGGATGCCATGGAGAATGGTTTTGATATGTCTCAGTGCTCAAATGATCAATCCTTGTGAGGAGACAAAGAGAAGTGATTGGTGGGGTTAGAGAGTGCAAAGAAGTGGAGTTGGCTTTGATTTCCTTGATCTATGCATCACTCACTTGGGTTTGAGGTGGTGATACCTTGTGGATTAGATAGCCCTTGTTCTCAGCTTTCCGTAGAGCCCAAGATCACCTAAAACGGAGTTCGAGTAAAAAGTTATCCTGTTGCCGAGGTCAGGTTGCAGCTCTCGGACTGTCTGAGCCACCCACTGACCGTCCGGAAGGTTCGACCGTCCGAGGCATCCTCCAGTTGAGCTCTCTGTTTCAATTTATCTGATTTACCGGACTGTCCGAACAAAGGTCCGGACTGTCCGAACTCTGCGAGATCTGAACTCCAACGGCTAGTTTTCCAAGCCATCTATTTAAAGCCCCTCACTCCCCACTTGCACATTACGGCTAGATCACAAGTTTATTGACCTATCCTCTTGTTCTTGAGCCTCCCACACCTCCTAAACCCTAGATCTTAGTGATCCTCTTTGAAAGAAGAGTTGGGAAGGATTAGGTTAAATCTTAGTGATTCCCCTTGTGAGGAGTGTTGGGAAGAAGGATTGAATCTTTGTGATTCATCTAGTGGGAGAGAAGATTGGTGAAGAAAGTGTGAATCCAAGCAAGCAAGCAAGCAAGATTTGATTGTTGAGCACTTGAGTACATCTCCGGGTTCGTTCTTCGTTGAGCATCTATTACCCTTGGAGGTTGAGGACTCCTAGACGGCTAGGCGTCCACCGGTGAGCCACCGACGAGGTGTGGTTGGCCACCGCAAGTTTGTGAAGGTACGATTCCGCCTCGCAAGGAAAGGAATCAAAAAAAGTCGGTGCGTGCGTTGGCACAAATCCGAGAGGAAAGAGTCAAGTGGGACTCGGGCTCAAAGGTGTTGGAGCCTACCTCAACGGAGAGTAGGATCCTCAAGGATCCGAACTTGGAAAACAAATCTCCGAGCCTCCATCTTCTTACCGGTTTTATCTACTCTCACTCTCAAGCTTGATTTATTTGATTATTGCGCTATTGGCTTGATTGTCTTGTGAGATACTTTTGCACGTATACTTGCTTGTGAATCATATTGTGTCCTTGTGATATTGCTTGTGGTATTTGAGTGGTGCAGGACGCTTTCGGAGATTTAGGGACAAAATCTTCTCAGTTGACCTCGGACTGTCCGAGGGGTGTCACGGACAGTCCGAACCTACTTCCGCAGCGCAGTTGAAGATTGAATTTGGTGTCACGCCTATTCACCCCCCTCTAGGCGTCATCTCGGTCCTTTCATTAGGAAAGGTTCATGACTTCCTACCTTGTATGGGACACTTCTCTGAAACTATCAACCATCTCTCCACATACCGTCCTTTCTTAAAAGAGGTGTGGAATGTGATACTGCAATCACACTCAGCATCACTTCCCTAGTGCAACACCCATCCCTTAATATGAGAATGGTGGATACAGGCTCCATCTCTTAGACCGAAGGAAGCCAGAAGGGTGTGCAATAACATGATAATCCCATCTTCTTGTCCTTCCCATCGAACTAAAGAAATAATTTATCAAGATGCTTTGGAGTGCAACACTCATGTACCCAATGCCCCTTGCATTCACATTTAAAATATGTGTGAGATTTGTCCTCAAGATTGTTCTTTAATTTGCTTTTTCCCTTTTCCTTTCCCTTGCCATTACCTTTCTACATTTCATTTCATCTTTCCTTGATATTCTTTGGTCTTTCATATGACCTTGACTACTGCTAGCCTTTTGAGTATTTGCATGTGTCTCGAGCTCACTCGTTGTCCCAGTGGGACGAGTGAGATGATTCTTCATAAGAAGCTCATCATGTTTTTTTGTCTGAAGTAATTTATTGATAAACTCATAGTACTTTGTATATTTCTACCGATAATACCACTATTGCAATATACTCATAGATGGGTGAAAAGTACATAGAGTTCTCTATCATATCTTCATCAAATACTTGTTTGTTATAGAACCTCAATCAAAAGTTGATCTTATGAACTGCAGAATCATACTCTGCTACTGATTTAAAATATTGAAACCTCAAGATAGGTCATTCTCTTTGAGCTTCGGGCGATATAACAGACTCATGTTGATCATACCATTCTTAAGAGATCTCCATAATTGCAATGGACTCTTGTCCATTAAATACATAGCTTTTAAATCAAGATGAAGATGTCTTAAAAAATCCAGACATGAGTAATTCAAAAACTAGACGTTTGGTTTAGCCCCTTAGGGGTTGTAACGGTATTGCTAAAATTTGTGGCTGCCAAATAAATTTTAGCATCCATTATCCAAAGTAAGGAAATTACTTTCACCCAAGACAAGTCTAAGGAATGTCTTCTTAGATCAATCAACCACGTCCTACATATTATATGCATTTTTTCATTAATTTACTTCCTCAAAGTAAATATATCATGCATATAATCAGTATCTATTCAACCTAGTAATATAATTAGTATTTAATTTCCTAGAATTTTGTAACATTTTTCTATATTTATACAAAATGATTAAATGCATGTAGCATATAAAAAATAAATATTGTAGAAACAAATGGAAATTTTAGCATTCTTCCTATTGATGTTGGCTTTCAATATAGCACATGCGACTTTCGTTGCTGCTATTATCTTAGCTCCACTTCGAAAGGAGTAGGCAACACTAAACTCACAGCCAAAGAAGACTTCTTCGTACCATCGAATGTTGGTTTCAACATCTGTAGGTAATCACCGGTCGCATTGCAATAGGTGTAAACCTCTCGATATATGGACACTGAATTATAGATATTTGCAACTTTTTGAATGCCCTGAGGGCTCAAATGCAAATTTTCTTTAAGATCTACCCCTTTTCTCTTTTTGTCTGGGTTTACATGTGATTCTAATTGTTTTGGAGGGCCAAAATGCAAGTTTGCCTTAATAGTCTACAGATGTCATGCCCAGCCGCTCGAGCCATCATACCCAATAGTCTACAGATTGCAGTGCCATGGCCAGCTAGGGTTTCAATCTTTAGCCCCATGGCCGCCGCCTTCTCTCCGAGTTGCTAATGGCCAGAGCTCTCTTCACCAGGGATTACATAACCGAACCGAGCCCAAAAACCGAGGGAGGCTCGGCTCGACTAACCGGCCAGTTACCGCGGCTAACCGGAAAATTCAAGGAAAAGCCGGTCGAATTCAAATTTGAATTAAACGGCTCTGGCTCGGCTAATCAATCGTTTTTCAGTTTAGCCGAATGTTAGCTCGACTAACCGGTCTGTTTTAGCAAGAAAAAAGAAAAATTAGAGAAAAATAGGAAAAAAATAGAAAAAATTATAGGGCAATACAAATGAGACATTGAATCAATTTGGCACTGTAACAGCCCGGTCCAATCAGAGCCCAATATGCTACTAAGTCCTTTATTTCTATAAAATTCCGATAGCACCCCCTATAACTTGGTCATCCACTCAGCACACAAAGAAACATAATTTACATATCTCATAACATATATTATATATCCACCATCTTATTATTTCATCCATAGTTCACAACCCAAGATGCCATACCGCTAAACTTTTCATCAAAAGCTTATCTCAATCTGTCAACCATAACTCCAACTTAATCATAACAAATTTCCAAGCCGTTACAAAGCAATACCATGCAATGCAATGCAGAATGCGTCTCTTCTCTATGCTCTGGGTGGAGGCGGCGCTGGATGGAGGGAGGCAGTGGCACGCCGACATCTACAAATGAGACATAAAAAAAATTACACATGCATGTTATAAAGAAATGGATGTAACTATGCAATGAGAACAGAATATTACCGTTGTAAGTTTTATCAATAAAATAGAAATCCAACATCAGGGTATGCCATGGAATACTCCTCTTTAGACATAACTATTAGACCATGGTTGTTCATTAAGTCTATTTTAAATTCATCCCAACTCATCCCTGTGGTCCAGGCACTGTCTTGCCAACTTTGATATAGAGTTGCATAATAATCTGGCATTTCCCATTCATATATCTTCCTCATATGTGGATTTGGTTGAGTATATGGGGAGGACAAAAATGATAACCCGTGTAAGTACCACCCACAGAGCTTGAGCTATTCTGGTCTTGCGGGTTATCTTCAGTTGCTTGTCTGTCCCTGCTAGACCTGGAGGACCTGGTGGCTCTCTGCGAGATAGAAGGTGAATCTTGTGAGTAGAATCTGTTCACAAGATAGTAAGTTGGTTCGTTACCACCCTCTCCATCACCCCGTCATTAGCGCCACCCTCACCATCACCCCCTCATCACCGCCATCGTCGCCATCACCCTGTCATCTTCGTCACCCTCGCCATCATCCCCGTCATCATCATCTCCATCATCTGAGGAGGAACCGTCATTTGATTCTTTGTACGAGGGACTTTTTGCAATCTCTTCCTCATTTGCATCACTATCCTCTTCATCATCATCTTTTGTGAGCAGCCTCTTCCCCTTTGCCTTCTTCGATAAACGCTTGATAGGAGGAGGCAAGCGAGTCTTTCTCTTACCAATTTGGGTGTCTCCCACATTCTCTTCACCATTCGTCTATGCTTTTGCCCTTGGTCTTTGCCTGGATAGTACCTAGATCTTCTAGGTTAATGACAAATGTTGATGGCAGTGGGTTGCCAGTGTCAGTGCTGTCCTCATTTAAAACTGAAGTAGAATTTGACCTACAACAAAAGTAACAAACATACTATGCAAATTATATTTTTATATGACCTATGCTAGAATTTAGACAGCATGTTTGATATATGCTAGAATTTATGCTAGAATAATTTGACATATGCCCGTACCTTTCATTCTTCAACCAATCGAACATTGGGTTGTTTCTGCCTGCAATTAAAAGGTGTAAGAGTTGGTCTGCAAGGTCATATTCTATCTCCCTCCTTTAAGTTTTGACCCACTCAAGACAAAGTCTTGAGTTGTAACAAACAAAACAAGCTTGTGCAGCTTGTTATATCCAAGTTTGTTGCGGACCTCGTGTGAACGAAGGCGAAAGTACTCCAATTTCTCTCACATCCACTAAAGGACGCGCACTGGCTCACAAGCTTCTTGGCAAGCCTTTGAAGGGTTGACGTGTCCGTGCCAAACATGCTCCACCATTGCCCTACACGTAACAACATACATTTGTAAACAGTCTGCTCACCGAAGGAATGGTAGATCGCAAATCACAATTACCTGGGTTAATATTTTCATATATTGCCATTGATCCACCCTTTCTCCTCCACACATCTACCTCCACCAATGCTTGGGCAGCGGTAACACTGTCTGTCATTCTATCAAATGCCCATCGCAGATCTGCTATCATGGTTTCAGTAGTGCCCCTACTGTAGTGGAGGGATGGGCTCAAAGTCGCAGCTGCATGGAAAAAATACACAATTCAATAAAACAATTCACATCGTAATTGACATCTAGTACTACACAATTCAATAAAACAATTCAGTACTAACCTGCCCCGATATAAGTGTCATACGCCACATCTCTAAACCTGATATCAAGAACCCTTAAGTAATGCGTGTGATCGGGCTCTTGGATGTCTTTGTACATCCATCCACGGATATCATGGTACGTTGGTACCATGTTGCATATGGTTGGAATCTTGTCTTGGTCAGCCATACGAAGAAAAGCATACAAGTATTCCACTGAATCGACGCACTCTTTAACCCTAGCCCACCAATGTAGATCTGACAAATTTTGATGTGCATATTGTTCATCCACAGACTGGAAGTAAGAGGTAGCTTGGAACTCTGGACTTGCCGGCACAAATATGCTTTGAAAATCTTCCTAAGAAAATGTAGTTGGTGCCAAATATAGTTGCGTTCCATTTCGCTAACTCTCCGCCAATGGCTTGTTTCATCATAGCATGAAGCTTTTTAGAGTTGTATAGCCATCGGCATATACTCTTTGCACTATCAATGATTGCTTTATTTTTAAGAAGTTCCTCAATATCCTTCAGCATCAGGTTGATAGTGTGAGCCAAACAGGGCTGCCAAACGATAGACAGGTATTTCTTACTCAGTTTTAAGCACGCCGCCCTATAGTTGGCACCGTTGTCCATGATAATCTGGACAACATTCTCCACTCCTACCTCCAGCACCACCTTATGTATTGTCTGCATGAAAAATGTCCACATTAAATAGACGGTAATAGAGTGTAAAACAACAACAAAATAGACGAAGTATACCTCGACGAGAAATTTAGTGTCCTATGTCTGGTTTGTTGCATCTACTGATTGTAGAAGTAAGTTGTGCCATTGCAGTACAGCATGAAGTTTATGATGCTCATACTAGTTGGCCCCGTCCAATAATCACACATTATAGTCACTCCATAGCGACCCCAATCTTGTTTCCATGCCTCCCCATCTCTCTTTTATATCTGCCTCCTCGTCATCTAAGTATATTCCATCAATATCCAGACCGCTTGGTGATTGCACCGTCTCTCCTACACAAGAAACATATGGCAAAGTATAATTAGTTGACAACAAAGTAGTGCATAAAGTAGAAAAAATAATTTTAACTTTTTACCTAGTCTTTATGTCTCCCTTACGGCAGCGACAAAGTAAGGACTATCGGCTTTCCTCCCAGGAATACCGAACACGTGAAACCATCTGGCCCACCCCACCCCATGCCAAGCAAACGTTTCGCCTTTTTGCCTTCCTGTGAGAACCTGCCTCTGTCAATAGGTCGATGAGGCATCAATAGGTCGACGTTCCCTTTGTGAGCTCGATCGCGAGAACATTTGCCGCAGCTTCCCTAGTTTAGGATCAGGTTCGCAAGCACCACCCTCATTTCTACGCCATGCTCATACCTTTCTCCTGATCGCGCTCTAAAGTCTGACTCCATCCTCGATGCAGCCATGGCCCGTTCATATTGCTCTTGCTCATTGTAACCCCCATGTACTGCTGCTGCCATCCTTGTCCACCACTCCCAAACATTCCAAGATCACATGTCCCAAAACCCCCTATGAGTGGGTGCGACTTAGGGCGTGGTGCATCGCTGTCATCACCCGGTGTGCCCTACCAACCGTCTGCACCACTGCCATAACCCCCGTAGTGGTGCCTCTGCTCCTGCCAACCGCCTGCACCACTACCATAACCCCCACATGGTGCCCCTGCTCCTGCCAAGCCCATCTACCTCTTCCTGCCAATGTTGCGGCTTCTTCCAATCTAAGCCGCTCTCTAGCTTTCTCGGTCTTTTTTTCGGCGGTTCTATGCAGATACCGTCGAAAGAAATCTCTCACCTCAGGAGAGACTGATCCACAAGGTTTCATATTGCTGCCACAACCAGCCAAGTGGTGCTTAAATCTGCTTGCGCCGCCTCCCGTTTTTGTTTCTTTGCAGAAATTGCATTTGAATCCCGCTTTCACTTTGTGACCATACTCCCAAATCGGATCGCTAGATTCATCCGCCATTTGTTCAACATCTCATTGCATTGCAATACAAAATCTCTTCGTAATAACAAATAAATAAATTTGGTATCATATAAAATCCTAATCCTAACCCTAACACTAGCAGTACAGTGAATATTTTGGGGGGGGGGGGCGCCACGGCCAGGCAGATCGAGCTAGCCGACCGGTTTCCACGGCTAGCCGCTGGCGTGTCGCCTTCCAATTACCGGCGCGCTTCGCTTGTCGCTTTGCTTTGGCTAGCCGCTTTGTTATTTAGAAAATATTGGCGAATCTCGGTTAACCATCGGCGAATCTCCTCGCCGCCGCCGCTTCATTGTTCCGTTCCCGTCAGAGACCGGCTAGCTCAGAAACGCCGGTTAGCCGAGCTAATCGGTCGATTAGCCGCCTGATCCCCCTGATCCGCGCCGGCTAATCGATGGATTCGCCAACTAGTTGCTGATCCAAATGGCTAACCGCTCGGTTTGGCTAGTAGCTGCAAGGCGGTGGCGCTCGGGAGGGGAGGAGCACTGGAGCAGAGGGGAGGCTGGAGAAGTGGAGAACTGGAGATGGGTCACGGGTTGCTGGGTGGGGGACTGGGGAGCACCGGAGGAGGTAAATATGGCATATGCTATTTTTTATTTATTTTCTATCATATCAACCGAAAAACACATGAAAATTTGAAATTTTTAAATTCTGTTTCAGCCAATAGTCATATAATAATGTTTACTATTTTATGGAATTTTTCTGTGTTTTTCACGGATTTTCAAATTTGAACCAAATTTGAATTTAATTCAAACCTAACTGACCGGTTTTTCCAAAAACCGACCCGGACCGGTTTGCCGGTTATCCGTGGTTTTTGTTCGGTTAACCGCAGTTTCATTATCACTGCTCTTCACCACTGCTAGTGGCGGATCCAGCACCGCCACACGCCCACACCGAGATCTGTCACTTCCACCACGGATCGATCGGGCCGCCGCCGCCCCGTAGGCCGTAGCGGCTTGGATCGAGAGCCTCCTCCCCAAGGCCGTGTGTCGTTGCCGAAGCGGTCACGTCGACTTCGGCACGCATCCTGCGGCGCCCATCAGCGCAACATCGCCAAGGTCATCTACCCCGCGGTCGGCCGCCGCGGGAGGCTTAAGCTATCCTTGGTGTTGCTAGGGATGACAACGGGTCAGATACTAGTACGTAGTACGCAAACTATATGCGAGATAACGATAAGTGATGAGAGGTTTCCTCATCGAAGAAAACAAACCAAGTCTCAAAAAAGGGAGAGAAATAGAATATGCTTTTTTTACAAAATATATACGTAGCTAGCTATAGTGCAGCAGCAATTCAAATGTTTTTTTAAGAAGGAAATTGATCTGCAGGCTGAGCACATCACATATGCGTTCGTACATGTTTGCAGCCCTGCTGCTACGAGCCCAGCGTCATCTGCAATTCATGGTATTTTCATACATGCCATTACGAAGTTCATTTATTTCGGATCTGCCATCACAAAGTCGATATATTATAGATGCCACTACTTTTGCAAATATATATCACAGATGCCATTCTCGGGCTTTTTTTGAAGTTTTTTGTGTTTTACACGAGCCGAATACGTCAAAGACAAAACAAATAGGTCTCCGACACGTGAGGCCCACTTGTCACCCTCCCCCCTCCTTATTCTTCCTCCTCCTTCCTCCCACCTCCCATCTTGGGGCGAGCTTGGCGGCGGTCGGCGAGCTTGGGGGCAATCGGCGGCGGCCGGCGACCTAGGGGCAGGGCGGCGAGCTTGGCGAACCTTTGGGGCAAGCTTGGCGGTGGTTGGCGAGCTTGGCGATGGCGACGGCTCGATGGCGGCGATGGCGGCATTTTAACATCGCAATGGCGGCGCGAATGCGCGCAAGACAACGACGACGACGACCTTAGCGCGCGGCGACGGCCGACGGCAAGAAGCGGTGATTTACCGCGGGCGGCATGGCGGCGACCTTGGTGTAGTGGCGGTGAGCTCGGTGGCACACAGAGAGAGAGGCGGTGGGAGGAAGAAGATGAAGGTACGAGGATGACAGGTGGGTTCACGTATTTTTCCGTGTATTTGGATCGCATATAAATTGAAAATGCCCCGAAAAATCTGAGAATGGCACTCTTGATATTTTTTGCAAAAAGAATGGCATTAATAGAAATATGCGTTTTATAATGGTAAAACTGAAAAATCGACTATTTTGTAATGGCACCGATGAAAAAAAAATCCACAATTCATCCCTTGATGGGCCAATACAGTGGGCACTGGGCCAGCCAAGTGGTAGGTGTATAGAGCACCAACTGAGCAATCTGTACTAAAATATTGTCCAACCTTGCTAATAGGTGGTGGAGGGGATCAGGGGAGGGTACGGTTGGCTATATTTGCGCTGCGCTATATAGCGCCTCCCTAAGGCTCACCCTCGCGTGGCCACGTCACCCCGAAAATCTCCACCGTCCGTTCGTGCCTGCCTGTCCCAGTTGTAGCCGTCCGATGCAGGCCCTCCCTGGGGGACGACTTTGCAAAAAAACCCCCGGAGTCCGGGAATTCATGCTTTAGCCCCGTGTATTTGCAGACCGCTCCCTAGCCAATGCTTTCGCCCCTCGGTAAAATTCCGTTCGCCCCCTCAATGTTTCGTGTGGTTAGCAGCGCTGCCTTTTGATCTTTCTAAGTACATCTTGTGTTCACGAAAATTACGGCCCATGCCCTTCCTCATATACCTTCCCCGCGGCCCTCTCCGACCTCATTCCTAATCTTTCCCATCCGCCTCTTTCCCGTCCGCCTCCTCATCCAAACTCCAGGCTCCAGCCTGCTCTTCACCTCGCCCCATCGTCCTGTCGCCTCCTCCCGTGCTCGTTGGGCCGCCGTCGCCGACCCACTCCCGTCCCAGCTCCCGGCGCCCCGGCCCCTCCCCACGCCTGCTGATGTGTTGGCGGCCCTTGGGGCGCCCGCTGGCCCGCCGCCGCCGCCGCCGCCGGATCCGTCGACGCCCACCTTCAACAAGGCCGGATCCGGCGAGGCCATACCTCGGGACGGCCTCTAACCCTGGCCGCGGCGCCACCCATGCCGAAGCCCTCTCCGCTGCCGATGATGCCGCCTTCTCCGCCATTACTGCTGCCTCCCCTCTCCTGTTGGTGATATCTCTTTCCCTGTCCCCTTTCCCGTCCATGGATCCGACGAATCCATCCCTCGGGACGGCCTCTAACCCTAGCTGCAGCGCCACCCGTGCCGGCGCCCCTCTGCACTGCCAACGATGATGCCGCCTTCTCCGCCTAATAAACATGCTTTTCTTCTATGCTTCAGCAAGGAAGATAATTCGTAGGGCTAACGTCTAGACCATTCCTTCAGAGAGATGCCGCATCTGAAAATTTTCACTGTGTTGGTCTATGCAATGCAGTTTTTGTAGAATCGACATGGTGTTTTTATTTAATTGCTGCTTGGATCATGAGCTTTTTTAGCTTCCTTTTGGTATCGGTTATTACAGTGTCTTCCTTTTAATCTTCGTATCTTATATAGTTCCTGTTAATCAAGAAACATAAACATATTTATTTGAAGATTTGCTTAGTGTGCACTGAGATTAATCTGAACTCTAATGTTTAATATCATCTTTTTATGCCTCCCATGATTCTCTTCGCAGCTGAGGAGTTTTGTACCAGCTGTACTCTGTTTATAGCTCAGTACTTTGAAAAGTGTGTTTTTCAAACGCTTTATGAGTATTTCTTTCGAATACTAGAGCTGCGAGCTTTGTTAAATGTTGTTATAAAGGTTTAAACTCCACACTATTTTGTCAGTGAAAAACTTATTTTGGTGTTGGAAGGATAAGGCTTTTTGGATGATCTTGCTGGATGAATATGTTTTTGTACTAATTTATACGAATAGGTGACTGATGCTGCTGTGTTGCCGTACATATCCAGTTGAATCATGTATCCTATAAACAGATAATGCAAGAATATTCGTAACTATATTACTTAGCCTACTCTTTTTTCTTCCTACCTTTTCTTATTTGAATCCAGTACAGATGTTAATTAGGTGTGTTCTTTTTGTAGACAATTTCATGGAGCACAGTTGCAGGTCATTAAGTATGTTTATGGTGTTTACGTTTTTACAGTACTACATGTATTTTCATGTCTCTTTTTTAAAAGTTGCACATATTATGAGTTGCCACTGTCAGTTTTTACAAGGCTCTTCATACCAACTGACAGTGATGAAATTGAAGTAAAAACTCACATTAATATGTGCAAACTGACAGTGGCAACCTATGGAGGTAAATAATGTGTGCCTCTTTATGAGTAAAAACTGACAGTGATGAACATTGTGTTGGTCTATGCAATGCACATATTATGCATAATCCCTCTCTTTGGAAAATAAGCACTCCTGAATACCATTGAAGTAAAAACTTGCCACAAGGTGCATTCCTGCATCATCCATTAGACCAAATATAGATTGCATATATAGAGTGAATCTTCCATTTTTAATTGTTCCATTTGTTTTATGCACCCTGTGTTTACTTTCCCCCTAGCAATTGAGTTATCGTACTTAATCACACATGGATTGCAAGATAATATTTATCTTTTTCTTATTGATTGTAAGATTGGCTCAGCTGTTGGAGACAATGAAGAAGAACTGCAGCCAATATGTATAGTTTAGGGTTTAAAATAATCCAAAAATAAGGTCTCCTTTCTTTTACTCACCCTTTGTATGAACATCATATGTTTATTTTCAATTCAGCCAGGTTTCTTTCTTATCTAATGGTTTCACCACTGTGTTGTAATTAACAATAGATTTTGTGATCATTGAAATGAATCGGTTTGCCTTAACAACTGCTCTCATATATTGGTGACCTTTTTGTTACTTTACCGTGAAAGCTATTCCATTGCAAAGACACACAGGGCTTCACCCACGCGCGAAGCGCGTGAGCTCCGCTAGTATAAAAGAAAGTGCAGGCTTAGCCGCACGACTCTAATCAACCTCGGTCCTCGGCTGCTCGACCAGGATGGCCCATGGTCCATGGGAAGCTACTGCAATGTGGCATGTCCAGTTGAAAATAAGGGTATCCGATTTTATTTACCCGAACAGTACCCAAAACCGGTCCATATTTATCAGGTATTTCTCTTCCCATATCCGAAAAAACTACAACCATTTCATAACCGCGAATGTACTTGGTCTGGTACCTGGCGGGTTTTTTTTTCTAAACCGTTTCCACCCCTAGGTGTTGTTGGCTGGCACTAAGGCCACGCTAAGCACAACCGCCGTCGCTGGATCCACACCTTGCCTAATCGTTGTTGTGTCGTGCGCTTCCATGGCCACGATGATGCCAGAGCCTTCAGCCAGGGTCATCTCGCTGCCCCAACTCTAGCTGTTGTCGACACCGTACATTTTTAGAAACGGGTGCTGCCGCCCCAAAACCGATGCCCTCTTCGATGTCCAAAGTCCAAACAACACGGGCTCCGCCATGCCGCTATTGTACAAGGGCATGGCTTCTCTGCGTGCAACTAATCAGCCATGGTGTATGTGGGAGACCAAAAAAGGTAAGGGTCTCTGGCATCAATATCTCAACGACGAAGAGCCTCCTCCTCGGAGCCACAGTGGCAAGGGTGACCTCATCACCAGAAGAGATGGTGACGAATCATGGAGGACTTAGAGGATTCGGAGAAGATGGCGAAGGGGCCATGGTACCCTGCCTCCTCCATTGCTGGAAGTGATCTGCGTTAGCAATCTGCCGGAAGAGCAACCATTGTCGCCATGTCGTCATCATGTGCGGAGTTGTGAAAAACTCAGAGCCATCTAGGGATTACGACATGTAGTCCATTGAAAGTTGAAGGTACCATCTAGGGATTACGACATGTCGCCATGGTGAGTGTCCAAAAGCGGGAAGAGGCACTACCACCGGAGTACCCGGTGATCTGGGCATTGCTGCCTTTTTCCATGCAGGCTCATACCCCTTCTACCTTTTTTATGGATGTAAACGACAAGGATCCCTACTCCTTTGCCACGTCAGTGCCTTGCACGACGATGAAATGGGGTTGGAGTACTTGATTCCTCCATTGTAGATGTGATCATTGCCATTAAATTGTCTTTTGGGATCTTCCACCGTGGTGTATTCACATGGATGAATACATGGATAATAACTGGGTTGAATGCCTCAGGAACATCCCCATGGACAACGGAGAATAAAAGAACGAGCATTTGCTCTCCTCATTGAGATAGTGCTGATGCAAGATAGCATTCATAAGTTAGTAAGACGGAGGACTAAACTCTTTGAGACCACGCGCGCGGGCGACGCAGCAGGCGGCTAGGGTTTCCCCCTAGCCACCGCCGCCGCCGCCGCCAGAGAGAGCCGCCGCCGCCGACCCTGCTGCCTCCCCAGGTCGCCCCCTCCCTCTTGGCCTTCTGCTCTCGTTCCCTCTCCCTCTCGGCTCCTTTCGTGGCCTAGCCGCCCCGGCGGCGGCGGCCACGGCGGCGGCCCTCGTCGCCGGCCGGCCGGCCTGCCGCCGCCGGCGGGCTCTCCGACGCCTCCTCTTCCCCGCCGACGCCACCTCCACCGGCGTGGAGCAGCAAGGCGGGGATCCTCCTCTTCCTCTCCATCTCTTGCGGCGTCGGCCGGCGCGCTTCGTCGAGGGCGGCCGGCGAGCTTTTGGGTGGCGTGGAGGCCGGATCCGGTAGCGTGGTGGACGGATCCAGCGGCGACGTGGCCTAGGCCGCGCGGGAGGCGGCGGTGGCGGCGCGGCCTGGGCGACGGCGCGGCCTCCACCGGTGCGCGGTGCTTGGGCCTGGGCGCGCGGATGGCCGTCACGAGGCGCGCATGGCGCGTGGTGGCCGGCGCGAGGTGCGGTGGCGCCGATGGCGGCGTGAGGCGTCGGTGGCGCTTGGTGGCCAGCGCGAGCCGTCGGTGGCGCAGGATGGCCAGCGCGAGGCGTCTGTGGCGCGTGGTGGCGGCACCAGGTGTCGGTGGCGAGGATGGCGGCGCGAGATGGCGGCGCGAGGCGTGGTGGCGGCGCGAGGCGCGGTGGCGATATGGCGGCGTGGCGTCGGTGGCGCGTGGTGGTCGGCGCGCGGCGTCGGTGGCGTGGGATGGCGGCGAGGCGTCGGTGGCACGTGGTGACCGCGCGAGGAGTCGGTGGCGCGGGATGGCCGTCGCGAGGCGTCGGTGGCGAGGATGGCCGGCGCAAGGTGTCGATGGCGTGGTATGACCAGCGCGGGTTGACGCGGCGGCGGCGGAGGGCCGCTTCGTTACCCCCGTTCATCGACTTTGGCTGACGTCCTCTCCGGAGTGTCTACGGTTCTTTGTTGCTTGGCTTGGTCCCGCCCTCGTCGTCTTGGACCTCCTTCTACTATGGGGTGCTTGTTGGTGTGGGCGGCGTCTTCCGTGTTAAGTGGCGGCGCTTCGTGTGCGCTCTTCGGCCCTGTGGCTTCAGTCTGCGACTCGGTTGATGATCTTCTGTGGCAGCCGCTTTGTGCTTTGGTGGGGGAGGGGCTTGGGCGAAAGCCCTGCCTATTCCTAGGCGGATGGTGGCGTCACCTTTGGTGACGCTCCCCTCGTTGGAGGCATCATCTTACACCCATTTCCCCCATCTCCGGTGAAAACCCTGGTGGTCGCACGACGGCCGCAGGTCTAACTCGTCGTTACCTTGTTGGAGGCGTCGTGTTAGTCACTGCTGCACTTTTTGGTTGTCTACTAGGTCTGCTAATTCGGAGTCGTCCGTCGTTGTGTGTGTGTTGGTAGTGCGTCCGGCATGGCCGGTATTGTTTCCTTTCCCTTCCCTTCCAGTTGTGTGTCACCGCAAGGTCTCTTGGCCTTCTTGGCGTGTGGCGTGGCCGCTTTTGGCGGGGTGTTCAAAGCAATTTGCTGCGTTGTAACTCTTGTAACTTTGGTGCGTCGCACCGTTCTTCTTCTATCAATGAATGGACGGCAGCTCTCCTGCCTTTCCCTTCAAAAAAAAAAAAGATAGTGCTGATAACGTGTTAGAACTCTATTAGCATAATGAGAGTGATTTGAGAGAGTGAATCAGTGAAAATTGAAACTAATTTATTGATGAATGTCAACCATTATGCACATACATAGGGCATTGCCCTTCTATAATATAATCTGTCAGTGGTTTGTGGGCTTGTGGCAGTGGGGAAGAAGTCAGTTAATTAAAAAGTTTATGACGAGATCTGGGTAATGGCGTAATTATTAATATTTATTATTATTTGCCCATAACATTTTAAATATATTTTCAATCTCTTTCCGTCAATTTTTGAGGACCCTCATAATCCATATACCATGGTAGCTTTCAGCCGCAAAGATTCCTTGATTTATCAACTGTAATCACTGTAGTTGCATTAAAATCAGAAATAGCTCATACCAAGTTTGAACCAAGTTGAAAAAAAATCTCTTTCGATAAATATTTGAAGGGTGGTATTGATCATACATGTTTGAATGAGAAAGAGTATACATGCACACGATATTGGCACAAATTAAGCATCGCAAAGTTGACGAACATGCCAAATTCTGATAAAAATTCTCACCGTTGATGTCAGCTAAACCTGTTCAAAGGCCGGGCCGGGCCAGACTTTAGGCCAAGCTTGAAAAAGCCCGGTCCCGCGGCACTAGGCCCGAACCCAGCATGGTGCATTGGTCCTCACTTTCAATCCCAAGCCTGGTTCAAAGCCTGAAAGCCCGGCCACAGCTTAAATTGTATTTTTATCAGGCCCAGCCGACGGCCGGGTTTCGGATCAAGTCTTGAGCCCAGCCCAATGCGCTAGTTGGGTCAGGTCGAGGTTTTTTCGGCCGTCGGATATATGACTAGATCTAGTGTCAGCTGTCAAACAAGTCAATCGGAATCACTGCTAATTGGGTCCAGGCCCACGCGCGGCAGTGGCTGTCAGAACTCAGAATGATCAGTCAGCGCTCCAAACAAAGGCACCGGTCGTCGCCTGCGCGCGGTCGCGTTCTGATGCGTATGCTCGGCGATAATTTCCAGTCTTTTTGCGAGCCACTTGCTCATTTATATTAATTATACTTCCAGATGCAGCATGACTGCATGAGCAACCAACCTAAACAATCACCACCTCTACACGTACATACGCACCGTTGCTCGCTTTTTGCAACATGTATATGCTTCGTTATTCTATAGGATGTCCCGAACCCTAAACGCTTTGGTTTAATTTGTAACTTTGTAGGGAAAGGTAATATTAATTATTTTGATTTTAGAAAAATACTAGACATTTTTTTCGCTAGTTATTAAGAAATACATGCACCGTGGCGCCCAGTAGCCCAATACCCTTTTATTGATGGTTACCAGGGGTGTAAACGGTCCGTATATTTCCCGACCGGATTCATATCCGGATAGGATCGGCCTGTATTTTATTATTTGGTTTCGGTATCGAATATTTAGGTTTGGATACAGTGTCGAATACGTGGACGTTTAATATCTTGAGATTAGGTAAATTTCTAGATATCTAATCCAAATATGTACAAGAAATCCGATCACCCATGCACTGCCACTGGTTTGAGGCCCACCCGCCCAACGACCCAAGGCCCAACCGACCACCACCAACACCGAGTCACCAAGTCCAACAGGCAAGGCAACCCTAACCTCCACTCCTCTAGCCCTCCCACTGGCCATCGCCCGCACCACCCGTCACCTCGCTCTCGCCCTCGACCCGGCCTCAATCCGCGCTGCCTAGATCGCGTCGCCTCAGGTTACGTTGCCACCGCCTCTGGCCCCGGCCCCGGTCAACGCTGCCCGACTTGCCGGCCCGTTCCACGTCGTCTCGAATCACATCGCCGTTGCCCCGACCCATGCCGCCCCGGTCCACGCCACCTCAAATCACATCGCCACCACCTCCGGCCCTGACCTTGGTCCGCCTTGTGTGGCTCCCATCCTCGCCAAACATCCCCATATTGCTCAGCTTGTCTAGGTCCTCTCTGCCAACACCACAGCGCCAACACATGTTAAATATTTTCACAAATCAAACAGTTATAACATAGATCAGTTGTATTCTCTATTTAGCAGTAGAAATATAGTTTTACATAATGAACAACTAGTTTAAGTTTACTGTTGTTGACCATGGGAAACTTGTGAGGATGAATGAATGTTGAGGTTTCATAATCATATTAGGCGTGGATATCAATATGTAGATGATGTCACGCGGGAATATGCAGCACCTCATATTTTTCTCGACCTCTATTTTTTACTGCATTTTTCAATCTGTTTTCAAATTTTAACTGCATTTTTCAATCACGCGGAAATGTGATGGATTTGTATCAGTTGCATTGGCATCACTATATCTACGTGCCTCTATGTTTTGAAATTTAAAATTATTTGTTGGCTTATGAACTTGAATAATATATGCCACTTTGTTAGTATGACATGAAATTATTTCTTGTCTAGCTATGTTTGTGTCATGGTGTGCTTTTAAACCTTTAGTGCTTGCACAATGTCTATGTAATATGAATTATATATTATCATTGTTTCTATTTGAATCTGTTGTGCCAATACCGGTACCACAAATAGTTTCATACTTTGATAAAATGTTCGTAACCATACTCGGCCCGATCCGTATTCGATCCTTATTCGTGTACGACAATATTTGATCCTGTATTCATAACTAGAGTCGATTCCGTGAAAAACATACGGTTAAAAATATGGTTTAGCCAATATCTGATTCGATCCGGACTGTTTATACCCCTAATGGTTACCCTCGATCGCTACCAGCTGAAAACCAAAACGTGATCCTGAAACTTTTTTTAATTTAGTTTGAAAATAATGAAAATCTTTGTACGTGTTTACCCTAGTTTTGGTTTTTCAAAAACATGACCATCATGTAATCATATTTAAATGCATACAATTTCAGGTTGAGCATAACTTTTCCTCTCCCACGAAGTTCCCGATCTTATCTCTCTTCAATCTTTAAAAAGAAACCACCAAAATTTTGAACCAAAATTAATATCCTCCTTTTTTTCCTTCTCTCCTCTCTCCTTCCTCTAGACCGAGACGGCTACCACCCGGCGCCACCGCCTCCAGGCTCCAGCAACCACTATGTCGGCCTCGATCGACCGTGGAGGCACATGTTCAAGCCATCGCGTTATGTTGTCTGGCCACATCAAGCCATGCTAGTTGCCATGCTTGGCCCATGCCATGACCACATATCATGATGCGGTGGTCACTCGTATTGGAGGTGTCGAGTGGCGATCAGCTTGGCGAAGGAAAACGGGAATTAAAAGAGGAGGGATCAGGGAGGGGAAGGACTCGATTGTTTTTGTCTTAAAAATTTGAGGGGATTTTTGAAAAAAAAAAAGGATCGAGGTGGGGTTGCGCACAAGTATAATAGCACGATTAACGGCGCGGGATTAGCTGGGGATTTTAAAAGGGGAGGGCAAATTTGGGGACCTCTAGCAAGACGGCGCTTATATATTTTGAAACGGCAAAGTGGTTTGTCAGTATACATGACTAGTTAATCGGAGTACTATAATTTCCACGAAATTAACATGGTTTAAAAATCTACTGCATGCATGGTAATTAGTCAAAGCAAAAGGCATCCACCTATTCACACACTGTACACACATGCATGCAAGACATGTACATGCGATGAATGCATGCATCGTCTCGGCGTCACTTGAGGTTCTCCAAGGCGAGGCCGAGAGCGTCCACGTAGCTGTCCCACAGCCTCGCCGCCGCCGCGGCCACCGCCTCCGCCGCGCCCTCCACAGCCTTCTCGCCGGCTTCCCGCGCGGCCTCCACGAGCTCCGCGGCCGCCGACGCCGCGAGCTCGGCCGCGCCGGCCGCGACGCTCCAGAGGAGCTTGAGGAGCGCCGAGACGGTGGCAGCCGCGGCGTCCCAGGCCACGCCGAGCATGAACTCGCCCGCCGAGCCGAGCGCGCCCCTCGCCGCCTCGAGCGCCGCCTCGGCCGCCTGCCCTGGCAGCCTGATCAGCTGCGCGACGCCGATGACGAGGAGGACCAGGCCGCGGAGGAGCACCAGGGTGGCAACCTCCACGCACGAGCCTACAACCCATATAGCTAGCTTGAAGAGCACAAGTGCCATGCACCCTGCCTAGCTAGTACTCCCTCCGTCCACAAATGATCTACATATAAGCTTTTTTGGTTTGTCCAGAAAAGATCTACATATTAGCCAGGTTTTAATTGCATGAGGTTGTTTTCGAGGTGAGAGTTATGGCTGTTGTGGGGCTGCTACAAGCATGCAGTACTTGGATTGATGGGAGGACACAACTTTTGGTGTGAGGGGTTAGAAGGAGTAAATGATGACACTACTTTCGCAGCAATATTCGTAAGATTAAATGAGTAGTTGATCCATTAATTGTTTTTCTTGGTTTTTGTGATTTCTCTTGGACGTAGATCATTTGTGGACGGAGGGAGTACTTAATATACTAGACAACCAAAATGCGTAGCAAGAGAGGTTTTAATTAGTAGCCTTAATTATATATGTATGGAGAGAGAGAGAAAGCGGTTGCTTGGAGTGCAAGGAGAGGAGTCGAGGATGGTTGTTGTTCCTTGTGAGGTTTATTGTGGATTTGTGGGAACTTTTTTGCGGGTTAAGGAAGTACTAGATGCACAGGTCGTTGCTTCTAAGGTTTACTTTGATGTGGACGCATGCATGGCCGTTGCTTACGAGAGATCGAAGCGGTATTTATTTTTGGAACAAATCAAATTTACTCCCTGAGCTCTGGTGGTGCGTCTAAAGAGTGCAACTAGCATACCTACGTACATTGCGACACGACATCGATCGCCTCGCCTTTGCAGCCTCCGCTTCCTTCCCTTCGATCCTAGCACCCTCTGCCTGCCTTCCCCCTTGCCCCTCGTCCTCCTCCTCCTTCTCCGGCTACTCTTTTGCTGTCGGATCCGACATCTGTTAGAAATAGCACTTATGTATTGATATGAGAACAGAGGTCGGTATATACACAGAATACAAAAAACCTAACACAATAGGATAGATGGGCCTATGCCCATATATATATATATACAGTACAATCCTTACACATTACATATCTAACAGCATCCACCGTCCGCCATCCCCTCCTCCTCCTTCCTCACTGTAGGATTTGCTCCATCCCCACCACGGCCTCGCCCTGCTTCCCACCCAAACATCGTGACGCATGTTTGTTGATCCTCGAGGAACACCCACCCCCCGAAACGCTAACAAAGATGGAATCGGTAACACCGGAGAGGTCTTTGAGGGTGTGATAGGAGGCGGAGCGTGGAGATGGCTGCTCAAGGAAGAAGGGGGGTATCCAATTGAGAATATGACACCGTTGTCA
The DNA here is from genome assembly GCA_036346415.1 of Raddia guianensis. Taxonomy (NCBI): domain Eukaryota; kingdom Viridiplantae; phylum Streptophyta; class Magnoliopsida; order Poales; family Poaceae; genus Raddia; species Raddia guianensis. The sequence goes on from CM070535.1 coordinate 32,967,870, forward strand.
AGTATTTCTACTTCTAAAATCCCGCGAACTTTAGGAGTGCATCCAAAAAGTCAAACTGCCCTATGAACCATGCAAAACAATCCACGTAACCAATCCAACTACTTCAAATGTGGTTTTGTCACCGTGGTGGATGATGTGGCTGGTATCATATGCCAACAATAATCATCGTATTCTCAACCATGTGGGTGAAACCTTCTTTGAAATCGTCCCAAGTGGTTATTTAGATAAACTTGTGTAATTCATGAAGCTATATAAATGGACGTGTACGTGGTTTACAAGCTATTTAGACATAACTTAATTTTAGGGGGTAAATTGAACCACTGCCCGTTTCAAATGGTCTTTTTTACCTGTAGTGGTCAACCGGGAGTGATTCCCAAAGTATAACATGGGTATCACAAAGTAGAACAACTGATAGTTTTTCATGGCTTTTTATAGCTACTCAAACTGTGCTTGAATCCATTATCCCGCCGATGCTAGTGGGCCCGCGTATTTAATGAATCGGTGGATGGTGCAGGAGACATGACCGGGGCATGTTACTGCAGGAGGTTGATATCCATCTTGTCTGTCAACTTGAGCCCACTTCTATCACTGCATCGCTGCGCCTAAATTGTTCCATCGCCAACCTGTCCCTATAACACATGTTTCATAGCTCCCGAAGCAAGCGGGTCATTCCGAATGTTAGAGGGGCCTGGTCAGGGTCGTGGCTTCGCTGGAAAGCCACGCCCCGGAGGCCCCGCCCTAACACGTGCCTACCTTGATGGCATGGCTCGAGCAAGGTCTTGGCGCAAACGGTTTCGAGCCCCCTGTGGCTCAGGAACTCCTTTCAAGCAACTCCAGCTAGGGCGCCCCTTAGGAGTGGTCCTGCTCAGGCATCACTTTCGAGCGCTCTTTGTCGGGGATAAAATCACGGCCCATTGCCATGGCCCACTCCCTGACGGCTCAATCGAACAGCCTACTAGGGCCTAACTCTCTGGAAGGTTCTATCAGGCCTATATGCATCCTGCCGAACAGATTCTTGGCTGGCACGGTGCGTAACGGTTTAGGATTCGTGTTTGAGTCCGACTCAAACAAGAGTTCTGCACGGCTACGTGAATGAAGACCCGGACGTGGTTTCCTGGATTGGAGCAGACGCCGTGATCCCCAAGAATTGGAGTTTGCCTTATCTACCTCGGGATGTTTTTGGCATGTATGAGTTCGTTACGATCTCGTAGTTAGCCCGGCCCGATTATCCCTCGGTAGGTCGGTTGTTCAACACTATATAAACCGAGCCCTTACGGCGTGTAGAGGGCACGGGATCATCGCATAATACTTCCTATACACACATAATCTCGCCAAGACTTGTTCGTCTCGTCGAGTCTCCACCTTGTAATCCTCTTTGACATAAAGAAAAGGCTGGACGTAGGGCTATTATCTCTCCTGAGAGGTCTGAACAAGAATAAAAACCCTGTGTCTCCCTGTTGCTCGTTGATTGTTGTTCGTCTTGCTCGGCGGGTCTTCTATCTCCCTTTTTCAAGAACCTTAGTTGACTTGAGACCGATATCTCAACCGTCGACACTCTTGCTCAGCCAACTTCTTTGAGCAATAGGCCGAGACACCTTGACTTGGTCAACGCGGACGGCAAAGGCTCGCCTAGACTGTCATAGGTTGCGGCGCTAGCTGTTGTTGCGTACCTCATCCTATCCTCGTCAATTTATACCCTATGCTCATTAGTTTAGTGTAACTGGTGTATTGAATTATGTTGTGCAACAATCATGTAAACCCACACTTTAGTCCTTGTGCATATTGTGCTCATCTTTGCATATGCGTTTCAAAATTTATGAAAATTGCATCGTGTATTGCATGCAATGAATTAGACATAAAGGTAATTAAGACAAAAATTATCACCTAAAAAATTTTGTAGTCTTAAGCCCTAAGTATTATTTAGCAAGTAATCCACAGACAATTCATGCATGACTCACGTACGGTCTGCCCCTGGAGATCAAATCGGAGCAAAATAGAGGGTTCTCTACCAATTCGTCAGCATTACACTTGCGAACGGTCAGTGTTACACATGTTGACTGACGGTTAACATCTGCACTGAGGACTTGAAATTCTTCTTTGTCAGTTCGTCCATAAATGTACTTGTGGACTGTCAACACTTGAGACTTGAGCTCGGACTGAGTTGCTTCCTAGGAGTTTTCACTCACCAACTTCACTTCCTATGCACTCATTTGGACCCAATGACATGTGGGGCCGACCCACATGTACGAAAAGGGTGGGAGACACTTATTTAACCCCTCACCCACCTCCTCTCCTTTTCATTCCTATCATTTTCTCCCTCGAACTTTCGGTCAAAGTTGAGAAAATACACCATGCTTCTCCTCGCTTTCTCCTCTCCAAATTGGTACAAAAGTTGGGAATTAGCTCGTGCAATGTTTGGATCCATGTTCCCCACCTCTGTAGCTTCATTTTCATCCAATTGGCATTTGGAAAAACAAGGATTTGATTAAATTCTTGCTATTTATATTCTCTCTTTATCACTATTTTGGACAGCACATAGCTAATCCTTTCTTTATTATTTCTTGCAATATTTCCTATGATCAAGAGATGATGAAGTTCTTGCAAACCAAGCATGGAAGATAGTGAAGAAGGAACATCTACCATGATCTCAAGATGGAAAATGGGCAACAACTTGAAGGTGAATTTATGCTCATCATGTTCATCTCTTGTTCTGGCTCCACATGTGGCAACAAGTTCATCTCTCTTTCTCCTTTGTTTCCTTTCAAATCCACTAAGGATTGAAATCCTGGCAGGAGACCTTCCTTTCTATCAAAGAAGGAAAGGAGAAGCGCCATTATCTTGGCACGGAAATAATGAGCAGAAGACTAACTATGAAGCAAGCAAGAGGAAGAAAGCAAGAACCGGCACAATGATTATCACTTCATCCTTTATATTGATTTGAGCATCCTCTTAAGCAAGACCACCCTTGTTTTGGTGAGTCTCTTCCCGACTCCATTTTATTTTTCATCACACCTAGATCATCACACATTAGCTACACTTGCATTGGAATATGATAGCTCATCATTACATTTATTTTCTATCTCCTATGGGATGATGCCTTGCTTATAATCAAAATCAAACTAACCCCATACTAAAATACTTAGAACACTAAAATGCATGTCATTCATACATATGTTGAGAATGTCTTAATAATATCCATTTATTAGCTCTTATTGGAGTTCGATGTTCACAAATATGTTGTGAAGCTCCGAAAGGTGGTGCATCTTATATTAGAAGCAAACGTGCACACCACCTACATCAAACACACTACTAAACCCCAATTTTGTGCATATTGCTCCCATGTTTCTGAAAGTCCTTATGTTATATTTCTAAAATTGCTTGCATTATAATTTTGAATTATGCTTTATTTTATGGGTAGGTCATAGTTATGCCCTACATAGCTAATGAATGTAATGAGCGTTTCTGTCCTTTTCCTTTGGCAACCTAAGTGGGTAATGATATTTATGTATTGCATTGCACTTGCTTAGACATGCTTAGGTTTGTGATAAAAAGTGATTGGTGGAATTTGTTCATCAGTCAAGATGGCTTGATTTGCTAATACTCTTACATTAAATGTTGATACGGATCCGTGGATATGCTTGTATGATCGAGGGTGAAAACGGATAGTATTCGGATATTTCGGATAGTTGTTTTTGGCTCGTATAGATACATATACATTATAGTTTTTCTCATACAACTCATATTTTTGTTTCTGAAGGGAAGGTTAATAAAACGAACTAAACTGTTTTTTAAAATTTGTTGTCTATTTAATTTGGATAACTCGGATATCTCTTCGGATAACCCGGATATCTCGGATTCGGGTAAAAACTTTCACCCCTAGATGGAAGTGTGGATGTGAGCTAAGTTAGACTTGAACAGGTGATAGAGGCATGATGGGCTAGAATCCCGGAGAGTAGCCCCGTTTGGGTCAATTAAGGACGGAACGTTTGGTACCTTCTCTCAAGTAACTATACGTGCGACCACACGTGTGGAATAAGAAACGCTTGACTTGATTCGAATACATGCTGGGATCATTGGGGTATGAGTTGTGTGGGGGTGGTGTGGCCACCCGTTGGAATTTCATGATCAGAGAGGGTCATGGGTCTTTCCTACCATAGACTCCCCGGTCCAAGTAACTAGAATCGTGCGACGGTGTGTTAATCCGAGTGACCCGATGGCCTAGCATGTATCTTCGAAGGTATTGTTATTAACTCTCAAACGGGCATCGATGATATTGCATGACATGCATGGCATGGTGGGATGTTTATTTCGTGTGGGTAAAGTCATACACCTCTCTAGAGTTTAAACTATATGAATAGTCATGTTCATGGTTAAGGATGAAACTTGAGTTGTTAAGTTACTAATGTTAGCATGTGGGTTATAGTTTTAGGTATATACGGTGGTTATGGTTATGGTTACTTTCGAGTGCTGGGTTACTTGTGGCTCTTCATATTGATGCTATATTACCATCTACCGCGCGAGTACCTTTTGTACTCAACCCGATCATCGTTGTTTCAAATGTGGAGTTGCTACCCGGTTACTAAAACCGAGTGAATATCGATGACGTTAGCGGCCAATGAAATGTTCTTACTTCCAATTGGTTGCTAAAGGGTTTGGGGGCATACCACACTGGCTCTTTGTTCTATTTTGTTATATTTGTTTACTATGATGTAATTTTGCCGCACTCTAATGTGTTATATTTCTGTCCACTACCATTCAATATTTGAGCCATGTATTGTTATATGGACAACAGTCCATGTAACTATCCATATGTAAGTTGTAAGCATTATTGCATTAGTTGTGATATCAATTGTTGAAAGAATATGTGAGTGATAGTGCTTAAGCCTAGGAGCTATCATAGGTCATATATTCAGGTATCTTGGTTTGTCTTCTTTTCAATGGAGGCTATGCTTGTTGCTTATGGCCTAGTTCGAGCATTAACATTTGCGGCTGAATGTGGCTCTATGTTATTTTTCAACTAGTGGGCAGTGACCGTGTTAATTTCTCCATTGATCTGAATACAAGTATAGGAGGGTTCCCATAAGAGCTCGGTGGCAGATTTGAATGTAATCAGTTTCTAGAGTCTAAAAGAGGGCATGCTACTGGTTTGCATCAAATCCATGTACATTGAACAAGTTCAGAGTCTGACGAACACCTGAGTAGAACAGTTAGAATCTGTGAAGATCTCATTCACCAACCATCAGTTGTAGATACAGGGCCATTGCATGAGAATGCAATCAAAGGCAGCCAAAATCCAAGTTAAGGAGAATGATTTGTTCGACTCAACCAAAACCAATACCAAGACTAATACCTTGACGACTCAACCACTTTCCTTTACTCAACTCTACAACAACAACAACAACAACAAAGTCCCAAGCAAGTTTAGGCTAGAGTTGCAAAAAGGGAAGGGAAAAGAAACAAACAAGAAGAGCTATTTATGCAACAAACAAGATCCTATATGCTTATATGAGACCTTGCCATTATTATAGCTATAGTATATTTTCTAGGGTTTTCCTATGACTTAATGGGGAAACTTCACTCTAAATGGGATTATGACTATATGCAATCATAAATACTTTTCAAAATATTGAGACAAAAATAATTAACTAGAAAATAAATGCATATTATAATATTATGGAATAGGAAACTTGCCTGCTTCGGCTAGATCTTCGATATCAGGGTGAATATCTGAATATTCATGTTCGGCTGATCCTGAGGTGATTAGGTAGTTTTCTACGCGTTGGAAAATAGAAATGGGGAGGGAATTTAATAAGAATGCAAAAGGAAACAGCATGAAAATGCATGAAAATTGTTTTTAAAAGATATTGGAAAAAAAAGGATTAGGGTTGACAAACATGGTGATGGTTTGTATGATTTGGATATCTCCTGGGGAAATTTTATAAATGGAGATGGTGAAGGGGATTTTTGGCATTATTTCGGATAGAATGACATGATAGAGTGGAAGATTGATTGTTGGCGATTCTTACGCTATTAGAGATAATCTGCAAGCGGACGAATATCGCTTATAGTTTTCACCCGGGAGTGTTCCAGAGTATCGAATCCACATGGAACGAGGGAGAAGGATATTCTAATATCGATATTAATATTTAATATACCAGCCATCTAGTTAATGAGGGTAAGGATAAGATAATATAATAAGATAATAAGAACGGTGACACACACACACACACAAAGGAGTATAAAAAGATAAGTTAGGCAGATAGTTGGAAGGACAACAAGAAGAGTATAAAGTTCCTTAATAGCGCAATCAATTATCAGGTTGAGCTAGCAGATATGAGTTGGAGGTTTGTTTTAAGTACTTCGTCAGAGCTTGGCTGATTCGCTACCACCCGCTATCAGTTAAGAACACCGAATGGTTATGACCACCCCCGATTAGGCCCTACTGGTCCAAATCCTAACGCAGTGGATTACACGTGAGATAAATCTTGGATGGATAGGGCTGTCACCACCTACCACTTATCACAAAGTACGTTGAAATGGGTGTAAACCAACTCAGAGATAATATCAGACACCACGTCTGCTATTATATTCGATCACTCCTCCTTAGATCCTAGAAAGGTGATCCAAGTTCAATACTTAGGCTATTCTAAGGATGTGAGAATGAATCCAAACTCAGAACCAGATAAACTTAATCAACCGCTCTAATAATTCACACTTCCCACTTAGTGTAAATATGCTCAGCACAGATAATGAAAAACACTTATATTATAAAAAGCAAAGTTTTACAAAAGGGAAAGGATACAAGAGCTATTACCCGAATTCCTAAAGACGATTCCAGAACTCCGAGCTTCAGCTCGACTCAACTCTAACTCCCAAACTAACTATTCTAACAAGTGAATAGTACTCCCTCCGTTCTAAAATATAAGGCATATTTTGACTACACAAAAGTCTTTGAAGGTAGAGTTTGACTGCTAGATTCCTCTATTATATATCATGACTTGTTACAAAATAATATCGTATCAAAAAGCGCTTTGAAATATGAACAATTTGGTACAACTTTGGTATACTAATGATGCATATTATTTGATTTATTTATGATCAAAATTTACTAAGTTTGACTTTTCTTCGGTCAAAATACGCCTTATATTTTGGAACGGAGGGAGTAACTCCAAATGAGAGGGATGTGGTGTGGTGTGTGTTCACAAGTGAGGTGAGGGGGTCCTTTTATAGCCATCCGAGCCAATGAGTGATCTCCATGCCATGGGACACGTGTAAGCAAGCCACCATCCGAAGGAGAATCCAAAGGGGATCTCGAGGCGGTCGTCGGCCGACCAGGCTTCAGTTGATCCAATCCGTCCCCTTCGCCTGGGATGCTTCTTGTGCGGTGTAGATCTTCCCCTTGCGTCGGTTTTGACAGTTAAGGTCGGTAGAATTGACATCCTTAAGAGCCAAGTCACCCAATTGTGAAGGAAGTGTTGCCCTTGAATCAAACCGACTTGAGTGGATGGCGTAGACCTCTTCATTTTGTGCTTCTTGACCACCTAGGAGAAAAAGGAGTCGGTTGGGCGAAAAGTCTAGGTTGGTCGGTCAGGGTCTGGTCTACCGACCGGCTTCTGAGCCCGGTTCAGCTTCGGTTTTTCTCCACTTTATTCCTGTGGACAAATACTCACCAAAACTTATGGAAATTTATTAGTTTAAATAAAATGTAATCATAAACATTGATTTTCCCCCAAATTACCGGAGTTCCAGCTTATGTTGCCATAAAATTTTGGAGTTTAGTGGACGCCAACATTGATTTTGACATTATTTTGGTAGATCTCCAGATAACAAGAATTTATGTATGTGTACGTGGAAAATATTGGGTGTGGATCAACAAATTTTCAAAGATCGGGGTCGACGACAACAACATTGTTGGAGTTCCAAGATGGAAATAATTGAAGATATCAGGTGAAAATCATTAAAATATATTTTTTAAATAAAATATTAAGATAAAATACTTTTATTTGAAATTCTGGAATTTTTGGAAATAAAAATTAATTTAAATGACATTTTTCTTATAAAAAGAGAAGGAAAAAACATTTTATTTTAGAATTTTTAAACTAAAAAGCTTATTTTATATTTTTATAAAATACTGAGTTAAATTATGGATTTTTAAGAATTTTGGTAGAATATTTGGAAGGTATTTGCTATTTTATATAGAATGGAAAGCTATATCTGGAATTAGAAAATAAGAAAAAAAATGGAATGGGCCAACTGAGTAGGAGCTGGGCTGACCCATGTGCAAGCAGGGTTGTGCGTAGTGTAGCCAAAGGCTGATAGGTGGGGCCTGCTGCCTGTGAGAAAGAGAGAGGGGAATGGAGGGGAGCGACGGAAGCGGTTCGCCGGCTGCGAGGGTGGTCAGAGATGGGGGTGGTGATGCTTGGGGGATGAAATTGGGGGTGAGGAGAGGCATACCGAGGTGTCGACAGTGCTTGGGGTGGCCGGGGATGGCGGCGCGATAAGCACAGCACGGTGGCGGCAGAGGAGGTCGTCGGCGGCGGCGCTCCGAGGGTCGCCGATGGAAGGAGATGGGTGGAGAGTGGCTTTAGGGTGGGAAAGCATCAGAGGGGGCTATTTATAAGTGCGGGTGAGCGGCAGCCACGGGAAAGAAATCCGCGAAGGGTGCTGAACTGTGGTGAGCAATTGGCGGTGGTCCATGGCAAACCAAGGGTGGAGAGGTGTAGGAAAGGGTTTGCGACGACGTGGCAACGCTGGACAATGGGAGCTGCTGGGATGCTCTTATACACAACCATTTGGAGTAATAATTTTTTGCTAGTGTATTTGTTCGTATAATTAACATCGGCTACTGTGGGCCGATGAAAAGTACGGGTATTTATCGTCGGCCAGAGCCCGGCCGACGATAATTAACTAATTAACGCCAGCTTCCCAAAAAAACCGACGATAATTATCTTGGCCGATGAAAATCCTGCAGTTTGCTGTAGTGAAACTTTTGGCCAAAGTAGCATATGCCCAGAAACAAGAAAAATATGTTGAAATAGGAATTAACAACTGGCAAAGCTGCATATGCTGAAAGCAGCAGACAAGTAACTTTGCAGTAGAACACTACGTACAACTAGATCATCTGTCACCAGCGGGCTCTGAAAGCAAGACGACAAATCACCCGGCCCATTCGATCGCCTTTATCCATTTGGTGGCCCAACAAAACTTGAGAAATCTGAGCCTAGCTAAAGAAGAGCACACCCTGACTAATATAAGCATGTGTTCCCTCTTGGGAGCAGCCTTCCCTCCTGTGTCAAATTAAAGGATTTGGGCTCATCGATCCCGTTCGATCCGAGCTGACCTGAGTAATGGATCCCCTCGCTACAAGAGCTGATGCCGTTGTCCCTTTCCCTGCCAAGTGTACAGATCTAATCGTTATTTCAATAATGTAGCAAAGAAAGAACAACATCTTATATATAGAGCCTAGGACCGATCTTCATACCTCTTCTACTAGGATCTTGACAGTCCCATTTTTATCTCCACTAGTACGGTGCCCGTAAGTTGCCACGGAGCTTTCACATAAGACCATCATTTATTTGTCATATGAAATTTTGGTCATGATCACCAAAATTGTATAAGAAATAAAAAAATATTGAACCTTACTAATTGGAATAAGCATCATACTTATTACAATAAGGAACATCATTATAAATGTAAATCAAATTTCATAGCCAATACAAACAATTGAATACACCACTTATTCCACGATCACTTAGTTTTAATAGCTTTAATCCTATCTTCCTTAGAATGATCAACGTAGCGCCGAACACTCTCACAATCATAACAGAATCATCCATGATTTAAGTGCTCACAAAATAAACTTGCCAGAAAGATTGAAAATTGCACTGCGTTTGGGTCATTAAATTGGGTCCAGAAGACAAACAAATACAGATGGACTGCTGACTTTGATCCCAATTTATTACATACAACCTACAGGTAAAGCTGAAAGATGTTGCGCTTTTAGACTAAATAGCAACAAGACAAACATTAGCATTATCAGCACTTCCTCTTCTTTCTTTTTTTTTTTTTGCAATATCAATACTTTGTGTGATCAGTATAAATAAATAAAACGTGCAATGAACAAATTCTCATGTAAAATTATTTCCTTTCCCCTTAGAATAGAGAGATGTACATTTTCTAGGAATTAGGAGCATACAAGTAACACTAACATGGGGGCCCGTTGCTGGTGAGGTCGCAAATTCTCTAACGGTTAGAAGCAAAAGTTAACCAACTTCATGTTGTATCTCTACCCCAATTGGTTGTCTCAATAGCCCAACGCTTACTGTCTCCAGTCATCTTTGGACAAGTGAGACCATACAGTTCACCAGAAAGATTGAAAAGAGACACGAGATGCAAATCAAAACAAGCTCCTGTTGCAAAAAAAAAAAAATGACACAGTGACACATTCTTAGCAGCTGCTGTGTCTGAACAGTTTGAAGAATCAAGCAAATCGTCCGAGACATCTTTCTGCAAGTATCCATGCATGTTCAGCAATGCATTTGCAAATAAAAAGCAATACAGTTTAAGAACAGGCGGCTACTATGAATAGTAGACCACAAAGGAGCACATGCAAATTAATTATCACCATATCTTGATAATAGAAGCATTCATACATCATGGATTTGGGGGCAATATAGCAAATATGCACTGGCTAGCGACGGTTGACACATCATCAGAGACTTAAGACAGTTGATAGGGCACGAAAACACACAGGAGGGCAGGAACAAACTCAACAAAGCATCAACGCTGAACAGTCTACTAACCTAAAATTTTGCTACGCATCTCATAATTCTCATTTCCAAGCTGGGTATGAGTTGTCCTGCCTGTTGTTCCTGAAAGCACAGCACCCGACAGAGTATACGATGATGAGGAAGATCAGGAAGATGATGTTAACAGTAGCGATCTTCTTCCAGTCATTCTTCAGGTTCGCGAGCACGCCCGCCTTGCATGCCTGGCAGTTGTAGCAGAGAGCAGTCTGATCATTTGACCATGTGTTGCAGTCAGGGTTATCGGTAGTGTTGAAGCCAGCAGGTTTGATCCAGTCTCACTCTGGTAGGTGAAATTGCACCCTGTTGGGGGCTTGCAGCATCCAGACTGGACATAAGAAAGGTGTGTTAGCTCAAAAAGACACTAACAAATGGTTTAAAGAGATAAATGCAATACGATGAAAAGATTCAGGACATTCAAAAACTAAAGTTATGTCCAAAATACATAATGCAATTGTACAGGAGAGATAATGGTCTGCATGTAAGAGTATCCGTGCTCCACACACCGATACGGAAGTATTATTTATAATCAGATAAAGAGGTTCAAATATGAATATATTGCATTGAAAACATAGACAATAATTATACAAACTTTACATGGGAATTGCCAAAAAAATGCAGAACAGAATAATAGCAAGAACAAATACCTTATACAGCGGAGGAGCTTCAATAGGGAGATCGCAATGGCCACCACTGAGCTCAAGGAGATTGCCTCTTTCCACGGACCGCACCGGCGCCAGATCTAGAGATCGCCAAGATTCGAGTCCGCTATCGCCCAGCATCGGGCACGTCGCCGCTGCCGCCGCGGACTGAATATACCACCTATTAGACTACATTCGCTAAATTGCAATGCTACAAAACTTCAGAAAAATAAGAGTTGACATTGCAATTTAGAACGTACACTTACATGATGGTATAAATTCTAATAAAAAAATCTAGTAATATAACTCTCCAGGGAAACAAATAGAGTATACTTTCCCTGTCGCCAAATCAAGGTTCTCGTGTTTATGTGCACAATACCATAGAACTTTCAGAAAATTAATTAGCAAACTGTAAAAGAACCAATGTACCATGGATAGTTATAGCAGAATCAACCACATAAGTAGCTTAGATGAATGTAAGAAGCTATCTACTTGTACTCATAGCTGCTGCATTGGTATATATTGTATTTTGATTCAAACATCTACAAGCAGAAAGTTCAGGAACCATCGGACATGGAAAATGATGCATCTTTTTTGGTCGATGAGACCAACCTATAATCAGGACCTTCTCTTTGAAAGTTAGCAGGCACCACCACACATAGATGAGTATAGAAATGTCTTTGCAATATCAGTAATATTCAATCTTTTCCATCATACTTTGGGACAACCCAAATAATGAAGCCTGCACATAAATAAAACATGGGCGGGTTTGTTCACATCTGAAAAAATTGGCAAAAGGAATTGAACCGACCTCCAAAATCTGCAGTGGACGCCGGGATATGAGATGATGGTCGCTGCAGGAAGAGGCGGCGGTGGCCAATTGGGGAGGACGGCGCTGGTTGTGGGCGCCCGAAGATGGGGGAGGCGGCGCCAGCGGGGCACGGGCGGCGCCAGTGGGGGAGCGCAGCGCCGGCGTGGACGGACGGCGCCGGCGGGGGACGGGCGGCGCCAGCAGGGGAGGCGGGTGGCGCCAGGACGCAGCGACGCCGGCGGGAGATGGCTGGCGCAGATGGGGGCGGGGCACGGGCGGCGGCGGTGGGGGAGCGCAGCTCCGGCGGGGGACGGGTTGCGCCGGTGGGGGAGGACGGGTTACGCCGGTGCTGTTACAGCGAGGGCGAGGTGGCGCAGCCGCGCAGGTACGGGTGTTGGGGGCGGGTTGCATCTGAGAGGTCAGATTTAGATGGATGGTCTAGATGCTAAGTTGACACTACCATCATCGGCACCACCGCCACCAGAAGCCTCTTTAGAATACTCCATAGTAGAGAAAAGATATATTAAGTGTTGGACGGTTGGGATGCTTGTCTGCTGTGCGCCTCAGCGCCGCCTACGCTTTCTCCACTTCAGCAAGGGTATCACCGGGCAGGTCGATAATGACATCGATTTTTCGGAGCGAAGAGAGATATTCCAAGCCGAGGTTGTCACAGTAACGATGGTCCTCTGCGGCCCGATGACGGACTCTGAATTCAATAATTTCGAGGGTGGGCATGAAAGGAGGTTCTACGGCTACGCCTTTGCGACAAATGGAGTCCTCATTATTATTATTATCTTCATCATCAATAGAAGAAGCTGCAGAGGGCATGGCAATGGCAGCGTCTTCTCGATTGCAGATCAAGGGGGTGCTGCTGGCCTGGCCCACTTGTTGTTTAATATGTGGTGGCCACCATCTCTTTACAAGTGCCAGGACATATTGTTGGAAGAAAGCAAGCAGCAAATAATAATAGGCTGCTGCTGCTGCTAGGAATCCATGGTGGAGTTTCCTGGGTTGTTGGATCATAGGTCTGTCCAGCTCATCGCCGTCAAAATCAGAGGGCATGGCTCCCTGAAGCAAGTCGTCATCGTCTTTTCCATTCCACAGATGAAATGAAATGCTCTTGTCCTCTTTGTTGGCAACGAACAAGACCACTGACAACGGCAGTCGGCAGCACCTCAACTTCGGGAAATAGCCAGCATCACTGTCACTAATGTTGCTTATTCTGGCCGCTAAGGACTGGAACCCTATTCCCAGCCGCAGATAACGGAGCTCCGGCAGCCCCCCGAGGTTTTTCAGGCCCTGCTCATCCACGTATATCACGTACAAGTCCAGGTGGGAGAGGTAAGGAAGGCACGAAGGATTGATGCATGGCGGCATTTTGATGAATGAGTCCTGCATATCGTTATATTTTACAGTAAAATGCCGGAGATGGCGCGGGAGGACAAGTCCCGCACCTTTCCACGTGGGTCGACGTGTACGATCACCAAAACGAGCTTTAATTCTCAGATGCTGGAGCTTGTAGAGATGGCGTAGAGACTCATACAAATCTCTCTCGCTCTCCTCTTCGTCGTCCTCATCCACAAAAATATCAGCTTGGAGCACCCTGAGTTCCCTCAGTCTGCCCAGCTCCTTCACAATCGAACACCCTTTAATTGATAGCTCCTCCAGGGATGTCAGCCTCTCCAACCAAGCCATGTCAGCATTAGCAGGGTCACAAGAAAAATTTACATGGAGGCACACCAACTGCGTTGGCAAGCTGCTGCTCGACGGCGTTCCTCTAACAAGTGCAGAAGACAAGTCCAATGTTTGTAAGAACTTTAGAGCTCCTATTTCTTCTGGGATCTTATCGATATGTGAGTATGGTAGACTGAGATATCTTAAGTGAAGTAGATGGCCCAGATGCTCAACTCGGGTCCAACAATCCATCTGATTGTCGCATTCTATAGCTAGCACACGTAAAAGTGTGAAGCTAGAAAGTGGGACCCACGTCTCAATACTGCAATCCATCACACTAAATGACCTCACTTTGGGCATGTCGTCAAAATGATTTGCCTGATGAGTGGTCATATTATGCTGGGCTAACCTACGTACGTTGCTCTGCAACGGTGGTGTGCCTCGATCGTTAACCAACACAGTGATAAAATTTTCTTCGCGTGCCATGGAACGGATGAGATCAAGCACCATATCATGAACACGACAACCTAAGATTCTATTGTCATATTTATCAAACTCTACCACTTGGATCAGACTTCTGTTTATGAGATCATTGAAGTATCCCTCTCCAATTTCAAACAACCTCATTCCTTGTTCCTCGCGGACAAAACCCTCAGCTACCCACTTCCAAACCAAGGAATCCTTAGGGATAACGGAATCTTCTGGAAATGCACTAAGATATAGCAAGCATGTCTTTAGGTGCGAGGGCAGGTCATAGTAGCTGAAGGACAGAATCTTTGTAATAGTATTGTCCGCTTCCTTGTTATCTTTAGACCCAAAACCAATAGATTTATATAGCTCAGGCCATTTGTCTCTTGGTTTACCCACCAATAAACTAGCCATTGTGATAATAGCCAACGGTATACCGCCACATTTCTTTAGAATTCTGTCGGACATATGATCCGGCTGATTTTCAACGCATCTCCCTTCATCACCAGATATTCTTGTATAGAATAACTCTCTAGAGATATCGTCAGGAAGCGGTTTTAGCTTGTAAACTTCACCAGCTCTTGTGGCAACTTCCAAATTACGAGTTGTTATGATTATTCTACCTCCACAGGTATTGTCATCATCAATAGCCAATTTGATTGTTTCCCAACAGTGTATCTCCCATATGTCATCAATAACAATAAAATACCTATCCGCACAAAAAGTTCATAGACTTGAATCAATAATTAAGTTATCTGCAACACGTATGTATAAATTGAAGAAGCATGCCAACACCTATACATAGAAAATGACTACGTCCTCCTATCACAAATAATTGGAATTTTAGATAAAGACACGGTTTTCAAAATACAATTTTGACTGGTACTTTTGTGAAACTATATTTCAGGACAAATATAGGTACTGTACTCACCTGATATTTTCGAAATGTCATAGCCTAACCCATAGTAAATGATAGTATATAATTAAAGATATATAATAAATGACCGACCTTCTAAGACAACTTAAAACACAACATGTTTTTATGGAAATAGAGAACGACAAAACTGAGTGGCTGATGATGCGTACCTCTTCTTGTTTTTAATTAAGAAACTACGGATCTCGTCGATGAGATGCCTTTCATTCAATTCTGTCGTGTTGAACTGTAGGTATTTTCCCCTATCAAGATCGATGAGAATGTCCTTGAAAACTTTCTTCAAGTCAGGATTCTGACCAACTGGAACAAAAGCCCTGCAATCATAATCCCCTTTAAGCTTGTCATAGACAGCTTTGGCAAGAGTGGTCTTGCCCAGTCCACCAACTCCGACAACTGATACTATCTTGATCATCTTCGCGTTGAGCACATCGCCTCGCTGTAAGGGCTGCAGCATGGAGATCAGCTCACCGCTTGGCTTGTCGATGCCAACAAGGTTTTTCACTTTGTTGCACATGGCCGCGAGACGAGGATCAACCGTCGATGCTATGGCTGGCCTAGCCACAATATCGTCGACCTTGTACCTGCGACACCGGTCCGTCACCTCGTCGAGATGAGTCATGATGTCCTTGACACCGACGCTGATCTCGCGGCGCGCCTTGCTCTTCTTGAACAAGTTGGCCATCTTCTCGCGGAGGTGTTTGAGCGAGCCCTTCTGCTCGGCGTCGGCGGAGTCACGGCCCTGGACGCGCACGAGGAAGGTGTCGAGAACGTCCTCCATGTCGTAGGACGACTCCCTGACCTCACGCGCCCAGACCTTGACCTGCTCGTCGAGCTGGTACCACGGCACCTCCGCCACCTTGCGGAGCGCGGCTTGCGCACCCTCGAGCTCCAGGGTGAGGGACCTGATGCGCTGCTTCACGCCGGTCTGCAGGTTGTACTCCTCCTTGAGCAGCTCGCCGAGCTTGGGGATGAGGCTGCCCATCGCGCCCATCACCACGTCCGCCATGCTTGACGTACGTACGTACTAGCTTGGTGGAGGCGTCAGGCGTGTGTGAAACTTGGGCGAGATGTGAATCTACGGGGAACTGAGAAGGACCCGTACGTACATGTAGCCAGCGCCCAGCGGCCCACATGGCCGGCAACACGCACCCCATCTCAACGGTTTAATTATTAGTGTCAGAGCAGTGTACCGTACACGCCATCGGATTAATTAATAAACAACATAAATTAATGTTTCTGGCAGGCACTAGGGACTAAAAATGTTATTATTTGTGCCACACAGGTAGGGTTTGTTTGGATTAAAGACTGCAGAACTTGCCTGACCCAGGCAGCAAACCCAGACCGTCGATTTCCAGCGCCTGGGGCTGGATCAACCTGCCTGGGCGAGCGCTCCCAGGCCAGGGCGTGATCCAAACAAGCCCTTAAATGTCGTCGTCCTCTCGAAGGAGCCATCGGCCGCCTCCGGCGCCGCCCTGACACGGGGCTCTCGGATCGTCGTCACGCCGGCCATTCCCCCGGTCCCGCCCGTGTCTGTCTGCCTTGGCCGTCCTGCCTCAAGGTCGCCGCGGTGCTAATCACCAAGCAACAGCACCGTTCAGCATTAAAGAATAATTCATACGCCTTGGTTTCCGTGCGCAAAGAGGCTGCACCGTGCGTTCCATCACCAAGCAGGAAGATTAAACTCATCTTTTTTGCTAAGTGCACACTATTTCTTGCACCAGGAAATCCGCTGATTTAATTGGTTTTCATCGGATCGGGTCCAGCTGGCAGGTTTAGATGAAGGCTGTTCTTACACAGATCGGTGTCCGGAAAGCTCTTTTAAAGAAACAGAAAAAGATTGATGAAAGTGAATAGGAAGAACAAGATCAAAGTCTCGGTCTAAATCAAGAGGTCGTAATTCCATCAACTTTTGCCGAAAAATAAGATGACTTGAATATCTCACACCTACACACTTTCAAGAACAAATAAGATGACTTTTGCCGAAAAAAAGAGGACATAGGTTTATTTACACCTACACACCGAAAAATGCATATCTCACATTAAGATGACTTGGATTTTATTGGCATAACAACAATCCTATGTCCTGATTGTAGCCTTTGACAATTTGGTTTTTTATTTAGGCCACATAAAGGAATTCTTAAGCTGTTATGTGTTGTGTTACATAGTAGCAGTCTGAGCACAAACATATCAGAGGGCAGAACCCTAACAGAATACATGTAAGCTTGCAGCCTCACATGTACGCTGCTTCTTTCATCATGGTTACTTTCCTCTAATTTATAACCATTTCTATAACACATGATTGTTATGCCAGCTTACCTTCTGATGTATTCAACAGTTCTGCAGCCATGCGTTGAGATTTGAGAACAAATATGTTGGGTTTAGTCCCACATCGCTAATAGATGATGGGGGAGCACGACTTAAAAGGTGGAACCGTCCCTCACCTAAAAGGCTAGTCTTTTGGGTTGAGTGGGCCTATGGTTTTAGTCGTTGCTCCAGTTGGTCCTTTAGATCCGTCAAGACCTAGGGAGCCCTTTCTTTGCGTTTTGGCCCATACGTGGGCTGTTTGCAGCGGGCTCTAAATCCTAACAAGTGGTATCAGAGCCAAGCATTGACCCACATCTCCGTTAATTCCACACATTCGCTGGACGAAGTTGTTCGTTGTGACGAGGTGGTTCGATGTGTAATGGGGGAGATTGTTGGGTTTAGTCCCACATTACTAATAGATGATGGGGAGCACGACTTAAAAGGTGGAGGGCGACCCTCTCCTACTAGGTTAGTCTTTTGGGTTGAGTGGACCCATGGCCTTAGTCATTGCTCCAGTTGGGCCTTTAGGCCCGTTAAGACCTGCGGAGCCCTTTCTCTGCACATGGGTCCTTGTATGGCCGTTTGTAGCGGGATCTAAATCCTAACAAAATACAAAAGGATTGCACCCTAGTCCCTAGAAGCCTTCAATATCCAAGGTATGATATTCCTGCTGCATACTACCAAACAACACCAAGGTCATAGTATTTTATGTGGAAACAAGTTAGCTAGCAGCTCTGATCATTTCCATTTCGCTATACTCCTGTGTGATGATGCAAGACCCGGAACGCGCCAATCTGATTTTGCTTATTGGTGTCCCTTTTTTACAGCAAGCTGCAAATAGCAGCACAAGTATTGTTGTTGTCTCTGAAGCCCGAGCTCAACGTTAGTACAGCAGCACCAAGCTAAAACTCGTCACCTACACTCCAGCTGAGAAGAGAGGGGCTGATGAGTCTGGAGCGCACATATTCTAAAGAGAGCCAGCCTTTTCTTCTCATTTATTCTGCCGATAAAATAGTGTTGGGCTCATATATATGATTCCTAGGAGCAATTTCAAAAATAGGTTGGGCATACAACATTCTAAAGAAGAGTCCTGTGTATATATCTTACTATCACAGCAACCTAGTTCTGAACAAATATTTTGACATAAATTATGTGGTGGATGGTACTTTGTAATGCAACAATTTGTTTTTAATGAAGTATCAATTGTTCTTATTTGCCATGTGTGCGCCTGTGATGATTTTGAATTTTTCAAATACTTGCACATGCCATATATATTTATTGGCGCCAAATAAAAATATTTACAAATATTGTTGCTTACATATATTGTTGCCATGCTTACAAATATCTTTGCTATGCATATAAGCGTTGCCACAACTACAATATATATGTTACAATGAGCTATAGAAGTCATTCGTCCATGGGTTGTACAAACATATGTAAGCGTTGTTGTAACCACTCAATATCCGTTGCAACTTAGCAACGCTTAATTTTAGGCCTTACCAACGCATATATAATTGTTGCAATATACCCTAGCAACGGCAGCATAGGCAACGCATAATTATGCGTTGGTATTAGACCTTAGCAACACATATATGGACTTTTGGCAACACATATATGCGTTGTAAAAGGGGGTTCATTTTGTAGCGTGGTGGGGAACAGGCGGCGTGGGTCAGCACGCGGTAGCGGGGCGGAGATGGCGGCCAGGCGACATCGGTGCGGGCGACCTCGTCTTGGCATGGGCGCGGGCGCCGCTGCCTGTTGCTCCTCTGCCGGCGCCGCCATCAGATGCGTCACGGGCGGTAACCTCTCGCGGCCATGGCGGCCTCTCTCAACTCTTCCCATCTCTCTTCTCTCTTCCCCGCCCCATCTCTCTTCTCTCCGGTGTGGGTCAAGCCACGGCTCAAGGCGACGAGCGTGGATGACGAGGCTCGGCTCCGTGGCAGCGCTGACGCTCGATCGACGGCGGTGCTCTCCTCTCTCACCCTCCCTCCTCCACGCGAGCATGGGCAACGAGATTCGAAGCAGCGCGAGATTTGCAAGGGGAGGCGGCCATGAGAAGCGGTGTGGGCAGGTGCTCGTCGCCATGGTTGAGTGAGATGGCGCTGCCGGTCCCTTGGCGCCGCCGCGCGGGGAAGAATCCTGGCAGTTGCATGCCCGCCATTCGTATTGGGGGTGGCGGCGGCGTGCGATTCCGGCAGGCGGCACGGTGGAGACGGCGCCGCCGAAGGTTTATGGGTGGCTACGCCATCGAAGGAGGAAGAAATCAAGGGCGCCATTGGATTAGAAAGGAAAAACCTGGGTGCCGTCGGATTTACTTAACTCGAAGGGGTATCTGGTTAGGCTGATGTGGCAACATCCGGAATGTTGGTTTGGATAGGATTGATCTGAGCCGTCCTTTGTCACTTAATGCACCTGAGGATGGCAACGTCAAAGGCGTACTCAGGGAATGGAAAGCATATTCCAGGAATTTCCCAAAAGGAAAAAAGCTTAATTGAAATTTCCAAAAATTAGATTTAGGCTTTGGAAATCCATAGAATATTATAGGGAGCTCAAAAAATTATGAAGTTGGTCTCTAAAAATCAAGAAAAATAAGAAATCCTAAAAGTGGAATAAAAGTTTATATTTTATGGGATAAAGATATTTAAAAAATTAAAAGATGGGTTTTATTTAATGGAATAAAATAGGAGATTTATTTGAAGGATCGAGATGTAGCCTAAAGGGGTGAATAGGCTTTACAAAATTTCACAGCAAAAACAACACAGCGGAAAAATCAATATCGGATGTTCTGACGTCAATATCGGATTGTCCGATATGAATCGAACTATCTGATCTGGAATCTGAATGTCCGATATTGCTCGAGTTAGGGTCAATGAACTAAAGAAGCACAACAAAAAATCCTGCACCAAATAGAGTTAGAGAGCAAGGAATAAGTAAGAAAAACAAGAGGAATCCACAAACAAACGGAGACTCGAAGTAGTTGTTCCCGAAGTTCCGATCTTTGAGGAAATCCTACGTCTCCGTTGAGGCGGCTCGGTCACACTTGAGCCAGGGTCCCTCTTGACCCTTAACCTTCCGGGTTGCGCCAAGCACTCCAGTATCACTCTTTGGATCCTTCTCTTTCGAAGACGAATCTGGCCTTCACAAACTCTCCCCGGCCACCACAAGAAGCATCGGTGCCTCTAGGGCGACTTCTAGCCATCTAGGAGCCCTCAAACTCCAAAAGTAACGAATCCGGCGGAAAACCAACTTGGAGAATGAATCTAGTGCTCAAGATTTAAGCTTGATCAACACAAAGTCTCTAGATCTAACTTCTTCACCCACTCAAAGATGTAATCAATGGAATTTATGTTGGAGTGAAGATAGAAGGTGGAGAGCTAGGGTTTGCAATAAGTGCTCAGCTGAAAATAAGTGTGAAAGGCAGCCCAAACTGGTGGGAAAGGGAGGGGAATAAATACCCACGCTCTCAAACTAGCCGTTGCTACTGATAGATATCGGATAGTCCGATGTTAATATCGGAATGTTCCGATATTTTTGCAATTTGAGACAGAGAGGGTCAATCGGAATAAGCAACGGATAGTTCCGGACCATATCAGAGCATTCCAGACCAACATCGGATAGTTCCGATATTTTTGCAACTGGAGACAGAGAGGGGTCGATCAGACCAAGCATCGGATAGTTTCGGACCATATCGGAACATTCCGGTCCAACATCTGATAGTTTCGATATTTTTGCGACTGGAGACAGAGAGGGGTCGATCGGACCAAGCATCGGATAGTTCCGGACCATATCGGAACATTCCGGTCCAACATCGGATAGTCCAATATGATTTTGAACAAAACTCCCTCAAAATTAATTGGTGGATAGAATGTGTCAAGTTTCTTCTACCAAGAACACTTAGAAATCTAAAGATGGTTTTCCGTCGCATCCCTCTTAATAGTACGGCGTTTCCTTAAACTCAATTCAAAAGAAAAGATTTACACTAAAATAAAATGAACACCGTCTTCTCCTTTAAACTCTATGGTCTCCAAGTGTCCTCCAAATCCATTTTCTAATAATAAAAACTGTCCAAGACTTCACAAATGGATTAGATTTTTAATATACTTATCATCTATCACTAAAACCCACATAGGGCCTAGATGCACTTTCAATATTTAAAAAAATAATAGGAAGAAAATGGGATGGCTTGGGGACTTGATTTTTGCGAAATATTTTTATGCTAAAATTGAGTGAATTTTAGATATGTCACACTTCTCTTACAGATGACCGCATGGCTAAGACTCCTATGTAGCTTAATCTTCAGCTTCAACCCACCGATGGCGAACTTTTCTTGGATTCTACTCGATATTGTCACCTCGTTGGTTGTATTGTCTATCTTGGTTTCACCCGTCCCAATATTTCTTATGTTGTTCATATTCTGAGTCAGTTTGTTTCTGCTCCTACTTAGCTCCACTATAGTCACCTCTTTCGTGTCTTGCGCTATTTGTATGGCACTACATTTCGTCTTCTTTTGTTTTCTCGCTACAACTCTTTACACCTTCGTGCTTATTCTGATACTACTTGGCTGGGAATCCTTCTGATCTCCACTCTCTTTCTGCTTATTATGTTTTTCTTGGTAATTCTCTCATTACTTGGAATACTAAAAAGCAAAAGGCAGTTTCTAGTTTTAGTGTAGAGGCTGAGTTGCATACTATTGCTATTTTGATGATAGAGATTACCTGGCTGCGTTGGTTACTTGAGGATTTTGTGTTTCTGTTGCTACACCTATCTCTCTTTTATCTGACAGTACTGAAGCTATTGCTATTGTCAGAAATCCCGTGAAGCATGAACTCACCAAACATATTGGTGTTGATGCTTCTTATATGAGATCGTAGGTTGGCAGGTTGTGGCTCTTCATAATGTGCCTTCAGCGGATCAGTTGACAGATTTCTTTATAAAGGCACAGACTCGACAACACCATTATTTTTGTCTTTCCAAACTCAATGTTGTTGATCCACCGTGAGTTTGAGGGAGATGTTAGATATGTAATATGTATGGGTTTACTGTATATATGGCATAGGCTCATCTCCCCTATTGTGTTAAGAGTTTCTTGTACTCTGTGTGTATAGCGACCTCTGGCCTCATATCAATACACAAGTGCTATTCCTAACAACCACCACATAAGCGTTGCTTCAAGGACCACGGTGATGCTGGGAAAACCAAAGGGTGCAGCAGGAGAGAGGAGGACGACGTGATGGTTCCTGGACAACCAGCGCGCTCGCGCACACACATATATAAAGTAACCAAAGCCATCTTAATTAATTTATCGCAAAATCTCAATCAGTGGTTCATCATAACATGGTAACAAGGTTATGAATATTCAATCCACCGAAGGCTCAAGAAACAAGACAGTTATCCACCCCAGACACTAGCACTTTCCACAAGAAGCCTGTGGCATTTGAACACCTATTTAAGGGGGTGTCAACATAAGGATGAACATTTTGCAGACAACACAGCTAAATACTAAAATTAAATGGTGTAAACATGAAATTAATAGCTTACACTTGAAAAGTTTTGCAACATGCAAGACATACAAGAGACGGAAAAAGAAAGCCTCGAATGAAGAAAGTTCATTTTTCAATCATTATTTCCTAATGTAGTCGACTCTCTATGCATTCAACTATATTTCCTAATTGGCACATACTAACAGAAAATTAGCTCATTTTTCCAACTACAGTTTGTACAAAAGCATGTTAAGTGATAGCTAGTTTCTATGTTGCTGAAGATGCCTTCTCATCGTTCTTCCCCTGCTGTGATGTTTTAGTCTTCTTTCTGCTGTTTTCACCACTTCCTTTCTTTTCAGTGGTGGCATGTAATGCAGCACATAATTTCTTAGGTTTTCTATCATGCCGATCATATCCTCTAACACAAATATATCCTGCAAAGGTTTCAACATAATTATACCACTAACTACTCCCTGCGGTCACAAATTCATGTAGTTTATGGAAGTTAAAGATTTAAAACTTTAGCTATAAATAGCTTTTAACTATTTTCATTGAGTATATGAAAAACACATGTAGATTTTTCTTGAAGAGTATATGAAAATCATAATAATTTTAATGAGCTTTAATAAATTATATATGATAGTAATTAGTGGTCAAAGGTTTATATTGGAGACCGTGGTCAAAGGTTTATATTGGAGACCATGTCAATGTCCATAAAGACACTTGTGACCAAAGGGAGTACATAAAATTAGATCACAAAATGAATCACACATGGTGTAGGAACTGTGGCTACTTTTCTTAAAATAAAACTGAGAACGACAAATGATACACAAATGAGACAAACTACATCTTCAGATACTAGCTCACATGTGTATTATTAACCATACCATCTAGGTAAGAAATGTGATTTTTCAAAGCAGCTTCCATCCCCAGAAGTCCAGAATCATCGTTAGAAAGCCTATTCACCTTGGGCAGGTGAAACTAAGTTTCATAGTAATCTTATGCATATTTAAGTTTGAATCATGGTCTATGTTACAATTATTACTAGGGTAAGATATCTTGCTTATTAGTCCATCAAGGACATCAAAAGGAAACAAATTTTAAAAAAATCGCAACCACTTGGTACCTCTCTTGTAGCAGTCTTGGATGTCTTGTATTGTTTGTTCTGAGAATGATTAGCATTCCAGTTAATATCACTCAGCAGTAATTATTTTATGATTATCAGGTTTATGTTTCAATGATATGATAACATACCTTGTGTGATGGAGTGTATTGACGAACCAAAATATACCGTGCATGTTGGTAGAAAGTATATGGACTCTCTACTGGCAGTTACAGGGGAGTGGCTAGATGAGTGATCAGCAAAAACCTATGAAGGGCATTGACGGGGTTAATGTTTAATATGGTCTTGCATTGCAGTTAATTAGTAAATGTACATCGCTAGAAAGTAACAGTAAGGACAAATGGGGGAATACCTCATGAACCTGAAAGTAGGTACCATCCAATGGGAAATTTCCTCTATTTGCTGTCCGACAGGGTATCTGCTCATTCATGCATGGAACATTTTTTGAAAGGAATAAAATAAATTTTCTCATAATTTAATATTATCACTATCATGCGGGCATCCTTGAATGCTCCTTTCTTTAAAAAAAACACTGTTATCAGAACAATGAATGTAGTGGATCAATTCATACTAATTTCCTACAAGCTGATAACAAAAAATTATTTGAGTTTCCAATAATTTTGAATTTCCATTAGATTTTCACATGACATATTTGCGCTTGAGGAACCTCTCATTCCAGTTTCTCAAGTGGCTATAGTTGGGAATTTTTGGGGTTCTTAGTAATCAATCCGCAGTGAGATAACTTGAAACTGAAAAATGGTTACTGAGTTGCCCCTCAAAGATCTGTTAGCAGCTGATACCTGAGATATTTACTATAATATAGCCTTTGGTTACTGATTCAATTTTTTGCATGCCTCAAATATTATTAATAGTTGATTTGTGATCATGTTTAATAAAAACCATATTCTTTGTGGTATACTACATTTTACATATTCACAGTTCTGGTAACAGTAAAGTAAATTCCAAGTCAGTGTTAGCTCACCAGTATCGTGCCTTTCACTGTGTAATCATCATAACAACAATTAACCAGTAGATAGGGACATTGGTCTCCAGGAACCCTCTCTTCAAACTGATTAACATAGCAAATCTCGGTAAATTAATGCATGCCATTGTATATGTAGCAAGTAAACATACTTAATAGTTGTAATGAAAAAAATGAAACATGGCATAAACACCACACCTCTTGCAATATTGGATGGTTATCTTGGAGGACATACCTACAATAACAAAACTATGAAATGTTAGCAAGGTATTGCTGGTTTCTCAGAAGATTCCAATATACCAAAAGAAAATTAGTACATACGCAGTGTGTAATGTCCTAAGACGGCCTATGTTTTTCAATTTTCTATTTTGACAAGACGCACTCTGTGGATTGACAAAGACTATGTCTTTTCCAGAGGTTGGTGTCCAAGAGCCACTGTGCACTGAATGCTTGTTTGAACACAGATCTATTTCACCATCGTATGATACTCCTGGTACAATATCTTCAATATCACAAGGATCATCTAGAAAAAGTTCTTGTTGATCTGCTTCTTCATTTTCATATTCTGGTTCTGGACTTGGTGGCATCTCAATAATGGGTTCAGTAGTCGTGTTTATTTCAACTTGATGTTGACACATTTGAATTTGATGAGAACTTGATGTGCAACTACTGTCCAACAATAGTAGTCTTGCAGAATTAACCATGCCTGTTTGGTCCTTGCCACCTTTGTGCTCATGCTTCTCTGTAGGAGGAAGTGCTGCTCTGGTAATAATCAAATGTCACTGTTCAGTATTTTATTTTAAAATTATTTATAAAGCAATAACAAGTCTACCAAGCAATATTTTTACTCCATGTAAATAGCCACATATCTGATTGCTAGTTAAAAAAAAACCCATCTTCTAACTTTTTAATCCTTAGTTTATAGCAATAAAAAAATATGCTAAAAGTAGATAGAGTTGAATCATTTGAAGGCTATACTGAACATTAGCAATTTACTACACAATTGAGTCGATGGCATGTATGTTAGGGTTGCTGCTAAGTTCAAATATGCAATAGTTCATTACAGACCAAAATAACAATGTCCGAGTGCATAAAGAAAACCAATTCAAGTAAATATCCATACAACATTTGAAACATACCTGTTAATGGAACTATTATAGTACTTGCATTCTCCACTGAAAGGGCAAGCCCTGCAATTTGGATTTCTTTTTGTGCAGATTACCTGGGTAATGGAAGAATCCACCATCAATACTGATGGTAAAAAATAAAAAATATTTATATCCAAAATGTAATATACCTGTTCGTACCTTTCCAAAAGTTATCATGGAACAGTGTAACTTGCGCCTATTTATTTTACAGGTTCATCAGATAGATATGCTAGAAGTTACAGAAAATAAAAAAGTATATCTCACAATATCTTACATCATAGAACTTACAATTTTTCCTTTTTAATTGTACACAACCGAGGCCATAAATATTTCTGCACATCACGCATTATTGGATATCTATTAACAAAACAAAAAAAGATATAAGCACAATAGCACATAATTAATATTTTGATGTTTATAAATTTAGGTGAAACTTACAGGTGAACTAAGTGAAATTCAGCAGAATTGGGTAAGGGTTGAAGTTTGACCCATCCTAGCCTTGTGACTATGCGAGCTACATTGACATCAACCTGAAAAGAAGCATCGAACATCGTCAAAGCTTGATCCAAAAATACATTTGCTTGACTGAATCTGTTCTCAAGAAAGAAGATGATAACTTACTGGGAATGCTTTATGCTTCAATGACAAAAGACGAATGCAGTCAACACTTTTGTCTCCAAGCCCATGTACACTGAGTAGGTAATTTCTAATGCCCAAAAAGATAATCAAAATATGTGTGATGGTATCACTATGAATGCAGAGTATATATCTTACAACAAGTTTGATTTGCTTCTCTGTTTCTAGATGCTACCATCTCCCTAGAGCAACTCCTATAGTACTTTCAAAGTTTGCAAGCCCTAAATAATTTAGATATATGTAAAGAGATTGTTCAATATTCCAACATTTACAAAGACAAGATAATTAAACACATGGAAATTCTATAGCTATTTTCTGGCAGTTCAACAACAAAACAAAGAAAACTATGATGGTAAAGTGATAGATATAGTATATTTTTATAAAATATGGTCGTACTTTGCATTTTCACGTGATACATGTCGAAGCCAATCCAGATCAAAGCTTTTATGGTCTTTCTTTACACGATTGAGAAAAGCCTGTAAAAGGTAAACAATGCTTTTTAATACTTTCATCAAATGCAGAAAAATAGAAGAGAAAAAATTATTGCTGGTGCCAAGAAAATTTAAATGATATAGCAGTCCTTTTAGTAGCAAGGTACATATAAATATATTTATGTTCTACTACAACTATGTACCTGTATCCGGCATGCCATAAGGTTATGTTGTCCCCTGACTGCTATGCAATTTGCAACATCACCAATCAGTGCATGTTGTACAGCTTCCCAGTCTACTGAGTCACTCGATCCAGGTTCGTTTCTTTTAATGTATCCATTGTTAAATGCTTCCTCCCGTAATTTATCCCAACGAGAAGTATCTTCCGGCTTCAGCGAATATATGAACTTCTTCAAGGATGATTTACTCAATACTGTCTTTCCAAATTTATCATTCATCAACTTGATAATACGATCAATATCCAAAGTAGAGAAGTTTTCACGTTTCACATGTTCTATGAAACTCTCCACAAATGCATTGTACTCTTGACCATACTGTCCTTTTATATCTTCTTCATCGCTATCATTCTCAGGGTCGTGTTTTGTAGAAACTGAATTGACAGAATCAGTAACATCAAATGCTTCATATGAATTCAAGTGTTCTTCTCCGACATTTATTGACGGAGACACAATTGAACATTCTTCATTGTCGCTACATCTCTTAGTCGGAGGAAATTTTGACGCCAGGTTCATAAAAGCATTGCTGTATGTATATATGAAAAGGTTGTTATGAGAAATAGACAAAAAGTGCAAAAGATGTATATTAGCTCTAGCACAATCATGTAGTGCGAAGATTATATTATATTCTTCCTTAGTTTACCTTGACAAATTGTCAGAAACATTCTGTGTAAGGAAAGTGCCAATTACAGAATCAATTACTGATCCTCCCCATTCAAAATATTCTTTGTGTCCTGAAAAAAAGGTGGTTCATAATTTAAATCCAAAATAAACTTGCATGTTTCACAGAATCAATTTTGTGGATTCAAAGTTCCATTACTACTTTCAAATTTTGAACTAGGTACCTCTACTCCCAACTTATACAAAGTGCTACTAAAATCATTTTTCACCTTTTCCAAAAAAACTAAGATTTGAAACATAAACAGATATGTAAATAACATGTTATTTTTTGTTTCTCCATTGACCTACCCAATGTGCATGTTCACCCATATGCATGCAAGTATGCTCAAAATGAATTCACAAGCACTCATATTAGATATTTGATTGTAGTTTAGAACCTAATAGGGAAAGCAAAATAGAAAGGGCATCTCAATAAAACATTTTTTACGTATGGAGTAACAGACTTTCTAAAAGAATTTATTTCTTGTTTGGACAAATAAAACATCAGTAAGTTTATTAAAGAGTTCCCAAAGCTTCATGTTTTACCATATCCAATGCTTTGCCACTTATTTTTATATTTTGCTTGTACACTTTGTTCCAATGGAAACACTAAATCATATTTTGCTTGTACACTTTGTTCCAATGGAAACACTAAAATTGGGGGAAATCGAATATTGATATGTCAGTGGAGCTTTTCAATGGCAAAGTGAAAGTCTCCTGACCTATGTAAAAACCAAATTAGACAGCAGGAGAATGAAACCTTCAAAGAATAGGGGTCATTACCGAATAAATCATTCATAGTAGCAATAAACGCATCCACACGATGTTCAAAATACTGTCGGATTCCATGCCATTCAGGGCCGCTACCAATATCCACCCCTTCGAAACTCTCACTGTCGGTCTCATCCCACTTCCTCAGAACCTCATACACTTGCAGTGTCTTGTCATCAAGGTCCGATACCATGGTATGCAATTTCTTCTTACCATTTCCATGGAGTACAACAGCAAGTTGTGTATAATCCCTATACAGGACCATCGCCGTGGAGGATGATACATCAGGTAGAGCCCTTTGGTAAGGCACAAGAACAGATTCACCACTTTTCTGATGCTTCACTGCCTTCTTGGCTTTCCCTTTCTTAGCTTTCATGCCTGCACTAGGATCATCTGGACAATTCCATGTCTTCGCAAGGCACTTCAAATCGTCGATTAGATTGGCTCTTCTGAAACTCGCTATAATGTTCTCAGATGATTCAAAGTTCAGCTTTCGCCTCACTGGCTTATGACTGCTAGCTCCAACAGGTTCACAAACATCCCCCATCGTTTTCCTCTTCTTCAGAGCATCACGCGGCGCCACTGCCTTTGGGGTTGCCTTGGGCGTCACCTTCTTGTCTTTCATCACCTTGAACCGGGTCACCCCCTTAGTGGACCTCTTCTTCGGTCTCCGAGGAGTAGACTCCAACTTCTCCGGGGTGCAGATAGGAGCAGCAGCACTGGCACTTGTAGCATTGGTGGCACTGCCTTCCTGTGACGCAATATTTTCATCGATCTTATCATCCGAGGATCCACTCTCATTGGGCGAGGCATTAGAAGCTTGCACGCCTGCCGCACAATCCGCTTCCCCTGACGCAAATTGGGATTGTTCCATTAGAGAGGATGCCACAGAGGAGACGTCATCGCTGTCAATGGGCACGGGCGCAGCAACGGGGACGAGCACAGCACAGCAAGACGAGCCGCCCACGTCGGCGGCTTGGGAATGCCAAGCCGACCTCCGGCCAATGTCTGGGGTCGCCGGAGCCATGCCCGATTCAGTCACTAGCACATTGGAACAACAAATAAGAGATCAGAACTCGCAGCAATAATAAGTCCACAAAGAAACGGCCTTTCCTACTCACAAGCATGCGGAGCAAAGCAGAGCAGAGGAGAGCAGATTTGAAAGAGAAAAAGCACGAAGCTTTCCTTTTTAACTCACCAGGATTCGGCGACGGATGAACCTCCGGCTCTGGCCGCCGCCGCGACATGGGAGAGCAGCGGCGGAGGAAGGAAGGAGCCGGGCCTGGCGCTCAAAAGGAGGCAGGGGGGAGGTGACAGAGCCGGCAGAGACGGCGCAGCAGTCGGATCGGCGGAACAGCCGGGGAAGATGCGGTTGTGACTCCGGAGGCCGGAGTACCTATAACGATGGAGTAACGAACGGCTGAATCAGCCGGGCTGATAAGCTATTTCGGAATTCGGAGTACCCAACTAGTACTCCATTGTTTACTTGTTTAGTTGAACGATGGGCCTCAGGATCTTGAGAGCGAGGTGATTGTTGCTTCGTGCATTTTAGTAGACCATATCCAATTGTACTTCTTTCAAAACTATTTTTATTTTCTTTTACTAGCAAACGTGCACGTGCAAAGCCCGTTGCAGTAATATGTCTTAAAAACAATGATACACTGTTGTATTATAAATAATCTGGTGTTGATATTAACAATTTGTAGAAAACAAATTGATAGTTAGAACATGTGCATTTTTTTTTCTGAGCAGGTGTAGAATCATTCTCTATTACATTGGTTGTCTCATATAATTGATACTTCTATTTAAACAATATTTTTGATGCTCTTCCCATGTGGATCGATGTCATCCACTGGCTTTACTAAAAGAGTAAATTATACAGGCGAATCTTAAATTATCACGCAGTTCTCATCCAGATCCCCGATATTTCAAATTACAGTTTAGGGTCCCTGAACAATTAAAATGACTCAAATACGGTCCACTATTGCCATGACACCGCACGGGAGACGACGTGGCCGCTCCACCGCATGGATCCTGCCATCGTGGATAGTCTACGTAGCATTTTTTATATATATTTTTGAGTAAATTATATGGGCGGTCCCTAAATTATCACGTAGTTCTCATCTAGGTTTACAATCTTTTAAATTCATCCAGTTCTCATCTAGATCTGGGACCTGTATGAGAACCATTTGATAGTTTAGGGACCACCCGTATAATTTACTTAAAAATAAATTAAAATATAAAAATATCATGTGAACTATCCACAATGGCAGGATACGTGGCGGTGGAGCAGGCACGTCCACTACCGTGCGGTGGTGTGGCAAGGTGGAACGAATTTTGTTCACTTTAATAGTTCAGGGACCCTAAACTGTAGTTTGAAAGATCGGGAACCTGGATGAAAACTGCGTGGTAGTTTAGGCACCGCCTGTATAATTTACTTTTGCTAAAATAATCATTGTGCAAGAGTAGCCAACTTAAATTATGTAGAACAGTATAGCAAATACAACGCGATCTACAGTAAGGAAACATACTTATGTGGAGGATGGTAAGATGCTGGCCAAAGTTTGCATCGTTATGGCAATGGGTCTGGGTCCTTCGGGTCCAGGCTCTATGGACCCAGACCCACGGGTCCAATCTTGGACCCAGACCCAGACCCAAAAACTATAATGGGTCCGAAGTCAGACCCAGACCCAAACCCGGACCCGGACCCAGACCCATCGGGTCTACCCAGACCCGAAAATTTATAAAAACACAAAATATCATTCCATAATCAGCAGCAAATATGCAATACAATTATGTCACATATGTAGTAATTAGTAGCATTTCAAAAGCAATTAAGCACAACATTCATTAGCCTGGAGGGGGATCCCGGGCGTGGTGGAGGTGGGATCTGGCCGTCGGTTAGTCCCCACTCCCCACATGTCAGAGGTACAATACGGGTCTGGGTCTGGGTACCCATGGGTCTAAAGTGAGACCCGGACCTGGACCCGGACCCAGACCCGGACCCGAGCTTCTATACCCATGGATCCATTTTTGGATCCAGACCCAGACCCATCGGGTCGGGTACCCACGGGTACCCGGACCCATGGGTATTTCTACCATCCCTAATCGTTCCTCCCTCTCTTTCGGTGCAGCATAATACCTGCAAACCTGCTGAAGACTTCTGCCAATAGTATGTCAACAAATGATAGCCTTAATCATAAACAGATTCCATACTACTGTAAATAGCTAGTTAAGGTTAACTTTCTTCGAGCCAACCAAGTGATTCTATTTCTGAAACATCATTAGTGGTAACTATTCTTTCTTTAATGCTTGATGAATTATTCTTATGATCAACATTTTGACAGCAAAAAAAATGACCACCAATGTTCGCTCAGTTAGCATTCACAAAAGATAGAACGAATGCATTGCTAGCAAATCATCTATAGGCGCGGTAGTCAAGACCGGAATTTTCAACCATGAAGAATGCATGAAAAAATCAAAGCAAATATCAAACCGAACTTTCACTGGCAGCGAGGCCCGGTTCTCAAATGGATGGGAATAGTGCGGGTTTTGACGACGGGGAGTGGATTTGGTGCCAGGACCGGATGTGATTTGGGGACAGAGCTGAGATTGGGACGGAGGAAAGGTGAAAAGAGAGGAGGAAGACCTACTGGCTACCGGTGCTAGTTGTGGAAGATGCAGTCAAGGCGACTGACCTGAAAGCGAGCGCAAGATGTTTTCCCTGAGCATCCCCAGCAGAGCCCCGATTTTACTGTAGCACGAGCTGGGTGGGCTGGAAATTTAAATTCGTGATTACTGTAGCGACGTAGGGAGTTGATGCAGGAGCTGCTGTGCATGCTCGTGGCCGGCAAATCTGGCGAGGACGCGGAAGGAGGTGTGGGACGGCGTTGGTGTCGGCGTGGGCCACGACGGACTTGGCAATGCACGTGGATGATCGCCACCAAGGGATGCGTCGAGGCCGGTGAGGAGTCGGCTTCAAGCGATGTGGAGAGGTCAGCGACGCATAGAGGTTAGAGATGTAACGTGATACGTTGGATTTTAGATCAATAGTGGCGCGATGCGGATGGAGGTCAAGGTGTAGGGGCAAATGTGGGTAATTTAAGCGAACTTTTAGTGATCCAACTTCTAATCGTGGGCGTTGGATGAGAGAAATGGACGGATGAGATCTGTAGTTGGATCTAGGCCAGGCTCAATCCCCAAACTGCTCCATTATAAAGTAGTTTAGATAAAGAGATTTTTGTTTCCAAACAAATTTTCATCGTGGTTTTCTTTAAAAGAATTTTTTTTCACGAATTTTCTAAAGGTAGGGAACGATGGAAAAGGACATATAGTCATGTAGGGAATGAAATGAGAAAAGGAATGAAACAAGAAAAAATAGTTAAAATGGTCTTAGTGCCTAGGCACTCAATCAGCCGTTTTTGTCAGTTGATGCGCTTTCAGAGTCATAACATTTGACGGGTGTATTTTTCACTTCTAAAATCATTTGAAGATATCGAACTCCAGAAAATGAATTATAAATAATCATTTTAGTCCGTTAAGGTCAAAATTAGTTCCATTGTCTTAACGTAATAAATATATAAAATACTATAAAATATGAGTAAAACATTTCACACCCAAACTCTCAGTTTTATACCGATGTATTAGAAGGTCCATATCTTGGGTGAAACACCTAGGTGACTAGCATACTTTTCCAAGGTTACATCCCGCATGTAGCATTAATAAGAGAGCTTATGTCGGGACCCGAGAATAGAGTCAGTTCCCTTCTCTGTCTGACTTGTATTAGTCCCTGAATTGAGTTAGTATGCATAGATTTCAAAACATTAGATCAAATATCATAATCGAAGCATTTTATTACAATAGAGTGCGCATGTCGGTGCAATAAATACCGGGGTATGAAGAGTCTCAGGAGGCCAAGAGGCCCACGTCAGCGCGACGACTGAGCCCCAATGGCGTGGGCAAGCTCCTCGAGAGGCCAGGCGGGCCACGCGAGGCGGGCGACGAGCCCCAACAGGCGAGCCGTCAGCCCAGCGGGCGAGGGCCCCACGTCAAGGGGCAGGCGAGCAGCGCGAGGGCCTCCAGCTGTCAGCGGGCCAGCGTGGTAGGGAGCTTCGGAAGGAGTCTTACGGCGAAGGCTCTCCTGCGCGCGAAGACGGCGCATTAATCGACATCGCGGATAGGCGGTGAAGAAATGATTACCGCTCTGATGACGCGGCGAGTCCGAGCGGTTATTCTTGCGCAGCCGAAATTGACCGGAGAGAGTTGCTTAAGATGGCCGCCCGCGTCGGAGGCGGTGGGCCCGCTGCGATCTCACGGTGTGTCGTGGTCGAGCCACTTGAGCACGCGAGCCTGCGCCGCTCGGCGCAGCAGCGTTTTCGTCTCTCTGTCGTGTCTCGCGTGTCTTGTCGATGTACTAAAAGTCTTGTCTTGCCTACCCTCGGCTCTCCGCCAGATTCAAGGCTTGTATAAGAGGCGGAGAGAGAGGGAGGGGGACGTTTGGGCGCTTAGGACACACGGCTCAAGCATTCTCAAACACATTCCATTCAACCACAACAAGAAAAGAGCTAAGCCTCGGCAGAGTAGGACTATTATCCGCAGGGTCCGAACACAGGTAATCTCGTGAGTCGCTCCTCGGCGTCACGCTCCGTCGAACCGAAACACGGTTGATCGGCTAGCGAGATAGAAATCGACCGGGGTGTGATCCGCATGGTTGAGCGGAGAACACGCCGTCGATGGCGCGCCGTAGGGGCGCTAGCATCGATTCGTGCTCTTGACTTCATCAATGGCGGATCGGCGATCCGCGATGGACTAGGAGGCGGCCGCTAGAGCCGCGGCATGGCGTCGAGCTGCGGCAATGGCGATGAATCAGCCGGGCGGCGGCCCCGCTTATAGGCGGCGCTGGCCTTGGAGGAGTGCACTCCGGCTACAAAACCTCCATGCGGCGAGGCCTGTTGGACAACCCGCCGATTCCGGTGACCGGACTCCCGGCGGCGCCGTGGTCGCCAACAGCCCTTCACGTGGATCTGCCGCCGGCGGTAGTGCAAAATCGCGAAGCGCGGAACCGTGTTTCGCTTCCTCCGCTCTTTGGTTTCTCCGCTTCCTCCCACGGGTCTCCGGCGTGAGGAGCGGGCCAGATTTACGAGAGCAGGCGACTCCTCACGGGTTCGGCAGCGTCTGGTAGGCGGCGGGATCTCCGTCCCACTGGAGGACCGCCATCTGCGACACGGAGAAGACTTGCGCTACAAACTTCGCAGAAACCTTACACGACCTTGCGACAGCGCCACGCCGCCCGCCCGTGGGGACCAAGAGGGTTCCCGCGACGCTGCCTCCGCCAGAGAAGGCGGCGCATCTTCAGCGCCGTCGGGACGGCGGGCACGGCGAGACGAAGGCCGCGTCCAGGAGCAGGAGGCTCCCGACGTCGGTTGCCGTGCCTTTTCCAAGGAGCTGCGCCGAGTCCAGTGGCCGGAGAGGTTCCGGCCCACCCCCATCGAGAAGTACGACGGCTCCACCAACCCTGACGAGTTCTTGCAGATTTACACTACGGTGATGCAACCGGCCGAGGGTCGGGAAGGTTACGCGAACTACTTCCCTTGATCCTCACCGTGAAGCCCGCTCATGGCTCATGAACCTACCCCGGTCGGTGGGGTCGTGGAAGGAGCTTTCGAGTTCTTCATCACCAACTTACAGGGCACCTTCGAGCAGCCCGGAGTTGAGGACGATCTCCACAACGTGGAGCAGAAGAAGGGAGAGTCGCCGCTGGCGACTACATCCGGCGCTTGATCGAGTTCACAATACCATCCCCGACATCTCCATCGACGCCGTAGTCACGGCATTCGAGAGGCGCCGAGACCCGTGGTCAAGGAGAAGATGGCCACCCGCAAGATCAAGGCGACGGAAGAGCTCTTCACCTGGCGCTGACAAGCGCCCTTGAGCGAGACTTCGCTTCCGCCCATTTGCCGGGCGAGGGCAGCATGGCGGGCGAGGCCGGACTTCAAAAATCCCCGCGACAAGGACAAGAAGAAGCGCAAAGCGGCCGAGACCGGCAGGTCATGGCAGCCGCCGCGAACGACGACGACGACAATGACGGCCGGCGATAAGCGGCGCGCGGCGAAAAAGAAAGGAGGAGGTCACGGCCGGCGAGAGGCCCTCGTAGGGTGGCAGCGGCGGCGGCCATGGCGATCGCCGTGGCGCGACAGCCCAGCGCGTCGCAACGAGGGCGAGACCGACGCCCCGCGAGTGAAACGGAGGGAATTACTGTCCCAACCACCGCAACAACTCCCACGACTTGGCAGATTGCCATGTCGTCGACAAGATTGGTGGACAAGCGCGTCCACGCAGCGGCAAAGCGTCCGGCGGCGGCAAGGACAAGGAAGCGGCAACTTGGTTTCCAACGGCGAGCGCCGGTTGCCGTTATTCACGGCGGATCGACCACCTATCCATCCCACGCTAGCTTTAAGCGTGCGATGA
Source organism: Raddia guianensis (assembly GCA_036346415.1). Classification (NCBI taxonomy): domain Eukaryota; kingdom Viridiplantae; phylum Streptophyta; class Magnoliopsida; order Poales; family Poaceae; genus Raddia; species Raddia guianensis. Next base: position 33,004,441 of record CM070535.1, read on the forward strand.
GAGGTGTCTTGCCGCCGTGCCGGCGTTAGGTCGACAAAGCGGTGGCGTGGTCGAACAATCGATCACGTTCAGTCAGGCCGATCACCCAGCCAGTATCGCCGGCCCGGGACATCTCCCGATCGTGGTTGCGCCCACGGTCCGGAATGTAAAGTTAGGGCGGTCTTGGTAGACGGAGGAGTTCCTCAACCTCCTGCTGCCGGTCGCCAAGGCGCTCCAGTCCAGCGGCGGAGCTTCGTCCGGCGCTCCGTTCTTGACATCGCGCGGGCCGAGTCCGTCCGCCCCAAGCGTCGACCTCCCGTGACGTTTGGAGGTTCAGCAATTTCCGCACCGAGATGCTAGAGTTCGAGGTGGCGGACTTCGACCTCCCGTACAACGCCATACTGGGTCGGCCGGCGCTGACCAAGTTCATGGCGGCTTGCCACTATGCATACATGGTGGTGAAGATCCCTGGGCCGGCCGGCCCCATCGTCTTGAAAGTAGACTGCCCGGAGGCGCTTCGCTGCGATAAGGACGCTCTCGCTTTGACGGGGGCAATCGGCGCCCGGAAGGTCGAAGCTTCGACTCTGGAAGCTCCTCCGGCGAAGATCCGTGCCTCACTGGTTCGTCCGGGAGGTTAAGGTGATCTCTCGAAGCGAAGTCGACCCGCGAAGACCGTTGGGTGGCGCCTCTCGGCGCCAAATAGAAAAGCGCGCGTCTCCTTCCTCGATCTAACGCAGCGTGTTTGCATGGCAACCGTCCGACATGACTGGGGTCCCCAGGGAGGTGATTGAGCACAAGCTGACAACGTTCCCCGGCGCGCGAGCAGTTATGCAGAAGGTCCGGAAGCAGTCGGTGGAGCGCCAAGGTGTTATCCGCCAAGAGGTGGACAAGCTTTTAAGGGCGGGGGTCGTTCGGAGCGTCGCCCATCCCAGGTGACTCGCGAACCCCGTCCTCGTCAAGAAATCCAACGGGCGGTGGAGGATGTGCGTGGACTTCACCGACCTCAACAGGGCGTGCCCGAAGGATCTGTACCCGCTGCCCCGCATTGATCTCATCGTCGATTCCACAGTGGGGTGCGAGCAGCTGTGCTTTCTGGATGCGTACTCTGGGTACCACCAGATTAGCATGGCAGAAGAAGACGAAGACAAGACAGCCTTTATGACGCCTATGGGCGTCTACTGCTACACGAGGATGGCGTTTGGGCTGAAGAACGCAGGCCCAACCTACCAGAGGGCCATGCATATCGCTCATCGCCCTCAAATAAGACGGAACTTGGAGGTGTATGTCGACGACCTGGTGGTGAAGTCCAAGAAGGCGGAGGAGTTGATCGGCGACCTGGAAGAAACCTTCGCCAACTTGAGGAAGTACTGCATCAAGCTCAACCCTGAGAAGTGCGTGTTCGCCGTTCCGTCCGGGCAAGCCGCTAGGTTTCCTCGTCTCCCGAGAGGATTGAGGCGAACCACGACAAGATCGCGACGATCGAGAACATGAAGCCCCGACGCGACTTGGCGGATCACGCAAAGGTGGTGGGTCGCTGACTTCCCTGGGCCACTTTATAGCTCGCCTGGGGGATAAAAGTCTCCTACTACTCAAGCTCCTGAAGAAGACCAACCATTTCGAGTGGACCGCAGAGGCGCAGGAGGCGTTCGACGGCCTGAAGAAGTACCTCGCCTCCCGCCGTCTTTGGTCGCCCGGACCCGGCGAGCAGTGATTCTTTATCTTGCGGCAAACCCCAGTGGTCGGTAGCGGTGCTAGTGGCGGAAGAGAAGGTGTTCAGGCGCCCATCTACTACATCGGCAAAGTCCTCCACGACGCCCAAACGAGGTATTCACAACACGGAAGATGCTCTACGTCGTCTTGTGGCGTCCGGAAGCTAACGTCACTACTTCGAGGCGTGAAGTCACCGTCTTGACCAAGTACCCTTGCGGAGATCCTCTTCAACCGCGAGGCGACAGTCAGACGCTGCCAAGTGGGCCATAAATTTGGCCGCGCAGTCGACCTCAAGTGCGCTCCCCGAACGGCCATCAAAGGGCAAGCTCTGACGGAGTTCGTCAGCGAGTGGACTCCGGCGGACACAGAAGCTGAAGGCACCCCAACACCCTCGCCGTGGACTCTTTTCTTCGACGGCTCGTTCCGGCTTGAGGGGGCTGGGGCTAGTGTCGTCCTGGTGTCTCCCACCGGCGACATCGTCCGGCACATGGTGGTGCTGGAGTTCCGCGCCACCAACAACGTCGCGGAGTATGAAGAATTACTCGCCGGGCTCAGGGTGGCTTCAACCCTGGGCATTCGGCGGTTGCAAGTAAAAGGCGACTCTCTCCTGGTCATCAACCAGACGAGGAAGGATTTCACCTGTTCGGATCCCACCATGACGGCCTACCTGGCGGAGGTGCGCCGGTTGGGCGGCATTTCGAGGCTTGCTTGCCGTGCGTCCCTCGCCGCGACAACTATATGGCGGATGAATCGTCCCGGTTGCCTCGTCAAAGGCACCTATTCGGTAGGGGGTTTTGAAGAAAGACTCACGCGGCCGTCCGTCGCAGCCCCCAATCCTGGCGGGGACGACGCTTTCCCTGACGCAGCTCCCACATCTAGAGGAGACGTCACCAATCCTGCCACAGCTCCCCGGTTGGAGGGAGGAGGCGGAAGAACTGCTGGGCGATTGAGGCGAAATGCCGAGGCTAAGCGAAATCGTCGACGACAATGCTAACGTCGTCACACTCGTCCGGGAAGGTCAGTGCATGGATCCGATCCTAGCCTACCTGCGGGATGGAGTGATCCCCGACGATGACGCGTCAGCTGAGAAGATAGCGCGCAAGGCCAAGCGCTACACCCTGATAGGTGGGGACCTATATCGCCAGGGCGCAAACGGAGTTCTACTGAAGTACGTCACTCGGGAAGTGGGGAGTGAAATTCTCTCTGAGATCCATGGAGGCATGTCGCGGAACCATTGAGGCCGGGCGTTGGTCGGAAAGCTTTCCGCCACGCTTCTCTTCGCCTCTTGCGCCTCGGTGATGCCTTGGAGCCGTGAGGAGATGCGGCGTGCCAATTCCATGCTAAGCAGATCCACCGACCGCCCAGCGCTGCAAACCATTCCGCTCTCCTGGCCATTTGCGGTCTGGGGGCTAGACATCCTGGGCCCGTTCCCGCGGGCGACCGGAGGGCACACACATCTGTTCGTCGCCATCGACAAGTTCACCAAGTGGGTTGAAGCCACGCCAGTCCCGGCGATCACGTCCGCTGCTGCCATAAAATTCATGAAGAGCATCTTCGTCCGGTTCGGTGTCGCCAGCAGGATCATCACCGATAACGGCGCTCAGTTCAAGAGCGCCGATTTTCAAGACTGGTGCGAAGAGCTGGGCACCAAGCTGTGCTTCGCCTCCGTCGCGCATCTGAAGAGCAATGGGCAATTGGAGCGGGCAAACGCGGAAGTACTCAAAGGGCTCAAGACAAGGGCTTTCGACCGTCTGGAGAAGCGCGGCAAGCACTGGGCGAAAGAAGTTCCCACCAGATTGTGGCGCTGCGGACAACTCCTATGAGCCACCGGCCAACAGACCCTTTCTTCTTGGTGTATGGCTCGAAGCGGTGCTCCCATCGAGCTCGCCTTTGGGTCCTCAAGGGTGACGGCGTTCAGCGAAGCGAAGACCACGACCGGCGTCGAGGATGAAGTAAATCTCTGGAGGAGATCCGAGGAGCGAGCGGCGATCCGGCCGCCAGTATCGGCGAACCTTCTGCCGTTATCAAGCAAGACGGGTGTGTGAGAGGACACTGGCAGTGGGCGACCTTGTTCTACGCAGAGTCCAAGCGCAGGCGGGCGCAACAAACTGTCTCCCCTGTGGGAGGGCCCCTTCAAGGTGGTCTCGATCTCCGCCGAGCTCGGTCAAGCTCGCGTTCGAGGATGGTCGCGAATTGGCGAACACTTGGAGCGTCGGCGGTGAGGAAGTTCTACCGTGAGTAGCAGTTCAAGAGTTTTTTGCCTTCCTTTGGAGCCGAGCGGCGAGGTCTTCCTCCTTCCCTTCGCCTCGGGGCTGATTGTACAAAGCCATCGCAATATAAAGATAAGTTCTGTCTCTCTGTGGGCATCTGTTCTTTTTTGCCTAAAGTCTGTTAGAAAACATTCTGTTGAAAGCTGGTAGCGAAAAGTACTTAAGGTTGATGGCCCCTTAGTTGCAAAGACAAACGCTTAAGCTTGCGGTTGGGCGAGGCGGCGGACGGAAGGCGGGTTCTAGCCTGGTGTGTCGGCTCGGTCTGGGCAATGCGCCAACGGCGGCACCGGCATCTAGACCACTTCCGGATGCTAAGCTCTCGCCACGCAACGTTTAAGATCGGTTTGCGAGAGGCCATAAGGGTTGAAGTAACCTGATGCCTAAGGAAAAAGTGCTCACTTCCAATGTAGCGCTTACGCCTAAAGCTTTTAGCGATCGATTCGCCTTATAAAAGTTTGTTAGAAAAAACATTCTGCTGAAAAGCTGGTAGCGAAAGTACTTAAGGCTAATGGCCCCTTAGTTGCAAGGGCGAACGCTTAAACTTGCGGTTGGGCGAGGCGAGGCGGACGGAAGGCGGGTTCTAGCCTGGTGTGTCGGTTCGGTCTGGGCAATGCGCCAACGGCGCACCGCGTCTAGACCACTTCGGAAGCTAAGCTCTGCCACGCATAGCGTTTAAAATCGGTTTGCCGAGAGGCCATAAGGGTTGAAGTAACCAAAAGCCTAAGGAAACAGCCACTTCGCTTGCGGCGAGCGTTCGATCTAAAGCTTTTGGCGGTCGGTGCCTCGGCTCCTCTTTTACAAAGTAAAGATTCTGCCAAGTTTGATCGAGACTCATGACAAAAGGGCAAAAGTTTGCATTAACAGGATTTGTACAGGACAAAAACAAGTGTGGGAGTTCGTCTACTCCTCGTCTTCACCTCCCTCTGCCGGCGCAGCGCCGCCCATCATAGAGACGCGGCTGGCGGCGAAGCTCGACCAGACTGACCGACCCGTCCGGTGGCCGGGCGCGGGTTCCCGATGGCGGCGCCTAGGTCGAACACGGCGTTAGGCGGCGATTGCCAGACGAACCGCGCCGCTGCCGAGAGCACCGTGGCGACCGTCTTGATCAACCGCGCCCGCATCATCACCGGCGATCGCGCGAGGCATCGGCGGCTTCGCCCCACGGCGCCAAAGATCTTCTTGCGCCGCGTCTCCAATGGAGAGTACAAGGTGACGCCAGTGGTACAGGGCGTCCGGAATCCGTGGTAGACGGCGCGCGAAGATGTCGGCGAAACACCGGGCGCTTCGAGTGCTCGCGCGAGGTCTTGGCGTCCTTGGTGGCGAGGCAGCGGCGGCTTGCGCCGCCGTAGCCTCGCTGGTCGCCGCCTCCCTGCGGCGATCGCTGCTCAAGCGCCGCGCGCGCTTCGCCGGCAACTTGCTCCGCCGAGGTCGAGCGCTTTCCGCGCCGCCAGTGTGGCGTAGGCGCTGAGTGCTTCGCGAGCGTCAACGTCGGCAATGGCACCCACGGCGTTGGCGTCGGTACCGCGTAACGGCGAGAGGTTCCTCGGCCTCGTCTCCGTAGCGATCTCCGCGGCGGGAGGCCTCGCCTCGATCGAAGGAGCCGCGGCAAGCTGGGTCGGCGAGTCGTCGCGGATGGAGCTTGAGGCCCCATCGTCCGCTCTATCCCACGAAGATAAACGAGCGGGGTTCGTATGCAAACGCGCAGCATGCTAACCCTAATGCAAAATGTACGTAAGTCGCAGAAAAGCCAACTGAAGCGGCGCCCGAAAGCGAAAAGCGGCGAAGAAGCGGCGTCAAGCCGCTTAAGCGGCGGCGGCGGCGGCGAAGGTCAGTCAGCCGAGCGAGCAGGCCGGCACGAGTGGCGCCAGCAGCAGAAGCGCCGGCGCGACGGCGAGGCCGGCGTGTCGGCAAGTGCCGGTCTGAAGCGCGTCAGCATGAAGAGCAGAAAAGCGCGCAGCGGCGCTAGTTCGGAAAAATCGCCGCGTTCTCGCCGGGTGGCGGAGCGGCGGCGTCAGCAGCAGGGCCCCCACTGGAGGGAGTCGAAGGAGGCGGCGGAAGCTCAGGACTTGAGGAGCGAGCTCTCTTTGGGCTCGTCCCTCCCTCCACGTCGTCGTCATCTTCGAAGAGGATGGTAGGCGCTTCAAGCCTTGATCGAGTCGGCCGCCACGGCAGAGCAAAGAACGCCGCGGGAGCTTTAGCGGTCACCGGGGTGGATCGCGGATCTGAAGTGGTCCCGACCACTTGGACCGCAGACCAGAGACCTCCATGAGGCGGCGCGCATAAATCTTGGTTGCGCTCGGTGGATCGATCGCGAGAGAGGCGGATGGTCGCCGGCAAAGAGATGTCACCGCGGCGCGGTCGAGAGCCCGCCACCACCGCCGAACACGTTCTCGGCACATTCCTGTATTTGGGCACAAAAGAAAAAGCGACCATAAGTCGACAAGGAGTCAAAAGAAAAGACATTCCAAAAAGAAGAAACCCGAAAGACTGAAGAAACACTTACCTCCGGGGACAATGCGGACTCCATCGTCATCGCCATAATCTTGCCAGGTAGGCGAACCCTCATCTGCGAAGCGGGCGAGGCGGCGCAAGAAGAAATCCGCCGCAACATGGGTTCCGGTGAGCCCGTTCTTGGCGGAGCTCGGTGCGCGCCCAAAGATCACCTCGGCTCATTGAATCGTCAGACGAGACCCCGGTGGCAAGGGATTCCGCAGACCCTCGGGAGGTCAAGGTCGTCGCAGCCGCTGGAGTCCTCCACATACAGCCATTGGCGGTGCCAGTCCTTCCAGTTGGACTTGACCATGACCGGAATGAAGGCGGCGGCGTCCCGAAGCGTAAAATAGCAGTTCCCAACAGCCCCGCTGGGGCGCGTCCTCGCATGCAGCGTGAAGAGTCGGCGCCAGAGCGGAAGACTTGGCATCGTCCCCCACGAACATCTCACATAGGTGGACGAAGATGGTCAGCGCCACGACAGAATTGGGGGGAAGGTGCGTCGCCTGGATCTCGTAGAAGGCGAGCACCCCCAAGAATAACTCCGAGTATGGCGGGACGAGCCCCGCCAGCATCGCCTAGGTAAAGGTCACGATCTCCCCGTCGCGGGGGTTTGGTGATATGGTGCCGCCGAACCGGACGGAGGTGGGCGGCACGAACCCTTGGAGCCGCGTCGCCACATCCTCGTCGACGGCGGAGGCAGGCAAAGCTGGCCCAGACGATGGCGCGTCCCCGCGGCGACCCTTGCTACGTTTGGGCGCCATGGAAAGCGGTGGTAGCGGTTGGCGAAAAGGAAAGCAACGATGGCGAGAAGGCTCGTGGCGGCGGCGAAAGAAGAAGAGGCGGTTTGAGGACTTAGCGTGCGGAAGGATTGGTCGCGGCGCCAAGAGAATACTTATAAGCAAAGCGCGCGCGAGGGACGGTTTGGATTCCGTCCCACAGCTGCTAGCCGCCATCATTGCCCAGCGTTTGATTTCCAGCGGCGGCGCGTTCCCAAGGAAGATCGTGCGTGGGTGGAGAATCAGCGTCTGGCGCCGCGAAGGTGGGCCTACGATTCGTCTCCGCAAAGACGAAAGCGGAAAAAAAGTGTCTGCTGACGGTTCGCGTATCATGGTGGACCCGGCTCTTGTCGGTGCAATAAATACCGAGGCGGGCGACCAGTTCCCTGGCGTGCGCGAGCCCCTCGAGAAGCCAGCGGGCCCCACGCGTCGCGCGCGACCGAACCCCAGCGTGTGGGCGAGCCCCTCAGAGGCGAGCGGGCCCCACGCGTCGGCGAGCGACGAGCCCCAATACAGGCGAGAAACCACACGTCGGCGGGCGACCGAGCCCCAACAGTGTGGGCAAGCCCGTCGGCATGACGACGGCGAGGCCCCACGCGTCGCCGCGGGCACGCGGCGCGAGCCCTTGGCGCGCGGGGCCTCCCATCGCTCAGCGGGCCCGCGTGGCGAGGCGTCCGGAAGAGTCTTCGGTGAAGGCTCTCCCTGCTGCGAAGACGGCGCATTTAATGCGACATCACGCGCGATAGACGGTGAAGAAATGATTACCGCTTCGATGACCATGGCGGTCGGCGGTACATCCTTTGGGCGCAGCCGAAATTGACCCGGCAGAGAGAGGGTTTGCTTAAGATGGCCACCCGCGTCGAGGAGGAGGCGGTGGGCCCGCCAGCCATTTCACCGGTGTGTCTGCGGCGGTCGAGGCTACTTATGAACCGCGAGAGCGCGCCGCGCTCGGCGCGAGCAAAGCAAGACGTTGCCGTCTCTCTGTCGTGTCTCGCGTGTCTTGTCAGTGTACTAAGAGTATTGTGCTGCCTACCCTCTCGGCTCTCTCCGCCAGTTCAAGGCTTGTATAAGAGGGGTGGAGAGAGAGGGGAGGGGGGACGTTTGGACGCTTGGGACACACGGCTCCGAAGCATTCTGTAACCACATTCCATTCAACCACAACAAGAAAAGAGTTAAGGCTCAGCAGGAGTAGGACTATTACCCGCAGGGGGGTCCAAACCTGGGTAATCTCTGTGAGTCGCTCCTCGCTGCATCCCACGCTCAAATCGAACCGAGCACGGTTGATCGGCTAGCAGGATAGAAATCTGATCAGGGGTGTGATCCGCAGTGGTTGAGCGGAGAACACGCCGTCAGCGCATACCAACGTGGCAATTATTACAAGTAGTTAGGCAAGTACGCTTAAAACAGTAGAAATGTCAAATATAAGTTCAACTCCAATTTAAAGTGACAATGAAACACAACACACAAACAAACTGTAGGGTGAGCTCCTAGATGTCAAAGTCTTCATCTAGAATTCCAGCAACGAAATCCTCATAGTACTCTTCTATTGTGGAGTTGTAGCACTACGAGGCGGGAACTGTTTATCAGATTAAGCCGACCCATGGTTAAAATATGAGATTGAGCATATTTAACATACTTCCAAACCAATTGACTAATGCATGTAAAAGGGTTCCAAGAAGTGGCTAGGTATATTTGCTTAAAGCCAATTAAAGCGTTTTACAAAGAGTAACATCGTTTGAATACTTTTTTTGAAATTCTGGCATGGACCGTGTTGCGTGAAATATGGCTATCTGTGACATCCTCTATTTTGTCGTATGTCACTTGTATTTTCGAAAACCCAAAAGTAAATTAAAAGGGAATTGTTATATATGAAACCCTGTTTTAATTAATTTAAACTAAGGTTTAGGCTAAAACCCTAGAAAACCTTTCAGGAAAATTCTGGAAAAATTCCAGTACTTCTTTGAAGCCATCATCAAGCAACCCTCAAAATTTCATGCCAAAATTCCAAAGCTAGCTCGTGATTCCTTGAAGTTTTGCCGTTCTGCCGGGAGCTCGCCAAATCCATCAAATAATGAGCGAACGAGGGAATCTCGTGCTCAAATTTGGAGGGGACCTTTTTGAAGCCTAATCTGAATTACCCTCCAAATTTCAGCGCAATCCAGCAAAAGAAACTCTGTTTTCTTGATAAACAAGCCCACAGCCTATCTGAATTCTACCCGGATTAGAATTCGAGTCCTAACCCAACACCTCTTAGCCCAAGGCCATCCCTGGTCGTCCTTGGCACTATATAAACCCTAAGACCCCTGTCCCAAGTCCTCATCACGAAATCCCTCAAGTCCCAAACCCTAGTTGTCAAAAATCCTTTCCACCGAAACCCTTTTCTACAGATCCCTCTCTGTGCCGTGGCCAAACTCAAGAATAAATGGTGCCATGTTGTAGATCTCGTCGAGACGGTCAAGATGGATATATGGATCGTCAAAATCGGTGGAGAAACACGCCCAAACGAGCTCGCCGGAGTTGGCCGTCGCCGCCCGCCCACGTTGCCTGCTGGCGACCTCGCCAGCCAGCGCCATGCCGAAATTCCCTCATGGTGTCCCCTGCGACACTGTCCTCCCGCCGCCCGATCAGCGCCATGAGTTCAAGATGCCCAGCGCCGCCACGCGTCCTCGCCACGATTCCGTCGCTGCCGCCCAACCGCGTCGCGCCACGCGTCGCCTCCCGTTGCCGACCAATCCATGCCATCACATGTCGCCCAACCGCGTCTTGTGACTTGGTATGATTGGAGATGCTGAGTTACTTAATAACCTAATCAACTAAAACATACGTGGCGTGTGTTGACTAAAGGTGGCATAGTCGGGTGGTTTTGTGAAATGTGGATTGTGTGGAGGTAGTCACCTTGGTCTAAGGATTTTGGACGTGTGCCAATCCAGCCAAACCGAACAAGCGCAACCATAAGTGCTAGCTTAAGCATGTAAGGCCTGCATGTGCTAGTCCTGGCTTAGTAGTTAGGGAAGGCTGTTAACACACTTTACTTTGAAAAGATCGGTCATGTCCGTTGGCTCAAGAGGGGCCCGAGTGCCTAAACCTTAGAGGGGTATCGGTGTTAACAGAGGAACTAATGAATCGCCTTGTATTGTTACTTGGTGCAGGCTCCTAAGGAAGAGTTAAGGCGCAAAAGTTTCACTCGGCTTATGGGTAAAGTGTGCTACACTCTGCAGAGTTAAAACTATCATGATAGCTGTTCCACGGTTATGGGAGGAGGTAGGCCGTACATGGTAGTCTTATGTGTTTAATAATAATCTGATGGGTTGGTTTTGGTTTTGAGTATTCGAGGCTTGTGCAGTTTTGCAGAGGGGCTTTCGAAGCCGAGCTCTGTTTGTGATCTTAGGAGTATATTCATCTATTAATTGTTCAACAAATGATTTTACAACACTTTAACTAATATTGACTAGTGTAGGTGTTTATGCAAAATAGCCACCCTATTCTTGTTGTTATCTTTGCATCATTTATAAGGACTCTTGCTGGGTAGCCGTGTACTCATTATACAAAAACCACGGATAAATTTATATTCAGGAGAAGGATTAGGTCCGGTCTATCTACAGGATCAGGAGGATCTTGTCCCGGACTTTGATGAGGATTAGCTGGCGCTCAAGGGTCGGATTGGAGCATCATCATACTCTTTCCACTGCATATTTGAATTTCCGCACTCTGATATATTATTATTGACAATATTATGTCATGTTTAATTAAACAATTGTAATAAGTAGTTGTGTAACAATTACTTTTGCATAATATATAATTTCTCTTAGTTATTTGTGATTGTGTGATGATGTTCAACAAACTGTCGCTCACAAGTTGCTAGCATTGATCTCTGGGACTAGCAATTGATTGTGAGTTGATCCCGGTGAAGCCGGGGTTGTGACACTATCTCACGGTGCTAACCGTAGTTTTCATCATACCCTTACAACACCAACCGCAGGGTAGCAAAAACCCGTTCAGAAAGAAATAGAGAGAAGAGATAATAAAACTATCACTGTGATCACGACATCGTCGTACACCCTCAACCGTGGGTACAGTTTTCATGAAAGCTTTTACTCTGCAAAGTTTGTACGTTTTACCCACGAGAGATGAACATCCCATGGAGTCACATAAAGCGAGACGAACACCACAAAGTCTTTGGCCAACCTCCTCCTAGATCAGTCATTCCCACTAAGGATTCCACCGTTGTGCCAGTGCGTTCGGTTGATAAAAGTCTCCTCTTGTGTCATGTAGTACGTGGTCAATCTCTATTTCCTACATCGCCTTCTAAAATGACCGAATTAAGAGTCCTAAGGTTACTCAACTAGGGCTTGTTCATACAAACACTTGATAACCGTATTGTTGTATTTAGTTTTGATAACCACAAGGTGTCGATCCTTAAACTTAGTCGGTTCCCACACTTGGTCCGAATGTCGTGCGATGTTGCACCCTTATTGCAACCATCCACCTAACTCAATGTTGAAAACCATTTAGAAAACTCAGATAGCACCCACTACCTTGCTCCAACATTTTGCCCAACATGATAGCCCCAATTATCATGAAAAGAGTATTCGCACCAACAAAATCATTTATCGAGCTAACGTCATCCCGTCAAAAGAATCATAAAATAATGGCAATGCTAAGCACGTTTTGAAATAAAATATTAAAGGGTAGTAGAAAGAATAATCAAATAATAATACTAAGCTGGCTAAGGCGTTGTCATAGCAAGTTTAATACTACCAAGGTTATTAACTAACAACCTAAGGCAAATATCATTTTATGTTTAACATACCATTCAATTTATAATCTAATAAAACATTGGCAAACATGAGATTTACAACATGAGTCAACATGAATTTGCCTTGATCAGCGTGCTCGGAAGCATTGACGACAACGTTCGTCGAAGGGTTGGCAACAACCGAATCTAATATGGAAAATACAAATAATCATAATTAATGCGGAAAAATGAAATGCATAAATGTGAACGCATATGTTTAATTAAATATATAGAATTAAGGAATGCAAAAGTTAAAAAGTAATTTAGAAACATTTTTCTAAAACTAAATGATAACAAAAAATAAAACAAATTTAGAAATTTGTGCAAATACAGAGAGGCGGATCATGATTTTAGAAGTATTATATAATTTATTTCACAATTTTAGGAGCTTTAAATTTAAAGATAACAAATAAACAACATTTAGTGTTCAACAATAAAAGAGGGAGAAGGGGTAACAGGCCGGCTTAGTCGGTCCAACCTTAAGGGAAGAGGAGAGTGGGGTGGGGTCTAGCTTGGCTCGTGGCCTAAGGGGAAGGGGCGGGATGCACAACACACGGTGGCGGCCTAGCATAGGATGGAGTGGGCCGGGAGAGCTTTGATGTAGCACGAGTGCCCCGCTGGCTCGGCCTAGCCGAGGGAAGAGACATGGGGTACGGCGCAACGCGGCTTGGTGAGCAGGGTCCGCCTGTCAGTGAGGAAAAGCAAGAGAGCAGCTGTGATGGTCTTCGGCGAGGGGGAGTAGGGGAGGTGGGAGAGGAGAGGAAGGGGATCCTGGGGATGGTTTCGGCGACGCAGGAGGTGACCTACAGCGGGTCAACGGAGGCCAGCGGCGACGATAGGTGCGACGCATGATAGAGGGGGGTTGTCAGCAGCGGGATGGAGGGGCGACGGGGTTCAAGAGAGAGAGGGAGGATAGGGGAAGACAAGGCTCCTAGATTGGCGCGGGGAGGAGGTGCGGGATGGCGGCATGACGGCACGACGAGAAGGAGGGTGGCCATGGCGGCACAGCGGCGTGCACGCCACGCCAACGGCATAGGGAGGTAGGGGGAGGGGCGACGACATGAAGGAGAGAATGGGAAGGGCATGGTGCCCTCAGCTTGGTCCTAAGACAATCGAGGCGACGCAGCCCAACCGAGAGGGAGAAGGACGACGTCGACAACGATCTCCGATAAGATTCCGATGATGCTAAACACGAAGTCGACTACACTATACTAGGGACAACATGGGTCGGAGAGATGGTTATAACACTTGGCGTCGACGAATCGGCGATGGACAACGACGATGGGAAGGGGGAGGATTTCGATGAAGTCTCCGCCAAGAGATTTATGGCGGTCCAGCAAAGGTCTCCCGTGAAGAATTGCGAAGGACGTCAAAGGAAGGGAGAGAAGGATCATAGGGATTTTATAGCGGAGAGGAAGCGGCAATTCAACAAGATACCAAAGGTTTCCATGCCGAGAAGACATTTTCAAGAAGGTAAAGGGATTTGGGGGTGTTTCATATGCATAGTTAAATTAACTTGCAAGTTAAGCCGAGGGGAAAGGCAAGAAGGGAGAAGGAACGGGATCGAGTGGAGGAGGGCGACCAAGAGAGTCGGCGTGGGAGGGAAGGGTCACCAGAGGAAGTGAGAGGGGGAAAGAGGGAAAGGTTGGTGGGGTCCACCCGCAAAAGCGACAAGAAAAGTCTTAATTAATAAATTATAAATTATAGGACCGTGACTACCTTTATGCAAATAAATAATTTTAATTTAAATCAACTAAAATATACATGGTTACTAATCATTTACTTAAATATAATAATAATGTCAGTCTTTTAGTTGTTTTCCATTTTTTATTTAAATCAAATTATTTTTTGAGGTAAAAGATGATTTTAGACATAAAAAATCATTTTCAAAAGTCTAAAAAAAAATTTTCATGTAATGCAATGACATGTTCATGGTTTTTGGTTTTTGAAAATGAACATGTTACAGCTTAACAATTAGGATCCACGGTCCCAAATGTGATAGCAACCGATCATGCCAATCGGAAGATAACAATAAACCAGAACACTACACAAGAAAGCACAACTGGCAAACGTTAGTAGTAATCTGACCATGACTCTTCGGATCCCCGAGATATTCTGAGAAAATATGTACAGCCCCATTCGTCGCAGCTCCGGATTCTAACATTGTACGCTATATGCCTGTGTCACTTTTGAGAATTGGTAATGCTAAAGTAATTAAAGTCTCACCTGTTCCATTTTGTTGCTGTCATTCCTTCTGTCGTCATATGCCTGCCTGCTTTCTTCCATTTGCTCCCTGGAAGGGTCCCTCCTTAGGCCAGAGCTTGCTTCTTCAGTTTCAGAGCAGCCCGGTCTCTCTGTTAGAAACTGCTCCCAGAACTTGTCGTTCACCACCACAGGAGCTTCTGTACCACCTCGAGCATCACCTTGTGTCGTCTCATCTGCTGTACCAGCATCACATGTTGTCTTTTGGTTGTCGTCGAATCGTCTGGCAGTGCCATCATCCTTTTCCATGCTGGCTGTGGTTGCCTCTGTTGGGTTGCCTCTCCCCTGGTCTAGAGTGCTCCCATTTGCATTGGAGACTTGATCTCTGTCAACATCCATCGAGCATGACGCAAGAGTGAGGCTCAGATGGCATGGTAAGAGCCCATCATCATTTACAGCTGATGTAAAGCAAGAATTTTTCGCAGGGCAGATGGACGTCCCAGTATCAGAGAGTTCCATCATTTGTGGCACCAGTGGAAGGCATTCGATTCCCATTCTGTCGCACGTTGGATGCTTTAGGTGAGGGCTTCCATTATCTTCATGTGAGCTTTGAGTGCTGAGAGATATAAGACTGCTCTCTGTCATCGTGGGACACAGTCCCAACTTAAGTTTATCAGAGAAGTTCTGGTTCAAAAGATCTTGCTTGGAAGTGTTGCTATGATCATCATAAAAGCCAGTGGTTTCTGTAGTTTCGGTGCTATAATCCAGCCCAGGTAACCTTCTCTTCTTGTGGAAAGCATCTGTGAAGATTGAAGATGCCTTGGCCATCTTAACAAGCTTATTGACAAAATGAGGGTTCTTGCTAGCCTGCTGTAAGAAGGCAATCATCTTGGACTGCCGCTGCTCCATGTCGAGCACCCGCCGCTCAAGATCTTCAATCTGGATCATGGCCCCTGACTGCTGCTGATTGAACTTCCAGAGGTCATCCTGGAGGGAGGCTTTCTCCCGAGTAAGTCTGTCAATTTCATTCTCAAACAATGCACGCTCATTATAAGGCAATGCACCTGATTGAAGGCTGTGGCTGTGTATAGGCTTTCTTCTGTGGATATTCTTCAGATGGTGCTTCTGTCCCTTGATAAAATACTCATTAGCAAATTCCCATCGCTCCGGATCTATTTTATGAAACCCCTGCAGCATTGACAAATGACAACATCTGAAAAGGTCTTCTTAGTTTAGATTCTAGAGGAATTACACAGACATTGCCAAGGTGATTTCACCATTTGCTATGATCACCAGTTGGAATCATTGTGAACAAAAAATCTAGGAACTGTGTATTGTGATCTAATCAAAATATAAGAATTCATAACAAACACCAAAAGACAAAGATTTTGGGTCAAATCCATCATTTGTCACAAGCCAGCGAATATCACACTACGTTAACACCAAGGTGATGGAACACCTACAAGGATTTCAACAAACGCGCAATATAAAGAGTAATGTATCAATAATTTCATATCATAATATTACAATTCTACAGTAAAAGACAATTGCTTTGCGCCACACTCTTTTACATGTCAATTCAATAGATCAGGAAGACAGGAAATGCAAATCCAAGTAGACAAACAGACATAGCTCATGCTTAGATATTATGTAGGTAGTGTGCAATTGCCAGGTCAATATCAAATTTTTAATTTACCAATTTTAATAATAACTTGGAACCTAATAGCTACTGCATAGAAGTGAAATGGCTGAACCATAAGTCCTAAGTCCCAGACCATGAAACCTTAAATCCGCACTCTGAACACTGATGAATAAAATTGCATACACAAACTTTTCTAATGTGACAATTTTAAGGGGATAACTTCATGGCCTCAATGTCTACTTAGATCTACTACAAAAGCTCCCTCATTGCTACCAAACAACAAAATACCACTCAGTACCAGGGCACCTAGTCTCCACTTTTCTGATGTTGAAAAACGGATTAGAAATAATATTATATTATCATTAAATTAAGTAACATATACAGTTCCAAGATTTTTTGTTCACAATGAATCCAAAGTGATCTTACCAGTAATACCAAAATGTGCAATGTACTGCACGCCTTCTTCTGATTAAGTTCAATAAAGGTTAACATTTTTTATGCCATCGCATAGTTGGATAGCCCCTAACGTGCAATCGCTTGGTCGCCTCTTCCTCATTTGCCATAATAATTGCTCTGATATTGTCTTATATATATGCCATAGTTAAAAACTTATCCTTTTTGCAAAAGCTATATAAACATTCCAAAAACAATCTAAAAAATACAGTGTTATAAAATATGCAATGTTTCCAATCAATATTTTTTTGGTTTTTACAAAAGTTTAGCGCTGAAAACATTTTATACATGAAAGAATTATCTTTAAAATACCAAAAATGAACATTTAGGCTCTGTTCTTTTGAGCTTAACAACTTAACGTCTTAACAGCTTCAACAACTTATCTACGTTTTGAAAAGACATACGTTTTGGTTTTTTGAGTCCTTTTTTGCTGTCTCGAAGGTGGGTCCTAACGCTTTAAAAAGTAAGAAACGAAATGAATCCGAATCTATCCTAACGCTTTAAAAAGTAAGACAAACGAAATCAATCCAAATTTCGAGGCTACCTTGGAAGTTCTTGAAATTCAGTCATTTCAGTTGTTCAGCCATTCAGATCAACTGTCTTAAATTGTTGCATACTTTAATAGTTCTTTTTTTAGGATTTTTGAAATTTTACGTAGCTTAAACCAAAAACATAAGTTTTCGCCAATGGTACATAGGGCAAGAATGGAACACTTGCAAAGTTGCAATGCCATAGAAGAGATAAGCCTTTAAGTAATGGCACGTAAGGTATTAGGCCGCTCTATGGCATGTAAGGTATTTTCTCTTCAAAAAAGCAGAGGAATGAAATTAAACATGTTTGAACCTAAAGCTTACCAATCACTTGCACAAAATAAACAATTCAATAAAATGTTACTGCACTAGTTTCCAATCAAGACGTTCACTACCACATGAAGTTTATACTAATTTTAAAAGAAATGCACTGAATTAAATTGAACATATCGATGAAAGGTGAATAACAAAAACATTTGATACCAAACACCTAGTACCCTCTTGGCCTATTGTGTACAGTCATCCCAAATCATCATCAGTGTTTACTGTTTAGAACCCAAAAACTTCTTTTTGGATTTTTACTTGCACTAGTTCAGAACCATTAAAGTCATCTCTCCACATATTAAATTCATATATCTAAAACACAATCTGACTAGCATCGAATTTGAGTTCCACCCCAAACATCAAAATTGATCATGACACTAAAATCCTCGTCCCAGCAATCATGATCATAGAACCAAAACTCACTCCATATTCTAAATTAAACAGGACCCAAGCCTTAGCGTAAAGCTTTCATTCAAGAAAAGCACGCTCCTTGGTTTTGGTGAACGCAATAACTGACGCAACCTCCAACTAGCGCACATCAAGATAATACCTCACAAGAATTTCATTTCCACAGCACCACAGAAGACCAAAAAACTTCGCATGAACTGCAAAAAAAATCGAACTACAGAATACATAAATCCACATTCTAGATTATAGACCGGACTAACAACACGGACATTTCGGCACCTATCACCGTCGATACTGAATCAAACACCCCCACCAAGATCAATCTTTGAAGCCGAATTCTCCAATCCAAGAAGCGGAACCCAGCCAATTCCTCGCGCCTGCGCAATTTTGGCGCCTAAAATTCCAACCAGGACCTACTCACTGCCCAGGGCAGATATCCCCAGTGCCAGACGGACGCCACATGGACGGCGCGCACCAATTAAGGGTTCACGAGGAGGAGGAGGAGGAGGAGGGGGGAAGCGAGCGACGACACGCACGTAGGTGTTGAGCTGGCGGATGAAGCTGGAGAAGTTGCTGTGCTTGAAGTAGGTGGGCAGCAGCCGCGCGGCGAACTCCGGCGGGTCCCAGACCACGAAGCTGGCGGCGGACGCTTCGCTCCAGGACACCACCGCGTCCGTCGACGGGTCGTCCACCATCTCGTACGTCTTCTGCAAGAACGGCGCCGGTCCGCCCCCGCTCCCTCCAGCGGCGGCGGCGCTGCCACGGGCGCCGGCCCCACCGGCGGCGACTTCCATGCGATGCGATCAGGCGCGGCGCAACGGCGGGCCGAGCGGTGCGACTCGGGGTGAGGTGGGTGGGAGAGACCGGTAGGGGGATGACTGGCTTCTTGCCTTCGCACTTCTTCTGTGTTCGGTCTCGGCCTCTCGGGTTGGCTGGGTTTGGTATGATTTGTTTTTTCAAGAAAAAATGGTATAAATTAATCATCTTAAAGGTAAATGTTAAATCTAGTTTTTTTTTCCTGTTAAAAAGTCTTTGTGTGCGCCTGTTCTAAAAAATAGTCTTATGTACGCCAGCATGTGGGGGATTAGGCCAGACTAATCCTTCAGGAAGATTCGGAATTCTCTTTCGTTTGGGTCCAACGTTGACCTTTAATTGCATTTGTTATTACATAATAATATCGGTCGGACGTCCGATAGATTAAAAAAAAATTGGATGTTTATTTTACAACATAGACATAATATTGATGAAACATGAATGGTGTACCGCTGAAACTGTGCAACATGTTGATGAAATATGAACTACATATCAATGAAAATGACAGCGATAAAAAAATATTAAATATGAGCGAAGAGCTAATAAAACATGCTAACAGACCTAACGAAACATGATATAATGTCGTTGCCCTAGACACATTGACAATTTCTAGGGGCACCCCATGAGCAAGCTTGGTGTTTAGCCATGGGAATGCTTAGGGAAGAAGAAGAGGATATAGATCAAAGGAGAGCTTGGAGAAAAATAAGCTTTGTGGAGCATTTTATTATTTTGGGGATTATTTCCACCGTGTCCCGACAATGGACAACCCCAACGTCATTTACTTGAGCTAGATAACTAGCTTTTAGGAGCCCCCATGAGTAATTTTGGGGCTGCTACACATAAAGCTCAAGGGGAAGAAGGAGAAAGTTGGATATGGATCCATGGGAGTGTGGGAGAGGAAGGCTTGGGGAGGAATAAGATACTCTTATTTTTGCTTTATTGCCTTTGGATATTTTCCGAAGTCCCACACAAGCCCTTCGGGGCACTTATATCGCCAAGGTGGGACCGTGGGAGGGCTCTTCTACCATCATGTCCTCCCACTTGCTCATTTGGCGGCGTTCGCCTATTTGTAATGCAGCTCATAGAGATGCCTTTACAATTCATTGATCTTATCCTCTTTCTACATATGTATTTTGCACCTTTTATCCACGGCAAGCCTAAGGGATGGGGTATCCCTATATCATATGTCCAACATCAAATAAATGTTCAAACATCATGCTCCGCATGTTGCGTGATTGTTTGAAAAAATTACCATACACAAAGCGAGATAATTCATGAAAATAAAAAAGAATTTTCCAACCAAACCTAAATATTTCATATATACATGGACGATGTTTCATGAAGAAAACAAGGATGCATCCAATGAGCTCCCATGCAAGTCATGCTCTCGGATACAACTGCCAAACTTGCTTCCTCTATGTCAAACTTCCCTGTGAGCTAAGGATCCACAGCATTGAGGATGGCTTTGTGAGCTTGAGGATGATATCCACCACCAAGATCCGATGTCTATGGCGGCGCTCATCAAAGGAAAGCACCAAACATCTAGCGGCGTCTGTTGGCCTAGTCAGCAGTGTCCCATACTCGTGCGTAAAAGCGAGAGAGAGAGAGACAATCGCAGCTATGGATAAGAATAAGAAGTGATTCAGAAAATTCAAGCTAACTAGGCATGTGCCGCGGAGGGGTGGCTCCAAGTGCACTACATTTGATCTCTCTGACGTATGGCACCAAGAATTTCCCCACCAGCGTTCTGCGTTCATGAAATTTCCTCTACAATGGCAATAATACAAGTTCATTTTTGTACCACCTAAGGGTGGATTCGAGTCGATCCTGTTGGGCTTTTGCCCCTTTTTGGGCCGGCCCACATAAGAGAATAAGAGAGGGAGAGAGATAGGAGCAGGCAGGGGGAGGCGTGCTCGCCCCGTTCGTGCCCCAGCTCTAGGGCTGAGCGGCGGCGGCGCGCCGTCTTTCTCGGCGTCTTGGGCTCATGGCGTCGTGGCCGTTGTGGCTGAGCATCTCGGAGGGCCGATGGCGGCTCTACCCTTTTAGAGGCCGCAGCTTCCTCTCTCTCTGGGTCTGAGTTTTCTCGGTTTTCCCTTCTCCTCTCACTCCTCTCGCGACCCTGCTTTGTTCGGTGGTTCGCCGGACTCGGCCGGCTTCTTTGGTCGGCTGTCATTGGAGGAGACCGTGCAGCTCTCCGTCGATCTGGCGCTCGGTGGCCACGAGGTGGTCGCCGTCCTCTTCTTCTCCTTCTTCGCTCCTCGGGTTCCTCCTGTGGCCTTGGTGCGGTGAGGATTTCGCATCGTATCTCGGATCGTTTAAACTTGCGGTGCCTAGCACGGCGATTTGATTTCTAGGGCGATTGCCTCGCACGCTTTGCCTCGGCATCGTTGGCTCGGATCCAACGCCTTTGTAAGAACTCTCCTTCCCTTCTTGTCTAGTGGACCGATTTGGTTGTTTCTGGGAGACTAGCCTTCGAGCTAGAGGCCGTGGTACCAAATCTGGATGCACTGTGTTGTGGCACTTTTATTTGTTCGATGATGATTGCAATGTATGAGGCATAATAATCATTAAATAAGAATTTGCTAGACCGAATAATAATGCTCTTAATCTTCCCGCTTGTGCCTCTATGTGTGCTGTCTAGTGCTAAGTACCTGGGTTATTTGGTTAATTAATCTGGTTTACTACATGCTGATTACTCTGAAGAACTTGTACTGGTTGAGCCTTTCACTGGTTATT
The DNA here is from genome assembly GCA_036346415.1 of Raddia guianensis. NCBI lineage: Eukaryota > Viridiplantae > Streptophyta > Magnoliopsida > Poales > Poaceae > Raddia > Raddia guianensis. The sequence continues at coordinate 33,025,572 of CM070535.1, forward strand.
GTAGTGTATGTAGTTGCTGATCAGATCTGTTTGGAGTCTATTTTGTTTGGACAAACAGCCACTGTGATCTTTTAATTCTTGGTACTTCCTGAGGCATCTTGGACATACACATAGAGTTCATCCTAGCTGTTTTGATATAGAGCAGTACTGTTTAAGGCTTGTGTTCTTGTTTTCAGATTATTTAACCTGTGATTAATATGCCCAAATTTGGTTGGATGGCTAATTTGTTTAGCAACCCCTATTTGCAATCTGAGAACAACATCATTAATAAAATCTTGAGCTTATTGCTAGTTTTATTACCTTGGGCAGCATTGAATCCTTTTGAATACATCATGTATTTATATGTCCTTTTGGTCATCTTTGTGGAATACATGCTATATGATTCAATTGGCTTGCATTTAATTATGGCTATACTCGTTTTGGAATGTTGTATTATCTTGCTCATTATGCTAATTTTGCAATAGATCCTGAGCAAGCTTAGCCTTTCAATGCTCGAGCTCGGCTCGGGCTTAGCTCGAATCAGCATCGAGCTTAGGGTCAAGCTCGAGATCGAGCTCGATGAAAGCTCGACTAGGCTTGAGATCGGCTCGGTTGAGCTCAAATGAAGGGATTTGTGACGTTTTAAGGGGAAATGTGACTATATAAGCTCAGTTGGACTCGATTTCAAGCTCCAGCTCGGCTCGAATTGGTTGAAGAATTAGATTTAAAGAGAGAAATATGCTATGCAATGATAATTGTTCAAGCTCGGTTGGGCTCGTTGAAGGCTCGAGATCGAGCTCGAGCTCGGCTCGAATAGAATCGAGCTTGGGACCGGGCACAAGATCGGCTCGTTTAGCATTCGAGCTCGATCCGAACTCGAGTAGCTCGTCGAGCCCGAGCTTTTGGTCCAGCCCGACCTAATGACTAATGCAAAGGTTGGGATGTTTGGTTCATAACCAATTTTGCCCCATTAAATCTTGCAAATAGCTGGCACGACCATTAAAAGCTTAAGAATTTTCTAACTGAAACATCCAAAAAAATGAACTAAGATGACAAAAGTCGCCAATAACAGGACAAAAAACTTGCTAACCAGCGGTAACAATCCAACATAAATCATATTCAGTCAACTCTCAACACTATGAATAATTAGTGAGGCAACCATCATCGGTAGTCATTGGCTGTGAGAATACGTCCTAACCTTCCGACGACCATGCCACATATTGGTAAGGTCAGGTAGATAAATTTGGTTATAAACGAAACACACCCAAGACCCTTTTAAAAACTAAAATCTTTCTCCCACTAACGTAGAAAGGGGCTATCTTTAATTAATTAAGATTACCGGAAAAAAGTTTATTTGAATCCTAGTGCCAATTTTGCAATAATGTTGAAGCAATCAATCATCCTTTTTTTAAAAAAAAATATTCTGCTTACAAAAGCAGAATTGTTTTTTTTTTAAAAAAAAATGATGTATCTTGTTTTTAAGTTTTATAGAGCTACCATGTATTTGCTACTCGACAAGATCTTGTAATTTCTATGGTACGTGCTAAAAGTTTGTGAATGTTGTTGTTTCCATCGTTGAGGCTACTACTCCTTCGCATGATCCACACGTTGCTCAAGGTGCTTTGCTCTTAAATGTGTCCCTGGAATTGTCAACTCCGGCGTCACCGAGCTGCCATGGTTGCTCGCCGGAAAAGCTTGCTGTCATCCCTACGAACATCCTCCGCCGCTGATTCCGCCACCCGGATACTCCTTTCCACGTCGCCGACCTTATCCATCACCTCGCTGCCCCTACATCACCGCCTCTCGCCGTGGATTGCTCGTCGCTGTCCTCGTCCCCAAGCCGGTCATGGCTCCAACCATTGCCGTCCGCATTCACCTATAAAAAGCACCCCGACCGGCCACGGAACACCCCAAGCCACCTCCCGAACTCACTCTTTTGCCCTCTGCTCCACCGTGCCACCCAGTGGCGGACGCAGGACAAAAATTTAGGTGGGGCAAGACAAAAACCATTGTTTGGCTACCAATAACCATTGATCAAATAATAACACAAACTAGTTAAACTATAGGACCACAAATCCACAATAATAACAAATTGATAACGAAAATACAAAACAGTAACGCAAAAGTTAAGTGATAATAGTATAATACCATGTATTTTACAAAACGATGATTGATGTAGATACTAGAAAGCCTTTTAGCCGCACCAAATCACCAATAAAAATTCAATCTACAGTTAGAAAAATTGTATATTAGAGAAACTATCAAATTCACATATGACATTAGCAATTTAGCATTTTAGAATTCACATAGTATCTGAGTGAGGCAGAATTCCAGAAAATTCTCTGAATTTAGCAACACATGCCATAGCTAACACAGGTGAATAATAGGGGATTCTAGATTAGGGATGAAAAAGAAGAGGCGGGTAGTTACCCACTTACGGGAGGACTGGAAGAGGGACCGGTGGGTGGCGGCAAACAGCCGGGCAGGGTGGACCGGTCACCGGTGGAGCTGTGGAGGAGGGAGAGGCGGCCGGCCCTTACTGTTGGCCGGGAGCCGGGAGGACGGAGGGTTGGAGGAAGGAGAGGCGGCCGGCGGGCGGTGCTTTCGAGGCAGTGGGGCCGGCCGAGGCGGGCGGCCGGAGGCGTCTTGATGGTGGTGAAGAAGCGAGACGCAGAGTGACCGGCTGGGCTGAGACCTGAGGGAGTGAGGTGAGGGGTCTGTGAGGGCATTTGCTGGGCCTGGGCTGCTGGGATTTGGGCCGTCGGCTAGTTGGGCTTGGCTGGGATTTGCTCCACCTAAATATGAATTTCGCAATATACTCATATTAGGTATAAGGGAGCTAAAAATTAATGTGGGGCCACGGCCCACACTGCCACCACTATGGGTCCGACCTTGGTGCCACCCTCACCGCCGCCTTCTTCCTCTTTTCCGGCGAAGTGCCGTCACGCTAGACCAAGCCTCCTCAAGCCTTGATGCCAACACAAAAAAAGGGTGCCACTCGCCGCTGCGAAGCCACTGCCACCCTCTCTAACCATTGGCAACCACCGGAGCTCCTCCCAAGACTTCGCACGTGAAACCCCGCTATCCCACCTCACCTTCCTACCATCTCAGTTTGCCCTTGAGCTCCACCGATACCACCACCACGCTTGCCTTACCTCCAACTGCGCTACCCAAGTGTCAACTTCCCTGGCTCCGGCCGCCACTCGCCGGCAACGCCATCTTCCTCACCAGATCCCCCTTTTCTCATTTCTCCCTCTCACTTGCGATTGGGCGGCTCTCTCCAACAGGCTTTTAAAGCGCCCTAGCCTAAAATAGAAAACAGATTCCTTCCGTGTGTTTTAATAGTGTTCTTATTCCGTCCTCTAAAATAAAGAATTCCTCTCCATTCTTTTATATGTAGGGATTCTCTTTCCTTCCCCTATACAATTATTCGTATAGGGAACGCTATTGGAGATGAAATATAACGAAAAAATCTTTTTAAATGAAGCCTATATATGACGCTACAAGGGGATTACTGCCAGAGACAGCCTAACCGTCAGTTGCCTATCTCCAGCCCGCACCCTTCTCTCTGCCATTTGGGCCCCACCAGTCACTCTTCCGAACTAACCCACGCACACCAACCTGCATGCAAATGGGCCAAGCCAACACTGTAGCCAAAAGGATTAATTATCTTCTATTATTTATTTAAAATAGTAAAAACCTCTACAATTAATTTTTTTTAAAAAATTTAGAATTCAATATAATATTTTTAAAAATATAAAATAACACCTCTTCAGTAATAAAATCGTTTAAATAAATTCTTTTCTCCCCCTTTTTAGAGGGAAAACATTTCAAAAATTCAGAAATGTCTCCCAAAATTCCCAAAAAATCATGACAACTATATTATCACAAATAATGCAATAATTTTTTTAATATTTTCACCCTATATCCTCAACAATTTTCATCTCGCAACTCAAGTAATTCTGTCATCGAACCTAATCTCTAGAAATTGGTTGATCCACACATAAAATCACACATACACTAGCAATAGTATCTTGCTAACCGGACAACTACCAGAGTACTGTCAATATCACCTTTTATTATCCCCATCTATGTAAAGAAAAATACTCTAAAATAATTAAAAATCGTACAACCCATCACCATCTAAGTTAGCCCTAGGCTTTTTTTTCCAAAAAATCTCACTTATATCGATTTTCCATGCCTCGTGCATTTTTATTTCGATTTTGGATTGAATATTTATTGGATCTTTCCTCTGTTATTCCTATTTTACAGACGACGATTTGAATGACCCTGGATCAGTTAATCAGGAACATCTGGAAGATCTATTAGGATTCGAGCAAACTATAGAGGAAGGCAAGTTTCCTATCCTTAGATACACTTTAAAATTATTAATTCTTGTTATTTATTAATTCTTGTATTACTTTTTAGCTATTTACATGTGAAAGTGTCTTTGTTATAAATATGGTACGTATCATTTTATTCAGATTAGTTAGTCCAAGTTCCGCCACCAAAGGCCCTCGTAAAATGATTAAAAATTATACTACCCTAGCATAAGAAATCAAAATATGTATATATTTCAAAAGGTATGATAGAATCACTGTCCATATGATAAGGCAACTTATTGATACGGAAGCGGGCGTGAATAAGATGAAAATGTTTAGCCACAAGTCATTATCAAGGTCATTGTAATGATTTTGTGGATGAAAAATTGTCTCGGGTTTTCGAATGCTTGCGGTTTCCGCATTACTAGAGCAAGTGAGTCCTATCAAGGTTACCGTGGTGATGGTGCAAAACACTATATAGTGGGCCTCCTGAAGTGGGTCACCAAGGTGATCGTGCGGAGCATGGCATCATCGAAAATTTTTCTCAGTGCATGTTGTAGCTCCAAAATACGATGCAAGTGGGTCACTCAGTTGATCGTGCGGAGCATAGCATTGTCGATAACACATAGGCAGTACGTAGCATTGAAAAATTAGGGTTATTCGGAATAGAAATAACATAAATTTCCACCCATCCATATTATCGACCAATTTATGGGTAAACAAGTTCTGCAGAGCTGATAACAAAATCATTGATTGACCCTACTTCAATATAAGAAGTTATATCAACTGAGTGTTGTTAATTCTATTACAGATTAATTCATACTTTTTCAGAAAAAGGAGTTGGGTCGAGGCCTGATGGAAAGGAGATAGAATTTTGCACATGGTGGCACGACACTAGGGCGGGTGGGCCCGATGTGACGATGGGAGATTAGGGGGCGGAGCGGCGAGGGCGGTGCACGGATACCCCATTCGCTAGTCGCTCTGGTCGTATCAATGGGATATAATATAATGACATGATTCACACAAATGCATGTCATTCCTACACCAAATTCAGTTCACCCTTAACACTTTTTAGACAATTCCCGATCTATGCATGTCCCGTTAAAAAGAGAACTTCCAGAAATTATGAGATGTAACAGCAAAGCAATTACATGATTGTCCACTGAAAAGAAAAAAAGAAGATAGATATATAAGATAGAATCAACTGCAAACGCTCATGCAACACAATTCAGCAAATCAAAAGGACATTATTTTTCAACGTAAAATAAAATTATAAGGTGACGCTGAAAATTCATCTTTTTACAAGCCAAAGTCAAAGCTGTACGATGTAGTACCATGTAGTACTTTGTAGTTATTTCTACGAAGTTTTAAATGGTCCTTCAAGAAGTTCCTAAAATATTTGTTTAATAATTTTTAAACTCTTCAAAGACTCTCTCAACATGTCACAACTTTTTAGATTAAGCTGAAAAGAACAAGGCACACAGAGTATATCAACAATAGCACGTTAAGAAGTGCTAAAACATTTTATATATCACAGTACACACAGATCAAAATTTCCATCCATTGTAACTGGAATTTCAGTTTTTTGTATTAGCTAGTGCTTCAGTTAAACAAAACTTGATGAATAATAAACTCACCAGGTTCGACTATTCGTGAAGTTTAGCGCATTTATGTCCACCGATTTGAGTACAGAAATTCCTTCCAGGAACATCAACCGATATCACTTAGCCTTGGCACTCTCCTCAGTAGCTTTAACTTGCTGAGTCACAGGCTGAATTCGTTCCTCAGTAGCTTTAACTTGCTCAGTGACAGGCTGAATTCTTTCATAACGTTTCCTTGTCAGTGTCTCCCCTTTAAGAGCAGCAACATATCTGTCATTTGTGTCCTCCTTCCTTTGCAGCTCACCAAGAAACTCTGCCAATCTCTCTCTGTTCACTTGCCCCATCATCTGTTTTGACAGGTATTTATAATTTACTAATTTTGTGGCAATGAAATAAATAAAATATTTACAAGGTTAAATAAAATGTTTGGATATACAAGTTACCAAACACAACAAAATTTGCATAAACAATGACACCTGTAATGATAGTACCAGGGAGGAAGGGAACATGGCTTAACAAACTTGAATGTCAACTCTGTTGGAAAGTAAGTATACACTTATAAACATCTTCACATGCACTTCTCTACTAGTAAAGAGTGACGATATACATTCCGAGTATATAGAACCTTAAATATGCTTGGCAACATGATGCAGCAAATATTTGACATGGCATCTGCAGACTGGACAAGGAACATGTGAACAAGCAAGAAACCACTGTAAGATATGTAATACTAGGCACTTAACTACGCTTGTATGTCACTTTTTCTTCCACCCTGTTCTCATTCAATTTGCTAATTTAATGTAATTGTGTTGCTAACAAGGGCTGCAACTCGAGTTTCTTCTCCCTCATGCTGGAAGAAAAAGACACCTCTCTCTTCTTTGTTTTCTATGACAGATGGGGCACTCCAAATATACTTCAAGAAAGGGCTGATGCAGACCTTTTTTTTGGCAGAACTGTATGCAAAACCACCTTAGTGACTGCTTTACATATTTTAGGGAGCACTATACATAGTTTGCAGATCAAGGGGTAAGCAAACAAACTGTTATACATCAAGGGGTAAAAGATTGTAACACTTACCAAGCAAGAGATTGCACATTCAGGGCATGTTTAATGATGAACCCATTTCATACACATTTGTAGTTTCCAACACTGTAGTTATAGGGTAGGGATTAAAATATAGAGAAATATAGGGAAAAGTAGGATAATGATTAAAAAGTGGATGAATAGCAAGCAGATACAGAGGAAGGCTGTGGCGGTGGCGCAAGCAGATGCAGGGGGAAGCAGTGAAGCAGATGCAAAGGAAGACGGTGACGACAGTGCGAGCAGATCCAGGGGGTGGGAGTGATGCGAGCAAAGATGGGGGAGGAGGGGCCGCGTCACGGCAAAATATGTTGTAGGGCGGCAGCTGGACACAGGCATTGAGAAGTACATCTTTGTTTTGGAGATTATTACATTGAAATAACAGTATAACACTCAGGCACTCGGTGGAACAATACAAAGGTCCTTAAAGTTCTTGTGGTAAACTTGTTGGACAAATCTGATATCTTGTACTATCCAATTCAAGCACTGATTAACTTGGGAAGGAAATGGAACGTCACGGTATGTATTTTCTGCGGAAATAGGGAGCTGCCTCCTTTTCTTTTCTTTTCTTTACATGAGTCCAGTACAAAAGATTCCTATTGTGAAAATATTTGAATGGTGTAACTTGGTAAGTGAATCCAGAATTTACTTGGGTAAACGCTAAAATATATATGAATGAAAAGGAGCCACCTCTAACCAACAGTGGAAACCCTTACCCCTCCTTTGTGCCAATTATGCCAGGAAATCAGGACCATGAGAGTGGAGTTAAACATCCCTTTGATGATGCAGGGAGGATGTTTGGCCTAACTAGGTAATTCAAACCTAGACGTCACACCTATCCCATCCAAATAATAGTACTTCCACAATTTCCTCAGCAATCAACTCTAAAAGTTCTTCAGTAAATACTTTTGAAGTGCAAGGACCTAACAGCTTTGGAATTACAACAGCTTTTACACCCCCTAGTGCCAGAGCAATAGGAAATTCATGATAAATTGGCCATAGTTCCAATGCTTCTGGATGTTATTAGGGACGGAGAGACAAATGTAATGCGAATTGTTTGTATGGAACAGTCCCGTAGGGTCATATATAGACTACACAGGGGAATCCCTGGACAAAAAACAAAAGACTACATTACCCTTACATGGGGAAAGGACTATTATACCCAAGGGTAATTGAAACTTCTATTTGCAAGGTTAATTGAAACAGTATATGCCAAGCTTGCTCCTTCAATTCCATGCACAGTTTATAGGTCTAGCAATCTTCAACAAACCTGTTAATGATAACAACATGTTTTGAATGTTTGCAGCCTAAAATGAAATAGAATATGTTATTTGCTATTGGGATCCAATGTGCTCCAATGAATCTCAATTCACCTTCTACTATGCCTGGTTCTCCTAAGCAAAAAGTGGCAAGAAAATTGATTTATGGAGGCTCTACAATTGAAAGATCGTAAGATCTTATCTAGCCAATGTTACCTTTTCACATGAAAAGGCAACGGCTCGCAGAGAGCAACCATGCCATAAACGATGGTCGAGTCTCCAAGGATCATATTGGTATCCAAGCCTGCTTTGGGTGCTCTGTGATTGTCATGCGAGCGCTCAAACTTGACCGGTAATCTTGCTAACTACGACCTCCAAGCGTCAAAGCTACAAGCAATAGCCTTCGGAAACTTCCGTTATCACCTCTGAATCCACCTGTCATTGGACTTAACAACTAGGCCACGAGCTCATTATCCTCCCTGCGCTTGAGGTCATGTTCAAAGTTGACCGAGGTGGGTAGGAGTAGGCGTCCTCCTCCAGGCATGTCTGGTCCGGGTCAACCAAACTTTCCAACACCAAAAGCAGAAGCTAACAGGTAGGGAGTACAGTAGGTTGTCCTTGTGCTCTACTTTCACAAGGGGCAATGGATCACATTCTAGCGGTAGTGCTTTGCTCTGTGGTCACTATGAAGACAGGATGGGGTTGCAGTAGGAGCCTGTGTGGTGGTCATTGGCAAAGTGAAAAAAAAAAAAGGCCTGTAGCTCTAGTTAAGAAGAGGTTATTCCAGCTTGGGTTGTTGGGCCCTTTGATGGTTGTTTGACGCAGTGTGGAGATGTTCCCCAGGGCGATAGCTTAGCTTTTCACCAAATATGGCCTCCTCACTTGACACCATTCTTGTGTAGTTTCCGCTGTGTTTGATCTCCTTGAAGCACCCAGTCAAGGTAGGAGCGTAGGACGGGAAGGTTCGTTTACTCGGTTGGTAGGAGGTAATGTGAATTTAAGGTGAGGCTGGAGGGGTCGAAGAAGGCTACAGGACTTTACGATATTAGCATAGGTGAAGGGTTCAGGCGGGGGTTGGTGGCCTCTATTAGTGCAGCATTTAGGTGCAGGTCCAATGCACAAGTGAACTGTGGCAGAGGGCAGCACTTGGAGTGTACCTTGAAGCCCTGACACTGGATTGGTTCCATGCCTGGTGATGAGTCCTGCATTAGGAGCATACACAAGCTTTTGGCATCACACACCAAATCCAGATCTGGATGGTGACAAAGCCATAAAGGATGTACATAGTGGAATCCCTGAGCAGACATGGACGAGCATAGGAAGGGGACACAGGAGGCATGGTCGATGCCACCGAGGTAGGAGGCAACAACGGTGGAGGAGTATGGCAGTGGGGCTGGTAAGAGCCATGGTGGCAGCGCGGATGGAACATGCTAGCTAAATAGAGACAAAGTACTACACATGTTACTCTATTGTCTATCTAGTTAATTACAATGTGTACTGGTTACTTGTAAGCCAAAGCTTTTCGGGAATAACAGATGAAGTCAATTATAGCCAACATGATGGCCAAGTTGCTACAATTCCACAAGCCACAGTAATCACTATTAAATATTAATCATGAATCAGTAAGGGAATTTCTTATAATCAATAATGCAATACAAGGGAAACCATCAAAACTTCAATTGAGCAATTGAGAATTGCTTACAGATTACCCATTTGCATTAGATAAGATCCATGATTGTAATAAATACCGGGTACAAAGAGCCCTAGGAAGGCAGAGAGGCCCCAGCGTCGGTGAGCGAAAAAGCAAGGCCCAGTGGCGTGGCGGAGCCCTCGAGAAGGCAGGAGGGCCCACGCGTCGACCAGGCGAAGCGAGGCCCAACGCTGGCGAGCCCCTCGAGAGGCAGGGAGGGCCCCACGCGTCGAGCGCGGCGAGCAAGGCCCAGTGGCGTGGCGAAGCCCTCTGGAAGCCACGAGGCCCAGCGCCCGGCAGCGCGTGCGTGGGCGAGCCCCTCTGGCGGCGCGGCGAAGCCCCACGCGCCGCGAGTCGCGTGGGCGAGCCCTCCGACGATGAGGCGAGGCCCCCACGCACCCGCGGGGCCAGCAGCGAGAGCATTGCGAAGGAGTCTTGGGGCGAAGACTCCCTCTGCGAAGAATGAAGCGCATTTAATAAGACATCAGCAGCGGATAGACAATGGAAGAAATGATTACCTTCTGATGACCCTTGCGGTCTGGCGCCACCGTCACTATGGCGCGAAAGAATTGACCGGCGAGAGAAGGTTTGCTTGAGGAGGCCGCCGTGTGAGGAAAGCGGCGGGGCCCTTGCAGATTCACCGGTGTATTTGTCTGGTCGAGGCCACTTGCTGGCTACTGCGAGGCGGCCTTGTGTAGCGTGGGCGATGTACGTTTTCGTCTCTTCGTCGTGTCTTGTCAATGTCTTCTGCGAGCATTTGTCTTGCCTACCCTCGCCTCTCTCCATGATAAAGCTTGTATAAAGGAGGAGGAGAGAGGAGAAAGGAAAAAAAGGAGGAGGAGCATTCGTGCATTCGAGACACTTTGTAAACACATTCCCGTTCAACCACAATCGAAAAGAGCTAAGGCTCGGCGGGAGTAGGACTATTATCCGCGAGTCCGAACACAGGTAAATCTGCGAGTCGCTCCTTGTTGTGCCCGACGCCAAATCGGATCGAGCTTGATCGAGTTGGCTAGCAGACTAAAAATCGACCGAGGTGTGATCCATGATGGTTGGCGGAGAACTTCGCCGTCGATGCGCCGCGCCAGTGGGGGCCATTAGCATCGGTTCAAGCTCTTGACCCTTCTTCAGAGGCGATGGCGAAGCGGCGATCCGCTGATGGAAGCGAAGCGACCGCTAGAGCCGTGGTCCCAGAGTCGGCAGCGGCGATGGCGGTGAATCGCCCGGCGGTGGCCGCCCCTAGAGTTGGAGCCTGGCGAAGCAACCGCCTCGGCCAAGCTAAGCGGCGCTGCCTCGGAAAGTGCACTCCGGCGCCGAACCTCCACGCGGCGAGCCTTGTTGGAAAACCACGGTTCGGTGACTCCGGACTTTCGTGCGGCGCGGTTGGTTGGCTTAGCCCATTACGTCGGCGCCGCCAGCAGCTGTGGTGCAAGTTTGGCGCGGGAACCGGCGTTTCGCGTCCTCCGTTCTTTGTTCTCAGCGCTCTCTCGCGAATCTCTGGTGAGGAGGGCGGAAAACGACAAAACGAGCGACCCTACGGGGGCTCGGCGAAGCGGCGTCTTGAGTGGCGCGATCTCGGTCCCCATCCGGAGGACCGCCACTTGTTGCATGGAAGACCTGCGTGACAAGCTCCGCAGGGCGACGCGCCGAAGGCGATCATATGTCGCCGCCGTCTTGAGACCCGACAAGAGGTTCCGAGAATGCCCGCGATGAGGTGGCGCTTCTTGGCGCCGCCTAAGCGGCGAAGCGGCGAAGCGAGACGCGTTCGAGGCGAGAGGCTCGGCGTCGGGTGCAGCGCCTTTTCTAAGGAGTCTGGCTGCCGCGTCCGATGGCCGGAGCAGTTTCGTCCGGCCCCATCGAAAAATCTGACAGCTCCACCAACCCCGATGAGTTTTGCGGATCTATCGGCGGTGATCGGTAGACTAGAGGTCGAGGAAGGTTGGCGAACTACTTTCCTTGATCTCATTGGCGAACCAGCTCGTGGCTCGTGAACACGCCCGGTCAGGTGGGGTCATGGAAGAGCTCTCGGGCTCTTCGTCACCAACTTCGAGGCACCTTCGAGCAACCGGGGTGAAGGCGACCTCATGCGTGGAAGCGAGAAGAAGGAGAGTCATTGCTGACTATATTCGGCGCTTGGTCGGTCCATAACACCGTCCCCGACATCTCATCCGATGCCGTAGTCACGGCATTCGGGAAGACGCCTCGAGACCTCAAGGTCAAAGAAGATGGCCACCCGCAAGATCAAGGCAGCGGAGAGCTCTTCGCTTAGCGCATAAGTCGCCTTCCAAGCGAGACTAAATATCCGCCTTGGCTGCTTGCGGGCTACCGCAGTGCGGCGGGCGGAACCTCGAGGAACCCGTGACAGGACAAGAAGAAGCGCAAAGCGGCCGAGACCAGGCGAGTCATGGCAGCCGTAACAACGGCAACAACAACACGACGACGATGACGACCAGCCGCAAGAAATGGCAATGAAGCGTAAGAGAAGAAGAAATCGCGGCGCCGGCGAATACGGTCCCAGTAAAGGCGGCCGAGAGCGGCGGCTACTGGCGTCGCCGTGGCGCGGCAACCCATGGCCGCGGCGAAGAAGCGAATCATCGCCCGTGAGTGGGACGGAAGGCCCTCTTGTCCCATTCACCGCAACAACTCCGCGACTTGGCGGATTGCCATGTCGTCGGCAAAATAATTAGACGAGCGAGTCCACGGCGGCAGACAGCGACGTCCGGCGGCAACAAGGGCAAGAGGCAACCGCTTGGTTTTGGCGAGCGGGCGCGAGTTTGCCGTCATCCACGGCGGTTTAGCCACCTATCCGTCCCACGCTAGCTTTAAGCGTCACGATGAGGAGGTGTCTTGCGCCGTGCTGACTTTAGCGGATGAGGCGGTGGCGTGGTCGGAAGCGACCGTCGCGTTGATCGAACCGATCACCCAACCAAGATCTGCCGCCCTGGGCATCTCCGTCGTGGTTGCACCCGGTCCGGAATGTAAAGCTAGAGCGAGTCTTTGGTAAACGGAGGAGTTCCTCAACCTCACTGTCACTTGGTCGCCATGGCCTCGGATCGGCGGAATGAACCGCCCAACCTTCCCATTCTTGACATCGGCCGGGTCGAGTCCGTCTCAAGCGTGATCTCCGGTAACCTTCGAAACTCGAACAACTTCACCGAGATGCTCGAGTTCGGTGGCGGACTTCGACCTCACTACAACGCCATCCTGGGTCGGCCGTGGCGACCGAGTTCATGGCGGTGTGCCACTATCGTACATGGTGGTGAAGATTCCGGCCACCGGCCCATCGTTTAAGTGGACCGCCGGAGGCGCTCCGTGCAACAAGGGCGCCTCGCGTTGGCGAAGCGATCGGTCTGAAGGCCGAGGCCTTGACTCAGGAGCTCTCTCGGCGAACCCGTGCCTCACGGTTCGTCGCGGAGGTTAAAGCGGTCTCACTGGCGAAGTCGAACCAGCGAACCGTTCGGGTGGCGCCTCTCTCGGTATAAATAGGAAGGCGCTCGTCTCCTCCTCCAGTCTAACGCAGAGCGTGTTTGCGTGGCAACCGTCCGAACATGGTGGGGTCCCGAGGTGATTGAGCACAAATTGGCGGCGTTTCGTATGCGACCGGTCATCTGAAGGTCGGAAGCAATTGGTGGAAGCGCCGAAGTTATCCGGCGAGGAGTGGACAAGCTCTTAAGGCGAGGTCGACGCGATGTCGCCCGTCCCAGTGGCTCGCGAACCCGTCCTCGTCAAAGAAATCAGCAGGCGTTGGAGGATGTGCGTGGACTTCACCGACCTCGACAAAGGCGTGCGAAGGATCCATACCAGCGCGCGTCGATCTCATCGTCGACTCAAGCTGCGGGGTGCGGCGGTTGTGCTACGGATCGCGCTCGGGTACCACAGTTAGCATGGCGAAGAAGATGAAGACAAGACCGCTTAGCCGTTCGCCCACGGGCGTCTCTCTACTCTAAGGATGGCGTTGAATTTGAAGAATCACGGGCCCAACCTATCGTGAGCCATGCATATCGCTCATCTGCTCCCAAATAAGGCGGAACACGGAGGTGTATGTCGATGATCACGGTGGTGAAGTCCAAGAATACGGAGGAGTTAATTGGCGACTGGAAGAAACCTTTACCAACTTTGAGGAAATCTTGCGTCAAGCTTAATCAGGAGAAATGCGTGTTCGCCGTTCAAGTCAGACAAGCTACTTTGGGATTCCTCGTCTCCCGGAGGGGATTAGAGGCGAACCGACAAGATCGCGTGATCGAGAACATGAAGCCCCGACGCGACTTGGCGGATCACGGTGCTTGGTGGTCGCTTGACCTCACTGGGCGCTTTATAGCTACTTTGGGGATAAAGTCTCCACTGCTCAAGCTCCTAAAGAAGACCAACCGATTAGTGGGCGGAGGCGCGCAGAGGCGTTCGGCAGTCTGAAGAAATATCTTACCTCCCGCCCGTCTTGGTCGCCCCTGACCCCGCGAGCCATTGATCCTCTACGTCGCGGCAAACCCCAGCGGTCGGTAGCAGTCTTTGGTGGCGGAAAGAGAGGCGTTCAGCGCCCATTTACTACGTCGGCAAGGTCCTCCACGGCGCCAAACAAGGTATTCCACAAAGCACGAGAAGATGCTCTACGCCGTCTTGGCAGCATCCCGAAGCTACGCCCGCTACTTCTTCGAGGCGAGAAGTCACGGTGTTGACCAAGTATCCCTTCGGGAGATCCTCTTCAACCGTGAAGCGACAGTCGCTTGCATAAAATAAACCATGGAAGCCGGTGGAATTCGATCTCAAATTCGCTCCCGAATGGCCATCAAAGAACAAGCTTCTGGCGGAGTTCATCGTGAGTGGACTCCGTGGACAGAGCCGAAGATACCCACCTCTCCATCCATGTGGACTCTCTTCTTGACGGCTCATTCAATTTGGAGAAATTTGGTGGCGTCGTCTGGTGTCTCCAGCGGCGATGTCATCCAGCATCTGGTAGTCTTTGGACTTCCAGCGCCACCAACAACGTCGCGGAGTATGAAGGGCCCTTTCATGGGCTCGGGGTAAGCCGACCTTGGCATCCGGCTTTACAAGTAAAAAGCGACTCTCTCACAGTCATCAACGAGTGAGGAAGGATTTCTCCTTTCGGATCCGTCATGGCGGCCTACTGTGGAGTGCGGCCGTTGGGCGGCACTTTGAGGTTTGGGCTTCGTGCGCATCCTCGCCGCGACAACTTCATGGCGGATGGTATCCCAGATGCCTCGTCGAGGCACTTTATTCATTTGGGGTCTTTGAAGAAAGACTTCTGTGACCCGTCCGTCCATGACCGATTCTGGCGGGGCGGCGCTTTCCACGCAGCTCCGCCTCTGGAGGAAGCGTCACCGATCTCTTCTGACTCCCGGTTAGAGGAGGCGGAAGAAGCTATTGAGGCGGTTGAAAGCGGAAGCGCGCCCGAGGCGAAGTCGTCGGCGACAATGTCTGAAACGTCGTCACGCTCGTCCGGGAAGGTCGATGGATGAATCCGATCCTAGCCTACTGCGGGATGGAGTGATCCCAGCGATGTGCGTCGGTGAGAAGATAAGCGCATAAGGCCAAGCGCTTCACATACAGTAGGTGGGGACTGTATCGCCCGGTAGCGCAAAATGGAGTTCTCTGAAGTCGTCGCTCGGGAGCGAGGAGTGAAATTCTCTCGAGATCCATGGAGGCATGTCGGGGAGCCATTGAGGCCGGGCGTTGGTTGGAAAAGCTTTCGCCCACGGTTTCTATTGGCCAGCTGCCTCAAGGATGCCTTCGGTGGTGAGGAGATCTGAAGCGTGCAATTTCATGCTAAGCGAGATCCAGCCGGCCCGGTAGCTATGCAAACCATTCATTTCTCTGGCCGTTCGCGATGCAGAAATTTGAACATTCTGAGCCCGTTCATGGGCGGCCGGAGATATGTACTTCATCTGTTCGCCGCCATCGACAAATTCACTAAGTGGGTTGAAGCCTGCGGGTCCGGCGATCACATCGCCAGCGGCTATCAAGTTTATGAAGAGCATCTTAAATCCGGTTCGGTGTCGCCAAGAGTCATCACCGACAACGGCCTTTTCGATTCACCGATTTCCAAAATGGTGCGAAGAGTTGGGTACCAAGTATGCCATTCGGCTCGTTCTTGTCCGAAAGCAATGGGCAAGTGGAAATGACGACGGAAATACTCAAGGAGCTCAAGACAAGGCGTTATTGCTGGAGAAGCGCGGCAATGGCGGAAAAGTTCCGCGTATTATGGTATGCGGACAACTCCAGCAAACCACCGGCGAACCCTTCTTCTGGTGTATGGCTCGGCGGTACTCCCATCGGACTCGCCTTGACTCCCAAGAGTGGCGGCGTTCAGCGAGACCAAGACCACGACCGCGTCGGGATGAAGTAAATCTCTGGAGGAGATCCGAGAGCGAAGGCGGCGATCCAGACGCCATGAAATATCGGCGGTTTATTGCCGCCGATTGTCAAGCAAAGCGGGTGTGTGTGAGAACAACTGGCGATGGGCGACCTCGTTACGCAAAATCCAGCGCGGGCAGGCGCAACTCGCTATCTCCCTGTGGGAAGCCCTTCAAGGTGGTCTCGATCTCACATGAGTTGATCGAGCTCGCGTTCAAGGGACCCAGTCGAATTGGCGAACACTTGGAACGTCGGCGGTGAGATTCTACCGTAGGTAGCGATCAAACTTTTTGGACTTACTTGGAGCCCGGCGGCGGTCTTCCTCGCCATGCGCTCGTACCGAAGCTGCGTTATACAAAGCCATCTTGATAAGAGATAAGTTCTGTCTCGCTGTAGGCATCTGTTTCTTTTGCCTCAAAATCTGTTAAAGCATTAGGTGAAAGTGGCGTGAAAAAAGTACTAAAAGCGAATGGCCCTAGTTCTGAGGACGAAACGCCTCGACTTCATGATTAGGCGGGCGAAGCGAATGAGCGGGTTCTACACTGTGTGTCGGCTCGGTCTGGCAATCGCATGTAATGACCGTGACTAGACCAGCTTCGGAAGTTAAGTTCTCGCCCGCGATGTCTAAGTCGGTTATGAAAGAGGCCATAAGGGTTGAAGTAACGGATGCACGAGGAAAAAGCGCTCGTTTTCAGCGAAGCTCGTCTAAAAACTTTTTGGCGATCGGTTAGCTTAGCCTTAGAAAGGTCTGTTGAAAACATTACTTTGAAAATTGGTAAGCGGAAGTACTTAAAATTTGATGGCCCTTAGTTGGAAAACAAGCGCTTATAACTTCTGTTGGTCTGCGTGAGACGGAAGCGGGCTCTGGCACAGTGTGTCGGCTCGGTCTGAGCAATCTTGTGGCACCATCGACTAGACCATACGGAAGCTAAGCGCTTCCACGTAATGTTTAAGTCGGGTTGCGAGAGCCATAAGGTTGAAATAACCGGATGCCTAAAAAAAGCAGCTTCAACTGCGGCGAAACGTTCGATCTAAAACCTTTGGCGGCAGGTGCCCCAATTCAATTCCAGAAGTTAAAGTTGTCGCGAAGTTCAAGTGAGACTCACAACAAAAGAGCAAAAGTTTGTTTGCATTGATAAACAACATTTACAAGGCAAAAAAAGCGGGAAGTCTCGCTTCTCCTCACAGTCTTCGTCTTCCATTGGGCTGGCGCCCCATCATGGACCAGTGATCGTGGCGGTGTCAACCAGCTTCTTTCTCAGCCAGTCCAGTGGCCGAAAAGGCTCCCGATGGCGCGTCGAGATCAAGCAGCGTCTCGAGCAAAACAGGTTACCCAAGATGAACCATGTTGCCGAGGCGCCTTGGCGGCCGTCTTGATCGCCCGCGTCCAGCATACCGGGAAGGATCTGCGAGGGGAGCTTGGCTCTCGTCCCATGCGCCTAGAAAGTGGAAAAAATAGCTCGTGGCTCGCGGCTCGGCTCGAGCTCGAACAAATTTAGCTCGGCTCGGGCTCGCTCGAACATCTAAATGGCTCGAGCCAAGCCTAGGTTTAGGGCTCGTTAAAATAAGCGAGCCGGCTCGAACTTCGGCTCGTTCGACTTTGCTCGGCTCGGCTCGGCTCGTTTACATTTTGAACACAAAACCTCCACGTGGCTCGTGGCTCGCTCGGGCTCGGGCGAATTGGCTCGGCTCGACTCGGCTCGGACCTCTAAGCAGCTCGAGCCAAGCCTACTTTGAGGCTCGTTAAAATGCTTGAGCGGCTCGGGCTCAGGCTTCGTTTTTAGCCGAAGCTCGGCCGAGCTCGGCTTCGGCTTCGGCCAGCTCGGCTCGTTCCGCTACTTGGCGCTAAGCATCTTCTGCCTGATACGTCTCCTCCAGTGGAGGATGCAAAAACACCAGTGGATCTGAGGCGTCCGGAAGGCTGATGGCGGTCTGTGACATGTCGGCTGGTCCGGGCCTGTGAAATCTCAGGGAGTCTTGATCTGTTTGGCGGCCGAGGCGTGGCGGCTTGGCAATTGCCTTGACCCTCGTGGTCATCGCCTCATGTGCAGTTTCTTGGCCAGCCCTTGCATGACTTCAGCCGCGGTCGCTCAGCCAAGCAGGACTTCCTCGCGTCGCCAGTCTGGGAGAGGTCTGGCGCTTCAAAGGCGATCCTACGTCGGCGGTCCTGGCCCAGATGATAAGCGGCGCCAATGAGCGAAGTGGCGGAAGGGTTTCGGCCGCCAGCGGCGAACTCTCATTGCCGCAGGCGACCTCCGTCGAAGGCGGCGGCGGTGAAATTTGGGCGGAGTCGCGTGGGCGAACTCGATGCCGATGACCGCCTGTTCAAGAAGGACAAGCGGGGTTCGGTATGCAAAACCGTGTAGCATGCTAACCTAATCTGAAGTGTCGCGTGGCGAGGAAAATAACTGAAGCGGTCGCGCTCTGAAAGTGTGAAGAAAGGAGCTCAATCGCTTATTTCTGGTGGTGATGGCCAGCCTGATGTGATCCATACCGCGTCAAGCGACCAACCATGTTGGCTGTATGCCATACGTCTTGAAACGCCAATGTGGCAATGCCAGCCTTGTATGAGAGGCGTCAGCGTAAAGGCGGAAAAAGCTGGCCTTGACGGCGCCAGATTCTGAAATCGCCTTATTTCTCGCCCGATGGCGGAAGCGGCGTGATGCATGACAATTTCCCGGATTGGATGGGGCCGTGATGGCGGTGAGCTTCGAACTTGAAGAGCGCCTTCTCTTGGTCTCGCCTCCTCCTCTCGTCGTAAATCAGCAGCGAGGATGGCCAGCTTCAAGGCCTTGGTAGTCGGCCATACGCAGCGAAGGCGGCCAGCCGCATGAAGCTTAGGCGATCGTAGAAGGCGGCTTCATGGATCTGCGATGGTCCCGAACACTTGGACCTGAGACGAGAGACCTCGTAGAAGCGGCGCTTTGCAAGTAAAGGTTCTTGACTCCGTGGATCCCAATCGCGAAGGCGGATGCCGTCGGCGAAGCGATGTTGCCGGTCGGCGTGGTGAAGCCCGCCAGCCGATCTCGAACACGTCGCCCGACACATTCCCTTGTGAACACACAAAGAAGAAGCGGCCGAGTTGGTGTTAGCCAAAATGGAAAGAAAAGAAAGTCTGAAATCAAAAGAGCGAGTATTCACCTCAAAAGCGGTCTGGGTCCGTCGTCATCGCCGTAAATCACGTCGGTAGTAGCCTCAATGGCAAGCGAACAAAAGCGCGCCATAAAAAGTCCGCCATGCGCATGGGTTCCGGTGAGCCCGGCGGCGGGCTCGGCAATCGCAGCGCCTATGTCGCCTCCGTCTTTCGCTAGATCGTCTGGTTGGGCCCGGTCGGCGATGGAACTCCAGCGGGATCGTCGGGAAGAACAAGATCGTCGCGCACCTTGGAGTCCTCACATCTGACCTTGCGGTGCGATCCTTCCAGTTGGACTTGACATGGCGAGGATAAAAGCGGCGGCGTCGCGGAATGCGAAGCAATGCGCGACTCCAAGCCGCTCGGCGAGCCGTGTCTTGAGATGAAAGTCGGCGCCAGGCGGGAGGTTTAGCATCGTCGCGAACATCTCGCGAAGGTGGCGAAGATGACGAGACCATGATCGAGTTGGGAGGAAGCGCCGCTGGATCCGTAGAAAGCGGCACACGAAGAATTGGTCTGGCGGACAAGGCCCGCCAATCGCCAGAGAAGATCCACGATCTTCCGTGCGAGGACTTCGGCATGATGGTGCCGTGCAGCGAGCCAGGCGCGGTCGGTGCTACGAAGACTGCCGCGCCGCTGATCCTCATCGGCGGTGGAAGCGAGCGAAACAGCTCCGAAGGTGGTCTGGCGTCCATGGCGGCCCTAACTGCGCTTAGAGCCATGGAAAAATTAGCGCGGTGATGGCGAAAACTTGGTGGCAATTGGCGAGGAGGCGTAGTAGCGGCGAGGAAAAGCGATGGGCAACGAAGACTTAAGCGTCGCGGAAGGATTAGCCTTGTGGAGAGAAATATTTATAAGCGTGGGCCTTGCGCGCGACAGTTTAGATCATGCATACATGCGCGGTGCCATCATTGCCGTAGCGTTTTTGGTTTCATGGCAGCGTAGTTCCAAGGAAGATCGTGTGCGGTGGAGAATCGGCGTCTGGTACGCCAGAAGGGTGGGCCCGCGATTAAATCTCCGCCGCACAAGCGGAAAAATATCTGCGACGGTTCACGTATCATGGTGGACGAGGCTCTTGTCGATGTAATAAATACCGGGTACAAAGAGCCCTAGGAAGGCCGAGAGGCCCAGCGTCGCGCGGCGAGCAAGGCCCAAATAATGGCGATGAGCCCCTCGAAGGCCAGGAGGGCCCCACGCGTCAGCGGGCGAGCGAGGCCCCAACGCGCGATGCGAGCCCTCGAAGGCGGGAGGCCCCACGCGTCGGCGCGGCAAGCAAGGCCCGTGGCGTGGGCGAGCCTCGAAAGCCGGGAGGGCCCACGCGTCGGCGGGCGAAGAAAACCCCCGTGGCGTGGGCGAGCCCTCTGGAAGCCACGAGGCCCCACGCCAGCGGGTGCGTGGGCGAGCCCCTCCGGCGAGGCGACGCGGCGAGCCCTCCGAGACCAGCGAGAGCCGCTACGCGGGCGGGGCCAGCGGCGAAGGCTGTGCGAAGGAGTCTTGGGACGAAGACTCACTCTTCTGAAGGGCGACGCGTTTAATGAGACATCACGCGCGGATAGGCAGTGGAAGAAATGATTACATTCTGATGACCCTTGCAGTCTGGCCGGGTATTTCATTTATGCGGCGGAAGAATTGACCGGCCAGAGAGAAGGTTTGCTTGAGGAGGCCGCCGTGTCGTGAGGAGCAGTAGGGCCCACCCGCATGATTCACCGGTGTGACTATGCTGGTCGAGGCCACTCTGGCAAGCGAAATGGCCTGACCCCAAAGCTTGTATAAAAGGAGGGAGAGAGAGGAGAAAGGAAAAGGAGGAGGAGCATTCGATGCATTGAGACACTCTGTAAACACATTCCCATTCAACCACAATCGGAAAAGAGCTAAGACTCGGCGGGAGTAGGACTATTACCCATGAGGTCCGAACTGGGTAAATCTGAAGTCGCTCTCCTTGTTGTGCCGACGCTCAAATCGGATCGAGCTTGATCGAGTTGGCTAGCAGACTAAAAATCTGACCAGGGGTGTGATCCGCAGTGGTTGAGCGGAGAACTCGCTGTCAAGATCCATGCGGTAGCAACACCTATACTCTCTGCACAAGACATTCGAGCCAGCAGTGCAGACTATGATAGGTACAAATAATGTTTAGTACTAAGTACTAAACTATTTTTTTCTCTAATAAAACTACAAGATGTAGTAGCTATGCAAGTACAAGACGTTTTTGAAAGCAAGGCACCTTACTCAGCAATCCACCTTACTCAACCAGACAAGCTACGTTCCATTAGAGAATATGTCAAAAATCAAATAGCAAACCATAATTGTTCTGAGTTCTGATGAAACAAATTGCAAGGTATAGCGAACTGCATGTCTACAGCAACACAGTAGATGGGCGGGGTCTGAGATTAGGGTGGGCGGGGCTGGCGAGGAGGCGGGAGGGAGTTGGGAGGCGCGGGAAGGCGGCAAAGGCACCGGCGGCCGCCAGTGGTGACGGAGGTGGCGGCGGCGGAGGGAGGTGTTATACCATTTGGTTCGATCCGAACGGTACAGCGTGGGATAGCTGCTCCCATTTTTTATTGATAGATAATTCTTATGGAGGTAAATTTGTTTGTTTCTATATTTTCTGTTTTGTTATAATATATAGGCATTTCTTATGGGAGAGGGAGAATGAACTAGTTAGAATTCAGCGCTTTTTTCGAAGTGGGGCAAAGATATATCGTATTAATATTTACTGCCCATTACTAGGTTCCTTTATATATATATAATAGTAAAAGATATTCACATTTATAGTTCTTTCAGCATCACTCCCTACCGGTGTGTAATTTTAGTTTGGTTGGGCTGTGATGTTCCTTGTCCTAGAATGTGGATTGTGGAGGATTCCATCCCGAGACTTGGAGATTGTGATATGTGGCCGTTAGTTTGGACATTGGTTTGCTGTAAGTACAACGTGTTGTTTTCGTTTTCATGAGGAAATGGAAACCGGGGGATGAACCCCTTATGCAAAAAAAAAGGCATCACTCTCTACCAGTCACACTGGGCACCGTGCATGCATAGTGCTAAAAACTGGTCATCAGTAATCACCTAGATGAACATCACTACCATGCTCATGGGTTACGAGAACAGATAGAGAAGCACCCAAACAAATCGATTTTCTGCTGATGATTAGGTTGTGTTCCAGCTCGCAAGTACATCTATTACCGGGTTGGACTGTGGTTAGACTTCAGCGAATGATCCTGGTCTGGAAACCAGAACTGGCTAGCCACCCAGAGGTGCCCAACGAGGTCTACCTAGACATCCTACACACAGGCTGTAATAAAACAGGCGCCGTTCATCCCAATCAATCGGCCAAAACAAAAAGGATATCCTCAGTAAGCTACATCGATACACCCCTCAAAACAAAACTCTGCACATCTCAATAATCTTGAACTCTTGAAGTGCGAAGCTAATTAAGAATTCCAAACGGCATCAACAAATAATCCATGAAGTCCAAAGCCTCGGTACATCCCTCATCATCAAAAGAAACCAGGCAGGTGTTCCACTTCTAAACTACAGAGGCGCTAATAGTTATCAATCCGCCAAGCAAGCGGCGCCTGAGGGAAGGGGTAGGGGGAGGTGCACGCACCGTGGTCTCGGGGCGGGCGGTGGAGCGGAGGTGGGCCTCGAGCTGGTCGTCGCGGGAGCTGGTGAGCTGCATCACGCCGTAGCCCACCACGCCGGGGACGACGCCACACAGCGCCGCGAAGGTGAAGAAGAAGGGCTTCGAGTCCCGCGTCCGCCGGACCAGCCACCGCCACCCCGCGCTCTTCTCCCACAGGATTGACATATCCTCGGCTCCCAATCCTCGCCGCCGGCGCCGCTGCCCCCTTCTCTTCCCGACTTGTTCTCTCTCTCACTGTGTGTTTTTTTCCTTTTCTTGCTCTTTAATTTTTTTTCCCTTCAGTTGCCCAGTTGGGCTTGGCAGGGCTCATCCTACAAAATCTATGGGTATGTTTGGTTCATGGCCATGAGTTGCCATGCCAAATAATTGGCATGACCATTTCATGGCATGATCAAAACTTGCCAATTTTTGCATTGTTTGGATTGTAGCCAATTGAGGGCAGCCAAATATTGGTAAACTAGGTGATATGTTTGGTTGATTACCAATTGAGAATATGCCAATTGTATTTGTGATCAAATAAATAATCATATAAGCATGTATACAATTTTATAAAATTCAAAAAAAAGTAAAAAATTATTTTGAAGTTTGTAATATATATATTAGAACATAAAAAATTATATACCAATTAGTATTATTCAAATATAGAAAATGGTTTGATTATGATTCTAGTTTCATGCAATTTATACACCGCTTGAAATATAAAATTATTAAAAATTTAAAAATTATAAAACAGGTTTATTATGATTTTATAAGAACTATAAAATTTGTTTGATGCAATTTGGACACCGTTTGAAATATAAAAAGTATTTTAAAAATTTAAATTACAAAAAATATTAAAAAATTTAAAATTATAAAAATTATAAAATGTGTTGTTTATGATTTTATATGAATTATAAAATTTATTTAAGAAATTCGGACACTGTTTGAAATATATACAAAAATGAGAAAACAAAAATCAATCAAAATCAATCGTTACTTCGGCTAACTAGTCGCTGGCTGTTTTGTCTCTGGCACTGGGGCCATGCAGTTATGCAAAAGCGAATGGCGGCGGCCGATTCGCCGCTTCGCTACGTCCGGCGTTGCTTGAAAAATTTGGCACGATCAGTTTTCTCGTTGGCAAGCCAATCAATGGTTTCAAAACAAACTCTAGCCAAAAGAGATGGCATGCCAAAATATTGGCATGGCCAGTGATGGTTATGAACCAAACATGCCCTATATGCGTTCGTCTTAAAAAAAATACTTTCGTAATATTATAGTTATAGTGTGTTTTACAAGTAATCAATGGTCAAAGATGTACTTTTGAGATCATGTCGATTTTTAAAACGATAAATATTTTTTACCGGAGAGAATACATTATTTTTAGTGCATCATATATTTAATAAAAAGTGTGGATTTAGTCGACTACACCACTTGACCCAACTTGGTGTCTCATCTCTAAAATCGAGTTAACTCATCCTCGAATTATCAAAATTGAACACAAATAGTTCCTTGACCAAGTTAACAGTTGTTTGAGCAAATCAGAAGTGGTTTGACTGAAGTGTTATATTTTTTAAAAAATATTTATAAAACTCAAACAAATTGTATGCTAGAGTTCTTACTTATTTTACAAGTTCATAATTTTCCCATATTTTTACCGCATTGTACCAGAATTTAATTTTTTATAGTATTTTCTTGTAATCATAAAAATAACACAAAAGGCTAAACAATCTTCAATGTTTACAAGAAACTTGTGAAAAAAACTCTATGAGATTAGGAGCATGATCAAAGTGTTTGAGTTGAATGGATAAGCTAGCCGAGTTGAAGTGAACTGAATGTTAAAGTAAATTTTGAGAGGTTTTTTTTAATCTGTTTGTCGAAGTTGTTCCATGTCATTTATGTTATTTTCATAGGTTTTAGAGGTGACTTTCATGAAAAAAACTGGACTAACAATCTGAACATAACATACTAATCATAAGAAACTCAAAGATATAGTTTGATTTAGGTATCGTGAAATATTTTTATATAAAGATACATATAACATTTTGGTCAAACCATCTTTGACTATGATAAATTGTCATTGACTCGATCAAGGGATCGTTTTTGTCCATTTTCATAATTCAAAAAGCAAATTAGCCTTGCTTTTGGAATTGAGAAACCAAAATGGCCGGGTATACAGTGTCATAATTCATAGTTCAGAAATCAAACAATATTTTTCCTATATTTAACATGTTTTGGTCACTCCATCAACTTTTTCATATTCGAGCTCCATTTCTTTCATATTCGACATCCACTTCTACTCTTGATAGCATCGGCTTCCTCGTCATAAACATTGTCGTTTCAACTCCATTTTACGCTTTGTTGTGTTTCCACCACCATTATGGAAACAATAGATAAAGATAAGAAGCTAGATAAACAATCATTTGATATATTTTGAACTAATCGAAAACTAAAAGAGTACTAGTTTAAGAAAGCAAATCAAATAAATATCTTAAATAAAGTTTGTGTAGAGGAATGTGAGACCTCACGGGGAATGACACCTTGCTTTATTGTGAAAATCATGGGCACCCATTTAACCCCAACCAGACGGAGAAGGTGCTGATTAGCAAACACAAGTGGCACGGTTGAAACAGCAGTACCTGTTAGCTACCCAAGTTAGCAGTATGGCTACGCAGGTGCAGGTTGGTTGTCCAAAAGGAAGCTTACCACCCCCTCCCTCCCCGCCCACCCAAACTAAGCACGTGGGAGGGGGTCAACAAAAAAGACAGGAGAATACCCGATTGATAACAAAGTGCATTGCTTCCGGCCCATGTAAAGTGAGGGTCACCTTGAAACAATGGAATATTGAAGCTAAATATAGCTGAAAGTGTAACATCCCGAATTTTTTAAATTGATTTGGCACGTTGATAATTTCCAAAACTGCATAATTTTAAGATTTCAAAATATTTATTACATATTGCATCATGACATCATCATTGCATGAATTGTATTTAAATTAGAAGAATGATTTAAACTTTCCAAATTTATATCCTTGGTAGAAAAATATGGTATTTTGTTTAATTTATAATATTTTCTTAAGGCCAATATCAAGATGAACTATTTGAAAGTGTGTTATTAATTTTGGAAAAGCCAGATTATATTTCCTAAAGTATTGAAGTATTTAAAAAGGATCATTTGAAAATGAAATTCCTTTGGAAACTAGAAAATTTTGAAAAGCTTTATCCCTTCTCGGCCCAAGCCGGCCCACTCCGCCCCTCTCCTTCCTCCACCCCTCCTTTCCCTCTGTTGGGTCGCAAGTGGTGCGCCGGCCCATTCCGCCGCTGGCCGCCTCCCTTGCGCTGCGCGCCGTGGTTCCGCCGACAGGTGGGCCCGCGCCGTCAGTGCCTCTTCCTCCTTCTTCTCCCTTGTTTCTCCCCTCCTCTGTTCGTCGGTCGCCGCCTCTATTCCGCCTCTCTCCGGAAAGCTCGTGGCTCTTTTCTCCACGCAATTGATCGTTCTCCTCCGTACCCTCTACCCTCTCTGCCTCTCGAGTCTTGTCGCCGGCCAACCCGCCTCGGTACCGCCACGTCCAAACGTTCCCCTTCATGGCACCGGCCGGAGAGCGTCGGCGTTGCCAAACCATGCGCTCCACGTTAAGACGCCCCGGGCGAAGCGTGCCTATAAAAAGGGCACTGCTACCCTTTTGCCTCTACTTCGCGTCGCCGCCGTGTCTTTTGCCCTAGCTGATGTGCCTCTTTCCTG
This sequence comes from Raddia guianensis, assembly GCA_036346415.1. Lineage (NCBI taxonomy): Eukaryota > Viridiplantae > Streptophyta > Magnoliopsida > Poales > Poaceae > Raddia > Raddia guianensis. The sequence continues at coordinate 33,052,362 of CM070535.1, forward strand.
TTCCGCTGCCATTTCTTCTTTTCCCTCTCCTACCTCACCCTCGGTTCCTCCGCTTCACCCTCACCTTAGGCTTGGTCGCAGGAAGTCCCAGAGGAGCTCGCGCCCGGTGGAGTGGAGCCGTGCGGTCCGTGTTCGTCCCCGGTGCCCACGTCGCCGCCGCCACCGTGGTCCTGCCGCCGCGCCGCTTGCGCCGTCCACCTCTCTGAAGGCTAATGCCTCCAGGTTGTTCGCCTCGCCCATCATTTGCTCCTTGCTCGCCCAATTGCGCCCTGATAGCCGGAGCCGGAGCCGTCGTTCACAGCGCCGCCGCCGGGATTGCCTCCTCTGTTTTCCCTTTGTCATTGGGTCTTGCCGACAAAGGGACCGGCGGGACCCACTCATCCACCAGCAGCTTTCTCCCTTAGCCGCGCCTTGCCGAGCCGCTTCGGATTGGGCCGCTTGGCCGAGCCGGCCCAATGCCGAGAAGCCCTTTCCTTTTATTTCCTTTTTACAGTTTCTGTTTAAATCATTATTTGGTAACCTAAAACAATAAGTTAAAAATAGACAATGTGCTGTAAAAATTCTGTAAAAATTCAGAAAAATGCCTTGAAAGTTTCTGGATCTAAGAAAAAACATGTTGGCATGTCATCCTTGTAGCATTCTTTTTTTAGTTAATTGGATAACCTAGAGGTGGCATTATTTCATGTATTTTGGGAGCAATTTGCATAGTCTTTCTTTCAAATAAAAAGGGATTAAGGTTTTCTGCATTATCCTTAAAACAGCAGGGCATTAAACATGTTTCTTATGAATGTTGTATTGCTTTGCATATGCGTGTGCGCGTTTAGGAGGTCAAGGCCCTGAAGACCCGATCGACGACGTCCCCTTCGTTTTCCCCGGAACCGATCAAGGCAAGTCCCCTTTGAACATGTCATGGAGTCATTTTCGTTATTTAGAAAATGTTTACTAGACTTGAAAATGTGCATGCTAGTTTAAAATGATAATTGCCGTATTTACTAGAATTAGATATCATGCCGAATAGAAAAGGTAAGAGATATTGCAGGATTAAACCTAAGGCTAAAATATGGATTGCTCATATTTAGATACTCCGTTGTGGTAGGATAAATGCTTAAAAATCTTTATGTGAAGTGATATAATCATCTATGTGAAATGAGAATGTTGTTGAGAAATGTTTGGGAAAAAGGTGATTTAAAGTTAGAGCATCAAGGGTGATGCCGGTAGGAAAATAATTGTCCTCTTACCCCAAAAATCTTCTTACTAGGGAGAGATATTTCTGTCGGTTGATACAGTACGGCTAAAGACTGTTTGTCCTATGATCCTACGAACTAAGCCATAACAGTACGACCTCGAGCCCCGGTATGGGACGGGCCCGATCGTTAGCCCTCGTGGTTAGCGGTCTTGTGGCGATACACCTCTGGTTCGTAGCCTCTCGAGGGTAAAGCGTACCCACTCTGCAGAGTAAAACTATCTTGATAGCCGTGCTCACGGTTACGAGCGTGCGAAGGGACTGTTCATATGGTAGATCTTTATTTTTAAAACCAATTTAGAAAAGGGGTTTTAAAGCAAAGGATTTGAGATGAGTGAAGAATTTGAGAAAGTTTTCGTTTGAGTTAGGTGCCACCGGCTACATTCCGGATTGGGGGTAGGCCTACCGGAAAGTGTCGCGCGGAATGGACCTAACCATTTTGAGAAAAGAAATGAGAAAGGATTTTGTTCTCGCTATGACACTGAGGCCAAGTGGCGAGAACCGTTTAAGAAGAGCCCAAAGAAAATGTTAAGATTTATTGTTTCTAAATTGCTTTGCCAAAATTAGGCCAATAAACGCATTTCCGCAAAATATCCTAAGCTCTCCTTATACTTAACCACATCTGCATCACTTCCGACTTGCGAGTACAATTTGTACTCATCCTCGTCTTTCTTCTCTCCCTTTTTAAAATTTCAACAGCTGATCCGTCCGAGTATGGCCCGCTGTCCGAGGAGGAGGACCCTGACTACGATGAGGAGGCGTTCTCTGAGGAAGACTATGAAGAATAGGGTTGCGTGTTCCTACAGCCCTCGTGCCTGTGGAATAAATAAATTTCTAGATGTTGTATTAGGTCTGTCTCGTTGTGTACTCTGTATTGCGGCCTGCGAGCCATTACTTGTGTTTGTAATGGACTAAGTTTCCTCTTTGTAATATTCAGAACGTTGGCAATGTACCGTTTCTATTTAACTGTGTGTACTAGCCATGATCATTGGGACTAGTACGTCTTTACGCAGGTGGAATCCGACCTTGTAAATCGGGTGCCGACAGAAAGCCTATAAAAGGGGAGGTCCAACACGCAGCAAGAAGAGGCTTGAAAGAGAAGGCCCATTGAGATTCATGGGAAATGATCATCTTGTAATGCAAGTTGATCGACCACTATGTGCTTGGTCCATCTAATAATAAGCGTTGGATTTAGTGTTATTGTCCTCTGTGGGAGACCCGAATTAGGATAAAAAACCTGACATCGTGCCCTCGCTGCAATGATTTGAGGGGAGGAGTTGCAAGGACTGCTTTCGAGTCTCGTACAAATTTGTTGCCAAAGCCGGAAGGGCTATCCTGAGCCTCGACAGCTGATGCTCACCTTGGGGCTCGTGTGTGTTCCTGTTTTACCTTTCTTTGAATTGTAGCGTAGGACGATCTCCAGAAGGTGCGAAAAATGGCCAACAAGTCAAGCGCTTTATGGGTATGTTTGGTTGGCGACCGCGCCCTGCCATTCCGGGCCACGGCGCGCCCTGAAAATTTGGCGGGCGTTTGGTTGCTCGCCGAGCCAGGGCGCGGGCGCGCGAAGAACAGCGAACGTCGCTACAGTCAACGTGCGCGGGCGAGAAGGCGAGGGCGCTCGTTTTCGGCGCCATCTCCCGCCATCGCTCGCCACGGCGCGCCCTGGGCCACGGCGCGCCTTGGTTTGGCGTGGCGCCGCCGGGCTCCCATCCAAATGGCCCCTATATCCGGAGAGTCTCCTGAAGGCCATCCCTGGCAGTTCTGGATATTCAGATTCTGAAGATTCTTCTTTAGCTAGCATCACAATGGCAAGTTCTTCTCCAACAGGAGAAAGATATGTTACAACTCTTGAGCAAGTAGGAACTTCTCGGGGAGTGGAGAGTGAAGGCCTCCAAACAACTCTTAGCAGCAACAGGCGGATATGTATGTCGATGATTGGGTCGATGGATCTTTGGTGCAGACGGAGGAAAACCTTGAGTATTACAACCCATAGCTACCCTTGCCTTCGACAACAAAAAATATTGTCAGCAAAGTTTTGCCCCATAAGTTTAAAATAGCCCTTGTGTGATTTTGGTGATTAATGACAAACACATAAAATTACAATGCTTGGATTAGTAATTTCTTTATGACAAACCTCTAATATGCTTATCGTCATGAGACTAATATGTTCACTAATACCTTGCGATGCTATTATGATTTGTGTGCCGTTTGTCTTTCCTGCTTGTTATTCATGGGATATCTTGGCAGGTAATATCGTAGCTCGCGGTCTATTACTTTGATATTCATGTTAATCATTCTATGTGAACATGCTTTCTAAACCCATTTTTCCTCTAAATTATGTTTTGCTACCATTTTCATGAAAGTTAACTTCCAACTTTATTTTTTCTGTTTGTAGAGCATTAACAATTTGAAAGCTCATAATAAAAGCTTAGGCTGACTTAAGGACATGCTTTAAATACTTGTTTCAAACTTCAATGGCGTGTGGCATGTAAATTGGTGTTCCAGTCTTGCAGTTTCCTGTTTTTTCATTTTCTTTTTCTTTTTTATTTGTGCATTGGACATCTCAAATGTAAGATATGCATTTGTGTTCTTATTGCCACCATCCTCCCCTTTGCCTCCAATCTAACAGTGAGTAACCACCTAAAAACAATACACTTTCGGTCAAGTCCACAAATAAAATTTAGAGAGCAATTCATCCAAAGGTCTATGCTCACACAAGGTGTTAATATACGTATAATTTCAGACAATTTTAGCTACAATATGGGCAACAATTTCATCTAATTGCATCTAAAATCTGGTTGTGCTTCAATTATTTTCGGTGATTCCTCCTAGCTTAAGGTGAGTTCCTGGCAGCACTTCAGCGTTCACACAAGAGAGGAGCTTTCATTTGCATTGCTCATGTTCTTGTAGGCCTCTTGTCAATGTATTGTCCTGTGTCTCCGGATCAATCTGAAGAAGTTTGAACTTTTGATGCCCGCTTCTTCTTCCTGAGTAAATGCCTAAACCTGCAAAGAAAGAAGCAAAAAAAGCATGCCTAATCATCAGCGCCACCTCGCCGGCCGACCCCATGCTGCCGGTGGCTGTCCATGCAGTCACTATCAGGACGAGCCACTGCATCATCACCGAACTGATCCCCTGATTCCCTTTATGAAGCTAGCAGTGATTTATGAGTTTAAATCTTGTCCTACAATAGAGCTCATATATAAGATTTGTGCTCATTAGTGCTCATTAAATTGAAATAAACCGAGACAATAATACTTGCAAAGGGTAGGTGCAAATTATAGATTGAACTTAATCAAGATAGTATGACATGCACAATAAAGACAAGTCAAATGATCGGTTTAAACCAAGACAATTTTACTTGTGGGTTGAATCTTACTCGAAGAAGTCGAGCAGATTCGATATATTATGATGAAAACTAGTAAAAGACGAAAAGTAGGATTTTTGTATTAAGTGTCGAGAGTTTTACACACCCTGGAAGGGTCTATTTATAGTGTTAAGAGTTCTACGTCAGTACAAATTGATTCTAGAAAAAACTGAAAATAATAGCTAGGAAACAGAATAAAAACATGTCTAATCAGTACAAGCTTCTTTGGAGCGATTCACGGATAAACCGATTGCACGACCATTGGGCCAATTGTACAGCTGGGTCTTCTGCCTTTTTCGGTGTCAACAGGTCATTCCCTAACGCTCTAGCTAATTTGCACCAAGAAGCGTTCACAATCAGAGGGGTCAGATCTCGACCAATTTGTAGCATAACATAGGTTTTTATAACTAAGAGCCAACTGCCTCATTCCCGCGATCAGGTACCAACGCGCATCCGTAATAATGTATCCAGAGCATCCACCCCATCAAGTTTACGGTGTGACCATCGTACAACCGAACTATCAAAGTTCTAAAAATTCTAAAAAAAAATTTTAGATGTACTTCATTGTTTACTCTACTTATGTATGAAGTTTCAAAGCAAAATTTATTTTATATTAAAAGTTATGAAAAAAAGAAAAAACTTACAGCTTTGACGAGTTCAAAATCGATGGAATTTTATGTTTTTTGTAACTTTCAATATATGATGAATGTGAACTTGAAATTTTATACAGAGGTAGAGTAAATTGAAGAGTACATTTATAAATTTTTTAGAATTTTTTGCAACTTTTGTTAATTTGGTTTTATGGTAAAAATGATTGCACATGATATGTTGCCAACTTACCGGAGCAAGGCAACACCTCTTCGGCCAACCGGAGGCCGAGCGCCTCATTTGGATTATCGCAGAGCACCCCATTATGGTTGCTAAGCCTTGGCACCCAGCCACCCAACCTGTGGATTATCCAATGGCCGAAGAAATTTTGGCCAGGCCCCATAAAAAATACAATGGAACGCGAAATATATCTGAATTTTTGCAGATATATACACCAATGTTGTGAAGGCTACTGGAACAGACGAGAAGATCATGGAAACTTATCTCCTCATCTCCTAGTTCGATTTTTAGCTGGGACCAACTCCGCCACCAATTGCAAAGCAACTTCAAAAGTTGTTTGACTTGCTGGGGCAACCACCAAGCCCGAAGACCTATTCAAGATCGTTCAAACCCGTGATGAGACTTTGCAGAGTTATATCTGGAGATTCATCCAAACAAGAAATGCCATACCTAATATCGCTCATGGGCTCACCAGTGAAAGGCTAGCCCTTGGTCTCAGCGCATATACCGCCACCACAACCGATGAGCTACAGCCTACAGACCTACAGTACATGGTGGAACCATTATGCAGATGGAGATGAAGCGGTTCGGTCAATTCATGAAATTAAGGTGCTCTTTGGTTTGCGTTTTGGAACGGTTCTCGTTCAGTCTGTAAAATTTAGTATTATTTTTTAGACCATTTATTGTAACATTTTGTAATAATTTATTGGTATATGGTTTTTTCTTAAAGTTCTCAAAAAAAATTAAAATTATTTTTTTAGTCTTTTTGAGCCTTTTTTAAAAGGCCCTCAACTTTTCCAACTACTGTCAAAATCAAATCACAGCCGTAAAACAAAGAGGGCCTAAGAGTCAACAGAGCTAGATCTATTCGCAAGGCCGAGTGATAGTAGCAGCAAAGTATGTGCCCTTCTGTGACGATGATGTAGGTCGTGTGTAACAGCCCAATTTTGGGGCGTTTTCAAATCTTGATTGAATTCAAAATTTCGTTTGATTTTAAACCAATTGGATCAATTTAAAACCAAAGATAAAATTTCAAATGCAAATAAAAATCATACTTCTCTCTTCCTTCTCTTATGGGCATTCCATCAAACACCTTGCAGGCAACTTCTCTCTCCTTCCCTCTCTCACCCCTTCACACGTGGCTCTGCCCTGTTCTGTAGCCTCTGACCTCTCGCTCGACGCTTGCGCTTGCGCCACACAAGACGTCAAGACGTCATGCACACAAGCACACACATCACTTTACCCGGCGTGCTCTGCTCACACCATGTCCCCTTTAGGACGGAAGGAAATTTGGTGGCACCCGCTGCCACTGAACAGCTCGTGGCACCCCTCTCCGATGCTTGCCACGTGGACACACGAATCTTGACGATGGCTTCCCCCAAGTTGCAGCTTGCCTTCCAAATCCCTAGCCACCAACTCCACCGCTGCTGCTGAAAGCTTAAAGGCGAAGACCGACGGAAGGGCGGCAGCGGGCGCGCTGGAGAGGGGGAAGGCGAGGAGGAGGTGGAGCAGACGGTGGCGCCGGAGAAGGGGAATGCGAGGAGGAGGTCGTCTGTGTGGAGTTGGTGGCCGCGGTGGGCGAGCAGCCAGCGATGGTGGTGTCCGGCCGTGGCGGGAGTAGCCGACAGTAGTTTCCGAAGAGCCACCCGCGGTGCCGTCGCACGTCCCCGATGACGTGGAGCTATGTCGTCACCGAAACCTCCGCGTGGAGTGAAGCCCGTCGTCGTTGTCATCGTCGCCGTCTCCGCCCAGGCGTGGAGCCGCGCAGCAGGGCCTCAACGGCTGCTACGAAGGAGCTTTAGCGGCGGGGCCTCGCCGGCGCAACGCTAAGGTGAGCTCGTTGGCATGACGATGTGGAGCTATATATGGGCTACGGCGGCACGCTGCAGCGGCAAGCGATGGAGCTATGACCCCAGATGTCCTCTTGTGTTGCAATTGTAAAGAGTTGTACCTATGTGCTCAAATGGGTTGTAAATATCTCAGCAAATCCACTTCAGTTGTGGCATTTGCAACATGATTCATTTTTTTTGGCTTCTTAGTGAGTTAAAATATGGAATTGTGCCTTGTATGTTAATATGGAGCAATGTGTGTTGATTTGTACTATTTAGGGATGGCCATTTGTTTGTGAATTCAGTGAGACTCATTGTATTTCATACTGAATTCAAACTAAAATAGTATTTTACACTGAATTGTAGAATCACAAATGCCTGAATTGAAACAAAAACAGTGATTAATCAAGCACAATTGTTGTGCGGATGATTCAGGCCAAATTACAGCTTTCAAAAGAACTAAAACCTGTGGAGATTGGAATTTTCCTGCAAATGAAGTTCTCATTTGTCCTTCATTTTTCCAAGAGAGAATTTTCTATGGTGAGGTCATGTGGTATTTAGATAAGATGGATTTCCAAATCCTCCTTATTATGCATGATGTCCCTTTTAATTTATCAATTGCCACACCGTATTTATCAATTGAGTTACCTAATATACTTCCCAGATCATGACAACATGAGGTACTCACAAGAACAACTTTTAACTGTATGGTTTGAGAGTCAAGATGCCACAAAAGGGCTTAATATACAAATTGAAACTGAAACTTGAGTCATGTTGCCACAAAGTTCAGCCACCAGCTGGTAATTTTTTTTTTCGAGTCTACGACAGTAATGTTTTGAATGTAAATATTCCATCAGCAGCACAACATCACTGCTTTGACCCTGAAGCAAATTTTCTGCTTGTAATTTTCAGCTTGTAAATTTGTTGGAAGTATTTTGCTCCATGGAAGATCAGTAAGTGTGTTTTGCTCCATGGAAGAGTAATTTTAGTGAACTTGTATCTGCTTGAAGTCTTCAACCGAATGGAATTCATACCAACTTAATTTTCAGTTTGCTGCTCGGTTATTTGTTTTCTGTTTGTCAACTGATACCAACCTGAGACATTCAATTATAGACTCATTGACGAACTAGATACATTTATCTTAAGTATGCCAACAAATTTAAGTCGATGCATTTGATACTTGCAAAAAGCAGAAGACATGTGTGAAGATTAAGCCACATTTTTAATACAATTGCAATTCAAAATTTACAACTGAAGCACATATTCAACTGTAATTTCCAGCTGTGATACAACTTCTATTCAAAACACAATGGAGCGGCGACGGTGATGGCCAGGCTCCAAGCCGAGGAGACGGTGACGGTGGGGCTCCACGGTGGTCACAAGACGAAGGAGCACCACAACGGCGACGGTGATGGCCGGCCTCCAAGCCGAGGAGGCAGCGATGGCGGGCTTTACACGGACTCGCGGAGGAGGCAGCAACAACGCGGCTCCATGCTCCTGGAGGCGGTGGCGCGACCGCGTGGCTCCACGCCTGGGCGGAGACGACGACGACAGCAGGCTCCGGCGAGGCAGCAACCGGCGCGACGACACAGCTCCACGCTCCTGGAGGCGGCGGCGCAACCGCGTGGCTCCACGCCTGGGCGGCGGCAGCGAGCTCCAGCAAAGCTGCAACAATCAATGAACTAGCTAGAGAAGGGTAGGGATTGGGGGAAGTCAGCTTGGAGATTGGTAGGACTACGTGGCAAGCATCTGCGAAGGGTGCCACAATGCTTCTATGGCACCGGGTGCCAGCAAATTTTTATCCCTTTAGGACCGCCGCGCCCGACCACTCCGAGCTCGCCCGTGACCCCCTCCACCCCTCGCGACACCCTATAACCATGGCCTAGCCACATGCAGTGCCCCGAGCTTTCCCCCAAATTGTCCCCAGTCGGTCGCCGTGCGAAACCTCGTCGAATCGGTGACCATACTTCGATTCTCTTCTCCAGAGCTCCTCCGCGAACCTCCTAACCCATCCTCACTACCGATTTGTACAGGCCATCACCGGCGAACCTTGGCGTCGGGAGCGCTGTTTTGACGGCCGCCATCGCGTCCACGCCAACCAACCAACCTGGACTTCCCCGGCCTCGGGAGGCCCCTCGGTGAGCATCCACCATCCCTAGGGATGCTCCTGCCCCTCCATACTTGCATGTACATGCTTGAGCAGTAGATGCCGTGCCTCGCCGAGCCTAGTTCCGCTGCCAGTACGGGCGCAGCCGCGTCGCTGCCCGGTTCGCCTCGCCGTTGGCGCCAATAGGTGCGGTTCTGAGTAGGGATTCCATTTTTGCTCTTTGCCCACGCCGCCATGCCCCCAGCCGCCGGCTAGCCGAGCTCACCGGAGCTTCAATGGCGGACACCGCCTGTGTCTGGAAGAAGAAGACGATGCCTGTAGCGATTGGTGTGGTGTTAAGCATGTGAAACAATGACAAGTGGGGCCGAGCTTGGGTGTGTCCCAGGAGACCGACAGGTGGGCCTTGGTCCCACTTGTCCATAAGCGGAAACGTAAAATGGAGTACGCTTTCGGTTAAGCCCTTGCGCAACCAGGTAAAGCCACGTTCGGCCCAAAAGAAGCCCACGGCAGATTTGCTATTTAAGCCCCGAAATCTGTTATTTTATGTGTGATAGCGCTTTGTAGGATTTATTTAAAATAGCAAACGACATCCAAAAATTATGACATTTTGTAAAACAATACTACAGTGGGTTTGCAACCTGGGAAAAATATCACAATAAATAGTGTAGTTGAAAAATTGGATTAATAAAATCGTATAAAGCCCAATGACAATCTTTTTCTTATTTTTACATTATGATTTCATAATTTATTTAAAACCCGTCGACACCTCCTAAATTCTTAACAAAATTATTGGTAATTACTAGAGCCCATCACAAAATGTATCATAATGTTGTCTTAAGCATTGTCCATAGAATTTTCTTGCACATAGTAAGTAATTAACCCCATGGTACCTTCCTATATATATAAAAAGGGAACCGAATCGGCTTTCTTGCTAATGAAATTTAGAACTAAAATTGGTAAAAATGGAAAATTGGCACAGTTATTTAAAAATGTAGATTTTCCTTTATAGAAATGATTAAGAAATGTTAGGGTATTTGTTGGTTATATTAATTTAAGGTTTTGAACCCAAATATTGGCTAGAAAATATAATGGCTAGGCAAATGCCTTAATAAATTTAGAACATTTTAAATTGCCTTTGCTGCTTAAGTGTATGCATAGGATTATTTAATTTCTAAACCCAACAAATAATTAACTCATGTCCTATTAAATTATTTAAGGAGCTAAACTTAGAAAATAAGTATTAATGGATATAACTTAGGATTATCTCCTTCATTTATAAGCACCTAGTGTATGTCCCCTCTGATAATCCTTACCCCGTTCGTAGATTGAGTTCCGAAAAGACGTCATCTTAAGTCGCCTAGAATTAAACCCTAATCACCTTATTACGATCTTATCGTACGAAATCGCATTTTAGGGAATAGAAAACTATTATATTGTTAAATACTACTTAATGCACTCTGACATCCAGAGGATATCATTTGGGCATTTATGCCAAGGGTAAAACCTAGGTCGTTCATGCGTCATGCTTTTTGTTGCATGGGTAAGTGATTAGTGAACTTGCGCAAAATTTTCCTATATAGAAGGCAAACCAGAATGATTTGCTTGTTAACAGCAACTAGAACTACGTATGGATGGATGTAGGAGAATTACGTATAAATTATCATATACCCAGAATTCATTAATAGCTAGGAACAATTCCCATCGATAAAAATCGTGGCTCAAGTATGATACACACTGTCTCGTAAGAAATCAATGACAACTATTAAGAAGGATGAGAACGAGCATAAGTAATATAATCCAAATTATAACGCGTACACCTATTTACAGACGGAAGATTAAACCTCAGCAAGGAAACTTAACCAGCATACCGCACCGTGAGCCCCCTATAAAGTTTACCTCCTTATAGAAGCTCGAGGGAGACTCTTCATAGGATTAACATAGAGATGCTAGGGTAGCCTACGTAGACTCGCTATTATGCTCGTAGGAGCGATTGCATATCATGTACCATGTTTTCACGCAGCATGGTATTTATCTGTGTCATTTGGTTCCTGTCGGTAGACCCCAAGGGTTTAAGGAGGATCTCGAGGCGAATCAAGATTCACGGTTGGGATACAAGTTGTCTAGGCGAGTTAACACTTACTCTTTAGATGTGATCCGTATTAGGGAGAGACAACGACTTTCCCTAGTGCGGATTAACATCGCTAATACCATGCTCATTACCCAGTTTTTCTAAACTATATTGTTTAAATATTAAAAATGCATGCTTATTAGATTGCCTAATTGTTAATCATGTTATAACTTTACATGTCTGCCTTGAAATGTTTAGCCTTAATGACTGCCTTGATTGTCATTGCTCTTGTTAGCTTATGATTAGTCTGGTGACCACTTTAACCCTACCTAATGGGTAAAACTTGCTTAGACCGGCTTAGACTTAACAAGTCTTCTGGCTAATCGCCAGGGAACGGTGAACCGATATTCACCGGACATTCACTATTCTCATATAATATGACATGACATATGACGGTTAGGGCGGGTAGATGCATGTTGGGCTGCTTGTGCTTGTGGGTATGTATATGTGGGGACTTGGTCGGTTTGGATCGGTCGGTTTGGAAAGTTCAAGTGTGTGGTGTGGTGTGGTCAATGACCGTGGAAGTAGAGAAGGAATGGTGTGTTGCCCCTAGTTGGATTTGGACATCCTGAGGGATGATTAAGGCAGGAGATGCCTAGTCTTTGGTTTAGCTGGCTTACCCAGAGGAGCGGATAAACACGCGAATGAAAGATCGCCGCCTGTGTTGGTTCCAACACAACGCGTGCCATCGCGAGCACGGACGTGGATCGCCAGCCAGAGCGCTCTGCGGAGGCCCTCCGGACCGGCCTCGTTAAGGCGTGTATTGGCCCTCATTGGATAGTGGTTAAGGCCACACATCCCCAGGGTGACGGTCGGCTAGGAAGGGCCGGCAACCCTACTAGGCCGGGGTGATCATGCCATGGCATGTGTGGTCCGTAACAGGATTCGCCAAATCCTGAAAGGATGGCAGAATTAGGATTGGTTGGGGAGCAACCAGAAGAAAGTCTGGTTGGAAGCAACCAGGAGAAAATACTGGAAAGTATTGGCTGGTATGTTAATTGTGTATAAGCTGGTATGGATTGGGGTGATCTGTTATGCGGGTTGTGTTTTGGACAAGAGTTGGTCGATTGTGGGTTGTGTATTTGGATAAGAGTTGGTCGATTAAGGGTTGGTTGGTGCGCATGGTTGGTTAATTGTGTTTGGGTGCATTGTTAAAATGGAAACCCTTGATTGGTATTAATAAGATCCAATTCTAGTATATGCTAGTTAGGATGTTTCCAAAATCTTATAAACTTGGCTTTACGCAAATAAAATAACCTTATCCCCAATTAAAGCCTTCTAAGCACTATATGCATTAAGGGAAGTGTTAAATAGCCAACGTTTGGATGACGCTGACCTCGCATATTTCCACTTTTTTAGATTAACCTTAAGGAGAAGGACTTGCTCAAGTGTCGCAAGGGAGATGACTTGGCTACGATGGCCATGATGCGGTTTAGGGTTTGCTCCAGTCGCCTGTAGGATTGCATAGCCGTTGGAAGATACTGCGATTAAACCTATATGCTCTGCTGACTCTGATGGTTTACCTTTAACCATCGTTTGGCCCTTCGGCTTAATTAATATTAAGCCTACGTCATACAATCAGGTATGTAACTCTTCGAATAATTAAACGTATGTCTGTATGATACTCGGCTATGTATTGCACGCACTAGAGTACTGATCCAGGGTCTAGTGCATGTGTACTGCGGCCCTCTGGTAAGTATAAAATGAGGGCTGGCATCGTGCCTCGCTAAAAAAAACCACAGATGGTTCCAAGAGGAACCCGCAAGAACAAAGATTCTTATGATGGGAGCAAGCATTGCCCTTAGGCCATGTACAATGCAAAACATTTATAGCAGGTGCTTAAAGAGAGTGCTGCCACGTAACTAAGCATTTATATAGAAAAAATTATTTCCAATGCATAGAAACTTGTATGGGTGCTTAATTCCTCTAAGCACCTCTCTAAGCATGGTGCTTAATTAGGCACCCATACCCCTCTCTAAGCACCCATGCAAGCACCTTCTCTATCCTACATGGCAAAACAAAACCTGATTTTTTCTTTAAGCACCTGTCTAAGCACCTGCATTGGAGATGGCCTGAGAAATTGCCAGCAAAATCTCTATATTTCATTCTCTATATTACTTCTCTAAATCATTATTCCAACAGAGACTCTATTCTCCAAAAAAATATAGAGATTCTCTCTGAATGGAGTCTCTAGATTTAGAGACTGAGATAGAAACTCTGCTAGATGGGTATAGAGACTGAGACTATTCGCAATATTATTTTAGGGAACGTTTTAGGTAACCTGTTAGAGACTTAGGCCCTCTTTGATAGCTTGTTCTAGTTTAGTTTTTGTTGGAATTGTAACTTTTGTTATTTTTATACACACCATTCACTTTATTTTTTGGAAATATTTTTTTTATAACTTTGTAGGGTTTTTCTCAAAGATCTCAAAAATATTTTTTTAATAATTTATTTAGCCTTTTCATACCACTTTCAAAGGTGGTCAAATTTTGCCAACCAAAACTAAACTAAAACTAAACAAGCTATCAAAGAGGGCCTTAGAGATGCTTTCATGTTCGGAACCATGACTTACGCAATTGCCGTGCGTGGCAAGCCAAGATCGCTTAATATAGTGAAGTAGGGGCCAAACCAAAATATTCGGTAAAATGATACCTAAATTTCCCACAATAACCCCAAGCACACGCTAATGTTATTTACAGAGGGTCTTTCTTCTATACTTCTAGAAGGCATAAAAAAGCTATAACTAGCTAGAGAAGCTTACAATTTGGATGACACTGTCGTGCCAGGCAACCCTCTCAAGTGGTCTCATAGGGCGTGTTTGGTTCGCTGCCAGCGGACGCCGTGCCAAAATTTGGCGCGCCATCAAATTTAGCGTTCGTTTGGATCAACATCATGCCAAAATTTATCAACGCCAAAAAATGGCATGCCAATGCATAGTCTACTGCAGAGCAAGCAATGGCGCGGGCGAGCGAATCTCTCGCCAACGCTCGCCAATTGCTGCGATGGCTAGTCCGTGTCGCTGGCTTGCCAAATTTTGGCACGGTGAGCTGGGGACGTGAACAAAACATGACCATACACCCTTGGCCTTTGACGGTGAAGAGTGCCCTCCGGGTTTGACAAAACCGCATAAATTGCCCTTGATTGTGAGTCCAGGCATAAGAAATGCCCGAGTAGATCGAGTTTGACTTAATAGCAGCAACCACCTTGGAAGCTATACGTATACCTCGCTCTCGGCTTTATCAAGTAGTCATCTCTTTCTTTGGGTCATCCCGAGATCATTCGGGGTGCCCATTGGGCAAATCACTCCACCAATCACCTTTGGGTCTCAGGAGAATTTCTGAAACTGAGTTAATAGCGTTTGAACTAGAAATAGGGTTTTATGATGAAATTTGGAGGAGCGACCCAGTTTTGGGTAAACGGGTGGTCCACTAGAATTCGAAAGAATAATTCCGATAACTTGTTTTCAACATTTTAACAAACATTTTTCAAAGTCATAGGTCAAAACTTGCAAAATTAGCATTTCCGTAACTGAACCTAACCTTCCCTTCATAAGTCGTCACGTGAATATTGTTAATTGGTTTTACAAGTATGTTAAATGTGTCCATCCTCGTGTTTTAACCATGGAGCTACTCAATATCCAACAAGCCGTATCGTGTTTCCATTGTATTTTATTGTCTTCCGCTGTTGCAAGGTCATCGAGCATAACTTTTGTAATTATTTCATGTTGGTAAGAACTCTGATGTAATAAAGGTTTATTCATTTGATACCTAATTATGACCAGGACTAGAAACCTATGTGTTCTAGCTGCTTGATTTAGTGGCTAGAACAGGTAAAGTATATAAAGGGCTTCGATTCCATTTCTCAAGTCTTGACATTCATGGTGCGCAAAGAAACAAGACTCGGGTGCTCTTTCCTCCATAGAAACTAAGTAGTATATTGTTACATCTATAGAAACAATGGAAGATGTTGGCTAAGGAACATTCTTAAATCACTTAAGCTTGTGAATAGTATGCCACAATATGTCATAGTTTTCTATAATAATCAGATGACAATCAAGGTTAACGAAGATCCCAAATTTAGTGGTAAAAGTAAAACCGAGGAAGACATCATTGTATTCAATATGTTACAAATAGATCAATAATTGTTTGTTTGGTTAATTTAACTAGTACTAGTATGGTTGATATCCACCAACTAAATCAGCTAGCCAGGAATTATTTCATCAGCATGTTAGAGACATGTGACTTCAAGTATTTAATTAAATATTTTACTTAAGTAGGAGATGTTAGACTTTTATGTGGATTTTAATATTTTTATATGATGATTTTCTTATTGTCTCAATATAGAAATATTCTTGGAATGTAGTTGTTGCATGTGAATATTTCTTGTAGAAATTTACTCGAGGATTTATAGTCGAGTACGGTTGTGCTAAAATACAGTAGAGGAATCAGTTGATATCCGTGTCACTATAATATAACTTCTATGCATATCATTGGAAAAAGTGCCATTTTAGTTTCTGAACTTTCATGAAAGCACCAAATTGGTCCTTGTGATGGAAAACAGGGTTGAAACAGCCCTCATGATTTTGCAAAAGCATCATTTTCGTCCCTTAACCGAGTTTGAGGGTGGTTTTGCTGACATGGCAGTCCACGTGGAAAACTGCCACATGGACAAGGAATGAAAATGGTGCTTTTACAAAACCATGAGGACCAATTTGGTGCTTTCGTGAAAGTTTAGGGACTAAAATGACACTTTTTCCTATATGATTTACTCTAGTACAGTACATGATGCTATAGCTAGGTTTGTCTTGTAGCATCGCCTATGCAGGTTGTTGGCACATGGAATTGAAATTGATCTCATATACAATCCGATTATGGCACATGAAATTGAAATTATGATTAAAACTTTATGTGGGTTCTAGAAAATCATATGCACCCAAATGTGCCAGTGATGTAAAAAAAATTTATGTGAATTTTATATTGAATTAATGATACCTACTTTCACAAAATTAATTTTTAGACTATAATCTTGTATTAAAAATACAAAAGTTTAACACCAAGTAATTGTACATAAATTTAAAAATAGTAAAAATAGGATCATGTATATCGCCTAACATTAATAAAACCGTCTCTCTCTCTCTCTCTCTCTCTCTCTCTCTTCAATCAGGCGAGGTGTCTGCCCCCTCTAGGGCAAGGCGACCACCTCCACTCTGCGATTTCTTCGTCATCTTCCATTTCGCTCTCACATATATAGCCCACACTACTATGGAACACCCCTTCCGCGTCGCCTCATCACTGTTAGTTCACTTCGGAACAATAGTAATAGATTATCACAGCTGACACTTAGCCTCTTCATGCTAGAAGTCCAGTTCAGAGTCATGAACCAACCGTGATACATCTTATCACTGTCGGGTTACATTATAGACCGACAGTGGAACATCACTACCAGCTCAATCTACAAACTGACATTGAAAATTTCGTCATCACTACCGGCCTGTAGGCGAACCGAAACTGATGTATCACTTTTGGGTGATAAACAAAACAATCAACGGTTGGTTTAACAAGCCGACAGTGATAATTTTTTATTGTCGACTACAAAAAATAGGTGGGAAAATAAGAGTCCAACAATGATGTGTCGTAACCACTTTCGGAACGCGATGAGCACAGAAGCATATAAAATAAGTAGGAGGGAAAATAAGGTCACTCCACTCCACTCCGAAATCCATAAGCAAAGCAAGATGTTTGGAGACCTTGGAGCGTGACCTGGCGCGGAAGCATCGCGCCATGGAGTCATGTCCTACTCCGAACTACTGTGAGCAACCCCCTAAAGCCTAACCCCCCTCCTACCTAGCCGCTGCTCAACCCTAACCCTGCCTCCTCGACTAGCTTGCTTTTCTACATGTCCCTATGCGCAACAACATCACCTTTTCAAGGATAGTTTGGTAAAGCTTGCTCAATTTATCTTAACGACTTCACAAGGGATGAAAAGTTTAAAGATGTGAAAAATCTTGCCGATCTTTTTATGATGCTTGTTAGAACTAAGAAGAGTGTTACTTTTGAGCTTGTTTATAGACTTCTTAAATTGATGTTAATTCTTCCTATGGCAATAGCTAGTGTTGATAGGGTGTTTTCTTCCATGGCTTTTGTGAAGAATAAGATAAGTAATAAAATGGGAAGCCAATATATGAATGATTTCTTGGTCACATTTATTAAGAGAGACTTCTTTTTGCAAGTTGAAGATGAAATATCTAGATTTCAAAATATGAAAGACTATAGAATTATCTTGTAATTTCAATTCCAATTTGTAATTCCTTTATGCCACTTGACATAATGTCATTGTTATCAACAATTTGTATTTTCATGTTGACTTTGATTTTTTTTGGCCTTTTGACACTCAGATTCAAAAACCTGCGCTCGCCACTGGTTTGTGGTCATGATCAAATACTTGGTTAAACTGAACAAGATATAGTATTTTGTTGGCAAATGATGATTGATTCATGGTTAATGTTGGGTGCATTTCGTTAGGCCGTGTGTCGATGCTTATTGTTGAAAATGTTGTTTAAAATTTGTTTATTACTTGCTTTTAAATCTATTTATATGTATGCCTTTGTTAAATGCCATTTATGAAAAATGACCCTTAAATTGTCCTTTGTACTATGTCAAATATATAGTGATAGAAAACGCATCATGTCACTATACGCGATTTGCTGAGTTTTTCAACAAACTCATATTTGCAAACCATTGTTTGGGCTGTTGACTTGATCCCGACAGGATAAAAAAATTGAAGATTAAGAACCAACATTGGTGGAGAAGTTCTACAATGGAGTCGAGTACTAGGTTGCACTGCCCTAGTCAATTGTCTGTGGACATATGGATTGGCTTTACCGAAGATGTTTCATTTTTCACTAAAGTTTAATAACAATTTTGTCTTCAAGGCTATTAAATGTAAGTTTTGATCATAAGATGACTACTATGTTTTTATTAATAATTTTTTTTCCATGGTCAATCTTGACATGAATTTGATATTTCACTGATGACATTGCTTGTACTCACTAGAATTGATCCTGAACTTGATATACATAAGAGAAACCAAGTCGTATAATTTGGTGTTTTGATAGTGGCATGTATTGTGGCATTGAGAAAAAACTCTATATCATTTTGTAGTCTCTCTCTATAATAAATGCTGGTTTCAGCCAAAAAGAACAATGTCAACATGCCAAATCAGATCATGATATAGAATTCAATGGCAATCGGGAAAAAAAACAGGAGATTCAGATTTGCCAAGATACCAAATTATATACTGGTACATACTTCAACGGCAATAGGGAAAAAGGAATAGGGGATTCAGAATCAATCACTCATTATTACCGTCGGTGTCCTCTATGGAAGGGAAGATGCCAAATACTATTAAATTAGATATCAATACAGAATTCAACTGCAATCAGGGAAAAAGGAATATTGGATTCAGAATGCGAATGCTAATATAGAGCCAAATTAGATAATCATACAAAATTCAACTGCAAGTTCGTAATGGGGGGTAAAAAAAAAAATTAAGGGAAATCAATCGTTCATTGTGAGTACCTTCTACGATGTCCGGTATGGAATAGCCTTCCTGGCCTCCTCAAAACAACCGACTTCCCATTTCCTCAAAACCTCCGCGGCTCCGCCTCCCTCCATTACCCGCTTATAAGCCACCCACTCCTCCCTTCCAAAATCCGGAGGCAAGACTCGAGAGAAGGCGCCTGGAACGTGAACCATCGCCATCATGGAGTCGTCGTCTCCTACTCCGAACTGCGGTGAGCAACCCCTAAACCCTGAACCCCTCAACTCCTCCTCCCTAACCCTACCCCTCCTCGACCAGTTTGCTCTCCTGCATGCCTCTGCGCGCAGCACCAGCTCCTCCTCGAGGCGGCGGCCGACGGCGACGTCCGCGCATTCAAGTGTAAGGGGCGCCCTTCCTCCGATCATCGCTGTTCCGGTTGCGTTCTCGTGCCCAGGTGCTCACCTGTGATCGGTTGGTGGCGGGCGTCCGATTTGTTGCAGGGATTGCGGTGGCGCTGGACGGCGGGAAGGGCCGCCTCAAGGAGGCGGTGGAAGCCGTGCGGTACCTCGGCGTCGGGGCGCTGCACGTCGCCGCCAGCCACGGGAGTGTGCCGGTGTGCGCGTACCTGGTCGAGGAGCTCCGGCTGGATGTCGACGTCGCCGACGAGACAGGTCTATTTCTTCCCTTCGGCTCCTCATTTTGTGTTGAACAAGAGGAGAGAACTAACTCTTTATTTCGTCAACAGTGCTGTGAAATCTGACAAACCCCCCAAAACTCTCGAAAGTCAGTGGTGCTGCCAAGATACCGACCTCTAGGCAGCGAATACGCGATTTTTACCCATGGCATGCTTTGCTGTGATGGAGATTTTCCTGGATGCTTGATTTGGGTTGCCTCGTGGTGTGCTTTTTTTTTTTTTCAAAAGGGGAAAGAGGCCCCCATTTCCATTTCTTCCGAAACGAAAACAAACAAAGTTTACAGTGCACAAAAGTTTCTGGACCAGAACAGAAGAGTCCTCTCTTCAAGGTACACCTAGATAATGATCCAAAACAAAACAAATGATCGAGGCCTGACACTTCCTTATCAGCCTAATCAAAACCTAGTTTAGAACTTCTTCATGCATCATTCCTCTGTTTTATCCCCCTCCTTATCTTTGAGCTCTTCCAAGGTGTCGAAGATCTTCTCCATCCCTATTTTGACCAGCTCTTGATCACTGATCTTCATTAGACCTGTCCAGTACAAAAGATTAGCACAAATATCATACATAACCCCCACTGGAGACTTGATGTGTTTATTCTCAAAACACACAGCATTCCTATGTTTCCAGATCGACCAAGACAGACAAACCGGTAATTCTGGCACCTATCAAAGTTACCGTCAAACCACCCGAAATAGGAATGAACATCCCCAGGTCTATTTTTAACTGCCAGGGCATAAGCGATGATCCCCCAAATCGCCTTAGCCACCACGCATTTAAAAAACAAATGATCTATAGTTTCTATCTCATCACAGAAAGTACACCGGGCATCTCCAAGCCAACCTCTTTTTCTGAGATTAGCCTTAACCAGGACTGCTCCCTTGATCACTAACCAGCAGAACATCTTAATTTTCAAAGGAATTTTGGCCCTCCACATATTTTTAAAATCTACATCTTCCTCATTGCGCCATAACAATGAGTAAAAAGAAGAAACTGAGAATTTTTCGCTCTTATTCTCAGGCCTCCATATTACTTGATCTTTCCCATCACTTAAATCCATCTCACACAACCTGTTACAAACACCAAACCATTTATCCAAAGCTTCTACAGGAATACCTCTCCTGAATGACATGCCCCCCTGCTTAGCATGTGCCTGGTTAACCGAAATCTGCTAATCCTCACAAATTTCATAAACAGAGCTCAAAGATTGAGATAAGGGTTCCATATCCAACCAGTTATCT
Organism: Raddia guianensis; assembly: GCA_036346415.1. NCBI lineage: Eukaryota > Viridiplantae > Streptophyta > Magnoliopsida > Poales > Poaceae > Raddia > Raddia guianensis. The sequence goes on from CM070535.1 coordinate 33,073,338, forward strand.
ATCCAAAAACTGGTTTTTTCCCCTGACCCAACAATCATTCTCCTATTTCTTAAGTAAAGTTCTTTAATTTTCATCAACTCTCTCCAGAATGCAGAATCATTGATCTTGGGTCTAATCAAAGACACAGGTCTCCCTTTCACATACTTATAATCCACAATTTGCTGCCAGATTCCATTCCCAGTTTCCAGCTTCCGTAACCATTTACAGAGTAAACTTATATTCAGGTGTCTAAGATTTTGGATCCCCAAACCTCCTTTCCTTTTGGGTTTAGTAACCTCTTTCCAATTCACTAAATGATACTTCTTTCTATCCTCATTCCCACTCCACAAAAAATTTCGCCTCACCATATCAATTTTCTTTATTACTGTAGAAGGGAGAAGAGTCATAGACATAGAGTAAAGAGGAATACTAGAAAAGCATGCATTAACCAAAGTAATTCTCCCCCCAAGAGATAGGCATTTCCCTTTCCAACTAGAAAGCCTCCTCTTCACTTTATCTACCAAGGAATCCCAATTTTTAACCATATTTCTCTTATAGCCCATTGGAATCCCCAGATATTTTAAAGGGAACTCCCCATTTTCACAAGTGAAAAGTCTAGAATATTGGTCTTTCTTCCATTGATCTCCATTGATAAGCAAACATTCACTCTTCTGGAAATTTATTTTTAACCCAGACATCCCTTCAAAAAGGCATAGCAGTAATTTTACATTACAAGCATGTTCCATATTATCCAAGATACACACAATAGTGTCATCAGCATATTGCAAAATTGCCAATCCATTTTCAAAAATCTCATCTGGCAAACCAGTAATCAGATAGTTCCTTTGGGCTTGCGTAAACATGGCAGTCAAGCAATCTGCAGCCATATTAAAGAGAAATAGGGAGAGAGGGTCACCCTGCCTCACTCCTTTAGAGCTCTTAAACCACCCACCCATATTACCATTCACATTCACACACAGAGTTCCATATTTCAGGACTTTGCTAATCCAAGAACACCATTTCTCGCTAAAGCCTCTCATTTCCATACATTTAAGAAGGAAATCCCAATTTACCTTGTCATATGCTTTTTCAAAATCAAGCTTCAGCACAACACCACACTGTTTTTTTATATGAGTATAATGAAGAATTTTGTGCAAAGCCACCACTCCATCAGTGATTTGTCTCCCAGGAATAAAAGCACTTTGGTTCCAACTCACAATCCTTTGCATCACACTTTCCATTCTAGATGTAAGAGTTTTAGTAATCAACTTGTAAATGCTGTTAAGCAAGCAAATAGGTCTATATTTCCTTAATTCATCTGCATCCTCGTGGTGTGCTACAGTCAGTATTTATGTTTATAGGTAGGATTGTGTAGTACTAGAGGATTGGTTGAATTGGCTTGCATCGACTCTCTGTGATATTTCAAAGGCACCATTGGATTGTGTAGTACTAGAGGATTGGTTGAATTGGCTTGCATCGACTCGATGTGATATTTCAAAGGCACCATTGTTTAAAGTTTTACAGCATGGTAATTGCCCCCAATTTCGATTCATCTCCAGTTTTTTATACAGTAATTTCACATGGTTTGATGTGTGTTTTCCTGATTCGAAGGATGGTCCATGCCATCTGATCTGCATAATGCAATCATGCGAAACCAACATTTCTAGCAATGGTTTCCAACTTTCCATGTTGGAACTTGGATGTTTCTACAGGTATGTTTTGGCACACATTAGAGCTACCATATATATGTTAGAAGGGGTAGAATGAGCTGCTCAAGTTGGATGGGCCCATAATGGGCTGAATATACATGTATAGGAGAGAAGGAAAATATGCAAAAAGAGCCCTATTGAACTATACAATAGCAGAGAGGTCCTATACAACATTGAGTTTGAAAATGTGTAAATCATGTTGTGCTCTAGTCTGAGCCTTGGTGAAGAAGTCAGCAAGCTAAAGAGCCGAAGCCACATACTGAAGGATAATCACTTGATTTTGCACTTGAGAGCGAACATAGTGAGCTGCAACGCCAATGTGCTTGGTGAGCTCATGCTTCACAGGATCACGAGCAATGCTGATGGCGCCAATGCTGTCGGAGTTCACAACTGTCGGCGAGTGACAGAAACTTTAGGATCACCAAGAAGCCAACGAAGCCAAGTGATTTCGGTCGTGGCCGAAGAGAGGGCACAAAGCTTAGGCTCTGTGCTAGAGCGAGACATTGCATCCTGTCGCTTGGTCTTCCAGGGGCTCAACGAGGAGCCAAGGAAGACACAGTAGGCCGAGACAGACTTGCGATCAGTGGAATCGCTAGCCTATGTAGCATTCGAGTAAGCCTGCAACTGAAGAGAGCTGGAGCTGGAGAAGAGTAGGCGACGATCGGCCGTACCACGCAGGTAGCGAAGGACCCGAAGAAGATACCCATAGTGCACACTCGTAGGAGACGCCATAAACTGATATAAACAGCATGTGAAATATCCGGACGAGTAATGCCCAAGTACACAAGGCTCCCTACTAGGTGACGGTAGCGAGAGCTCATCCGTGAGACAAGCACGATCAAGGAGCTCCTGGATGTACTTGTGCTAAGAAAGGTAGTAGCCCTCTGGTGTATGATCAACCTCAATCCCGAGGAAGTACTGAATAGGGCCCAGCTCAAACATCTAAAACTGCTCACTGAGACGAGCCTTGACAAAGGCTATATACTCAGTATCATCAGCAGTGATGAGAATCTCATCGGCATACAGCAGAAGCAAGGTGCGACCTCGAGCAGAAGTGTGAACAAAAAGAGCTAGGTCGTGAGGACCGGGAACAAAGTCAGCAGCAGCAAGAACAGACGCAAGACGCTCAAACCAGGCCCATGGAGCTTGCTTGAGGCCATAGAGAGAACATCTGAGAAGAAGCACGAAGCCCTGAGAAAAACTGTACCCGAGAGGAGGATACATGTAAACCTCCTCACGAAGATCACCATGAAGAAAGGCGTTTTTCACATCAAGCTGAGAGATAGTCCAATGGCGAATTGCAGCCATGGCTATGAGAGAAAGAACAGTGATTCGATGAGCAACAGGAGCAAAGGTCTCACCATAGTCACGACCGTACTCCTGCTGGAAACCACGAGCCACAAAGCGAGCCTTGTAGCGCTCAAGAGAACCATCAGAGCGGGTTTTAACCTTAAAAACCTATTTGCAGGTGATGGGATGAGCAGTAGATGGACAAGGAACAAGAGCCCAAGTGTCAGTACGCTCAAGTCCAGCCAACTCCTCAAACATGGCAAGCTGCCACTCAGGGTGAGCAAGAGCCTCGCGATAGGAGGAAGGCTCAGGGAGAAGGGTGACAGAAGCCGAAAACCCATAGCGGACAGGAGGAGAGAGAGTGGATCGATCATGGAGCATACCGTGGGGGTGGTGGAGCGGTATGAACGGAAGGAACCGGTGGACGACGAGTGTAGTGAAAAGAATAGGTGGACGTGACGGCAGAGGTGGTGGAGGCGGCGATGAAGAAGCCGGTGACGGTGGAGACTGCGAGGAAGAAGCAGGTGGCGGTGGAGACTGCGAGGAAGAAGAGGATGGAGGTGGTGGAGCTGGCATAGTCTCAATAGGTGAAGAAGTGGAGGAAGAGGGAACTGCCGGTGTGGGAGGCGAAGTAGTAGTGGATAGGTGGGCAAGGGAACGTAGGAACGAAGAACTACTCGGGAAGACTCAAAAAAGAGAGGGACTAGAGTAAGGGAGAAGTGTGATGTGGGGAGTCGAAGGAGCGAGAGTCGTCAAAGAAGGAGCAGAACTCATCAAACTGGACATCTCGGGAGACCAGAATTCGATGAGTAAGGGGATCCCAACAGTGAAAACCCTTGCGCTCAGAATCATAGCCAAGAAAGGCACACCGTACTGACTGAGTAGAGAACTTCGTTGTCTTCTGAGGCTGGAGAAGAACGTAGACAACACAATCAAAAGTGCGAAGGTGGCTGTACTGAGGAAGGCGACTGACGAGACGCTCAAAGGGAGTAGAATCTGAAGGCGTTGGACGGTGCGCATGTTGATGAGGTAAACAAAGTGGGCGACCTCGGTAGAAAGGTGTGAGGGAATAGAGGCAGAGAGCATCAGGACACGATTGTCTCGGCCTCACGCAGAAGAGAAGTGTAGAGCGCCTGACTGCTGGGCTGGTAAGTAGCCTGGACATAAGAGCACATCGCCTAAGAAGACTTCTAGGGGACCACGTCAACAGCAAGATCTGGACGCATGCTCCCGACGAGGACATGAACAACACGATTCTCAGCAGCAGTCCAATCGCCCAGACACTCAACCGTGGTGTTGTATGTCCGGATAGCGGTGTCGTAAGTCGGCTGGACGACAAGATCAACATGAGCACCATCCGCAGCAGGCTGAGAAGCAGGGCTAGGGACCTCAGGCAGCGCTAGACGAAGAGTGGTGCCGGTGAGATGTCCCCAGAGCCCCTGCCTGTTGAGGCAGACTCGGAGGAAAGTGGACCAGTAGCGGAAGTTTGATCCGTCAAACTGGATACTCGGAAGCTGAGCCGGTCCGGAGTAGCGAGACGACGAAGCCATGGCGCAGATCACCAAAAACAAAGTGACGACAGGACAACCTGGCCGGCAGGAGTGGCGGGCTTGGAGGAGGCCCGGCGCTGGCGCTGTCTGGCGTGGCGCCGGCGCGGGACACAGGAGGAGGCCGAGGAGGGTGCGGGAGAAGATGGCGCCACGCGGGGGGAGGGCGCGTGGCTTAGGGGGACTTAGAAGGTGCAGCGGCGGCTTGGGTGTGGGGAAACCCTAACCCTAATTTGATACCATGTTAGAAGGGGTATAATGAGCTGCTCAAGTTGGATGGGCCCAAAATGGGCTGAATATACATGTACAGGAGAGAAGGAAAATATGCAAAAAGACCCCTATAAAACTATACAATAGCAGAGATGTCCTATACAAATAGCTATTCTAACAATAGAAAACTAGAAAATCTTTATTAGATTAACCATGAAGCCTGTTTTGGTAAACTCAGGTTATAAGACCCTTGAACTTAAACTCTAGCAGCCATGCTCCAGTTCCTTTCTTTGTGTTGAACAAGAGGAGAGAACTAGCTCAATGGTTTAGGTCATTTATGCCAAAAAATCTCTGCATGTTTTGCCCATGCTTTAGCTTATTTCATGAAAATGCAAAAGCCACCTTATACTTTTCTGACATATAGCTGTATCATTGGAAAGAACGTTGTGCTAACTGTTATTCACTTCTCAGTGAAATAACTTTTAGCTTCTTTTTTCTTTTGTAACCATCAGCTTCCTTTTTAAGGAAAGTTGATTTTGGCTTGACAGCTCGTTATCCTTTTTGTACCACCATCAGATCTAGCTTTCGTTGCTTTATTTTTACAAGAACTTCTGAATTATGCCAAACCAACTTTAAAGTTTAAAATCAGTATTATTTCTTGCTTTCTGCTGTGTCATATTTGTGTTAGGTTGGTAGTTTCTGATTGTTTGACCTCTACAATTTCAATGTAACAGTTCCCAACGCAAACAGGCACCTTATCAGAGGTGAATTATACAAGGATTTTATATATTGCACAAATGAACATTTCTGTCCTGGATAATTACTGATATTTATCCATTTTTTGGTGCTTATCCAGTGAAAATTAATTCATCCACTCTATTAATATTTTGTGCTACAGTGTCTCATCAAAATGAAAAGTGTCAGTACAAGATGCTGAGATAATTTTTCATGTTTGATCAGATGCTTTCAGAAGGCACCCTATAAATGCCTTTTCTTGTAACTCTTAATGTCTATGGTTATGGAAAAAATTTATGTCCCATTTATGGAGTTAGGTGCATTTTAAACTTTAGATGGCTAAAACTGTAAAAGCATTTTCTTATATTTGCCATAAGAACCTCTGGTTTGGTAAGCCTTTTTCATTAATGATGTTTTCGATAGGTGGGACACCTCTGACGTTTGCTGTTCGTGAGGCGATCGTGGATACTGTGAATTACCTTCTAGATCATGGTGCCAATCCAAATAAGTGTGATAATGAAGGATTTACCCCTCTCCATTTGGCAGTTCAAACAGGCAGGTCCCCCCAAAACTGAATGCCTTTATTATCTTTTATCGTATGTGCACATGACACTACTTAAATTTTTGTTTTAAATGTCATTATGGGTGTTCAAACTTCAAAGGATGTAGATAATAGAAATTGCAGAAGATGGTGATTGCCCATTATAGGCATGAAAGTACGTAATGTTGTCGTTTACCCTTGCATGTAGGAGCATTAGTTAGTATCTAGCCAGTCAAGAAGTGCATGGAGCAGGGATTTTTTTTCCGGCGAAATTTTGGATATTTCGCCAGCGACCAAAATGAAAACAAAAATTTTGAATTCAAAAGATTTGATCAAATTTGATTCTTATATATAAAAAGAAGGCATAACTTAACTCTTTACAACTTGTCTTGTAGCCTAGTGGGTAGTTCTTTCTTGAACAAGCATGAGATCCATGGTTCAAATCCTAGGTTATTCATTTTTTTTTTTTTGAAAAATTCAAATTCTGTATTTTTATTCCGACGATATTTCGGATATTTTGCTGAGGATCGAAATTTTTCTACTACCAAAATTTATATCCCTGGCATGGAGTAGCTGGTTAGCCTTGCATACATGCATGATAATCCGAGTCTTAAGGAGCATTTGTTAGCCAGAAACATGCTAGTTCACATTGAGGTTGTTATGTGTTGAGTGGGTCATGATCTGCTCAGTCGTGGGATGGCACGAGTGGAGTAGATCGTGGAGTTAGTTGTGTCCTGCATGCTGCATTGCAGTGCATCAAATGGTCCTATAAATTAGAGAAAAATCGCAAGGCTTAGCAGTTGCAGCCGTGCACCAAGTTCTTGAGTTTAACTTCGTCAGTTTGCAGCTGAGAGTGTGTCTCTGCTTGAGGAACTTGGAGAGTAAGTGATTGATGGAGGGAGAGTTCTCTGTGTGAGAGATAAAGAGAGGAAGTCACAGAGTGGGTTCCCACAGACAGAGAGGAAGTGATACTGATTTCCCGATAGAATGCTCCATGTCAGAGTTGGTTCTGCATAGTTGTAAAGGTCTCTCCACATAGTTGTAAATGTTTCATCTCAGCATCTAGATAAACTTCATTATGGATGAATTTGATGGTTGAGGTGTTTCTTTTAAGAAAAACTTATGTTGAGCTAGTATATGATGTTGTCTTTTTAATTTGGATATATGCTCTCTGTCCATTTTTATAGGGTGTATTTTGACCCGTGAAAGTCTTTAAAGGTAGTTTCTGACCGTTAAATTTCTCTTATTATCTATTGGCAATTGCCACAAAATAACATGGTATGAAAAGCAATTTTAGATAATAACATATTGATACAGATTTTGTACCCAAATGATCTATATAATTTCATTAATGTTTATCAAAACCTAATAAATTTGACTTTTCCCAGTCAAAATATGCCTTATAAAAGCGGACAAAGGGAGTAATCAGTATATTAGATCCAGAAAAGGCGTTGTTTGTATTTCTCTAATTACTGCCATTCAAGTAAATTGTTTGTGTTTCGTAGACCTATCTGTATTTCGTAGACCTATGGCAGATATTGTTTAACTTGAAGTGTTGCCATCCTGTATGTTACCAAGACTTCTATACTCAGATCAGGATTTTATTTTGAGTTTACTCAAAGTTTGGGCTTTGCGGACATCATTACATCAGTTGATTGATTCAACTCTATTTCTAATATGTGTCCCTAGCAGGCAATAAATAGCAAAAATGTATTGTTTAAGCTAATATTTGAAATGTTATTGTTAACACATCATGCTTTCTTATACTCATTAATTTATTACATTGGAACCGATGGTGGTTTATTTCTCCTGTACGGTCGTGTTATAATTACTTGATTATTGTAGTTTCTAAGGCAACCTAATATATTTAGTCATCTGATGTTAAAAGCTAATAGAAAAACAAAATAGCATATCTCTTACAGGCTTTTATGTTTATGTACAGGAAGGAACTTGTATAAATCTTCTCTTGTTAGGTCATACTTTCTTACTTCAGCACGCGACTAGGTTCAAAGATATCCATTTATTTGTTAAAGAGTTTATTTCTACCCATTCAACTAATTCCAGAAATCATGTATCTTAATCTAACCGCGTTTAGATCTTGTATGCAAATTTAATTTCCATTGCAATAGCCAAGTAGTATTTTGTATTGTTACACTCATATATAATGTTTATCCATTGTATATTCTATAATTCTGATTCAGGAGATTGTGAAATAGTGAAAATCTTACTCTCAAAAGGAGTTGATGTTGATCCATTTTCTGATTATGGGACACCACTACATATTGCTGCTACCTTGAGGCATGGTGGCATTGTGAAGATTTTGTTGGATCATCATGCAAATGTAAGTTACATGCTTCTTTTTAACCACTGCTTGCTCCTTACATCGGCGATATTTCTGTTATAAACTGTTTGGCAACTATGGGGTTGGAAAAATAGATAGGGAAGTGAGTGGGAGTTCATTTACCAGGGGTCACCCAGGGAGTTGAACTCCCTCTCTTTTAGTTGTAAACTCCTTTTCCCTTCTCCATTTCCCGTGAAACAAACAAGAGAGTTAATTTCTCTCACTTATGAATTTCCTTTCCCTATCCTCAACTCCCTCCAACCAAATAGCCCACTAGTAGTTATTAGATTATTTTCTCCAGTATTTTCTTTTTCTTGGTCATATTTTTCATGCATGGTTGGTTTATAATTGGTAGGGATCTGCAATAACTGTTAGCTCAAACTAACCCAACGATTTTTGGACTAAAGCCATCTAAAGCAATGTTTTTGGTCTGAAGTTGTTAACCCTGTTGAATGGAGAGAGAAGGCACATGATTTGGCTCACTATGTTGGCGTAAGTGGCATATGTGAGAGAGCATTCCCAATAGCCCCCCATATTCCACCCCCCCTAAAACACTATTCATGTGTCTATTAATAGTGTTTTAGGGGGTGGGATAGGGGGTTGTTGGGGATGCTCTGAGGCGAGCAGTTTAGGAATTGGTTTCTCTTCAGATTATTTAATAGGAGGTGGGACCTATGTGAGGGAAAAATTTGGTTCGATTCACTAGAGTGAAAATCATGCATGTGTGCCTGTGTGGGCTCCACTTTCTGTGTATGGTTTGGATCAATGTTGTGCATGCCCTAATAGCCCTGGCCTACATCCCATGATTAAGAGCTTACTTAATACCATGTGGCCAATAGCTGCAGTCTGCATTGGTGACTTGAGATGTTAGGTGATATGGCTCAACCCTTTTGAGAGACCGTATATTCTAGAAGGAAAAAGGGAGTAGAGCCGGAAAGTGAACCAGGAGCGGCTGAGCTGGCTATTGAGCCAGGAGAGTTGGCCATGTGTTGCTCGGTTGGGAAGGAAGGCACGACCACGCGAACTTAATGCTCCTGCTGCAATACAGAGCAGCAATCTTATCCTTCCTCATAGACTTATCGTCCTTTTGTTAGTAATCTAAAATTAACGGATATGTTCTCAGTGTACTTGTTTCCTTGTTTTGCTATCATGTAAATCAGCTATAAGCCTATAAGATGGGAGAAATAGAAGAGAAAAGGCATGCAATTTGTGCCTAGAAACAGTCTTAGGCGGTGGCTCTGTTAACAGCCAAGTTACCTCGCAACGCCATGACAAAGAAATCATCGTCCAGTGCTGTTTGTCCTGGTCATAGGCCAGGAACTCGAGCCTTTGAGAGAGCTCATACCAGTTAAAAGTTGAAAGTTGAAACAACAAATTGAGTGTGATAATGCTGCTGGGAGGGGAAAATCGCCTGTAAAAATAAACATTTTCTTTTGGGTTTCAATTACATAAAAAGGTTACTTGGGCTGTTTGGCTAGACTTGGGAAATTTTGGTTGGTGTGGGCCATCCTGAGAATGGATTCAGCATTGTGTTGGGTTGGCAAAATGAGGCCTGTTGGCTGGTAGGAACTGGGAAGTCAAGTTGAGCCTGAAAAAATGGCTTATGGCCCATGCCTGTCGCATTACCATTGTCTCTGACTGATCCCTAAAAATGCCTGAGGTCTTCCTTTGGCCCATAACTGGTATAATCCCATTAAAAAATGCTTCATCATATTAGTGTTTGTATTTTTCAGCTTGAAATTTACTGATATAATTTTATCAAACGCCAACTACCAAACAAGTATCAAATGACATTTTTAGATAAAGAGGTATCAAATGATATTTTACTGAATATCTTAACACTGGATGAATCATAGATGGGATCTGAGACATATTATTTTTTCCTCCTGCGGCTCCTGGTCCCCTCTCTACGGTTAACAAATTGAACATATCAGCGAACATTCATCATGTAAGGGTACTAATCATGTTATTTATTCTTGTCAGTGTAACAAAGTAGTCCGTACTTACCATACACCTCTCATTATGGCCCTCAGTGTTGGCTCACTGGAATGTGTGAAGCTTCTGGTTAAGGTATGGTACATTCTCATCTCACATCAAATTAGAAATTTACATTATTGAACTCTTGACAACAATGAGAAGGCTACACTAAGATGGATATTTCATTTCCGAAATTGTGCAAATTATGTCATGCTAATGAAGTGGATGTGTCTGTGATATATTCTGTGTTAGGCTGGTGCTGATGTGAAGGGCATTGGTAGTGTAACCCCCTTAATAGTCGCTGCAAACAAAGGGTTAACTAACTTCTACACATGCTTACTGGAAGCTGGTGCAGATCCTGATGTTCCAGATGATGTAAGTTTTTATATTTTATTTTGCTGATGTATTCATGTTCTTCACACCATGAAATGTTATTTTTGGATAACTAATTCTAAACTTACATATTAAAGAAACTAACCTGTATAATTTAGCAACCTATTTTTTTTCTTCTGGGCAATATTAGAGTTCTACAACCGAGTCTAAACTCTAAACTGCCCTAGTTGCTCCAGGAATGTGCACCATTCTTATTTGGCACAAGGCAAATTTATATTCCATCTTACCTGCTGTTCTGACTGTGGTGCACATTCTTTGAACTTTGTTCTGTTGGCAACAAATAATCTTTAATGGTCATGACCCGTGACTATTTTGCACTAGTGCTTTGGCATGCAGGCCTTTCATGTGGTTTATTGCCTCTGTTTCTATTTAAATAACTCTGGCAATTATGCATGTTGTCGCATGCCTGCAAGGCTGCAACTGCATTATAAATTAGAAGTAGTCCTGTATGATTTGAGCGTACTTTGTTGGTAAAACTTGCATAGTTCCAAATCTATTGCATTTGATGCTGATTGCTGAATTTATCCTTATTCCAATTCTAAGGTGCTACACTGAATGTTTTTTCCTTAAATATCTTAATGAACTATTACAGAGCAGTCAAGAACTATCTTTTGATGACTTGAAAAATGATAGTTTTGGTATGAAGGATCCATATGCTGTGCATTTGTGCAGCTCAGTTGATCGTTTACTCAGTGAATTCCACTTTTTTACAATAATACTTTTAATCCACATCTTTCGATGACTTGAAAAATGATATTATTGGTATGAAGGATCCATATGCTGTGCATCTCAGTTGATTGTTTACTCAGTAAATTTCTCTTTTCTACAATAATAGTTTCAATCCCCTATATGCATGGGTAGAAAATAGTAATTTTCTTGGTTATACATTCTAAATGTTGCCGTTTACACATGGTTATATAAACACTTGTATCTGCGCTTCTGTTAGTTTGCCTTGTTCTTTTGCAATTCACTGTATAAGATTTATCTGTTTTATTCACAGTTCGGAAACCTTCCCATAGAAATTGCTGCATACAACAACAACCGGAAAGATGTTGAGATCCTATTTCCAGTAACTTCTCGTATTCCATGTGTGGGTGATTGGAGCGTTGATGGTATAATTAGTTATGTGAAATCAAAGGCACCAATGGCGGTATGAGCTAAATCTGCCATTTTTATAGTTAGTTCATGTTTCTGTTTGGTGTGAACATTAGGTTACTGATTGTTACTAGAGCCTTCGTATTTTATACTCCCTCCGGTCACAAATAATTGACACTTGAGATGCGTGCCGGTCAAAGTTTTGAAACTTGAGTCATGAATATCTTTTTAAATAATTAAGTTATGTACATAAAAATTATGTGTAGATTTGTCTTAAAAGGGACTTTAATAATATTATAATTTTAGTGGGTTTTTAAGCAAATTACAATAGTAACTACTAGTCAAAGTTGCACCTTGGTGACCATGAAAAGCCAAAAATGTGAAATGTTTGTGGCTGGGGAGAATGTTTGTGGCTGGAGGGAGTAGCTTCTTCAATTCATGCTCTTGACTTTAAAGCTGACGAGAGCACCTACTTCCACCAATCCTCCTTGAAGGCAGTAGTGCAATTAGTTGACTGAAACATTGATTAGGAGATTTCATCTAGAGCATCCCCAGCACAACCCCGAAATTACTGTAGCTACAGTACCGCGGGTGAAAAATTCAAACAAAAGCAGAGAGGAGCTCCTTGATACAGCACAGCTAATTCCTTGATACAGCACAGCTAATTCAAAAAAATTTGAAATGCAGGAGCTCCTCTCTGCTTTTGTTTGAATTTTTCACCCGTGGTACTGTAGCTACAGTAATTTCGGGGGTGTGCTGGGGATGCTCCCACAGTGGTAGGTCTGTCGATTTGACATATGCTTTATCTCTCAATATGTCGGATATTAATCCTGTATCTTGTTGCATAATATGATGCGACACGTTTAGTTTATCATGTGGTACATTAGATATGTTTAGTTGTGGGCCCTTGGCTCGGTAGGTGTGTTGCATGTGCCAAAGAACCAGTTCTTGCACGTGTCCGTGTGCATAATGAGTTTGTTTAGGAGTGACTAACATTGCATATAGGGGTGAAAACAGATCGGATGGGGGTCTTTTATATCCGTATCTGTATTTTTTATCGAATACAGATTTGAATACGGATGGTATTGGTTATGGATTCAAATACCGATTGTAATGATAGGACACGGATCGAATACAAATACAGAAAAGGTTTTAAATATGAATCATGTATAACACATTTAATACCATATTTTATTTTAAGAAATAAATTTGTTGTTTTTTAGAAGGATAAAATACAATATTTTTTATTAGACAAATCAAATACATAACTAGTGCACTAGTGCTTGTGTCGCAGCATTGCAGCATGCACCATTGGCACCTAGGTTGGCAGAGCTATGTAGAGCGGCAGCATAGGCCCGTGTAGCATGGTAGCAACAGCTAGGCCCACACGTGGTAGTTGGTAAGCTTGCATAACTACTCATAGGTAATAGCAATATGGCATCTAGGTTAAGCCACACGTCAGCTACAGCCATGCTTAGAATGAGCATGAAGCGGGTAAGCCCCAATCCAACATATATCTGGTATAGTATACGGATTATATCTGACGGATACCTCTCAACCCGTGTCAGTTTCCAAATTCTTTTAAAATTGTGGAAAATTATCCATATCTGACCTGTTTTCACCCCTAGTTGCATGCAAAGCTAGCGATTAGTTGTGACATGCACATGTTTATGTTGTACTCGCTTGTTGTATGTAGTAGCGTATTAGTTTAGACAAGAGGTATGCCATGCTATGTGGATTGGGTGTCATGTTTTAGGGTCGGTAAGTATGGACTTACGTTTCTTAGTTGCCCAAATCATCAGCTTTATTTATGTAGTTAAGTCATTAGCAAGATAATGATAGAGGAGATGAAAAGAAAAACACTACGTGCAGTCATGCAACACAGCTTTTTTTTCGCCCTGCAGTGTGCAAGCCTGCAAGGTAGATCGCCTTCTATAGAATAGCTGTGAGTTCTCCCTAGGGTTGCAACACAATATGTTGTTTTAGTTCCTATTTTCAAGTACTATTGCTAACTCGTCGAGTTTGTCATAGTATGTGATGAAGAGTGCATGTTTATCTTTCCAATCTGAAGGCTACTTATATATTCCGTTGCATCTTTTACTGGCTTGTAACATGTTAATAGTTAATTTTAAAAAATACTAAGGGGTGATGAAATAGTTTGAGTTGGTTCCTTTGGTCGACAGCAACACTTTCATGCACTGAATTTGTCCATTAGGGAACGATCTGATGGTGTGAAGTTATTACTAGGAATATGTTGGGGCAAGCAGGTGGAAGACAGACAGACAACAGCTGATGGTCAAATGTTTTAATGATAAAGTACTACATAAGATTTTTGTGGTTTGCACAATCACATGATATAATTGTAAACAGTGATGTTGACAATGGTATTGGTTGCCAAGGATTCAGTGTGGTAAATAAATTTAGTACCCAACTATACAAGCATACAAGTGAATAATTATGATGATCATTTTCATTTTTTTAAATATTTTCTCAACTTGTTGTGACTGCTTTCTTATTAACATAAATTTGGCATGCCCTCATTTTTATGCCAAAATGCTTTTTAGGATGATCATGACCTTACGTACAAAATGAAGCCAGATGATATTAAGTTGGAAGCAAGCAAGTCATATAAGAAAAAAGATTATCATACTGCAATGAAACTCTATTCTATGGTATATTATCTCCATATTCTACCTTACCTTTAATTCATTTTTTGTCTGATGTATCAATTCACAGCTGGTATGGTTGCACCATTTTCAATTTTTGTAAGAGAATTCAGAAATACTATTACTTATGTGATGTTTTGTTTTGTTACTTAACTGCTTATCTACTTATTTTTCATGTGTTTACAACTAAACATTTATGTATATAAAATAATTCTGCTCTGCTACATGGTCTGTTAGTGAAAACTATTGTCATTTTTAATAACAATGAACAAGTCAATGCTATGCCAGTTGTAACGCTGCTATAAAACCTCAATTCTACATCATCATATCATACATTTGTTACAAAAGTTCAATTATAATCACTATATGAAACTTTGCTTCTGTTATAAATTCTCTTTAAGTATATCATTCTACTGGAGTGAATTCAAACAGTGGTGATAACAAATCCTCATTCTGAACTGTCAGAGGAAATTAGATTTTATTTGGATCGATATATCTTAGGAATTAACCAAATCTGCATCCCAGAGTCTCCATGGTGAGGTTTCTAAGTTAGACCGACATCCAATTTACCACCCTAACTCTAGTTGTGCAGTTATCCCGCCTAATTAGAAAGTGTTGTAATTGTTGGTTTGATTTATTGGTGTAGGCGATGAATCTTGGTCTCGACGATCCAACCTTGTACTCCAATAGGAGTCTTTGCTGGCTTAAGATGGGTAGAGGTGACCTGGCTTTGATGGATGCTCAGACTTGCAGGTTAAATCGGCCTGATTGGCCAAAGGCCTGCTACCTGCAAGGAGCTGCTCAAATGTTATTGAAGGTGAGATAAAACATATAAATTTGCTGCAGCTTCTGTGTATGCTGTGCCAAATCCTTTCTTTTTTTGCTATGACTCTTCTGCCTGTAGGACTATGAAAAGGCATGCGATTCGTTTCTTGATGGTCTCAAATTGGATCCAAGAAATGTTGAGATCGAGAATTCATTAAGGTAGCACTACTTATCTCTAATTGCGTTGAATTAAAGGATAGACATCACTCTGGTAGTCTGTTGTCAATCAGACGTGGCGAATTATGTAACGGTTTAAGATGGCTTAATTTTTCTTATCTGCTAAAAATATGTAGCTTGTAGTTGTCTCCTGTTTGAATCCTCAAGGCATTATCTACATATGCACTGTACATTTCTTTCTATTTGTGAGATGCTTCTATAGCATATTAATAAGATAATGATAATTGGCCCAATCTGATCATGCAGGAATGCTTTTAAATCCTTGAAGACATCTTATGCTGAAAAGAAGGGTTACTGAATTGCCATTTTCTGAGATTTCAGAAAAGTAGCACCATTTTTGCTGTTCGGTTGAAAAGCGGTTGAAAAGAACCATCTGGTCCCGTATTTCATCTTAATCCATCATCGGGTCCTAATCCTTAAGAATTTGCAACTGGTTTCGTTATTATGACTAGGACTGACCGTTAGTTGGATCCTGAGGGATAACCTTGTTTGTTTTCTGTACATATTATATTGCCCTTTCAATGCTGGCACGCTGTCACCGTTTTCTCTACTGTTAGCAGCAATGATGAACAGGGATACACGAAAATCAGTAGTTTGGATTGAGTTTTAATTGGGTAGCATAATTGTATATTATATTCCGGTGGTTATGCTTCCAGTTGTATCAACAATGTGTGATGTTTGTGGCTCTCTACATGCACTCAGGATGTGCCATGTCATCGTGACACCTTCGTGTATGCACAGTACTCCTGTGCCGTGAACTCGGGCCATTGGTTAATGGTGCGTGTTCGTTAACTTTGGGTCCCTGGTTGCCGTCCAGGTTGAGCTTAGCCCGTATAAGCTTAGCTAGGTTAAAGTGTGCTACGCTCAGCTCGTTTAGGTGTGTTTGGTTGCATACTTGCATTGGTTGAGCCTCGCTGGTGAAAACACAAAAACACATGTTTGGTTGCTCCGCAACCGACCTGAGCTAAACACAAGGCATTTCCTCAAGCACCTACACAGTAATTATATCAGGATCCGCATAGTATAAATATACTACCTTCGTTCTCGAATCTACGTTCTCAAATATTTATCATGTTGGCTTTTTTTCATGTGTTTGACTATTCGCTTTTTTCACAAATATTTATTCAAATAGATATGCATACAAGACATAAAGTACTTTTGATGACAAATCTTGTGATACTCATTTCACTCTACTTAACTAATTTATTGAATAAATATTGTTGGTCAAAGTTTAAGCAAAAAGTTTACAACAGCTTAATTTAAAGAAAACAGAGGGAGTACTAAAGAGAAAAAAATGCAAGATGTAGGCGTTGCGCGTTTTGGAGTTGCGTAGCGTTGAGTGCAGGTTCAAATTTTTGGTGTTGCGCGTGCTCATAACGCTACGCTACGCCACCGAACGGCCAAATGCACGCGCTCGTAATGTAACTCCTAAGGGTGGTAGAAATACCCATGGGTGCTAAGGACTTGAACTATAGAATGAACTCATGTTAAGGACTCAATCCGATGAGTCCGGGTTTGGATCCAAGAATGAACTCATGTGTATGAAAGTTTGGGTTTTGGTCTAGATCTAGGTTTAATTTTAGACCTATGGGTACCTAGATAAGGACTTGAACTATAGCGTTGGCATGTGGGGTCTCATTGTTATTCACATATAGTTACATACTACACCTTCTGATTCCAAAATCCCTCATCGATTCCGCAATCCCCAAAGCCGCTCTGCCAACCCCAACCCCCTCTCAACGCTAGTGACTTCGTCCCTTGCACTCCATCAAACCTTAGTCGCCGCCAACACCAGCCACCATCACCGCCCCACCATAGGATCCTAACCACCACACCATCTTGCCGGGGTATACCTAATGGCTGGATGGATATTGTTCTTACTTATATGCTCTTTAAATGCTACTAAATTGCTATATATGTGACATAGTTGTAATCAGTGATTACAAAACCAGTGGAGTCCTCCAAGCCGGCAGTGGTGCGGAGCCAGTTAACCTGCGGTTTCTCACGATTTGGACCCTACATGGTTTTTTAAGCACAAAATGACATGAAATAATGGAAATATATTGAATTTTTAAATTTTGTTTAAACCAAAGTGCTTAAAATAATTAATAGTTTTTATATAAATTGTATACAATTTTTCATTGAAATTTATTTTTCATAAATTTCAAACGGTTTACCTCTGCGGTTTTTTTATGCCGGCTGCCCTCGGAGCATGGCCTGTTTTGCAATCTTAGGTTGTAGTGTATTTTTGCATTCAATTCTAGAATGGTATTTGGTGTTCTTCTGAATTTTTAGGCCTTGGTAGACCTCTGGCTCTGGGTTTGACTTTGGACCCATGACAATTTTTCAGGTGTAGATATGGATTCAATTATTGGGTCTTGGGTCTGTGGGTCCACAAAGGTTGGACCCGAAGAACCCAGATCCATTGCAATCCATAGTAACCCTAGACACTCAGGTTGTCAAGAGGGCAAGATTTAGGATCCTAATTGAGGTTTTGTCACAGACTACCCCCCTTAAAAGAATCTCGTCCCCGAGATTACCAGATTAAATAAGGGGTAACTTTTAAATTATAGTCTCCATATAATAGTTACTGAGAGTGTGGCTGAAAACTTAATTCCTTTTTAAAATAATTTTCACACTCTTTTCCTTAAATGGAGATCTAGATCTTTAACTCCGGTTGATAAAATAATCCGCTTTAATAATTTTGATGCAAAAGCATGATATGCATTTGAGGACTAGGTTAAAAGGTTACCGATATTGTCGTTGTTGACATCTTCGGCTGGATTGATTGTAAGAGAGTTGATTTGTCCTTGAATATTTCCTGCATTATTCCTTCTTTGCATAGCAGGATTTCCTCTTGTATCAGGTTTCCTTGGAACAGGATTGGGTTTATTGGGTATATTGGGTTTATTGCTTAGGACTTGTGCTCGACTCTGTGCAATTTCTATGGGGAACTTATTCCAAGGACAGCTAGGGCGTATATGTCCTTCTTGTCCACAGTGGTAACATTTTGGGAGTGATATCTGAGGGCAGTTCCTTTTAAGATGATTTCCAACACAATGGTAACAAATGACCGAAGTGTTACTTTGAGATGGAGATATTTGGGAGGTTACCTCTTGTTGAAAATTTCTAGGATTATAGGCAAATTTTCCTTGATTTGGACGATACTTTTGTATTTTATTATTGACCATCTGAGCGAAGTATTTACTTCTTCTTTTCCTTGTATCTATCATTTTATTTCTTCGTTCCTCCATAATCAGCACTTTATCTACTAAGGTCTTGAGATTTGGGTTATCGAATCCTGATAGTTGAAATTGCAAATGTTGTTGTAGACCGTTGATAAATTTTTTCATCTTCCTTTTCTCAGTTGCGATTTCTTCAGGTGCATATCTGGACAAGTAGTTGAATTGATGCATATATTCTGATACTGTTTTGTCGTTTTGTTTTAAATCATCAAATTCTCTTTTCTTGGCATCCATTAATCCTTTAGAAAGATATACATTATGGAATTCCTTATCAAATTCTTCCCAAGTTATCAGATTCCTTTTTGAGTGAGTTTCTTGAAATGTAACGCACCATGCTGCAGCTTGTCCTGTAAGTTGATGTGATGTGTACAATACTTTTTTATGGTCAGAGCATTGCACTGTCTCTAATTTCCTTTTAATATCTCTGAACTAATCATCTGCTTGTAGAGGGTCTATGGTAGATGCAAATGTTGTTGGCTTAGTTTTCTGAAAGTCATTCCATTTTGTTCCTAGACCAATTGTGTCATTAGGTCTTCCGTTTGGCAATCTTTCAATTATTTGACGTAGAAGTTGATTTTGAGTTTCCGTAGATTCATGTCTATTTCTTTCCATGACAGCTAAAATTTGTGCCAACATAACTTCAGAAGTTTGACTTGGGATTTGACTTGTTTCTTCGGCCATTGGGACAGTCTTTTAACATGAAATTTTTAAAGGAATTTGTTTTGAAAATCAGAAATTTTGATTTTGGCTAGAATTTTGGCTTAAATAAAATTGAGATAAGGAGTTTTTGCATGGAATATTTTGGCATAACCTAGTTTGGAAGTGTAATTATATAGGATTTAGTGATATATTTTATTGATTTTCATGAAATCTTTTGGAAAAGATGGATTTATTGAAAACATTTTTAAAATTATTTAAAGATTTTGAGAAAAGATAAGGTTATCTGTAGTAATAGAAAACTTTTTATAAAATTATTTAAAAATTTTTTAAGAGGGATAAGATTTATAAAAGTAATTTAAAATATTTAAATAAATTTTTTATTCCATTTTCAATTATCCTACAATCAAGCTGGGCTCTGATACCATTTCTGTGGGAACCTCGGGAGATTCCCGAAAATACAACTGTCCAGGATTTTAATTGCATTTTAAAATAGTACAAACAGCCAAACTTTATTTCATAACTAAAGTTATTTTACAATATGGCTTACAATTTTTAATACACCTCCAAAATTTACACTTCAAGACCACAGACATGGTTCGAGTGTGGGATAAACTAAAAATCTACAGCAAAATCTTCGAAGTGTTTAAGTGAAAAGTCTTCTGCTGAAAAGAAAAGACCTACCAAAAGAAGGGTAGCCCGAAAAACAAGGGTAAGCACTTACGTCCTAACAGGTTTCCATATGCATGCCTATTAACTACATGCAAGGTTTGAGTGGCTTGATCTTACAACCGTAATATCATGATAATGATCTATAGAAATATTTAAACATTTAAAAATTCCAAAAAGTAAAATAAGATTTAACAAAAAAATTTAAAAATATAATGTTTTCTTATTCATCTATTTTGTGATACATATTTATTTGCTCATGTGCAAAAGAGCATATACAGACGCGCCATGGGCGCGCTCCCCGTGCTAGTGTATAGACATTTTGCAAGTCGCCTTTGCGCTGCTTCGTCCAGCTCTTGAGGTCTTCCTGTTGCTCTTGCCATGATTTTCCTGGAGCTCGTCATTTTTATAGAAGTCAAACAATACAGTGTTATGTATTTATTTTTATGGATTTTAAATGGTTCATTTCTAAATATTTTTTATATTTATTTATGGGTTTAAATTTCTCCTTTTAGCGTATAAAACTATTTTTATTTTTTTAAAACTCTTCAAACCATTTCTTAAGTGGGCATAACATTTTAAAATTAAAATTTATAGCAATTTTCAGCCTAAAAGAAAAAGGCCAGAGTTGAAAGGAAGGCATATATTGAGTGGCACGGAGGCTCTAATTTCTGAGATCCAGCAGAAAAAACAATGCAGCGAATGATGGAAAATATTAAGAGTGTACATGCAATCTTCTATAGGTGGGAAAGCATTGTGCAAGGACACATGGTGATATCACCGAGACCTAATAAAAAACTCAACACAATACAATGGGTTCTGTGCAAATTTTTCTTTAAGAGAGGTAGCAAGTACGCCCTGATCTGAAGCCGTGTATCCAAATCCACTGCACGGCTGAGCCGCACCCACCGCCCTGTCGCCGACCTCCTTCACGCGGGGATCGCCATGCCCCATCGAAGGGAGAGAGAGCCACAGACGGAGAGACGGAGAGTGAGTTGGAGAGGGAGAGATGAGACGGAGAGTTGAGGGAGAGAGATGACCGGGTATGGGATTGAGAACGAGGGCCGAGGGTAAGGGTAGCAGGGTGGGGCAGTGGCCATGGGGCAACCGAATAATTGGTGGATAGAGCGATCCAGGTGTGATCCGGCTGCCGGGTCGGGTCTAAACCCGGCGGAGCGGGCGGCGATCTCGAACTCTAATCGGATCCGACACAACTCTCCCCGTCTCGAGTATTGCGACATGCTAGCATCCCATTTCCCAACCATCCCTCCGCCTCGCTCCCGCATATATAGCCCGCTGTCCTGTGCCTGTGTGTCATTCCGATACCCACCAGTCCACCTGCTCGACACGCCACCGGCTCCCACGGGCGGAGCCAGCTCCCATGGAGTCCGCCTTCTCCTTCCTTTCCATCGGTAAGCAACCCCTAAACCCTAGACCCCTACCCGCCGCTACCATCCGTACTGCTACTGATCTCTCTCCCCGGCCCCGCAGCTCCTCGGCCGCCGCTCCTCCAGGCGGCGGCCGACGGCAACGTCCGCCTCTTCAAGCGTAAGGACTAAGGACCCATCGACCCATCACCTCCTCCCCGTTGTCCGATTTCTGTCTCGGTTTCCTTCCGGCGATCGATTTGGGTTTGGGTGTGCTCCGATCCGCCGCAGGGATCGCGAGGAAGCTGGACGGCGGGAAGGGCCGCCTCAGAGAGGCGGTGGAGGCCGTCAGGGACCGCGGCGCCGGGGCGCTGCACGTCGCTGCCGGCCGCGGGAGGACGGCGGTGTGCGCCTACCTGGTGGAGGAGCTCCGGGTCGATGTGAACGTCGCCGACGACTCAGGTTGTTTCTTCTCTCTGCCTCCTCGGTTTTGGCTTTTTGCATTACTGACACCCTTGATTGTTCAAGGGTCGATCGGTTGCCTCGTTGCGTCTTTATACTCTAGCGGTCGCGCGGTAGCGCTACAGATGCTCAAAAGTTTGCGGTCTGTCGGATTTCATAGCACTGTTGACCACATTTTAGGTTGATGCTGGTCTGTACGCTGCTTGTCCCATGGCACGCTTTACTGTGATGGAGATTTTCGAGTTGCTTGATTTGGGCTGGCTCATGGTGTTAAGCGTTTGTTTCTCTGCAGGTAGGATTCTGGAGAGGAACGAGATATTTGGTTGAATTGGCCTGCATTGAGTTTGCTGATGTGGTTCCGAAGGCACCGTTGTTTAACTCGTTTTTTCTTTCAATTGGGTTCCATCTACCATTTGTAAAAAAGTGATGTTCGAACAGTTGCTTGTGTGCCTCCTTGATTGAAAGGTTGATCAATATAATCTGGTCTGCATGATGCATTCATGCTGAACCATGTTTCTAACAATGGCCTCTATATTTGATGTTTCAACAGGTGTATTTTGCTACACACACACACAAAAAAAAAAACTGCAGCTACAATAGAAAACTGGACACTTTTAATTACATTAACCATTCTGCCTTTGTGGGTAAACTTTCTAGACTTTTTAAGCCATGTCTCAAGAGTCAAATGCCTTGTCTTCTCGTGCCTTATTTTTTTTTTAAAAAAACCCTCAAACCTGCTACTCAAAGCTTAAAAAGTAAAAACCGAGTTGAGCAAAGTGCACCAGCTTCTCGAAGCTGCTTCACCAAGCTCTTGATGTATAGAATTTCTTACCAAATTCACAACTTCAGAAATTCAGCCTAGCTCATGAGAATAGGGCAGCCTTTGCATTGAATTGGTGGGGACAAAACTTGGTCGAGTTATCTTTGTGTTGGGTAGGCAGTATCTGATTGTTTTTTCTTCTCCAATGCAACATTATATCAGGATTATTTTATTATGCACACATGAGCATTCCTGTCCTAGTTTTGTTATTGATATTTATTATCATTATTTTGTTCTTATTAACTTATCTAGTTAAAATCAATTGCATCAACTTTATTAATATTTTGTTCTACTGAGGTTCATCAAAATAAAAGTGTCAGTACCAGATGATATATTTTTTATGCATTGTACTTTATGAAGGCTACCAATAATGCCATTCTCTGGCAATCATGTTCTATAGTTATGTAAAACCTTTTGATCATATTTTAGAGATTGGTGTGTTTAGAACTTCCTATGATAGTTATGTTCTATGGTTATGTAAGAAAAAATTGACCCATATTTTGGAAACAGGTGCGTTTGGAACTTTCGATAGCTAAAATCTTTGTAGGTATATTTCTTTTATTTGCTGTACGAATCTCTAATATGTTAAGATTTTTCCATTATTGATGTTTTGAACAGGTGATACGCCTCTGGCTTATGCGGTTCGTGGTGCGACTGTGGATACTGCGAGTTACCTTCTAGACCATGGTGCCAATCCAGATAAGCCTGATAATACAGGGTGTACCGCTCTCCATGTCGCCGTTCAGAAAGGTCCCCTCTCTCTCCATACATCTTTATTATCTCTTATCGTGCACATGCATGACACTACTTTTTTTGTTTATGTGGTTATGGGTGTTGAAAAATAATAAAAAAAGCACATTATAATTATCCACTATAAGCATGAAAATACGGAATGCTTCATGTCATAGTTGGCTATGCATAGCTGTAATGTAATGGTCTCATCTCAGCAATCAGCATTGAGGGAGGTTTCCTTATGAATGAATTCGATGCCCATGTGTTGTAAAAAAGTTTCGTATGTTTGGACTAGTATATGATGTATTTGGGCGTAAGCTTGGTGGATAACATCCGATTGATCAATATGCCAAGTAAATTTGGATACAATCAGTATATTAGATCCAGAAAAAAAGTGACTATCTAATTGCTTCATTTAAGTTTTAAAAAAATTTTCAGTGTTTCCTAGACCTATGGCGGATATTGTTCAACATGAATTATTGGCATCTTGCAAGTTGCCAAAATTTCTATGTTGAGATCAAGTTTTTATTTTGATTTAGTATTGTGTTTTCAACAAAGCTGAAGACAACTGTTATACTCTATATATATGTTATAGTAGTGTACATAGGGGCCATGCAATATTTGCATTGCTGTTTTTCCATTCTAATTTTTTTCAGAATTTGTGCTTTACTGACATCAATTCTATCTAAATCCAGAAGTAATATAATTTTTGTACCTAGCAGACAAAAAAATATAAAAAATATTTGGTTAAGCTACTATTTGAAGCAGCAAGATCATTAACGCATGAAGCTGTCATATACTCATATATTAAGTACATTCTGGATCAAGGTTTATTTTTCTTGCACGCTCTCATGTAATTATTTAATCATTTCCTAATTTACTAACTAAGGAAACCTTAAATATTTAGTGATCTGTTGTTAAGCATGAAAAATCACATTAGTATGCCCTGTACAGATATCCATGTTTAAATAAATCTACGTACTTGTGAGACTTTTCTTTTTAGGCTGTATATTTTTTTAATGTGTCTAAGATATGCATGTATTTATTAGAGATTCTATTTCTACCCATTCAACCAATTCCAAAAATCATGTCTCAATCTAGCTGAGCGTAGATCTTCTATGCAAATTTAATGTTCTACTGCAATAAGTATATATTCTGTATGTTTATGCTCATATATAATAATTACCAATTGTATATTCTATATTTATGATTTAGGAGATTGTGAAGTAGTAAAAGTTTTACTCTCAAATGGAGCTGGCGTTGATCCATTTTTTGATCGTGGAACACCACTGCATCTTGCTTGTTTCTATAAGCATGATGGCATTGTGAAGATTCTGTTGGATCACCATGCAGATGTAAGCTACAGGCTTCCTTTTTAACCATGGTTGCTGCTTAGGTTAACAATACTTCTGTTAATAGCTATTAGATTGTTTGCTCAAGTACTTTCTCGCTGCTGTTCATCATTTTTCATGTAATGCTGTGCTTATAGGGGTCTACAAAAGCTGATAGCTCGAACTAAACATCTGTTTCAGGACTAAAGCTGTCTAAACCAAGCAGACTGTGTTAGGTCTGAAGTTGTTAGTTCGGTCAACTATGAAAAATAGCCTGCATCCCATGATCACGACCCACGAGCATACCTTATTCCCAGTGGCCAATGGCTGCATCGATAATTTGAGATGTTAGCACTTGGAATAATTGCTTGGGCCTAATAATACAGTTGGAGGCAAAAAATCACCTGTAAAAAAAAATCTCCATTGTTCTTTTGTGTGAATTACATGAAAAAGGTTATTTGATCTGTTTGGCTGGATTTGTTAGAATTTGATGTCAGTCCGAGGATAGGTTTAGTTAGCACTGTGTTGGAATTGCCCTGTGGCTGGTGGGAAGTCAGGTTGGGCCTGAACAAAAAGCTAGGGTCCCATGCAAGCCCCATGCCTGTCGTGTACTCAGCAGCCTGACCATGAGCTCGGTCTGATCCCTGAAAATGCCTGAGGTCTACCTTTTTCCGACAGTGGTAGTGATCTCACCCAAAAAAGTACTTGAGCCCATAGCCCGTTTCCTACAGGTCCTTCTCTCTATTCTCCACAAATTGAAGTATTGAACATGTGCCAGTTTCATCATGTTAAGATACTAATCTTATTATTTATTCCTGTCAGTGTAACAAAGCACTTCACACTGTTTATACACCTCTCATTATCTCGATGAATGTTTCCTCACTGGAATGTGTGAAGCTTCTGGTTAAGGTATGGTACATTATGATCTCACATCCAATTGAAAATTTACTTTATTGAACTCATGAGAAGGCACTACTAAGGTGGATATTTCATTTCCAAAATTTTACAAATTATTACATTCTAATTAAGAGGTGTCTGCAATATATTCTGTGTTAGGCTGGTGCTGATGTGAAGGGTGTTGGCACTGTAACCCCCTTAATAATTGCTGCAAACAATGGTTTAACTGAGTTCTACAAGTGCTTGCTGGAGGCTGGTGCAGATCCTGATGTTCGGGATGATGTAAGATTTTTATTTCACTGTATGCATGTTCTTCACACTATAAAATGTTATTTTGGACTTACATTTTGGAAGAATGACATGTATAATTTAGCAACTCCAGTTTCTTCCAGGCTCCAGCCAATCGGAGTGTTCGGTAACTGTTTCTAAACCGTCCTTGTTGCCCCAGGAATAAGCACCATCATTTTTGGCACATAATCGATCCATATGCTATCATACCTTCTGTTCTGACTGCACTGCACATTTTTTTTAAATTTGATCTGTTATGGTAACAAACCATCTTTAGCTGTCATGACATTTTTTTTTGGTACAAGTGCTTGGCATGCAGGCCTTTCAGTTAGCTCATCATCTTTTTGTCTGTTTAAATCACTCTTGGTATTCATGCGGCTATCACATGTCTGCAATTGCACCAGAAGTAGTTCTATCTGATTCCAGTATATGTTATTGATAAGCTTTGCTTAGTTCCAAATACATTCAACTAGGAGCTGAATTTATCCATATCCCAATCCTACGAACTATGGTGATGCACTGAGTTTTTTCCCCTTAAAAAAATAGTTAGGAGTGATACGAGCATTTTTCAATGGCCTGAAAGATGATAGTTTTATTATAAAGGACCGCTATGCTGTGCGCACAGTTTATCGCTTAGTCAATGAATTCCTTTTTTTCATAATAGTAGTTCTAATCCTATATATGCACTGTAAAAGAAACTAATTTTTGTAATTGCACATACTATATGTTTTCATTTACACATGCTATCTATACTTCTGTTAGTCTATCTAACTTTTGTAATTGGCTCACTAAGTTTCCTCATTGTTTTAACAGTTTGGTCACCTTCCAATAGAAATTGCTGCATATAACAATAACCGAAAAGACGTTGAGATTCTATTTCCAGTAACTTCTCGTGTTCCATATGTTGGTGATTGGAGCGTTGATGGAATAATTAGTTTTGTGAAATCAGTTCCATCGGTGGAGGTATGATCTAAATCGTCATTTTCATAGTTAATGTTTCTATTTGGTGCTCACATTAGATTACTGCTTTCCACTGGAGCATATCCTATGTTATAGCTTGTTCAATAAATGCTTTTGATTCGAAAGATCTTCTTTCATCCATGCTCTTGATTTGAAAGATAGCGAGAGAACATATTTCCACCAATCCTCCTTAAAGGCAGCAATGCAATTAGTTGACTAAAACATCAATTAAGAAATTTTATCTGGATGTAAGGGCCCAGTAGCAGTGATCGGTTGCATTATATGACGCGACACATTTAGTTGGACATGTAGGCCTGTAGCACATTAGATGTTTAGTTGTGAGTTCTTGGCATAGTAGATGTGTTGCATGCGTTGAAGAACCAGTTGTTGCAAGTATATGCATGTGCGCATGAGTTTGTTTGGTAGTGACTATCGACTACAATTGCATGCATATGTGCATGCTGTACTCCTTTCTTGCATGTAGCAGCATGCAGTTTAGTCGAGGGTTGCCATGATATGTGTATCATGGGCTTGTGGCATGCTTTTAGTTGGTCAGGTTAGCAGCCGTGGCTTTATGAGCGGCTGATGGGCAGGTTAGCGGCTGTGGCTTTGGGAGTGCATATCGTAAGGGCTTTAGATTATTAATCGTCGTCATCACTCATCAGGTGTATTTAGGTAGCTGAATCAATAGCGAGTTAATAATAGAAATGAAAAGGAAAACAATGCATGCAATCGCGCAACACAATGCTTTCTTGCATCTCTCTGTTTGTGTTCATTTGTCTTCCACAGTGAAACGTGTGTTGTTTCCAAGGTTTAGACCATCACAATATGCACTTTTAGTAACTCATCGAGTTTTTGTAAAGTTTTATAGAAGAGAGAATTGCATTATTGCCCCCTGAACTCGCAACAAATTTCACCTAGCACCTTAGACTTGTAAATTGCGATGTCGACCTCCTGAACTTGTAACCGTTTGCATCGTTGCCCTCAATCCGTCAAGTTTTCGCTAAAATGCCGTGAAATGCTAAGGTGGCGGCGTGACGTCTATGTGTCAATTAAGTGTTGACGTGTGCACACATGAACGTTTACGTGGCGGTGACTAGGATGAAAAAACTGGAAAATCCAAAAAAATACTAGAAAAATAAAAAACTGAAAAACAAATTCAGAAAAAATCCAAAAAGTATCATATAATTCATAAAATCCAAAAATAGAAAATCTACACTAAATTCAGGAAATTTAAAATATCTCAAAAAAATTAGGGAAAATCCAAAAAAATGAAGAATGAAAGTATTTAAAATTTTGAAAAATCCAAAAAATGGGAAAAAACTTCCTATTTTTTGGATGTTTCTTATTTTCATTGTAAATTTATGTTATTTTTGGTTTTTCTGAATTTTCTAGGTTTATTTTCATTTTTTAAATTTTCTGCCTTTTGTTTCTAAAATATTTTCAGTTTTTGTAAATTTTGGTTTTTTTGGAACTTTTTTTAGATTTTTTAATTTTGTTTTAATATTTTTTGAATTTTCTAGATTTTTTAGTACTAGTCACCGCCACGTAATTGTCCACACGCGCACACGTCAGGACTTAACGGACACATAGGCGCCACCTTAGCATTTAACGGCATTTTAACGGAATTTTAACTGAAACCTAACAGATTGGGGGTAACGGTGCAAACAGTTACAAGTTTAGGGGGACGACATCGCAATTTACAAGTCTAGGGGGTTAAGTGAGATTTGCTGCGAGTTCATGGGGCAACAATGCAATTCTCTCTTTATAGAATGACATGCAGAGTTGCATGTTTATCTTTTCCACATGCAGAGTTGAATGACATTCAGGGGGCTACTTATATGTTCTGTCCCATCCTTTCCTGGCTTCTAAACCAGCAATAGTGAATTAAAAAAAGTACCAAGAGCCTGCTTGAGATAGGAGGTTTCCCCCCGAAATAGGTGTAAATCCGAGCATGAAAAATTTTTCCAACCGAATTGACAAAAGATATTCTTGGATGTGGTTTGTTACCAACTACTTTTACAACTGGATTTTTCATTTACAATCAGAAAACAAGATTCTTCTCACCAGACACCAATTTTAATCTGGCAAAAGTTGGGCTCTCCTCTGTTGGAACCAGTCCAAGGATCAAAACTCACGCAATATCAAAAACACGAGCACACTTGGATTAGAACAGAAATGAACTCAGTGTACACACACACACACACGAGAGCTCTTGTGGCAACGAATGCCTTTTCTGTTTTATATCTGCTCAACCTTTAAAGCAAAACGATTACACGGCTTATATAGCCTCGCTTACATGCACAGCAGCAACAAACTGCCCTGGGTCATGCGTTCACACGCACACGATCGATCCACTCCCGCACAAGCCACTAACTCACGCGAGCGCACACACGCAACTCATGCGCATGAACCGCTCTGGGTGCGAGCCACGCTCAAACGTGCTCCACTAATTGTGCATCAGCTGCCATCTTGTCGTTGAGGACTCCGCTAATCTCCTAGCTAATTGACTCCTGCATGCATGCTATGTCTAACTAGCTAACACACGCACACAACGTGCAGACCCACATGCAAACACACGCGTATACTACTCTTCGTACATGACGCACACGCACTGCTGATTATTGAAACTTAAACTCTCAAATAAACTAACTAGTCAAGATTAATGCTAACATCCTCAAGACTTGAGAGCCATTAGACTAGCAAAACCAATGAGACCCATAGAATGTCGATGGTGGCACGAAACTATGAGGAAGCTGTAGGACAATGGACCAGCTCTCCTAAGGGAAGGCCATGATCGTATGGTGCTGTCGCTCCATAGCTATGTGTCTCCGTTCTCTGTCCCACTCGAGGTTGGTACTGCTGTCGCTTCCTGATGCTAGTAGGTGGAGAGAGAGGAAGGATGGAGGGAACGGAGAGTCATGCATGGGGGCATGACGGCTGGGACCCTGTGAGGCTGTGACTAGGAAGGATGAGGGCGGCGGCGCTAGATGCTGGAGTTATGGTCTCTATGGATTGCTAAGATCTGTTAATTCTTAATTGTATGGATCTGTGGCCCGTTGGGCTGAATTGGGCATTTTGGCTACATTAATTGAAGCAAAACAGCCCAACAACATTTCAAGTGAAAATTTTACAGGTGTAATGTGTAAAGAGTTACACCTCCCAAGTAGAGGGAAAAAATTCTATTTGTACCTTGTGTCCAAGTAATTATAATTACAAGTGTAATTGTTGACAAGTGCTGCAACAAATTGATTTGATTTCATGGGTTGACAACAGCACTTCCAAACACTAAAATGACCCTTAAGAGGATTATCATTGCTGAAGATGTGGTGAATATAAAATAGGTGATGTAATTATGAAAATCTTATTATTAGGATGCACATAGGTGACAAATGTGTAGGAATATATTGGGGCAAGAGGTGGAATACAAATAGCTTTTGTTAAAATGTCTAAATTATACCATGTTATGAATCTGAGATGTATATTGATTCGTAGACCAAGGGCCTGTATATATAGGGTACATGAGAAGCCTAGATAAGTCAGGGAAAACCCATATAAGGACAAAGGATCTAATCTATCATAATATATCTCTAACATGTGTAATCACTGGAATGTAAGTGTAAATGTTGATCTAGAAAATGGTTGCCAAGGGTTTTGCGTGGTATATAAAATAAGTATTTGGTTATGCAGGCATCCGAATGATTTCATTATTTTATATGATCACCTTAAATTCTTGTGGCTGCTATCTTCACATTTATTTGACATATTCTCATTCTTATGCTAAATACTTTTCAGGATGACCTTATGTACAAAATGAACAAAGCTGATATTAAGTTGGAAGCTAGCAAGGCATACAAGAAAAAAGATTATCTGACTGCAATGAAACTCTACTCTCTGGTATATATTTTTCAGATGTTCTCTTACCCTACCCTTGAAACAATTTATGTTTGTGTGCAGTTGCCGTAATATGTATCATTTTGAATCTTTTGTAAGAATTTAGATAATTGTATACTTTATGTACTGTTGGCTTGTTTGTTCCTTAATTGCTTTAATCTGCTTTTTTTTTGTGTGTTCACAATTTAAAATCTACGTAAAGTTTAATAATTCTACTGCTGCATGGGCTGTTAATGAAACTATTACATTATGATAAACAAGTCATCGCTATGTATGCATTTAGTAACTGGAATACAGTAAAGAATTTTGTTACCAAACTTACACTGCTATAAACCTAAAATTAGATCA
This sequence comes from Raddia guianensis, assembly GCA_036346415.1. Taxonomy (NCBI): domain Eukaryota; kingdom Viridiplantae; phylum Streptophyta; class Magnoliopsida; order Poales; family Poaceae; genus Raddia; species Raddia guianensis. The sequence continues at coordinate 33,104,493 of CM070535.1, forward strand.
TATTGTACATTTTCTACAGAACTTCTATTATGATCACCATATCAAAATGTGTTCTCTATTACAAATCGTATATAAGTATCATTTTAGTGGAGTGAATTTGAACAGTGGTCATAACAAATCCTCATGCTAAAACTCATATAGAGGAAATTAACTTTTGTTTGGATGGGTATGCCTTAAAGTGTTAGCCGAATGTTCACCCCGTTGAGTCCGTAATTGTATTTCTATGATAACCTACATACAGCTTATCACCCAAATTTTAGTCAATACAGTTGTGCTGCCAAATTCTTATGTGCTGAATACTGATCTTAGAAGAAGTGCAGCACTGTATGTCAGTGGTACAAATTGGAAATTGCTGTAATTGTTGGTTTGATTTGTTGTTGTAGGCGGCGAAACGTGATCCTAATGATGCAACCTTGTACTCCAATAGGAGTCTTTGCTGGTTAAAGATGGGTGAGGGAGAACGGGCTTTGATGGATGCTCAGGCTTGCATGTTACATCAGCCTGGATGGCCGAAGGGGCACTATCTGTTTGGAGCTGCTCAAATGTTACTGAAGGTAAAATAAAATGTCTAAATTTGAAGTTTGTGACAAATCCTTCTTCAATGATGCAACAACCATTCTGTTTTCAGGACTATGAAAAGGCATGTGACTCATTTCTTGATGCTCTCAAATTGGATCCAGGGAATGTTGAGATCGAGAATGCCTTGAGGTAACACTACTTGTCTGTATGTGTTGGATTGTTAATTCGCAATGATTGATTCGATCTGGTGTTAATAATTTCATTTCACAAAAACCTCACCTCTAGTGTCGCAGAAACATATATATGGTCAACTGTCGAATGATCAAAGTCAGTTTAATTGTTTGTATCTGATAAAAATATAGTAGTCACCTGTTAGAACTTAGAATCATGAATGGCATTATCATGTGCACCTTTTTTATACTTTAAGATAAGATGCTTGTATGTCGTCGTGATTGCCCTAATCTTATCATGCAGGGAGGCTTCTGAATCCTTGAAGATATCTAATGCTGAAAAAAGGGTCACCGAGTTGCCATCTTTTAAGTAGTGCCTATTTTGCTGTTCGTCCTTTTGCGCAAAAGCGTTTCAGTTGAGAAGACCCACCTGGCTTCGTACTTGCCTAATCAAAACTTCCCAACTGGTTTTGTCATAATGACATAGCCCTCAACTGGATCTTGTGGAACAATGAATTTTTTATCTGTACATATTATGTTGCCATGGACATGCTGACAGCCTGCCACGTAGTTACCGTTCGCTCAACTATCAGCAGTACCGTTTGCTCAACTATCAGTAGCAACAATAAATAGGTTACTTGAATCTCACTAGCTTTCAGTTGTGTACTTGTGCTCCCAGTTGCGCCAACAATGGGTGAGGTGTGTGGCCCCGTGCACGCATAGTTCATGAATCGCTGCGGAATGGTGTCAGAATCCTACATTTGAAACCATCCGAAATTCAAATGTGCGTGCAATGTAATACAAAAGTTGAAAAAAAAATCCCCCTAAATTCTGTTTTTGTTTCCTTTTTTTTAAAAAAAAACAAATCCGCTCCTCCGGACCTCCCTTTGCGGCCCTGCGGTACACCTGCGCTCCGGCTGACGCTGTCCACACCGCGAGCGCTTTGCCCGTGCTCTGGTTATGATTTACGAGCGGTGAGGTGAGCTCTGCCCTCGCACCCCGGCACGCAGCAGGAAGCCAAGGACGCAATTAAGATGGAAACCAACCGAATGGAGGAATTAGCGGCATGCAGCCTGTGCACTTTGGAGGAAATTTAAGCGCAAGCATTTTAAATAGGGCAGCTGCTTGCCTGCTTGGACAATTTTCTTTTTTTTTTTTTTAAAAAAAGCCAACGAACTGTTCAAACAAAACTAAAGTGCTTTTTAAATATTTTGTATGCAAGCTAGCAACAAATGTTTGGCAATAGTTGAATCTGTTTCAATCCATGGAGCGATGTTTCACCAGGAAACAAAATGTTTTGCTTGCATTTTTGTGGTGTTTCACGTATTTCACAAAGAATAAAACAATGTTTCAAAGAAATAAACAAAATATCTTCACATTTTTAACAGGGTTTACACTAGAGCAAGTAACATGTTTTATCAGAGCAAAATCAATGTTTGCAAACAAACCATGCTTTAAAGTATATTCCACCATTGTAAAAACCATGTTTCATTAGATAAAAACTCAATGTTTCACATGTAATGTAATGTTTGAAGGCAAAATACCTTTCCTCCTCCAATTGGTAGCCTCTTCTACGTACATTCTTCTCCTCAATTGTTCAACCATGTGTATGCTCTCTAACTCAACAAGCATGACAATCCAACAACCTCTCCTTCCTACGCTAGCGCCTGACCTCTCCCTCTTCTCCCTTCACCGAGACCACCTCTATGATAATGGCGATACATAGAGCCTACCTATGTTAGAACTTGGACTTTTTTGTTGTTCTCCCTCTTGATAACCTAGGGGAGGAGTGATCGAAGGAGGGGATGAGTTGCCTTCACCTTCACAATGGGAGCAATATGATGATGAGGAGAAGGTGTGAGAAGAGGAGCATCGTGAAAGATCTAAAGAAGAAAGATGCTGGGACAACAGATAATAAATGAGTGATGGGCGAGGCGAGCTACCAAGGGGCGAAGAGAAATAGCAGGGTATTAGTTAGCATTAGAAACCAATGGCATGCAAGCACATGCGCTTCGGAATTTGGAAACCGATATGATGTGCCTAGCACGAGTGCTCCGCACCTCTACTATAGGCAAGCCGTTTTTTGAGAAAAAAGAGAGTGAAAAACACATTCACAAACAAAATGACACTACGAATGTGCCGGATTTTTTAAGATTTTAAACGGAATTTGGTAAATTTTGCTTGGGATTTCAAACACTTGACGTATCATCATTTTTTGCTCTAATTTTGCCCAAGATTTCACTAAATTCGAGCAGGATATACTTCAAAAACCCAGGAGAAATTTTCTTACCTCCCGTTCTGAATTTAAATTTTGATATCCAAATTTCAACCAAAATCTATGAAATCCCCAACAAAATTGTCAAAATTTTTGAATTTCAGCCTTCGAAGCATGTACTCGAGTGTGAATCATGTGACACATCGTGGATGCTCAGCGCTCGTGTGCAGTCGTACATCGAAATGAGAGAAAATTAAAAGAATGCTATGAATAAAAACTTCCAGTAACAATGATACAACAATAAAATATTGACAGGTTGACTGTTATTTGGAGCGAGATGTATAAATTGAACGTTATATACTAAAATTTCTTAATTTTTACATTAACCCCATCCGAAGAGAGGGTCCTGGGTTCCAAAAACTCCGGTGCAAGACAACGGAGTAACTTCATTTATTTATCCGGATTGTGGCTTACATCGTGTATCCCAAGTCCCAACTCGTTCCTTCGAAAAGAAATGCCCTGGAACTTCATCCAGCTGGCCAGCTTCGTGCATCAGAGTTAGGGCATCTCCAATGGTATAGCCCACTATTAGATATAAGAAAGCTCCATGTCATCTATATATAGTTTGTAAATGACATCTCCAATGAATTAGATATAACATTGGCTATTAAATTTAATATGGAACCATATGTAATAGATGCAATGCAACTTATAATCCCCTATAGACGGGCTATTAGTTAACTGTCAGCTTTTATTTCTCTCTTTTCTCTTTTCCACACAGGCAAAAAGATGAGGTGAACTTATTATAACCAACTGACATGGCACCATTGGAGATACCCTTAGGCAAACAATGGACACCCTAGACTCCTAGAGCCTCTAAGAACATTTACAACATTCCAACTAAGCAGCCTCTAACCTATCTTTAAACAGTGCTATATCAGCTAATTGATGAGATGGAGAAGAGAGAGCAGAGGGAGCCGTCTCTTCGCGGAGAGGAGACGCTGGCAGCAATACCAAGAGCTACTGACTGCTTAGAGACAATGTAGCCCTGAAGTTGATATACACTTTACAATAGGGCCAGCAGGGCAAATAATCAATTATCTCAGCGACGCCCGCTGCAGCGAAGCCGTCTCCAGCGCCCTGAAATCTCGATCCACTGCGCCAAAAGTACAACCGTTCTCTCCGTCTGCTAAATTCCCCCCCAAAACCTCAACTCCCACCTCTGCAAGACTCTGCATCTTTGATCGGGCCACGACGCAGCCGGCAAATCCTACACCGAACGGCGCCGCCGCTGGTCACCATCTCTAGAACGCTCCTCCCTACGGATCCCGTCGCCACCAGGCCCCTCTTCAGTGTGGTTGGTGCCCTGCATCTTCGCTCGGCCCGCGTCGCCGCCGGCAAATCCTCCACCGAACGGTGCCGCCGCCGGTCACCTTGTCCAGCGCCTCCGCCGTGGAACGCTCCTCCCCATGGATGCCGTCGCCGCTAGGTCTCCGTCCAGTGTGGTAGGTGACTTTCGATTTTATTGAACTAGCAGTTGATAATCAGATTTTATTGTATGCATTGATTAGTACGATTGCACAATTGTCTTAGCTTATGTTCAGATAAAAATTCAGATCCTGATGCCTAGGTTCAGACCTTAGGATGATTGAAATCTTTGCAAACTATCTTCATGGAGAGATATATGCGTTTGAACCTGAAATTTAGCATGAACATAAGACACATTCATCTGAAATTTAGCCTGAACATGTATTTTTTTAACTAAAGTTTTAGTTTTTATTATTAGTTTTTATCTTTCATTAGAAAACACTAGTTCTGAATTTTTCAATTTTCAGGACTGCTATATGACTGAATTTTCAATGGAGTTGATGGTAAACTGAACTCTGTTGTCTCCTTTTGGTGTTGGCAAACTGAACTGTGTCCTTTTAGCTGCTATAGGACTGAAGTTTTGACGTTGTTTGATATAGGGTGATGTTTGATCTGCTGTTGTTTGATTGCAGTGTGAACTAGGTGTGAATTAGTTGAAGTACTATCCTTTTTTTACACGTCAGTGGTGCTTTGACATGAAAGTGTAAACCGGAGTTTTTACAAATCGTATTGTAAGTGCACTTGGTGAATGGAATTTCGAATTTAGAGATAGCTTTGATGCTACTAATCGAGCGGGTCCCTCACAGCTTTAGAAGTCTAAGGCCGCAATACGCATGCTAGCATATGGTACCTCTATTGATCAACTGGATGAGATACTAATGATCAGTGCAAGCACTGCATTGAAATGCTTGGAAATGTTCGTTGAATGGGTGATTGCCAAATTTGGTTTGAAGTACCTCCAACACACGGTATGGTAGGGAGCATCGATTGTATGCACTGGTGTGGATAACAAAGACCCAAGGTACCCACACGGCGGGTCTAAAAGACCACCCGACAGGGGATGGACCAAGTTGGGTGGATAAGGACGGGCACCATTCGGACTCTAGAAGGCTTGCCCGGCAAGGCAAGATAGAAGTTTATCTCTAATAGGAAAGATACATATGTAATCCCGGATAACTACATATCTGGCTAGAGGATAGAGATAGAAATTCTATCTCGTAACCGATCAGCACTCTACCTTGTAACTCTGCCCCCCGCTATATAAGGCGGGTAGGAAGCCCCTGGTTCGGCATCATCATCTTCATATTTATCTTCATCTCCACACCCATCCATGGAGAGACATCTCTCTCCACATTGATCATCAGATCATCATTATAATCCCAGAGCACAGAACTAGGGTATTATCTCCACCGCGAGGACCTGAACCTGTATAAAAAAGACCCCCTGTTTTGTGCTACCATCGAGTTTGGATCTTGTGCATCGCCCCATATATAATCATTGCCGACAACAACCCCCGGTTAGCTACCGTCGACAACTGGGCATTGAAAAATTATCCGGTCGCATGGTGGGGCCAGTTTACTCGTGGTGACTAAGGTGTGCCTACTATGATCCTTGAAGCGGTTGCTTCGTATGACCTTCGTATATGGCATACCTTTTTTTGGTGTGGTGTGGTCTAACAATGATATCAATGTGCTCAATCAGTCACCACTGTGCATTGAGTCTTTGAAGGGGGGAAGCTCCACAAGTGCATTTCACAGTGAACGGGACACAATATGATAGGACTTACTATTTTGCAGATGGTATATACCCTGAATGGGTTGTGTTCGTGAAGACAATACCTCTTCATTAGATGGACGAGGATAAATTATTTGCACGCCGTCAGGAGGGGGCAAGGAAAATGTTGAGAGGTCTTTTGGTGTGTTGCAATCCCACTTTAACAATGTGTCCTGCCTAGCACGGCTTTGGAAACGACCTTCCATCAGTAAAATCATGAAGGCTTGTGTCATCCTTCATCATATGATTGTTGAAGATGAACGAGAATTAATCAATACACCTCTAGATCTAAACCAAAGTGCATAATCCTTTTTGTTCTACCGCCGGAAGTCAAGAAAGGGGGTAGTGTTGTTTTGGCTGATGTACTAAGAAGGAATTCCTCTATTCGTGCTCGACCAACACATGTTCAACTAAGAAGGATTTAGTTGAACATATTTGACTGCTCTATGAAAACAATGCAAATGTTTAGTTATGTATGGGTTAACCATATGCTCTCCATTTTGAATGGCAAGATGTTTGCAGAAGTTTGATTTTATGGTAGAAAATTCATGTTCTTGTTGTCCATTTTTTTGGATGTTAATTGTTTATTGGCTGTTACGGTCTGTCCGAGTTGCATGTTACTGTCTGCTTAAGAACACAATTAGTTTATGCAATTTAAAAGAATGCATTTCAGTTTTGAACTTTTTCATGTGTAGTCATGGTTTTTTTGAAAGCGACAAGTTTGCAATTCAGAAGTAGCGAAATGACAAAATAATAGTCTCCAGTAAACATCATATATGTAAGGGCTCTATCAAATTTCGATCAGTATTAAGTAAACTAGAATTTGGCTATATTATATTTGTAGATTTTATTTGATATGCAACCTTGAATTTGGCTATATCATATTTTTAGATGTTAACTCAAATATTTATATATTTTTTCATTTTTCAATGCCATAACAAATTAGTACGAACATGTAGGCTACAGAGTTAGGACGCGCACACACCAAATTGTTTTAGTCTCTATGCAAGCATTAAATAACCTTGTAGACAATTTAGAGGCAATCCATTGTATGGATAGTCTTCAGTATTTTCTCTAAGTGACATAGCAATAGTTAGAGACAGCTTAAAGATAATAACTGTCTCAACCATTGTACATGCTCCAAGTGCCCAAACTGTTTTGCCACTGCCCTTTTAGGTCGAGGAGTTCAAATTAATCCCTCACATTCTAGCTAAGAATATTGTAGTCGACCATCCGTGGCATTGAAGTTTGATCCTGCTGTTCACCCGAAAGCTGACAATTAGTTTAAACACAAAATAAAGTTTAGGTCCTGTTCTTTTCAGCTTAACGGGTTAACAGCTTAACGACTTATGTATGTTTTGAAAAGACAAATGAGTTTTTTTAGTTCGTTTTTTTTGTTGTTTTGAAGGTGGGTTCTAACGATTTAAAAAGCAAATTAAACGAAATGGATTCAAATCTCGAGATTACCTTTAGAAGTTGTCAAAATTCAGTCATTTCAATCATTCATATCAGCTCAAAAGAACAAAACCTTAAAGTTCAGAGCACCCTCAGCACCAAACATAATTCGAGACATGCTAGCCAATTTAGTCTTGCTATTGGCAAGAAAAGACGCAAACGATTGATCTTGCTATTGGACCTGTAATGCAATTAAACACATGTAAACCTAAGGGAAAGATAACAAAACTAGCTATCTACTTAGATTAGATCTAAACCAATAAATTTAAATGAATAAACAATCTAATGTAAAGTTGACGAAATCAACTAAATAGCAGAAAGAAGATAAATATACTATGAACTAGATTAGGAAGTCGATCTAGCTGATAGGACGAGGATAAATAGACTATCGACTGGTCAATGAAGATAAGCCGACAAAACAAGGATAAACCTAACCCTTAGTTGAAACGACGACACAAAAATATCAACTAAGATAGTGTTTGACCAAACCTGATAAAAACCCATACATCAAACTGAACCGATACAATACTTGTAAGCAACTCTTGGCTCGTACCTTGAAACCGATCAAAAAAGGCGATGTGTGGCAAGCTGATCAAAACCAAAATACTTATAAATCTTACTCCTAAAAGACGAAAAAGTAAAGACAGGTAATAGTAGATTGAATTGATTGGTTGGGAACCCTTTAGATGTCCCAAGGGGCCTCATATTTATATTGGTTTTTAACCTAGACTAGCTAAGACATGAATTCGTGTTAGCATACAGTCGAGACGATTGCTTTCTATTACAATATATTATTTCTCAATATATCAAAACTAAACCGACACGAGCTGACGAGCTCTATTTTCTATATTTGCGTAAATCCAATCTGGACTCTTCCATTCTAGCTGATATGGACTCTTCTTTATCTGCACGACTAATTTAAACATTTCCTTTTACAACCGATTTGGCCCAAATTTCCTTGGCCCAATCCAATTTTGAAACTTTCTAGAATATCACCTATTGTCCAAAATTGGGTGTTAACACATGCTCAATTTTGGAATATGAGGATAATGCTCCAAAATTCTTGACTATCGACATTTGATCTTTTAGTCAAATATTTTATAGCTAATAGACTCTTTCAGTTGTACTTGAACGCATTTTCTAACGCCATAATGCTTCAATTTTTTGTCGATAAGACAACCTTAGTTGAATATCTTGTCTTCTTTCATGTTATCCACCAGCTTCATGGTGTTCTTCCATGATGTTCTGCTGTAGTTGTAGTGGACGATCCATCTAGACCTCTTGATGGCTCAGATCGGGTATGGCCTTGATCCGACCCGACCTGGTCCTCGTTAGGGATCCCACAATAATGCCCTTATCTAGACCAGCTAGCCTTGAACCTGCCCCACCACAGTAGTGCCCCAGCCTACCACAACTCAAGTAGAGGAGGGAGGACGATGTCAATGGCATGGGAGGAGGGAGCCCGCACCGCTTGGGATGAGGACGACGCTCACCATTGTAGCTATCATGGGATGAGGAGGGAGCCTGCCCACCCACAACCACTGGTGTGATGGGATGTCAAGGGAGACTACCACATCGTGCCACCATGGGGAGGAGGGAGCCCGCCGCCATTGTTGCTTGGGATGAGGACGGAGCCTGCCGTTGCAATGAGAGATGGGGTTGGAGGAAGAAGATCGGAGAGGAACTGAGTGTTAAGAAACCTTGCTATCAAGTGAATCTTTGTTTTATTGATTTTCAGATCTGTGTACAATAGGGGGCTACACCTCTTCTTATATAGTGCTGCTTAGGGTTTTGGCAAGGTCCAATGTGGGACCCATCGTGGGGGAGCCATTGACCGGCCCTAGCTGCGCGTGTACCGTGCGTCAGCCCTAGCCGGGCCGGGCTCCCCATCCGGTAGTTTCCCAACACCCCCTTATACCTTGCCAACGAGATACATATGCCTCATCAAAACTCTATAAAAAAAACCTAGTGGAAAAAGGGACTGGAGAAAAAGCACATAGCATATATTTGTTGTGCGCACGATTTGCCTCATTAAAAACCTTACGTTTGACGACTTCAGGGAAAACTCACTAAGGAAAAAAGAGTACAAACCACCCAACATTGCATATAATCTTCTAGATCGAGTTGGGTACTCCAGCTTCATGACAAAGTTTTAATTCGGGGTGTGTGAAGTATCTCACCCTGAATTCAGCACTTCTTTGAGCTTGATCATTCCAATGCCTCTAACGCACCTTTCAAAGGAGGCAAGAGACAATGACTTAGTGAACAGATCAACCAAATTCTCACAGAATTTGGTGTGCTGAATACTTATTTCATTCAACATATGCAATTCATACGCATAGAAGATTACTTTTCGCATTACCCATTTGTATTTGTGCAACACAAGCAATATTATCTTAATGGATAATTATTGGGTTTTGCTCAATATGTAATACACATGACAGCCAAATGTGTCTTACCATTCTATTGAATAATGCACATTTGTTGCGACTCCGGCTTCACCAGGATCTACTCATGATCGATTGCTATTCCTAGAGATCAATGGTAGCAACTCATGAGCGACAATTGTTGAACATCATTACACAATCACAATTAACTAATAAAATAACATAATATACAAAAGTAACTGTAGCACAATCACTTATTACAATAGTTCAATTAAGACAATTTAAGATAGTTCAGAGTGCGGAAATCCAAATATGCAGTGGAATAAAGTATGACGATGCTCTAATCCAACCCGTGAGCGATAGCTATTCTTGGTCGAAATCCGGTATAGAATCCTCCTGATCCTGTAGGTAAACCGGACCCGAGTCTTGTCATGAATACAAATATATCCTTGATTTGTATAGTGAGTACACGGCTACCCAACAAGAATCCGTATGATGAATGCAAGGATATAAACAAGAACATGATGGCTTTTTGCATAAACATCTATTCTAGTCAAGTTAATTAAAGTGTTATAAAACAATTAATAATGAATAGATTCCTAAAGTAACACACAGAGCTCGGTTTCCAAAGCCCCTTTGCAGAACTGCACAAGTCTCGAATAACTCAAATAAAACCAACCCATCAGGTTATTGATTAACACATGAGACTATCATGTACGACCTTCCTCCCCCCATGACCGTGGGACGCTATCATGATAGTTTTAATCTCTGTAGAGTGTAGCACACTTTATCCATAAGCCTAGTGGTACTTTTACATCTTAGCACTTTCTTTGGAGTCTAGACCAAGTAATGATACAAGGTGATTCATTAGTTTTTTCTTTTAACACCGATACCCCCAGTAGCACATGTTGGCCGACATGATAGAGTTGGCACTTATGTTTGCGCTTGTATGGTTTGGTCGGATAAGCACACGTCAAGGGTTCTTAGACCAAGGTGACTACCTCCACCACAATCCTCAATCCACAAAAACACCCGACTTGGCACCTTTAGTCAACACACGCCATGTAGGTTTTAGTTGATTAGATTATTAAAGTAACTCAGCACCTCTAATCATACCAAGTCACAGGATTAATTAAATGATGAATAACGTATCAACTAATAACCCACGAGCACTAGCATCTATGTACAAGGATAGGCTAGGAAATACTAAAGCAGCAATAAATGGCTAAATTCAAAGGATAGATGACTCAGTGTGAATATAATCGGATTTTAACCCTTTCTTTCATTTCATGCAAGAGAAAAGTAAATAAAACAATTGAACGGGTGAGTTTTGCAAACTAGGGAAGCAAGATGCAACCTATATTGCCTTGGTAGTACTCCAGGTCTTGGGTTCCTTCTCCGAACTGCTCCTGGAAGGCTCCCGAACAGTGCAGGCAGGTGTGATCTAGACGTAGAAGTAAATACATAAGAACAGAAAAATCATCAATAGAACATGCACCTCAATAAAATATATAAAATTCTAGGCTATTTATGGGATTTAATGGCTCTGGAATCATCTAATTTGGAATTCATATGCTCCCTAAACAATTTTTGAAAGTTTTGGGAAAATCAGAAATACCAGAAATAAATAAACTAGTTAAACTGATTAAACCGGCTGAACCGAATGGAACCGGCGGCTTGGCAAGCGGCTGCGCCAGGGGGGACACGTGGTGGAATCCGGTTGGCTGGCGCGGGCGACGGTGCGTGGGTGTGGCGGTGGGAACAGGGATGCGTGGCGGCTAGCGATTTGTGGCGGTGAGGCGACAAACGGGGAAGCAACGCGTGTTGGCACGGGAGCGGCTGGCGATGACAACGAATCACACGCCGACGCGTGGCGTGGCCGGGCGACGCGCGGTTTGCGTGAGGTGGCAGCGGTACTGGACGGGTGGCGGCCGAGCGTTGGATGGCGCTGACTCCGAGGCGGCAGCAGTATCTGCAGGTTGGCAGCGATGTCGGTGGCGGCAGCGGCGCGGCCCGAAACTACGGCGATCTCTTTCTCCCTCGTTTCTTGGGCAAATCTAGCTATCCATATATGCGTTGGACCGGATCGACGAGCTCTACAAAATGAAGGCATCTACACTCAGGTTTGGGGGACGCATAGAGAAAGATACCTTGAAAACACCTTAGCGGCTAGGGTTATCGACGGCTAGGGTTTGGATCTGAGGGTTTCTCGAGTTGGGTACTTGAGAGGGGGTCTTCGAGGATATTTATACTATGGTGGTCGACCTAGGTCAGGCCCGTAACTGGGTAGACTTTGAATTGGGCTCAAATTCTAATTCGAATATGTTTAGAACTCTCCCAAATTTGTAAATTCACAAATCCACGAATTTTAGCTTGGGCTTCTGGCTTGGCACGAGTTTGGGCCTCTAGAATCTCTCCTCCAAGTTTAGACTTGGTTCTCACACGTTTGCTCATCATTTTATGGGTTTGACGAGCTCACGGCAGAATGGCAACACTTCACGGAATCATGAGCTTTCCTTTGGCTTTGGTCTTCAAATTTGGAGGGTGGCTAAATGATGGCTTCTAAGATTGTTCGAATTTTCTAGAATTTTCCTGAAGGATTTTTTAGGGTTTTGCCTTAAACATAATTTAAAATAGTTTAAACTATGTTTTTGTATATTACAATTTCCTTTTATTTTATTTTTAGGGTTTTGAAAATACAAGTTACATACGACAAAATTGAGGATGTCACAATATCTACGAGATGCTTCATATAATGCAATTATTTCTGAGCGGTTTGTGGACGTGGCCACAAGCGTCTGCTTGGACGACTTCCATTTCAATAAAGTGCCATCACGTAGGAAGACATACTCAGTTTGTGGTTTTCTGGAGTGCGGATCCAACAAGGACCTATCAATTCCAATGACTTTTTGTGGGTGTTGCACTGTATCGAGCTAGCATATTCACAATAAATGCTATATCAGGTCGCGTACTGTTTGCAAGATACATATATGCTCCTATCGCACTCAAGTTTGAGACTTCTTGTCTAAGAATTTCCTCCCCCTCTTTCTTAGGTCCGAATGGGTCTTTATTTTTCTGCAAAGACCTCCTATTTATAGGGTTCTAGAGGAACATGCTTTATAAAAGCCAAACCTTTCTAATACCTTATGAGTATAGGTCGCATGGTGCACACTAGGATCCCATGAGAAAAATGCTCGAGTTACAAGTCTAATTAAGCAGAACTTAGTTTTACCTAAGTGTTTGAATTTAAAACCATACTTCAAGTATGAGCATACTTATTCCAATTCTCTTCTTCATTTCGCACTATACGTTTCTATTTGCTCTATCTTGGTTCCGGATAATGATACTTTAAGTATCTTCATTCACAAGTCCGAATCTATGTCTCTTATACATATATTCAGTAACAACATCTTTCAATTCAAATTTCAATCTTAACTTCAATTTGAGTACTACCAATAATGAGATATATTTAATGGAATATCATGACCAGGAAATAAGCTTCTTCATAAAGCATCGAGTTATCAGCCTTGTTATGTACCATACTAATTCCTTATTCTCGTTTCTCTTTTAGAGAGGATGCTAATATACCGTGATAATGGCCCGTGCGCACACACACACACACACACACACACACACACACACACACACACACACACATATATATATATATATATATATATATAGAGAGAGAGAGAGAGAGAGAGAGAGGGGAAGCCAGTTTTAGGCTCCATGGAGCCTAGGCTCCATTGTAATCAACCGTCCGTTTTGTAATACTCACCATCTAAGTAGATTAACGGGTGACAAACCCGTTAACAGAAAAGAGTGGGTATTTAACTCCTTAGTTAATATGGTCTACGCAGTCCACCTTGCTTTCAAACTGTAATGAAAAATTTTGAATCACAAACGGCGTCCATCAAAATCATTAATTTCATTAGCGTGTATGGCCTCATATACGTGTATGTTGGCGATTTAATACTCAGTTTTTTTTTAGAAAATTGATACAGTACCATGTATAGTTTCATATTTTCACCTCTCGTGAGTATATGTGGATACAAGTCAGGATACATGTATTATACTCCATACACCCTCACGTCATGTTAATCATTCAATAATAGTAATACTTTTTATGCATTACATGATACACGTGTGTGTATATATATAGAATACGTGTATGAGGTATCAGGTACGAGAACACGTGTGACGTGTGTATGCGTATCAATCTTCTCGCTCTTTCATGGATGTGAAGTATATTACATCCATATATAGTTCTACGTACAATAAAATTGCAAAGTTGGAGTTAGCTGATTTTAATCAAGTGATCTCATTGCTTCATTCCATTCCATGCACACAACTATTTTTATTTTATAATTAAAACATCATATACCTTCTCTTTTTATTTGAAATCATATGTAGATTTCAAGTTCATGGTTATATACCCGTATTTTTTAAAAAGTAGAGTACTTAGTAAAAGTATACCCGTATTTTTTTTCGAAAATATCATACACACGTATATCTTGGATAGTGATATATGAAGTATGCATTTCTGTTAGGTATATACATCATGGTTGCTTTTGGTAAATGGTATACATGCATATTTAAAAAAAAAATTAGAAACCATTGTATGTACGTACTGATAATTTTGAAGTACCAATACTTTCCTAGTTACACACTGAACTTTCGTCTAGGTACATAGCCATGACTTTTTAAAAGGAAGAGTACTTAGTACAAAGTATACCCGTATTTTTTTGGAAAATATCATACACACGTATATTTTGGATAGTTATATATGAATTATGCATTTCTGTTAGGTATATACATGGTTGCTTTTGGTAAATGGTATACATGCATATTTTTTAAAAAAATATTGGAAAGCACTGTATGTACGTACTAATAATTTTGAAGTATTAATATTTTTCTAGTTACACACTGAACTTTCGTGTAGGTACATAGCCATGACTAATTATTTTTAAAACTCTAGTTATACATGTATGTACATGCTGGTTTGTGTATACATTGGTCGTTGCAAATTAAATGAGTAGCAAAAAATGTTGATCATCCAAACTAGTAACCATGTATAATACTGTAAGATTTTCTTGTGTATACATATAGTAGCAAATGATGAACAAGGCCAGCAACGCTGGCGACGAGTATGAACGTGCACGATGGCAATAGGAGTATCACGTCCTTGGTGACGGAGATCTGCTCCAAGGTGTGTTGAAGACGGTGATGAGGCCGACGTCGAACGAGGGCCGCGAGACGATGGCAAAACGAGTATCACGCCCATGTCAATGGCCGCTTCCTGCCGTCGTTCTCCTCGTACGTCGCCATGTGCTCCTCCTGCGACAACGACGACGACGACGACGGCTTCGGCGTGCTGTTAGCTGCTTGAATCGATCGATCGGAGAAGCTTTGATTGGTTACCTTGACGGCCTCGAGGAGCTTGGGCAGTCGTGGAGGTACTTGAGGATCTAGGTAAGGACGGTCGCCGTGGTGTCCTGCGCCACGAGCAGCACGCCGAAGCCGTTGTCGGCGATCTGGTAGTCAATGAGCGCCGCCCCGCCGTCGTCGCCCGAGCGGATGAGGCCAGCGAGGAGGTCGCGGTCGGGGTCGCCGCCGCCGCGCACCATATCCCGCCCCTACGCCTCCACGTCTCGCAGGATCGCGCGCAGCTGCTTCCTCGCCTGCATGAGTGCACACCGGCGCGCGTGTCAGATCTGTTCGTCGTCATTTGCAAGTCTATCGAGGCAGCTATGGCGGCGTAAACTCGTGTGCTTCGTACGCACGTACCTGGATCGCCTTGTGGAAGAGTGTTTCGGGGATGCGATTGATGTTGGAGCAGCGCTGTCGAGGAGGTCGCGGTGGCGTCGACCGGGAGGCACGATGGAGTCCGGAGCAGCATCGGCAGTCCGGCAGGGAGGCGCGATGCAATGCCGTCGATTGCCGCAGCACCGGCGGCGAGCCGGTTCAGATCTGAGGTGAGATATTGAGGGTGGTACGGTGAGAAAAGGCAAGAGCTAATTAATGGCTGAAATTAAGGAAAAAGTTAATGCTAGCTTTGATTTGAAAACAATGCTTAACGGGTATTCCGTTGTGTAACCCGATCAAATATTGATCTGATTGAAAACAAATCAACAGTGTAGAAAGGGGGAGCCTAGGCTCCATGGAGCCTTATGTATTATTCTATATATATATATATATATATATATATATATATATATATATATATATATATATATATATATATATATGCTATCGCGATACGCAAACGCATCCCTTTTGGTGCTTCGCATCCTCAGCCTTCGGATCCGCTTCGAGTCTCGTGCGCCAGATCCCACCTCCAGCCCGCCGCACAACTTAATTGAGCCGGCTCCATCTCCCAGTATTAGCCGACCCAAGCACGACTCGTATCCACTCAGCCGAGTAGCAAACCACAACTCCTCATCTTCCCCTTTCTCCTGAAACCCTATCCGGAGCGCCGCCACGCCGTCATCCCGACTCCTCTCCACAGCAGCGGTACCCCCAACCACCTCACCATCGTCGTAGCCCAGCGCTGCCAATCCAGCCGCCTTGCCGTCGTCCTGACTCCTCTCCATAGCAGCGCCACCCCCTACGCTACGACAGGTCCTTCTACAGCAGCGACCTTGGAGTAATGCTGCAACCTTGGAGTTGTAATCTCATTATGTTAGATTGTTTCTAATCCATTCTGCTGTTTAAATCTTTCTGCTGACTGAAATTATTTTTTTCTTCAGGCAAGCTAGGAGACTAGAAAAGATGACCATTGAAGCAGAGTAACCGTGGTTATCTTCTGCAAGGACCAATCATATGTGACATGATTGGACAATTCTGTAAATTATGGAATAAGGCATTGTAATTATTATGTGTCAATGGCAATGGAATACTGTTGTCAGTGTGTTGTAATTGTTCTTGACAGCTTGTAATTCTCACCATCTCTATCCAATCTAAACAATGTAATTATTTAAGCACATGTAGGCTGATTATACAAAGAATCAGCACGAAATTACATCATTGCTCAAACCAAACGGTAGGCATGTGACTATTTTTTTAGAAAAGGAAGGCAAAATGCTTCATTCAGACTTCATTCAGATTCTGAGTACTCTTCTTCTTCTTCTTCTGCACTTCCATCTATCACATTCATTTCTTTTGCAGACATGTTATCTCGCTGCATTTATATAAAAAGAAGTAATAAGTTGCTGCACAAAAAATGAAAAATAATGACAAGTAGTACTTACCATGGGACATGTCCTTGCATTGTGTCCAGCTTGTTGAGAGCATTTGCTACATGTCCTTCTTTTCTTCACCTTAGCATTAGCTACAGGCTTCATTCTCTTCTTTGAATTAATATCAGCTGCAGGTTTGAAACACACTGGTTTCTTTCTTCTCCCTTTGCACTGTGATTCGCTTGTGTCACAAAGTTTGGGCTGGTCACTTGGAGATGAATTCATTGTCGGGCTTTCTAGATGCACCGTTGTCTCATTCAATGCCAAACCAGTACCTGAATCACAGAATTCTTCTTTCAAATCAGCAATCCGAAGCTTCATTTTTGCAAATACGCCTGCCGATTTGGACCCAATCTTCGCTATTTCACGGAAATCAGCATTTAAGGATGCAAGCCTATATTCTTTTAGTTGATTTGAGTCACCTTGTTCGGTGGCTCTTTCACAAATCGATCTTTTGACAATAGCATTGGCATCTTTAGTCCATCTTTTCGATATGTACTTGGAAGGAAGATGGGTCACCCCAACATGTTGCATTACCGATAGCGTGAGAACACAACAAGCCCTCAAATTCAAAACCATTACAGTTGCAACAAAAGCTTTCAGTTGCCATGTCTACCTCCACCATGTACTTCTCTGCAACCCAATTCTTTTTGGAAGGATGAGATGCGATGGTTACCTCATAAGTCACATCCTTGCTGATCTCTTTCACGGATCCAAGAGTACTATCTAGAACTAACGCCCTGAAGACTTTGAATACAGCTCTAGTATATACTTCACGCCCATCGACCTCGATTTGGTATCGAGTTTGAATGCGTGGTATCTCATTCATACTTTTCAAATCCTCGTCACTTTCCCTTTGCCAAATGCCCTCTATCAAGCTATCAATTTTACGCACAAATTGACAAATATATGTATGATTCGAAACCCATATCTTCAAGATGGCGTTCATACTCTCACTTCTTTGAGTTGTTGACATGTCTGCAAAAAAGTACTTCGAAAGAAGGTGGGGACCCACTCTCTTCTCTTATCAAACATTACTTTTAGATTATTGTTGCTTGTCAACTCATATTTATCTATCATGGCCATCCATCTATCCACAAACTCCTGCTTGCTCATGCTACGATTGATCACAGCACCTAACTCATCCACAAAACCAGATTTTTGACCATAGAATACTCCCAGATGCTCTCTTGCCTTCCTCATCACATGCCACTGACAACACCTATGCATGGTTTTAGGGAACATTTGCTGAATTGCCCTTCTCATGGCTGGACCTTGGTCAGTGATTATAGCAATAGGGTGTTTGTCATACATTGCTTCTAGCCATGTGCTAAAAAGCCAAACAAAATTTGTAGCACCCTCTGACCTAAGAAAAGCCATCCCAAAAAAAAATAGAATGTCGATGATGATTGACTCCAATGAATGGAGCTAGCGGCATGCCATACTTATTCGTGTTGTACGTGTTGTCAAATGTCACGACATCCCCAAATTCTTGATAGGCTCTTCTTCCCTTTCCATCCACCCAAAACAAATTTATAATGGTGCCATCTTTTTCAGCTTCTCTGGCATAGAAAAACTCGGGATCTTCTTCTTTTTTCTTCCGGAAATACGCTAGAGTGCTCTCAACATCACATCCTGCTAGCCGGCTGTTTTTCTTGGATATCTGATTGCTCACGTCCTTCTTTTTCATCCTTAGATTATTCTTGCCTCCATTCTTAGCACCTATGAACTCATAAATTTTACTTGTTTCCACTCCTTGAGTGCTTAAATCTTCAATCATGTCTGAATCCTCTTCTCTTATGGACCTGTGCGACCTTAAATTGCGTTTGTTGGCTGGATCAGAAGCTCTATAAGGATGGTTGTTGTCCTCCACAAACACACTAACCTGCCAAACCCCACTTTTCATGAGCCTGACCCTGCATGAAGCCTTGCACCGAATTCTTGTAGCTGAAATTTCTTTCTGTGGACTCTTCCCAACATCTACAGTCCCAAGCCTTCCAATTAGTCGTGATGCGTCCAAAAAAGCTGATTTTTGAAAATAAGAAACAAATAGTAAATAAATTCAAAAAATACGAAACTTGGTCACTAGCTACATTTCAGTGAGACGAACAAGATCAACGGTTCGGATCAGTTGTTAGGCATCTCAGATTTCGAAAACATGTTGGGAGCATGTAGAGATCTGTGCTCTAGGGTGCATGCTAGCATCTCTCTCTCTCTCTCTCTATATACATATATAATATATATATATAGTAAAAATACTTGGAACTCCATGGAGTCTGTGCTCCATACCTTCTTTATAAACAATTAATCACGTAGTTATTGCATTCACACCTTTATATGGCAAATGATGGTGTTGTCATGCATGTATTTACTTTGTGTGCACGAATCTTGATGAAATCCAATGGCAACAAAGAATGGAGCACTGACTCTATGGAGTGTGTGTGTGTGTGTGTGTGTGTGTGTGTGTAGAGAGAGAGAGTTGGGCTAACGTAGACTCGAGTGTATTGGGGGCTGGTGCTTCCCACCGTACCAACAGACCGATCTGGCAACGAACGGATAGATCTAGCGTGCGCGCGGGTGAGTGCCGCTTCCTTCCACCTAATGGAGTCGTGCCGCCCCTGTCCGTCTCCCATCCCCTCTCTCTCTCTCTCTCTCTCTCTCTCTCTCTCTCTCTCGCTCCTCACATGGGGCTGCCGCCGCCGCTCTTGCTCCTCGCATGAAGCCGCCGCTTGGTTGCTTGCAAGAAGAAGCCACATGCCAGCTTTGCAAGAAGCCGCTGCCGCCACCGTTGCTCGCCTTGCACGAGGCCACCTCCGCTGCATCTGCTCGCCTCGCACGATATATCTATTAGGTAGATGAAACATATTTACATGATGCATGACTTTTATGGCATGAGAACAAAGCAGGCCCTCAAACTCATATCCTTTGCAACTACAAGAAACTAGTTCCGCTGATTTATTTATCTCAACCATATAGGTTTCCGAAATTATCTTCTCCATTATAGGATGATAATCAATAGTTACCTCATATTTGGCATCACTCTCAATCTCTCTAATTTTGCCAAGCTGGGTGTTTTTTAAGTGTACCTTGAACTCTTTCAACACTCTGCTTGTGTAAACATGGGATGCATCTTTCTCTATACGGTGCAATGTTGACAAATTTGGTGTAGCACTAATACAAGCAATGTCCTCATCGTTTTCCTTTTGCCAAATACCATCCACCATCTTCTCAATATGTAAGAAAAGCTCATACATGGTTGAATGATTATCAGTTCATAATTTCAAGGAAGAATTGGCACTTTCACTTCTTTGGGTTGTTGACATATTAGCAAAAAACACACCTCTAAAATATGCGGGAACCCACTCAGATCGCTTGCCATACATAACATTTAGGTGTCTATTGTTCTCTAAACCATGATTCCGAACCATAGCTACCCAACCATTATCAAATTCAGACACTGTGTCATGCTACGGTTTATGACCCTCTTTAACTCAACTTCAAAATCTGGTTTTAAGTTATAGAGGGCTCCCAAATGATCCCTTGCCTTTCTCATCACGTGCCATTGACAACGTCGATGAACGGTATTTAGAAAGACTTCTTTGATAGCAATTTTCATTGCAGGATCTTGGTCAGTGAGAATGGCTATTGGTTCCTTTTCATACATGGCTTTTACCCATGTTTTGAACAACCAAACAAATGCAGCTTTGTCCTCTGACCTTAGCATTGCAATTCCAAACATAATGGACATCCGATGATGATTTACACCAACGAATGGTGCAAGGGACATGTCGTACCTAAAATTGAAGAAAACAATAATTTAACTAGCGTATCTAAGCATTATCTAAATTTTATTGATCTCAAAGCAGCTTTTGGAACGTACCTATTTGTTTGGTATGTCGTGTCAAAGGTCACGACATCTCCAAATTGTTGGAATGCCCTTCGTCCTCTACCATCAACCCAGAACATATACTTCACACGGCCACTGGAGTCCGTCTCAACATCAAAATAAAATTCTGGATCTTGTTCTTTCTTCTTATAAAAATGAATCAATGTCGCTTCCGCATCCATACCAAGAAGTTTTCTTTTACTAGACGCTATCTCATTACTCACATCCTTTCTTTTGAACCTTAGATTTTGCCTGCCTCCGTTCTTAGCACCCAAATACACATGTATTTTTGCGGTCTCAATATTTTGGGCACGCATGTCTTTTATAATTTCCTTGTCTTCATCATCCATGTTCCTGTGGGAGCGTAGGTTTCTTTTCTTTGATGGAGACGTGACCATCGGATGGTTATGAACATCATCAAAAACACTTACTTTCCAAACCGCATCCTTAAACTTGATTCTAAAACGTGCCTTACAACTGGTGCGAGTGGATGCAACCACCTTCTAAGGGGTTCTTTGACCAATTGAGTTCTCCATTGCCTTTTGCTTTTCTACCATATCTTTTGAAAAACCTTCCTTTGAGTAAAGCCACACCTTCGATGTCACAATTCCAGATGTCGCTGTGTAGTGACTTCCTTTGCGAATACTAAAACCCATCCGGTATGCATAATCACTGTAGAACTTCTTTGCATCATCTTTTGAGAAATATTATTTTCCAACGAAAGGGGCAAACTCTAAACCATCATGTGGGTCAACTTCATTGGGAATACAAGGCTCACTAGAAAATTAAACGAAATATCATATGAGTCTCCTGGAAGACTAAAAGGCAACAAGCATGGACAAGGATCAACACGTGAGAAAACTAGCATGTACGGAGTAGTACTTAGCATTTACCTGCTTGCTTCCATCTGGAAACGAGGTCACGTCTACTCGAGTCCTTGAAGCAGCAGCATGCGACCTCCTGCTCGCAAAGCACTCTCGCCGGCGGCGCGATTTGCGGCAGCTACGCCACCGGCGATCGGGAAACCCTCCACCGCATCTGCGATAGTGCCGAGACAGGGAGACGAACAGAGCTGGTGGATTGGAGGACAGGGGGTAACGGCACCGTGAAGAGATCCTGCGCTTCTCAAGCGCGCTCGGAGCTTTGCTTGCCAGGCGTTCGATTTCAGATCAGACGGCCAAAACAATGGGAAGCACCAGCCCCCAATACACTCGAGTCTACGTTAATATATATATTTGCTGCAACTTCTCTGCATGACATGGCAAATCCCTTTTTAGTGATGCAATGACCCTTCTGTCTTTGGGACTATGAAAAGGCATGCGATTTTTTCCTTGATGGTCTCAAATTGGATCTAGGGAATGTTTGTTGGAATTAAAAGGCTGTTGAACTCAGAAGTATGTTTTTAGTATTGTAAAGAGTTACTAGATTTCTAAAGCTTAGTACATATTTATAGGCAAGCTGAACCAACCAGCTATTGAACAGCGACTGGACAGCCCACAAACCAGCTACTGGACAGCCCACAAACTAGCTACTGGACAACCCACAAACCAACTAGCTATGAGCTGTTCACACTATGCATTCACATACACACACAAGGATTATTTTATTTCTAACAAATCTCCCCCTAATCCTTGAGTGTCAATCTTGTGGCTATCTTGGTCATCCCAACTCTTGTACCTAGATCTTGGAATCTGACTCGCCCAAGTGCCTTTGTTAGGATGTCAACTAGCTGATCTTCAGTGCTAACGAAGTTGGCAATGATGCTTCCATCTTCCATCTTTTCTCGGACGTAGTGGAAGCGAACATCAATATGTTTGCTTCTTTCATGGAAGACAGGATTTTGGATTAAAGCTAGGGCAGACGTGTTGTCTATCTTCAGCTCGACAATGTCAGCTTCCTTCTCTTGGAAGTCACCAAGCAGCCGAGCCAACCATATTCCTTGTGCGACAGTAGCTGAGGCGGCGATATACTCTGCTTCACAAGATGAAAGAGATACAACCCTTTGCTTGACTGATTGCCAGCTTGCCAAACTTGAGCCATAAAAGAATACAATCCCTGTTGTGCTCTTCGAGGTCGCTATCACTGTAGCGAACCAGCTGTGCTCCCCCTAAACTCCTCTTGTAATGAATGCCGTAGTCAATTGTTCTGGCGATGTAGCGAAGAATGCGCTTTACTGCCACCATATGCTCTTCCGTCGGACGCTCCACAAATCTGCTCACATAACCCACCACGAATGTCAAGTCTGGCCGTGTGTGGACAAGGTACCGCAGGCTTCCGATTAGCCGTCGATAGTGTGTAGCGTCGACTTCCGGTGCGGTGCTGTTGCGGCTAAGTTTGAGCCGCTCCTCCATTGGAGTGGAGGTAGGCTTGCAGTCGTGCATTCCACCCATCTCCAAGATGTGTTTGGTATAGTGCGCCTGACAGAGTGAGATGCAACCATTATCTTGCTGGATCTCGATCCCAAGGTAGAAGGAGAGTAGAACGAGGTCGCTCATCTTGAATCTTGCCTTCATTTCCTCCTTGAATCGCCCAATTTCACCGACGGATGATCCTGTGATGACCAAGTCATCCACATAGACTCCGATCAATAGAAGGGTGCCACCTCTTCCCTGTCGGTACATGGCGTGCTCGTTTTTGCTTTGTTCAAAGCCAAGCGACTTCAATGTATTATCCAGCTTGGTATTCCAGGCGGGCGGTGCCTGCCGCAAAC
This sequence comes from Raddia guianensis, assembly GCA_036346415.1. NCBI lineage: Eukaryota > Viridiplantae > Streptophyta > Magnoliopsida > Poales > Poaceae > Raddia > Raddia guianensis. Next base: position 33,128,214 of record CM070535.1, read on the forward strand.
CGTAGAGGGCCTTCCGCAACCGCAACACCTTATCCTCTGCACCTGCAACAACGAATCATGGTGGTTGTTGGACATAGACTTCCTCTTGAAGATCGCCGTTGAGGAAGACCGATTTCACGTCCATGTGGTGGACGGCCACCCCTCCTTGGCAGCCAACGTCAGCAATAGCCGAACAGAGTCCATTCGCGCAACAGGTGCGAATACCTCCTCAAAGTCAATCCCTGGCTACTGGAGAAATCCTTTGGCAACGAGGCGAGCCTTGTGCTTGATGACTTTTCCTGCTTCGTTCTTTTTTACTTTGAACACCCACTTGAGCCCAATTGGCCGATGTCCATGTGGCAAATCAACCAACTCCCAGGTCCTATTTTCCTCCACGGACTTTGTCGACGGTTGGGATATCGACCCAAGTCAACCAAGGTTCTTCAAAGAGGAGATAGGAGACACGCCGAACAACCACGAACAAAGAACGAACAGAGACGGGGTTTTATCCTGGTTCAGGCCTCTCGGGAGAGATAATAGCCCTACGTCCAGCCTTTCTTATATCAAAGAGAATTACAAGGTGGAACTCGGCGAGATCAGCAGGTCTCGGCGAGTGGTATGCGAGAATCTATCGGCTAAGGTCCAAGTCATAAAACTCGTCCTCAGATGCCCCCTAAACGCCGTAGGGGCATGGTTTATATAGTACAGAGCAAACCGATCTACCGAGGGAATATCGGGCTGGGCTAACTACGAGATCATAACGAACTCGTACGTGCCAAGTACGTCCTGAGGTAGATAAGGCATACTCCTAGTCTTGGGGATCACGACTCCTAATCCAATCCGGGAAACCAACGTCCGGGTCTTCTCGTAGCCGTGCAGAACTCTGTTCGAGTCGGACTCAAACAGGAAGTCTTGGCCATTACGCACCATGCCAGCCAGGAAGCTGTTCGGCAGGATGCATATGAGCCAGATAGAACCTTCTAGGGAGCTGGGCCCTGGCAGGCTGTTCGATTGGGCCGTCAGGGAGTGGGCCATGGCAATGGGCCATAATTTAACCCCCGACAGCTAGCCCCCGAGACTCAAGTGGAAGGACTCACTAGAGTGGGGTCTTCCTCTTGAGACTCTAAGTCACGAAGAGGGTATTTTTCCTGCTACAAAGGCATGTAACAGGCGACCGAACAGGTTATGGTTCAACCGAACAAAACTTGTTCGGGACCGAATAAGCCCTATCAGTGCCGAGCAACTCCGTTGCGTCGAACAGGGAACGACATCTGTCCGAGCAGAGCACTCACCTTGGTCTGAACCTTTCGAAAAAATAGCCGTTAGCGCACTCCAACGGTAACTTCCTGTCATTGCCGGTGAAAACAAAGCGACCGCTTTTACCTAGCCGTTGCAGTAAAAACTAGCCGTTCTGGGACTAAACCGTTGCAGAGCTGCTTATACGGGACTATAAAAGCACCCAAGCCGCCCACGGCCAGCCACTTCTGCTCTCGCGCCTTTCCTCTCTAAGCCCTAGCTTCAACCACGCTCTGCATCAAACACCCAAACTCCATCACCAACCCTGCTCGTCCAGCCCTGGGAACTGCCATGGCCAAATTCACCGGCACTAGCTTGACCGAAGAGGACCTTAGGATCTGGGAGGAGGAGGGCCACATCGACACCGGTAGCTGGAGGCTGCCCGGAGAGGAGGATACTCCGGAGCCGCTCGAGGGAGAGTTCGTCGACTTCAGCAGATTCGCCTGCTCGGGTTGAGGTCTCCTGAGAGCGACTTCGTCGAGGCCTTCTTAAACATCAGCGGATTGGAGGTGGCGAACCTCAATCCGAACTCCATCCTCCAGATGGCCGTCTTCGCACACCTGTGCGAGGGCTATCTGGGCATCGATCCGCCGGTGGGGCTGTTCCTCCATTACTACACAGTAACGAGGAGCAGCTCCGCCGCTTCGGCGCTGGGGTGCTACTACCTCAAGCTCCGGGCCACCGCCGACGACGCGCCGTATCCTCGCCCACCGCTGCTCGACTCGATGGGCGCGTGGTGGGTGAGGTGGTTCTACAGCAAGCGGAGCGGCGACAGCAAACTTCGTCTTCACCGGGAAGGCGCCGGCAAAGGGAACCTCAATGCCTCAGCCGGAGATGTCCGCCGAGGATTGGTACCTGACCAGGAAGATCGCCTCCCTCGTGAGCCTCGGGCTCACGGGCAGGGAGATCATTCGGGACTTCACAACGAACAGAGTCTGTCCGCTGCGGAGGAGGTCCTATCCCTTCTACAAGATAGAGGGATGGGAAGACATCACGAGGGAGAGCACGGGTAAGTGCCTTTAAGACTCAACCTCTAAATAGATTCTTTCCTCCGAACAGGAACTGACAATCCCTTCTATTCGGGCAGAGAAGCCAACCGACGCATGGGTGACCGAGCGGGTCGACGCCATGCTGAAGGCGGCGAAGAAGGACGGGGAGGTCACCGGCGAGGTGGCGACACTGTCAGCAGAACGCGTGCTTTCGTCCGCATGCAGCGAGGTAAATTACTTACTCCCGACCTGTGTTGCTTGACTCGCAATGTTGTTTAGTGCTAACATCCGCTTCTCAAAACGCAGCAGAGGACGGTGATCCTTGGAGGGATCGTTGAGGAGCTCTCCGGTCCGAGAAGGAGAGGGGAAGAAGGGCAAGGCCAAGGTGGCCACAAAGCCCAAGGTGGCGGCCGAGCCGACGCGAGCTCGCCATGACACGGCGCCGCCACCGTCGAAGAGACCAGTGCGGGCGACGGAACGCATCGAAAGGCACTCAAGCGGTAGCGCGGTCAGCCCAAATGGAAGAGAACAAGCCCATCCCTCCTCGCCGAGCAGAGCGACGAAGAGGTAAAGACCATGGCTATCTGGCTTAGGCGTTACACGCAAGCTCACCCTGGCCGCATGGATCGGCTGCAACAGGTCGCCGAGCAGAGGAGGCTCGAAGAAGAAGTCGCGCGCAAGGAAAAACTTCTTGCGCTGCGCGAGAGGAGCGCTCAGCTCACCAGGGAGCTGAGCTCGTCGCCACGAACACCCAAGGGCCAAGGCGGAGAAGCCGCCAAGGAGCCCCCGAGGAAGAGGCGGAAGGTTCCGGCGAAGAAGATCAGGATCAAGCCTTCCACGGCAGGTATGTAGGAATCGATCTTTAGATTTTCCAACCTTCTGACCGCGTTAGACTTAACGATCATCTCTTTTTCATCAGCTGCCCAAGAAGAGACCGCCACAGACGACGTCGAGGAGGCGCTCGAGCGGTCGCTGCTGCCCGAGCATCTGCATGGCGCGTCACGGGCAGTGAGGCTGGCGAGCCTCAAGGACAAGCTGGCGGCGTGGAGCCTGCTGCCGCCGGGCTCCAGCGAGCAGATCGACGCGCTCAAAGACGCGGTGGAGCGGCTGGAGGCAAAAGTAGCGGCAGGTGGCGCCACGGACTTCGGGGCCAAGGCGATGGCTCCGGAAACTGCCCAGGGCGGGACCGAGCAGCCGGTCCTGCCTGGCACTTCGTCACAGGGGCAGCTCACCCCTGAGGCGACGGATTCTTCGCGCGGCGGTGAAATCCCCGCCGCCAGGGAGCAAGAAGAAGCCCCCGAGCAGGTCGAGCAAGTCGTCCTGCCGGTGGAAACAACGGTGCCACCCGGCGGAGTGGCTCCGGCCTCGCCCGAAGACGTTCGGGCGGAAGAGGAAAAGGAAGAGGAGAAGGAGTGCGGAGACGAAAGTGCTTCGCCCGTCGCTCCTGCACCCGGGCAGATGCGCTCCCACAAGAAGAAGGAGCGAACAAGGCGGCGACGGCAAGAGCGCGCCCGCCTCATCCCGCATGAGCGGGGCTTCGTGACGCATGGCCTCGAGGACCGCCTGCGCCGCGGATTGAAGCATCGGCTTGGCGAGGTAAACTCCGAGACCAAACCTTGCTCAGTTTGAATGTGTTATCGCAAAGTGTTCTGAATAGATCTTCTCCCTCAGGTCTTTAGGGATACCATGGCGGAACTCGAGGATGGGGTCACCATCGAACAGGCGCCAGATCTTGGCGTCCTCCGGAGCATCTCCAGACGGGGATCCCAGGCGAGCGCTCAAGGCTGCCCAAAGCCGAGCCGGCCAAGGCGAAGCGAAGAAGCTCGAGGCCAAGCTGACCAAGGAGAGGCATTCCTCTGAGGCTCTTCTAAAGGAAGCCGAGGAGCTTCGCGCGCAAGCCGTGAAGGCGAGCACCGCGGAGGAGAAGCCGGGCCGCACGAAGTGGCTTGAAGAGCAGCTTGCTGACGCGTCCCATCGGCGGAACCAGCTCACGGAGGAAGCCAAGAAGCTCAAAGCCCAACTCGCCAAGGAGGAGCAGACATCCGCGGGACTCCAGGCTAAGATCTCAACCCTGTGGGCTTCGCAGAAGAGATTGAGGAGATGCGCGGGATGGCGGTGAGGGCGATCACCGCGGAGAAGAAGGTCAAGGAGCTGGACGAGCAGCTCAAGACCGTCGAGCAGCGAGTTAGCCAGAGCGAGGCTCTGACCGACCAGCTGCGGGCCAAGACCGAAGAGGTCGAGGCTCTCCGTCTGGCGACGGAGCAGGCCAGAGCAGCAAGGAGGAAGCCGATCGCCTCGAGCCGAGGCCGAGAGGGGTTCAAAGCCCAAGGGAAGTCCTGCGCCTTAAGGAAGTAATCGAGGAGCTCAAGGAGCAACTTCGCTTCTAGGTAGTCAGAGGGTCAGAACCGAGATGGACTTTTGTACCGCAAATTTTGTTAGTAAAGACTTACCTTTCCCCGCAAAGAAAGAGCAGCAAAAAGACAAGAACGAATAGAAACTACGAGAAAAGCGAACAACGCTAGGAAGTTTAAGAAAACCGGTAGAGCGCTCTGCCTAACTCCTAGCCTCCGTTGTGCATCTGCTCGGAAACCTGAGTTTGCGAACCCGAACAGGTGCACAAGAGAAAGAGCGACACCCTAGCCCCCGCTACGGACGATGCTCGAGAACCTAAGCTTATGAGCTCGAGCACGCGTAGGGAGAAAGAGCGACACCCGTATTTGCTCGATTAGCTCCGTAGTCCGCTTCGTTGACGTAAGTTAGGCGATTCGAGAGTAACCGAACAAGGAAAGTGCCTCTGCGCCATGGGGCTTACGAGAGCGAGCTTTGCCAAGTGGTCGCGCCAAGCGAGAAGTGCCTCTGCCGGAGGGCTTACGAGAGCAGACTTAGCCGCAAGGTGGAAAGGCCGTGTTACGCAACCACGAGTTTAGGAACCTATCGAGACTAGACACGGTAGGGAAAAATCCTTAAGATTATGGAGCCAAGAGTTCGCAAGGCCGGCAACCATCAAGTGTTACCAGAGAGAAAGAGGTAGTCTTCAAAAGACAAGAAGTGAAAAAGGCGCAGAGGTCATGAGAATTCACTTAATTATTGGATTGAACTTTACATGGTGCCCGAGACTTGGACGAACTAAAGGCCAAGTTTTCAAAAAGTGCAGGGCTAAGAAAATGAAAAGACCTATACAAAGAACTTACGGTGGTCGATGTTCCAAGTCTTTGGTCACCTCTCTCCGTCCTCCATAGCCAGCGAATGTTTCGGGCGAAAGCGTAAGAAACGACCGTAAATGGGCCCTCAAAACGAGGGGTTAATTTGTTGGCATTGGACAAGTTCTGGACACGGCGCAGAACGAGGTCGCCCGCCTTCAAAGCCCTTGGTCGAACTGACTTGGCGGCGTGCCGGCGAAGATCTTGCTGGTAGCGCGCCATTCTGACTTGTGCCCGGTCGCGTGTGCCTTCGAGGAGATCGAGATCGAGGAGGCGCTCTTGCTCGTCGTCAACTAAGTTGACCGAGCTCGTGCGAGGCGAACCGAGTACGATTTCGGCGGGCAGGATGGCTTCTGCACCATAGACCGCTGGAAAGGAGTTTCCCGCCGCCGCCCGGTGGCCGTAAAGCGAATCGCCTGAGGACGGAAGGAACTGTCAACCCGAGCCTTGCTGCATCGTGAGAGCAGCAAATACCCGCCGCTTAATACCTGGACTATCTGTCTGTTAGCTCGCCGATCGCTTCCATTGCTCGTGGATGTGCCACGAGGTGAACAGATCTTGGTACCCAAATGCTCGCAGATTCTCGAATAGCTCGCCGAACTGGTACCGTTATCCGTGATCGCTTTATGGGGAATCCCAAAGCGCTGTGACCACGTTGCTTTTGAAAAGCGAACACCGCTTTTGGCGTGAAGAGATTTACATGTGCTCGCCTCAATCCACTTTGTAAAAGTGTCTATGGCGACGAGCGGTGTGTATAGCCCTTGTATCCCTTAGGAATGGGCGAGCGCATCCGCACCCCATGTGGAAAAGGGCGGGATGGGGGATTGTTTGGAGCTCTTGGGCGGGCTTGTGTGCCTTCCGGCGTGAAATTGGCAAGCCTTGCACTTAGTCACGATATCCCGGCATCTTGTAACGCAGCCCAATAATAGCCCATGCGAAACGCTTTGCCGACCGTAGTTCAAGGAGGCGTGGTTGCCACAGCACCCTCGTGTATGTCCCTAAGAAGGAACACACCTCTCGCTGCGAGATGCACTTGGAGAGAACTCCTAGAGCACCTCGACGGTAAAGGTGCCATCCATAAGCTTGTATGGAGCGGCACGCCTTGTAAGCCGAACGCTTCGGCCGTCGTCGGCGGTCCCATTCGCAAGGTAATCGGACAAATGGCGTTGTCCATCCGCGACTGCCGATAACGGAGACAAGACCACATGCCTCGCTGCCTCGTCCAAGACGTGATTGAGGGCTTGTGAAGGTGCTCGACGAGCACCACGGCGGAAGCGAGTTTGCGTGAGGATCCAAACTTGATAGTTGGTCGGCCAGAAGTTGTCCTTCCAGGCACGAAGAGCACTTCAAAAATCGAAAATGCCGCCCAACTTCCTCACTTCAACCGTATCGCGCCATTGAGTTATCGCAAGACCGATACTCCTTGTCAACTCGATTGATGACCACTTGTGAATCTCCTTCACGCTAGCCGTTGGACACCAAGCGACTTGCACGCTTAGTCCCGCGAGGAGGGCCTCGTACTCTGCAGCGTTGTTAGTCGCCACAAAGTGTAGTTGGATAGAATACTGGAGTTGCTCTCCTTGAGGAGATGAGAACAAAACCAGCCCCGAAGTTTCAAAGTCGCGAGCCATCGAGAAACATGGTCCAAGAGGGTTCATCGGGTTGCTCGGGAGCTCCTCGATTTGGGCGGCAAGTCCATTCAGCGACGAAGTCATTTAGGACTGTGACTTAATAGCGCTTGGGCGACAAATAATGTGATCAAACTCGCTAGTTCCATTGCCCACTTGGCTATACGTCCGCTAGATTCCTTGTTCCGTAGGATTTCTCCCGGAGGGAACGTGGTCGGGACCAATATTTGATGCGCCTGGAAGTAGTGGCGAAGCTTCCTGGAGGACATGAGCAAGGCATAGAGGAGCTTCGACCTCGTGGTAACGCCCTTTGAACCGTGAAGTACCTCACCACGTAATAGATTGGTCATTGATGCCTTCCCTTTCGACCGCCAAGACCGCGCCACCGCTTGTGGAGTGCAACCTAGGTACAAGAGGAGCTGCCGCCATGCCGCGGGGTAGTCAAGACGGAGGATTGATAGGTATAGCTTCGATCTGGAAGGATCTCGCTGCTTCTTCCGTCCACTTGAAACCATTGTGCTTGCGCAGGGCCTTAAAGAAGGGCAGCCCGCGTTCGCCTTGACGGGAAATAAACCTGCTTAGAGCAGCCATCCGCCCAGTGAGGCTCTGTACTTCCTTTATGGTAGTTGGAGCCTGCATATTTTCAATGGCCTCGATTTTTTCAGGGTTGGCAGAAATACCTTGCGAGCTAATAACATAACCGAGCAACATTCCAGATCGAACACCAAAGGTACACTTCTCTGGATTTAATTTTATTCGATGCCTGGTGAGATTATGAAAAGTCTCTGCTGTGTCTTTTACATGATCCAGCATACTTGTTTTTACAACTATGTCGCCGACATAGACCTCCGTGTTTTTCCGCTACTGCTCGGGAAGGTCTTTTCCATTGTTACCGAACGTGGCACCAAAGATTGCGCAGACCGAAAGACATGGTCGAGCAGCGTAAAGTGCGAAAGGGGTGATGAATGCGCTCTTCTCTTCATCCTCGGGAGATGCTTATTTGGTGGTAACCGAGTAAGCATCTAAAAACTCGAAAGTTGGCGTCCATGATCGCATCGACAATTGGGTCAATACGAGGCGGAAATTGTCCTTAGGACAAGCGGCGCTCAGATCTGTGTGATCGATACACATCCTCCACTTGCCGCTTTTCTTCTTTACAATGACAGGTTGGCTAACCACTCGGTGTGATCAACCTCGCGGATGAACCCAAAGAATGAAAGCGCTTTGCTGTCGATCTTTGATGATCCCTGCTTGAATTCAAAAGCGACGAAGCTTCGGGCGAACAGTGCTTTTGTCCGCCGACAGCCGGTTTGTGCTCGATTACCTCCCTTGGGACTCGGGCATGTCGATGGCTCCTGGCGAATACATCTGCATGAGCTCGGAGGAAGGCAATGAGCTCGCTTTCTATTTGGGGTCCAGATTGGCCCCAAGTGAACTGCCTTGGAAGTATCATCAAGCGGCAATGAACTTCCTTGGTTTCTCCCCGGGTCAAGGGAGACCCTAGGGCGTCAGACTTGGTCTCGGAACTTCAGATCGCTGGCGGAAGTTGGTCGACGGGGCAAGGGATCGCTCGCGCATCCCGTAGCGCTTTTGAAGTTGCCCTTGACCGTGATCACACCGTTAGGACCGGTATCTTCACGCAATGGTAAGCGTGGTGGGATACGACCATAAACTTACCGAGATGGCTCGCCTAAGATCGCGTTATACGCCGATGGGAAGTCGACCACGCCGAAAGTGATCAACTCGTCCGGAAGTTGCTTGGGTTGCGAAGGTGACAGTGGGACAACACGCCTAACGGCTTGATGACTTCTCCGGAACAATTCCGTAGAAGGGCATTGCGATTTCCTTCACTTTGGAACGAGGAATTTGCATCTCGCCCAAGACTTTAGGAGAAAGGAAGTCCAAAGCGCCCCGCCGTCCACTAAGACACGGCCAACTCTCGCGTTGGCGATGGTCGGGCGACCACCACTGGGAGCCGCCGAGGCTTGGTCATCCCAAAGGGGCAATCCTCCCGAGAGAAGGAGATGGGGACCTCACCACTTCATCGATTCAGCCGAGGTTTTGCCTTTTCGACGCTAGGACCTCCCGGCAGCTTCCTTGAGGCTGCGCCGAGAGGTGTAAGTGAGCCACCGAAAATGACGGCGATATGGTTCATGGGCTCTTGATATTCATCATCATCTTCCCGATCACCATCGCCGGTTTGGCGCTATTCACCGGCATCACCTTGTTCGGGCAGGTGGGCATTGGGCCCTTGCCGTTGTAGAAATCTTCGAGCTTTGCGCCCAAGTTCTACAAAGGGCGATATCATGCCCGTAGTCTTTGGTGGAACTTGCAAAATCGGTCGCTCGGACCTTTCTTGCCTTGTCCGCCGAGCGTGCTTTTTGCCCTTGTAATTATTGTTGGGCTTCTTCGCCCATCCTTGGGAGGGGTGCGCGATCCATACCGCGACGGTATTGTTCGTGATCACCTTTGTTCTTCTTCTTCGGGACTTCTTATCACCGGGAACATTGTCACGCTGCTCTTCTTCTTCTCATCCACACCAGTCAGGGCAACTCGCCCTTGTCGAACGCCTTTTTAGTCTTGAACGCGCTCGCCGCGTTGGCATAGCGGTCACCGCCTTGAACAGGTCGTTGGCGGTCCAGTCTCGTTGATCTCGAGATCTGGGTGAGCCGCTTCGTCGCGACTCCGCTTTTGAAGGCGCGGATAATGATTCATCCGAGATGTTCGGGATCGTGTTATGGATCTTAATGAAACGCTTCACGGTTGCGGAGGGTCTCCTGCTCATCCGGATCATCTGTGCAGATCATCCTCCTTACCTGCACGTGCGTAATGACTCTCGGAAATTAGCGATCGAGGCGTCACAAAGCCGGGTTCCATGAGCCGATGGAACCCCCGCCGATTGAACACCACGTCCGAGTAGCACCTCAAGGACACGGGAGGTAATTAGCCATAACGAGCTCGTCACTCCCGGCCGCCATGATGGCCGTAGCATAGATGGAAAGGAATTCATCTAGGTTCTGAGTCCCATTGTACCTCTCCATGTGACCGGGCTTGAATTTTGAGGGCCACCGGACAGCCCGAAGCTCGTCAGAGAAAGCCCTGCAGCCCAAAGCATATGACCGGCCACCTTCCCCGGCAGAACCTAATCTTGAGAAGACGTTGGTCCTATTGCGCGGAGGAACTCCTGCTGAACGGGATGACTCGGCCTGGAGAAACTCTCTCCGGGACAATCCACCACGCCTTCCTCGTGGTCGCGACGACGCTCCTCACGAGGGACCGTCTGCGTGATCATCAGCGCTTGCCCCTGTGGTCGCGATGACTACGAGGACTTGGCGGCGACGGCGACCACGGTAGCTTTGCTCATGGACAATGATCGCCGACGGTGACGGGGTCACGCGATCGATCGAGCTGTCCAATCATTCCGGCGGTTTGGTGCTTACGCTCGAGGAGTTGTTGACTTCTCCTAGAGACTTTAGGCCTTCACCACCGCTCTAGGTTAGACGCATAAAGACGCCTATGCGGGCGAGATCTGCTGATTGGTGGATCTAAGGACCGCTATAGCTTCGAGCCGCTTCCGACTTTGATCTATGGGTCCCGGATCTCGAACCATCCGCTGCTCGTCTGATCGAGTCCGGTCACGCGGAATTGACCCGACAGGAAGCTTCATTGAGACTTAGCGCCGAAGACGCGAGGTGGGTCGCGACCGCATCGCTATACCGGTCGCGAAACCGCGCTAAGGTCTTATTGATGGAATCGCCGAGGTCTGCGGCGAATGACGCCTTGCTCGCGAAAGCACTGCAGACAAATTTCGCCTTGATGCCGGCGAGTTAATCTGCCCGACCTCGCCCGCCACCCACGGCCGCACGGTGATCCTCGAGGTTCCTACATCGCCATGTTAATGCTGCGGCCACGCGAAGGTATGCTAGACGGTGTCATCGCTGTGTCTCCACGGTGGAATCTACCGACATAGCCTTGGAATCGGCAAATCTAAACCGTCGAAAGATCATCGCCTGTAGTCGCTGCCGATGACGGAGTGCGATCCGAGGCTATCTCGCCATGTAAGCGAGACATCCGCCGGATGCGAAAGCGCTCGAGACCGAACAGATCGATCTGAATCGACAGGGATGAGACATCCCGTCCTTCCGAGTCGTAGCTCTCGTGAAGTATCTACAGATCGCCGACGGATTTCGACATGCTCGATCTGCGTGTCCCCACGGTCGGCGCCAAATTGCCGACGGTTGGGATATCGACCCAAGTCAACCAAGGTTCTTCAAAGAGGAGATAGGAGACACGCCAACAACCACGAACAAAGAACGAACAGAGATGTGGGTTTTATCCCGGTTCAGCCTCTCGGAGAGATAATAGCCCTCGCCCAAATTTTTCTTATATCAAAGAGAATTACAAGGTGGAACTCGGCGAGATCAGCAGGTCTCGGCGAGTGGTATGCGAGAATCTATCGCTAAGGTCCAAGTCATAAAACTCGTCCTCGGATGCCCCTAAACGCCGTGGGGCATGGTTTATATAGTACTGAGCAAACCGATCTACCGAGGGAATATCGGGCGGGCTAACTACGAGATCATAACGAACTCAGACGCGCTAAGCACGCCCCGAGGTAGATAAGGCATACTCCTAGTCTTGGGGATCACGACTCCTAATCCAATCCGGGAAACCAACGTCCGGGTCTTCTCGTAGTCGTGCAGAACTCTGTTCGAGTCGGACTCAAACAGGAAGTCTTGGCCATTACGCACCATGCCAGCCAGAAAGCTGTTCGGCAGGATGCATATGAGCCAGATAGAACCTTCCAGGGAGCTGGGCCCTGGTAGGCTGTTCGATTGGGCCGTCAGGGAGTGGGCCATGGCAATGGGCCGTAATTTAACCCCCGACAGACTTCATCTCCTCTTTCATAGCTGCCCTCCACACCTCATCATGGTTTGCTTCAGCAAAATATGTTGGCTCACCAGTGCAACCAAGATGTAGCTCGGCATCCTCTAGGTCACACAATGCAGGTCCTGGCGGGGCAGCACTGTCGCCCAAGAGATTGTCCACGGTGCGGTAGCGCACTGGAGTATCTCCATGGTATGCATCGAGGCGGGAGCTGTCGTTGGACAGCGGTGTCACGAACTCTGGCGCGTGGGTGGAGGAAGACCCGTTGCTTGGAGGTGTTGTAGAGCTTGTCGGAGGTGTAGCATGTTCGGCAGATCCTAGTCCTCCTGGGATGTGTACATGGGACACCCCATACTCCACCGTGAAGTCATTTGGTGCGGCATCTCCGGTAGCTTCTTCCTCCCAATTCCAACCTGCGGCCTCGTCGAATATCACGTCGCGAGAAACATGGACGCGCCTGGTATTAGGGTCCAATACCCGATATGCCACCGTGCCATGTTCGTACCCGATGAAGACCATTGGGGTGCTTCGGTCATCAAGCTTGTGCAGGTTTGGCCATACATCCTTGACGTACGCCAAACACCCAAAGGTACACAAGAAGCTCACTACTGGCTTTTCTCTATGCCAAGCCTCATATGGCGTCAAACCTTTGAGTGCTTTTGTTGTGGCACGGTTGAGCAGATAGACTGCTGTGCTTACTGCCTCCCCCCAAAACTCTGCTGGCATCTTATCTGTTTGAGCAGTGCGCGTGCAGTGGCAATTATCGTCTGATTCCGCCGCTCAACCACACCATTCTGTTGTGGCGCATAAGGGGCAATGAATTGACGATCCATCCCTTGAGCCTCGCAATGGCGCGCAAATTCAACAGAAGTGAATTCACCGCCATTATCAGTGCGGAGGATCTTCAGCTTTCTCCCGCACTTGACCTCTACCGCTAACTGGATCTTCTTGATTGCAGTTGCCGCGTCGCTTTTGACTGCTAGGTGCTGTAGCCACATATAGCGGCTAGCATCGTCCACTAGCAGTAGAAAGTAGCGATGACCGCCGGGTGTTGGAGGTGAGATTGGACCACACAAGTCGCCATGGACGAGATCGAGCAACTCCTTTGCTTTATGCTTGGCTTGACGAGGGAATGGTGCGCGACGATGCTTGGTGATGACACACGTGTCACAGAGTTGCTCAACATGGTCAATCTGTGGTAGCCCGCTAACCATGCCTTGCTGGGCCATCTGACGAAGAGCATCAAAGCTGATATGGCCAAAGCGAGCATGCCAAAGCCAGGCCTTGTTGTTTTGCGCGGTAAGGCAGACTGGACGGGCAATCTCCAATCATAGCACATAGAGTCTATTGCGACCCCCTGCTCACCCTAGCAAGAAGACGATGTTGTCGATCCCAGATCTTCAGAACACCATTTTCAATCAGCACCTTTGAGCCATTCTCCTCCAATTGTCCTATGCTTACGATGTTGTTCTTCAACCGTAGGATGTAATAGACACCAGTCAGTGCTCGGTGCTCACCGTGCTTGTCGGAGAAGAGAATGGTTCCACAACCATGGATGTCGACGACCGACCCGTCGCTGAATCTAAAGGTGCCAAGCACAGCACGGTCAAGCTCAGCAAAGACATCGTTGTGGCTCGTCATGTGATTCGTCACGCCGGTGTCGAGGTACCACTCCTCCTTATGATTTCCTTCTTCTTTGGCCCCAAGGAATGCCTGCACCTGCGGCTCCTCCAAATGGATTTGCTCGGGGCAAGACACAGGAGCACACTACGGTGCGCACGTTTGGGCCATCAGAAGTGCAGGCCCATCATCGTCCTCCTCACCCTTTGCCAGGTGCGCTTGCTCCTTCTTTGGTTGGCGACAATCTCTGGCCCAATGGCCATAGCGGCCACAATTGTGACACTTGCCACGAGTGGTGTCTCGGGCACCATCCCTTGTGTTGCCCTTGTTGGCACCTCCCTTCCTTCGAGGTGCGTGAGGACGTCGACTGCCACTGGCCTTGGCCGACCGAGAGGCACTATCCTCTGCTTGGCGCTCTTTCCAACGTGCTAGCCACTGGTCCTCCGTGAGAAGCAGTTTGCCACCTGCCATCTGCAGTTCGACCGGCTCAAGTCGATCCTCAGCTGCTTTTAGTCTACCAGTCACCTCCTCAATCGACAACGTCGAGAGATCGAGTAGAGTCTCGATAGCTAGAGCAATCTGCGCGTATTTGGGAGGAACCACGCGCAAAAATTTCTCTACTACCTTTGACTCATCAATCATCTCTCCGAGCGTGCTGAGCGAGGTGACGAGACCAGACAGACGAAGTGCGAAATCATCGATGGACTCACCATCCCGAAACAAGATCGCCTCGAACTCCTTTCGTAACTGTTGTGCCTTGGCCTTCCGAACGCGATCGCCGCCGACGCGCATTGTCTGTATCGCATCCTAGGCCTCCTTGGCGGTAGGCTTGACGGCGAGTATGGACAGCATGTCCGCGGGCACGGCACGAAGAATAGCTTCCATCGCCATGCGATCTTCTTGAAACTCGACGTCGCCGAGCTCCACCGCCTCCCAGAGTCCTCGGGCTTGCAGCATCACCTTCATCAGCAGGCTCCACTCCTCATAGTTGGTCCTTGTGAGCGTCGGATAGCTCGCTGGTCCACCGACCTCCCTGACCGCACGATGAACGACGATATCACGGACACCGTCATCACGGTGTCGTTGTAGTCTTCCATGGGCACGCGAAGGTGAGCGACGACGCTCATGCCGTGGCGGCGTCCTGGACACCGTCCGGCCGCGCTGCTCCACTAGTGGTGGTGTCCTAGACGCCCTGCCATGCTGCCGCTGCTGCTCTGACATGGCACAACACAGCCCTTAGCTTTGCTGCCCTTAGAACCTAGGCTCTGATACCAAATGTTGGAAGTAAAAGGCTGCTGAACTCACAAGTATGTTTCTAGTATTGAAAAGAGTTACTAGATTTCTAAAGCTTAGTACATATTTATAGGCAAGCTGAACCAACTAGCTACTGGACAGCCCACAAACCAGCTACTGGACAGCCTCAAACTAGCTACTGGATAGCCCACAAACCAGCTAGCTATGAGCTGTTCACACTATGCATTCACACACACAAGGATTATTTTATTTCTAACAATGTTGAGGTTGAGAATGAGCTAAGTTAGCCCTACCTATCTCATATCTGCTTTGACAATTTCATGTCACAAAAACCTAATCTATAGTGTGTCATATAAACATGAATTAGATATGGTGAATTGTCTAATAGTCAAAATCAACTTAGATATTTTTATCTATTAAAAATATGATTATCGAATTTATCTTGTTTATCTACTTAAGGGCATTATTTATCTACTTATGCAATGTCCATTTCTTTCTACTTTGAGATGCCTATGTGCTGTAGTTATGATTGTCTAAATCTTGTCATGAAGGGAGGCTTTAGAATCCTTGAAGGTATCTTATGCTGAAAAAAAAAGGGACACTGAATTGGCATGTTGTCAGAAAAGTAGCTCCACTTCTGCTGTTCATCCTTTTGTGCTTGAGGTCTGTTCAGTTTAAAAGATACACCTGGTCCTGAAATTACCACTTCATCTTACTAATCCATCGGTTGGGCCCCAATCGTGAAGAATTTCCCCTTCTCCTGCTAGTCTGTTGCTATGTTAGATCGTTTATTATCTGTGCATATTATGTTCTCCTTGTAAGCCTTGCGTGCAGTCACCGGTTGCAGTATGTTAGCAGTAATGGTGACCAGGGATGCTCCAACATCAACAGTTTAGATGCCGAGCTATAATTTGTACATGTAACCCCTTTGTGTTCACCTTGTCCCTCCCTTTGCCGATGAGCAGTGGTGCTCACCTTCTCCCTCACATAGTCACATTGCCGATAAGCAGAAGTGCCATCATGAGCAATAGAAGAGTGCATCGGCCAACCAGACCAACCAGTGAAGCCTCTTGCTCTACTGGGAAGATGAGAGGTAGGGCTTGAACAAAGTCGAGATGAATAGAGGCTCATCTTGTGAGGGTCTTTAATTTTTTTTTCCTTTAATGGAATTGTTGGCACTTGACACATCTGTGGGGACGTCTTCGAAACTGAAGATAGATAGGGCTTCTCTTTTATCATGTCCTCAGTCCTGTCACCTGGTTGATCCACTCCGAGTCACTTATGTACCAATAGACAACCACATGTATACCGAACCCAAGTATCTCTCAACTTGATCCACATTAGTCCCAAAACTACCTACAAGTTAGTCCATATGATATTCAAACAAATTTCAAATATTTGATTCAATAATATATTGGACTTTTCAGTCCAAACATCGAATATTCTGATGTGCAACTTCAACGGACAACACAGAAACCAAAACCCTTAAAGATCAAACATTCCTATGGTATATAGATCGTACATTCTGGTGCCCAACATCGGATACTCCGACACATGTACCATGGCCTAAATAGAGATTTAAAAACTTGTAAAAATCAAACATTCTGGTGGTTCCAGGATCGGATAGTCGGACTTTCTGATACCTTGCAGTGCATCCAAACAATAAGTTCAGAATCTATAATTTATGAATACTCTAGCCTACATCG
This sequence comes from Raddia guianensis, assembly GCA_036346415.1. Taxonomy (NCBI): domain Eukaryota; kingdom Viridiplantae; phylum Streptophyta; class Magnoliopsida; order Poales; family Poaceae; genus Raddia; species Raddia guianensis. The sequence continues at coordinate 33,144,770 of CM070535.1, forward strand.
GACTATCCTATGCCAAACATCAAATACTCTAACCATCCCGTAGATAGTGACAATTATTCTCAGGCATGTCAAGGGCACCATCAATTTTGGTATTCAATACAATAATTCAAAAGACTGCTAGGTGATTGGATATTGCAATCCCGACTATGCTAGAGATTGTGGGGGCACGACGGTCAACCATGGGATATTTGTTCAGCCTTAGATCTGAGGCCCTTTTTATCACTATCTAGTACGGAAGCAGAGTATCGTTCAGCGACAATGGCAGCACAAGAAAGCATGTGGCTTAAGCAGTTGATAGAAGACATTCACTAATCAACAGAATATCATGTAAGGATTTTTGTGATAATCTATCTTCCATTCGGCTCATAGAAAATGCAGTCTTCCATGCATAAGAGAAAAAGTCTTTTGAGAAGAGATTGAGATGGTACCAACAAGAACAGATGAGCAGAATGCTGACATCCTCACAAAGGGTCTCACCAAGACTAAATTTGGAAAATTTCTAGAGGCACTCGGTGTGGTCTGCAAAACAATCCTAGAAAAAAATGACTTGAAGGGGAGTGTTGGAAGAGGCGAGGTGAACTTCTCGAAATCTCTCAACCGTACATAATACTAGTTGATCAGAATTGCAATGCATATTTTAAAACCTTCTAGAATATTGACGATTCTCCATGAGAATATATATTTACATGGCAAACTTTAGAAATGTGGAGAACCTTACTAGGTAACTCAGAATTTATAGAAAGTAGGTCATAGAAAGAGTGTAGAAGAAAGAGAGCTTTTCCTTGGCATATAAATAGAAGTGCTATGTCATACCATTCAAGGAGCACGGTAGATAAGAGTTGTCGGGGATTAGATTACGGCCCATTGCCATGGCCCACTCCCTGACGGCCCAATCGAACAGCCTACCAAGGCCTAGCTCCTTGGAAGGTTCTATCAGGCCCATATGCATCCTGCCGAACGCCTCTGGTCGCACGGTCTTGTCTTGACCTAAGATTCGTGTTTGAGTCTTACTCGAACAAGAGTTACTGCACTACGTGAAGACCGGACGTTGGTTTCCGGATTGGATTAGGAGTCGTGATCCTCAAGACTAGGAGTATGCCTTATCGCCTCGGGATATATTTGGCATGTATGAGTTTGTTGCGATCTCATAGTTAGCCCGGCCCGATATTCCCTCGGTAGGTCGGTTTGCTCTGCACTATATAAACAAGGCCCCTACGGCGTGTAGAGGGGCTCCTGGCACTTGATCTTCGCATTATTGCTTCTTGTACACCATAATCTCGCCGAGACTTGTTCGTCTCGCCGAGCCATCTCTTATATTCATCTTTGATATAAAGAAAGGCCGGGCGTGGGGCTATTATCTCTCGAGAGGCTGAACGGGATAAAACCCACATCTCTGTTCGTTCTTTGTTCGCATTGTTTGGCGTGTCTCCTATCTCAATCTTGAAGAACCTTGGTTGACTTGGGTCGATATCCCAACCGTCGGCAATTTGGCGCCGTCCGTGGGGATCTGCAGGTCGAGCATGCGAACTCCGTCGGCGATCTGAGAGATACTTCACGAGGGCTCGACTTCGGAAGGGCGGGATGTCTCGTCCCTGTCGATTCGGATCGATCTGTTCGGTCTCGAGCGCTTTCGCATCCGAGCGGATGTCTCCGCTTACATGGCGGAGATAGCCTCGAATCGCACTCCGTCATCGGCAGCGACTACTGAGGCGATGATCTTTCTGACGGTTTAGATTTATCGGTTCCAAGGCTATGTCGGTAGATTCCACTGTGGAACACAGCGATGACACCGTCTAGCGTACCTTCGCGTGGCCCCGCAGCATTAACATGGCGATGTAGGAACCTCGAGGATCTGCGCGGTACGTGGCGGCGGCGGTCGGGCGGATTAACTCGCTCGGCATCAAAACGAGGCGCGGTGTTGCTTTCATGGCGGGGCGTCGTCGCCGCGACCTCGGCGATTCCATTAACGGACCTTAGCGGTTTCGCGACCGGTGTAGCGGCAGCGTCGCGACCCACCTCGCGTCTTGGCGCTAAGTCTCCGGCGAAGCTTCTCTGTCGGGTCAATTCCCGCGTGGCCGGACTCGGTCGGTCGAACAGCGGATGGTTCGAGATCCGGGACCCATAGACCAAAGTCGGGAGCGGCTCGAAGCTATGGCAGCGGTCCTTAGATCCACTAATCAAGCTGATCTCGCTTCGCATAGGCGTCTTTTTGCGACTAACCTAGAAGCGGCGGTGAGGGCCTAAAGTCTCTAGGAGAAGTCAACAACTCCTCGAGCGGCCTGACCAAGCTGCCGGAATGATTCGGACAGCTACGATCGATCGCGTGACCCGTCACCATCGAAGGATCACTTGTCCATGAGCGAGGCTACCGTGGTCGCCATCGCTCGCCAAGTCCTCGTAGTCATCACGACCACGAGGGCAAGCGCGCGCGCGGCGACCGCAGACGGTTCCCGTGAGGAAGCGTCGTCGCGACCACGAGGAAGGAACGTGGTGGGTATCCGGAGAGAGTTTCTCGGGCCGAGTCCTCCCGTTCAGCGGGAGTTCCTCCGCGCCGCAGGACCAACGTCTTCTCAAGATTAGGTTACTGCGGGAAGGTGGCGGTCATATGCTGCAGGCTGCGGGGCTTTCTCCGAGCGAGCTTGGTGTCGGTGGCCCTCAAAATTCAAGCCGGTCACATGGAGAGGTACAATGGGACTCGAACCGGAGAATTCCTTTCCATCTCGCTTCTGGCCATCATGGCGGCGGGGTGACGAGCTTGTTATGGCCAATTACCTCCGTGTCCTTGAGGTCTTTGCTCGGGCGTGGTGTTCAATCGGCAAGAGGTTCCATCGGCTCATGGAACCCGACTTTGTCACGCTCGATCGCTAATTTCGGAGGCATTACGTGCGTGCGGGCAAGGAGGATGATCTGCACGGATGATCCGGATGAGCAGGGAGACCCTCCGCAATTTAGTGAAGCGTTTCATTAAGATCCATAACACGATCCGAACATCTCGGATGAATCATTGTCGCGCCTTCAAAAGCGGAGTCATGACGAGCGGCTCACCGGATCTCGAGATTAATGAGACTGGACCGCCAACGACTTGTTCAAAGCGGTGACCGCTATGCTAACGCGGCGGGCGCGTTCGATCAAAAAGGCGTTCGACAAGGGCGAGCCCGCCCGACTGGTGTGGATGAGAAGAAGAAGAAGCGGCGACAATGTCCACGGTGACAAGAAGTCCCGAAGAAGAAGAACAAAGGTGATCACGAACAATACCGTCGCGGTATGGATCGCGCACCTCCTCCCAGGATGGGCGAAGAAGCCCAACAATAATTACAAAGGCAAAAAGCACGCTCGGGGGAGGCGGACAAGGCAAGAAAGGTCCGGCGACCGATTTTGCAAGTTCCACCAGACTACGGGCATGATATCGCCCTTTGTAGAACTTGGGCAGCAAAGCTCGAAGATTTCTACAGCGGCAAGGGCCCAATGCCCACCACCCCGAACATGGTGATGCGGTAAGTGAATAGCGCCAAACCGGCGATGGTGATCGGGAAGATGATGGCGAATATCAAGAGCCGTGAACCATATCGCCGTCATTTTCGGCGGCTCCTCGGCTTACACCTCTCGGCGCAGACCTCAAAGAAGCTGCTCGGGAGGTCCTAGCGTCGAAAAGCGAAACCTCGGCCGAATCGATGAAGTGGTGAGGTCTCCATCTCCTTCTCTAAGGAGGATTGCCCCATTGGGATGACCAAGCCTCGGCGGCTCCCAGGTGGTGGTCGCCCGACCATCGACAGCGAGAGTTGGCCGTGTCTTAGTAGGCGGTGGGGCGCTTTGGACTTGCTTTACGCCAAAGTCTTGGGCGAGATGCAAATCCCTCGTTCCAAGTGAAGGAAATCGCAATGCCCTTCTGGGAATTGTTAGGGAGAAGGCATCAAGCCGTTAGGCGGGTTGTCACGCTGTCACCTTCGACAACCCAAGCAACTTCGAGCGAGTTGATCACTTTCGGCGTGGTCGACTTTCCGTCGGCGTACAAGCGCAATCTTGGGCGAGCCATCTCTCGGTAAGTTTATGGCGTGTCCCTACGCTTACCATTGCGTGAAGATACCGAGACCTAACGGCGTGATCACGGTCAAGGGCAATTACAAAGGCTGCCTTTGGATTGCGACGGCGATCCCTTGCCTGATCGACCAACTTCCGCGCGTGGTCACGAAGTTCCATGAGACCAAGTCTGCGCCCTAGGGTCTCCCTCGGCCGGTGGAGAAACCAAGGAAGTTCGGCGTAAACGATGATACTTCCAAGGCAGTTCACTTGGGGCCAATCTGGACCCCAAATAGAAAGCGAGCTCATTGCCTTCCTCCGAGCTAATGCGAGATGTATTAGCACAGGAGCCATCGACATGCCGGAGTCCCAAGGAGGTGTCGAGCACAAAGCGGGTGTCCGGCGGACAAAAGCTGTTCGCCCGAAGCTTCGTCGCTTTTGAATTCAAGCGAGGATCATCAAAGATCGACAGCAAGCCTTTCATTCTTTGGGTTCATCCGCGAGGTTGATCACACAGTGGTTAGCCAACCTGTCATTGTAAAGAAGAAAGCGGCAAGTGGAGGATGTGTGTCGATCACACAGATCTGAGCATTGCTTGCCCTAAGGACAATTTCCGCGCCTCGTATTGACCGGTGGTCGATCACGATCAGACAGACGCCACGGCTTTCGAGTTTTTAGATGCTTACTCGGTTACCACCAAATAAGCATCTCCCAGGATGAAGAAATCGCCTTCATCACCCCCTTGGCACGATACGCTATCGACCATGTCCTTGATCTGCGCAATCTTTGGTGCCACGTTCAGTAACAATGGAAAACCTTCCCGAGCAGTAGCGGAAAAACACGGAGGTCTATGTCGGCGACATAGTTGTAAAAACAAGTATGCTCCGGATCATGTAAAAGACACAGCGAAACTTTTCGTAATCTCACGGGCATCGAATAAAATTAAATCGAGAGAAGTGTACCTTTGGTGTTCGATCGGAATGTTGCTCGGTTATGTCATTGGCTCGCAAGGTATTTACGCCAACCACGAAAAAATCGAGGCCATTGAAAATATCGAGCTCAACTACCGTAAAGGAAGTACAAAGCCTCCTTTGGGCGGATGGCTACTTTAAGCGAGTTTATTTCCGTCAAAGCGACGCGCGCTGCCCTTCTTTAAGGCCTGCGCAAGCACAATGGTTTCGAATGGGCGGAAGCCGATAGATCCTTCCAAGATCGAGCGATACTGTCCAATCCTCCGTCTTGACTACCCAGCGGCTTGGCGGCGGCTCCTATTATACCTAGGTTGCCGCCTGGCGGTGGCCTTGATCTTGGCGGTCGAAAGGAAGGCATCTGGCGACCAATCTATTACGTGGCGAAGTACTTCACGGATCAAAGGCGTTACCACGAGGTCGAAGCTACTCTCGCCTTGCTCATGTCCTCCGGAAGCTTCGCCACTACTTCGGCGCATCAAATCTGGTCGACCACGTTCCCTCTGGGAGAAATCCTACGGAATAAGGAATCTAGCGGACGTATAGCTAAGTGGGCAATGGAACTAGCGAGTTCGATCATTATTCTTTGCCGAACGCTATCAAGTCACGAGTCCTAGCTGACTTTGTCGCTGAATGGACTTGCCGCCCAAATCGAGAAGCTCGAGCAACTGATGAACCCTCTTGGACCATGTTTTTGATGGCTCGCGCCTTTGAAACTTCGGGGCTGGTTTTGTTCTCATCTCCTCAAGGAGAGCAACTCGATATTCTATCCAACTACACTTTGCGGCGACTAACAGCGCTGCGAGTGCGAGCCCTCCTCGGGGACTAAGCGTGCAAGTCGCTTGGCGTCAGCGGCTAGCTGTGAAGGAGATTCACGGTGGTCATCAATCGAGTTAACAAGGAGTATCGGTCTTTGCGATAACTCAATGGCGCGATACGGTTGAAGTGAGGAAGTTGGGCGGCATTTTCGATTTTTGAAGTGCTCTTCGTGCCGGGAAGGACAACTTCTGGCCGACCAGCTATCAAGTATGGATCCTCACGAGAATCTGCTCCGGCGGTGCTCGTCGAGCACCTTCACAAGCCCTCAATCACGTCTCGGGACGAAACAGCGAGCGGTGGTCTTTGTCTCCGTTATCGGCGGTGCCCGGATTGGACAACGCCATTTGTCCGGTACCTTGCAGTGGGACCACCCGACGGCCGAAGCGGCGTTCGGCTTACAAGGCGTGCGCTCCATACAAGCTTATGGGCGGCATCCTTTACCGTCAAGGTGCTCAGGGAGTTCTCTCCAAATGCATCTCATAGCAGGAGGTGTGTTTCTTCTTAGGGACATACGAGGGTGCTGTGGCAACCACGCCTCCTTCCGAACTACGGTGACAAAGCGTTCGCATGGGCTATTATTGGCCCATGCGTTACAAGATGCCGGGACATCGTGACTAAGTGCAAGGCTTGCCAATTTCACGCCGGAAGGCACACAAGCCGCCCAAGAGCTCCAAACAATCCCCCATCCCGCCTTTTTCCACATGGGGTGCGGATCTGCTCGGCCCATTCCTAAGGGGTACAAGGGCTACACACACACTTTCGTCGCCATAGACACTTTTACAAAGTGGATTGGCGAGCCGTGTCGTCTCTTCACGCCAAAGCGGTGTTACGCTTTTCAAAAGCAACGTGGTCACAGCGCGGGATTCCCCATAAGGCGATCACGGATAGCGGTACCAGTTCGGCGAGCTATTCGAGAATCTGCGAGCAGTTTGGGTACCAAGGTCTGTTCGCCTCGTGGCACATCCACGAGCAATGGAAACGATCGGCGAGCTAGCAGACGAGATAGTCCGGGTATCAAGCGGCGGGTATTTGCTGCTCTCGGCGAAACACAAGAAGGCACAGGTTGGCGAAGTTCCTTCCGTCCTCAGGCGATTCGCTTTCTGACGGTAGAACAGCAGAAACTCCTTCAATTGGTCTATAGTGCGAAGCCATCACGCCGCCCGAAATCATACTCGGTTAGCCTCGCGCGAGCTCGGTCAACCTAGTTGACGGCGAGCAAGCGCCTCCTCGATCTCGATCTCCTCGAAGGCACACGCGACCGGGCACAAGTCGAATGGCGCGCTACCGGCAAGATCTTGGCAAACGCAGCTGCCAAAACAGTTCGACCTAGGGCTTTGAAGGCGGGCGACCTGCGTTCTGCGCCGTGTCGAGAACTTGTCCAATGCCAACAAGTTAACTCCTCGTTGGGAGGGCCCGTTCACGATCGTTTCTCTTGCTTTCGCCGGGGCTGTTACTGGCTATGGAGGGCGGGAGAGAGTGACCAGACACTTGGAACATCGACCCGACCGTAAGTTCTTTGTGTAGGTCTTTTTGTGTTTGCTTAGCTGCGCTTTTGTAAACTTGCGCCTTAGTTCGTCCAAGTCTCTCGGGCACCATGTAAAGTTCAATCCAATTCCTCGGTGAATCATCGCGGCCTCTGTGCCCCTTTTCACTGTTCGTCTTCTCAGACTACTTTCTCTCTGGTAACACTTGATGGCTACCCGGTCTTGCGAACTCTTGGCTCCGCAATCCTAGGGATCGTTCCCTACCCATATCTGGTTTCGACAAGTTCTTAAACTCAGGGTTGCGTAACACGGCCTTTCCACCTTGCGGCTAAGTCTGCTCTCGTAAGCCCTCCGCGGCAGAGGCACTTACTGCTCGGCGTGACCACTTGGTAAAGCCTGCTCTCGTAAGCCCCCCGCGGCAGAGGCACTTTCCTTGCTCGGTTACTCTCGGACCTGCCTAACTTACGTCAGCGGCGGACTACGGAGCGAATCGAGCAAAATGCGGGTGTCGCTCCTTCTCCTACGCGCGTACTCGAGTTATAGCTTAGGTTCTCGAGCATCGTCCGTCAAGGGGCTAGGGTGTCGCTCTTTCTCTTGTGCACTGTTAGGGTTATAAACTTCGAGTTTCGGCGAGATGCTGCAGAAGCTGGGAGTTAGGCTAAGCGCTCTACGGTTTTCTCAAACTCCCTAAGCGCTGTTAGCTTTTCTCTTAGTTACATTACGTTCTTGTCCTTTTCTTTGCTCTCTCTTTGCGAGGGAAAAAGGTAAGTCTTTATTAACAAAATTTGCAGGTACAAGAGTCCACCTCGGGTTCTGACCCTCTGACTACTTAGAAGCGAGTTGCTCCTTGAGCTCCTCGATCACTTCTTTAAAGCGCGAGACTTCCCTTGGGCTTTGAACCCTTCTCGGCCTCGGCTCGGAGGCGATCGGCTTCCTCCTTGCTTGCTCTGGCCAGCTCAAGTCGCCTTCCATTGCGGAGAGCCTCGACCTCTTCGGTCTTGGCCCTTGGTGGTCGGTCGAGCCTCGCTACAGCTAACTTCGGCCTTTCAGCGGTCTGAGCTGCTCGTCCGGCTCTTGACCTTCTTCTCCGCGGTGATTGCCCTCACGCCATCCCATGCATCTCCTCAATCTCCTCTGTGAAGCCCACAGGTTGAGATCCTAACACAGAGTCCAGCGGATGTTTGCTCCTCCTTGGCGAGCTGGGCTTTAAGCTTTTGGCTTCCCAGAGCTGGTTCCGCCGATGGGGCCTTGACAAGCTGCTCTTCAAGCCACTTCGTGCGGCCGGCAGCTCCTCCGCGCTTTTCGCCTTCACGGCTTCTTGTGGCTCCTCGGCTTCCTTTAGGAGAGCTGAGAGAATGCCTCTCCTTGGTCGACAGGCCTTGAGCTTCTTCGCTTCGCCTTGGTAGGCTCGGCTTTGGGCGGCAGCGCAGCTCTGCCGGGATCCCCTTTGAAGATGTTCCCGGAGTGATGCCAGCACGGCGGCCCGTTCGATGGTGACCCCATCCTCGAGTTCCGCCATGGTGTCCCTGAAGACCTGAGAGGGAAGAACAAGTTAACTACGTTGCTATGATGTGGCTAAGTTGAACAAAGTTTGGTTTTGGTGTTTACCTTGCCAAGTCGGCGTTTGATCCATGCGCAGCGGTCCTCGAGCCATCGTCCACGAAGCCCGCCGTCTTGCGGATGAAGCGAGCGTTCTTGCCGTCGCCGCCTTGCTCGCTCCTTCTTCTTGCGGGGCGCGCGCGTCGCTTTCGGGAGCGGGAGCGGCAGGCGGCGCTTCGTCTCCGCCCTCCTTCTCCTCTTCCTTTTCTTCTTCGCCCGAACGTCTTGGGCGAGGCGGCTCCGCTCCGCTCGGCGGCGCCGTTGTGTCCACCGGCGGGGCGACTTGCTCGACACGCTCGGGGCTTCTTCTTAATCCCGGACAGTTGGGCTCCCACCACTTTCGCCGGAGAATCCCGTCGCTTCGGGGTAAGCTGCCCTGCGGCAAGCGCTGGCGATGCCGGCTGCTCGGTCACGCCTGGCGGCTTCCGAACCGCCGCCTTAGCTCCGAAGTCCGTGGCGCCACCGCGCTACCTTTGCCTCCAGCCGCTTCACGCGTCTTTGGCGCGTCGACACCTTTCGGCTGGAGCTGGCGGCAGCGAGCTCCACGCCGCCCGGCTTGTCCTTGAGGCTCGCCCGACCTCCTTTGCCGCATGACAGCGCCCGTGCGAGATGTTGAGCGGCGGCGACCTCTCAAGCGCCTCCTCGGCGTCGTCCGTGGCGGTCCCTTCTTGGGCGGTGATGAGCGAGTTGATCATTAAGTCGATGCGGTCGGAAGGTGGAAAGATCAAAAGATCGATTTCTACATACTGCCGTGGAGGGCTTGATCCTGATCTTCCTCGCGGAACTTTTCGCCTCTTCCTCGGGGCTCCTTGGCGGCTTCCCGCTTGCCCTTGGGCGTTGGGCGATGAGCTCGGCTCTCGGTGGTGAGCACTCCTCTCAGCATAGCGCAAGGAGTTTCTCCTTGCGCGCAACCTCCTCCTCGAGTCTCCTTTGCTCGGCGACTGTTCGAGCCGCGCCAAATGGCGGGTGAGTCTGCGAGTAACGCCTAAGCGGAGGTCATGTTCTTTACCTCTTCGTCGCTTTGCTCGGCGAGGAGGAGAACTTAGTCTCTTCCAGCTGGGCTGACCGCGCGCCGTTTGAGTGCCTTTCGGTGCGCTCGTCGCGCCTTGTTGGTTTCTTCGTCGGTTCGCGGCCGCCATGGCGCGGCGAGCTCCGCGTCGGCGCGGCCGCCACCTTGGGCTTTGTGGCCGCCTTGGCCTTGCCTTTCTTCGGCTTCTCCTTCTCAGACCCGGAGAGATCCTCGACGATCCCTCCAAGGATCAGCTGGTCCTCCTGCGCGTTGTCAGAAGTGAGCTTTTGCGCTAAACAACATTGCAAGTCTAGCAACGCAGACTGGGAGTAAGTAATTTACCTCGTCTGTGCGGACGAGCACATTGCGCGGACAGGTGTGCGCCACCTCGCCGGTGACCTCCCCGTCCTTCTTCGCCGCCTTTAGCATGGCATCGACCCGCTCGGTCACCCATCGTCGGTTGGTTTCTCTGCCCGGCGAAGGATTATTAGTTCTGTTGGGAGGAAAGAATCAATGAAGAGGTTGAGTCTTAAAGGCACTTACCGTGCTCTCCTTGTAATGTCTTCCCATCCCTCTATCTTGTAGAAGGATAGGACCTTCTCCGCAGCCAGACGAGATCTGTTATTTGTGAAGTCGGATGATCTCCTGCCGTGAGCAGAGACTCACGAGGAGGCGATCTTCTGATCAGTACCAATCCTCGGCGGACATCTCGGCCGAGGCATTGAGGTTCCTTTGCGGCGCCTTCCGGTGAAGCGAGTTCTTGTCGCCGCTCCGCTTGCCGTAGAACCACCTCACCCACCACGCGCCCCATCGAGTCGGCGGCGGTGGGCGAGATCTGGCGTCGTCGTCGTGGTGGCCGAGCTTGAGTAGTAGCACCCAGGCGCGCGGCGGCGGCTGCTCCTCGTCCTTTGTATAGTAGTGGAGGAACAGCCCACGGTGGATCGATTCGAGATAGCCTTCACACAAGTGTGCGAAGGCGGCCATCTGGAGGATCTTTATTCGGATTGAGGTTCGCCACCTCCAATCCGCTAATGTTCAAGAAGGCCTCGGCAAAGTCGCTCTCGGAGATCGCAACCCGAGCAGTCTGAGCGCTCGAAAGTTAACGAACTCTCCCTCCAAATGACTCGGGAGTATCCTCCTCTCCGGCGACCTCCGGCTACATTGTCAATGTAGCCCTCTTCCTCCCAAATCCTAAGGTCCTCCTCGGTCGAGGCTAGTGCCGGTGAACTTAGCCATAGCAGTTCCCGAGATTGGACGAGCGAGGTTTGGTGGTGGAATTTGGGTACTTGATCTTTGGTCTTGTGTTGGAGCTAAGGCTTAGAGAGGAAAGGCGTGAAACAGTGGTGGCAGCAGGCGGCTTGGGTGCTTTATAGTCCGTATAAGCGGCTCTGCAGCGGTTTAGTCCCAAAGCGGCTAGTTTTTCTTTGCAGCGGCTAGGTAAAGCGGTGCTTTGTTTTCCTTCTTGCAACAGACGAAAGTTACTGTTGGAATCGCCAGCGGCTATTTTTCGATGTATGCACTTTGAAGGTGAGTCTTTCTGCTTGGGCGAGATGTCGTTCCTGTTCGGCCTAGCGGGTTGCTTTCGGCCTTGATCGGGTTTATTCGGTCTCGAACAAGTCTGTTCGGTTGAACCATAACTTTGTTCGATTAAGCTTGTTGCACGTCGTTGTAGCAGCAATATTTCCCTCTTCGTGACTTGGAGTCTCAAGAGGAAGACCCACTCTAGTGAGTCCTTCCACTTGAGTCTCGGGGGCTAGCTGTCGGGGATTAGATTACGGCCCATTGCCATGGCCCACTCCCTGACGGCCCAATCGAACAGCCTACCAAGGCCTAGCTCCTTGGAAGGTTCTATCAGGCCCATATGCATCCTGCCGAACAGCCTCCTGGCTGGCACGGTGCGTAACGGCCTAAGATTCGTGTTTGAGTCTTACTCGAACAAGAGTTCTGCACGGCTACGTGAAGACCCGGACGTTGGTTTCCCGGATTGGATTAGGAGTCGTGATCCTCAAGACTAGGAGTATGCCTTATCTGCCTCGGGATATATTTGGCATGTATGAGTTTGTTGCGATCTCATAGTTAGCCCGGCCCGATATTCCCTCGGTAGGTCGGTTTGCTCTGCACTATATAAACAAGGCCCCTACGGCGTGTAGAGGGGCTCCTGGCACTTGATCTTCGCATTATCGCTTCTTGTACACCATAATCTCGCCGAGACTTGTTCGTCTCGCCGAGCCATCTCTTATATTCATCTTTGATATAAAGAAAGGCTGGACGTAGGGCTATTATCTCTCCCGAGAGGCCTGAACCAGGATAAAAACCCATGTCTCCTGTTCGTTGCTGTTCGCATTGTTTGGCGTGTCTCCTATCTCAATCTTGAAGAACCTTGGTTGACTTGGGTCGATATCCCAACCGTCGACAAGAGTAAAGTAGAAAAGTGGTAAATTGTGATAGTGTGAGAGTGAATAATACTTAGGCCTTATTCTTTTCAGCTTAAATTAAATTAAATTATTTAAATTTTGTTATTTTTTATGAGCTAAACGATGTACTACTTTGTAGACATTTTCGTGGAGTTAAAATAATTATTCTTAGAGTTACTAAAATAATTTTTATAATTTTTTGAACTCTTCAAAAAAAGTTGTGGGGTCACAAAATTTTTAATTAAAAAATTTCAGCAACTTTAAGATGAAAATAAAAGGCCTAGGTTAGCCACTCTTCTAATATTATCGTACAAGTAATAAACGTTACTTTTATAAGTACTCACCTCTCGACCTATTGAATTTCAACAATGTTTTTAAACATTTTTAACTTATGACATCTTATTTCCCTACTGCAGTAGACTATAGCTTTCTTAACAACTCAAAAGGAAAACGAGAAATATTCTTCGCTACATAAAACTCAACTTCGTCGACATCCATTATTTTGTTTTACTTATTTGTAGGATCCAACACAAACAAATAAAAGCAATATGATTTGTTAAATATTCAGCTCACTTATTTCCTCATCATGTCATTGTCAAATATATAAGAAAATGGAATATTTTAAATTGGTGTCGTATTTTTATATTGTATGGAGATTCTTTGTCTTTAAAGACTCTAATGCATACCGATGTTGCATAATCTTTTTATTATATAGAGATTCTTTGCCTTAGAAGACCCTCATACTGCAACTACACTTGATGTGTCTTTCAACACAATACAAAACAATGAACCGAATGATTCCAACACAAAACATTTTCTATTGTAAACTCACTATTCCAAATATAATATTTTGGATACGTCATGTTAGATTTACTTATTGTTAGTTTGTAAAAGAGTAAATTGCACTTTTGTCCCCTGAAGTTGGACGAAAATCTCACTTGGCCCCCTAAACTTTGTTTTGTCTCACTTGGCCTCTTGAAGTTGTGTTTGGGTGCCACAAAAGCCCCTAGAAGTTGGATCCCATTACAACATAGCCCCTAGAAGTTGGCTCCGGTTTCAAAAAAATTAGCCAGCGTTGCAACTTCAAGGGGCCAAGTGAGACAAAACAAAGTTTAGGGGGTCAAGTGAGATTTTCGTCCAACTTCAGAGGGCAAAAGTGCAATTTACTCTTTGTAAAATGTTATCTAATCTCTCGATGAAATTGATGGACACTCCACTGTAATTTTTTGTGTAGCATCAAAACGTTTATCAACTAGATATTGCACAGAAACAGACATTAACAAAACATGAGAGCAATATTTTAAATAATACAATGCAAATATAAACCATAATCAGAAATAAAACAATATTAATAAAAACCACGGTCACTTCAGAATACCAGTCAGTGTCATTTTTTATCCTCATTGCCAGCTTCATATATTGCGACTGGAAAATTTTAAAAAAAAGACATAACAGAACAAGAACCATGTGTTTAAATTTTCTCACATCCTCCTTCAAATTATTGTATTGTGTGCTAACTAATTGATATTATTAAAAATAATATTACATGAAAGGTTAAGGAGCATCAATGCATTGTCTTTTTAACTCTACCATGCATTTAAGCTTTACTGAAGTGCCTGCTAATGCATGGATGCAAATAGTTTGGCTCCCTATTTCAATTGCATGATTTATAGGTATCTTCTGATCCGCTGGTGTAAAAAGGCACGCTGACGGAGGAAAAGATTAGCGACGTCGATTTGGAGTTGCTCAATGTGGCGGTAGCTAAAAGGTGTAAACATGGATACAGACGCATACTTAAGCACAGAAAAAATATGGATACATATTTTTTTTTATCGAATATTAAGATACAAACATGAAGACTGTCACATAGACACAGATATTGCCACACATCAGTATGAATAGTGCTGAATACAGATGCGGATTATATAAAATCGATATTATTGGACAAAGTTCAGATCGATTAGATATTACACAGACAGTATGTGAAAATGCATACTCAAAAGATCATCAATTAATTGGATGTTGTCTGGTACAGAATATCATTGTCCGAGTCAGATAATATCCATATTTTCTGGATATTATAAATCAAATATTATCCACAGATATAAAAACGAATATAGATATTACCCGAATATCTGTAAAACTATTCAAATTATTATTCAAATGATTCGGTCGATCGAAAACTGTTCGTTCCATTTACACCCCTAGGGGCTAGGGGCAGCAATGTGGAACGGTCCATTGAAGACGTAGATGGAGATGACATTGATTAAAGCGACGATGGGTGGCGCGATCCTAGAGTCGGTAAGGCATGGCACACGGTGGATTTTAGTTATTGGGGCGGTGCATGGTGGTTTTGATAAAGATTAAGACTTTGCCATATAACATTGTAAATCATGATATAAGGCTATGTAGCTTTTTTATACTGCCACTATTTATAATGTTCTAAGAAAATATAAAATAATTTAAAAAAAATTTTTTAGATGACAAATACAAGAGTATTATGCTTAAATTGTGAAATCCAGAATTTAGTATTCTTAATGTCGAAATCAAATGAATTTTAAAATTCAAAACATATAAAAATAAATGAAAATAGTAAAATGTTGAGAGGTGCCAAACGCAAAAATATAAAACAAATGTTTCAACATTTGAAATACTGAATTCAAACTAATTTCATGTTTTAAATTTTTTGTCTTTCGAATTTCAAATGCTAAATTGCCAAGACTAGAATTTTATATGATGACTACAACTGTATTTGACACCTCTTTTTTTCTTATTTGTTTTCTGTTTTTTTTTTTTGATTTTGTCCTTTCAAATGCTAAATCGTGAATTTCAAATTTTGAGGAGCCGAATATTATTGTATTTGGCCCCTCATAACTTTTTTTTTTCAGTTTTTTATGGTTTATTTTCTAGTTGTTTAAATATTTTAATCAGTGGAAGTATAATAAAGTGTTATATATGATATACCTCAATTTGATAGACGTCAATCGTCAAATCGAAGACTACATTTCATGTGTTAATGTATGTCGGTGAGTGATTTTTTACATATGCAATCTAATTTTGAGAGAAGTGTCATCTATCCAATTAACTCAAATGTATAATGCTATATGACAACCTCAAATGTTGAGTGCTAGATAGAGAAACCATTATATTTATTTATTATGTACCGAACTAAATGAAAACTGATCAATAAGAAATCACATTTACTTTTGTGGTCAGCAACAATTATAGATGGCCAAATGGGCTTCAAGACGAGGCATGACATTTTGGCCCGACGAGCATGGCACAACCACGACATGCATCGGGTCTGGGCCAAGACGGCCTGGTCGATGGGCGTGCTCGGGCGAAAAATTTGACGCCTAGCAGAACCCGACCCGACGCAACACGATTAATTTTTTTTGATTTTTTATTTATCAATATGTATATTATAATGTCACATGACACAACCAACACAAGTGAAATCAAATTCTAGTGGCTAGTAGGTGTGGAAATAAGGCTTTGGATGTCAAGAGGTCCTTGGTTCAAAGCCTGGAGTCACTATTTTTTGGTTCAAAGCCTGGAGTCACTATTTTTACCACATATTATCTCTAATTAGTACAGGGCCCGATGGGCCTGTTAGTGTTTTGGGTCGGCCCGGCATGGCATAGCCTCCCTTCGGGCCGGGCCTAACCGTGCCCGGGCCATGCTGGGCCGGGCCGCCCGTTTGGCCATCTATAGCAACAATATATAACAATGCACTAAACATTAGTATTTCAATAAAGAAAAAACATTGCACTACACATTGAATTTAAGGTTTTGTGAGATAAAATTGTAAGCATAGACAAATATAATATGAACTCACAACAATCCAAAGAATGCAACATGGGCGACGATGAAGAGAAAACAGTCAACTCGACACATAAAAAAACACTTAGAACTGAGCTTGGATCCAATCCACGGTTTTCTTGTCCACTTGAAAGGCCTTGGCAAGAATATCATCATGGATGGATGACTTCGATCCAAACACCGCATTGGCTATAGTGATCACCCCAGGGTTCTGGCTGCTCAACGCTGCAACAGCTACTGCATTGCTTGTCCTATTATTGAACTGGAAGTGGATGAGGCCCTTGGGGAACACAAACACATCTCCCTGGTTGAGAACCTTGGTGAACAGCTTGTTCTCAGGGTTCGAAGTAACAAAACCGACATAGAGGGAGCCGTCCAGCACAACCAAGATCTCTGTGGCACGTGGGTGAGTGTGAGGAGGGTTGAGTCCATATGGAGCATAGTCGATGCGAGCGAGGGAGATGCCCATGGTGTTCAGCCCGCCAATCTGTGCGACATTGACCGGAGTCACGGCAGACCCCTGCTTGTTGGTCGTGTTGCCGGCCATGTCACGGCCAGAGAAGAAGAAGTCTTCGGCGACGATGGCCTTCGCGTCCTTGCATGGAAACCCATTGACACGCACTGCATGCACGCGAATGTATTCCCATAAGAGATATATAATTGACAACATATTCATACGAGGTAACCGATTGAGACCCTGTTTGATTCGCGACTGTGGTTTGGTTTTAGTTGTAGTTAGAAAAGTTAAGCACCTTTAAAAACAGACTCAAAATGACTAAAAAAATTATTTTAAAAAATTTAAAACTTTTAGAAAAAGCATGCAAAGTTTGAAAATTATTACAACATATATATTACAGTGAATAGTCTGTAAAAAATGATAAATTTTAGCAAAAAGTGTTGATTTGGTGCCTTAACTATGCCCGCTAGACCACTTTGGTCTCTAAATCTCAATAACGGACATATGATATCCCTCATGTAGCAAAACCGGATTTGACCGGAACATCGGTATTAGGGTTTTGATCGGTCAAAACAACGGTATTAGACTTGAGAGAGAGGAGAGATTTGAGAGATAAAGTGAGAGATGAACAGCGGTAATCAAGTTAGCAAAAATTCTACTTGGATGCCACATAAGCAAAAAAAACTAAAACCGTCCACTGACCTAGTTAAAGGACTAATTTGATCCGGTTTAGATACCAAAGTGATCCGGCGGACATAATTGAGGGATCAAATTGACACTTTTTTCTAAACTTTATAAACTGAATCGAAACTGTATTAGAACCGCAAACCAAAGAGCACCCGATATGATTGACTGCAATTTGGACAGTTCGCTACGTGGAAATGGCAAACAGTACCTGGAGCCGTCTTGTCTGCCACGCAAACGTCCTGGAGCTGACTTGGATCAGAGGCTATGGCGCCATGAGAGCATGATAACGCCAGCAGTGCTGCTGCGAGGAGGAAGACACGGATGGTCGCCATTATTGCCTTTGTTTCTCCGATCGTCAACTAATCTTAATTACTGAGAAGGGGAAGAAGTGATTAAGCTTATGTGCTTGCTCGATCGCTACTTTAGGACGTATTTATAGGGAGATTCTAACCATGATCTTGCAAATATGTGCATGCATGGCGTGTCTTGTACTCCTCGTATTTTTCTGGGCAGCTAGCCTGCTGCTTATTAAGGGACGGCTAGAACCGATTAGGATGAATTTATTTCACTCTAATTAATTGAACAGGTCGCATGCCCTCTCTAATCAATTAGTTGAACAGGTCCATATCGACAAAGGAGCATGGGATCTCTCCAAGTGGAACTCACTAACAACTACTGGTGCAAGAATTGGGGTAAAAATGATTTCAGTATATATGTGCTATATTATTGTATCTAGCATAAAGTCTAAATATAATTAGTTAATTTGTTGGGTCATCCAAGCAGCGTGATGACAGCTAAATAGAACCGAAGGTTAATTTATTCCGACAATTTGTCACCTGGTGGATGTTTCTACGGTAAGCTCCCACATGCTAAGGGATCAATTATTATGGATGTACCGTGGTGCCTAATTTATTTTCTCGAGGGGAAGGCTTGTGATTAATTTTGTCTTAGTGTTGACATCATCAAAGTCCCACACCTGAGATGAGAACATTAATTATATAGTATTATATAATACGAGCGGAGCTCACACGCTTCGCGCATGGGTGAAACCCCGTGTAGTTTGGTTCGTCAGCGCTACGCATCTCAATCTATTCCTGCCTTTTTTTTTTTTGGCAAAGCTACTTGTTTTTAAGAGTTTGATTTGAAATCCTCCATTATAGCTTTTTCCCCGTAATGGCCGTCGACACAACCCGTGGTGGGCCCCACGCAGACCTGGGTTGTAGTATCGACGGCTACCCTACGGCCGTCGACACTGTACCAGGACAGAAAAAAATAATTTAAAAACCGATAAAACCATAAATTTTAGCGGCTGCTCCCAGCAACAGCCACAGCCGCACCTGCAAACTCAAACAACCCCGACATTCACATATACCCCTCGTCGCATATACGCGACCACAATTCATCAAAAATTGATCAAATGCACATAAATCTATAGAAATGCACAAATATAAACATAATTCCATCACCACACATTTACGAAACATTCAAATTCATCATATAAGACATCGCAGTTCAAGTTTCCAACTAAATGCAATAAATCTAACAAGCTATTGATCTGGGTCGCTCGGAGGGGGTCGGCTTGACGGGGGTGGATTGGACGGATGGCTAAACATCGGTGGGGCACTCGCGAAGAGGTCGGTAACCTAGGTGGGGCCCTCCTGGCTCGCTAATGTGTCTCCTCCCTACATGCCGTGAAGTTCACCGATAGCCGCAGAACCGGAACCCTGCATATATACCACATGAACGGTTTGCAACATTTACAAATGATCTGCAACATGAATTAACATGAGTTAATAACTTACCGTCTCCGTAACATACGGCAAATCACCCTGTGGGCGAGGTGGGCCCATGTAGTCACTTGGTGGAGCAGTGTGCGCGCCGTAGGTCATGTAGGGAGCCGATGTCCCGTATCCACCTCGAAACGGTGGCGGACCCCCATAGAAGATCGGACCATCAGCGGTACCACTCGGGCCAGCCTAAAATTTTATTTACGATTAACTTATGCATTTAATTGC
The DNA here is from genome assembly GCA_036346415.1 of Raddia guianensis. Taxonomy (NCBI): domain Eukaryota; kingdom Viridiplantae; phylum Streptophyta; class Magnoliopsida; order Poales; family Poaceae; genus Raddia; species Raddia guianensis. The sequence goes on from CM070535.1 coordinate 33,164,061, forward strand.
AATAAACGACATGTTGATGGATAATATAGGTTTAAGGACATTACCCCGCCCAGTCGAGAGAGCGACTCCAGATAGGCGAACCTCTGCTCGAACTCATATCATTGCCTCGCCATCTCCGCCTCTTGCCTCTGTCTGGCTTCTTCTTGGGTCCTCAGGCTCTCCTTTATCGCCTGCATCAGCTGTCTGCTGTCCTCCTCCCGCTCCCTCTCCTCCCTCTCCCGCTGCCTCTCCCTCTCAATGCGGGCCTTGAAGGCGCGTCGGCTCTCCGTTTGAGAGTGGGCAGCCCTCACCTGAGGCATGTAATCCTTCGAACTGTAACAAAGCAATGTTAGTGGTTACAAAATATCACCTGAGCTGACACGTACAGAAATTAGACGGTATCATATCTCAGGTGGTCCCCTCCGATCGCTAGCCTCCCGTGAGCCTTCCCACCCATAGCCTCATGTATCACCAGAGGGTCAAGGGGCTCCTCTTCAAGATCCTTTTCTTCGCCATGCTTATCAGCGAAAGCCTCTCTATAGCGTGCCTGCATTGAAGTGAAGATAATCGATTTAAAATGTAAGGTTGTGTACGAACTAATTGATATATTACTGCGTACCCCTCGCTGCGCAGCTACAGGGTCCACTGGACCGAAGGCCTTTTTCTGGGAGGTGTGGCCCCTCCGGAACACCGATAGCCAAGACGGAAGCTGGCCAGTCGTGGCGCCCTGCATCGTCGAAGTGGAGTGTCGATATATTCCTTATTACAAGAAAACAAGATCGAGATAGTGAAGGAATAGCATTACCAATTACCATCCTTTTCCTGAGCAGAGCGAACGATGACTTCCCGGTCGTCGTTTTGCTCGTCATAGCTGCTCGGTTCTTCTTGGCCTTCAAGGACTTTTCCTAGAACGCCTCGCTGGCCCAGTGCTGTTACAGGGCCTCCCAGGCATTCGGGGCGTTCGACACCCACTCAGGTCGAACCTGCTCGTACACTTGAGCCTCGAGGTACAGCTTGCGCGTGTCGGCCTGGGTGATCTTCTCCCCCCTTCACAATCTTGACAAGGCAAGACAAAAGTAAATTATTCGTACTGAAACCATATGCACCAAAAACGACAGAAGAAATAAGTGAATACCTGTGGAAGTCCTGAACGGCGGTGACCTGTGCACTCGACATCAGATCTGCTTGGCGTTCCTATCCATCACAGAATTGACGTTGGCCTCCTCCAAGCCCGGACGTGGGCGATACCTAAGCTGAAAAGAAATCCATCCGAATGAACAATAGTTGCCAATCATCTGTGATATGTTAAAAACAGAATTGTTCGAATTCACCCAGAACTCCCGCCTTATCTCCTCGGCGGTGGTGCTGTCCCCGTGAGGTGCCACATTGTAATCATCTCAAGAGTAAGCGGGATGTTGTGCCCCTCCTCTCCGACCATGCCAGGATAGTACTGGCGCACGAGGATGCAAAGTGCGTTAGCTGGCTGGGTATCAGCTTTGTTGGGGTGGACACAGGAAAAGTTGCTACAGATAATAAAAGTAAGTTAGTAGATTTAATTGACAACAAATTAGAGAATTAAGATATTACCTGTCACCGTCCGGCTCGATCACGATCCGCCCGTGAGGATATCTCGCCGCCTTAGGCAACTTGTTGTGCCCCCTCTTACTACCCTGGGAGCTCCCATCCTGGCTAGAGCCCCCACCGGCCACAGACTCCTGTATCAGTGCTACCTCATCACAGTGCAGCGTTCCTCTCGACCAGACTCGAGTGCCTCCGGACCTCCTGGTCGTGGTCGTCGTCCACGTCCTACGAGGCGCTCCTCCTGAACTATCGGCGTGGCATCCTGCATTTTGAAGTAATGTCAGTGTGCATATTAGTAAAATTAAAACAATAAAATTGAACATAATTTAACCATTATGAATACCATCAACTTAGAAGTATGTATCGTCTACATCGAGAGGATCATTGAAAGGCTCGCCATCCTCCCCTTCTTGTTGTGCTTGATGTGCTTGTTGTGTTTGCTGAGCTTGCTGGTTGGCTGGATTTACTTCTTCATTTACATCGTCATCTATTGTGGTTACGAGATTATCTAGTCCATCTTCAATATCAATCACCACATTGCCATTCATGCGTTGCTCTTGTACTGGTTGGTGATAACATCGGACGTCGGGGTAGCCAATCTTCCAGACCTTCGAATTTTATACACAACCCACCATGACCGAATGTCTTCCTCTCCGCGTTTAGTACTACCTTTCATTGCTTTATGACATGGATAAGACAGATAGTATACTTGCTCAGCCTGGTTGGGAAGGATGAACGGATCGTACCCTTGTAACCTTGATGTGTGCTTAACCTCCACCAAACCTAGCTCTGCTCGACGTCTAACCCCTTTAATAGGATCGAACCAAATACAACGAAAGAGAACAATCGATAGTTCCTTACTTCCCTCGAATACTAGTTCAATGATCTCCTCTAGTATACCGTAGTACTCCGTGCCATCTTCCCAGTAGCACAGTATACAACTGTTAATTGATTTTAAATTAGGTTTCGACCTTTCGTGAATTGCCGATCTGAAGCGAAACCCGTTGACATCATAAGTTTCGTGCACTTTTACGCTAGTTCTAGGTCCACGCAACAGAATACGGAGATCGTTGTGTACACTTGCATGCATCGTGCACTGTTTGATAGAAAAAAGAAATTTACAAACTATGTCGATAAAACCTTCAAATGTTAACAAGGTTACGAAATCATATATACTTACAAGTTTCCAGAACCAAACTATGAAGTTAGGACGTCCAGGTCCCACACGCTCCTTCATCAACTTTGTTCTTTCCTCCGAACTGGGTTCACTCATCCCTGTCCATTCTCTTTGTATGAACTGATTCTGCATATCCCCCATTTCTTCCATTTTATCGAACACGTACAATAGTGCAATCAACCTTTCTTCCCCAAATAAATCTCGTCATTTGCTTTTCTCCACAGGATTGCCTTTTCCAAGAAACAATTTTAGGTCGGATTAAGGTTTGCTACAAACTGTGTTGTATCTTGATACCTGAATATTGACATTGTGCTCTCTCGCCAAATATTTATTACAAAAGTGGGTTATCTCCTGCATATAGTATGATTCTGCTATCGAACCTTCGACGCGTGCCTTATCACGTTAGCCCTAACATCTTTAAGATGATGCTCCACAGGATACAGCCACCTGTACTGAACGGGACCTCCCAATCTGGCTTCGGCGGGCAAATGAATCAATAGATGCTCCATTGGGTTAAAAAAATCCAGGAACATATATTTTCTCAAGCTTACACACTAGCACAACAATCTCCTCTTCGAGCTTAACCATCTCTGACCGCTTTATCTCTTTAGCACATAGTTTTCTATAGAAAAAACTCAATTCCGCAAAAGTTCTCCACATGTCTTCAGGTACGTAACCACAAAACAATACTGAAATGAGATCACGGACAAATATATGAAAGTCATGGCTTTTCATGCCGTGTATCTTTCCTCGAGCAACGTTCACACCACGAGAAATCATGAATAGACCACATAAAAGTAGTCCTCATACGAAAATTGGCGTTTGTCTTCCTATCGTACATGATTGCTCCATTCTCCCATAACTCTTGCAGCTCTTCGACCAAAGGTCTTAGGAAAAGATCTAGATTCTTTCTAGGGTTCTTTGGACCGGACACGATGACATGAACTCCTCTTTCATTAAATGTGATGGCGGAAGGTTCAGAGGCATAGTGAACACTGGCCAACAGGAATACGACGCAGCTGTCGGTGTAATAAATACCGGGGTGCAAAGAGTCCTGTGAAGATCAAGCGGGCCCCACGCGTCAGGCGGGCGACAAGGCCCCAGCGTGGCGAAGCCCTCGTATGCCGCGGCGAGGCCCCACACGTCGGCGGCGATCGAGACCCAGCAGTGTCGCGAGCCCACTCGGCGTATCAAGTGGGCCCCACGCATCATGCAGGCGACAAGGCCCCAAATACAGCGTGGCGAAACCCTCAGTAGCGCCGGCGAGGGCCCCACACGCCGGCGAGCGATCAGACCCAGCGTGTGGGCGAGCCCCACGGCGTATCAAGCGGCCCCACGCGTCAGCGGCGACAAGGCCCGGTAGCGTGGCGAGCCCCTCGAAGCGCCAGCGAGGGCCCCACACGTCGGTGGGCGATCAGACCCAGCGTGTGCGAGAGCCACTGCGTATCAAGCGGGCCCCACGCGAAGGGTTTCAAAACACGGCTAACATGGTTAGCCATTGATTAACCGATCTCATAAGCACACGGTTTGGAAAACCGTTGGGGTAAACCGGCCGCAATTCGGTGAAATTCGTGAAATTCAAATTTGAAGTGAAAATTATTATAAAATTTTAAAAAATAGTATTAATTATTCTAAGCATTTTGGTTTAAACAAAATTTAAAAATTGTAAATATATCTCATTATTTCATGTGATTGTATCATTGTATGTGTTAAATAGGTGAAACTAATTGCAAACAAATCTCAAATGGCATGGAGTGCTTTCAGTGAATTAGGAGAGATGCTTTCACAGTGCTGGCCATGTGCAACACTGCCAGAGATGCTCCCGTGCGTCGGTTTCCTAATTCACAAGCCCGTGATTCCCGTGAACTCACTGCACCTCACTTTCCCCACTCCTCTCCAGCCGTCCAGCCATCTCCTTGTGCTTCTCTCGTCCTTCCCCTCCTCCTCCAACACTCCCCCAGCCAGATCCGTGCTCGACCGCCGCGGAGGAAGCCGGAGCTGAGCCGATTTCGCCTGGGACCGTCTCCTCCGAGCGGTTAACGCCGGATCCGGCGGACTAACAGCGGCTCGCTTGCGCCGAGGGAGGAGCTGGGAGCGAGCCACGCCATACCGCCGAGCCGCGGTTAATCATGAAACAGCGCCCGGCTAGCCGGTAATTCCGGCGGCTTTTCTGCGAGTAAGTGCGGTTTGCCGTTAATGGAGTGGCCGTCGTGGCTAATCAGTGTGGCTAATTACTTTAAACAGGGCTTAGTTACTTAGTGTGCTTAGGCTAGTTCTTAGTAGAATAATAGGTACTTAACCTTACTCCTTACTCCTTAATTAGTAGTTTGGTTAGGTACTTAGGTTAGGCCGTTAAGTTAGCATTTCATGTTAGAATGTTAGATTAATTAGTTAATAAGTGGTTAGGTTAGGGCGTTAGGTTAGCATGTTAGAACTTAGATTAATTTGTTAATAAGGTCGATTACTCGATGGTCGATGGTTTACTTAGTACTTAGTAGTTAGGTACTTAGGTTAGTTAGGTACTTAGGTACTTAACTTTACCCGTTAGTTAATAAGATCAATTGTTAGTTTGTTACTTGTTAGGTTAGTTAGTTAATACTTAATAGTTAGTTACTCAGTTATTTTTAGTTGTAGATTTGTAATTTTGTTATTATGCAGTAATCATTTTTGCAGGTATTAGGGAATGGCGGGCGGGACCACGGCAGTGTTTGGGAGCATGGCGATAAGCTAGGCAATGGATTTAGGTGCAAGTCTTGTAGAGAACGAGAGAAAATGGAGGTGGTGCGGCAAGATTTAAGTATCACTTGGCGTCTTAAAGTGGAAAAGGTGTGGCGGCTTGTAAAGCGATCCCGCCCGATGTGAAGGCGTACTTTCAGAGGGAGCTTGATAGATTCAGAAAGGCAAAGGAAGATAAAATAAAAGAGGAATTTAGAAGGCAAAGGGCCGCAGAAGGCTTAGGTGAGTGGGGAGGGATTGGAGGGATGAGATGGTGGGGTCTTGTGAAGAAGAGCGGATCTGGCATGCCATGGTCGCATCACGAGCACATGCACGTAATCTGAGGCACGAAATGGTGATTATTATGAGCATGGTGGTGGCGATGGCGATGGCGATGGGTCTAGGGTGGGAAAGAAAATTTGCTAAAAAAATGTTGAGCCGATCGGGCTCAAGGTCGCAATGGACAGCAAAAACCGTGCAACCACGGATTGATGAGGGTGTTTGGACAAAGGCAAACAAAACACTTAGGGAGAAACTTGGAAAAAATGGTCATCGTGGTTTCATGCGGTAGGCATTCCGGGAAGAAAAGCGGATAACCCTTATTTTATTGCAGCTATTAAGGAGACGCAGAGGCTCGGTTAGTGAACATGCATACATGATTACATATTTACATCGAGATTTAATAGTTACTATTTTTTCATGAATAACAATTATTGTGCGGTGAGGTGTAAGTTCACGAAAGGGCGTGAGATCGATGGAAGGTATTTGGAGGAAAACAAAGCGCGACATAGACCGTGAGATGATGCAATGGAGACGGATTGGCATGATTTGGTCTATCCATAATGTCGATTCTTGGGCGGGACCAACGAGGCATGGCCATCATGAACTTCATGCTATATTGCAATGGGCGATGTTTTTTACAAGTCAGCCGATATGGTAGGCAAACTCAAGATGCAAATAAATTAATGCAGATATACATAGATCGATACACCTATTGTCTTACTCCTATAGTTCTATTATGTCGTGTGATAAAAATTAATGCGGTATACATCAACTTGTCATGCAGAATTTAAGTCGTTGATCAATTCAGTTGGGCCTGAAAATGTCGTCCAAATCATCACCGATAATGGTTCGAACTACAAGAAGGCCGTGAAATTGATCTGCTCGTGCTTCCCAAGATAATGTGGCAACCTTGTATGGCTCACACCATAAATTTGTTCTTTGAAGGACATAGGGGAGTTTCAGCACCACCATGCTATCATTGAGAGTGCAAGGAGAGTGTGCGATGGTCAGATAACTTAACAAATTGCATGCAATGATGAAGAAACACATCGGCGGTGAGTTGGATAAGTGGTGTGCAACTCGTTTTGGTACAAACTACATGTTTCTTCGAGCTTTGCCAAGCGCAGAGGAGAATTCATGAAATGGATGGCTTCGATGAATTTCTATCAAGCCCGTATGCTAAATCCGAACAAGGAAATAATCGCCATGGATGCTTGAGTAACCTAGAATGGTGGGATGCAATGAACAAGGCAATACATATGGTTGCTCCAATCTATAGCTTTCTTGGTTCATGAGACCAAGATAAGAACCCTAACATCTGCGATGTCATAATCAAATATCGTGGCATGCTCCAAAATCTCCAGAAAAACTTGTGTCAAGAAGATTACACGAGAGTCATACATGTCATCGATAAGAGATTTGAGACCCTTAGCGAAGGCACGCTTATTGAAACAGGTAAGATTACATGAGTATATAATATTTTATTTGGTATAAAATTCTAAATTACATTGTGACCTCATTTACTGCAGCTTGTATTCTGAACCCGACGGTGAACTATACTGATGGATGGAACATAAATATGTTGCCATATGTTCGAAAAACTTTTGATAGAATTGCTGATGAAAATACATGGTACAGCACTTAATGAGATGGAGGATGGAGGTTACGCACCGCTCTTTCGCAGAGAGGTTGCGGAAGGATGGCTCTTTCCAATGATCAAAATAAAGGTAATCGAAAATTTGATATGCAAATACAATGATATCGCACAAGTGGAATGATCTTATATCGTATGCAATGATGTTTCTCGTGGCGTTGATGTGGTGGAACATGATGGGCACAGATACACCAAATTCTGAAAACTTGCAAAGCGTATAGTGTCACGCAGTTTGCTCATCTAGTGGATCTGGCGTAATTGGAGTACCTTTGCTTTCATCCACTCCAAGATACGCAACGAGTTGTCCTATCAAAACTCCACGACTTGGTGTCGTCCACTACAACCTCCGTCTAAGATTAGAAAGACAAGGAATACAAAGCGAATCACAAGACATGGATCCACTCTCTCTGTTCACGGAGCTTTCACTCACAGATGACACGAACCGAATCGTTGAGTGGATGCGAAGCGGACGGTAAGAATGTAACTATTTTTTTTTTTACGAAGGTAAGTATCCTTAAGTACTCATCGGTGTTTGCTCTTTATACACTTACAGGTCAAATGCTGATCCAGAATTAGACGAGGACTTAAGTGATGCTGACGCCCCAGGCCCTAGTCGTGCCGTCACTGATCTTACGGACATTCGTGATATGAGAAAGAAGACAGGGGCGTCAACAATTGCGGGGTGGGCATCTAAACATGTTGGAGAAACACATGTGGGTAAGAGGAAGCAGAAAAATCCACCCAAAGAGCGTGACCCAAAGAAACAAATGCTGGGCGAAGAAGAGGAGATGGACAGTGATGAATCCTCTGAAGAACTTGCCCATGAGCCCTCCATATCAAGAATCTAACTTGAGTTAAATCACCTCGATGATGACGACGGCGCGATGATGGCGGCGACGATGGTGGTCAAGGTGCTGATGTTGGCGGTGGTCATTCCCAGCCTGTTGCTGCCTCACCTGGTCAGTTTACCCAGGGTCGTCATTCATCATATGAAGCAAGCTCGCAGAGAATGCCTCCTCGATCTAGCGTCGAAAGGGCGCCTCGTTGGTCTAGCATCGATAAAGCGCCTCCTCGGTCTAACATCGATAAGGGCGAGGAAGAATGCATGGTCATGCTCCACATGAGTACAGCTCTAGTTCAAGCAGTGATGTCACTCAGCCACAGTGGCAATATGGAGCTTACTATCCCTCCCCAGGAGCTTACTACCCCCCACCCCCAGGAGCTTACTACCCCGCGCCTTACCCTCAAGGAGTATATGGATACCCTCCCACAGGATACCCCTCAGGAGTATACCCCTCAGGAGTGGCAGCTTACCCCCCTGCAGCACCGCAGCCAGTAATGTATTTGTATGAGAGTCAAGAGCCTGACCAATATAACATGATATATGCACGCATTGGCGAACAAGCAATTGGACGACGGAGACGAGTTGGGATGAGTTCAGGCCATTTTAAGGGCAACTCAAGGGGTCATAATTATTTCAAATGAAGATCAATACTCCCATCCCAAAGAATATCACCATAGTAGACTCGAAATAAAGGTAATCGTGCACTTACCATTTGACAACTTCCGTTCTTTATTTACTTCATTGCTCATTGCATTTGCAGATTGCATATTACTGCTAAGGGCTTCTGTATGGCTTCTATGATATTGCTACATTGCTACCATGAACATGAAATGATGAATATATGTATGGCTTCTATCTGAAATATCTATTGCTAAGGGCTTACATCGATTCGATTCGATTACTCTTGATTAATTGTCGAATCTCATTTGCACTTGCCTTTATTATTTTGTAATAATTTTATATGTTGAACAATTTTATATGTCGAATCTCTGTAGAAGTGTAAGTAATCCATCAATCCATATGTTGAGGTTCATTCGATTGAATATGCATCGATTATTTTTTAATTTGTCGTAGTCTCGTAGACCAATCAATGAACTTGGGGCTTGGGGCCTAAGAGGATTTTATAGATTGTACACTTCCCATTTCTTATGAGTAGAAATCTGGTTTCTCCAATATTTCATGTCTGAAGAATTTATAACATCAATTAGGAATTTAGGAATATGATTATTTGTCTTGATTATGCTCCTATATATCATGTATATCTCTTAAATAATATAGCATAGCATATATCATGTATGTCTCTATTATTTTTTATTTTTCCTCATTTTCCCTTTGTCCGGCAATTTTTATTGCCAAAACCATGACTAGTCAGTGTAAAACCATGATTAACCGCCGAAAACCGCGACTAGTCGGGCCGAATTTGCCGAATCATGTTCGGATTTTGAGACCAAAAGCGGGCAAAACCGCGGTTAACCCGCCGGTTAACATGATAAAACCGCTCCGCGCCACAGGCGGTTCGGAGAAGACCGGCGGTTTTGTAATCCCTGCCCACGCGTCAGGCGGGAGACAAGGCCCAGTGGCGTGGGCGAGCCCTTGGAAGACTAGGCGAGGGCCCCACACGTCAGGCGGGCGACCAGGTCCCAGCGTGTGGGCGAGCCCATCGATCTTGGCCGGGCGAGGGCCCCACGCACGTGTGGGCGCATGGGCGAGCCCCTCGGCAAGATAGGGCCCCCCATCATCAGCGGGGCCCCGTGGCCGGGAGCGTTGCGGGAGGAGTCTTCTGGGCGAAGGCTCTCCCTGCTGCGAAGGACGAGTGCATTGTCATGCGACATCACACGCGGATAGACAACAAGAAATGATTACCGCTTCTGATGACCCTGCAGTCTGGCGGTACATCCTTTGGCGCAGAAGAATTGACCGGCAGAGAGAAGGTTTGCTTGAGATGGCCGCTCGCGTCAGGAGGAGCAGGCTGGGCCCCACCCACAGACTCACCGGTGGATCATGCGGGTCGAGGCCACTGCGGCATCGCGAGGCGGCGCCCATGGGCGTGGCGGCAACGCGTTTTGTCTCTTCGCCGTGTCTTGTCGATGTACTAAAGGTATCAGAGTGCCTACCCCTCGCTCTCTCCGCCAGTTCAAAGCTTGTATAAAAGGAGAGGAGAGAGAGAGAAGAGGGTACGTTGCACTAGCGTGCATGCATTCGAAACATTCTGTAAACACATTCCATTCAACCACAACAACAAGAGAGCTAAGGCTCAGCAGGAGTATGACTATTACCCGCAGGGGGTCCGAATCTGGGTAATCCCCGTGTGTTGCTCCTTGCTGCGTCCTAGGCTCAATCGAACTGAGCGTGGCTGATAGGCTAGCAGGATAGAAATCTGACCAGGGGTGTGATCCGCAATGGTTGAGCGGTGAACACGCCGTCAGTGGCGCGCCAGGTAGGGGAGCGCTAGCATCAGTTCCTGCGCGACTATATCCGGCGCTTCAGTCAGGTTCGCAACACTATCCCTGACATCTCCATCGACGCCGTTGTCACGGCATTCAGGAGAGGCGCCCGAGACCCTAGGGTCAAGGAGAAGATGGCCACCCGCAAGATCAAGACGACGGAGGAGCTCTTCACCTGGCGCTACAAGTCGCCCTTGACGAGAGCTTCGCTTCCGCCCGCTCGGCGGGAACAACATGCTGGCGGCGGGGCCGACATCGAAAAATCCCGCGGTAGGGACAAGAAGAAGCGCAAAGCGGCCGAGACCGGCAGGTCATAGCCGCCGAAAGCGACAACTACGACGGCGACGACGACGACGAAGACGGCGGCCGCCAAGGCCTTGGCGCGGCGAACAAGAAAGGAGGAGGTCAGCAGTGGAGGCCGTCGCGGCGGCGGCGGCGGCAGAACGGTCCCGCAGGGCGGCGAAGCGACCACCGTCGCGATCACGGCGGCCCGTGGCGTGGCGACGGGCGAACCGCCGTCCCAGCCGAGTGGAGCTGGGGGCTTCTCCCCATCCACCGCAACAACTCCGACTTGGCGGTGCCATATCGTCAACAAGTTGGTGGATAAGCGCGTCCACAGCAAGCAGCGAGCGTCCGGCGGCAAGGGCAAGGAAGCGGCCGCTTGGTTTCAAAGCGGCGGGCGCCGGTTGCCGTCATCCACGGCGGATCGGCCACCTATCCGTCCCACGCTAGCTTTAAGCGTGCGATGAGGAAGTGTCGCCGCCGTGCGGCGTTGGGTCAACAAAGCAATTGGCGTGGTGAACAACCGATCGCGTTGATCGAAGCCGATCACCCCGCCAGCACCGCCGGCCCGAGACATCTCCCGATCGTGGTCGCGTCCACGGTCCAGAATGTGAAGCTAGGGCGGGTCTTTGGTAGATGGAGGAAGTTCCCTCAACCTTCGTCGCCGGGTGTAAAGGCGCTCAAATCCAGCGGCGAGCTTCGTCCGGCGCTCCGTTCTTGACATCGCGCGGGGCTGAATCCGTCCCATTGGGCGCGTCGACCTCCGGTGGCGTTGGAGGTTCAACAATTTCCGCACCGAGATGCTCGAGTTCGAGGTGGCGGACTTGATCTCCCTACAATGCCATATTGGGTCGGCGGCGACCAAGTTCATGGCGACTTGCCACTATCGTACATGGTGGTGAAGATCCCGGGCCACCGGCCCCATCGTCTTAAAGTGGATCACCGGGCGCTCATTGCGACAAGGGCGCTCTCGCTTTGGCGAAGCGTCGGCGCCGAAGGCCGACGCTCGACTTTGGGAGCTCCTCGGCGAAGATCCGTGCCTCCCTGGTTCGTCCGGGAGGTTAAGGCGATCTCCTGAGCGAAGTCGACCCGGCGAAGATCGTTCGTGGGCGCCTCTCGGCGCCAAATAGGAAGGCGCGCGTCTCCTTCCTCGATCTAACGCAGCGTGTTTGTATGGCAACCGTCCGACATGGTTGGGTCCCCGTGAAGGTGATTGAGCACAAATTGGCGACGTTCCCCGGCGCGCGACCGGTCATGCAGAAGGTCCGGAAGCAGTCGGTGGAGCGCCAAGAAGTTATCCGCTAGGAGATGGACAAGCTCTTGAGGGCGGGGGTCGTTCGCAGCGTCGCCCATCCCAGGTGGCTCGCGAACCCCGTCCTTGTCAAGAAATCCAACGGGCGTTGGAGGATGTGCGTGGACTTCACCAACCTCAACAAGGCGTGCCCGAAGGATCCGTACCTGCTGCCCCGCATTGATCTCATCGTCGATTCCACAGCGAGGTGCGAGCAGCTATGCTTTCTGGATGCGTACTCCGGGTACCACCAGATTAGCATGGCCGAAGAAGATGAAGACAAGACCGCCTTTGTGACGCCCATGGGCGTCTACTGCTATACAAGGATGGTGATGTGACCATGTCCACCATAGGTATGACCAACACTACCTCAATGTGGTGGTCATCAAGATTTTCGTTGACTACTTCGCCAGCACGCACATCGACGAGACTTCGATCGACTATTTCATCTTCGACATCTTCATCTACGACAAGCTGGCAACACTTCACGGCATCCTCTATATCATCTAGATCAACTATGGTGTCGTCATCAACTATATGGCATCATCGACCCGCGCCATGGCCAGGTCGCGCGCACAGCCGGCAAGCTCATCATGCCGATATTGCGTTGTCGCCTCCAGCGGTTCGGCCTCCACCGTGGCCACCTCCCCAAGCTCAAGACGTATTCAATAAAGGCGCATCTCCACCTCTTAGGCACCCTCTGGTCCCACAAGTCACGTCCTTGCAAGGCCGGCTCAAGAAAGAGCCCAATTAGTCCACGAGTCCGGTTCGGCCATTTCCGTGTACTCAACTTAAAACGGATGCCCCGACCTCATACGGACTCCGCTTTGGACGTTCTTGGTATGCATGGATAAGCCCTCGACGAGATCTTTCCAACGGATCCAGTCTCACATCTAAATTCCTTATGGATCAGCAGGAATCATCAAAACAATATTGTGACCAGAATCTGTCGGGCTCTGCGCCGCTCCACTTTGGGCCCATGGCCCATGTACCCTAGGGGGCTGCGCCCCAAACCCTACCCGTCACTATAAATTCAGTAGCCGTCGCTAGTTTAGACTTGGGTTTTGCTTAGATTATTCTGCCGTTGCAGCTTCGCCGTTTACCGGTTTGCGGAACCCCAACTTTGTGTGCTTATTCGGTAATCAGTAATTTCAGATTGCATCTACCGTGTTCTTGCTTGTGTTCTCGATTCGCTTGCAGGAATTAGCCTTCGTGGTGAGGTCAACCGCGTCTTGGCGTGGTTGATAACGAACGGAGACAGTGGTGTAGCGATTGCAGGCTTAGATCTAATCTGATTGGAAGTCGGATCGTCAACGTCGAGTTCTCCACCAATCGTGTTTATCCATACCTGTCGGAAGATCGGGACCCCCGTCCCCATCAATTGGTATCAGAGCCTCGGTTGCCCGTCAGGTATACTTGTATCTCCTTTATTCATTATTCAACTTCCACCTAGAGTCCAGAAAATTGCCCCACAAAAAGATTTGAGTTCGCCGTCGTATCCATCGTCCAAGCCACTTTGTGCCCTTTGCGATTTCGTTTTCAGTTTCGCGTTGTTGAATATGTGTCCATTGTGATCGTCTTGTTGCTGGTTTAGATTAAGTTTTTAACTTAGCGTCAAGTTCATCAGCTGTGTTGAAGAAATCTCGTCGAACCCGAGCAAATCAGGAACTCGTGTTGAATCGGTTCGGATTTATTTCCAATCTGTTAGTTCCGAGTTGATATCTCCCTCATCCGAACCCAAATTGGACAAATTCGGGGTCTAAATTATAGCTCAGAAAAATTTCTACAACTTTTTCCATTGTGCGAAGTTCCAGAAACGCCGTTTTCCTGCCCAAAATGGATTTTGAAATCAATCTGTCTTGTCTCGAATTTTTCTGAGCAGTCTGTGTTGCGGGGCCCAAATCTCCTAGATCCTTTATCCAAATTGGGTGTTCCATATATGCAAATTGATCAGCACGAAAATATCTACAACTTTACTGTTATACGTTTTAGTGTTTGAAGCCTCCAAAAATCCGAAAACAGCATAGAAAGTTTCTGCATAGTAGATCTGTTTTTCTAGCGAGAGAAAATTGAGTGTTTGAGTATATATCTTGTAATCTCTCGTATGCGGCACTTTTGATATTTTAAAAAAAGGTGAAAAAGGCAAGTGCATAATAGAAAAAGCTGCACAAAGAAAAAAAAAAGGAGAAAAAAAAACGAGGAAAAGAAAGAAAGAAAGAAAGAAATCAGAAGTGTTTGCATTCTTTGTATCCAAAGTGTTGTGTTGTTTGTTTTGCTTGCTTGAGCTAGGTCTAAGGACGGGTTTAGGCCAGCAACTTTGATAAGTACTTTGGATATTTATTCAACTTTGCTAATCTGATTGTAAGCCGGATCGTCAACGTCGAGTTCTCCACCAATCGTGTTTACCCATACCTGTCGGAAGATCGGAATCCCGTCCCCATCAGATGGCGTTCGGACTGAAGAATGCAGGCCCAACCTATAGAGGGCCATGCATATCGCTCACCGCCCCCAAATAGGACGGAACCTGAAGGTGTACGTCGACGACCTGGTGGTGAAATCCAAAAAGGCGGAGGAGTTGATCGGCGACCTGTAAGAAACCTTCGCCAACTTGAGCAAGTACTGCATCAAGCTCAACCCTGAGAAGTGCGTATTCGCCGTTCCGTCGTGCAAGCTGCTAGGTTTCGTCGTCTCCCAGAGGGGGATTGAGGCTAGGGGTGGAAACGAGCCGAGCCGGGCCGAGCCGAGCCGAGCTCGTCCGAGCTCGGTCAAAAACGAGCCGAGCCCGAGCCGGCTCGCTATTTTAACGAGCCTCAAAAGCAGGCTTGGCTCAAGCCGTTTAGAGGTCCGAGCCGAGCCTAGCCACCAGCCACAGGAGTTTTTGCGTTCAAAATGTGTAAACGAGCCGAGCCGAGTCGAGCCAGGTCAGAAACGAGCCGATCCCGAGCCGGCTCGCTATTTTAACGAGCCCCAAAACTAGGCTTGGCTCGAGCCATTTAGATGTTCGAGCCGAGCCCGAGCCGAGCCAAATTTGTTCGAGCCCGAGCCAAGCTGCGAGCCACGAGCTATTTTTCCAGCCCTAATTGAGGCGAACCCAGACAAGATCGCGGTAATCGAGAACATGAAGCCCCCGACGCGACTTGGCGGATCAAAGTGCGTGGATCGCTTGACCTCCTAGGCCGCTTTATAGCTCGCTTTGGGGATAAAAGTCTCCCTTCTCAAGCTCTCAAGAAGACCAACCAATTCGAAAGGACGGCGGAGGCGCAGGAGGCGTTCGACGGGTGAAGAAGTATCTCACTTCCCGCCGTCTTTGGTCGCCCGGACCCGGCGAGCCGCGATCCTTTATGTCGCGGCAAACCCTCAGTGGTCGGTAGCGTTCTTTGGTGGCGGAAAGAGAAGGTGTTCAGCGCCCATCTACTCGTCGAGAAAGTCCTCCACGACGCCGAGACAAGGTACTCGCAGACACGAGAAGATGCTCTCGCCGTGTTGGCGGCATCCCAAAGCTGCGTCACTACTTTCGGTAAAATCACCATCTAGACCAAGTACCCTTGCGGAGATCCTCTTCAAGCTGCGAGGCAACGGGCAGACGCCAAGTGGGCCATGGAGCTGGCAGAATCGACCTCAAATTCGCTCCCGAGCGGCCATCAAAGGGCAAGCTCTAGCGGAGTTTGTCGTGAGTGGACTCGGTGGGCGCAGAAGTGAAGACGTCCAGTCCCTCGCCGTGGACTCTCTTCTTGACGGTTCGCTACGGCTTGAGGGGTTTGAGGCGGTGTCGCTCGTGTCTCCCACCGGCGACATCATCCGGCACTGGTGGTGCTGAAGTTCGCGCTACCAACAACGTCGCGAGTATGAAGGATTACTCGCGGGCTCGGGGTGGCCGACCACAGGCATTCGGCGGCCGCAAGTAAAGGGCGACTCTCTCTGGTCATCAACCAGCGAAAAGGATTCCACCGCCGGATCCGTCATGGCGGCCTACTGGCGGAGGTGCGCCGGTTGGAGCGGCACGCCGAGGTTTGGGCTTACGCCGCCCTCGCCGCGACAACTATATGGCGACGAATCGTCCCGGTTGCCTTCTCAAAGGCACCTGTTCCGGCTGGGGTTTTTGAAGAAAGACTCACGCGGCCGCCCGTCACAGCCCCCAATTCTGGAGGGGACGACGCTTTCCCTGACGCAGCTCCCACTTCGGAGGAGACGTCACCGATCTCGCTCTGACTCCCGGTTGGAGGAGGCGGAAGAAGCGCCGAGGCGGTTGAGGCGGAAACGCCAGGCCAGGCGGAGTACGTCGGCGACAATGTACAGAACGTCGTCACGCTCGTTCGGGAAGGTCAGTGGATGGATCAGATCCTAGCCTACATGCGGGACGGAGTGATCCCCGACGATGACGCGTCGGCTGAGAAGATAGCGCGCAAGGCCAAGCGCTATGCCCTGGTAGGTGGGGACCTGTATCGCCAGGGCACAAACGGAGTTCTGCTGAAGTGCGTCACTCGGGAAGCGGGGAGTGCAATTATCTCTGAGATCCATGGAGGCATGTGCGGGAGCCATTCAGGGAGCCGGGCGTTGGTTGGGAAAACTTTCCGCCCCGGCTTCTATTGGCCTCTCGCCTCCGGATGCCTTCGAGCCGTGAGGAGATGCGGCGTGCCAATTTCATGCTAAGGAGATCCACCGACCGCCCAGCGCCGCAAACCATTCCGCTCTCTGGCGTTCGCGTGCAGGGCCGAACATCTGAGCCCGTTCAGCGGGCGACCGGAGGTTTCACACATCTGTTCGTCGCCGTCGACAAGTTCACCAAATGGGTGGAGGCATCGCCCGTCCCGGCGATCACGTCCGCTGCTGCCATAAAGTTCATGAAGAGCATCTTCGTCCGGTTCGGTGTCGCCAACAGGATCATCACCGACAACGGCGCTCAGTTCAAGAGCGCCGATTTCCAAGACTGGTGCGAAGAGCTGGGTACCAAGCTGTGCTTCGCCTCCGTTGCGCATCCGAAGAGCAATGGGCAAGTGGAGCGGGCAAATGCGGAAGTACTCAGAGGGCTCAAAACAAGGGCGTTTGACCGCCTGGAGAAGCGCGGCAAGCGCTGGGCGGAAGAAGTCCCCACTGTATTGTGGGCGCTACGGAGAACTCCCAACAGAGCCACCGGTGAGACCTCTTTCTTCATGGTGTATGGCTCAGAAGCGGTGCTCCCATCAGAGCTCGCCTTTGGGTCCCCATGGGAGGCGGCGTTCAGCGAAGACAGAGACCCTGACCGGCGTCAGGATGAAGTAAATCTCCTGGAGGAGATCAGAGACAGGGCGGCGATCCGGGCCACGGTGTCAGCGAACCTTCGCCGTTATCAAGCAAGACGGGTGTGTGAGAGGACACTGGCAGTGGGCGACCTCGTCCTGCGCAAAATCCAAGCGCAGGCTGGGCGCAACAAACTGTCTCCCCTGTGGGAGGGCCCCTTCAAGGTGGTCTCAGTCTCCCGCCCAGGCTCAGTCAGGCTCGCATTCGAGGATGGTCGCGAGTTGGCGAACACTTGGAACGTCGAGCAGCTGAGGAAGTTCTACCCGTAGGTAGCAGTTCCAAGAGCTTTTTTGGCCTTCCTTTGGAGCCGAGCGGCGAGGTCTTCATCCTTCCCCGCTCGCCTCGGGGGCTGCATTGTACAAAGCCATCTTCAATAAAAAGATAAGTTCTGTCTCTCTGTGG
The DNA here is from genome assembly GCA_036346415.1 of Raddia guianensis. Classification (NCBI taxonomy): domain Eukaryota; kingdom Viridiplantae; phylum Streptophyta; class Magnoliopsida; order Poales; family Poaceae; genus Raddia; species Raddia guianensis. The sequence goes on from CM070535.1 coordinate 33,181,989, forward strand.
GCATCTGTTCTTTTTCGCCTTAAAGTCTGTTAGAAAACATTCATTGAAAGTTTGGTAGCGAAAAAAAGTAATTAAGGCCGATGGCCCTTAGTTGCAAGACAAGCGCTTGAACACCGCCTTTTGGCGCGGGCGAGGCGACGGAAGGCGGGTTCTAGCTCGTGTGTCGGCTCGATGCGGGCAATGCGTCAACGGCGGTACCAAATGACTAGACCACTTCGGAAGCTAAGCTCTCGCCACGCAGCGTTTAAGGTCGGTTTGCCGAGAGGCCGTAAGGGTTGAAGTAACGATGCCTAAGGAAAAAGCGCCACTTGCAGCGTTACGCTCTAAAGCTTTTGACGATCGCTTGTTTAGCCGCGAAAGTCTGTTAGAAGGCATTCTGCTTGAAAGTCGGTAGCGAAAAAAGTACTTAAGGTGATGGCCCTTAGTTGCAAGAGCAAGCGTTTGAACTTGGGGCTTTGGAGGCGAGGCGACGGAAGGCGGGTTCTAGCTGGTGTGTCGGCTCGGTGCGGGCAATGCATGTGGCGCACCAAATGACTAGACCACTTTCGAAGCTAAGCTCTCGCCACGCAAGCGTTTAAGGTCGGTTCGCCGAGAGGCCATAAGGGTTGAAGTAACCAAAAGCCTAAGGAAAAAGCGCTCACTTTCAGTAGAACGTTCTGTCTAAAGCTTTTAGCGTTCAGGTGCCCTATTTCTTTTCGCAAATAAGAGTTTGCGCGAAGTTTGATCGAGACTCTTGGCAAAAGGGCAAAAAGTTTGCATTAACAGGATATGTATTGGACAAAAACAAGATGAGGGAGTTCATCAACTCCTCGCCATCATCTCCGTCGCCCTCTGCTGGAGCAGCGCCGCCCATCATCGAGACGCGGCTGGCGGCGAGCTCGACCCGGGACTCTTCGATCCGGTCCACCGTGCGCCTGAAGGTTCCACGTGGCGGCGCCAGGTCGAACGCGCGTTCGGGCGAGGCGATTGCCAGAGATGAACCGCGCCGCTTCGAGAGCACATGGCACGACCGTCTTGATCGACCGCACCAAGATCGGCGCCGGCGGCTTCGCGCGGCGCCGCCCGGCTTCGCCTGGCGCTAAGCGTCTTCGCGCCGCCGTTTCCTCAGCGGGAATACAAAGTAGCGCCAGCGGATACAAGACATCCGGAAGCTGTGGTAGGCGGCGCGCGAAGATGTCGGCGAGCACCGGGCGCTTCGGTGTGCTCGCGCGGTCTTCGACGTCCCTGAGGCGGCGGCGGCGGCTGCGCCGTTGCAGCCTCGCTGGTCTCCGCCTCCCTGCGGCGCTTCGCTTCCTCAGCGCGCGCGCAGCTTCGCGGCAACTTGCCGCGAGGCGAGCACCTTATCGCGCCGCCAGTGTGGCGGGGCGCGAGCGCTTCGGCAGAGCGTCCGACGTCAGCGGTGACAGCGCTCACGGCGTTGGCGTCAGCAGCGGCAACAACCGGAGGTTCCCCCAGCCTCGTCTCCGGCGTGATCTCCGCGGCGGGAGGCCTCGTCTCCGTCAAAGGAGCTGCGGGCGAGCTGGGGCGGTGGCGGATCGTGCGGGATGGAGCTCGAGGCGCCAGCGTCCGACTCTATCCAGCGAAGATGAACAGAGGGGTTCAGGTATGCGAAAACGTAGCATGCTAACCCTAACGCGAAATGTACGTAAGTCGCAGAAGCCAACTGAAGCGGCGCCTCAGCGAAAGTGAAGGGCAGCCTCAAGCCGCTTAGTTGCGAGGCGCTGGCGGCGCGATCGCGTCAGCGCGTCAAGCAAGCGGCTATTGCGCTGGTGGCGCCAAGAACGGCGGAGGATGGCGCTGGCGCGAGCCGACAGCGTGTTGCAAAATCTTGGCGAAGCGCCGCGCAGAAGCGAGCAGAAGAAACCAGCAGCGGCGCCAGCTCGGAAGAGTCGCCGCACTTTCGCCCGGTGGCGGAGCGGCGGCGTCAGCAGCAGGGCCCCCAGTGGAGGGGGCCGGAGGAGGCGGCGGAAGCTCAGGGCTTGAAGGGCGGGCTCTCTTTGGGCTCGCCCCTCCCTCCTCATCGTCATCATCTTCAGCAAGGATCAGGCGGCGCTTCCCGACAGCGCGGTCGGAGTCGGCCGCCACGGCAGGAGTGGCAGCGGCCGCGGGAGCCTGGGCGGTCGTCGTGGGCGGTTCGCAGATCTGCAGTGGTCCCCGGGCCACTTGGACCGCAGGACCAGAGACCTCCATGAGGGGCAGCGCGCGCAAGTGCTGGTTGCGCTCCCGTGGATCCCAGTCGCAGAGGGGGCGGATGCTCGCAGGCGGCGAAGTGTCACCGGACGGAGCGGACAGAAGTCCCACCAGCCACTGCCGGAGCACGTCGTCTGGCACGTTCCCTGCGGCTGGATGAACAAGAAAGAAAATCGCGAGTTGGCAAAGAGACAAGGGCCAAGCAAGAGGCGTACCAAAAAGACAAGGGACCCAAAAAAGAGTGTGAAAGAGCACTCACCTCCAAGGGCGACGCGGACCCTGTCGTCGTCGCCATAGTACAGCCAGGCGGGACGTGTCCTCATTCGGAGCGGACATAGGCGGCTCCGCAAAAAATCCACCGCAACGTGTGTTCCGGTGAGCCCGTTGCGGCGGAGCTCAGCGATGCGCCCCAGCATCACTTCCAGTTCCGCCGAGTCGTCGGGCATAGATCCCACCGGCGAGGGTTCCGCGGACCCTCGGGAGAACAAGATCGTCGCGGCCGGAGTCTTCAGCGTCTGACCAGATGAAACCGCCGATCCTTCAATTGGGCTTGACCGCGGCCGGGATGAAGCCGGCGGCGTCGCGGAGCGTGAAGTAGCAGACTTCAATGGCCCGCCGAGGCAGCCCGCATGCGGCGTGAAGAGCCGGCGCCAGAGCTGAAGTTCGGCATCGTCCCCACGAACATCTCGCAGAGGTGGGCGAAGATGGTCGAGACTCGATAGAATTGGGGAAGATCGCCGCTGGATCTCGTGAAAGCGAGCACCCCAAGAAGAACTTCGAGTATGGCGGACGAGCCCCGCCAAAGACCGCCAGTGAAGGTCACGATCTCTCCGTCGCGAGGCGTGGTGCAATGGTGCCACAATGAACCGAGCGGAGGATGGCGGCACGAACACTTGAAGCCGCGTCACCATGTCTTCGTCGGTGGCGGAGGCAGGCAAGGCTGCTCAGATGATGGCGTGTCCCGCGGCGACCCTTGCTGCGTTTGGGCGCCATGGAAAACGCCGAAGAATTGGCGAAAAAAAGAAGGTGGCGGTGGCAAAAGCTAGCGTGGCGGCGGAGAAGAAGGTGAAGGCGGTTTGAGGACTTAGCGTGCGGAAGGATCGGTCGGCGCCAAAAGAAGTATTTATAAGCAAAGGCGTGCGAGGCGACGGTTTGGATTCCGACCCCACGCAGCGCCATCATTGCCCAGCGTTTGATTTCCGCGGCAAAGCGGTTACCAAGGAAGATCGTCGCGCAGATGGAGAATCAGCGTCGATCGCTGCAGAGGCGGGCCCCACGATTCGTCTCCCGCTGCAAGAGAAACGGAAAAAGTGTCTGTGCGACGGTTCGCGTATCATGGCGGACCCGGGGGCTACTGTCGGTGTAATAAATACCAGGGTGCAAAGAGTCTGTGAAGATCAGCGGGCCACGCGTCGGTGACGACAAGGCCCCAGGCGTGGCGAGCCCCTCGAAGCCGGCGAGGGCCCCACACGTCGGTGGGCGATCGACCCAGCGTGTGGGCGAGCCCCACGGCGATCAAGCGAACCCCACGCGTCGGCGGCGACAAGGGCCCAACGCGCGTGGCGAACCCTCGTAGCGCGGGCGAAACCCACACGTCGGCGGGCGATCAGACCCAGCGTGTGGCGAGCCCCACGGCGTATCAAGCGGCCCCACGTCGGCGGCGACTAGGCCCAAGCGCGTGGCGAAACCCTCGATGCCGGGCGAGGCCCCACACGTCGGGCGATCGTCGACCCCAGCGTGTGGGCGAGCCCCACGCGTATCAAGCGGGCCCCACGCGTCGGCGGCGACAAGGGCCCAATGCGTGGCGAAACCCTTGAAGACTAGGCGAGGGCCCCACACGTCGGCGGCGACTGTGTCCCAGCGTGTGGCGAGCCCATCGATCTTGGCCGAGAGGCCCCACGCACCAAAGTGGGCGCGTAAGGCGAGCCCCTCGGCGCGATAGGGCCCCCCATCATCAGCGGGGCCCGTGGCGGGGCGCGCGGGAGGAGTCTTCGGCGATGGCTCTCCCTGCTGCGAAGGACGGCGTATTGACGCGACATCACGCGTGGATAGACAACAAGAAATGATTACCGCTTCTGATGACCCTCGCAGGTCCGAGCGGTACATCCTTTATGCGAAGAATTGGCCGCAGAGAGAATGTTTGGTTGAGATGGCCGCCGCGTCGGGAGGAGCGGTGGGCCCCACCCGCAGACTCACCGGTGTGATTTGTCTTGGTCGAGGCCACTGCGGCATGCGAGGCGGCGCCAGCAGCGTGGGTGGCACGCTGCGTCTCTTCTGTCGTGTCTTGTCGATTATACTAAGGGTATCATCTTGCCTACCCCTCGGCTCTCTCCGCCAGCTCAAAGCTTGTATAAAAGGAGAGGAGAGAGAGAGAGAGAAGAGGGTTGCACTAAGCGTAGCGTGCATTGAAACATTATGTAAACACATTCCATTCAACCACAACAACAAGAGAGCTAAGGCTCGGCGGAGTAGGACTATTACCCGCAGGGGTCCGAACACAGGTAATCCCGTGTGTTGCTCCTTCTGCGTCCCCAGGCTCAATCGAATCGCCTTGGTGATAGGCTAGCAGGATAGAAATCTGACCAGGGGTGTGATCCGCAGTGGTTGAGCGGTGAACACGCCGTCAGCAGCGATCATATTGAAAGGAGTGAACCCATCGGTGGCAATTGCCAGACGCACATTTCTCGGATCAGCTGCAAAGTCTGGATGTTTCTGATCGAAGTTTTTCCACGCGTCCCCATCTGACGGATGTATCATCAAGTTTCCCTTCGGTCTTTTACCCTCCTTATGCCACCTCATCTATTGCGCCGTCTCTTCAGTCATAAAACACCGTTCTAAACGTTTTGTCGGCGGGAAGTAACGAAGCACTTTCCTCGCCATACTAGTCTGCCTCTTGTTTCCTTGATCATCCTCTACCTCAACACATCTTGACTCCTGTTGACACAAAAAGTGAGTTTTTGCGAACAAACGTGCTGAAGCGTCAATTCTGGGATTGTGTCGCAACCAAGGACCAAGCGTGCCAGTCAATTTGACCTGTAAATTGACAAGGAGAAAATCGTCAGTGACTAGCCCCAATTGGCTTTTAAAGGTAGCCAGATCAAGTTATATGTAATCGGCTTTAAATAACCCGATTACAAGATCTATCGGCTTAATGCCCGATAGAGCGATGTAAATATTTTTTCAATTACAAACCTTAAACTTCTTTTTGGTATTTTTATATAATATTAGTAATAAACCTTCGTATCAATATATTAGATTAAACCGAGAAATAGATTGAACAGATTGGTTAGGCCAAGACAGTATTCAAGTCTAAATCTAGATGTAAACCAATAAACCGATTTAAAGGCTCAAAACTAATATGGGTAGGTACAATACTAATCGGCAGACATCTACACATACAAAATCCTAAACAAGGCATACGCAACATCGATTAAACGGGACAGTCGCATATATCGGATTCAGCAAAAAACATATGAGAAACTTGACAATCGGTATTGCAAGATAAATACACATTACAAATCGATTAAATCGAGACAGTGCAATATGCGAGAACATATTAAAGATCGGTAAATCCTGAGACAGTTTAACATGCTTTGTATACACGAGATCAAGATGATGCAGCCATGCATACGAGGTCCATCGGATTCGAGAAAGTAGTTGTGTTTGTGTATGATGTGTGTATTTTCCCGAGACCTAAGGTTCTATTTATACTATTACAAATTCGATACCGATACGACCTATTTTACCGCATCGCAAAAGATATCTTCTGATTAGCGCGTATTCTTCCCGGAGTCTTATAACTATCGGTATTCTTCAATATGCTTTTCTTCTTTGCCGATATATCCCATTTTCAGATTCGGCCCGATAATTCCAATATATTTATCTATTTCACCATATCCGATTTTCCTGCCAAATTTCAGCGTCAACATATGCCCCTAAGTTTGGCAATGGGTATTCTCATTAGCCGAACTTCCAAGTAAAATTGGATTTCACCAAATCACTTTAGAACATTTCACAGTTTTACCCTTGTAGTCTTCGCTTCCGGCCCATTCTGAGAACACGTGTCAGCCCAACAAGCGATACGGGCCGGAACAGTAACGCCGAAACCCTCGGTAAAAACCCTAATTTTACCACTGCTATAAATAGGCCTCCATTCGCTGTCACTTTCACGCTCTCCTCCGCGCACACGTCTCTTGCATCAGAATTTGTGAGGCTCCCAGGACTTCCAGCGCACCACCTCTTCTCACCCAACCTTCAATCGACAGTATGTCTCAGGTACTATTCCGATGCTCAGACACTTAAGCTTTGTATTCCTTGGGGCCTATAGGGGAACGAGACCCATCAGATTTCATAGACTACTCAGTAGCAAGACTTCCCCTGTTTGCCGATAAGCTTAGTATAAATAGTTGGAAATCGACATTTAGATCCTGGCCTAGCCCGATCAAGGGATACAAGGACTGGCTCATTCGGGTTTATGGCTAGAAAAAAGATCAATGGGACGAACTAGGAATTACCGATGCTATCCTTCTTTCCTTACATCCTCCGCCAGCAGATGAACCCTTTATGGCAGCATCGGCTTACTTTTGGTGTGATACAGCTAATGGTTTCCCTTTCCCGACTGGACCCATAAGCCCTACACTTCTTGACGTAGCAATGCTAACCGGTCTCAGTCCCGATGGCGAAATGCTATCGGCTTTTGATATGTCTGCCACTCTGAAGCTGGTTCCCGAAAAGAACTTCGGCTGCCAACGCTATATCTGTACCCATCAGCAGACAGGCGACGTCAAGGATGAGGAGCACATCGCCTTTTTAAACAAGTGGCTAGATAGGTTCTTCTTTTGTGGATAATCTCTCAGTCCCAGCAAGGTCGACCAAGGAGTAGCCAAAGCACTGGCAGCAGCTCAGAAATTAGCAATCGGAAAATACCTGCTTAGGAGCAACATATCGGATGATGCATGAGATTAGGGAAGGTCTCTGCTCAAAGAAAACCGATTACTCTGTTGGAAATCTATGTGGCCCTTTCTGGTTCATCTGTATGTTCTTGAAACTCCAAATATATAACTCCATTGGAGAATTGGACTTCAGCCTAGAATTTCCAAGTGAGAAATCCGATAGCAACGAGCGCCCATGCAAATCGTATGGAGAGATGATAACAGTAAACTGCAACAGAAGGCGTCTAAACCAAGAGGATTTTTCCCATTCCTTGGTACCATGTTTCACCATGTCTGAATCGGAATATGATCTGGAACAATTCAATCCATACACTGATTTGGACAAATACCCAATTCCCACTTTTTTCCGATTGGCAAATATATTGAAAGGTGAAGCCTGTCAGCGTATAAAGAATTTATATCTCCAGGTATTTTCTTCGCCATTTTGAGCACAAGAACTCACATCAGAAAACCATCGTATGAGTTCTATCATCCCGCTGTAGTCGCTCGGCAATTCAACCTCGGGCAGGATATTCCCGATCTATTCATATACCGCCACCTAAATGCCAGAGAAGATTTGAACCCCCAATCGGCATATGGAATCCTATCAGCTGCGCACATCGATTTCGAATTGCCGATGGAGTTTGTAATGTGGTCTAACACTTCACCAAAGTTTGATATCTGGTGGGAATCCATTGCCAAAAACATTTATGCCACAGAAGGTGGAGCCACAACCTTAATCGAACAGTTTACTGGCAAGAAAGAAATCTGCAAACCTAACTGGCCCAAAATTGCTGGCATGGCTGAAGCTCCATCGGAATCGGAAAATAGCAGCTCAAGTAACACCGTTTCCGATAATTCTAACGATGAAGACAGTGACGACAAAGAAGAAAATTCTTCTGAGTCAGGACCTTCTTCGTCGGATTCAGAGGATGAGAGAACGGAGTCTCGGAATCACGCATCGTCTTCTGACAGCGAGGTTACTAACTTGCGTGCGTTTACTAACTCATATTGTTTTATTTTCCGATAACTAACCTAGCACTATTTCCCTTTTCAGAGCGGAGACAAGCATCCCAGGGCCAAGCTGGTCGGAGAGGAAGCTAGCCGCTATCACTCGACGGCGAAGTCCGCATCGGCTTTCACCCAGAGTTCCCCTCAGCAACCCAAGAAGAGAGGTAAAATCAACTCATGGCTATCATTTCTATAAAAATCCGATTTCTTAACCGCTCTCAATCAACAGGGAGACCCGAAAGCGAAACCGGCCTGAGGAAGAAATTGACTGCCAAAAGCGAAGACCCTAAAAGGTGCGTACACCCGATAGCACCGAGTCTGTATGTGACACAGTAAGCACTTGATTTTCTCCAAGTTCTCACAATCTCCTTTTCGGCATTTGCCTTATCGGAATTTTGATTTCAGGACACTTCACCCATCCAGAAGAAGAAGGATGGCACGCCTGCTCCTCCGCCAGCATCACAAACGCCACCGGCCTTCAACCCCCAAGACGTAATCGGAATTCTTTACCTTACACCATGAAATTTTCAAATTCCGATCTTCTGTAACTTCAAATTTTTCTTCTTTCCAGTATATGTTTCAACCTCAAAGCCCAGCTCGGGTAACAGTGGTGTCCACACAGGTCATCACTTATGATGGAAAGAAAACCGACGAGCTGAACTTCGACCCCTCCAACATGGATTGGCTCGACGACGAGCTGGATTTCTTATCTTCTCTGATCAAGACACCTTCTCCTCCAGCCGTCGCCACTGAGCCACCCACTGCGGCACCAGCCAAGAATAATCGGCTTTCTCCAGACACCCTTGCTAAGCTGAAGCAAATGTGGGAGTTGGTTGGCAATGAATCGGCTCTTCTGGCCAACCCATCCGCCATGCGGGAAATAGCAGACTCTATCAAGGAAATTCTCCTGGAGCAGGTGGCATCGGCTATTCAAAAATTAATATCTCTTGATGACAAGAAAGCCGATTTTGATGCCGGATCGACTCCATCAGAGGGAAACTTTGAAAGAAACTGAGGCGAAACTCAAGGGGCTAATCCAGGATGCCAACTCTCAGAATGATAAGCTCCTCAGGTTAAAGCAAGAGGCCGAATTGGCAAAAGCTGCAGCCTCCAAGGCAGTCTCAAGGGTCAAGTCATTGGAACAAGAATTGGAGAAGGCAAAGAAAGCCGAAGCGGCCGCCCGCTCAGACTTTGAGGAGTCTAAATTGGCAGCCAAGGAACAGTACATCATAGTAAAGGCTTGCGGCCTAGCGGTGTTGGAGGCAAAAAAGAAGATACCGATCGTGTCCGGATCAGTCGAGGAAGATACCGACGCTGTCAACCGGATTCGTGACACAATCACCAGCGCCTCCGCAGCCATTTATGAATTTTGAGAGTAATTGGCCTACGAGCCAAAGATTAAAATTTTCATGTGTGGATCGGTAATTTACCGATCGTAAAAGAATGTTTTATCCTGCCCCTTGGGGCGAAAACAGTTGAGGCCTTCGTGCCTCTGTAATAACGTTATTTCTCTATGCAATCGCTTTCGCTCTTTATCAATGTTTCAAATCTATAGGCGATTCCTTAGAATCAGCTTTTGCTCAACAGCAACGTGTTGAGTGAAATACCAACCTCGATTCGACCAAATGTTTGCTGGATTTTAGACTATAGGCGATTCACAAGAATCGACTTTTTCTCAACAGCAACGCATTGAGTAAAATTATGCCACCAATGCGACGAAGTGCTAGCCGGCTTTTTTGAACTATAGGCGATTCAACAGAATCGGCTTTTAACTTCCATATTCAAGCTCCAACCCAAACACTTGGATAATATTTCTTCAGATACTTGGCATTAATTGCTTTACCGAAAACTTCCCCTTCAAGCGTCTCCAAAATATATGCGTTTCTAGAAATAATCCGATTGATCTTAAATGGTCCTTTCCAATTCGGAGACCATTTCCCATACTTAGGATCTCTAGACCCAATCGGTAAAAACGTCTTCCATACAAGATCTCCCACTTCAAAAGTTTTCGGCACAACCTTCTTATTATAATGTCGAGCAACTTTTTGCTTGTCACGCTCAATATGCTCCAAAGCTTTTAACCGAACGGCCACCATATCATCCAGCTTATCCACCATCAGATTTTTATAATCACCGGCTTTTACGTTATTTTGTTCTTCAACCCTCGTAGATCCGATAATCGCTTCAACCGGTAGAACAGCTTCTTGACCGTATACCAACTCAAATGGTGACACTTTCGTAGCTCCATGCTTAGCAATCCGATATGCCCACAGCGCATCTGCCAAAGTATTATGCCAACCTCGCGGTCTTTCATCGATTTTTCGCTTGATCAGCTTTATAGCGCTTTTGTTTGAAGATTCTGCTTGGCCATTGGCTTGAGCATAATACGATGAGGAATTGATTGTTGTGATTCCCAAACTTCGAGCATAATCCTGAAATGCTTCCGACATAAATACCAATCCTTGTTTAGTAGTGATATTCTGAGGAATACCGAATCGGTAAATTATGTGTTCTCTAACAAAGTCGATCGCTTCAGTAGCAGTCACTTTCTTCAATGGCACAGCTTCAACCCACTTAGTGAAATAATCCGTTGCTACCAAAATATACCGATCCCCCTTAGACGAGGAAGGAAATATTTCTCCGATCATATCAATTCTCCATCCTCTAAAAGGCCACGGCTTCACGATCGGATGCAAAATTGACGCAGGCGCATGTTGAATATTTTCGAACTTCTAACAATATTTGCAACCCTTATAATATTTAAAACAATCCTCCACCATCTTTGGCCAGAAATACCCCACGCGCTTTAACATCCATCTCATCTTATATGCTGATTGATGTGTCCCACACAGTCCTTCTAGAATTTCTCCGATTGCAACTTTAGCATCTTCTTCATTCAGGCATTTAAGCAATAATCCATCAAAGCTCCGATAGTATAACTTGTCACTGATTAATACATACCTCTGAGCTTTTCTTTTAAGCTTCCTATCGGCTTTCCTCTGAGGATCTTTAAGATAGCCGATAATTTCTGCCTGCCACCCTATCGGAACTGGTCTTGCAATCGGAATAATTTCCAATTCCATGATCGGTAATTTATAGCCTGATGCTTCTTGAGCTAAATCATTGGCCTCACAATTCTGTTCCCTCGGAATATGATGAATTGTGAATATACTGAAATATTTAGGCAAATCAGAAGCCCTTTCCAGATATTCCCGAAGTAGCTCACTGTGACACTCATATTTACCGATCATCTGGAAAACCACCAATTGTAAATCTCCATAAATCTCCACGGCAATAGCTCCGCTTGAATTAACCACTCCAATCCTTGAATCAAAACTTCGTACTCCACTTGATTATTGGTCAACCCAAAATCCACTGTAACACTGAAATCGGTATGGAACACCACCAGGAGAAACTATAAAAAATACCGATTCCACATCCCTTCTCACAAACCGATCCATCAAAGAACATTACCCAAGGCAAGAGAATTGAAAGATTAATGTCTTGATGGTGTGTGATGAAATCAGCTAATACCTGCCCCTTGATAGCTTTTGGAGATTCATATGTTAAATCAAACTCGATGAGAGTATATGCCCACTTTCCGAGACGTCCCTTGATAATCGGAGTGTTAAGCATGTATTTAACCACATCGGTCTGGCAAACCACTTTGCATTCAGCATCCAACAAATAATGCCTCAGCTTAGTTCAAGCAAAGAATAAACAAAGGCAATATCTTTTCACTACTATGTATTGGGTTTCTGGGTCCAACAACTTTCTGCTCAAATAGAAAATTGCATGCTCCTTTCCATCAATTTCTTGGACTAGAACTGCCCCTATTGTTTTATCCGATACCGATAGATACAACTTAAACGACAAACCTTCTTTCGGAGCGACTAGAACAGGTGGATTTATCAAGTATTCTTTGATATCATCAAATGCTTTCTGCTGCTCTGGTCCCCAGACAAACTTATCCGAATTTTTCAATGTAAGCAATGGAGAAAACGGAATGATTCTTTCCGATAAATTTGAAATAAATCTCCTCAAGTAATTAATCTTACCGATAAGCTCTTGTAGACGAACCTTTGAATCTGGACGCTTAGTATTCAAAATCGCCTTTACTCTATCAGGATGAACTTCGATTCCTCTCTGATGTACCATAAACCTCAAGAACTTGCCGGCCGATACTCCAAAAGCACACTTCTTTGGATTCATCCTCATGCCATATTTCTGAAACCGATCCAAAACGGTCACAATATCAGTCAAGTGTTATTCCTCCTCCTGAGATTTAATTACTACGTCATCAATGTAGATTTCAACGAATTTACCGATTAAGCCATGGCAGATCAAGTTCATCCCTCTCTGATAGGTAGCCCCAGCGTTGATCAGCCCAAAAGTCATCACAACCCATTCAAATAAGCCGACAGCTCCAGGACATCTAAACGCAGTCTTATTTACATCTTCATCGGCCATAAAGATTTGATTGTAATCAGCATTGCCATCTAGGAAACTGATAATCCGATTGCCCGAGGCGGCGTCAATCAACCGATCGGCAATCGGCATCGGATATTCATCTTTATACGTTGCTTTATTCAAATCCCGAAAATCAATGCATACCCGAATTTTATCAGAATCCTTCTTACCTACTGGTACGATATTAGAAATCCAATCGGCATATTTGCATGGCCGAATAAACTTTGCATCCAATAACCTCTGAATCTCAGCCTTCACTTGATCATAAATTTTCCAACCAATCCTCCTTGGTGATTGTTTTACTGACCGAGATTCAGGTTTTATTTTAATCTTATGCTCAACTATAGATCGGTATAGACCAGGCATCTCATGATATTCCCAAGCGAAGCAATCAACCCGATCCATGAGTATCTGGATAAGCCAATCTTTATATTCCCGCGGCAACTGTTTACTGATGTAAGTGGGCCTTTCTTTCCCGTCGGTTTCAATATCGACTTTTTCAAGTTCATCAGCTGATATAAAACCTTGGCCCATCTTATTTCAATTCCCTCTATAGCCGTGGTTCACATAAAAAAACCTCGTGTCCTTGAGTTACCGATTGCGCTTCCAATGTTGTTGGCTTAAAGCCAGATTTATTAAAACTAAGAAAATCACACTCCTCCAAGGGTTTTTCCGATAATGCCTCCAAATTGTCATGTATTTCGGCACAATCAGTTTCTGCGGTTAGAGACTCTCCTCTAACCACTTCTATCTGCTCGCCAATCCATTGAATCAGAATCTGATGTAATGTTGATGGAATGCAGCAATTGGCGTGTATCCAATCTCTTCCCAACAGCACATTATAACTTCCCTTTCCTTCAATTACGAAGAAAGCTGTTGGGATTGTCTTGCTCCCTACAGTGAGCTCTATGACCAGAACTCCCTTTGCTTCAGTCGGATTCCCATTGAAATCACTTAAAACCATATTAGTTTTAACCAAGTCTTCAGTAGAATTTCTAATTTTCCGACACACAGAATATGGCATTAGATTCACAGTAGCCCCACTATCCACCATCATTCTAGAAATTGGCTTCCCATTCATATAGCCCATGATAAACAATGGCTTCAAGTGTAATCGGGAATTTTCTGGATTCTTGAATATAGCATCTTCAGCTCCAACCACTAACTCTACAGCGGCCACCTCATAATCACACATGAATTCCCGAGGTAATATGCAAACCATGTTGGTATCAATGGATATTTCAACAGAGCCTGCTTTAGTCTCGATAATAACAGCCGATCTCAACTTGGGCCTCCATTCTTGCCTGCCCCTAGCTGGTCCCATCGGCTTCACCTGTTCCAGCAGAGCATCCCTGAACTTTTCAGCTTCTGCCTCCTTTGTCGCAGCGTTTCTCATCCGCTGTAAACGCCGCTTCAGAGACTTTGTGATTCTGCTTGGACACCATTGTGGCAACGACACCTCGGGAGGCCGATGCACATCGGTATTTTTATTAATCGGGATAGTATCGGCTTTCTCACTAGGAAAGACCAGCCGATCTTTTACCGATGTCCTTTTTGGCGGAATAAATGCGTGGTTCATTGGGCAATTCTCCAGAGTGGGCAATGACATTCTTTCTTCCTAGCAGTATCGGAAAAAGGGACAATCCAGATGCTCCATCTCCCAATCCTGATCTTTTGATTTCTCGTGAACAGTTTCTGGAGTATTCGACTTAACGCTCTTACGAGGTGTCTCCTCAGCCATTCGGTCATATTTTTTCAACAGTTGATCGAAGGTTGGCTTTGCCCTTGACTTGGAAATTGGGTTATAATTTTGCCCGCGCTTCACCTCGCACCACTCGCCAGTTCTTTCACCACCTCGTCGGCCTACTGATCGGAATCTTAGTTCTGGCCTCTCTTCCACCACAATCCTCTTAGAGCCAACGAGCACTTTAAACCTATTGGAACTCTCAGAATCATCGGCTTTTCCTTTAGCATCAACCATCCCTACAAAACCGACTGGAAACGGTTATGTATCATTCTACGAATTTTTACCTTGATATCGAAGTTGTCTGTTCTCAATCGCTTTCTGCACCACTTGCTTGAATACATTGCACTCATTGGTAGCGTGCGAGTAAGAATTATGCGATTTGCAATATTTTCGCTTCTTCAGTTCTTCAAGCGGAGGAATTACATGTCCCTACTTAAGCCTAATATGCTTCTCTTGCAATAAATGGTCAAAAATCCGATCACACTTAGATGTATCAAAAGAATATTTACCCTTCTCGGGCCCTTTCGGCTTTATCCACCCAAGCTCAAATTCTTTCTTACTATTCACCCATTCAGCAACATAAGCACCCATGTCTTCAATATCGGAATCATCCGAATCTTCAACTTCATCTGTGTCAACAACATTGATAGCTTTATCTTTATCCTTATTATTATTGTTGTTATTCCAATACTCTTTCTGGCGTGGGTAAGAATTATCGGAGAATCGGCTTTCATACAGCGCGATTTTGTGGGCTAGGTGCGAAATATCTGCAAACTCTTGGTTGCCCACCTTTTTCTGATTGATAGGCAATAAACCCTTGAAAGCCAATTCTGCCAACTCATTGTCGGGCAGTGAAAGGCTGTAGCATCGGTTCCTTACTTCCCTGAACCGACGTAAGTAATCATTTACCGATTCTCTAAATTTCTGCTTAATCATCATGATATCGGTAATTCTTGCTTCATTCTCTCCAGAATAAAAATATTCATGAAATTTCTTTTCCAGATCAGGCCAGGAAGTGATACTATTTGGAGGAAGCGATGTGAACCAATTAAATGCCGATCCCGATAACGATAGGCGGAATAATCGGCACTTGAGAGTGTCTTTCGATGCAGCCTCGCCGCAGAGCGCAAGAAATCTAGCAATATGTTCGCGCGTAGAGGTGTTATCGCTCCCGTTGAATTTAGCATTTGCGAAGTCGGGAACCCGATACTTGTGAGGAAATTCCATTTCATTGAAAGCCGACGGATACAGCATAGTATAGTGCGGTGCAATCTTGGGAGTATTGAACCCACACTGCTTCATCATATTGTATACGAGGTTCCTCGTCATCTCTTCTAGATTCTCGTTCATCCCTGGATTAACCGGCTGATAGATCTGTTCTGGCGCCGGGACTATAGCCTGATTATTCGATATCATATGAATCGGAGTTGGATTGATTGTTAATGGAGGACTCGGTTGGAAAATCCCAGCATGAGATGTTCCTGCCTGGGTATAAGCTGGATACTGGTTTCCCAAATTCACCCCTTGCGGGATATTCCGATTCTGTTGAGGAGCTTGCCCAGTCATGATGTTATGTAGCACGGCGCTAGTCCCCTCCTAGACGATCCGCCCTAAAACCGATGACTGATCCAGCATCGATCGATAAACAGAGCTATTAATCTGATCTCTTATTACTTCGGAAAAATCTCCAGTGAGCAGTGGATATCCAATAGAAATCTTCGTAATCTGGCCACTGCGAGTTTTTCGATAGCCAGTAAGCATCCTCTTCTTGTTTTCTTCATGGATCTCAGCGAGCCTATCTTCAATTTCCCTTTTCTGATCAGGGCTCAATTCATCAAATGTCACTGCCTCGGCATCGGTGCGCGTCATCTTATTGGTTTTGATTCTTGGGGTCCCACCAGGCGTGCCAAAAAGTATGTTGACACAAAAAGTGAGTTTTTACGAACACACGTGCGGAAGCGTCAATTCTGGGATTGTGTCGCAACCAAGGACCAAGCGTGCCAGTCAATTTGACCTGTAAATTGACAAGGAGAAAATCGTCAGTGACTGGCCCCAATCAGCTTTTAAAGGTAGCCAGATCAGGTTATATGTAATCGGCTTTAAATAACCCGATTACAAGATCTATCGGTTTAATGCCTGATAGAGCGATGTAAATATTCTTTCAATTACAAACCTTAAAGTTCTTTCTGGTATTTTTATATAATATTAGTAATAAACCTTCATATCAATATATTAGATTAAACCGAGAAATAGATTGAACAGATTGGTCAGGCCAAGACAGTATTCAAATCTAAATCTAAATGTAAACCAATAAACCGATTTAAAGGCTCAAGACTAATATGGGTAGATACAATACTAATCGACAGACATCTACACATGCAAAATCCTAAACAAGGCATACGCAAGATCGATTAAACGACACAGTTGCATATATCGGATTCAGGAAAAAACATATGAGAAACTTGACAATCGGCATTGCAAGATAAATACACATTACAGATCGATTAAATCGAGACAGTGCAATATGCGAGAACATATTAAAGATCGGTAAATCCCGAGACATTTTAACATGCTTTGTATACACGAGATCAAGATGATGCAGCCATGCATACAGGTTACAAGGAGAGAATCGATTATCCCATCGAGATAGCTCTACCTGCGAGTTGAAACCTTTCGACGAGGTCGATTTGTGTATGATGTGTGTATTTTCCCGAGACCTAAGGTTCTATTTATACTATTACAAATTCGATACCGATACGACCTATTTTACCGCATCGCAAAAGATATCTTCTGATCAGCGCGTATTCTTTCCGGAGTCTTATAACTATCAGTATTCTTCAATATGCTTTTCTTCTTTGCTGATATATCCCATTTTCAGATTCGGCCCGATAATTCCGATATATTTATCTATTTCACCATATCTGATTTTCCTGCCAAATTTGGGTGTCAACAACTCCACACATTTATCGCAAGACTGTTTACCCACATCATTTTTATAGTACAGCATACAATGATTCGGGCAATAATGTATCTTCTCATATGGCATTCCGAGACCACGTATCAGTTTCTTATACTCGTACCAACTGGAGGGCATCTTGTGGCCTTGCGGAAGGACTTCGGACCACAACGATATGAGCTCGTCGAAACAGTTGATCGAGAAATTGTATTTGCACTTAATAGCTAACATACGAGCCACAACAGACAAGAGCGCCACCGTTGTGCTATCGTGCAGAGGTTGTTTTGCGGACTCAAGAAGCTCCATGAAGTTAGACAATGTTGTGAGTGGCTCAGCGTCCGGAAAATTTTGACCGAAGTCATCCATCATATCATTCACCCGATCAATTTCATCGAAACCTTCGTCGGCTGAGGGTGACGGTGGTGGTGGCTCCGCCACCCGACTCTGCCCATGATAGACTGATCGACGGTACTCGACCTTGTAGCCATGCGTATAGAGGTCTATCTCCATCTGAGCGCGGGTTCTCTTCTTGCAGTTCCCGCAATTAACACATGGACAAGTTACTCGGGTGTTATCGTTTGGAGCATCCTGAAAAGCAAGATTCAGGAATATCTCGGTCTTGTCGTACCATTCGTCCGAATGGTGTCCGTTCCGTTGCCATTCTTCGTACATCCAACTCCTGTCTTCTTCCATCTGAGTTGCCAGCCATCGCCGAACGTGAGGGTTGTATATTAGGCTTTGGAAGGCTTCTAAACCCATCTACGAACGACCGCTCGAGCACACATTGCATTGTGGTACCGGAGGTTTGAGACGAGATTTCGGCAGCATAACCCTAAGGGTTCTCCTAGTGCAACGATGGCTAGGGAGTCAATAAAAACTCCGAAGCACTTATTTTATGCACAGGAGAACCTCTTAGGGTCATGCCGTCGAAAACCTCATCTCGAAGCCTCCGGTACCACAACGCAACATATACTCGAGCGGTTGTTCGTAGGCTGTTTACTGGGACGCCCATAAGGGGCTCCACTGGATAGTTCGAAAACGCGTGTCACATCTCATATTAGAACACAACGAATCACCGTCCGTATTCGATACGAGATGCGCCGTTTCCGAACTGGTGACGTACGGCTAGGTGAAATCCACTAAACTTATCCACGGACGCTAGCTAATCACACGGCAAACAGATTAATATATTTTTTAAAATAAATTTTCTACTATTTTCCTAAATTTAAAAATTTTCTACTCTTTTTCTAAATTTTTAAATATATTTCAAACAATTTTTTATATTTTTATTATTTTAAATAATTTAATTAATGTTAATCATGATTATGTAATAATTAGTGTCGACTAATCATTATTGGCCGTCGACACTACACTACCAACATTTAAAAAAAAAAGCCCGGGAAAGTACCTTGAGGACGTTGCAGAAGACGACGGGGTGGTGGCAGGACGAGGCGGCTATGGCAATGCGGTGGCCGGCCGACACGGAAGCGAAGGAGGTGGGACAAGGAGACGGCCATGAGGGGGTGGCAGCGGTGCAGATGGCAACGACAGGCCACCAGGCAGGCGAGGGCGCGGGTCGGCGACAGAGGCGGCAAGGCACGGCGGTTGAGAGGCGACGCGGCAATGGCGAGATTTGCGCACAGCAGCAAGCGCAAGCAGCATGGAGGAGGCGGCAGGCGGCGTCGGAGGAGGCGGCGAGGCGCAGGCCAGGAGACAAAGGCGGCGGCGGCGTAGTCGCGGTCTGCGGGCGAGCGGGTCGGCGGCGGCGCATGAGGCACGAGAGACGAGGTCGGGACTTCGCGAAATCACTAAGTCCCCCGAGCCGTGGCCAGATCTATACCTAGAACAGTATCGACGGCCCACAACAGCCGTCGACACTACTCATAATAAGACAGTATCCATGGCAATATAAAACCGTCGACACTGAGTGTCCGTTACGAGCTATGTCTCGATGGCCAATAGTGAGCCGTCGTTACTGAGCCGCTCAGTATCGACGGCATTAGCCCTAGCCGTCGATACAGTCGTCGTGGATGGCAGTGTCGACAGCTACTAGAGAAAGCCGTCGACACAATCTATCCCGAGGGTTTAGGTTGACTACCGTCGAGGAAGATCCCTAGTGTCGACGGCTACATTGCAAGCAGTCGACACTGATGCTTGTCTCGAGGGCAACCCCCTTAATGGGCATCATTTGTCAAACCTCTCTATTTCAAATTTAAAAAATTGAAAAACTATATTTCAAATGTTCAAACTGTTTCATGTTGTCTCCTACTGCGAATTACACACCTGAAAAAAATTCATAAATTTATAACTCCCGTTTGTGGTGACTCCTTTGTAACCTGAAGCTTTCCGGAGAAGTTCAGGTGGAAGTTTCATATTTCATGTGATCAAAACAATGTCAAACGTCCCATTTGAATTTCAGATATGTTCATTTGTTAGTTTAAATTTTTTTATTCTCCACCATTCAATAATCGATACCTGCACCTAAATTTTTTTAAATTTTTCACTACTTCAAATTATATACTGACATTTAAACATTAGTTAGTACATTAATTAAAGCTATATATTCATATTCCTCAATTAGAACAATTAAAAAATTCCTGGGCAAAAAATTAACAAAAAGGAACATTTCTAATGTTAATTTCCAAATCACAGCAATTTTGAAAAAAGATTGAAATCAAATTTAAATAAAAGGGAATAGACAATATTGTTTTTAACATAAACAGTATCGACGGCTATGATATGGCCGTCGACACTGACTCTCCGGGAGGACAATGTCGACGGCCAAACGGCTAGCCGTCGATACAGTAGAGGCCATCAAGCCGTTAAACGTCTCCGGGCGAATTCCCCCGTCAAAATCGATGGCCCTATTTTTGGCCGTCGATACTAACCTCGAGATGGCTTGGTAACGACGGCTTATTTATGGCCGTCGACAGTAGGGTATGTTTATCGACTGCTGTTGTTTGGCCGTCGAGTTAATTCTTGGCAGTCGAATATATTTTCGTTTCCTGTAGTGTATGTATCTTTAGGAGTTTGGAACAGCTTCCTCTTCGTCATGGTTGCTGCTGCAGGCAGGGGCTCGGTGGTAGCTCTGCAAGGAAACCAACAACAGTTGTTCTCAGAGCGGTACCGTCAATCTCTATATATAGCAATGGTTTTTGTTATACCTTTTTCCTTTATGGGTGTCAACAATATTGCTTGGTTCAAGTGGTGGAGTGGTTGTTAGCAACGGCTCGTCTACATTGGCGACAGCATCGCTTGTCTCCTATACATGTCCATGATGAAATTTAGATATCACAAAATAAGGATAAATGAAACAGTAAGCATCCACTTACAACTTGAGCGTCGCCACCGTCATGCTGCGAGGGAGCAGCAGCAGCTGGCTCTTGTAGTGCTGGGTTGAATGGGTCGGCGACAAAACTAAGTGTGTCTTGATGAAATGTCTTTTATGTGATTTTCGTGGTGATATCAAATTGTTTTCCAAAGAGGTTTTTAATCTGTGGGGGTACCATATTTTCTGTGTGTTGGGCTGTGGACAGCAGAGCATGGAGAGGAAGGCCAATGAGTTGCTCAGCTAGGTTGCCAAAAAATTTGATTTGGGTCTGTTTGGCAGTTGGCTTGTCAACTTCAGATGGATCAGTAACATCGAAGGTGATCTGATAACTGGTGCATAAACTGTGTTGTTATAATGTCCTGTAAAGATGCTTTGGTTGCATTGTCTTGTAATTGAGAAACACAGAAGTACGTACCGTGGTGTGGACGTTACCACGCGACATGAAGGACATTGCATAGAACCATCGCGGTGCCGAAGCATCTTTTGCATCTTCCACAGGAATCATACCACCAGCGCCGTCCAGCAATCAGGCCCTTTATAGCTATGCGGACAGTATATATATTGCCATGTTTGCAAACAATTCGTATAGTAAGCAAGCCTAGAAATAATGGAATGCGGGAAGTAAGCAATATGATCACCAATGTCTCATGTGGGTTTAGATCAGCAAGATACGCCACAATAGTGGTGACTATCTCAGCTGCAGAAGGAGGTTGAGGTTTTGAAGTGATTTTTGTAATCTAGCCTGCAAATCTGTGGCACATGCAATACATAGGTTAGCATATAGCTGTAATCATAAAATTGTTGCCAAATAAAACTGGTTGTTGTATTATTAGCACTTTATTGTTTATTTGTCTTGAGCATAGTTAGTGGCATGCATGGGAGAATAACAAGGGAGTGAGAGTAACAGTTGTTGTACCTCACCTGGAGAGCGGCAATCTCAGGCAACGGTGCATTTACATACCATCTTGTACCGCTTGAACTCCGCAGGTATGTTTCGTCTATGGGAAACAACAGCATATACTAACATGTGCTATTTGTGCCGCATAGACAGAAAAGATTAAGAGGAAACAATTTGGAGAACATTTCTTGTAGCAACAGTGAGGCCGACGAACAGGACAACCATAGTTGCATTGCGCGATTGCTCTATAATTGTTTGTTGGCCGAAATGGACGGCATGATGGTCCCCATAATAGTAGTTTGAGGGCATGGCTACAACAATAGCAATTAATAATGGTTGTAACAAAAGCAAGGCAATTGTCGACAGGATGGGTAAACTTTGCGGCGGAACATTTTTTATGGTGAACAGTTACCTTCCATCTGTAACCATTATGTCGCGGACTTGTGTACGATGCCTTTTACAGAGGCAGATCTAATCGGGTCAATTGAGGATATCATTGCGATAATATTTGCAGTGGAAGCAACATACAGGGCAGAAATGTTATCAGTTGTTGTATTGTATATGTTGTTTATCTGCATGAATTATTTCATACCTGTCAAGAATTCTCTATTGCCAGCTCTGTCCTGCAGACTGTCAAATGGAGTGGGGCTATATGCATAAAGGGGAAATAATTCAGGAGCAACCGGGATGCGCTGGAGTGTAGTAAATGCCGTTAACTTTGCCATGTATGGGCCATAAACAGGCTTATAGGACTGCCTGGAAACAACAACCTGAAAATATTGCACATGATACAGAGCTCCTTCTAAGTGCACTCTAAAACTTGCTGCTAATTTTTTTAGGGATTTGACTGTCCATAGTTGTGCCCTGAGACAGGATAGGAATGTGTAATCAAAAAATAAAACTGGCAAACATTGGTAGGCAGGCGCATAATGCACACAAAGAATGCAGGCTTACAATTTATGCAGAGAGAGGAGATGATTTCTTACTTAAGAAATCATTTCTACACTTGTTCCAAAGTTTTAGAGTTAATACGGAGAAAGAAAGTGTCTTTAAAATAGAAGAAAGAAATCCTACATTTAAAACGCAAGAATCTCATGGTCGAGACTCAAGAGTTCCATAAGAGCATCTCCAATGGGGCTAAGTCAGCTAGCAATAAGAGAGTACACGTCAGCAACCGTCCTATGTGGAAGAGAGAGACCGAAGAAAGAGAGCAGCACTTGCGACTCGCGAAGCGCCGGTCGATAGCAAAAATCAAGGCGAGTATCGACCACTTGTAGCCATCTTGTCGCCTACTCTCTTCCTCCCTGGGATCTCCTTCTCCTCCCCCAAAATACACGATTTGCCTCCTCCTACCGCACAACAACCTCCTCCTCCCGCGTAGCAGCCTTCTTCCACGCGCCTCCTCTTCTCCCGCGCGGGATTCCTCCACTCACGACGCACTAGATTCCTCCTCCAAGCTGCGTGGCATGGTGACGCGGCCCCTACTCATCTGCCAATTCGATAGAGCACCTCGTCGCCATCTTCCACCACACAACAATCGGTCCCCGTGAGTCCTCTTCCACCATCCCTCCTCCTCCGCTGTCTTCCATAGCGAGGTTTCCTCCTCTGCTAGCTAGACATCCGCATTTTGCCCCAAATTTCTAGGGTTTCATCTTTCCCCAAATATGTAGTGATGAGTACCTGCTCGAAACGGGAGGTTGCACCGCTACCACTGAAGTACCAGTGGACGGGAGTGGAATCCTCTCTTTGGACCGCCGCCCCATCGACTCTTGGCGCCACCTTCTCCTGGATGTCATTGCCGCCGCCGCCTTCTCCAACAACCCATGGATGTTGCCGCCGCAGTCCACCACCTGGATGCCACTGCCCCAAGTTGGATTGAACTTTGATCCACAAGTGAGTTCTCTAATCTTTATGTATGCGTATATGTGGAATTCTTTTTAGAACTATTGTTCTGCATTGCAGCCCCCCCCCCCGTTGGTTTTGTAAGCCTTCTCCAAAATGGCATGGTTGACCTGACTAGTAATTCGAAGACTCCCATTGATGCATCTGAATCAAAAGTCAAGAAAGGCATCGACAGTGATGATCCCGATGCTGCTAGGACTGAGAAGCGATTGCCATGGACTCAAGACGAAGATGTGAGATTGGTTAGTAAATCACTAGATTTGACTTGTGCCTTTTATTTTTTGTGCTTCTCTGATGATCTTGCAATATGAAATTGTAGTTGAGCTCATGGTTAAACTATTCGAATGACCCCATAAATGGGAACAGCAAGAGGAAATATTGTATCGATGTCCATGCAATCTAAAATGTTACAACACCTACGTCTAGGAAAAGGGGAGTGAAGCATCTGAAGGACCGATATCAAAAGATTAAGAGATTGGTTGAATTTTACTGTGCCGCATGGAAGAAGGCAAACTCAATATATACTAGTGGACAATCTGATGACCAACTGAGACAGAAGGTATTGAAATTTTATTTAGAAGACTACAAAGTAGGTCCATTCACCCTTATGCACTGCTGGAATGTCCTTAAGGACCAATCTAAGTGGCATGCTGTCTTGTAGGAGCATGATAAGTCAAAGAAACGGAAGTGCAGTGATGAGGATAAGGTGGAGGACATTGTGGACATCACTGATGAAGGTATAAAAGAACAGAAACGCCCAATAGGCAATAAGGCAGCCAAGAAAGAACGCAACGGCAAAGGCAAGGTCAAGGCCGATGATACTGGATTAGCTGAAGGTAACAAGAATTTCATGGATATCCAGGCCGCTTCTAAAAAATGTCATGAAGAGTTAATTCAAACCCAACAACGCATGTCTGATGGAAAGGTTGAGGCAGCAAGGTTGAACTGTTATGTTGGAGACATATCGAACTATGCTGAGCATGGATACTACTGGCATGACAGATGACATGAAAGCCAAGCAAGCGATAGGATTTAAAACTCTAAGGGAGAATTTGTTTGGCGCTCCAAATTGAGGTGCATTCACTATCTTTTCCTATGAACGAATTTACCATGATGTATTTAAGTAGCTAAACCATAAGTATGTTGTAGCACGCTCTAGCTGTATTTTCCCATGCTCTAGCTATTTGATCAGCATGCTTTAATTTCCCTATTTTCCCGTGCTCTAGTTAGTTGATTAGCATGCTTTAATTTCCCTATTTTCCCATGCTCAAGTTGACCGGCATGCTTTAATTTCCCTATTTTCCCATGCTCAAGTTGACCAGCATGCTGTAATTTCCCATGCTTGTTACTGTTGTTACCTATCTAGTGCAGAACAGTAGCCCTCTTGAGCTCTTCTTACCCCCATATTCTTAAGTTTGCCTCCAAAAATGTCAGATCAGTCCGATGATTCGATAGACCATGCTAGCCTATACCCCTTAGAGAACTTTGAGGCTGAGGAAAATGTCCGGTACTCCTTTGCTCAACAGATTGAAACAAAAATTAAGGCCCATATGGAGGGTGGTCCATCAAGGCGTCGAAGTGCTCCAAGAAGGTACATCAATAGGGATCATGTGGGGACACATGAACAGCTTGTTGCTGATTACTTCACAAAAGATTCGCTCTACACCGACGAAATGTTCTGTAGAAGGTTTCGGATGAAAAGGCCTCTCTTCCTACACATAGTAAGTCTCTAGATGGGTGGTCTAAGTACTTTACTCAAAGGGAAGATTGCACTAGTAAAAAAGGGCTCTCACCATTGCAAAAGTACACGGCAGCAATCCGCATGCTTGCTTATGGGACTGCTGCTGACACCCTTGATGAGTACTTGAAGGTTGCAGTGACCACTGCAATGGATTGTTTGGAGAAGTTTGTGGAAGGGGTTGTTCATCTATTCAAGCACAAGTACCTGCGAAGCCCAACAACTAAAGATGTCAGCATTAATTTGCTCCAAGTAGGAGAGTCTCGTGGGTTCCCTGGAACGATTGGTATGATAGGTAGCATTGATTGAATGCATTGGAGGTGGGAAAATTGTCCTATAGCATGGAAAGGACAATTTACCCGTGGTGATTATGGATCCCCAACTATGATCCTAGAAGTTGTAACTTCACATGGTCTCCGCATTTGGCATGCATTCTTTGGTTTCGCTGGCTCCAACAATGACATCAATGTGCTGAACCAATCTCCATTATTCATTGAGACTACAAAGGGTGAAGTACCCTGAGCACAATACCTTGTTAATGGAAGGGAGTATGACACAACATACTACCTAGCTGATGGAATTTATCTAGAATATGCTGCATTTGTGAAAACTATACCTTATCCCCAGTTAGAAGAACACAAGCTAAGCGTGCTTTTGGAGTATTTCAAGCTCACTTCAATATCATGCGTCGTCCAGCACGATTATGGAGCCGAAAGACAATTGGAATGTTAATGCAAGCTTGTGTAATTTTGCACAACATGATAGTAGAAGATGAGGGAGAAAATGCTAAGTATCACATTGACTTGAACTATGCTCCTGGGACATCTATTGTTCTCCCATCCGAGGTGAAGGCACCAACAATAACACATGCTTCAATGATGTGTTGCGTAGGAATGCTGCAATTCGCAATCGCTCAACCCATACTCAATTAAAAAATGACTTAATTGAGCATATTTTGCATCAGTTCGGTAATAAGCAAAATAATTAGTCGTTCTTGAATATCATGTAAGCTCTTGCATCAATTTCTATACATTTATTCTGTTTTTTTGTCAAGATATTGGTAACTCACATCAATTCGTGTTTATTTATTCTACAGATTATGTGATATCAAGAACTGTCGGTGCATTGCCTTTTGGATATCAACTGCCTTTCGGGTCACTTATCTTTTTTTAAGTTTCCTTTCTTGCGGTATGAAAAGATGATCCTTCTGTTGTTTGAATGAAATGTGTGCATCTATCTTATTTGTGTATCCTGGAGCATGTTCCAGTTGATCTTAATACGTTGTAATGGTGCTGAATTGGGAGAAGCTATGTTGCTTTATGTGGTGTGCATGGTTGCTGAAATATGGTTGCTTTATGAGCTTGTGGTGGCATGGTGCTGGTTTGTTTCAGTTTTGTGGTGAATGTGTTGATTTCGGTGATTTAGTAACATTCATTTGATATAGTTGGTTTAATATTTCTAGTGATGCCTGCTACTTAACTCCAAACATGTTGTGTATGGTGCTGGCCACACAAAGAATATTCACAGCGGATCACCATTTTCTTATGTACAAATAGGCATTGAGAACTGTTATAGACAACCTTATATCTAACCCGGTGTTCACCTAGTCGCTAGTCGGTAGTCAGTCGGTTACCTAGTGACTAGTGACTAGGCTGAGTCGCCGACTAGTCGGAGACTCCAATATAACCAGCAAGAAATATTAATACAAATAAGCATAACTATAAATATAGAAAATAATAATACAAGT
This sequence comes from Raddia guianensis, assembly GCA_036346415.1. Classification (NCBI taxonomy): domain Eukaryota; kingdom Viridiplantae; phylum Streptophyta; class Magnoliopsida; order Poales; family Poaceae; genus Raddia; species Raddia guianensis. The sequence goes on from CM070535.1 coordinate 33,208,910, forward strand.
CACACACTGGCGCACATAAGACATAGCCATAGACACCAAGTCATTAATCATCACAACTTGAAATTTCAGGGGTCACAACTCACAACTGATAAATATTAATAAGCATAGTTCTCAGTGCAATGACATAGTGTGGTCTGTAGTGTACTAATGACTAGTGTGTAACCACCCTTTTGGGCCAAAAATTCAGCTCATGCGCCAATTTTCATTATCCTAGTCGACCCGACTAAATGCCTAGTCGCTGACTTGGACCGACCGACTAGTGTCGACTAGACCGACTTTGACCAACTTTGACCGACTACGCGGTCTAACAGACTAATCCACCGATCAACCCCTGATCAGTGCGTATTGCCACCAACTAGCGACTAGTCGTCGACTAGGCGTACTAGTCATCCGACTAGGCGAACACTGATCTAACCCATTGAGGTCATGTACAATGCTCCACCTCAGCTATCTATAAGCTGTCTATTAGAAGTGACACATCACATTTTTGCATCTATACAATAATTAATAAAGAGAGAGGATGTAGCCGTTGCTTGGTGAAGCGACGTCGCTAAACCCACGACCAGACAAAGATGCAACAACAGATCGACAGCAAAGATGCATGCAACAACAGACGGGCAGATAAGATGCAGCGGCATGTACAATACAACATGCATTTTCTTTTTTTTCTATACCATTTGATTAGTGTCTCCGATTAACGAATCGATTTCAAAATTGGGTTTCTGATATTTTTTTGAACAAAACTAGACCACACTTGCCATATAAATTTTTAAAAATTATTTTTTTATTTTTTATAATCTATTGTTTGTTTTAAATTTTTAAATTTTTATTTTAAATTTATAGTTACTCGATCACTATAGTTTTTAAAGTCCATTAAACTATTTTAAATGACTGTGTAGACAAATAGAGACAACCCACTGTATATACTGTCTATAGAGTTATCTATAGATGATATGTCAATGTTTTATAGACAACAGCTGTCTCTATCATTGTACATACGCTGAAAGAGCTAGCTGTAAGCATTATCTATAGATGATATGAAACTTATCAGGAGCTAGCAGCTAATTATACAATTGGAGATGCTCCAACGGCTAACCGTTCCTCACGACGACCAACAAGTGCTAAACACTCGCTCTCTCGAACCATCCGCCCGTCCTGCGGTCCTGCCCCTTTCACAGTCTCCGTTTCCGACTCCCAACACCACTCGCCGAGTCACTGACGTCGCGGCCAACCAAAACCCGGCCCTACCTGTCATGCTCAACGATCCCGCTAATGACCCCTCCTAATCAAATCACACTCAGAAGAACTCTCTCGAAGATGAAGCCTCCGAGTCCGAAGTCCGAACCCACATGCTCCACCACGCGGCGATATATAAAGTGCGCGCGGCCGCATCCGTCTCGGGAATCGCAAGGGGCACACGCATCACGACCCCCCGAAATCGCGCACATCCCCTTCTAGAAGCTTCCATACTCCACAACTTGCAGAGAGGGGGAAAAAGGAAAAAGAAGGGCGAAATGGAAGACGACTTTGACTTCCCGGCGGCCGGCGGCGACGGCGCGATGGGGGGCTTTGGCGGCGCGGACTACGGGGCCATGAGTGACCTCTACGGCCACGCCGCTGCGGGAGCCGGTGCCGGCGCGGGTGAGGAGGAGGAGGAGGGGAGCTACACCGCGGCGATGAAGGTCGGGGAGGAGAAGGAGATCGGGAAGGAGGGGCTGCGGAAGAAGCTGGTGAAGGAGGGCGAGGGGTGGGAGCGCCCCGACGCCGGCGACGAGGTCGAAGGTGCGTGCGGCTCGCCTCTCCGGTAGCATCAGCGAGCGGTGAGATCGGTTGGGGTTGTGCTGAATCGGATGTTGACTCGTGTTTTTTGGACGGATTCCGGTGGATCAGTGCACTATACGGGGACGCTCATGGATGGCACCAAGTTTGACTCCAGTCGGGACCGCGACGCCACATTCAAGTTCACCCTGGGGCAAGGTAACAGCAGACTTTAGCGATCTCCTCCTCTTCTCTCGAATTTGTGCCAAATTAAACCTTTCTTTGAAGCGACTGCTAGTATTAAGTCACGGCATTTTGTACTTTTGTTGCTTTTGAGCACAGTGGATTTAATATTTTACTCATTTGTAGGTTACCACTAGCAGGTAGGCAGTAGGCTTGCGGATAACCTGGCATTCTACTATTCTTGCCTTACAATGCTCAATGGGTGAGCCATTGCTTTATGTCTTGTTTCACAATTGGGCTCGGGTTATCTGCAGAGGGGAGTGTGTATATGCTCTGCTCAAAGCAAGGATTAATCCAGATTTAATTTGCCATCTTAGTACTACATAAGATTTCAGCAATTGACTTTGACACTTGAATCACCGAGACCATTGGATTTGTAACCGGAGGTTTTATGAGCGCGGGTTTATTTCACCCCTATATGAATGACTCTGTGTTTATACATAGATTAGTAGTAGCAAATCATGCTTTACATTGTTACTACAGTAATTGTTGAAATGTGGTTTCTTGTACGATTGGTCATTGGAGTATTTAGAGTCAAATAGTTTATTCTCTCCAGTCACAAAGAAAATGCTCTAGAATACATAGCTCAGATTTGATAGATCTTATTATTTAGCGATCATATTAGTTTCAAAGTAGAGATTATATGAGATTAGTTTTTTAGAGTAATAGCACTAGTTTAGATTATTTTCTTAGGATCCAAGTCAGTCATCCCTTTTGTTAAAAAAAAAAGTCAGTCATCCCTATAAAAGGGACGCCACGTATCCTTTATGAGTTATGCAAGCAATGGAGTTATTTGAGATATCAATCCTGTAGCTAGTGGCTCCAATTAAAGGCTAGGTGTTAGCCTCGACAACAGCTCGTTCTACCTGCATTAAGGCCGTATCTATCCTTAATTGTTGTATGCTTTGGGTCAAGGTTTATGTTTTGGCACTGCAAATATGTTTATTCCAAGAGAATTAATTATGCGCTCTGAATCTGTTTCTCTGGTGTAATTAAATTAATGTAATTTAAACATCGTTTGAAAAGCCAAATAATTGGCATGCTTGTCTTTAAATTACAAATCAATCACGGTAAACTCTCATTGAGAAACCAATGTTTTCCAAGTTAACCAATGCTGTTACTCTAATTACAGGCCAAGTCATAAAGGGATGGGATTTGGGCATCAAAACAATGAAGAAAGGCGAGAATGCTATTTTCACCATCCCACCAGAGCTTGCATATGGTGAGGATGGCTCCCCTCCAGTCATCCCTCCAAATGCAACGCTGCAGTTTGATGTTGAGCTTCTCTCATGGGCTAGTGTCAAGGACATTTGCAAGGACGGTGGCATTTTCAAGAAGATACTAGCTGAAGGCGAGAAGTGGGAGAACCCCAAAGACCGTGATGAGGTTTTTGGTACTGTACCATGTTATCTGCAGTTGTGCCATAATGCCTTTTCTGTGATCAAAGTTGTCAAGTTTTACTCTCTTTTTTTGTGCAGTTAAGTATGAGGCACGGCTTCAAGATGGAACTGTTGTATCGAAATCTGATGGAATGGAGTTCACCGTTAAAGATGGTATGATATTTGTTGTTTTATTTGCACTAATACTCTCACATTGATGGGGCAGTTTCTCACTCAGGAATATTCTCTTTTCAGGGCATTTCTGCCCTGCCATATCCAAGGCTATCAAGACTATGAAGAAGAACGAGAAGGTCCTCCTCACTGTCAACCCACAATGTGAGTTTGCAGAAATGTAGTTAAGAACGTTTTGATGCAGTTTGGCTGTAGAATCATCTCTGTTATGTGTTGTGTGGTGAACAGATGGCTTTGCTGAGCAAGGCAGGCCATCCTCCGGGGATGAAGTTGCAGTGCCGCCAAATGCAACATTGCACATTGATCTTGAATTGTTGTCCTGGAAGACAGTCACTGAGATTGGCAATGATAAGAAGATCCTGAAGAAGATCCTCCAGGATGGTGAAGGCTATGATCGTCCCAATGACTGTGCAACAGTCAGATGTATGAATTTTCTGTTTTGAAAGAATGCAATCTCGAGAATTAAAGTCGTGATAATGTTTTTTTATATAGGAGGTGCATGACGATGTTCTTACTTTGCAGTGAAGCTTATTGGGAAGCTGGAGGATGGTACTGTGTTTGTCAAGAAGGGCCATGATGGTGAGGAGCCATTTGAGTTCAAGACTGATGAGGAGCAAGTCATTGAAGGGCTTGACAAAGCAGTACTTAGCATGAAGAAAGGAGAAGTAGCCTTGGTGACTGTTCCCCCTGAGCATGCATTTGGGTCTGATGAAACAAAACAAGATCTTGCAGTGGTTCCTAATAACTCAACTGTTTATTACGAAATGGAGCTTGTGTCTTTTGATAAGGTAACTGAGCACTAATGTCAGAGTGTCTTTAACGATTATTGATTGTTTATGAAAATTTAAACCCAACCTTCTATTTTGTGCAGGAGAAAGAATCATGGGACCTGAAGAACAATGCTGAGAAGGTTGAAGCCGCTGCTAGGAAGAAAGATGAAGGGAATGCTTGGTTTAAGATGGGCAATTATGCCAGGGCTTCAAAAAGATATGGAAAGGTCAATATTTTAAACCCCTTGCTTAAAATAACCTTAGCATCTGCTTTGCATGAAATTAGTGCTAACACTTAAGTATATACTGCTTATATCAGGCTCTGAGTTTCATCGAGTACGACAGCTCCTTCAGTGAAGAAGAGAAGGAGCTGTCCAGACCACTTAAGGTGAGCTGCAAGCTCAACAATGCTGCATGCAAACTGAAACTTAAAGGCTACAAGGAAGCTAAGGAACTCTGTACCGAGGTATCATATACATGAAGTAAAACTCTTGTCAACTACGTGATTCTAATAAGTGATTGCCTGAGCTGAGTATTAATTATGGTGTTCAGGTCCTGGAACTTGACGACGCTAATGTGAAGGCTTTGTACAGAAGGGCACAAGCACACAGCCATCTTGTTGATCTTGACTTGGCAGAGTTGGATATCAAGAAAGCACTAGAAATAGATCCAGACAACAGGTAGTCCTTTTTGAAGGAATCTGATTAGAAATCTGGCGTATTACCAAATACTCTCTCTGTTTTTTTGTTTGACGCTTTTGATTTTTCGACACAACTTTGACCATTCATCTTATTAAAAAAAAAAATGAAAATTTCATTTATTTTGTTGTGATTTGTTTTATCATTAAAGGTATTTTAAGCATGACCTATATTTTTTCTTGTTTGCACTAAAGTTTTGAATAAGACGAATGGTTAAACACATGTCCAAAAGTCGAAGGCGTAAAAAAAAATCTGGAGGGAGTACCATCCTTTTCATTGGGATGTGAAATTTTCCTTGTGTTTATCAGGGATGTGCAGAAGGAGTACAGGCGGCTCAAGGAGAAAGTAAAGGATTACAACAAAAGGGAAGCTAAGTTCTACGGCAACATGATTTCCAAGCTAGGCAAGCTGGAACAAACAGAATCTGAAGTATGTTTCCTCCTCCGGCCACCATTTTGACTTCTTGCTCTTATGCAACAACTTGCATCTTTCTGTTGGTTCACGCTTGTTGCTGTTTCAAGGGCATTGGAAGTCGAGGACCAAGCAAGAAGCATGGGCTACGCCCATTGGCGCCGCTGCTTAGAAGGCTTTTCACAACCGATGGTAGCAAAGAGTCGATTCTGTGGCTTGTGCTGAGGCTATTGATCCCAGTGATGCTGGTGATTGCTGTTTGTGCGGCTTACTACATGCAAACCGGAGTTCCTGAGGTAGACTGCATTAACTGTTGACGAGCCTACGATTTACATGTCCGAGTTGCCAAGGGCCTGCCTGCTTGAATGCTTGTGTCCATTGCGCAACTGTTGCTTGTCGTGAATATGTAACGTGGTGAGTTTTTTTTATGGTATACTTGTCCTTTTACTGTGTTGTCCAAGAGAATAGCGCACGGAATAATATGCCCCTGATTCAGAAATGGAACACAACGAAATTCCATAGAAAACTACCTACCTGTAAATTTGTGAAGATGAATGAGGATCCGTATAGAAAATAAAATGCATGTAGATTGCTAGGGACTCAAATGGCATGAGCACGGTTAAACCTGAAGATCGTGTGCTAAACTACAGTTACAATCCGTGCAACAAAAATCCAACGGCCGCTTGTGAAGAACTCATTGCGACACCCCAAAAATTCAAAAAAAAAAAAAAAAAAAAGATTGCATCCAAATTCTAGTTACCTAATCCAAATTTGTCGTCCTTCTTAGTTGTCAACTATTAGGATTTATGTCAATTCAAGATCACGAACAACACCAATAGACACAATGTTTAATAACGCAGTTCGGCCTTCGCCTATATTTGTGGGGCTCTGGTTGTGTGCGCACCTCCCAAAACCATAATACCGCAACACAACAACTGACCAGATCACGACCACATACTGATCGCTAACCTCCTCTTGTCTATGCTACTATTATGAAGTCGTCGTCACGGTTACACCAGGGCTTCCTCCTTTTATATAGTGGAGGCCTGGCTAGAGTCCGACCGTAACTCTAAAACAACTCTGCCTATTACAACACAGAGTTCATATAACCTACTTGTACATATATTCGACACAAAATCTAGCAAACTCCACCTTAAAAAATATGATCTCTCCACCTTGAAGTCGTTCCAGCATCTTACGCGAACTCGTGCACCCGGACTCTTTGCTTCTTTCTTTTGCAGCCTACAGCAGACCGTCCGACGAGTCCTCGCAGGGCTACTTTGTCAGCCCTTGATCACCTGGACTTGGTAGATCCCTACCAACGATAGCCCAACGAACGATTCGAGCCTCATGCCCGAAGTGTCCGACACTACCGATCGAATCGCCGATCGCCGCCATGCTCCACCTTGCATCGATGAGGCGTTTTTTTACAGTGTACAAGTAGGTTACATAGACTCTGTCTTGTAATAGGTAGGGTTAGTTTAGAGTTACTTTGTCAGCCCGAAGTGTCCTCGCAGGGCTACTTTGTCAGCCCTTGATCACCTGGACTTGGTAGATCCCTACCAACGATAGCCCAACGAACGATTCGAGCCTCATGCCCGAAGTGTCCGACACTACCGATCGAATCGCCGATCGCCGCCATGCTCCACCTTGCATCGATGAGGCGTTTTTTTGCCGTGTACAAGTAGGTTACATAGACTGTCTTGTAATAGGCAGGGTTAGTTTAGAGTTACAGTAGAACTCTAGTCAGGCCTCCACTATATAAAGGGAGGCAACCCTGATGTAACCGTGACAACGACTTTATAATAATAGCATAGGCAAGAGGAGGTTAGCGGTCAGTAAGTGGTCGTGACCTAATCAGCCGATGTGCTGTGGTATTATTGTTTAGAGAGGAGCGCCCATAATCAGAGCCCTGCAGATGTAGGCGAAGACCGAACTGCGTTATAAAACATCGTGTCTTCTAATGTCGTTCGTGATCTTGCATTGGCGTAAATCCTAGCAACAACAATAAGAGAGGGAAATAAATATGAATAGTAAAATTAGAACCGATATAAATTAGAACGCCATCGGTGATGGCCCAATACTTTGAATGCCATTGTAGAAGCACTTCTATACCAACATTAAAACAACCTGCGTGTAACATTTACTAGTTTTCCTCTACTACTTTTTGACTATGCATGTCATTGATGAGCTACACAATAATGAGTTTGCCTATGCGTCCGCAGCCTTTTTGTATCTCTGGATCACTGCATGTTTTTTATGACTCTTTCCCCATTTTTTCTGGTGCTTAACCAAAACCGGTGATCTTTTGATGGTATCAAACAAATTTTATCTAATGCGTATCATTTTATATTCATTCCATCATGTACCTGCATGCCAGGAATCCGACGTATTTACGTCAGCCAAAAGGCCGACGTAAATAGCTCAAATGCTGACGTAAATGGCTATTTAACCAGACGTATACCCAATGACATAAATAGGTTTATTTTCGTCGACCTTGAGGCAGACGTAAATACAAGCCGTTGCCCTGGGTCGTCAACCAAGGTTCTTTCTTTACATCAGTCTCAGCGACGTAAATAGGTGTTACATTATTTTCGTCGGTTGTGCGCATAAGGCTGGTAATGTCAGCTTGTATTCCATTTATTTATGTTGGGGCAGGCTGATGTAAATAGACGTAAATACTGTTTGGTGTGGCGACTCATATTTTTCGTATTTACATCGGCCTGATCGGCGTAAATATTGGGTCATTGCTGGCTGGCAAAATAGCCATCAATTTTTAGCTTAATTCAAGCATCAACAATATAATTAGTTTTAACCCGATTTGAAACATCTCATTTCGCACAACCCAATTCAAACATCTAAAGCATCAACAATATAATCAGGTGAAGCTTAACCCAATAATCCAAACATCAACAATACACAAAATATAGTCCACAAAAAACATTTTGCATCACACCTCAAACCATGAACAAAATTCAAGCATCAATATCACACACACAAAAATATAGTCGTCCACACAAATGTCTAGATACATACACGAAAAGATGGCCCACAACATCAACTTGGAGTGGTATCATTGAACCGATGTCAGCTAGCAACACCGCCTCTCGATGCAAGGAAGTCTGCACCGGTTGACAGAGTCCTCGAAGAAGAACCACCTCCAACATTGGATTGGGAGGAGCCACCAAACCCTACATTACAATCTCATGTTAGAATTTTTAGATTAGAGCAAGATATATACACAAAAAGTCTAAACTTGATACGTACCGTGATAAGAGATTGCTAGGTAAATAAAGGTAGAGGTCGGAATGGAGAAAGATTTAATGTTGTTCCAAACTATTGTGTCATGTGTGCCTACAGATAACGTCGACAATTGTAAGTTTAAAAGAGCGATTTGCATGTATTAAGTTAAAGTTTGAAGAAATAAGCAATAATTGGATTATTTTCATGAATTTGAAACAAAAAAGAATTGATAACAAGAGACCTAGGGCGACGATAATTTTACAATTTGCATGAATATGAAGCAAAAATTAGCAATTTTTACTAATTTTGAGCAGAAATGAACAAGTTTCAATGATTACTTACTTGTAAAGCTGCTAGTTGTTTTGTCTGCCAAGTAACAAAGTGTTGTTGTTGTCTCAACTGCTCCTGTAGTTGAGCCTCACATGCATCTTGTTGCTTTAACTCCTCTTCCAAACGAGACTCACGGGCGTTCAACCCACTACCTTGTGAAGATTGTAATGATCTCACTGAATGTAAGACTGTGCAACTATCCAAAATACCATTAAACAAGAAAAATATTCCATGTTTCTTGCCACTTCCACTATTGTACAAAGCCACATAATCGACATCTCTTCTCCGGTCATAGTTAGGCCCATGAGCATCGGCTATCACTTGTCCGTAACAAGCCTGCGCAATATATATACATGCATAAGAATACGATAAAGAATTCACTTAAATTAGAAGAACAATTGTACTAACGAAGTTTTGTGTCACCTTGGTAATGCATGGCAGTTCTGTTTGTGTTAGATCAAAAGCAAAGTGACTTCTAATATAAACTTCGACCTCGGTTGGTTGAAACCCACTTTGACCTTCCTGTAAAACAACATAACATTTCTAAACTAAAATAATCAAATATCAAAAATGAAAACTATAAATATCCATATGTAATCGTAAGAAAATTACCATACGTCGATGTTCATCGGTTCCGTATCGCTAAGATATTCTTGGGCATGCCTCTTTATTATCTCTTTTCTTGTTTGAATTCTGAACAAAGTCAGGTGAAACACAATATTGACTAAGAACTTACTATGCTTGGGGCATTTGTTAAATCAAGACAATATAACTTATGTCGATCGGTACTGATCTTTTTGAAAATAGATTTTTGAAGCATCAAGCTTTTTACCCATATTTTGATGAAGCACGTTTTATAGTACAAAACGAGAATACTAGTTACGGTATTGTGCATTGTTTCAAAACGAGAATATACTCAATGTGTCATTGCAAACATGGTAGCCTTGGGTTTCTTCACCCACCAAAACTACTAGGATTTGTGCTGTTTTGATGTTATTTTGATTTGCATTCCATTTGTAATTATTAAGCTTACAGCCTTTGGTAAAATGATATTTTAAGGGGTTTGTATACATCCCATGACGTTGAGTACGTCCGGGATTTTCCCATCATTAAGAATAGAAGTTGTTAAAGCACGGTGTCACTTGCCTTGGCTGGTATTCTCTGACGAAGACCTCTAACACATGGAATAGCAACAATACCGTTCTCACCAAAAAACATTGATCCATGTTAGGCAAAATAATTGGTACATCACATACATGGCTGGAGTTCTATGCCGGAGGCCTCTTTCATGCTGCATTAATTCCACCAAAAATAGCAATCTTGTACATCGCATAACCCTGACTAGTGAAAAATGCACTACTCATCCTCACAGAAAATTAAAGAATGTTGATTCAAGTTACGCAAAATAATCTCCAACAAAAGTTGATCAAAATGAAACCTCTCACCTATTCCTACTCATTGCTAGAACAGGCTATCGAAATTATGGACATTTCCCAGCTCTCAGCAAACCCAGCAGAACTGAAGTACGTGTGCTAAGCTGCACTCTCATAATCAGTATTAGTATCAGGTCATCAGGTTCCTTCTCAGCTCGGATTGCTCGAACTTGCCCCCGTGGAATCTTGGAGGGGTTCTGCTGCAACCAGGAGAATCTCCTCAATCTGAAAGATCCTCTCCAGGGCCATGGCCATCCCCCCCTTGGATTGCAGCTTCTTCAGGGCCTCGACGAAGTCGCCCAGCTTCTCCGCCTTCTTCAGCATGGCGGCATCCTGCCGAATGGCGCTGCAAACCAAGCCGATGGAGCTCTCGACGCCGCGCGGGGTGAGGCGTCCTCCCGCGACGCCGCTCACCAGCTGCGCCACGTGCGCGTCCGTCCACCCCGCGGCGAAGCCGCCGCCGCGCAGCGCGCGCTCAAGTAGGAGCAGGCACTCCTCGCCGGCATGGCCGTCGAGGAGGCACCGCAGCAGCGCCTCGCCGGCGGCGGTGACCGCGGCGGCCGCGCCGTCGTCGTCGCCGCCGCCGCCGGTGCAGAGCGCGAGGAGGGCGGCGCAGGCCTCGTTGCGCACCACGGCGTCCTCGACGCCAAGAAGGCCCCGGAGCACCGCCGGCACGCCGGCGTCGGCGGCCCTCTTCCTGAACGCGTCGTGCTCCGACAGGATGGCGGTCACCGCGGCCACCATGGCCATGGTCGCCAGCGGGGACCCGATCTTCTTGGCCCGCCGCACCGTCTTCCTCAGCGCGTTCGGCAGATGCTCGTCGGCGGCGAGGATCTCCCGGTTGGGCCTGTGGAGCGACAGGTTGAGGATGATGGCCAGCCTCTCCTCCTCCAGCTCCCTGGACCATGACGCCTTCCACTTCTTGTGCAGGTGTATCAGCTTGGGGAGCAGCTCCTGGCAGTGGGCAAGGCAGGGCTGGGCGCCATTAGAGGTTCTTGACATTACCCTGATGCTGTGCAGAGCCTCCTGCTGCTGGACTGAATGCCTGGAGAGCTTCTCGAGGATCAGTGGCATCTCTTCCTCTGAAGGTGATGGTGCCTCATCAATGGCAGCTGAGGTTGGGACAGGAGGAGATGGAAGAGGGATCGAATGATCGCGGCACCATGCGGCGATGGTATCACGCATGAGGTGGTTAGGGGCTGTCAGCGAGGGCTCGTCGGCCCCTCGGGAGAACCAGTGATGCGAGAATTTGTCAATAGTCTGCAGGCAAAAAAATATGAATGAAGGTAGGAGTCGGAGTTAGTGACCGTGTCAATGAGACTGATCAGTGATTAGTGATTACTATTATAAAGAGAGAACTTAGCACAGCATATTGCACAAAAAAAAAAAATTGATGATGCAGCTTGAGAAAAACTAAATGAATTGTAGGTTTTTTATCATCTGAAAACATGTCTTATGTAATGAAATACTTGCCAGGCTGAGCATTGCAAAAAATTTGCAGATTCATTAGAATTAAACATGGCAGGTCCTTTTTGTTTATCACTTTTATCAGTGGTGACACTCCCTAGGAAACAAGTATACTTCACTGTTCGCTGGAAATGAAGTAAACTACCGCACAGTTTTACTTGAGTAGAGTAGAGAGAACAATTGCAGAGCACCATTTATAAGAATGACCAATGTTATGGGTACCGTTTTACTGCTTTCATTCAGTTATTCAGATGTGATCAAATCATACAAGGGGATACATCAGTAGCGTCTTGACCAGAATAATAGCATTGAAAAAAAATACAGTAAAATGTATTATACAAAAGGGAGTGTATAAACATGTATGGATAACTAGCTAACATGGTGGGGGAGGGGGAGAGAAAATTCTTCATCACCATAACTAAGGAGAGTAATGTCTGAAAAAATAACCAAGGAGAGTATCTCCAAGAGAGAGATTCAGTAATTACATCTCCAGACGGCAGGATAACAGGATCAGCAATAACATCTCTCCGGAACTGATCTTCCTGAAACCAATTAGTTAAGGAATCAGTTCCAGCTGAACAAGCAGAGTTACGGCAATTGGCTGATCAATTGAATGCAATAGAACCAGACGACGAAACCATCCGTGCAGAAGGAAAGATTCAGTACAAGCAGAGATTAACATGAAACAAACTGCGAATAGTGCCAGTACAAAGCAAAGCAGTTGATCTTTGTACAAACTTCTCCCATCAAGAAGCAACAAAGGATGAGGAAGACGAAGCAAAACTCTAGAAGGCCAAGAACTCAAAGAGAGGAGGCCATGGTGCTTACATCACTTCGAGGGCATCTGGACAAGAACATGCTGGGCGTCGCGGGGGCCTCGTTCTTGCTGAACGAGACATCCATGAGACCCTTCATCGCCTGCTCCATCTCACTGAATGCCTCGGCCTCGCCATTGCCGCCGGCGTCGGCACTCTGGATTCTCAACATGGCGCTCTTCATCGCTGCCGCGTAGGCGGACCTGCCCATGTAAGCCGCGCCATGCCCCTCGGGCGGCATGCGCTCTTGCTCGGTGCCCGCGTCCGACGGGTTCCTGAGCGCGGACGCCAGCGAGGCGGCGGCGGCGGCGGCGGCGCGCCTCTCGGCCGCCGGCGACGGAGGCGACGAGGAAGAAGGCTTCTTGGAGGCGTCAGGGCTCTTCTTGGTGGCCTTGCGGACGAGCTGCCTCAACGACGGCGAGGGGCAGGAGAGTCGCTTGGCGGCGTAGCTCCTCTCTATCTCCCTCTCGACGGCCCGGAGAAGCTTCTCCTCCTTGGACATCGCCGGCGGCGGGCCCGTCTGCCCGGTCGTCGTCGAGCTGGAGCTGATCGTCGGCGTCGCGGCCGCGTGGGCCAGACGGTCAAGCTCCCTCTGGAACATCGAGGGCAGCGACCCCGATGGCCCCGCGGAGGAGGAGCTGCCGGTGCCCGCCATTGCTTCCGTCGCCTCCTCTTGCAATGACGAGGAAGAGGTGGACTGGAGGAGGAGGAGGAGGAGGAGGAGGGTTGGGTTGCAATGGTGGGTGTCCGGGTTTTGGAGGGAAGAGGCAACGGTCGGGGGCTCACGCACGCACGCAGAACAGATAAATGAATTTACGTAAATAAATCTGGGGTTTAGTGGTGTTTATGACTATCAGTTTGAATCATGATTTTTTGCAGTACAACGGAAATGAGACATTATTTCTTTTGAAACAATAGGAAGAATAAGAAAGGTGTGTCCGTAAGAGAGCTCCTTCCAGTTCATTGGAGAAAAAGACATGGTTTTCGTTATATCTTTGTTTGATGCAATGGAAAATATGGTAAATCTTCTTTTTTAAAAAATCATTGGAGGAAAAGAGTTTGTGCAATATGATTTTTAACTGGGCAATAATTTTTAGAATTAATCATTAATCAGGGGACAATATAAGGAGGTGCATAAATCTATAAATTCCTTGTTGATTAGAAGAGAAGCAAACGCTTACATTTAGTAGCAACAAGATTTTGTTTATACATGTCTTTTTGAGCAAAAGAGTAGGATTCCCACCATTTCATTTAAAGAAAACAACTATACACCGTACAAGAGGTTGAGAGAGAGAGTGTGTGTGGGTGCGATTGGGGACAGGGAGAACAACTAAAAAGAGTTAGCCATTAGGGTCTAAGTTTGAGACTCGGCCCCACAAGGCGATCTCATCTAAGGCCTTCTGCACAACTTGCTGAGCGAAGAGGTTAACCTGTTAAAAGAGCCAACGGTTCATTTCTATCTAGATATTCCAAACAATGTATATGATGAGGCCGTTGATTTCCTGCTTGGTATGCTTCAACAGACCATTGGTTGCTAGATCCAACCAATACAAGAAGCTCGAGGAGGTGGGGCAAGCAACGATTAGGTGGTTGACATGTGAATGGTTTCTACCCAAACCTCGAACGCGAAGGGGCAGTGACCACATAGATGATTAAAGGCCCCGTGGCCCGTGGAATAGAAGGAGCAATGAACTTGGTAGAGCTAGCTCTTTCTGGCAAGCATATCTGATGTGTTGATTTTGCGGTGCCCTAGGGACCACATGAAAAAATGCAATAATTTTCAGCCTTAGCGTCCAAATAGCCAGTGCTAGGTAGCTAGGGATGCAAATAGCCAGTGCTAGGGATGCTACCAAGGAACTGGCCATGGTAGGCTGACGAGGAGTAGACACTTGAAGGCGTGAGGACCCAAGTGATATCATCATCTAAACTAGGGTCAAGGGAAATTGGGTGAATAAGCTGTCAAAGTCGGATATATTTTTGAAGTTGGGTGAGACTCACGGATTCAATCCATCGATTATTATGGAGTTGCGACATGACGATGCGATGCTTCATTCTGACAATTCTATAAAGGTTCGGTGCTAGGTGGCAAGGTGCAGAGCCGTCGAGGCAACGATTGTGCCAGAAGTCGGTTTTGGTGCCATTGTCGATCGAGATCTGTGTGGCCGCACAAAAGACTGTTATGTTTGTCTCATCACAAAGCACGAGGGTGTTTATTCATGTTTTATCGGCAGATTTCCATTCGTACTAGATCCAACAAAGACAAAGGGCTCGGCCGAATATAAGAAGGTCTAGGATGCCTAGGGTCCCCCACCGCTTGGACTAGCAAACTACATCCCAGTTGACTAGTGAGTGGCTACTCGGAGCATCATAAGTGTCCTTTCAAAGCAAGGACCACCTTATTTTGTTAATCTTCTTGACAACCCCATATTGGAAGTCGGAACACCATCAAGAAGTAAGTCGAGATTGTAGAAATGACCAATTTGAGAAGAGTTAACCGACCAACATTAGATATGAGGGATCCTTTCCAGGAAAGGAGCCTAGCATGTACTTTGTCAATGAGAGGAAGGAAATGGGATCGTTGAAACTTCCTTGTGTGGAGATATTTGCAAGGGCCATCACAAAGCCCAAGGAACGTTCAAAGGATTTAGTCGAGATCTACATTCTGACACCCGATGGGTAGACTACGCATTTGTTGAAGTTGGAACGCAAGCCAGATATTGAACCAAACGCCTCCAAAATGAACAAAATCGCCATGAGCGTGTCTCTGGAGGGGTTGATAAAAATGGCAGCATCAACAGTGTAAAGAGATCTGTCCGTTGAGAGGTTTCCATTGTGGGTTGGATTTAGAAGCCCGTCAACTGCAGTGAGTTGGAAAAGGCATTGAATTGGGTCAATGGATAGAATGAAGAGCATAAGGGAGATGAGGTCACCTTTTTTATTCGTTCGACATGCCAGATTTTTTCCCCTCTGACCCCATTCAGCAGGACGGAGGAGGAGGCCAAGCCAAATAAGATGGAAATCCAATTTCTCCACCTCTAGCCGAAACCTAGACGTCCAAGAGTTCCAGTAGGTAGCTTCAGTGCACCAAGTCAAAGGCCCCGGTGAAGTCCAGCTTCAGGAAGAGGTCAGGAATTTTGCGCTTATGAAGATCGTGAAGAACATTTTGGGCGTAGAGGAAGTTTTCTTGAATTGAATTGCACCTTTTTTATGAACACATTCTAAACTACAGAGAATATGTGGTCCAGATGTGGGGCTAGCCTGTTTGCAAGAAGCTTAGTGATTAGTTTATTGAAGCTACGGATGAGGCTAATTGGGTGGTAATCAGAACCGCCGATAACCTGTCTTTTTTTTTTTGCAGAGGCACTTTGTTCACCGCATTGCGAAAGTTGAAATGGGGGCCCACTTGGTTGTGAAAGAGGGCGAAAGCACAAGCCAGGTCAACCTTTATAATGTCCCAGCGGGATTCAAATAAGAGCTCAGTGAAGCAGTCAGGACCTGGCGCTTTGCTTGGGCATGGAAAAGACCATTTGCTTGATTTCCTCTTGTTTAAAAGGGGCTTCAAGGTTCGACGGGTCCTGAGGCACACAACCTAACCCATCTCAAGAAAATGGGTAGACCTGATTAAAGGACTGGCCGAGGTGCACTTGGAAGAAGTGGTTGCATTCATTATGTTTGTCGTGATGGGAGGTCGCCATTCAAGTTGAGGATTCAAGGGAGTGAATGAAGTATTTACGTTGTTTGGAGCTGGCCCAAAGATGATTTTTTTTTTTGTTGGCATCCCCTTATTTGATCCACTGAATGTTTGCCGAATGCAAGCCTTTTCTAAGACCCCCAGGCCAAGACATCTAGGGTCTGTTTGGTACGTAACTCTCATTGGCCATGCCAATGAATGGTCATAACCAATTGAGGGCATAACCTTATGTTGGTAAAATTTGTGTCGTTTGGTTTATTGTCAATTGAGGGTAGTCAAATGTTGGTAAAATCGGTGATATGTTTGGTTGATTGCCAAATAATAATGTGACAATTGTTCTTATGGTCAAATGAAAATAATATAAACTTAAATTTTAATAAATTTAAAAATATGTAAATGAAATTGATTTTAATATTCGAAATAGGACATAAAAATGAAAACCATTCCAAAAAGCAAAAAAAAAATGAATAAAGATGCAAAATATACCTTATAAATTGTAAAAATAAAAACTATAAAAATGGGTTGGTTAGGATTTTACATGAATTACAAAATTTGTTTCACATAATTTGGATACTATACAAAATAGATATGAAAATTAAAAGATAAAATTAACTAAATGAACTGCATGACTAGCTACTAGCTAGCACTGTTGCTGCTCTCTGCGGTGAGTGCAAGCGATTGTTTTGGCGAGATGGCGAGGGATTCGCTCGCCATTGTTTTGGCGCAAAGTGTAGTCTGCAAAATTTGACATGGCTAGTTTTTTCATTGGCATGCCATTTGTTGGCTAGAAACCAAACGATAGTCAAATCATCTTGGCGAGCCAAAATTTGGCATGGCAAACGAGGGATACGAACCAAACACGCCCCTAGCCTTTAGAAGCTGGCGAAGCTCTAGTTCTTGCAGGGAGTGCGGAGTTCCTAGATGTGGTATAGAAGATGGATTAAGGTGTTGGCCACGTTCATCTGTTCTTGGGCGTTGTCGATCCAAATTTTTGCCCACGAGGAGAGTGCTTTTGTAGTGTGAGACAACTTGATATGGATAACGCGGAAAGCGTTGCGTGGGGAGATCGGTGGCCCAAGCTTCCTGGACCGTCTGTAGGAAACATTCTACCATAGGCTAGTAATTTTCAAATCAGAAGAACCGGGCAGGATGGTGTGGGGCAGTGGCGGAGCCAGGACTTTCGAAGAGCCTGAGCACGATCTAAACTAACCCGTGGACTACTAAAAAATGCTACCACATCATATATATAACACAAGCAAATTTGAGGCACATAATAGTAAATTTTCACTCAAATCATTGTCTAACAATATTTCATATAAATAAAATGAGAAAAACATGATAAATACCTAGCTTGTCTTGGTGGCGCTGCCGATGAAGGAGGGCGGGGGATCAAATATCTCCTCATTTCTGCAAAACAGCAAGAGCAAGACTACAAATCAATTAATCAACCCTAATTCCCTAAATCCGTTCAAATTAGGGGAGCACCGGAGCAAGACTCAAGAAGACAACCACACAGAGTCACTACCTAGAGAGAGAGAGGCGTCGCCCGCGTCAGCCGGCGTCGCGCCGCGCCACCACAACAGAGAGAGTCGAGAGAGGCGAGGGCGAGGCGGCCGGGCCCGGGCGAGTCGGGCGGCCACCTCCACCCGGCGAGGCGAGGGCCGAGGGGCGAGCCGAGCCATGAGGCCATCAGGCGGAGGCGCCGGCACCGGGCGTGATGCGAGAGGCCGAGGCGGAGGCGGGTGGCAGGCGCCACGCGGCGGAGGCGCGAGGCCGTGAGGCGGGCCAGCCACGGCAGAGAGGGCGAGCCGAGCCGGTGAGGCCGGGCGGAGGCGGCGGGCGGCGGCAAGGGGCGGAGGCGGGCAGGCGGGCGGAGACCGTGAGGCGGCCAAGGCGTCGGCGTGAGGCCGTGAGGGCAAGGGCGCCGAGGCCGTGAGGGCCGTGGGGGCCGGAGCTCGGCGCCGAGGCCTCTGAGGCCGTGAGGGGGGCCGGGCGTGGGGGTGGGCCGAGTCACAGTGGGCCTTTGCCCTTTTGGCCCAGCTACAAAGGCCAACTCTACTCAATTCAGCTCTATATATCAAGGCACTAGTAAGAGCTATTTGGGCCGGGAGCCTGGGCCCGGGCCCAGGGTGGCCGGGCCTTGGCTCCGCCCCTGGTGTGGGGAGTCTCCGAGAAGCATCAAGGGTGAATCAATCAAAAGAAGTACAAAGCCGAAGGGGATTATCGGTGTCTCGCCACGTGGCTCGCTCCCGCCCGGGCTTCGCTCGGCTCGCCTCAGCGTCGC
This sequence comes from Raddia guianensis, assembly GCA_036346415.1. Taxonomy (NCBI): domain Eukaryota; kingdom Viridiplantae; phylum Streptophyta; class Magnoliopsida; order Poales; family Poaceae; genus Raddia; species Raddia guianensis. Next base: position 33,227,624 of record CM070535.1, read on the forward strand.
TCAGTCGCGACCCCACACGCTGCTCGCTTGCCGGCTCGCTCGCCACGTGCCTCGCTCCTATACTAATAGATAAGGCCACCGGCTAATAATTAGAAGGGGTTAGGTAAAATAGGTATTCTATAGGGACCCGATTTTTAGGTCAAGTCATGTTGTGTATTTACCTGTTCAAGTCCCTGGATCAGTAGCTTGAACACACAGACATACAGTTTTGGATCACAACCAAATTAAGGCGCATAAAACTAGAATTATTAAATACTTGCCAACATGGCATAATTATAATAAGTCTTTGAGCACCACAACCCTTACATCAAGAAAACCGCGGAAGTCTTATTATAATATTCACATAGAAACCACAGGAAAATGAGTGACGTCCCACAACCACAAGCACACTGGAGGCGTAGCGCTTAGATAGCTAAAACTCATCGTCTTGAATTCCAGCCGCAAATCCATCGTCTTCATAGTACTCTTCCTCCGGATACTCCTTCGATGGTCCAACACCTACTCGTTGAAATGAGCATCCCGCATGAAAGGCGGGAGTGAGTACGCGAATACTCAACAAGCAAGGCTGACTAAATGCAACTAAGGATCCAAAGGAATGGGTTTACAGGTCATTTTTGCATAAAGCCAGCTTTTCAAAGGTCTTTCCTATATTTTGAAATATGAGGAAAAATGTGATTAAAACAAATATTTTGTTTTCAATTTCTTTTCTTTCCTTCGGCCGTAGCTGAAATTTTCCAAGTGTCTAGATCATGGTTCCCCGCCATGAACCTATACCCTCATCACTCACAGCTCCCCACTGTGAGGAGAGTAAATCAAATCTCTTTTGAAAAACATTTTGAAAATCTGAAAATCGAAACGAACACTACCAAAGAGGCAGCTCCCCGTCGTCCGCCCTTGACCATGGGCATGGCTGTCATGACAGTTTTACACTCTGCAAAGGTTGCACGCTTTACCCACGAGACAGGATTTCCCGGGCCAAAGGGTCTTCCTGACAAGGCCTTTGGCAGTCTTCCTTCTAATCCGGTAACCCCGCTCCCAACAGAACAATAGTGGGTACCATTGGCCTCGGCTTAGTACCACACTGGATTGGCTGCGGGTTGCACCATTGGCCTCAGCATAGTCCAACCCAAGACCATTGCCCTCAGCATAGTCCCACCGGATGGGCACCGAACTAGGACTCCAAAAGCTACTAAGCCAGGGCCTGCCCACACAGGCACTCATGGTCGCACTGTAGTACTTAGCTCGACTACCACAAGGAATAGGTCCTTAGCGATCGGGTTGGGTCCAACACTTGACCCAATCTCATGCAACATTGACCGCAGCATAATACACACCTCCTTGCATCCGGCCACCCCAATCAGATTTGGCTAAAACACTTTTTTACCCTCGATAGCTCCCCACTATCATCTACACCCATTTAAAAAGGCGACAGGTTCAACTGTCTTTTCAAAACCGGCATAACAATTTAAACAAGTGCAGATAGGCAAATTGCAGTTCTAAGCAGTTCTAATGAGAGAAAAACCTAATTTCAATGGAGATTAAGTAAGCCTAGATATTAATCCTATGGCAGCAAGGAATGTTGAAGTATGAACTAAATAATTATTTGGGATTAGCCACTCTAGTTAGATAGCCAATTTTATTGTTAACATACATGCATAATTCAGAAAAACATCTAGAAAGGCATTATAAAATAGTAGGTAGCAAGGTTTAGCACTTGCCTTGATGGGTACAATTCTCACAATCACTGGCAGCGTCCTTAAATTGTCCCAAATACCCCGATCCTATCGAACGACAAAGAGGTAGGACAAATTCAACAAAGCGCAAAAGCCAAAAATAGATGAATGAAATGCATATGAAATATTTACAGCAGGTTGTTTCTATTCAAAAGAAATTTTTAAGATTGGTTTCACAATTTTTAATTTTTGTTTTATTTATAAAAATTGTTACAGCGATTAATAAAGAATAAATTCTCCTGAAATTAATTTTTAACAAAACAGTGCCAACATTTTATGACAAATACTATGCATTTTTACAAACCTATAAAAATTAGTTTCACAATTTTCCAAGCTATAGAAGATTTTTAAACAATTAAATGAACTTACCTATTTTTTGCAAAATACCAAAATACGAAATTAAAAAAAAAGGGCCGCCTCGTGGGCCTTTGGCCGTGCCCAAAGGCTAAAAAGGGGGGCGCTGGCTTCCCTCTCCCTCCCGATAGAGAAACAGAGGAGGGGGAGGGTGCCGCGGCAGCCGGCGGAAGCGACGGCTCTGGCGATGGCAGCGGCTAGAGGCGGAGCGGTGGAGCAAGGAGGCGGTGCGGGGATCGGCAGGGGCGATGGCGCGGCGCGGCATGCGGCGGCGGAGCACGGCGACGGTGGCGGTCAAAGTGAGGAGGTGGGGATCTTCGTGGGGGTGAGGGAAGGCTCATGGCGGCGGCGGCATGGCCGGGGAGGCAGTGGCGCGGCGACGTGGCAAAGGGGCAGCGGCGGCGGAGGAGGAGGCCGTGGCGGTGCTCCGGCGATGGCGGCAGCTCGGGGCCAGCCTGGGCTACATCCACAGAGGCAGAGGAAGGGTAGGAGCTCACCGGAGACGATCGATTTGGAGTACAGCAGAGCAGTTTTGGGTGTAGCAATGGAGCTCGGTTTGGGGGTTTTTACAGGGCATTTGGTGACGAATTGCTTGGCAAAATGGCTCAAATTGATGGCTTAGCAATTGAATAAGCCAAAATGGAGTGATGGGCAGAAGTTTTGGCCATTAAAACATCAGTTGCAAGCTCTTGATCTCCTTCTTCATGGTGCCTTCAATGGGGAATCCAAGGTGGCTGCGAAATTCCTTAAATTTTCAGAGGTGAAACTAAAGAGGAAAGGGTGGGAGACGATGACAAGGGGGCCCCACCACTTTACCAATTATTTTCAAATTTTTCCGTTGATTGAAAAGGCTAAAAAGGGCTCCAAAAGTAATTTTAGATTTTTCTGGAATTATCTTGTCACATAAAATAATTTATTATTTAATTATATTTATTTTAAAACAAAATTTTCATTTTTACCAAATTTTTAGATCACAAGAACAATTTTAGGATATTTTAGCAATTTCTAGTTACTAGAAAAGGATTTTATTAATTTTTAAAGTAACATACTTATTTTTGGGTTTTTAATTGGAAAAAGTCTTTATTACACCCCTGAACTATAGTGCTTCGCTTACTTAACCCCCTGAACTACAAAATCAGATATTTTAACCCGTAAAACCAAAAAAAAAGGTCCAAAGAACCCCCTCGTAGGTGGTTTTGAGGGTGGTTTCACACACGTGGCAATTGACGTGTAGCCCAATTACAAATAAACAAAAATAAAAGAGTGGGACCCTGTCGTAAGTTACTATCCTCCAACTTCCTCTCCTCTCCTCTCCTTCTCTCCCCTCTCTCCTCTATCTGCCTCTCCTCTCACTGGCAGCACTGGACTGAGGTGGCGGGCAGGCAGGTTGCGTGGGAGGCGGCGGCGAAGCGAGGTGGGAAAGCGGCGGCGAGGTGGGAAGGCCGCGGCCGGCGCAAGTTGCGCGGGCGGGGGAGGAAGAGGATGCTGGAGGTCATGGCCGGCTCGGGTTGCACAGGTCGTGAACGCCTCCTCTAGATCCTGGGCCACCACTGCCGATGAGCCATCACCATGGACGCCGGCAGCTAGATTTGTCTCAGCCGGAACTCCGTGTGCCCTGATGCTTGAGAGGAGATGGCGACAGCTTTGGGAGGAGGCGGCGGCAGCGCTGGGGAAGAGGTGGAGCCGGCGCCTACGTTGGGGAGGAGGTGGCGGCGACTATGCGAGGAGGCGGCGGTGGATGTGGGAGGAGGCAGCAGCGGCGCTTGGGAGGAGGTAGAGCTGGCGTCGATGTTGGGAGGAGGTGGTGGCGGCGGCTGTGGGACGAGGCAGTGGCTGGGAGGAGACTGAGAGGGGCAGTGAAAGGGTGAAAAAGTGAAGCATATAGCCATGTGGGTCCGTATGATGACACGTATGATTATACAGTGAAGTATATACCCATGTGGATGCCACCTATGCGAAACCACCCTCAAAACCACCTCCAGGAGGTTATTTGCACCATTTCTTTGGTTTTGTGGGCTAGAATACCTGGTTTTGTAGTTCAGAGGGTTAAGTAAACGAAGCACTATAGTTCAGGGTGTAATATAGACTTTTCCTTTTTAATTTATAAATTAATTCTTTAAGAAATGCTCATGCATGAGTTTTTAGTTTTGGAAAAATGAGGATGTTACATATTCAGTAAAATTATGACACACTAGAGACTCGATAAATAAAAGTGGCTTTGTGATTGGGAGGACAACGAGACGAACATAAGTACCCAATTTTAGTCCTATCAATTTACTTAGATTGAGCCAGCAGTTGTGAAGATACTAAAGTGTTTTAACTTCGGAGCTCGAAAGATCCACTACTACCGACTATCTGCTAAAAACTCCAGATAGTTATGGTCATCCCCGGTTGGGCTTTATTGATCTAACCCGGACGTGGCGGAATACAACCATATAGGCAGGGCTGTCACCACCTGACTACCTACGACATAACTCATGGGGCCTAGGTGCAAATGAGTCAGTACTAACACCAGACACCTCATCTACGATTAATACCAATAACTTCCTTCGAGAACCTCAACGAAACACCCAGACATAGATAGCTAAGCTAGCTAAGTCCAAACTCAACTCCCGCGAACTTAAGCAGGACTCTCTTAACTCCACACCCATAAAGTAATGCGGAAATTAAATGCTCAACTAAAATAAATAAATAAGACTTGTATTATTAATACGGGAAAGTAAAGATAAAAGAGCTTCACCAAACTCCCGAGGACTCCTCCGGAACTCCGAGGTAAGGCTCGACTTGACTCTAATTCGCAAGAACTAGCCCAATTACTTATGATACAATGAGCTCTTCAAATGGTGGTGTGTGTTACAAATGTGAGTGTGGGGTCTATTTATAGTGTCCTGGGACTAATCTCCTCTTAACACATGTAAGGACACGTGGTGGCTTGGCAAGAGAAGAACTAGCACCAAGAAGCCGAAGGGAGGAGGTCGGCTGGCCTAGCTGCGCCGATCGGCTGGGGAGAGCATTCGGCCTGGGGAGGGCATCCGGCCTGAGATGGCTACTTCATGACCCTTCATTTGCTCAGGATCCCCTTTGGATGGCTTGGATCTTTTCCCTAATGCTGGTTGCATGCATCCTAGGCTGTTGGAAGTTATCTTGCATGCTAAGTTGTGTAAGATCAAGCCTCCCATGGGCTGAATGATTTTGGTAATTGATGGCAACTAGGCCGTACAGCTGGAACGCCAAGGATAAGGACTTTTGTTTTTATAGTTCTTCTGATCTCCTTGTGTGCGTCTTTGGCTCGACTACATCTCTCTGGTTGCAGGGTCCCACTGAGCACAGGTCCAGAAACATCAGCCGTGGGTTTCATGGGCTTCCGAGAGTGCCAGGTGTTAGTCTTGAGAGAACCAACTAGAGCGAGGCCATCTGTCTAGGTTCGAGAGAGTTCGGGGGAGCAACAGTTGTAGGGGTTTCGTAGCCGCTAAGTCTTCAAAGCCAGATATTTCGATCCGGTGCGAAAAATTCCCGCCTAAGTCATCCAAGTGTTCCCGCCGAGTCCACAAAGCGACAAAGTCCAAAAACCGAAGCCCTAGACGAAGCCGAGAGAAAGAGAGAAAGGAGAGAGGCTTCCGAATGTGCCGGAGAGTGGTTTCTATAGAATTTAGGGTCTATCCATTTAGAAATAGGTGGTGAAACTTAGTTAGTTGGATAGCCCTTTCTCTTAGCTTTTCGGAATGCCCAAGATCAACGAAAACGGAGTTCGGGAGCGAAAGATATGAATTTTTTCAGTGTGTGTCTAAAACTCCGTCGGAACATCCGACCGGGATGCTCCTGGATCAGGTCGGAACTTCCGACCCACGTCGGAACATCCGACGCGGAGGGATGTGCTGCGCGTTTTTTTTTCTCGCGTGGGGTATAATTAGAAGATTGGGGGCACGGGATAAGGTGTGAGAGCCTCATCTAGCAGCCACCCCTTGCCTTAGCCACCCAAGAGATCTCCCATGGTTCCCATCTAGATCTAGGGTTTCCATGCCATTTGAGAGGGATTGAGAGAGGGATTGAGAGGGAGAAGAAGAGAGGAAGAGGAAGAAGAAGAAGGTGCCCCCTACCTCCTCTCATCCATCCCCAAGTTTTGCCCTTTCTCCCATGGTTCCCATCTCCACCTAGGGTTCCATGTGCTTGAGAGATTGAAGAGAGAGTGAGGAAGAAGAAGGTGCCTTCTACCTCCACTCATCCATCTCCAAGGTTTGCCCCCAACTCCCATGGTGTTCTTGCCCTAGTTTCCATGGTGGGAGAGGAGGTGAAGTGGTGAGAGACGATCTCCGACCTTGTGCTCTTGAGACCTCGCCGCCGGAGAGATTGTCGTCACGCCAAGAGCTTCATCGATCGAACGACTACATCAACCGTGCCGCAAGCCGCGAGTCCGCCGTGTGTCGGCGGCCATCTCCGTGTGTCGGGGGTGCCAAGGTGTCCGTGTGTCGGAGCCAAATCCTCCATGTGTTGGGGGTACCTCATGTGTTGAGGTGAAACCCACCGTGTGTCGGTGGTCGGTGCCGTGTGTCGGTGCCGGGGGTGGGTGTGAGGCTCTCGCCAGAGAGAACTCGCCTCAGTGAAGGTCTGAGCTCGCCTACCATGTGTTGGTGAAGAGCTACATGAGTGGATTGAGGGCTAGGGACGAGAGAGTCCCGACTTCTCTGTGTGAGAAGTTTCCTCAACGGAGACGTAGGTGCTCATGTGTTGAGCACCGAACTTCGGTAAACAATTCGGTTTGCGTCTCCTCATCTCACTTGTTTAATTACGCATATTGTTTTGATCGCTTGCATGTGAGTGCCATCGAGCCTCCTGGTAGTCGCTTGAGTTCTATTGTGATCGCTTCCGCATCTAGACATTAGGGATTAATCGATAGCTTGGGTAATCACCGGACTAAGCAATCACTCAAACAAGTTTAAAATTTGAATTAGGAGTCCGATTCACCCCCCCTCTCGGCCTAGGATCCTTACAAGTTGCCATGTCATCCCATGGATGTAACCGTCGTTGAATGGATGGCATAGATCAACCCTATGATATCCCTCGGATTATAGACAAATTGCAACGCATTTAGCTGACTGTGGAGCCGGACGGTTTGGTGGGGACGACCGGCCTAGCCAGGTTCATCGGGCCCACATTTGTCCTATTTTGGCCCATTTTCTATGTATATCCCTGTAAATGTAGAACTCACCAAAGCTTGTGGAAATTATTACTTTAAAGCTAATCTAATTCTTGAAATGATGATTATATTCACTTTACCGGAATGTTGTCATATGAAATTAGACTTTAGAGACCACCAACACAACCGCAGAGCACTCCAAATTAAGCCCTTCCATATTGAGCAGTGAGGATTGGGGCACTCCAGCACTGAGGCAACCAGGCGCAGGCAACCACGGGCTTCAGTTTGGATGGTGAGTCCAATGGCGAGTCGTCGTCACTCTAGTTGGCACCTGCGACATCAACACAAGAATCCGCACAAGGCGAGCATCGAGGCCGGGGAGACATAGCACGGATCAGGGCAAAAGAGGAGGCCAGTGCCTTGTCACTCACCGGTCACCATTGACGAGGGCACTAGCCTCAAAATGCCGCCACCAGGGTGCGCCGGGAGGGTATGGTCTGACTCCCTAGTTGACCTAGAGAGCTAGAAGCAACTCGTGGGAGGTGAGGAAGGCAAGGCAGAGGGTGGCGCCATGAAACTCCAGTATTGTGTAGAGACCTCAGTCGGGGATGCGCGCTGATGGCATCAACACTCTACACCAATAACACGTGTGGAGTGTCGTGGGCCCTTGGAATGGCAGTTGAGTCTTAAGATGGAGCGTCGCGTAGACCAGAACTAGAGGGAGACCGATCGGCCCCGACTCTTGGGAGCCATGGAAACATCGTCGTCATTGTCGGAGTCCTGGAGACTGTAGGGCATCGATAGCGGCGATGGGGCAGGGTGGACTTCTTAGACTTTTGTCGTCGCAGGGACCTTCACCATGAATAAATCTGTTTCCCAGTACAGCTTGGAGATTGGAACATAGGGACCTGGCCTGGCCCTCTAGAGTGGTTTCTAGGGCAGCAACTTCATCGGTGTCAGAGGGGGCTCCAATGGCTAGATAATAGATCTTGGGGATGACCTTTGGCCTTGTCGTCCAAGCCTAGCAGTTGAGGGTTGTTGTTTCCTCACGATAGCGAGTGCTCACATCAAGACATTGGAGGGCGCACATGCTGCCAAGGATGATCTCCACTGCCCACTCCATCTAGGAAAGCCAGGGAAGTTCTCCAAGCTTTGCTGCCAAGGATGCTCTCCACTGCTCACTTCGTCCAAGCAAGCAGGGGAAGTTCTCCAAGCAAAGCCTGACCCTGGTCAATAGTATGACAAAGACATTGGCCGAGCACGGAAGCCTAGGCAGGAGCTCGATGTCGATGTTGCCAAAACAAAGCCCACCTTGGAGATGGCCCAATAAAAGAAGGAGGCCGCATGAAAATGGACGAGGAAGTATTCGGTAAAGTGCTTCATGATGAACGCCTTCTCCCAGGATGCACCGAAGGCGTTGATGATTGCCAGGTGCACATCGCTGATGGTCTCCATTGAGGTTGGCTGTTCGCAGCTATGGAGGATGGAAATGGCGTATTGGGATTAGAGAATCTTGAAGTTGTCAATCATATCGGGCGAGGTGATGAGGAGGCTAAAGGTTTTGCATAGATGGACATTTGGATCACCAACGCGGGAGCACTTCGAAGGAGGAGGAGCGCGAGGCCTACCCACTAAGGTGGGTGACGGGGTGGGTGGCTGGATGCGACGACAGGAGTGGTGGATGGACTTGCACTTGAAGGAGCTAAGACCACTACAATGACAAGACAAGCGCCGAAACGGGTCTCTACAGGATGCAATGCGATGATCCGAGGCTAGACATTGGGAGCAGCAACAGCGATCGGTAGGTGGATGGCTTGAAGACTACTGGAGGCGTGCTTGGGAGGAGACCAGGTGGGCTGCTGTTGGCGGACTCTAAAGTCTAATATCATACGCCAACATTCCGGTAAAATGGGTCTAATCATCATTTCATGCATTAGACTAATTTTAAACTAATAATTTCCACAAGCCACCATGTGTCCCTGCACGTGTCAAGAGGAGATTAGTCCTGGGACACTGTAAATAGAACCCCACACTCACCTTTGTAACACACACCACCACTTGAAGAGCTCATTGTATCACAAGTAGAGTAGGCTAGTTCTTGGAAGGTAGAATCGAGTCGAGCTTTGCCTCGAAGTTCCGGAGTAGTCCTCGGGAATTCGGTAAAGCTCTTGTATCTTTACTGTCGGTGTTCTAAACCAGACAGATTTGTCTCATGGGGAGATTTGTGGTTCGGTTAGGGGTAATTTTCGCCGCTCTCTCGCCTCCAACTCACGTTCGCAGGTAGACACCAGATTTACCCAGGTTCGGACCCCCTATGCAGGTAATAGTCCTACTCCTGCGAGGGTGGTATTTTCTAGAGTCTAAAACGCTCCCTCTTGAGAGCTGGTACAACAGTGTGCGTGTGCAGAAAAACTTGGAACTCCCCCCTTCTCCCTCCGCCCCAACTCCCTTTTATACTGAAAGGGGCGGACAGTCGGTCAGGGGAAGAGAGAGAGAGAGAGAGAGAGAGAGAGAGAGACATTCCATCGGTGAGACTCTGGTCATGGCTCCCCCCTACTCGCTCCTGCTGACGTCAATATCTTTAATAGCTTCCTCCGATCGCCGGGCCGGACGGGACATGGGAGAGCCTGACACAGGCGCCGCTTTGCTCTACCATCACACAGTGAGGGAATGACCGCTACAGTGTGCCGGACAGGGCTGCAGCGCAGGCAATCATCTCTCTCGGTCTCACACGCCTAGATCCTTGAATTTAATGCCGCTGATACGTTGAACATTGAGGAGGCCTTAACCGGGAAGCTTCCTCCTCCTTTCGCGCGGACGCCCGCTGAGTGGGGCAGGTGCCCGCCTACTCAGCGAGGAGCCACGCTTCCTGCTCTTCCTCAGCGTGGGGTCTGGTTGCCCGCTCTACGTCAAGCTACCACGCGTCCTGCTCTTCCTCGACGTGGGGGTCTGGTCGCCCGCTCTACACCGAGCTGCCACGCGTCCTGCTCTGGCTCGGCATGGGGTCTGGTCGCCCGCTCTACGCCGAGCAGCCACGCGTCCTGCTCTTCCTTGGCATGGGGGTCTGGTCGCCCTCTCTACGCCAAGCTGCCACACATCCTGCTCTGGCTCGGTGTGGGGGTATGGTCGCCCGCTCTACGCAGAGCTGCCACGCGTCCTGCTCTTCCTTGGCGTGGGTACCTCGGTACGCAGTGCACCGACATTTACTTTCCTGTATATTTATATTTATAATACAAGTCTTATTTACTTACTTTAGCTAAGCATTTACTTTCTGCATTACTTTGTGATTGTGGAATTAAGAGATAAAGATACCCCTGCTTAACTTTGTGGGAACTAGGTTCGGACTTAGCTAGATTTGCTATTTAAGTCTAGGTGCTTCCTTGAGATTCCCGAAGGAAGTTATTGGTATTAATCATAGACGAGGTGTCTAGGGTTAGTGCTGACTCATTTACACCTAGGCCCCATCGATTGTGTGGTAGGTAGTTAGGTGGTGATAGCCCTGCCTATCCGGTTGTATTCCACCACGTCCTGGTTAGATCAGTAGAGCTCAATCGGGGATGATCATAACTATCCGGAGTTCTTACCTGATAGCGGGTAGTAGTGTATCTTCCAGGCTTTGAAGTGAACTTAAACATTTTGATATCTTTGTAATTGCAAACTCATGCTAAATGAGTTGTTAGGATTAAAAACTAGGAACTTATACTCGTCCCGTTGTATTATCGATTACTAAGCCACTCTTATTTATCGAGTTTCTGGTGCGTGTCATATTCTTTCCTGAATATTTATTTTACCTAACCCTGCTAATTATTAGTTGATGGCCTTACCTATTATACGAGAGCTATTCTCATTTACTGATATATTTTATTCCACTTCGCTGAGGAAATACGATACCCTGTAATACTCCTGGGTGAAAATGTTACAAGGTGTTTCGTGCATTTGCGGAATTTTGACAATATAGTTTTTAAGCATAAGAAACATTAACAGTTGCCATCCTTGTGGCGTGGAGTGAATGCATATAGGCGTGGAACAGTCCTCTACGTTGGTGTGGCAAGGGCGCAACTCAGTCGTCGGAATCAGGGGTGGAGTGAAGGCGCTAGAGGAAGCAGGAAGGGAGGTCTGCGCGGGGCGGGAGGTAGGGCGAGAAATACGACATGGACAGGAGGGGGATCAAGGGCCTCAACTATGGGATTAGACCAAGCATTGAATTAGGGTTGCTTGCAAGACGCGTCGGCAACCAGATCTGGCGATCCCATGTTAACTTCAAGGGCTGGAGATCTTGAGGATCTTTACGGACTGACTAGCCATAGGTCGCCAAATCGGGGCCCACATGGCAGCTTCAAGCTGGGTTGCATGGGTGGGGTTTGCCATGCCGGTGACAACATTGGGTGGACCGAACAATCGGCTCATAGGCCAAGATACAGAGTCTGGTAGCTTAAAATTCATACAAACTACTAAAATTTATTCCACAGGCAAAGGCTGTAGAACATGCACCCAACACTTTGGAGTAATCTTTGTATTCTTCCTCCTCATAATCCTTGTCAATGTCATCGCAGTGGGAGTCGTAGTCGGGCCTCTCTTCAGCTTATATTTTGAAAATGGACGGGGTTAAAACAAGCGTGGGTACAAATGTACTCAGCAAGTACAAAAATTATGCAAGATGAAACTTAGTCGCATCATCCCGGCGTACTCAGACCTCGAAGTCTTACCCAAAAATTTCACTTGTCGAAGTCTTCGAGCAACTCCTCGAAGATCGCCCTTACCGCCAATGATGAATCCATGGAGCTTCTAGAGGCTGGCCACTATCCCAACGGGGTGCTTAGGGATGCCGAAACAGGAATTCGGCCTCTCCCTCCCCATCTCCCTCTACCTCCGTTGGATGGAGCCTCCGACATTACCGCTGTCTTGGCACCAGTGAGTGACCACAGGGGCGAACTTCTTGAGCTCTTGTTCCCTGCAATATGACGGTGGGGAAGGGATTTCAGACTTTCGGTAGTTAATTTCTTAATACCTGAAAGGGTTGTTCGATTGAAATAGACCTGTTCATGGGTAGCTTGGCCCGCGCGAGCCCGGCCTGTAAAAGCCTGACCCGGCGCAGCCAGATTGGTGCACTGGGCAAGGCTCAGGCCTCAGTCTAAAGCCTAGGGCCGGGTCAGGCTTCGGCCCGAAAAAATGCGCGTTAAGCCATGGCCGGGCAGGGCTTCTAGGTTTTGGGTCAGGCTTCGGGACTGAAGTGGAGGCCCGAAGCGTTGAGTCGGGCCGGGCTCAGGCTCGGGCTTGGTCCCGCGGAACCAGGCTTTTCCAACCCCGGCCCGACCAATGATCAGGTCTAGGTTGAAAGGTGTCCAAATTACAATAGAAATGAGAATTGATACAATTTTTGTCATTTAAAAATACAAATTTCGAACATGTCCTTATAATGTTGTCATTGTCACAATGGGGCTGAGCTGCTCCTGAGTGGAGCGATATGGGTAGCTGTTGCCCCAGGCAGGAGCGGCACCCTAGTTGTCGCCTCCCGGGAGCAGCATATGGTGAAACTTCTTCTACTAGGAGCGACTTGTCCCGCTAGGGACACGTGGCGACCTCACACGGGATGACTAGGGTGGAGGGGTCATTGCTGCTTGGAGCGTCATTTGACAACTATAAAGGCCTGGACGGCTACAGACTACGCTCATTTGAGTCTTGTCATCCCCACGCAAGAGAAAGAGAGGAGAGAGGGAAGGAATGGAGGGAGTTACTGCAATGAAGCTCTGTCGGAGATCCTAATGACCAATATGTTGTTGTTTTGTTTGTAAATTTTGGGGTTAATTTTAAAAACATGGTAGCATAAGCAATATACTACATAAACATAATGAGGGATAATAATTTAGGGAATTGTCTGAAAAATGCGTAAATTTGCCGACAGTAAGAAAAGTATTGTGAAGTAGATAAGATATTTTAGTGTTAATTATAAATAATGTTTAAACCATGATAGGATATCCATCATGATATGGTATCTTATTTTAGGTATTAGACACGCTATTTTTGGATAGTGAGGTAAAAGTAGGGGAAATAGGAGTTTGTAAGCAGCAATATTATGGGAGATATTTCGGTCCGTTGAAAAATAGATGAATTTTTCCTTACACAGTACGGGGAGATTTTTTTTACAGCTTATTTTGATGATGGAGTAATTAGAGAATGTCCGAATAGAGTGGATCTGAGTCGGTTTGCTCAGATTGGCACAAGCCATCCGGACTTAAGAGTTTGAGTCTGGAAGAGCTTCACGGTTGGATGTGCTACCCTTTTGGATTGGACCCTTTGAAGCAGTGGTGGGCCTAATGTAAGTGCATCTAGATACTAATTGATTTAGGTGATTAAATGACATTATAATATTGATCTAATAAGCTACAATGAGTAATGAACAGGTTTAATTGACAAAGGAAGTTAATTTACTTGGTATACTCCCTTTAGAAGTTAATATCATCGATCAGCCTCTTAGGATTATTATTTTATAGGTTTTATTTGAGTCATTAGGATAAAGTCCTTAGGACTTTATTTAAATCCTAAACCCTAAAGGCAACACTCCATGCCTCTCGGCTGCATATAGGCCTTGTACATTTCAGCTTACTGTAGCGTAGCATAGCGTTTCAGCAAAATTTAAAAGTCCTTAAAGAGAGGTTTAAATATTGTAAAAAATAATTTAAAAATAATTTTAGGATCTTTAAGAGTACTACTAAAAACCTGAAAAAATCATTACAAATTATTACACCAAATAGGATATATAAAAAGATAAATTTTACTAAAATGCTACGCTACGCTACGTTAAGCTGAAATGTACAAGGCCATAAGCTACTATGCAATGATGATTGCGTACATCTAAGAAAAGTACCAGAAGGCCTAACATCACTTGGCCACACAGATCGATGATAGTCAAAACAAGTTCAACATTTGGGTAATGTGCAAAGGGAGCGAAGGTGGTTGCAACATGCGTGCTCCTGCCAACTGCCTTGATCCCTGTTCCGCCTGCCGTGAATCCCGAAGGATTTGTTTCCATATATCCCGACTGCCTTGATGGCCATTCCACTTGACCGTTTGGTAAAAAATATAAATCATGCCTGATGGAACAGCGATAAGCGTCTATTTATTTAATTTTAATTAGAAATATTATTTGTTTATTTTTATAAATTAAAAATATGAAATTTGAAGGAAAAAAATTGAGTTACAGATAGGGGTGGCCACGAGCCGAGCTTGAGCGAGCCAAGGGCCGGCTCGGCTTGGCTCGACTCGCTCACTTTAGGCTTGGCTCGGGCTCAGCTCAGCTCGGCTCGCTCACTTCAGGCTTGGCTCAAGCTTGGCTTGTTCACCACACGGGCTGGAGAAAAAGCTCGGGCCTATTCGTGAGGGCTCGCGAGCTTGATGAGCAAATTGACAACCTTGTTGGGTTGTGTTTGCGGTGTGTCTTATTGTATGCAAGTAGGTGGATCAACTATTACTGATGCGAGTTGAATATATACCTAGAAATTCATGAATCCACAAGTTACGAGCAAGCCACGAGCGAGTCAGCGCTAGGCTCGACTTGGCTCTTTTTTGACTGAGCTACAAAAAAAAGCTCAAGCTCGGGCTTGTTGACCTACAAGCCAAGCTCGAGCCAAGCCAAAACCGAGCAAGCTACGAGCAGCTTGCCAGCTTCGACCCAGATTGCCATCCCTAGTTATGATGCATTGCGATGTAGCCACCCGGCAAGGTGGCTGCTTAGCTAAAACCTAGAAGAGAGAACACAATTTTTTTTATATTTTTTGGAATTTTCTATATCAAATATTCGAAAAAAATAAATCTCAAATTTTGTCGACTAAAAACTTGGTCTATCAGCGAAATTTCAGACAAGTCTCTTTTTTTTCCAAATTTAAATGCACCAGCCTTTTTTTTAGGGTAAAAAGCATATATGCAACTCTAGAGTTACCTTTGAACAGGAATGCCATTGCAGAGACGCTTATATCTCACATGCCATTATAAACAGAAGAAATGTGCGTAGATGCCATTATTGGATTAGTCGTGGGAATTTGTACCAAATACATAGTGATATATTGTGCCAAATACGGCCTAACAAGTGGGCCCCACATGTCACTCTCTTCTTCTTCCTTCCTCCTTCTCCCTCCTATCTCTCTCTCCAGCAGCGCCGGGGGAGCACCACCTCCGCCGCTTCCCCGTCGCGCCAGCAACAGCAACAGCGTCTCTCTCTTCCCTCCTCGCCAGCAACAGCGTCTCTCTCTTCCCTCCTCGCCAGCAACAGCGTCTCGCATCGCCGCCCCTCGTCGCCATGCCATGCCAAGAGGAGAAGCAAAGAGGCGCCGCCATGCCACTGGAGGAGAAGAAGAGAGGCGCCGCCCCCACCACTTCGCCATTGGAATTTGGAGGAGAAGCAGAGCGGTGCCGTCGTGCTCGTGCCTGAGCTCGAGGAAAATAGGGTGTGTCGCCGCCGTGCTCGGTGAAGGAGAAGGGAAAGCCGTGCCGACATTGGAGGAGGGATTCTAGGCGCCGCCATGCAGGGGTAGATGCAGGTCGCGGCATAGGAGGGAGGCGGAGGGAGGCGCTGCTGCGCGCCATGAGGAGGAAGGCGCCGCTGCGGCCGCCGTCGGCATCGGACATGAGAAGGAGCGGGGGCGCACTGCCTGGCCACGACAGAAGAGGGCGGCGGCGCCGCCGACAGCGTGCCCAACCGATAGAGGGAGGGGGAGAGATGGGAGGGAGAAGAAGAAGAAGAGGGAGTGACATGTGGGGCCCACTCGTCAGGCCGTATTTGGCACCGTATATCTCTGTGTATTTGGTACTCCCTCCGTTCCAAAATATAAGGCGTATTTTGACTCCACAAAAGTCTTTAAAGGTAGAGTTTGACTGTTAGATTTCTTATTATATATTATGAATTGTAACAATATAATATTCTATCAAAAAGCGCTTTGAAATATGAACAATTTGGTACAACTTTGATATACTAACGATGCATATTATTTGATTTATTTATGGTCAAAATTTACTGTGTTTGACTTTTCTTCTGTCAAAATACGCCTTATATTTTAGAACGGAGGGAGTACAAATTCCCACACATGACACAATAATGACATCTACACACGTTTTTTCTGTTTATAATGGCATGTGAGATATAAGTATCTCTACAATGGCATTCTGTCCAAAGGTAACTTTAGAGTGGTATGTATGCTTTTTACCTTATTTTTTTTACCAAAGTTTTTTTATTACTATACCTCACCGATAACAAACAATTCTATTTCCATGGTTCTAGCTGCCCAAAATAATATGCTATTCATTCACCTCATACATGTTCAATCTAAACATACTTCTTTGGTTTAGATTTACAGTATAAAATACAACTTTTCTAGAGTATTTTTAATAAACCTAGCTGCAACTCACAAGCAGCGAGAGAAGCTGCGTCATGATAAGCCAGCATTTCAACAATGGCGTTATAATGTTACCTTTCTAGGTGAAGGAACTAAAAAGTGTTGCAGATGCATCTCTGTCTTATCAAATGTTGCATTTATCGTACCCATAGAACCATGAGTTGCGGTCACTGCTTTTGGAGACCTCAACAGACCCACTTTGCTGCAAGACCTTGAACTCCTCTAGCCATTGCTGATCCCCAAGGCTCCCACCTGTGTCGTATCTGGCAGCGCCCAAATAGCTAGGTTCAGCTGATTGTAAGGTACTGTTTGGAGGTTTAGGTTCAGCTAGGCGCTGATTAAGCACAAAAATTTCTTTTTCATAATTCTTTTTCATGTTGTCAATCTCTTGATAAACCTTCTCCAGCTCCTGCTCTGCCAACAACAAACGATTCTGCAAAAAAGGATAGGAAGTGTTCTATAAGCTCTACATGCATTGAGCTACATTTTCAGTTAACCGGGATTACAGACTCTGTTCCAGAGATTTAATTTAATAGTTTTAAGTACTATAATGCAGACAGCAAAATGTGTTTGACCACCATAAAACGGAAACTTATATCATGCTATTCTCTAGTAAGCCAAGAAGAAACATGAATTTAACACTTGTGTGGGTTCGTGCAGATATGAACCATATTGGATTTATGCAAAATATTTATTTTTCACTTTTAAAGGGAGACACATACTTAGAATTGGATGTTGAAATTTAACAAACTGTCAAAAGTAATTTACAGCTTCCAATTCATAAAATTATATGAGCACGAGATGTTTGGGAACCAATATAAATTATCGACTAAACCAACATTAGATTGGCTTTGCAGTATTTAAGAAAGTAAGACTGTCAAACAAGAGAAATCAGGGTTACCTCCTTGACAAATTTAAAATGTTTGAACATATTAGGATGAAATTTGCAACTATGTATGCGTACTAGGATCCAGGTTTGTGCAAAGCAGGACAAGATACCTGTGCAATTGATGCAGCTTCCTCGGCATCATTTAACCGTACAAGAAGGTCACCAGCAGCCTGCACAGCTTCAGCAGTATCCCTTAGTCGTTGCTGAAGGCCATTATTTTTATCCATCCAAAATCGACGCTCCTTCTCTTTCTCTGCTTTTAATTTTGATACTTCTATGGAAAGGGCATTAATGAGCTTAGATTCTGCCCCTCGCACACCAGCCTTTGCTGCTTCTTTTTTTACATCTTCAATCCCATCTTTAATTGTACGATGCATGGAGAGAAAAGAAGCATGCTTTTCCTGTAGTTCACAATACTGTTCTAAAATTCTAGCATGACCCTCCATTGTCATTTCTAGTGCCTCCTTTAATTCTGCTGAGCATCTCTTCTCTGACTCCACTTTAAGGTATAAACTTTTTACGAGTGATCTACTTTCCTCAAGCTCGACTCTAAGCTCTTCTGTAAAAGTAATCCATCTACTCTCAGCCTTCTCAGCAATGCGATACCCATCATCATCTTTTTTCGCAGATGAAATACTAAGACGTGTGGGAACAGTATCAATTGTCTGTGACAATTCGACTGTATGCCTATATAGTGATGTTGATGTTGATAGCATATAATGCAACTGGCTTTTGAGATGCTGGATCTCCTGTAGTAAAACTTCCTTCTCATCCTTGAAATTTCTGTACATCTCCAACTCCTCCTTAGCTCTCCCAAGCTCGATTTTAGCACTCAAAACTTCAGGATGGTTCTCGTATTTCTGATGAAGAATCTGTGTTCGTGGATTCAAAGGGGGAAATGCTAATAATGTAAATTATTGAATTTCAATAAAGAAATATGCAAATTATTGATGATACTTGAAAATAAATTGAAAAGTAAAAGACCTTATTTTCATCTTTAAGAGAGAGATACTCTGCATGCATAAGTTCTTCACTCGGTAAAATTCCATCCATAAGACTATCAAGCCTTGTAAGTTTCTCTTCCCTTGTTTGTGCCATTATGGCGTTGCATTCTAGTTCATGCTTATATTGTTTCACCTGCAAACAGACAACATTTCAGATGGAGGAATAAAACTTTTGGCATCCGGGATGAGGTGTAAAACACCCACCAAACGATTTAGCTGTCGAATTTCAGCACCTTGCTTTGAACATTCCTCACGCAACATCTCTCTCCTGATTGCTCCAGCAAGAACCTTCTCCACAGCCTATAGGCATAATAAAAAAATTATGCACAAGCTGTCGCTACTACAACTGCAGTTAAAAGGTGTGTACATATGCATAGTAACTTTTTGACTTCTGTAGTTGCAGCAGGCGTACTTGCAAAACATGTTGTTGCTTTAGATTTTCAGGTGGTATTGCTCCGTCAACCATTACTAATTGTAGACCCATGTGATCTTTGCTTTCATTTGCAGAGGCTTCAACCTGACTGCTAGACAAGGTGGGCAGTTTTGGTTCAAATTCTTCAACATCAGGTTGAATAGCCACATCAACTTTGCAGACAGGAACTATAGGATGAGCATCAAACTGTCTGTCATTATAGCCCAATGATGCTCTTCTCCAAGCAACGCTATTCTGATGACTTTCAATGACATGAAGACCCTTCTGGATGCTTGCTGCCAGGTTTAACTTGCATTTATTTTCTTCAACATTACCATAAGATGTAGCCATGTTTCCTGAATTATAAGGCTTCTCAATATCATCGTCATCGATCTCCATATCTTCAACACTATCATCTTTGCTGATAGGGAATGCAGTTGGGTGACTCAAGCTCATTTTCAAAAGCAAGCTGTTTTGAGCATTCCATACAGTGGAAGAACAACCATTGCTTCCTGGCAAGCCTCCATTTGATCTCACACAGTGAAGCTCCTCCAACATTTAGTACAAAGAAGCAATTAAGAAAGAACAATGATTGTCAACTGGGGCAGATTTAGGGGGGGGCAAAAGGGTTGGCCACCAAGGTCGCTAAGATCTCACAAGTCATAAGACATGACTCATAACTTATAATACCTTCAATTTCCGGATTTGCTCATGGAGAAAATTGACATTATCCTCTCTTTGTTCATTCACAACAGCATAGTTTTTAACAGCATTAGCACGGTGAGCAAATCTTAGAGTGCCTAGTGTTTTGCTCTTACAGCTGCGGAAGAAACAATGAAGAATTTGTATGTTGAGAAACAAGAGTTACAGACAAAAGTAGCATGGATTAGTCTCTATACTACCTTTCTGAAGGTGAAACTGCACAAACCATAGCAAGCTTGGCATTACCACCAAGTGATTCTTGTAATAGGAAGGTCAGTTTCGAATCCCGATAAGGAATGTGATGCCTCTGTTTTCCAGATTGTGATACTACCGCCAGTATATTAATCAGGTTACTGCAGTAACCAAATTAATATTACTAAAACAAATAGTGCAAAATCATTAAAAGAAATATGTTTTCAATACATAATTCATATAAAATAGATCATACCCTAATTGTGAAAGTGAGCGGTTTATATTCCCTGCTTCTTTTAAACGATCACCAGCAGCATTTGTTAGTTTTTGCCGTTCTGATCCAGCAAGATCTACCAAATTGATCCTACTTGTTCTTGAGAATTTTGACCCATTCTCCAAGTTCTGGCAACAATAGTACAAAAAATGAAGAAATATAAGAAACAAGCTACAGGAGGGATATTAACTGTCAAATTAATATCTAGCATTGAAAATGCCCTTAGAACTTACAAGCAGCGATTCCTGTATATATGGTACCTCATTTCATTTTTAGGAACAGCACAAGGCATAAGACATAAACAGAATAGTTACATGTCTGCAACAATCACTTCGCATTTGGAGGAATGCCCATATATGAAACAGCAGCAAGCGTGTGCTAATGGAGGCCAACATGCCAACATAAACTTGTGAAACTGTAAAATGTTACTCAATTTTCTGTAGGGTACATCATGTAACGACCATATTGTATGCAACTTTACACTATCACAAGTATCAAAGGGCAAATAAGCACCGTTGTGGAAAAGGCTAATGACAAGTATGAATTCAGATAATACCTTAGATTCTGACTTGATGAAACATGTAAAAACACAGTGTGAGCGTGAGCTATCTGCATTTGCTGTAGTAGCCTCAGTTCTCCTGTTCGCCAATCCCTACACCATTATAAACATATTTTTATTTTGCCATAAAAGAGAAGTGGAGTATTTCAAATTTTCAGGCCATCAGGAAGCATCAAAACTTAAAAAGCTAGGATAGGTTCACATCATCACAATTACCATTTTTTTTAAAAAAAAACAAAGAATGCACACCGTTTCTTATGTAAACTTATATTTAGTAGTAATTTTCTTTAATGATGCTACTAGCCAGCCCAACTATCTTTGGACTTTGGAGGTGAAGATCTATGAAATCTAGACTAGTTAGAAACTGTTACAAGCATCTACCAAAAATATTTACATGAAATATACATTGATGGGAAAAATTTAGTCCAGACCAATTGATCTACCTTTAGTAGCAACTGAATAACATCCTTCATTGTGAACACAAATTCTTTTGTCAATGATTCAACATAAACAGAAGCGGTACCAACATCTTCCCTAATCTGGAGATACACAAGTCGTGTAAGCAAAAGAATAATATTTTTTACCATAAATTAATGCAGCTTCTTTTTACCTGAAGATTTCTTTGCATGGGATCCAATAAATCTGTGATTTGTTCATTGTAAATCTGCATATCTCAAATAAATTAACTTAGAATTTCCAACTTAACCATAACTGTAGAAATTCTAGATGCATAAATAGTGATTGCCTCGAGAAAAGAGCAGCAGCAATGGTATATGAGTTGTTTGTCTGAGTGTTTTTCCTGCTCCTGCAAATGGACAAAAGTCAACACATATTGAGCTTTGGCGTACAATTGGTAAAAAAGCATTCCATAAGTAAAAGCAGATTGAAACCACTTAGGGCATACTTCTTTAATGCGCAAAAACAGCAGTTCAAAAACACGAGGAGTCAACCCCCTCTCTCTGCGCGCTGCATCATCAGAAAGAACAGACAGAGGCCCCCACATTGTATAAGTCTTCCCACTACCAGTCTTTTCAAGATTACAAAGTAAAAGACAAAAGTGTATCAGTCAATTTGTTATGCAGGAATCACACCACAACAAGAAATGAAACCTAACTAAATCTCGGTTTTACCTGTCCATAAGCGAAAATTGAACTGTTAAAGCCAGCTAAACAATTTTCCACAAGTGGCAGACCAACCAGCTGGAAGATATCCTCCTACATAAATAATTGCAGCACAAAATTTGTATTTCAACCATGACACCCTAGCCCACTGTCATATACTCAAATAGTCCCACATATCATAAACACATGCCACGGGGCATTATGCTAATTGAATGACATGTTCCGAATTCCACACCTCCCGGGTAAAAATATACATTTTTATTAGGGCATAAAACGTCCGAGCAAACACAAAAACTGCATGCACTCCGTAATTTTTACTGAGAAACAAATCCACCGGAATCCTCCCAACATAACGTACTTTCACAAGGATCAGATGAAAGACTTCATATTAAACGCATCAATCCAGTAATACCACCCCAAAATTGTAAAATATCAAATGATATACCACAAATTAATTACCCCTAGATTCAGTAAGAATGTCTACAAGTAATCAAGTTAGCACAGATACAGTAAAATCACAGCTGGAAATGTTTGAAAACTAATGAGAAGTAAACCCAAATTAGCAGATAATTCCCGACCTGCTCATGCACGCATTAAGTACGATTAGACACTGCGAGGAAAATCCCACACTCTTGTGCCAGCTCCAGCAACCTCACCTGCGTGGAGCCTTCGTCGGCGACCGCATTGAAGGTAAACCCCTGGCCTTGTATGTCGACGGAACTGGAAGTGGAACCCGTCTTCCGCAAGCACACCTCCTCCCCCGCCCCCTCCTCCTCCTCCTCCGTCCTACTCCGCGGGCGCACTCGCAGAACCACCTGCCACAAAGCCTCGGCACATTGAAACCAGATTGAGATATGGGGGGTTTTCACCAAAACCCTACGCATCCACGGACCTGGACGCCGGAGTCGGACGCGGCGGCGGCGGCGGCAACAGGTGCTCTCTAGGAAGCTGCGGCGGAGACGTCGAGCTTCCGCTTGAGCGCAGGCCGGGGTGGGAGGCCGCGGTTGCTGGCACCGAGGGGCCTGGCGGCGGCGGCGGATGAGGGTGAAACGCTATATATGCTACGTACGCTCCCCAACCTAAAATGTACAAGGCTGTTATCTTTTGTATTGATTCATGCGTCTCCTTGAGAGTGTTTATGCTTATTTGCTGAAAAAACTAATTTTTTATTCTAGTTTTTTATTATCACGAAATCACCTCAAGATACTCTAAATAATAAAATAAACAAAGTGGAGCAGTTTTGAGAAGCATATTCAATTAATAAGCCCTCGAAGTTCAGCTTAACGGTTCAGCTCAACAAACTTACTCACCCAGCTTAGCCACTTTGAACATGCTCTAATCCCTCAAGACATAAATAATAGACATTTAAAATATTGACATTTTCTCCAAAATACACATTTAAACACTCATTATTACTACAGTTTAATTATGAAACACACTTAGTTTTACCGTTATGGAAGTACTCTTTGAGACAAATCTATAAATGTTATTTTATATACTCAAGCTAAAGAGTTTAAAAGATATTTATACTTAATTTTCGTAACTTTGACCTGTATAGCTAAATCAATAAGCTGAAGTGAAATTAATATTAGGCCTTGTTTGTTTCAGATTAAATTAAATTGAATTAATCTTTTTGTATAAGCCAAATAGCGTAATATTTTGTAGAGTTCTTCTTAGAGTTTGTAAAATATCTTTTTCATAATATTTTAATTTTTTAAAATTGTTTTTTTGAGGGGTTCACAAATTTACTACAGTAAAGCTCAACTCAACTTTAATCTAAAACAAACAAGGCCTTAAACTAAACTTCAAGAGACTCTTGGAATCCGTTTCCTAGATGTGGTCCTCTTCATTTATGTTATTTGCAAAAGCTTTTAGAGGTTACCTCACGATAATAAGCTTTTAGAGGTTACCTCACGATAATAAAAAAAGTTGGACTAATATATAAATCATTTTTTTCTATTAATCTTGAGCCACTCTAAACATGCTCTAAATGACATGTATATTTTACTTGAGGGAGAGCATTAGGGCATTTCTAGTACATTATTTCAGCATGTCATTTCTAAACATGCCACATCATGTAAAGATGCCTATATTGCTACGACTCTTCCAGTGCGATGCACACAATAATTATTATATCTTTGCCTTATTTTTGTATTTATAAGCCTTTCAAAAGAACGAACCCGGGGCCCGAAAGGCCAAACCATAGCAGTGTGAAATGTTAATGCCAAAGGTCAAAATCGTCTTTTCGGATGGGAAAAATATTATAATAGCTTTATTGCAATTAATTGGTGAAAATAGAATATTATTACCACGTATTTATTTGAAGTGGCATATCAACGATTAGGTTCTACAATCTAGAATGGGGCAAATGAATGAAATGATCCGTTTGCACTTTCCACCATGTCAACTCGCTAGGTTCACGATCCGTGCCGCAACGTGGAATCAAATAACCTCTAAAGTTTCACGCCTGTTGGACATGTTAGACAAACTTCGGCTAGGGAGGTTTTTATTAGGAATTTTACGTTCGTGGTGTTACAAAGTTTCAATTTCATATATACAATTTAAAAGTGTGAAATTGTTCTCATGCCATTCAAATTCTAGAGATCAGATCCAAACCTGATCTATCGAGCCTCGACCCGACTCGACAGCAGGGTTGAGTTTGGATCGGTCCGAGTTCACTCCTACCCTGATCTGAACCGTTGCAGTTTCTCGCAACCTAGCCCAAGACATAATACATTCATAGCCCCCTTGCCGCTAGACGGATGGAGCTCGTTCCCTCCAAGGCCCACTACTGATTTGGCTTTCTTTTACCTCACCTGCTCCCCATCTCTTAAAGCCACGAGACCACGACCGCACTTTAACTAGGGACCTAGGGTTGGATGGGATGGTGGCGCCACCTACTCTTCTCCCCTCCTGTCCAGTTGTCCTCCATCCACCTCTACAATGACTGGTGATGTCGTCTTGCCTCCTTTCTCTTCTCCCCCGATGACTTTCTCCCTCGACAGCGTTTCGGCTTTCTCGCTGATAGTGCAATGGCTTCCTCCCTAGAGGCAGCACATCAAGGAAACGGTGACGGCAATATCCTTATACCATGGCCACGTCATGGTGGCTTCTCTCCAATGGCAACGAATTGAGGAGACGATGGTAGCAATATATTTCCCACATGGCCACTCCAGATGACGGCTATGTCAACCTCCCCATGGCCAGGTTCTCCGCTTCTCCTCCCCCCTTCTCTTTTTGAGTTCGAGGCAATCTAGGGACCTGGCAGATCGGGTCAAGTCAAGGATAGGGCATGCATTTTGTATCCCCGATGTAGGTCGGGTCAAGTCAAGCAAATACTCAACTCGACTCAACCCACCTACACCTCTATCTAACTCTTGAAAATATGCTACTCTTAGGCTTTTGTACCCCCTCTAGCTATACCAAATTTCATAAAATATATCATTTCTCCTCTTCTTCCTCTCCATCCTCCTCCCCACCTTCCTTTTCCTAGGCATGCCACTGAGAGCTCCATCCCTCACTCCTAATCTCTCTCAAGCTTGTTCTCACCCTTTCTTAGTCAGAATGTCATCCCCTCTAGCCGGTGTTACCTTGCTATACTCATATCAATGAGTAGCTACTCCTCTTGTAACCGGCTAGCAAGACCCAATACTAGCAAGCTCCCTTCCAAAGTTCCTTAATCTCCTTTTCTAGCACAACTCTCTCTTTCCCTCTTGGTTGAAGGGTGCTCTTCCACCTGGCCAACAAGGTCCACTGCTGGCAAGCTCCTTCTTCCTCTCACCGACTTTCTTCTATCTCCCCCCTCCCCATTGCCAAAGTTGGGGGGCGTCATCACCTTTGCTCCGGTCCTGACGCCTCCCAATTCCACCCACACAACTATAGCTCGACGGAGCTCACAACTACTTGATGGCCGATGGCCTAGAGAGGAGAGGGAAGAAGGGTGAAGGATGGGGAAGAAGTTAAAGGTAGAAGGGATAAAGAGCACTTCGAAGGCATAGTGGAGTGGGATAAGGAGAAGAAAAAGGAGAAATAGGGAGAGGGGTGGGAGGTTGAAGGAGGAGGGAGGGGCACTTTGTGATGAAAAAACAACACTTTCATGTTTATTTTAATTAACAACTCCTGAACACTAACAGTAAACAACATTAGGCCTTGTTCTTTTCAGCGTTGAGTAAAGTTGAGTTTACTATAGCAAAAATTAAAAGTCCTAAAAAATGGTATAATAATTGTAAAATAATAATTAAAAATTAGTTTTACAATATTGAGAAGAAGTACTAAAAACCTCGAAAAAATCATTACAAATTACTACAATATGTAGGCTATATAAAAATAATAAAATTTGCTACAGTAAAACTCAACTCAACTTTACGCTGAAAAGAACAAGGCCCAAGTTACATGGATATATTAGACATAGATACATATGCAATCTATGTCCCTCTAATATACTCGCAAACTGAAACAACTAAGAATTATCGGTTAGGGCAGCACATAATACATATCAATCCTCCTCGGACTTGTAACCAAGATAGGAAAAAAACAACCTCATAGCTATGGTGTTGAAGGCGACGACAACCACAATGGTGACATAGTGAAAAGCACAGACATAAAGAAAGAGATCACGAGCAGTAGCACGGTGTGCTATCCAAAACCTTATTTGTTGTCTCCTAGGGAAGGATCTCAACAACGAGGGTTCCAAAGACCTGCTCTCCCAGCGACCGATGCACACCAACTACTAGGACGAAATATCCTTGGTGGCAGTGCAAAAGGGAGGAGGAGGCAAAACCCTAGTATTACCGATATGTATTCTCTCGTGGTGGCTGTTTGGTATATTTACGTATGTCAGCGGTGAACGTGTCAACAATTTCCATATCCCATAACCACATTACCAAAAATTACAGAGAGCAAAACGCAAATAAACTGCAAAAATAAGATGCGTCCGCACAAGAACGAGGGCTCAGTTTTGGCGGACCATTCACGCAAGTGTCGTGTCTGGCCCGAGCCTGGTCTGGCAAGGCGAGCCTTGCCAGCGCATGCATGATCTTCTCTTTCTCTCTCCCATACTTATGCTAGCACGGAGGAGCACACTTCACTATTTATGATGGTGTCTACTACCATCCACTAGCAATATGGTACAAGAAAGTTCACGTGCTTTCTTTCAGTTCCATATATGGGTTTTTGAGATTTTCTAGGAATTATTTCTCACATATATGGGCCAAAACCCAATAATTCTAATACTTTGGACTAGTTCAATAAATAGTGGCATATTTGTGAGAGTTAGGACCATTGCATAGGGGAAACTTCACTCTTTGTGATGGTGTATATATGAAATGATAATTTTATAATAGCTCAAATGTAAAAAATTTAATTACCATAAGAGAAAAGCTAGACAACAGTACACCATTCCTCTCTCCCGAATGGTACAACGCCCACGTCGCTTTCATCCTCCTCTCTAAGACACCAATTAATTTGGTTGATTACTTGATTATCTTATAGGTGAGATGGAAGAGTTCATTGGGAGAGACCTTGGTAGGTGGTTGCCATTTGCACCTGATGTTTGTGAAATACGAAGGCTAACAGGAGTGTTTCCATAAGCGGCAATGGCTAACATTTTCAAGAAATAGTTTCACTCCATATCAGACTCCCGATGTGGCAGTACAAGACAAGAGAGTTGGCCCTAGAGAGTTTGTTGCTCCACCTCCACCACCTCAGCATCTAGGATTTACATGCCTCCTCCTTTCAATGTCGAAGTGCCTGCTTATCCATCTGGAGGAGATACACCTTTTCCTCCTTATTCACATGATG
This sequence comes from Raddia guianensis, assembly GCA_036346415.1. Lineage (NCBI taxonomy): Eukaryota > Viridiplantae > Streptophyta > Magnoliopsida > Poales > Poaceae > Raddia > Raddia guianensis. The sequence goes on from CM070535.1 coordinate 33,255,183, forward strand.
CAGTAGTCGGCGGATCAGGGTCGCTTCCTCCTCTACCTCCTGTAAAACCCAGTATGTTTGTCTTCCCAGGATGGGATGAATACTTACTACAACACTAGCAACGGATGTTCTCTCATTTCAATACCTTTGTGGAGACTTAGGTTGAGTGCCATCAAAGTTAGATGGCCATGTATGATGCCACTCGGCAATCCATGGACAATCACTTTGGGCATGTGTACACTAGAGAAGGCAACTTTGCACCTGAACTTCAAGAGATGTGCAAAACCCTTGAAGTCTAGAATATCATTCTCAAGGAGTAGAATGCTACACTTAATGGACCAATAACAATTCATCACAAGAGTGGGCAGCAACCATCTTCAGTTGAGAAATGAATTCTGGATCTTCTCTGTTGGCCAAGTTGGTTGGAATAAAGAGGCTAGCATATGGCAGAGTGATGTTTAGGAAGCCTTGATGGCTCAAAAAGAAGAGTATCAGGAAAGCTATGTGGACATGCAAGATCAGCTTCGTGACATTACTCAGTCCTTCGATAGGCTAGGCGATGCTATCTTTAGATCAGCATAGGGCGAACAAGTGGAAGCCTCAAATTGGCGCAATCTACCTAATCCTCCATTCAATAAGACCTCTACTCCTCGCAACAAAGGACTAGTCAATGTTTTCAAATAACTGTTCAAGCCAAGGACGAAGACAAAAAATTGCTCCAGACGTGCTTCCCTCGATGTCTGTGCTTCGGTCTGAGCGGAAGAATCCTTGGTCAGATTTCCAAAATCCCGATGATTTTCAAGACCCCTTTGATGACATAGAAAAAAGTTTCCCTTTTGTGCTTGATGCCAAATGGGGAGAATAAAGAGTCATTAATATAGCTCTAACGGTTTATCCCTTGAGATCAAATGTGATTTTCTGCTAGATCATGTCAAATCTATCTGTTATTGGGGATTTTTGATTGTGTTGTCATCTTGCACCAAAAAGGGGGAGATTGTAAGGTTCAATTAACTCTATGGTTTTCTTTATGGATGCTTCGTTCCGGTGGAGATAACATGTGACCTCGCTAAGTAGTGTACTTTGGATGGCATCAAGGCTAAGGACGGTGTAATATGGGTCCGGGAGTCGAGTTGGGTCCATTTTTTTAGACTGTTCTAGGTCTTTAGGTCTCTCTGGCTTGAGCTTCGGGGATTAAAGTTACGTCGGTGTCGTCAAATCTTTTTTATTGAAAGGATCGCTATGCCGCCTAGAGGGGGGTAAATAGGCGAATAAATCGAAATTGCGGAATAAATAAACTTGAACAGTAACCAGTCGGTCGGATGTTCCGATGGGGATCGGATGTTCCGATGTGGTACAGTAACCCCTCTGTCGGATGTTCTGATCTGGGTCGGATGTTCCGACGGCCGTCGGATGTTCCGATCCAGGGTATTCTGGATTTGTCGAAAACCTGCAGTAAAATATGTTTCCTCGCAAAACCAAGGTTAGATCTATTTAAGAATACTCAGAACAGGCCAACACAAGTAATAAAGAAACCAAAACAAGATCAAGACAAAAACACGGTGATTTTTGTTTACCGATGTTCGGATCTTTGAAGGGAGATCCTACTCACCGTTAGGGAAGGCACTAAGCCCGGATCACCAAAACCCTAATCCCCCTTACCAGCGAAGCACAAAGCACTCACCGGCGATCACTAGTTGAATCATTTTCCTTGCGGAGGTAGATTCACACCTTCACAAACTCTGGAGGCACGCCACACAAAGATCGGCGACTCACCGGCGACACCTAGCCGTTTAGGAGCCCTTCAAGCCTCCAAGAGTAACAAATGCGATGAAGAAAATAGGATTGCTAAGTGCTCAAGAATTGGATATCTAATTCACGGAGCACTTGGGTGCCTTGATCTCTCTAGATCTAGATCTCACAAGATGAACAAGAGAGAGACAAAGGCTAAAGCTTTGAGAGAAGATGAGCAGGAAGAATTAGGTTCAAATCAAGGTGTAATCAGAGTGAATAAACAGTGTTAGCAATCTTTGGAAGGTATTAGAGACGGCTTTAAATAGGGAATCCCGAAAACTAGCCGTTGCTGCAGTTAATCCCGCATCGGATGTTCTGATCCCCCGTCGGATGTGTGCAATAGGTCAAGCAATATTCCGAGAGTCAAGGATATTCAATTCACTCCGCAACTCACGGAATTTTCTCTCACCAAGAGGTTTGGTGAAAATATCAGCAAGTTGGTTTTTGGTTCTCACATGGGTAATATCGATATCACCTTTTTTCAAATGCTCTCTTAAGAAGTGGTGGCGAATATCGATATGTTTGGTTCGAGAGTGTTGAATAGGATTGTTGGCTATTTTTATGGCACTCTCATTATCAGACAAAAGTGGGATGTGGTTGAGGTTAAGGCCATAATCTCTCAGGGTTTGCCTCATCTAAAGTAGTTGAGCACAACAATGTCCTGCGGCAATATATTCAGCTTCGACTGTGGATAGGGCAACGGAATGTTGTTTCTTAGACGCCCATGAAACGAGCGACCTTCCAAAGAATTGGCAAGTACCGGAGGTACTCTTCCTATCCACTTTACAACCGGCATAATCTGCATCCGAATAGCCGATTAGGTCAAAGTTTGACCCTCTAGGATACCAAAGGCCAAAGTTGGGTGTGTGTATCAAATATCTCAAAATTCTCTTGGCTGTCACTAAGTGACAATCTTTGGGTGCAGCTTGAAATCTTGCACACTAAGCATAATATCTGGCCTAGATGCATAAAGATAAAGCAGAGAGCCAATGATAGAACGATATACCTTTTGATCGACGTCCTTACCATTTACATTTAGATCAAGGTGTCCATTTGTTGGCATAGGAGTTTTGATTGGTTTGACGTCGCTCATATCAAACTTCTTAAGCATATCCTTCAGGTACTTTGATTGGCTAATAAAAGTTTCTTCCTTCATTTGTTTCACTTGTAGTCCAAGGAAGAACTTCAACTCTCCCATCATAGACATCTCAAACCGTTTAGTCATTAAGCTACTAAACTCCTCGCAAAAACATTCATTAGTAGATCCAAATATGATATCATCAACATAAACTTGACATACAAAGATATCACCATCTACTAGCTTAGTAAAGAGTGTAGGATCAGATTTACCCTTTTCAAAACCTTTTCTCACTAAAAAGTCTTTCAAACACTCATACCATGCACGTGGTGCTTGCTTCAACCCATAAAGCGCCTTATTGAGTTTGTAGACATGATTTGGATACTTTGTGTCTCCGAATCCCGGTGGTTGCTCAACGTAGACAAGCTCGGAAAGTGGACCGTTAAGAAAAGCGCTCTTGACATCCATTTGCCACAACTTAAAGCCATGATGAGTAGCAAAAACAATTAAAATTCTAATAGCATCTACTCTTGCTACAGGAGCGTAAGTCTCACTACAATCCAAACCTTCGATTTGCGTAAAGCCTTGTGCAACCAACCGTGCTTTGTTTCTTGTCACTATACCATATTCGTCTTGTTTGTTGCGAAAGACCCATTTTGTACCAATAATATTTTGTTTCGGTCTTTCCACCAACTCCCATACTTCATTCCTAGTGAAATTATTCAACTCCTCTTGCATGGCAATAATCCAATCGGGATCCTTGATTGCTTGATCTATATTTAGTGGCTCAAGAGAGGAGACAAACGAGTAAAATACACAAAAGTTTGAAAGACGAGATCTAGTAGTTACTCCCTTGTTTATATCACCAATGATGCTTTCGACGGGATGATCTCGTTGAACACTTTGGCGAACTCTTGGATGTGCATTTGGTGTGTTAGGATCTTCATCATCACATTCACTTGATTTTTGTCATCCTCCTTTTCTTAAATAGTCGTTGGAGTTTCAACTTGAGTTGACAAAGGTAGTGAATCATCGTCTTCTACACCTTCTTGTGGCTTGATGTCACCGATAGCCATTTTCTTGATTGCTTCACAAGATGGCTCTTCTTTATCTAGAACACGTTGATCAACTTGCTCCACTTGAGAGCCGTTTGTCTCATCAAACGTTACGTCATGCGAGATTTCAACCACGCCGGAGGTATTGTTGAAAGCTCGATAGGCGTAAGCATTTGATCCATAACCAAGCATAAAACCTTCATCAACCTTAAGAGCAAACTTAGAGCTTCTAGATTTCTTATTCAAAATATAACACTTACTGCCAAATACTCTAAAGCATGAAATATTTGGCTTGTTACCGGTAAGGAGCTCATACGAAGTTTTCTTTATTAACTTGTGTAGATAGTGTCGGTTGATGGCGTGACATGCGGTGTTCACAGCTTCCGCTCAATATATGTCTGAAACCTTGTATTCATTTAACATGGTCCTCGCCAACTCGATGAGGGTTCGATTCTTCCTCTCGACCACCCCATTTTGTTGAGGGGAGTAGGGTGCCGAGAATTCGTGTTTGATGCCTTCCTCATCAAGGCACTCTTCAACATCGGTGTTTTTGAATTCCTTCCCATTATCACTTCGAATCTTCTTAATCTTCACTTCAAACTCGTTTTGAGATCTTCTCATAAACTTCTTTAATATTCCTTTCGCTTCTGTCTTATCATGCAAAAAGAATACCCACGTGAAGCGTGAAAAATCATCGACAATAACAAGACCATATTTGTTATCTCCTATACTTATGTATACAATAGGTCCAAAGAGATCCATATGTAGTAATTGTAGAGGTCTTGTCGTGGTCATTACGTTCTTCGAAGGATGGGGTGCTCCAACTTGTTTTTCCGTTTGACATGCGTTACAAGGCCTATCTTTCTCAAACTTCACATTTGTTAGTCCAATGATGTGATTGCCTTTCGAGAGTTTGTGAATGTTTCTCATACCAACATGGGCTAGTCGACGGTGCCAAAACCAACTCATGCTAGATTTAGCCAGTAGGCATATCCTAGGGCTAGGCCTATCCGTGGAGAAATTCACAAGATAGAGCTTTCCCTTTCGATGACCCTTAAAGGCTATTAAACCATTACTCCTTCGAACGACATTCACACCATCATAAGAAAAGATACAATCATAACAGGTAGCACAAAATTGTTGTACCGATAATAGATTGTATTTCAATGAATCAACAAGTAGGACATTTGTAAGAAAAATATTTTCAGAAATTGCAATCTTACCAAGACCTAGTATATCACCTTTACTATCATCTCCAAAAGTAATGCTCCCACTTGGTTGATTATAACAATTAATTTGAGAGAACATTGACTTCTCTCCGGTCATATGATGAGTGCAACCGCTGTCGAGTACTCAACTAGGGCCACCGGAGAGATATTCCTACAATGTTTAAGCTTTGCTCTTAGGTATCCAAATTTGATTGGGTCCATTGAGGTTAGTCACAAGAGCATTCGGGACCCAAATGGATCTCACCAAAGGTGCATTAGTACGCTTCGGTCCAACATGATAAGCAATCACTCTATCAAAATTATTTCTTTTAAGAATGTAAGAGGCATTAAAAGTAGAGTGAGAGATGTGAGCCTTTGAGCCTTACTCTCTCATAAACTGAATTGGCTTAGTGACCGGAGTCACCACAACATATGCTTTCTTGCCCTTCGGTGGAACATAGCCAAGTCCGGCCTTCTTGAAGTTTTCTCTTCTCTTGTCTAGTATCTCATCAAGTCCCTTACTCGACTTGTAAGATCTTTGAATACCGTCCTCAAGTAGACCCTTTAACTTCTCATTCTCACTAGCAAGATCTTGTAAAATGCCAAAGTTTGTTGCACAAGCATTTACATCCACATTATAGCACCTTGCACAACCATTGCTCATAGAAGGAGGTGAGTCACAAGTTGCATTTGAAAGAGTAGAGATGCTCTTCAAAAGACCATCAAACTTCACCTTGAGAGTCTCATGTGCTTCCTTTGCACCAATGAGTTCTTTTTTAAGTGAAGCATTGTTGATCTCAAGAGAGCTTGCTTTAGATGTGACCTTCGAGAATTCTTTGGTCATCTCCTCAACCCTCTTCTTTTCCAATGCTAGTTCCTTCTCAAGTTGGAGGTTTCTCTCCTTTTCAAGGATGAGTAAGTCTTCTCCTTTCTCAAGAAGGTCCTCTTGTTGCTCAACTCTCTCTATGAGCTCGGTTAACTTACCTATATCAAAATTTCTCATCATCTTGACCAAGCTAGTATGACTCATATCATCCTCATCATCACTAGAATTGTTAGTATAAGAATTGACTAGAGATTTAGAAAATCTTGATGATACCTTAGGGCTCTTGGCCATGAAGCACATTGAAGGTTCATCATCGTCATCCGTCAATTCGCCAAATAGAGATGAGATCGTTTTTGGAAGAGCCATCCCAATGCAAGCAACACTCTCATCATCGGACTCGGAGTCGGATTCGGAGTTGGATTCGGAATCCCACTCCTCACCAATGTGAGCTTCACCTTTTGAACTCTTCTTATATCTCTTACTCTTTTCATTTTCCTTCTTGTAACTCTTATCTTTCTTCTTTTCTTCCTTGTCCTTATCCTTCTTTTGTGGGCAATCGGCAATGAAATGTCCGGTTTCACCACATTCATAGCACTTTCTTGTTGAACTTCTTGAAGAGTTGGATTTGCTGGAATCCTTCTTGCCTTTGCTATTGTAGCCATTCTTCTTGAGAAATTTGTTGAATCTTCTCACAAAAAACGTCATCTCTTCCATGTTCATTTGCCCATCTTCATCACTGCTTGAGCTATCATCTTTTGCCTTTGACACTTTACTCGTCTTCAATGCAATGCTCTTCTTCTTTGTTGATTGAGCCATCTCTTTGATATTAGATGCTTCTTGGTCCATCAACTCATCACTAAGAATTCTTCCAAATACTTCATGGGGTGTGATTGAGTGATAGTTATCTCTATCTCCGATCATTTGCACCAAATGGCGATTTGTTGGAGTGATAGCCCGGAGCAGACTCTTGACCACCTCATGATCAGTGAGGGACTTGCATCCAAGCCCCTTAGCCTCGTTTACTAACACCATGAGCCGATCAAACATCGTCTTGTAGTCTTCTTCTTCTTTTAGGATGAACCTTCTTAGCTTGCCATTTATAAGCTCGATCTTGGTTTCCCTCACACTTGATGTGCCTTCGTGAACAACTTTGAAGGTATCCCAAATTGTCTTAGCTTCTTCAACTCCGTCAACTCGGTTGAACTCACTTGGGCTCAAAGCACCAAACAATGCATTGACGGTTTGATAGTTGCGGAAGGAGTCTCTTTCCTCATCGGCAGTGAGGTTCTTCAGTTCCTTGGGCTTGAAACCTGTTTCTAAAATTATTAAAATAGAAGGATGAATAGACATTAGATACATCTTCATCTTATGTCTCCATTGTGGGTAGTATGTGCCATCGAAGTGAGGCGCACGCCTAGTGGAAACAGAGACATGAGATGAGAATGTTGATTCAGGATAAACATAAGGAATAGTGGCCTTTTTGTTACCTTCACTTGAAGTCTCGATCTCGGTATCGTCTTTGTGGTTAGGCATGATTCTCCAAGCTGTTAAGCTCAAAACAGGAGGTTAGGCTCTGATACCAATTGAAAGGATCGCTATGCCGCCTAGAGGGGGTGAATAGGCGAATAAATCGAAATTGCGGAATAAATAAACTTGAACAGTAACCCCTCTGTCAGAAGTTCTGATCTGGGTCGGATGTTCCGACGGCCGTCGGATGTTCCGATCCGGGGTATTCTGGATTTGTCGAAAACCTGCAGTAAAATCTGTTTTCTCGCAAAAACAAGGTTAGATCTATTCAAGAATACTCAGAACAGGCCAAGACAAGTAATAAAGACACCAAAATAATATCAAGACAAAAAACGGTGATTTTTGTTTACCGATGTTCGGATCTTTGAAGGGAGATCCTACTCACCGTTAGGGAAGGCACTAAGTCCAGATCACCAAGACCGTAATCCCCCTTACCAGCGAAGCACAAAGCACTCACCGGCGATCACTAGTTGAATCCTTTTCCTTGCGGAGGTAGATTCGCACCTTCACAAACTTCGGAGGCACGCCACACAAAGATCGGCGACTCACCGGCGACACCTAGCCGTTTAGGAGCCCTTCAAGCCTCCAAGAGTAACAAATGCGATGAAGAAAATAGGATCGCTAAGTGCTCAAGAATTGGATCTCTAATTCACGGAGCACTTGGGTGCCTTGATCTCTCTAGATCTAGATCTCACAAGATGAACAAGAGAGAGACAAAGGCTAAAGCTTTGAGAGAAGATGAGCAGGAAGAATTAGGTTCAAATCAAGGTGTAATCAGAGTGAATAAACAGTGTCAGCAACCTTTGGAAGGTATTAGAGGCGGCTTTAAATAGGGAATCCGAAAACTAGCCGTTGTTGCGATTAATCCCAAGATCGGATGTTACGATCCCCGTCGGATGTTCCGACCCGCGTCAGATGTTCCGATGGAAGTTCCGATGGACCCTTTACTGGATGGCATGAAAAACTGGCAGACTGGATTACCATCGGATGTTCCGACCCACGTCGGATGTTCTGATGGCATAGGTTCTGTATAGGGTGTATTTTGAGTGGAAAACTCGCACGAACTTCGAGATACCTATTTTGAGCACTTAGGAACCTTTATAAGTGTTGGCAGGTGACTAACTAGGGGGTCACCACCGGCAATGAATTTGTACGAGGGGACACTAATCAAGAACTAAGCTAAATGGTAACACAAGGCAGGGTTAGACAGGTTCAGGCCCTCAACGGAGGAGGTAATACCCTACGTCCTGTGTTCTGGGATTATATGGTGGATCAAGATGCGAGATGCAAGATGATGCTATGCGCTGTAGACTTAAATGCCTATCAGAGCTCCTTATCTCCCTCTCTCTCTCTGCTGATGGCCTCCACCCCCTCCCTTTATATAGTGCAGGGGGAGATAGAGTTACAGGATATCTCGGGATCCCTGGTAACTAATTCTAGTATGCAGTTACAGAGAATGCATGCGTTGATCTGCTAATTACATGGAGATAGATTATATCCTCGGGAACTTCCTTGCGGCTCAAGCCTTGCGTGGCCCGAGTGGTCCTTATCCTCAACCGGCCGACTTGGATCGCTCCCCATCTGCTTCCTTATGGGCCTTCTAGAGGATACCCGGGGCCCATATAGTCCACAGTAGCCCCCGAGTGCTTTACGATCGAGTCAGATGTCCGGCCGACTGGTTTCGCCAATATCTCCTGTAATCTGAAAAGAGATTGTAAAGAACTCAAGAAATCTTAAGTTTTAGTGTTGAAGCAACGCCTGGATCGGCGACACCGAACTCCAGCTTACTCGGCCCATTGGGCGCATAGCCTCAACAGATGATTTTGGCCACTTGACACCTACTCCTGCAATGCAAAAGCAGCGATTGGCCCATCATAGGGCGTGCCTTAAGCCACGTCGCCACAACTTCTGTCTTGCAGCATGTTGTAGTTTAACGTTGCAAAGGATATCGACATCAGGCGCCTAGCCTTAACTCGTAAGAGCTAGCACTCGGCCCTGCATGGGGCACACCTTTCAGCCGAGTGGTACCTGTCCCAGCCGGAGGAGGGATCAACATAGGCCCTTTGGGGCGTACCGAATGGATGCAATTTTGCCGAGAGGCATTTGTACCCGGGGAGCGGTGTACAGCTAGCGACCTTATTGAAGGCATACCTCAAGAAATTGAACCCAAGTTTCACCAACACCCAACCTCGAGCATGCGAAGCTGGCTAGTGACCCAACATGGGGTATGCTGTGAAACACTTTTTAATTTTGGCGCTGCCGGTCATATGCTCTCCGGGGTGTACCGAGGCCGAATTAGGCTTGATTTTAACACATTGCCACCGTTAGCGACGTGCTAAGAAAGCCTGTTAAGGGGATCGCCCTTTGCAATTTTAGCCCAAGCCCAATTAGGGGGGAGGTGAAACGTTTTCGCGCCCTTTTCTCACACAACCAGGGGGATGCGTGCGTGCTTAGGTCGGAAACCGTACTTGCACCCACTTCCATCCCGCCATCAAGATGGTTTTACTGTGTTTGAAACGGATTCCGAGGCGCGACCCTTGGATTTCTTCGTGTATAAAAGAAACCCCAAGGGCGGAATACTATTCCACCACCAGCTTTCGGGTTGTTGAGTTTTCTTCTTTTCGGCGGCACCCAAAAATCTCCACCCCACCTCGCTTCAAGAGCAATGGCGAACATCATGGAGATGATCCTGACGTGGATCGACGAAGCCCGCGCAAGGGACGAGGAGGAAGCCACCGCCAGAGCCGCCGCCCAAGCTTTCGAGGACGAGCTCTGGCGGGATTTCGCTCAGGCGAGGGCGGAGATCACCACGGAAGAATCCCTTAGGGTTCTGATCCGCGGGTTCCCGCAGCTCTACAAGGTGCACCTCCCCTTGAAGGATGCACTGGTTGCAGCCCTCCTCGCGCACGGGGGGTACTATTGAGGCCCTCCCGCCAAGGGGCTTTTTCTTTTGTTCCTCCGCAAGCCAGCGACGAGCCCTAGCTCGATGTGCTGTGCCGCGGAAAATATGTAATCGGGCCTAAGAGACCTTTTAATGAAAATCTTTCGAATACCCATGATCCTTTGTCTTTTGCTCCAATTTTGGATCCGCAATGCCGCTTCTTCTCGATTTGATTTCGAATCCACAACATCGCTTCGTCCGAGTAGTTAGGCTCGTCCGCTCCTAGACAGCGATCGACGTAACGCAGACCTCTTGGGAGAACCACTGGCGGCCGAGTGATTATCGAGCCCTCATGAAAAGGCCGCATCCAGTGCTAGACTAAAGCCCGGCCCAGAATGCGAAACTCTGCCCGTTGCGATAAATTAGGAACAGGGGAACGAAATCAGTTCACCTCGCTCACTTTTCGCGCCAGCTAGTTAGCTTCTCCCAGCAGACTCCGCCGCTAGGGTTCTTCTCTGCCGTCGCCTCCGCCGCCACCCGTCCCCAATCGCGATGGCTCCACCATCCCCCGCCACCGCTGAGGCAGCGAAGAACGCAAAGGAGTGGATGAAGTCCATCACGACTGAGCGGAGGCTATAGAAGCTGGTCTCCCTCGGCATGCTCCCATCGGAAGGGTTCGTATCTTGGCGCGCCGCCGCCGGCGAATCCTGCCCCACCCCTCGCCAGGACGAGGTAGTGGTCTTCGAATCTTTCTTCCTCCGCGGCTTCGGCCTTCCTTGCTCCCCTTTCTTCCGGGGTTTGCTCCATTTCTATGGGATTGAGGTCTCGCATTTGAACCCCAACTCCATCTTCCATATCGCGATTTTTGTCGACGTCTGTGAGGCCTATTTGGGGATCGCTCCTCATTTCGACCTTTTCAGATTCCTCTTTCTTCTCAAACCCTACCCCAATAAGGACAATCCCAAGGCCGTAGGCGTGGCAGGATTCCTATTATGGAAGGGGTCAAGAAATTTTATTTCGATCTTCGCTTGAAAACCTCCAACAAAGGCCGCACTCGAGTGGTTCCACTGTGCCAACCGTCCTCCTGTCCTCCTTCCTTCTCCGTGAGTGCCCCACAATCCCGCCCTCACCTGTCTTCTCTCCTCGCCGATGACGAGATGAGCCAAGTCTGCCGGGTTGACCGGAATTGGGGTAGTGTGGAACTATACCCAACGCCGTATCCAGCCCATCAAGGAGAGGGTCCATCTCGCCTTCGAGTACTCGGGGACCCAAGACACCACTCGAAGGAAATCATCAGCCGAGTGGTTGAGCTTTTTGCTCCGGGCTCGAAGATAGCTCCAGTGGAATGCCCGGCTCCGTACAATTTGGGATACCTGCCTCCAGCGGTAAGAAGAAGACCTGTCGACGGTTGGGATATTGACCCAAGTCAACCAAGGTTCTTCAAGGAGGAGATAGGAGACACGCCGAACAACCACGAACAAAGAACGAGCAGAGATGGGTTTTTATCCTGGTTCAGGCCTCTCGGGAGAGATAATAGCCCTACGTCCAGCCTTTCTTATATATCAGGGATGAATACAAGAGGTGGCTCGACGAGACGAACAAGTCTCGGCGAGATTATGCGTGTACAAGTGCCAAAGCTCTAAGCTAGATGCTAAGATGTAAAACTCGATGCCAGGGATCCCCTAAACGCCAAAGGGCCCCTGTTTATATAGTGCGGAGCAAACCGACCTACCGAGGGATTATCGGGCCGGGCTAACTACGAGATCGTAACGAACTCAGTACATGACAAATATATCCCGAGGTAGATAAGGCATACTCCTAGTCTTGGGGATCACGACGTCTTGTTCCAATCCGGGAAACCACGTCCGGGTCTTCACGTAGCCATGCAGAACTCTTGTTCGAGTCGGACTCAAACACGATTCCTTGGCCATTACGCACCACGCCAGCTAGGAAGTTGTTCGGCAGGATGCATATGGGCCAGATAGAACCTTCCAGAGAGCTGGGCCCTGGTAGGCTGTTCGATCGGGCCGTCAGGGAGTGGGCCATGGCAATGGGCCGTGATCTAATCCCCGACAAGACCCTTCTCAATTCAACCGCAGTTTGTTGATGTAGAGTAAGGATTGATGTGATTTGATACGTCGCAGGGGCGTGAGGCCTTCTTCTCCACTCCCCCGGTCCCGGAGGCTCCGCTCCCTAAGGAGGCACCTCGCAAGCGTTCTGCTGAAGGCTCGACGAGTGCTCCTCCGGCCAAAAAAGGCAGGGGGGTCGCTCTAAGGGACTCAGACGAAGATGATGAAGAGGATGACACTACCCCTCTTCTTTTCCGCCGCCGTCGCCCAGCGGCGAAGTCGCCACCCACCCAGGCCGCGCAGCCACAGAGCCCTCCGCCACGCCAGTCTGCCGACCCGAAGGCCGCGTCTGGGGCGAAGAAACCTCCCGGCTCAGGCCCGAGTGGCTCGGGCATGAAGTTCAAGATGAAATATGTCCCGTCGCACTGGTATTCCTTGGCAACGCAACAGCTTCATGATTTGTAGAATATGTATCTTGAAAGATCCTCGAATGCTTGCAGGAATCCAATGAAGGATGATGAGCCACCGAGCTCCAAGGACTCGGCTTGGCCCACCGCCTCGCCAGACTCGCCCATCCATACCGCCGCCAACCTCGTCGTGAAGGGAAGATCTCAGCTCGGCTCAGGAGCTCGAACCAAAATCGAGGAGATTCCTCGCCCCTCCCCCAAAGCTCATGTTCCACCCTTCCGATTGAAATGGCGGAAGGAGATGGAGGGCTACGAGGTCGACGACGGGCAGGAAGCCGAAGAGTGGGAGGTGGACCAAGGAACCGCCATTCAAGCCGAGATATACAAGGTAAGCTTCTTTTCGCTACGAATCCTCGTCGTGCCTGGAAGGATCCCGCTGATCTCCCTCTCCTCTCCACGCAGCGCATGAAGGAGAGGTCGAAGCAGAAGACCGAGTGCATGGAGAAAACGGTAGGCGAACTGAAGACGCGCGATGAGTTTGACAACGCACTATATGCCGCCAAGCGACAATATCGTGGCCGGATCGAAGAGCTCCACCGCGAAGTCACCGAGCTCCGATTCCGCCACGTGGAGGAGTCCAACACAAATCAAGGTATAGACCCCAATCCGTGCTAAATCTCTAAGAAGGATGTTTCATATGTAATGATCTTCGATGTTTCTTTGCCGAGTGTAGCTCGAGGCGAAAGCGAAGGCACTAGAGGAGGAAGTCCGCCAAACCACGCCGAGCCGAGGGTCGGCTAAAGAATTGAAGGTAACTTTCCGACCGCTCTCCTGGCTCAACCTCATTGAAACCCGACCGATATGCCTCACCCGATCGGTCGCAAGAGCTTCGCCGCCGAGCCTCGACGGGAATCGCTCCAATACTTGAATGCCTTTATCCGGACGAGCTGCCGCCGAACGATCCTGACCTCTTGGTGGCCCGTCTCGACGCCATTCCCGAGCGGATCAAGGTCTTCACCCAGGAGGCCGCAATAACATGCACCGGCCAAGGCCTCGCCATCGCGAAGTCAAACTTCCCCCGCCTAGACTGCGAAGCCGTCAGGGATGGGTTTGCTTGCTCGGAGGAGGAGGCCGTAGCCCTGTTAGAGGAAGTCCATCCGACTGCTGTCCAAATAGTTGATCAGTTGGACCTGTAACCATGCCTGTAATAAACTTCTGGTTGATCCCCAGTACTGGTGATCCAACTTATCCGAATAATACGTTTTATCCTTTTTCATTAAACGCATCCGCCGACTGGTCCAGCCCCCGAGTGCCAGGAAGTAGCACTTGGCTTTCTCCCTATGCAACTGTGAAGTAGCTAAACATTGTCTCTAGGATATAAAGCGCCATTACTCAAGAATTTGCATAATACTCGAATGTGATCAACACATATAGAGAGAAAACAACTTTATTGATGAGATAGGGTGCGGTTGACTCCGCACACTATTTAGTAGCCAACCGACTTCTTCGCTTGGTCGTTTACGGCCAAGTAGCAAGTCAAAAGAAGGGAAACTAATTACATGCTGCTTGAATACAAGACTTTAAGAGTAAAAACGACGTAGCTCCTCGATGTTTCAGGTATTGGGCACTTCAGATCCGTCTTCACGCTGTAGCCGGTAAGCCCCCGGACGGGTCACTTCAGCAATCACGTAGGGGCCTTCCTAGAGTGGGGAGAGTTTATGCTCGTGCTTCTGATTCCTTCAGAGGACCAGATCCCCCTTGGAGAACGCAGGGCCCCGTATGTTGCGCTGATGGTAGTGACGCAGGCCCTGTTGGTACTTTGCCGACTGGATCATTGCTGCTTCCCTGGCTTCCTCGAGCCGATCGAGGTCTTCGTACCTTGCTTCATCCGACTGGTTATCGTCGTAACCGGCGACCCGAGGGGACCGGAACTTCAATTTGGTCGGGAGAAGTGCCTCCGAGCCGTAAACTAGGAAGAAGGGTGTCTGTCCGGTTGCTCGACTCGGGGTTGTTCTGAGCCCCCAGAGCACCGAAGGCAACTCCTTAACCCAGCGCGTGGCGTACGGCTTCAGGCGATCGAAAATTCGAGCTTTGAGCCCTTGCAGCACCAATCCGTTGGCGCGCTCAACCTGCCTGTTGCTCCTTGGGTGGGCTACCAATGCATAGCAGATTTTGATGCCCAGCTCCTCGCCCCAATCTTGAAACTCGTTGCTTTTGAACTGAACACCATTGTCAGTGATGATGCGATTGGGCACGCCAAAACGCACAACGATGTCCCGGAAGAACTCGCGTGCCTTGGCCGCCGTGATGACAGCAAATGGCTTAGCCTCAATCCACTTGGTAAACTTGTCGATGGCGACGAAGAGATGAGTGAACCCGCCTTGCGCTCGCTTGAGGGGGCCCACCATGTCCAGATTCCAGACGGCGAAGGGCCAAGAGATCGGAATCGTCTGTAGATCTTGCGCCGGCATGTGGATCTGCCGTCTGGCGATACCCATCACATCTGCGTACTATATCTTCGCGATCGTGACCGCGGTTGGCGAGAAAAATCCTCGCCGATAGGCCTTGCCCACCATGGTGCTTGTCCGTCACAGCGTAATGCCCGCACTCCCAGTGGATTTCGTTGAGTAGATCTCGCCTTCTTGCTCGGATATGCAACGCCTTAGTACCGGGCGCTTTTTCAAAAGCTCGTCCCGACTACCTTGTAGCTTTTGCTTGGCGTGTGATGCACTTTCGGCTGGCTTCGATCCTCGAGCGACTCATCACGAAGGAGATAATCTAAGTAAAATTTGAGTCCACCCGGAGTAATTAATAGTACCTCTGCGTCGGGTTTTGGATGCTTCTCTTGATCTTCCCTCATTGCGGATGCTAGCTTGATTGACGGCGCGTAGCTCTGGATCGAAAACACCACTCGGGACTCGGGCGAATGGATCCCATCCGTGCTAGCTCGTCTCTGCTTCCGTTGTCGCGGCGAACACGTGAGTAAGCTCCAAATCCGTCAAACTTGTCTTCTAACTGCGAACCTCTCGGCGGTGAGCGCCATCTTTGCCGCCAATACAAGACCACTCCTTTTGAACTTGGTTGACCACGAGTTGAGAATCTCCGCGTACCATTAATCGCTTGACGCCGAGCGATATGGCAACGCGTAGACCTTGGATGAGTGCCTCGTACTCGGCGGCGTTGTTGCTGACGGGAAACAATATCTGGAGGACATAGCGTAGCTTCTTTCCAGTCGGCGATATGAGCAAAATCCCAGCCCCCGCGCCGCTGAGCATGAGGGAACCATCAAAGTACATCGTCCAGTACTCGAGATTATCCTTTCTCTTTGGGGTTTGGGCATTCATCCCTCGGCGGCGAAGTCGGCCAACGCTTGAGATTTAATGGCTAGTCGAGGCCTGAACTTTATTTCAAAGGTTCCAAACTCAACTGCCCATTTGGCAATCCTCCCAGTGGCCTCCCGATTATGAAGTATGTCTCCAAGCGGGAAAGAAGTGACCACCGAAATTTCATGCTCTTGAAAATAATGCTTGAGCTTCCACGATGTGAGTAACACAGCATACAGAAGCTTTTGGACTTGTGGGTACCTTGTTTTTGACTCGCTCAATACCTCGCTTACGAAGTAGAACGGACGCTGTACCTTTTGGAGGGTGCCCTCCTCATCTCGCTCCACCACCAAAGCGCTGCTGATGACGTGAGTCGTTGCGCCAATGTAGAGCAAGAGGGGCTCTTGGGGCATGGGAGGGACCAACACCGGTGGTGTGGTGAGGAACCTCTTTAGATCTTCAAAGGCTTGCTGTGTTTCCGCTGTCCACTGAAAGTCGTCTTGTCGGCGTAGGAGCCTAAAGAAAGGCATGCCTCGCTCCCCGAGTCGGGAAACGAATCGGCTAAGTGCCACGATACATCCAGTGAGCTTCTGCACATCTTTCTGGTTGGCCGGAGGCTTCATCTTGAGGATGGCGCCAACCTTTTCCGGATTTGCTTCGATCCCTCGATTGGAGATGATGAATCCGAGTAGTTTACCAGACAGAACCCTAAAAACGCACTTCTCGGGATTTAGCTTAATCCGAAATGCCCTTAGGCTCTCAAATATCTCGGTCAGATCTGTTATGAGATCCCATCTGGATTTGGTTTTTATGACGACGTCATCGACATATGCCTCCACGTTGCGTCCGAGTTGAGTGTGAAAACACCGCTGTATAGTGCGCTGGTAAGTCGCACCAGCGTTTTTCAACCCAAATGGCATTGTGATATAGCAGAAAGCACTAAAGGGCGTAATAAACGACTTTTTGATGCAGTCCACCTCTTTCAGGCTGATCTGATGATAGCCTGAGTAGGCGTCCAGAAAACTCAAGAGCTCGCACCCGGCGGTGGAATCCACCACTTGGTCAATGCGGGGGAGCCCGAAAGGATCCTTGGGACATGCCTTGTTGAGGTCGGTATAGTCGACACACATGCGCCGTGACTTGTTTTTCTTCTGCACCAGGACTAGATTAGCAAGCCAGTTGGGGTGATACACCTCTTTGATGAACCGAGCGGCCAACAATTTGGTAATCTCACTTCTTATGGCGTCCTTCCGATCCGGGGCGAATCTTCGTAGGCGTTGCTTGACAGGCTTCGCCTTTTCGTCGACGTGGAGAGAGTGCTCGATCACCTCCCTCGGAACACCGGGCATGTCCGAAGGCTTTCAAGCGAACACATCCCGGTTGGCCCGGAGGAAAGTGACGAGCGCGTCTTCCTATTTGCTGTCGAGCCCTGTCCCAATCACGGCAGTTTTGGCCGGATCAGACGGGTCCAACATGATCTTCTTATTTTCTTGGTTGCTTGGATGGATGTTTGGCTCGCTTCTTGGCGGGGCGTCCCTTCCTCCTCGAAGGTTTGCGACCTCGGTCGGATCTTCTCCATCTCGGCGAGATGAGTCCAAGGTACTGCGCCATCTCGCACTTTATTTGTCATGAGCGAGGTGGATCGCTTAACGTCACCGGGGAGGGTGATTACACCATTGGGACCTGGCATCTTTAAGACGAGATAAGTGTAGTTGGGAACCGCCATGAATTTGGCAATCCCCGGCCTTCCCAAGATGGCATGATTTGCCGTCCCGAAATCAGCCACTTCGAAGCTCAGACTCTCGGTCCGATAGTTATCCTTGGTCCCGAACGTGACCGGCAGAGAGATCTGTCCTAGTGGTACTGCGGACGACCTGAGGATTACCCCGTGGAACGGAGACGATCCCTGCCGTAGCTCGGAACGAGGAATATTCATTTGGTCCAAGGTCTTGACGAAAAGGACATTAATCCCGCTTCCGCCATCGACCAGGACTCTTTTTAGTTTGCTTCCTCGCACGACCGGATTCAGCACCAGAGGGTACCTCCCAGGGAAGGCGATCCGGTCCGGGTGGTCCGATCGGTCAAAGGTGATGGGCACCTCGGACCAGCGCATATACTTTGGCGTCGCGGGCATGATGGCGTTGATCTCCCGAGTGGTAAGCTTTTGCTTCCGCTTGGACTCGTACGCATCAGCGCCCCCGAAGATATAGTTGATCTCGCGCTCGGCGTCTTGGTAGTCTCCATCGGGTTTCTTGCCTTGACCGCCCTTGGCGACCGGTTTCGCTACTTGTCGGCGAACCTCGCAGAATAAGACAATCTTTGGCGATCGTTTTCCTCGAGGATGGAAGGGACATACCGAATCCATCACTTTCTTGTAGTCGTTGTCGTTGGGGGGCTTAGGTCGGTTGCGCTCCATGTTGGCGACCATCTCGTCCCTCTTCCTCTTCTTATCTTTGGGCTTGCCCTGTTCGTCGTTAGGCTTCTTCTTGGGGCCTCCGTCATTGCCTCCACGGTGATTCGCAATGGCCTCTTCGGCTTCGGCCTCCTGGTCCGCCATCGTGAACATGGCCTTGAGATTACGCGGGGGGTCCCGGGTCATCTGCCTGATTAACTCCTCGGATTGGCATTCGGCGAAGAAGGCGTCGATGACTGTTTGCTCCGAAACGTCCCGGATCTCGTTCTTCTTCTTGGTAAAGCGCTTGATGAACTCGCGAAGAGTCTCGTTCTTACGCCGGTGTAGCTGTCCAATCTCCCATCTCCCCGCGGGCCTTTCGTAGGTCCCTTGAAAATTGGCGATGAACTGCTCCTGGAGGTCGTCCCAAGACTCGATAGAGTTCTCCGAGTCCGTTAGCTGTGCAGGCGGTTGGGGTCAAAGCGACCGGCAAGTAATTTGCCATGACGTTCGATCACCTCTGCGCCACCGATCGCTAAGGCGTAAACTGCGCACCCGATTCTTTGGATCTCTCCATCGAACTTGTCGATGCCTTTAGGGTTGAAACCATCTGGCCAAACCACTCGGCGAAGATCCGGGGTGAAGGCCCGAATCCTTTCCAATGGACGTGGCCGCCACCGCGCCGAGGATCTACTATGACGCTCCCGGCGCGGGCCTTGTCGTTGCTCCTGGCGGTGGTCGCGCCGACTGGCGGTGCTCTCGGCCTGGTCATCGTCGCGGTGACTTTGGCGGCCACGAGAGTTCCGCTCGCCGTGACTGCGCTCCCGCCGCTTGGCTTCGATATCTTGGCGAAGATCATGGGCAAAGCGATCGGTGAGAGTCGCCACCCCGAGGCGCAGTTCGGTTCGATTAGCGTAGATCGACTACGTCGCGAAGCGATGGGAGCGGTATTGCCTCGTTACAGTATGGCGCCCATCTCCACCATGGTCGTCGCTCGAGCAAGGGTCTGAACGAGGGGGCTGCCTTCCGGAAGTTGCGGCGCAATAGTCTCGAGAAGAGTCTTTGACGCGATAACGTTAGCCTGGGGAGTGTTGTAGACCTCCTGATCCCTTAGCTTTACCGCGCGAAGCTCATTCTGGACGTCACG
The DNA here is from genome assembly GCA_036346415.1 of Raddia guianensis. Taxonomy (NCBI): domain Eukaryota; kingdom Viridiplantae; phylum Streptophyta; class Magnoliopsida; order Poales; family Poaceae; genus Raddia; species Raddia guianensis. The sequence continues at coordinate 33,274,866 of CM070535.1, forward strand.
GCCGAGGGCGCGAAGTTGTTGCACGCGATCTTGCTTCTCCACCTGGCGAGGATCTGGATTGACGCCAGCGTCGGTTACTTCGTACGCGACAAGCGGAGTAGTGGAGTGGTGATCATCCGCGCCCAGGACGAAAACCTCTCGGTAGTTTCGAATCTCAGCGCTCCCGTCGGACTCTGAGTCTGAAGCGGAAAGGCTGACTTGTTCGCTTTGTCCTATGGGTTGGCCACCGTTGATGACACCCACGAACGTAGATGGATCTAATCCGGGTGGATCCGTGGTGCTCGCCGACTGGTTATCTCCTGTCCGAATAACCGAGGAACCCAGTGCGAGAGTCGCGACGGAATTCTCGAGTCCGGAGGGAAATCCAGCCGAGGCCAGAGAGTAGTTGGGCGGAATACAATTCACGCCCGAGCGGTGGAGCCCGCCGAGTTCTTTTTCGTCTGCCTCCGGAGGAGGCGAACAGCGAGAGGGTCAATCCGTGGAAGGCGCTTGTCAAATTCTCCAAGCCATAAGGCAATGGGTCACGTTGATTGTGCGCGCCTCCTTGCGAAGGAATCTCTCCTGGGGGAGAGCGGTGAAGATTGCCGATGCCGTCGGTGATGAAGTCCAGGGTGCCGAAGCGAAGAGACTCTCCTAGCCTCATGGTGACGTACGACGATCTTGAAAAAGCCATCTAACTTGAAGGATGATCTTGACGCCGCCTACTCGGCGCATGGCCGCCGGCAGTGACTAACTAGGGGTCACCACCGCAATGAATTTGTACGAGGGGCGCTAATCAAGAACTAAGCTAAATGGTAACACAAAGGCGGGGTTAGATGTGTTCAGGCCCTCAACAGAGGAGGTAATACCCTCGTCACGTGTTCAGGATTATATGGTGGATCAAGATGCGAGATGCAAGATGATGCTATGCGCTGTAGACTTAAATGCCTATCAGAGCTCCTTATCTCCCTCTCTCTCTCTGCCGATGGCCTCCACCCCCTCCCTTTATATAGTGCAGGGGGAGATAGAGTTACAGGATATCTCGGGATCCCTGGTAACTAATTCTGGTATGCAGTTACATAGAAAGCATGCGTTGATCTGCTAATTACATGGAGATAGATTATATCCTCGGGAACTTCCTTGCGGCTCAAGTCTTGCGTGGACCGAGTGGTCCTTATCCTCAACCGGCCGACTTGGATCGCCCCCCATCTTCTCCCTTATGGGCCTTCTAGAGGATACCCGGGGCCCATATAGTCCACAATAAGCTTCTCCATTGCATCCCTCTTCATAGTACGGCATCCCTAGGACTCAATAAATAAAGATATACAAATAAAAACTAGTCTTGATGCTTTCTTGCAACATATCCACTTTTGAGGGGTACACCATCACATATAAACATGTACCTTATGGATTTAACCTGTATAACATCTGTATACAATTCTCCAATATAAATATTAGCTCTATAATTGTTACTCATTAATCACCAAAATCACTTAGGGCCTAGATGCACTTTCAATTGAAAGGATCACTATGCCGCCTAGGGGGGGTGAATAGGCGAATAAAACGAAAATGCGGAATTGATAAACTTGAACAGTAACCAGTCGGTCGGATGTTCCGATGAGGATCGGATGTTCCGAATAGGATCGATAACCACTTTGCGTCGGATGTTACGATCTCGACTGGTCGGATGTTCCGCAGGCGTCGGATGTTCCGATCCTGGGTATTCTGGATTTGTCGAAAACCTGCAGAAAAACTGATTTCTCGCAAAACCAAGGTTAGATCTATTCAAGAATACTCAGAACAGGCTAACACTAAAAATAAAAACAACCGAAACAAGATTAAGACAAAAACACAACGATTTTTGTTTACCGATGTTCGAATCTTTGAAGGGAGATCCTACTCACCGTTAGGGAAGGCACAAAGCCTGGATCAGCAAGACCCTAGTCCCCTTACCAGCGAAACACAAAGCCCTCACCGGCGATCACTAGTTGAATCCTTTTTCTTGCGGAGGTAGATTCGCACCTTCACAAACTCCGGAGACACGCCACACAAAGATCGGCGACTCACCGGCAACACCTAGCCGTCTAGGAGTCCTTCAAGCCTCCAAGAGTAACAAATGCAATGTAGAAAATAGAATCGCTAAGTGCTCAAAAATTGGATCTCTAATTCACGGAGCACTTGGGTTGCCTTGATCTCTCTAGATCTAGATCTCACAAGATGAACAAGAGAGAGACAAAGGCTAGGCTTCTTGAGAGAGATGATGAATAGGAAGTATTAGGTTCAAATCAGGTTGTAATCAGAGTGAGTAACCCTTTGGCAGGTATTAGAGGAGGTCTTAAATAGGGATTCTCGAAAAGTAGCCGTTGCAGCAGTTAATCACGCATCGGATGTTCTGACCCCCATCGGATGTTCCGATGGAAGTTCCGATGGACCCTTTACTGGATAGCTCTGAAAACTGTCAGGCTGGCTCACCATCGGATGTTCCGACTCTCGTCTGATGTTCTAATGGCATAGGTTCTGTATGAGGTGTATTTTAAGTGGAAAACTCACACGAACTTCGAGATACCCATTTTGAGCACTTATGAACCTTTATAAGCTTCTCCATTGCATCCCTCTTCATAGTACGGCATCTCTAGGACTCAATAAATAAAGATTTACAAATAAATACTAGTCTTGATGCCTTCTTGCAATATATCCACTTTTGAGGGGGTTCACCATCACGTTTAAACATATACCTCATGAATTTTAACCTGTGTAACATCTGTGCACAATTCTCCAATAGAAATATTAACTCTATAATTGTTACTCATTAATCACCAAAATCACTAAGTGCCTAGATGCACTTTCAATGAAGCACAAGGTTGAGTGTGTCTCTAGGTGCTAGGGTGTGTGTGTGTATTGTCGGCTATGTCGTGGCTATCGCATGGTCTGCCAGACTGTCCTGGGCATGGGCCGAACCTGTGGGGTGCCTGGGGTACCACTTAGAGTAGGGTCCAGTGGTGGCCGTGGTGTGCTGCTGGCGTTGGATGGCCGTGGTGTGTGTAGCGTGTTGTGGATGCTTTATGGACTTGTGTCCAGTGGGCACCTGGGTCGTGTTGTGTGTGCCAGACTGACTGGCGCGAGGTGTGTTTTGGGTGCTTCTCTTTCCGTGAGTCAGTGGAGTACAGTGGTGCCCGTTGTTGCCGGACCGTCCAGGGCAGTGTCCGGCATGTGGTGTGTTTGGGCATCTCTCTGGACTAGAATCCAGTAGGGCGCCTTGTTGGGCTATTACGGCCTAACGAGCTGCCGGACCGTCAGACACATTGCCGACGATAACCCCTTATTAAGTACCTATCAACAGTTGGCGCGACATGTAGGGGCAGCGTCAACATCAATCTCATCAAGCTCGATGGCATCGATCACCGGAGTCGCTGTCGTCTCCGCCCCTGGCCAGGCTTACCGCTTCGGGAGCCGACTACGTCATCAACGAATTCGGCGAACGCCACTTCTAGGATTCGGATCAGATCCAATCTGAGGGAAACTACAACAACACTTCCCGCTCGGGTTGGGGAACGCCACGACCATCTACTCATGAGTAGTACGCCAAGGGCTCGCTTCCCGACTCGGATACGGCGATGGCTCAAAGACAAATTTTGGATGCCATCTTCTTTTGACAATTACCGATGATCTAGAGGGAATTTGAAGCCGGGACAAGATGCGATGGAAAGATAATTTCGTTAGCTTTTCGTGAAGCCAAAGAACGTCCAAAACGGAGTTTAGATGTCTCCGGGGTGTCCATTTGAAGGCAGACTGCGCGAGAAGGTCGCGAATCTCAGCAAGCTCGTAAAGCCCATCTGCGGAGGCTATGGCATACGAATAGGCCGTTGCACACCTCCAAGGACATCAAGGTGCTTCTCCAAACAATCGACGACCAACACTTCTTCTGGACTCGGATCCGATCCAGTCTGAGCAGAACAACGATATCGCTTCATCTGGACTCCCGTTCGGGTCGAGAAACACCGCCGCCACCTACTCCCGAGTGCTTCATCTGAACTCCCGTTTGGGAATTCTTGATTTGGATACGAACAGGACCTAATAAAGAACAGGTTCAAGACGGTGGGCGCCTTCAGCAGCAAACAACACATCAAGATCCACTCTTTCAGACTTGGACAAGATTCGATCCGGGAGGGAATTCCCCAGCGCTTCATTCGGACTCCCGGTCGTGTTGGGGAACGCCACCGCCGCCTACCGACGAGTAGTGCGCCGAGGGCTTAATTCCCAACTCGGATACGAGAGGTCCCGATGGAGAATGAATCTCGAATGGTGACCGTCATAAACAGCAAATCACTCGGACTAGGCGAACATGGCGTCCATTGTGCGACGCCGGCTTCATCAACCGCGAGGCGAACGTGAGAAAAAGATTTGATCTGTTCTCATTCATAATCTGGACGGAACTTGTATCTCTATTTTCCTTGACTGAGAAAGAGTTTCAGGGTGATATAAGATGCGTTGGAAAGTTTATCTCGTTATCTTTTCAAAGAATCTAAGAACACCTAAATCCGAGTTCGAATACGATCGTGGCGCCTGTTTGAAGATAGACTGCGCACATAGGTCGTGAATTTCGGCGAGTTTATAAAGCTTGTCAGTGCCAGCCACGGTGGGAGGATTGGTCGTGCCACATTTCGTGAGACGTTGAAAATCAGCGAGGCATTTCATCGACTTTTGTCAAGCTACATCAACCGCGTGGAGATCATTTACGACTACGGCCGACTTCACCGACCACGGCCAAGACCTCGGCGAGCATGTGTAGTTCGACGCCGACCACGGCGTGTGCTGCTCGGTGTTGATCGAGACATGAATGACTACTTTCGTTGACTCGGCTACACGCCTACGCCCCCAAATCTTTTGTTCAGCTGTACGCCATCGCGCGCCACGAGACACCAGTACGGCTACACGCCCAGGGGCGGAACCAGGCCCCGGGCCACCTGGGCCGCGGCCCGGGGCTTGGCCCATAGCAGGAAGCACCCCCCCACCCCGAGGGTAATAAATCTCCCTGTTCCTCTGTCTCTCCCGATCGCCTTCTTCGCCATGAATCTTCTTTCCATCCCCTGCTAGATCCCTTCTCTCTCGAGTTCCTAACACCAGAGAGCGAGGATAAGCTTCCAAGATCCGTACTAGGTCAGTGGACGCGCCGCCGTAGCATCGACATGCGTGCCATCCTGTGTCGGGGGCTGTTGCCTTCCCGCAGGAGCATCTGGAGAGGCAGCGACGCGCCTTGCCAGCTCGGCGCCTTGCTGCTCTGGGTGCAGAGCCAAGCAGCCCGGCTGGTCCGGCTGGATGCTGGACGAGTTATTGTGGATTGTGGTTTCTGGAACGTTCTCGTGGAGGTTCCTAGACAGGTCTCCATCGTGCCCGCAAGATGCTCAACGAAATGCCTGACTGGTGTCTTGTGTTCTGTATAGCAGGGTTCTATTATTTTATATGTAAGACTACAATCTTGAATGGCAATGTTTGTATATCTATACGGCAATTGTCTCCAAGGTGGGATTTTGGCCTATGCTTAGAGCCTTTGACATTATGACTTTGTGTTCCAAATAATAAGGTGAAAATCTTTCGTTGCTTCTCTAGGAGGAAATGTGGCTGCGCAGCTGGGTCCCTTTTTCAGGCTCGAATGTATTTGTTTAAATGAAAGTCAATCAGGTACGAGCCACTTTGCTGTTTTTTTAGGTTTAGCCCACCTTGTTAAACTTCTAAAGTACATGCTGTGTAGCTGAATTTTCTAGGCAGGTAATGAACTCAATTGCCACATTAAATAGTGGGAAAACTGCATGAATATGAGAGAGCGGCTATGTTACCCGGATACGAGGATACGGATACGCGATACCGCAATACGGCAATTTCTCTAAAACACCGATATGGGGATACGTTTAAGATCTGTAGCTACCATTGATGAAAATATTGGCTTGGAAGAAGAAGATGAGACTTAAAATGGTATTTTGCTTCTTTATCATTTCGATTTAGCAGATTTTCTTTAAATTTATGTGTTATTTTTTAATTGGACCAATTGAGCTTGCTAATTAGACCAAAATCTTATTGTTCATTATTATGAGCATTATTTTATGTTTGATCTAGCAAATAGGCTAGCCTAATATTTCGCCCGGGGCATAGAGAAATCCTGGTTCCTCCACTGTACACGCCTACGCCTACAAGTCTACGGCTCGTCGACACACTACTCGGATACACGCCTAAGCCACAAGTCTACGGCTCGGCGACACGCTACTCGGATGTACGCCATCACGCGCCACGAGCGCCTACACGCCTATGCCTCCAAGTCTACGGCACGGCAACACGTTACTCGGCTACACACCCAAGTCTACGACTCGGCTGTACGCCATCGCGCACCACGAGCGTCTGGTACGACTACACGCCTACGCCTCTAAGTCTACAGCTCGGCGACACACTACTCGGCTACACGTTTACGCCTACGCCCGCGCCATGAGCGTCCAAGTCTTCAGCTCGGCTGTACGACATCACGCGCCACGAGCGCCCGGCTCGGCTACGCGACCACGCTTACACCACAAACACCAAAGTTTACAGCTCGGCTACACGCCTACGTATACATCAGAAGTAAGTTTTCATTATCATAATCTTTTTATATAAATCTAAGTTATTTCTTGACTTACTACTTAGTCTGTCTCCAACTAAGCAGTAAGTCGGGGGCTACACCTAACAGGTGCACTTGCATTCACTTTTGTTTCTTTCTCTTAATGGTTGCAAGGGAATCCGAGTACTATTCTGAGTAGGGAAGCTCTGACGCACAACCGTCGAACTCTAGTCACTCGATATGAGTGCCTAGAAAAAGAGTCATGAGCCAATTCCCGACGCCTGAGGGCTAGACTAGTTGGGCAAAGTGCATAACAAAATGAAGATTACTAGGAGGAATTAAATATCAAAAATAAAAAGGAACAAAAGGACATTAAAATTACATGAATAAAGCGGTTAGATTTTTACATCCATATAACTGTTTTCATAATATTGCCTAAATTCTATATCTACATGTTACAGGGGTTCATGGGTTTTACCTTATTAAGTACCTTCTACGACTCTGTATATGAATAAGAAGGACCAAATAAGAATGAGCAACAACTACGGACTCGGCGCCTTTGCCCGCACATTTATACACTTACGCCGCGCCAGAGGTGGTTAACGGTCGGCCGATTCGAACCCGTTTGGTTCGTTCTTGTCTTGATAACCGGCCAACTGGCCAACCGAACTGAGTCTCGGTCTCGGCCAGTTTGGTTCAAGACAAGAATGAATGAATCGGCCGGCCGGTCTAATATGGGGTGTTTATTTTAATTAAAAAATCTAAATAAATTAAGAAAAAACCACTATATTTCACAAATATACACTATAAATTGCATAAATACACTATATATCATTAGAAATATATATAAATGAATATATTTAATTAAATAAATATGCTATAGTGACGAACCAAACCGGGCCGGCCCGTCACTATACCAACCGAACCGGGCCGGCCAGACGGGCCGAGGCCTCGGCCTAGGTTCGGTTCGGTTAACCGAACCGGGTCGGCCCGGTTCGGTGAACAGTGCGGGCCAGCCCGGTTAGTCCCGTTTGGCCAGCTCTACTCGCGCCTCGACCGTCCAAATCAATAGCTCAGCGAGCCCCCGGCATGGCTACGCGCCTACGCCCGCGACTCGAGCATTCAACTCTATGGCACAGCTACACGCCCACGCCACCTTTGGCACGGCTATACGCTTACGTCTCTGGCCATAAGCCACCCTGCGCCCTGAGCGCTAACTATGGCCTTCCAGCTGCGCGTCACAACCAGTGGCTACAGTCGCAGACGGGCTAAGCCAAATTCAGGTTCGGTACACCCCATGTCGGGTCGACTACCAGCAGAGTTAAAAAAATATCCATCTCTTGGTATACCCTATGTTGGGTCACTAGTTGGTCACTACATATCTTGATCAGATAGCAGTAATGTCGGGATTGAGTTTCGATCGTACGCTCTTGTTGGGGCCGACGCTATACACCGCAACTCGTGTATGTATACTGTACGACCAAACTCTATCCTTAAGGTATGTCCTATGGTGGGTCGCCAACAGATTCCACTTGATTAGCATGTGCAGTCGTGTCTGGTGACAACAATGATATGCCCTATGTTTGGACACTAGCTGTGTGCCGTACTAGTCGGATACAGGTATCATTGGGCCAAGCCATATACATATGGTATGCTTCATGTTGGGCCAATCGCTTTAATCTATGAGTACGTGTACTAGATGGTTAAAATTACGGTACACCATCTGGGGCCACCAGCTGTATCCCACTCCGGTCGGGTACAGGTACCACTCGGTTCTTCAACTAAAACCACGGTATGCCCTCTAGGGCCACCAATTGTATCCCACTCCGGTCGGGTACAAGTACTGCTCAGCTATTCAGCCAAAACCAAAAGGTACGCCCTCTGGGGCCACCATCTGTATCCCACTCTAATTGGGTAAAGGTACCACTCAGCTGATCACATGCCCCATGTTGGGCTGACCGCTGTGTCGGGGATTAAGTCATGGCCCATTGCCATGGCCCACTCCTTGACGGCCCATTCAAATAGCCTACTAGGGCCCAGCTCCCTAGAAGGTTCTATCAAGCCCATGTGCATCCTGCCGAACAGCTTCTTGGCTGGCGTGGTGCGTAATGGCCTAGGATTCGTATTTGAATTCGACTCGAACAGAGTTCTGCACGGCTACGTGAAGACCCGGACGTGGTTTCCCGGATTGGAGCAGACGTCGTGATCCCCAAGACATGAAGTTTACCTTATCTACCTCGGGATGTATTTGGCACATTGAGTCCGTTACGATCTTGTAGTTAGCCCGGCCCGATTATCCCCTGGTAGGTCGGTTATTCAACACTATATAAACCGAGCCCCTATGGCGTGTAGAGGGCACGTCTTAGCACCTGATATTAGGCCAAGAGACTTTGCATTGTGGCGTATTGCTTCCTATACACATAATCTCGCCGAGATCTGTTCGTCTCGTCGAGCTTCCTCTTGTAATCACCTCTGATATATAAGAAAGGCTGGACGTAGGGTTGTTATCTCCCCGGAGAGGCCCGAACCAGGATAAAAACCCTGTCTCCCTGTTGTTCGTTGATCGCTGTTAGCTCTGTTCGACGTGTCTCCTATCTCCCCTTTCTCAAGAACCTTAGTTGACTTGAGATCGACATCTTAACCGTCTACAGTTGGCGCCGTCCGTGGGGACTAGCAGATCAAGCATGTCGAACTCCATCAGCGATCACGGATCTCTTCCTGAGGACTATGACTCAGAAGGACAGGATGTCTCGTCCCCTGTCAGATCGGATCGATCTGTTCGATCTCGATCGCTCTCTATATCTGGGACAGAAATCTCTGGATACGCTCCAGAGATGGTCTTAGATCAAGCTCCTGTCATCGACGATGAATACTGAACCGATGATCTTTACGATGGTTTAGATCTTTCGGATTCCAAGGCTATGTCGGTCAATTCCTCCGGTGGCGACACAGTGATGACACCGTCTAGCGCACCAATGCACGGCCACCGCAGTATCAACATGGCCGGTGCAGGAACTTCTGAGGATCCTGCACGGGTCGCAGCGGCCGAAGAGATCGACCGGATCAATTCTGCTCGGCTTCAAGACGGATCTGCACCAGCTGTCCACGAGCAAGATGTTGTTCGCCGCAGTCTGGATGAATCTATCAACCAAAATCTGGCGCAGATTCGCGATCAGCGCAAGCGTCAGCGACGCGACCCTCCTCGCGTACCTACGCCAGATCCCCCGGCAAAAGCTCAGCTTGTCCAGGATGAATCCTCGCGCAACCGGACTCCGGTCGGGCAAGACGCGAATGCCTCAGGGATCCCAGGACCCCTTGAGCAGAGCTGGGAACGGCTCCAGGCCCTGGCGACGGTGATCAGATCCGCCAACCAGGACAACCTCGCCCTTATGGGCGACGCTGTTGCCTCCCACCTTGAGCGACTGGCCGACGCCCTTAAGTCCATAGGTGAGGCCAACACTTCATCCGGGCAGCGCATTCAGCCTGTCGAGGTAGATTCTAACAGCAAGCGCTCCGATCGATCGCGTGACCCTCGTCACCGTCGAAGGACCACTGTCCACGAACAAGCTGCCCGTGATCGCCGTCGCTCGCCAAGTCCCCGTAGTCATCGCGACCACAGGGGCAAACGTGCGCGCGATTATCACGGACGATCCCCTCGTGAGAAGCGCGTCGTAGCAACCACGAGGAAGGAGCGTGGAGGATTATCACGGAGGGAGTTCCTCCAGGCAGAGTCCTCCCGCTCAACCAGAATTCCTCCGCGCAATAGGACCAACGTCTTCTCGAGACTAGGTTCTGCGGGAGAAGGTGGTCGGTCATACGCCTTGGGCTGTAAGGCTTTCTCTGACTAGCTTCGCGCTGTCAGGTGGCCCTCTAAGTTCAAGCCCGGTCACATGGAGAGGTACAATGGGACTCAAAACCCAGAGGAGTTCCTTTCCATCTACGCCACTGCCATCATGGCAACCGGAGGTTACGAGCAGGTCATGGCAAATTACCTTCCGACTGTCCTTGAAGGCGCTGCTCGGACGTGGCTGTTCAACCAGCAAGAGGGTTCCATCCGCTCGTGGAACCAGCTTTGTGACGCTTTGATTGCTAATTTCCAGAGCTGTTACGTACGTCTAGGTAAGGAGGATGATCTGCACCAAATGATCCAGATGAACGGGGAGACCCTCCGCAACTTCGTGAAACATTTCATCAAGACCCGCAACACGATCCCGAACATCTCGGACGAATCTGTTGTCCGCGCTTTCAAAAACGGAGTCCGCGACGAGCGGCTCACCCAGGATCTCGAGATCAATCAGACCTGGACCGCCAACGACCTGTTCAAGACGGCTGATTGATATGCCAATGCGGCAGAGCGCGTTCAAGATAAGAAGGCGTTCGACAAGGCGAGCCGCCCGACTGGTGTGGATGAAAAGAAGAAGAGCAGCAACAATCCTGGTGACAAGAAGTCCCAGAAGAAAAAGAATAAGGGTGATACGAACAACACCATCGCCGGTATAGATCGCACACCTCATCCCAAAGACGGGCAGAAGAAGCCCAATAATAACTACAAGGGCAAGAAGCCCGCCCAGGGAGGCAATCAAGGCAAGAAAGGTCCCAGTGATCGATATTGCAAGTTCCACCAGAACTACAGGCATGACACACGCCATTGCAGGACCTGTACTGCAAAGCTCGAGGATTTCTACAACGGCAAGGGCGCAATGCCCACCCTGCCCGAAAAACATGATGCCGGCAAGGCCAAGCGCCAAACCGACGATGGTGATCGGGACGATGATGATGAGTATCAGGAGCCCGTGAACCATATCGCCGTCATCTTCGGCGGCTCCTCGGCTTATCCCTCTCGGCGCAGCCTCAAGGATGCTGCTCGGGAGGTCCACAACGTTGAAAATGGCAAGCCTCAGCCTGAATCGATAAAGTGGACCGAGATTTCCATCTCCTTCTCTCAAGAGGATTGCCCTACTGGGATGACCAAGCCTCAGCAGCTCCCACTGGTGGTCGCCCCGACCAACAGCAACGCTAGAGTTGGCCGTGTCCTGATCGACGGTGGGAGTGCGCTGGACTTGCTTTCAGCCAAAGTCTTGGACGAGATGCAGATTCCTCGTTCCAAGCTCAAAGAGGTCGCGATGTCTTTCTACGGCATTGTTTCCGGAGAAGCTGTCAAGCCGTTGGGGCAGATTGTTCTGCCTGTTACCTTCGGCAGCCCAAGCAACTTCCGGACAGAGTTGATCACGTTTGACGTGGTTGACTTCCCATCTGCCTACAACGCGATCTTGGGCCGGCCATCTCTTGTGCATACCATTGCGTGAAGATACCGGGCCCTAACGGTGTGATTACGGTCAAGGGCAACTACAAAGCTGCTCTAAATTGCGACGAGTAGTCCCTCGCCCTGGTCGACTAGCTTCCACCGTGCGGTCCTGAAGTTCCGCAGACCAAGTCTGCACGCCCTAAGGTTTCTGTCCAGGCAGGGGGAGAGACCAAGGAAGTTCCGCTGTCTCTTGATGACTCTTTCAAGACAGTATCTGGACCCCAAATAGGAAAGCGAGCTCATTGCCTTGCTAATGTAGACGTGTTTGCCAGGGAGCCGTCTGACATGCCCGGGGTCCTAAGAGAGGTTATCGAGCACAAACTGGCCGTCCGGCCGGACAAAAAGCCTGTTCGCCAGAAGCTTCGACGCTTTTCGGATTTCAAGCAGGGGATCATCAAGGATCAGCTTGGCAAGCTGCTCGCTGTTGGTTTCATCCGCGAGGTTGATCACACCGAGTGGCTGGCCAACCCTATCATTGTAAAGAAGAAAGGCGGCAAGTGGAGGATGTGTGTCGACCACACAGATTTGAACGCTGCTTGTCCCAAGGACAACTTCCGCCCTCATAGACCAAATTGGTCGACGCGATCAAGGATGCCCAGCTCTTGAGTTTTTTTGGATGTTTACTCCGGTTATCACCAAATAAGCATCTCCCCTAGGATGAAGAGAAGACTGCCTTCATCACCCCCTTCGGCACTTTCTGCTATACGATCATGTCTTTCGGTCTGCAGAACGCCGGTGTTACGCTCGGTATATTGATGGAGAAGACTTTCCCAGAACAGCGCGGAAGAAACCTGGAGGTCTATATCGACGACATAGTTGTAAATAGCAAGTTTGCTCCAGATCATGCAAAAGACCTGGCCGAGACTTTTCGTAATCTCACCAGGCATCGAATAAAGTTAAATCCAGAGAAGTGTACCTTTCGTGTTCGATCTGGAATGTTGCTCGACTACGTAATTGGTTCGCAAGGAATTTCTGCTAACCCTGAAAAAATCGAGGCCATTGAAAACATGCAGGCTCCGACTACCATCAAGGAAGTTCAGAGCCTCATCATGCGGATGGTCGCTCTAAGCGTGTTTATTTCCGTCAAGGCGAACGCGGGCTGCCCTTCTTTAAGGCCCTGCGCGAGCACAACGGTTTCGAGTGGACAGAGGAGGCTGATCGATCTTTCCAAGATCTAAAGCAATACCTGTCCAACACACCTGTCTTGACTACCCCGCGATATGGCGAACAGTTTTTATTGTACCTTGGCTGCACGCCGCAAGCGGTGAGCGCGGTCCTGACGGTGGAAAGGGAAAGCATCCAGCAGCCAATCTATTACGTGAGCGAGGTGCTTCATGGATCAAAGGAGCGTTACCCTAAGGTCCAGAAATTGCTCTACGCCTTGCTCATGTCCTCCAGGAAGCTTCGCCACTACTTTCAGGCGCATCAAATACTGGTCCCGACCAAGTTCCCTCTGGGAGAAATCCTACGGAACAAGGAGGCCGGCGGACGTATAGCTAAGTGGGCAATGGAATTGGCAGAGTTTGATATTCTGTTTGCTGTCCGAACTGCTATTAAATCACAGGTCCTGGTTGACTTTGTCGCTGAATGGACTTGCCCGCCCAAATCCCAGAAAGCTCCCGAGCAACCTGACGATCCCACCTGGACCATGTTCTTTGATTGCTCGCGCACTGGAAACTCGGGGGCTGGTTTTGTTTTCATCTCCCCTCAAGCAGAGCAACTCCAGTATTCTATCTAACTACACTTTGCGGCGACTAACAACGCCGCGGAGTACGAGGCCCTCCTCGCGGGACTAAGAGCGTGTAAGTCGCTCGGCGTCCAACGGCTGACTGTGAAGGGAGATTCACAGCTGGTCATCAATCAGGTTAACAAGGAGTATCAGTGTTGCGATGACTCAATGGCGCGATACCTGGTTGAAGTGAGGAAGTTGGAGCGACACTTTCGATTTTTCGAGGTGCTCTTCGTGTCCAGGAAGGACAACTTCCTAGCCGACCACCGTCCAAGTATGGATCCTCACGCGAACTCGCTTCCGGCAGGGTGCTCGTCGAGCACCTTTACAAGCCCTCTATCACGCCTCTCCGGACGAGGCAACAGAGAAGCTTGGTGCCGTCTCCGTTATCGAAAGTGTCATGGATCGACAACGCCATTTGTCCGGTACCTTGCGATGGGACCCCGCCTCGACGACGAAGCCGAGCGTTCCAGGCTTATAAGGTGTGCTAGTCCATACAAGCTCGTGGACGGCATCCTTTACCGCGAAGGTGCGCTAGGAGTCCTCTCCAAGTGCATCTCTCAGCAGGAGGGTATGTTCATTCTTAGGGACATACACGAAGGTGCCTGTGGCAACCACGCCTCCTTCCGGACTCTGGTCGGCAAAGCGTTGCGCGTGGGTTATTATTGGCCTACAGCGTTACAAGATGCCCGGGATGTCGTGACTAGGTGTAAGGCTTGCCAATTTCACGTCCGGAAGGCACATAAGCCCGTCCAAGAGCTCCAGACGATCCCCCCATCATGGCCTTTCTTCACATAGGGTCTGGATCTGCTCGGCCCATTCTCTAAGGGGTATAAGGGCTACACACACTTGCTCGTCGCCATCGACACTTTTACAAAGTAGATCGAGGCAGAGCTTGTGTCCTCTCTTCACGCCAAATCGGCTGTGCGCTTTTCAAGAGCAACGTGATCACGTGATTCGGGATTACCCATAAGCTGATCACCGATAACGGTCCCCAGTTCAGAAGTGAGCTATTTCAGAAATACTGCGAACAGCTGGGAACCAAGGTCTGCTTTGCCTCTGTGGCTCAACCACAGAGCAATGGAGCAGTCGAGCGAGCTAACGGACAGATTGTCCAGGGTATTAAACGGCGCATGTTCACGGCACTCCGAGAGCACAAGAAAGCTCGGTCGACGGTTCCTTCCGTCCTCGGGCAAGACGCACTACGCCAAACCGAGCAACCGGGAACTCCTTCCAATTGGTCTACGGTGCGAAGCCATCTTGCCGCGCCAAGTAGTACTCGGCTCGCCTCGCCGAGCTCGGTCAACTTGGTTGACGGCGAGCAAGAGCGCTTACTCGACCTCGATCTCCTCAAGACACACGCTAACGGGCACAAGTCGAATGGCGCTACTACAAGAAGATCTTCGCCGACACGCCGCCAAATCAGTTCGACCAAGGGCTTTGATGGTGGGCGACCTGGTTCGCGCCGTCCGTAACTCCGCCCAATGCCAACAAGTTAACTCCCGTTGGGAGGGCCTGCTCACGGTCGCTTTCTCTCGCTCGTCCGGAACATTCACCGCAATGGAGGATCGGAGAGAGCTTACCAAAGACGGGAACATCGACCCTTCCGTAAGTTCTTTGTGTAGGTCCTTTGTTTGCTTAGCTTCGCGCTTTTTGTCAAACTTCGCGTCTTAGTTCGTCCAAGTCTCTCAGGCTGCCATGTAAAGTTCAATCCAATAAACAGTGAATTTTCGCGGTCCCCTGCGGCCCTTTTCACTTCTTGTCTTCCCAGACTATCTCCTCTCTGGTAACACTTGATGGCTGCCCGGTCTTGCGAACTCTTGGCTCCGCTATCTTCAGGGTTTCCCTGCCCGTATCTCGTTTCAACAAGTTCCTAAACTCAGCATTGCGTAACACGGCATCCAGCCTCGCGGCTAAGCCTGCTCTCGCAAGCCCTCCGCGGCAGAGACACTTACCGCTCATGGCGCAACCACTTGGCGAAGCCTGCTCTCGTAAGCCCTCCGCGGCAGAGGCACTTACCGCTCACGGCGCAACCACTTGGCGAAGCCTGCTTTCGTAAGCCCTACGCGGCAGAGGCACTTTCCTTATTCGGTTACCTTTGGAATCGCCTAACTTACGTTAACGAGCAGTTCCTGGAACAAGTCGATTAGGATACGGGTGTCGCTCTATCTCTCTACGCACGTTCTCAAATTCGCAAACTGAGGTTTTCGAGCATCGTCCGTACCGGGGGCTAGGGTGTCGCTCTTTCTCTTGTGCACCTGTTCGAGTTCGCAAACTTAGGTTTTCGAGCAGATGCACAACGGGGCTGGGAGTTAGGCTAAGCGTTCTACCGGTTTTTCTTAAAACTTTCTAGCGCTGTTTCGCCTTGCTCTTAGTTTCCTGATCGTTCTGGTCTTTTTGCTGCTCTTTTTTGTAGGGAAAAGGTAAGTCTTTATTGCAATAGCCAAAATTTACAGGTACAAGGCCCTTTCGGGAGTAATCCTATTGCTACTTAGAAGCGAGTTGCTTCTTGAGCTCCTCGATCACTTCCTTGAGGCGCAGGACTTCCCCTTGGGCCCGGAACCCATCTCGGCCTCACTGGAGACGCCTGGTTTCCCTTGTCATGCTGCTGATGCCTCTCACGCTTACAGACGAAGAGCCTCGACCTCTTCGGTCTTGGCCTTGTTGCTCATCAGATCTTCGCTCTGACCAGCTCGCTGCTCGGCGGTCTTGAGCTGCTCGTCCAGCTCCTTGACCCTCCTCTCCGCTGTGCTCGCCCTTGTGGCCACTCCATGGCTCCTTGGCCTCTCTTGAGCGCCATGAAGCTCCTCTCTTGAACAGTGAGCCTTCAGCTTCTTCACCTTCGCCTTCTGCCGGCTCCGGCTTTTGGCTGGTGCAGTGGGCTCCTCCTCGAGCCCCTCATACGGAGTTGCTCTTGGAAGGCCGCTGCGTTCGATGGTGACGCCTTCCACGAGGTCCTCCAGGGTGCCCTTCATGAACTGAAAGAGAGAAGACCAAGTTAGTCATGCTTTGGGCAGCTGTAGCTCGAACAGACAAGCATAGGTTTTAAAGATTACCTCTCCAAGCCGACGCCCCAGCCTTGGCGCAGCGATCTTGAGGTCAGGTCACGGCCTCACTGCTCGGGATGAGACTGCTGCACTCTCTCCACTTCGCTCTTCCCAAGCGAGCACGCACTATACGAGGCGATTGCGGCGGGCGAGCCGCCTCAAGGCCTCGCTCCTCCTCTTGCTCCTCTCGCCTGCTCGCCTTGGCGGGGCGCCTCTCTCGGCGAAGACGCCGGTGTGGTAACGGACAGGGTGACTTGAGCCCCCTGTCCGCGATCTTCTTCTTCCTCTCCGGTGGCGGGGACTTGTTCCTGCTCGCCGGAGGTTGCCGTCACCACAGGGACGATCTCCCCCTGCGACGAAGTGCCGGGTAGAACCGCCTGTTCGGTCCCGCCTTGGGCAGCCGGCAGAGCCAAGACCTTGGCCTCGCTCTTCGTGGCGCCGTGCTCCGCTTCTTGGGCCTCCAGCCTATTAATCGCGCCCTTCAAGGCGTCGATTCGGTCGCCGGAGCTGGATGGGAGCAAAGCCCACGTTGCTAGTTTGTCTTTGAGGGCGCAATTTCATTGCTCATGAGGCACTGCGGTGCTCGGCAAGGGACCGCCGACCGCCGCGTACACGTAGTCCGCGTCGACCTCCTCTTGGGCAGCTGATGAAAAAGAGAAGTGTTAGTTCGTGCGTGGTTTGGTACAGTGTAAAGGGAACACCTTGTTACTACGTACCTGCCGCAGGGAACGTCACCTTCTTCTTCGCTCCTCGGTGGAGCTTGCGCCTCTTGCTCGAGGGCTCCTCGGCTTCTTCGCCTCGGCCTCCGTGAGCTTGCGGCGACAAGCTCGGCTCCTTCTTTGGTGAGCCGACTCTTTTCACAAGAACGCAAGAAGTTTTTTCTTCTTGTGACTTCTTCCTCGAGCCTCCTCCGCTCGGCGACTGTTCTGCCCAGATGGCCGGGTGAGCTGCATGATAGCGCTTAAGCCAAGGGTCATGACCCTACCTCTTCGTCGCTTTGCTCGATGAGGAGGGAG
Organism: Raddia guianensis; assembly: GCA_036346415.1. Lineage (NCBI taxonomy): Eukaryota > Viridiplantae > Streptophyta > Magnoliopsida > Poales > Poaceae > Raddia > Raddia guianensis. Next base: position 33,292,525 of record CM070535.1, read on the forward strand.
GGCTTAGTTTTTCTGCTTGCTAAGCAGCGCTCTTCGCTTGCTTCGCTGACGCAGCTTTATCGCCATGGCGGCTTCCTTGAGGGTTGGCGACCGCCGTGGCGCGGTGAACTCCGCGTCGGCGCAGCGGCCACCTTGGGCTTCTCGGCCACTTCGGCCTTGCCCTTCCTCGCTCCCTCGGTCTCGGAGAGCTCCTCCGCGATCCCTCCGAGGATCAACTGGTTCTCCTGTTTGTTCGGGAAGCGAATGCTAGCATCTTTAAACCGTGCAAGTCTTGCAAAACCGAACAGGGTGTAAGTGTTTACCTTGGGTGTCTTGAACGAGCACGCTATTGCGACAAGTATAGGCCACCATCGCCGTGACCTTGCCGCCCTCCTAGCAGACCTTGAAGATGGCGCCGACCGCTTTCGGTCACCCATGCTTGATCGGTTACCTTGCCTGAATGTAAGAGGTCTTCGCCCTATTCGGATGAAATCGCCAAATGAAGGTTGAGTCTTAAAGGCGCACTTACCCATGCTCTCTCTGGTGATGTCTTCCTATCCTTCTATCTTGTAGAAGGGGTAGAGTCTTCTCCACAGCGGACAGATCCTGTTCACTGTGAAGTCGCGGATGATCTCCCTGCCCGTGAGCCCGAGGCGCACAAGGGAGGCGATTTTCCGCGTCAGGTACCAATCCTTGTCGGACAGCTCCGGCCGAGGCATTGGCGTTCCCTTCGCCGGCGCCTTCCCGGTGAAGACGAGCCTGCTGTCGCCGCTCCTCCTGGTGTAGAATCACCTCATCCACCACGGCCCCATTGAGTCGAGCAGTGGCGGACGAGGGTAGGGAGCGTCATCGGCGGTGGCCCGGAGCTTGAGGTAGTAGCACCCAAGCGCCAAACGCAGTGAGCCGCCCTCGCCTCTGTAGTAGTGGAGGAACAAATTTCACCGATGGATCAACTCCCAGGTAGCCCTCGCACAGGTGTGCGAAGACGGTCATCTAGAGGATCGAGTTCGGATTGAGGTTCGCCACCTCCAACCCGCTGATGTTGAAGAAGGCCTCCACGAAGTCGCTTTCGGGAGACCTCAACCCGAACAGTGCGAACTGCTCGAAGTTGACGAACTCGTACTCGAGCGGCTCCTGTGTTTCCTCCTCCCCGGGCAGCCTCCAGCTGCCAGCGTCGATGTGGCCTTCCTCCTCCGAGACCTTCAAGTCCTCCTCGGTCATGCTAGTGCTTGCGAACTTGGCCATAGCAGTCCCCAGGGCTGGACGAACAGATTGGGGGGTGGAGTTTGGCTCTTTGATGCTGAGCGCGGTTGGAATTAGGGCTTGGAAAGGAAAGGCGCGAGAGCAGAAGTGGCAAGCCGCGGGCGACTTGGGTGCTTTTATAGCCCTAAACGAGCAGCTCTGCAACGGATTTTTGCCACTAAACGGCTAGTTTTTACCGCAACGGCTAAGTAAAAACGGTCGACTGTTTTCGCAGCACAGCGTAAGTTACCGTTGAGATCTGCTAACGGCTACTTTTTCCAAAGGTTCCGAGACCGAGGACTTTCTGCTCGCTCAGTATGGATATTGTTCCTATTCGCGAACGGAGTTGCTTCGGTCGACGGGTTTGTTCGATCCCTGACAGTCCTGCTCGGAGAACCTTAACCCGCTTTCGATCGCTCACAGCATCTTCATAACAAATGATATTTCCTCTTCAGGATTTGAGTCTCAAGAGGAAGACCCCACTCTAGTGAGTCCTTCCACTTGAGTCTCGGGGGCTAGCTGTCGGGGATTAAGTCACGGCCCATTGCCATGGCCCACTCCCTGACGGCCCATTCGAACAACCTACTAGGGCCCAGCTCCTTGGAAGGTTCTATCAGGCCCATGTGCATCCTGCCGAACAGCTTCTTGGCTGGCGTGGTGCGTAATGGCCTAGGATTCGTGTTTGAGTCCGACTCGAACAGAGTTCTGCACGGCTACGTGAAGAACCGGACGTGGTTTCCCGGATTGGAGCAGACGTCGTGATCCCCAAGACATGAAGTTTACCTTATCTACCTCGGGATGTATTTGGCACGTTGAGTCCGTTACGATCTCGTAGTTAGCCCGGCCCGATTATCCCCTGGTAGGTCGGTTATTCAACACTATATAAACCGAGCCCCTATGGCGTGTAGAGGGCACGTCTTAGCACCTGATATTAGGCCAAGAGACTTCGCATTGTGGCGTATTGCTTCCTATACACATAATCTCGCCGAGATCTGTTCGTCTCGTCGAGCTTCCTCTTGTAATCACCTCTGATATATATAAGAAAGGCTGGACGTAGGGTTGTTATCTCCCCGGAGAGGCCCGAACCAGGATAAAAAACCCCTGTCTCCCTGTTGTTCGTTGATCGCTATTAGCTCTGTTCGGCGTGTCTCCTATCTCCCCTTTTTCAAGAACCTTAGTTGACTTGAGATCGACATCTCAACCGTCGACACGCTGCATTCCAATGGAACCAAATGCCAGATGCCTAAACTTCATGGTATGCCCCAGGTTGGGCCGCTAGCTGTATCCCACTTCGGTCGGGTACAGACACCACTAAGCTTAAGGTACATCCCATGATGGGCCGACTGCTGTATTCTACTTGGTATACCCCATGTTGGGTCAATAGTTGTACATCGCAATACGAGTACAGTTGGCACTTCATGAAAAAATAAAAATGATGCGCCTTACAAATAGCCAACCGTCAGAACTCCGGCAATCCCGGACAGGGTATCACTAACAACTCTAAGAATCTCTGAGTCCTTCACAGTTTCCTCGTAGATAACGGCCAGAAGCCAGTCGGGAAGAAGAATCAACAATCTACAAGCACTTGGGAAAAAACATGACTCATCCAAGGTGCGGTAAAGAGGAGTAGCAACTCGACTATGAACCACTCGGGGACTACTGTGGATAACATAGACCCCGGGTACCCCCACGGAGGGCCTAAAAAACCACCCAACAGGGGATGGACCAAATCGAGTGGATGAGGACGGGTACCACTCGGACTTTAGAAGGCTTCCCCGGCAAGGAAAGACACATAGATTCAAGTCTATCCCTAATAGGGAAGATACAATTGTAATAAGATAACTACATATTTAGTTAGAGGATATAGATAGGAATACTACCTCGTAACCTATCAGGACTCCTCCTTATAACACCACCCCCTCCATTATATAAAGCGGGGTAGGAGGCCATAGTTCAAAAACAATCAATACATTCGCCTCATAACACAACTTGAGGCCGAGAACATAACATACGAGAAATATCCCGATCATATTGTACACGTATACCCTATATAATCCCAGAGCACAGGACTAGGGTATTACCTCTACCGATGAGGGCCTAAACCTGTATAAAAAGACTCCCATGTCTTGTTCTATCATCGAGTTTGGATCCAACGCATAATCCCATTTAAATTCTTTGCCGACAATAACCCCGGTTAAGTACCCGTCGACACGCGATGAGCATACGAAGGTGGGCGATGACGATGGTGATCGAGTGAGTCACAATGAGTAGTAGGTGGGTAGCCTAGTAAGCGGAAGAAGGTGGTGAATATATGAGAAAAGGTTGATGCACGACTCTATCGTTCACAACTTAAAATTATATGAAAATCTATGGCTTAAAATTTCTCATTCTTGTACAAGCCATACATTGTAGTACTTTGTAGTCCTTTTTTAAAAATTTTATGATTGTTCTAAAACTTTTCTTAAAACTCTAATGTTCTTTTTAGCCTCTCGGAACCTTTTCGTGGCCACCAATTTTAAAGTATAATGTACCTTAGCTTTTCGGTTATCTAAAGTGGCTAAGCAAGTAGCGGCTATCGATCAGCAGGTGCAAGGGAGTGATAGACATGTTTCATTTTCTCATTTTCTGCAACAATTTTTCCGGTTGGATTTGACCCGACACCGGTGTAATTTTTTATTGTTACTAGTCTATCAAGTATCTCTTCACCAGAGCATATGTATTCTAAAAACGGAATAAAACATAAGTAGATAAGCATAAAAGTACACGTAACAATTCAAATATACTTGAGTTAATTCTCGACGCCATCTCGAAGAGCTCCCGGCGAGAAAAACTCTGGAAAGGCCATCTCTGGGTACACATCTCCTGTATTAAATTTTTTAACAAAGAAAAGAAGTCTTGCGAGAGCGGTGAATATTTTACCCCTGTTTCGTTTTTTCCTGGGAAAAATAAAAAACCCTTGTGCCAGCAGTCGGGCCGGGCGTCTGTTCGCTGCAGCTTCGCGAGCAGGATCGCAGGAGACGACGAGCATGGGGCTAGCTGTTCTCTTCATAGCTCTTCCGCACGTCAAATTTGACCCTCTGCGCAGGTGTCCAGAACCTGTATCTTTGCCCACATCCTACGATTCGGCGGTTTGCTCTTGCTGCTGGTGATTGGCGGGCCTGCCGTATCTTGGCTTGGGCGGTGTCTAGCTAGCACTTGTGCTGCTTTTTCAGCACCCATTTGTTTACCCTACCCTATCTTCACAGGCATGTGGTACCCTATCTTCACAGGCATGTGGAACCGCTGTAGCTGAAAAGCCGCTGATCTGTCCACCGCTGGTTAGCAATTTAGCATCTTGACTTTGGGATCTTATTTCTCTTTTTCTTTGGCTTTTTAATCTGCTCCTCTAAAATTTCATCAAACTTAATACCATGGTTAAAAAAATCCTTCGCTCAAATAGTTCATCTATATAAAATAAAGTGCTACATTGTCATGGAATCTTTGCTGAAGATACTTGCCTCGCAAACATTGGAGGGGATCTTGTTCAAAGAACCATGAAAAGCAAGGAGGTTAGCAACTGAAGTGTGCGAGCACCAACAAGCGGCTTGACTTATCAACCCATATATTTTTTCAAAAATCCAAAATATGATGGTTTAGCTGACGCAATGGCAACACACTCCGATGATTGCTATATTTTAGGAGATATTATCGGCGTGGATATACAATAACGATTATATTATTGCATGTGTTAGGCCGCACTTTGGATCGGACCAACTTGTTATACCCGTGAGCAATGACATCGAACTAATACCATTAGTAACATATAGTTTGAGCCCTAGATCTTATTGTCTATAATGTACATAGGTCTAGCTGGAGCCATAGCCAAGACTAGGACCAACTTAACCGAGAAGACTAACTCATGGCTAAGAGGCTTGTCACTTATAAATAATGCTTCTCCACAACTAAAATCTAAAGTATGACTAATTCCATCAATCCCCACCTTACATAATAGATAAAGATTATCTAGAAACCACGTAGGTTCTCATACCAATTGTTAGAGCGCACAGTGGTTCGGCCTATCTCATTATACTAATGAGGACACGAGGTAGCGTTCCTAGGACAAATACCTGATCCTAGACCTAGGTCTCATTAAGCTTAAAATATCATACATCCAGAATTATAATCTTAGATCCAACTCAACCAGAAGATTAGCTTGATGAATGAGGAGCAACCCCTAGTGTTTCCAAAATTAATAGTTGATGTGTGACTAGCTAGATGTGATGGTGCTGCAACAATAAGTGTTTGATGAATAGAACGGAGGTGTTGGGGATAAAATCACGGCCCATTGCCATGGCCCACTCCCTGACGGCCCAGTCGAACAACCTCCTAGGGCCAACTCCCTAGAAGGTTCTATCAGGCCCGCGTGCGTCGTATCGAACAGCCTCCTGATCGGTATGATCCGTGGCGCCCGAGGCTTTGTGTTTGAGTCCGTCTTGAACAAGAGTTCTGCACGGCTACGTGAAGACCCGGACGTTGGTTTTCCGGATTGGAATAAGTGTCTTGATCCCCAAGATTCGGAGTATGCCTTATCTACCTCGGGATGTATTTGGCATGTATGAGTTCGTTACGATCTCGTAGTTAGCCCGGCCCAATTATCCCTCGGTAGGTCGGTTGCTCAGCACTATATAAACAGAGCCCCTACGGCGTATAGAGGGCACCTGATCATCGCATTGAAGTTTAGATTGCATATTGCTTCCTTGTACACATACAATCTCGCCGAGACTTGTTCGTCTCGTCGAGCTTTTCACCTTGTATTCCTCTTAAGCATAAAGAAGGGCTGGACGTAAGGCTATTATCTCTCCTGAGAGGCCTGAACCAGGATAAAAACCCGTGTCTCCCTGTTCGTCGTTGATTGCTGATCGTTCTGTTCGGCGTGTCTCCTATCTCCCTTTTTAAAGAACCTTAGTTGACTTGAGATCAATATCTTAACCGTCGACAGTTGGCACCGTCCGTGGGGATCTAGTAGATCGAGCATGTCGAACTCTATTAGCGACTGTGATCTCTTCCCGAGGATACGACTCGGCGACGTGATGTCTCGCCCTGTCGCCGATCGGATCGATCCGCTCGATCTCGATCGCTTCATATCTGGATGTAAATCTCGGATACGCTCGCAGATAGTCTTAGATCAAGCTCCCGTCATCGACGATGAATACCAAACCGACGATCTTTACGATGGTTTAGATCTTTCGGATTCCAAGGCTATGTCGGTCGATTCCTCCTGTGGCGACACAGTGATGACACCGCCCAACCGCACCAACGCATGGCCACCGCAGATATAATGGGCCGTGCAGAACCTCGAGAGGATCCTCGCATGTCGCGGCGTCAAGAGATCGAGCGGATCAATTCTACTCGGCTTCAAGATGGATCTGCACAAGCTGCCAGCGAGCAAGATGTTGTCCGCCGCAGTTTGGATGAATCTATCAACCAAACTCTGGCGCAGATTCGCGATCAGCGCAAGCGCCGCCGACGCTGACCGCCTTTATGCGCACCAACACCAGATCCCCGCAAAAGCTCCACTTGTTCGATGATTCCTCACAGAACCGGACTCGGCCGGGCAAGACGCGATGCCTCGAGATCCCAGACCCTTGAGCAAAGCCGAAGGGGCTTCAGTTCCCGGCGACGGTGATCGATCCGCCAACCAGACAACCTCGCCTTATGGGCGACGCCGCTTCTCACCTTGAGCGACCGTCAAGGCCTTAAGTCCATAGGTGAGGTCAACACCTCCTCCGCAACGCAATACCGTCCGTGGATTCGGCAATGAAGCGCCCGATCGATTGCTTGACCTCGCCATAGACGGCGACGACTCGCCTCGAGTAAGACACCTGTGGTCGCTGCCGCTGCTAAGTCCCCGTGGGTCGCCGCGACTACGGGGGAAAGCGCGCTGCGATGATCGCGACGATCCCTCGAAGAGCGCGTCAGAAGCGACCACGAGGAAGGAGCGTGAGGATTATCACGGAGGGAGTTCCTCCAGCAGCAGTCCTCCCGCCAACTAGAGTTCTTCGCAACAGACCAACGCTCTTTTCAACGCTAGGTTCTGCTGGGGAAGGTGGCCGGTCCTATGTCTTGTGTCAGAAAGTTTTCTCGACGAAGCCATACTGCCGATGGCCTTCCAAGTTCAAGCTCGGTCACATGGAGAGGTACAATGGGACTCAAAACTCAGAAGAGTTCCTTTCCATCTATGCTACAGCCATCATGGCAGCCGGAGGTGACGAGCTAGTCATGGCAAATTACCTTCCAACTGTCATTGAAGGTGCTGCTCGGATGTGACTGTTCAACCAGTAAGAGGGTTCCATCCGCTCGTGGAACCAGCTTTGTGACGCTCTGATTGCTAATTTCCAGAGCTGTTACGTGCGTTTGGGCAAGGAGGATGATCTGCACCAGATGATCCAGATGAACGGGGAGACCCTCCGCAACTTCTTGAAGCGTTTCATCAAGATCCGCAACACGATCCCGAACATCTCGGACGAATCTGTTGTCCGCGCTTTCAAAAACGGAGTCCGCGACGAACGGCTCACCCAGGATCTCGAGATCAATGAGACCTGGACCGCCAACGACCTGTCCAAGGTGGCTGATCGCTATGCCAATGCGGCAGAGCGCGTTCAGTACAAGAAGGCGTTCGACAAGGGCGAGTTGCCCGCCCAGCCTGGTGTGGATGAGAAGAAGAAGAGCAGCAACAATCCTGGTGACAAGAAGTCCAAGAAAAAGGAGAATAAAGGTGATGCGAACAACACCGTCGCCGGTATAGATCGCACACCTCCTCCCTAGGACGGGCAGAAGAAGCACAACAATAACTACAAGGGCAAGAAGCCCGCCCAGGGAGGCAATCAAGGTAAGAAAGGTTCAAGTAACCGATATTGCAAGTTCCATCAGAATTACGGGCATGATACACGCCATTGCAGGACCTGGGCTGCAAAGCTCGAGGATTTCTACAACGGCAAGGGCCCTATGCCCGCCCTACCCGAAAAAGGTGATGTCGGTAAAGCCAAGCGCCAAACCGACGATGGTGATCGGGACGATGATGACGAATATCAGGAGCCCGTGAACCATATCGCCGTCATCTTCGGCGGCTCCTCGGCTTATCCCTCTCGGCGCAGCCTCAAGAAAGCTGCTCGGGAGGTCCACAACGTTGAAAAGGGCAAGCCTCAGCCAGAGACAATAAAGTGGACCGAGGTTCCCATCTCCTTCTCTAAGGAGGATTGCCCCACAGGGATGACCAAGCCTCAGCGGCTCCCACTGGTGGTCGCTCCGATCATCAGCAACGCTAGAGTAGGTCGTGTCTTGATCGACGGCGGGAATGCGCTAGATTTGCTTTCTGCTAAAGTCTTGGACGAGATGCAGATTCCTCGCTTCAAGTTCAAAGAGGTCGCGATGCCCTTCTACGGGATTGTCTCGGGAGAAGCTGTTCAGCCGCTCGGGTTGATTGTTCTGCCCGTCACTTTCGGCAGTCCGAGCAACTTCCGGACAGAGTTGATCATGTTTGACGTGGTCGACTTTTCATCTGCCTACAACGCGATCTTGGGCCGGCCATCTCTTGGCAAGTCATGGCCGTCTCACACCATGCATACCATTGCGTGAAGATACCGGGCCCTAGCGGCGTGATCACGGTCAAGGGTAACTACAAGCTGCTCTGGATTGCGACGAGCAGTCCCTAGCCCTGGTTGACCAGCTTCCACCGCGCGGTCCCGAGGTACCGCAGACCAAGTCTGCACGTCCTAAGGTTTCTGTCCAGCCAGGGGTGAGACCAAGGAAGTTCCGCTGTCTCTTGATGACTCTTCCAAGACAGTTCATTTGGGTGCCAATCTGGACCCCAAATAGGAAAGCGAGCTCATTGCCGTCCTCCGAGCTAATGCAGATGTGTTTGCCTGGGAGCCATCTGACATGTCCGGAGTCCCAAGGGAGGTTATCGAGCACAAACTGGCAGTCCAGCCGGACAAAAAGCCTGTTCGCCAGAAGTTTCGATGCTTTTCGGATTTCAAGCAGGGGATCATCAAGAATCAGCTTGACAAGCCGCTCGCTGCTGGTTTCATCCGCGAGGTTGATCACACCGAGTGGCTGGTAAACCCTGTCATTGTAAAGAAGAAAGGCGGCAAGTGGAGGATGTGTCACCACACGATCTGAACGCCGCTTGTCCTAAGGACAATTTCCGCCGCCAAGATAGACCACCGGTCAACGCGATCATGATGCCCAAATTTTGAGTTTTTGGATGCTTACTCCGTTATCACCAAATAAGCATCTCCCGAGGATGAAGAAAAGATCGCCTTCATCACCCCTTCGCACTTTCTCGCTATAATGATCATGTTCTTTCGACCGCAAGAACGCGGTGCCACGCTCCAAAGCTAATGGAGAAGACTTTCCCGAATAAATATGGAACGAACCTCGGAGGTCTATGTCGATTTACATAGTTGTAAAGAGCAAGTATGCTCCAGATCATGTAAAAGACCTGGCCGAGACTTTTCGTAATCTCACCAGGCATCGAATAAAATTAAATCCAGAGAAGTGTACATTTGGTGTTCGATCTGGAATGTTGCTCGGTTATGTCATAGGTTTGCAAGGAATTTCTGCTAACCCTGAAAAAATTGAGGCCATTGAAAACATGCAGGCTCCGACTACCATCAAGGAAGTTCAGAGCCTCACGGGGCGGATGGCTGCTTTAAACAGGTTTATTTCCCGTCAAGACGAACGCGGGCTGCCCTTCTTTAAGGCTCTGCGCAAGCACAATGGTTTCGAGTGGACAGAAGAGTCTGATAGATCCTTCCAAGATTTAAAGCAATACCTGTCCAACCCACCTATCTTGACCACTCCGCGATATGGCGAACAACTTTTGTTGTATCTTGGCTGCACGCCACAAGCGGTGAGCGCGGTCTTGATAGTGGAAAGGGAATGCATCCAGCGACCAATCTATTACGTGAGTGAGGTGCTTCATGGATCAAAGGAGCGTTATCCTGAGGTCCAGAAGTTGCTCTATGCCTTGCTCATGAACTCTAGGAAGCTTCGGCATTATTTTCAGGCGCATCAAATATTGGTCCCGACGAAATTCCCTCTGAGAGAAATCCTACGGAACAAGAAAGCTGGCGGACGCATAGCTAAGTGGGCAATGGAACTTGCAGAGTTTGACATTCTGTTTGCTGTCCGAACTGCTAACAAATCCCAGGTCTTGGCTGACTTTGTCGCTGAATGGACCTGCCCGCCCAAGTCTCAGGAAGCTCCCGAGCAACCTGAAGAACCCCCCTGGACCATGTTCTTTCCACGGCTCACAAGACCAACACTCTGGGCCGGCTTTGTTCTCATCTCCTCAAGGAGAGCAACTCCAAGATTCTATCCAACTACACTTCAAGGGCGAATAACAACGCCGCGGAGTACAAGGCTCTCCTCGGGACTAAGAGCGCAAGTCGCTTAGCGCCCAACGGCCGACCGTGAAGGGAGATTCACAAATGGTCATCAATCGTAAACAAGGAGTATCGCAAGCGCGATGACTCAATGGCGCGACACTCGCTGAAGTGAGGAAGTTGGAGCGGCACTTTCGATTTTTCGAGGTGCTCTTCGTGCCAGAAAGACAACTTCTTGGCCGACCACCGTCCAAGTATGGATCCTCATGTGAACTCGTTCCGGCAGGGGTGCTCGCTCAAGCACCTTTACAAGCCCTCAATCACGCTCTCCGACGAGGCAACAGAGATGTGGTGCTGTCTCCGCTATCGAAAGGTGTCATGGATTGACAACGCCATTTGTCCGGTATCTTGCAGATGGGACCCTACCCGACGACGAAGCCGAGCGTTCCCGGCTTATAAGGCGTGCTAGTCCATACAAACTTGTGGACGGCATTCTTTACCGGCAAGGTGCTCTAGGAGTCCTCTCCAAGTGCATCTCTCACCAGGAGGGTGTGTTCCTTCTTAGGGACATACACGAGGGTGCCTGTGGCAACCACGCCTCCTTTAGGACTCTGGTCGGCAAAATGTTTCGCATGGGATACTACTGCCCCACTGCGTTATAGGATGCTCGGGATGTGGTAACTAAGTGCAAGGCTTGCCAATTCCACGCCCAGAAGGCCCATAAGTCCGCCCAAGAGCTCCAAACGATCTCCCATCATGGCCTTTTTCCACATGGGTCTGGATCTGCTCGGCCCGTTCCCTAAGGGGTACAAGGGCTGCACAAACTTGCTCGTCGCCATTGATATTTTTACAAAGTGGATTGAGGCAGAGCATGTGTCTTCTCTTCATGCCAAATCGACTGTATGCTTTTTCAAGAGCAATGTGATCACGCGCTTCGAGATTCCCCACAAACTGATCACCGATAACGGTCCATAGTTCAGAAGCGAGTTATTTCAGGAATACTGCGAACAGCTGGGAATCAAGGTCTGCTTCGCTTTTGTGGCACATCCACAGAGCAATGGAGCAGTCGAGCGAGCTAACGGACAGATAGTCCAGGGTATCAAACGGCGCGTGTTCGCTGCACTCACCGAGCAAAACAAAGCCTGGGTCGACAAAGTTCCTTCCGTCCTCTGGGCAATTCGCACCACAGCCTGCTGGGCAACCGGGGAAACTCCTTTCCAATTGGTCTACGGTGCAGAAGTCATCTTGCCCGCCGAAGTAGTACTCGGCTCATCCCGCACGAGCTCGGTCAACTTGGTTGACGACGAGGAAGAGCGCTTGCTCGACCTTGACCTCATCGAAGGCACACGCGAACGGGCACAAGTCAGAATGGCGCGCTACCAGCAAGATCTCCGCCGGCACGTTGCCAAGTCAGTTCGATCAAGGGCTTTGAAGGTGGGCGATCTCGTTCTGCGCCGTGTCCAGAACCTGTCCAATGCCAACAAGTTAACTCCCCGTTGGGAGGGCCCGTTCACGGTCGTTTCTACTGCTCGCCGGGGGCTGTTCGCCTGGCAATGGAGGACGGGAGAGAGTTGACCATCACTTGGAACATCGATCAATTTCGTAAGTTCTTTGTGTATGTCTTTTGTTTAGCTTCGCGCTTTTTTTCAAACTTCGCGCCTTAGTTCGTCCAAGTCTCTCGGACTGCCATGTAAAGTTCAATCCAGTAAACAGTGAATATTCGCGGCCCTCTGTGGCCCCTTTTCACTCCTTGTCTTCTCAGATTACTCTTTCTCTCTTGACGGCGTGTTCTCCGCTCAACCACTGCGGATCACACCCCTGGTCAGATTTTTAGACTGCTAGCCAACTCGATCAAGCTCGGTTCGATTTGAGCGTCGGGCACAACAAGGAGCGACTTCAGATTGACCTGTGTTCGGACCCCTCGCGGGTAATAGTCCTACTCTGCCGAGCCTTAGCTCTTTTCTCGATTGTGGTTGAATGGGAATGTGTTTACAGTGGTGCTTGTGCAACGCTTTGCACCTACGTGCCTCCTCCCTCTCTCGCCTCCCCTTTATACAAGCTTTGGGGGTGGCGGAGAGAGGCGAGAGGGTAGGCAAGATAATACTCTCGAGACATCGACACGACACGATTGCAAGAGAGCGAAACGTGCCACGCTTGCGCCGCCTGGCCGCGCGCTGCTTCGCAGTGGCCTCGACCCGCCTGATCCACACGGTGAGTCTGCGGGTGGGGCCTCGCTGCCTTCCCTGACGCAGGCGGCCTCCTCAAGCAAACCTTCTCTCTGTCGGTCAATTCTTTTGCGCCTATAGTGATGGCCGCCGACCGCAAGGGTCATCAGAAGCGTAATCATTTCTTCACTGCTTCATCCGCTGTGATGTCGCGATTAATGCGCTTCGTCCTTCGCAGCGGGGAGCTTCGTCCGAAGACTCTTCGCAACGCGTTCGCCGCGACGGGCCCCACTCGACGTGGGACCTCGCTTTGTCTTCAGTGGGGCTCGCCACGCACCCGCTCGGGCGTGGGGCCTCGCCTGTCTCCGGAGGGGCTCGCCCACGCACCCGCCTCGGGCGCGGGGCCTTCTGCCTTGAGGGGGCTCACCACGCACTACCGGGCGCAGGGGCCTTGCCTGCCTCTTGAGGAGGGCTCGCCCACGCCACGGGCCCGATCGCCCACTGACACGTGGGGCCCTCTTGCCCCGAGGGGCTCGCGACGCTGGCCTCGCCGCGCCGGCTGTGGACGCGGGGCCCTCTTGGCCTTCTCAGTCTTTTTTGTACCCCGGTATTTATTACACCGACAGAGCCCTCGGTCCACCATGATACGCCAACCGTCACAGGACACTTTTCCGCTTCTTGTGTGGCGGCAGATTTAATCGTGGGGGCCCACCACCAAGGCCAGACGCTCGATTCTCCATCTCGCACACGATCTTCCTTGGGAACTACGCCGCTGGGAAACCCAAAACGCTGGG